>CM048842.1:77359960-78722460 GCA_026545765.1 Plantago major
TTCATTTTTATTAAATTGAAATATTATAATTTTATCATTTTATGAAGTTATAATTTTTTTTGTAACATACCCAGATTAAACGTACATGATGAGATAAAAATATGTTGGTATGTCTTATTACTCACCAAAGTAAAAATAAATCTATGGAAAGCCTTGAAAAGAGTAGTTCCTCGGGAAGATTGGTCTTCTGTTCTGGCTCCTCGGAAAGTGTTCTTTGGATCTGCACACTTAAAACTGAGAGGGGGCGGGGGTTAGTCTTTTAAGCTGGCCTACCCTGGACAGACCAATCTTAGACTTAACTGATGGGGTCCGAGCGGTATGCTCTAGGTTACTCGGAGGTAAATATTGAACAATAAGCATGCAACTAAGTTAATTGGTCACCTTGATAAGTGAGCCTATCTATAGATGTCCCTCGGTTGGAAATTTTGTCTTAGATAGTAGGATGTCCACGCGTCAACCGGAGAGTGGTCCTTGCGTACGAAGGTTGGCTCCTCGGATCGTAGCTGCTCGGAGGTGGAAAGTCTCCCTTTTCTAGGATGTGATTCTATGGGATTTATAAAGTGTACCGGGTTGGACTCAAGATGCCTCTTGGAAGAAGTTCCTCAGACGAAGCTCTCTCGGATATTTAATTTGTCTAAAGCCCGTACTTTAGTTCGTAGTAATTCGTACTAATTTTGAGGAGACATATTTAATCTCAACAGTACAGCCTAACACATGTCCGACCAATTGATTAAACGTAAATCTGACATTTGATGATCTTTGTTTTTTAATTTATCAAGCTTCCATGGACGAAAGAATTTTTTTTTTTTTTTGAATTAGTGGAAGTATATAAAATTAATCCTAATTTTATTTTATACAATTTAAAAGGTGATTTAATTTTTTTAAAATTAAAATGTTCCAAATTTAACCACAAGGCGACATGTTTCGCCATTTTCATATGACAAAACTGGCCAGAGTATAATGTTTAAACGATTGGTTGATTTAAGGTGTAAATTTTATACGGTAGCAATGTTGAGTATATAAACTATATAAGACATAACCTGGAGTATAATTTATTTATTTTACTCGTCTATTGTGTGAACATTGCCGGTGTTTGAATAACACGCGTCATTTTCTGATGAACTGGTCGGAGTATATTGTTTATACAGATGGTCGATTTAAGGTATAAATTTTATACGGTATCAATGTTGAATATATAAACTGTAAATGGTCCAACCTAGAGTATAATTTATCTATTTTACCCATCAAATAATAATTAGAATAATACATGTGGCTGCAGCCAAATTTGCTGGTGGCAAAATTTTCCCGTCCTAACCGTTACAGCGCACCGTGGTGGCGGCCACTCCACTCCCATTGGGAGTGGTCTAGCCTTCTGGTCTTAATTTTGAGGGGAAATTTCTGTAGGCCCCTCTAATAAATTTGCTAATAACACTTCAATCCCTCTGATTTTAACAATAACACCATAGGATAGAATTAACAAATCAATTACAAATAAGTCCAAAATTCAAATTGCTACCAATCACATCCTTAATTTAAACTTCTAAACAATGTACATTTTTATTATAAATTTTTATTTTATTATAAAATTGATCCAAACAATTTGTATTTACTCCATATAACTTTTTTTTTCTATTTTCAAATTTACTAACAAAAATTGCAAATAATCCTCTTAACAATTTAATAATTATTTTAAATATAAAAGATTATTATGAAATAACAAAAATTTACAAAACATAATGAAAAAAAGTAGAAAATAAAGAAAATTGTAATATAAAATATTTATTTGTTAATAATTTTGAGATTTTTTATAAGTTTTTGCTATTTTTTACTTCCCCGCGGGACAAGGTTACCACTTATTTTTAGGTCAATATAATAAGCACCAATTACTTTTTTAATAAAATAGCATAGTGGTTGCACTATATTGGAAGTTACTATTGCTAAAAGTATTACTATTTTTTTTAGGTTACTATTGCTAAAAGTATTACTATTAGGCTAGTGATGCTTGTTGTGATTTATAACTTAGAATAATGTTTGTATTTGTATAGTCTGGATCCTGATGGATCGACTCTGCTTTGACATTGTTTGGAAATGAGAAAAGTATGCTCTTTGTTCAAATAAAAGTATTTTTTTGAAAGTTATGAATATTTTATATATTATGATGGAAGAAACATTTGTAAAAAGGATGATTATATTTGAAATATCATTTTATTTCATTTTGTAATCATTTTATGTTATTAGAACTAGTTTTAAAAAATAGATTTTCATTTAATGTATTTTAATTTTAATGTTTAATGATTTGAAAATGTTTTTTTTATTTATAAATATTGCATATTGGACGCTCGTGAAAGGGAAGAGAATGAAACTATAAAATGTGAAGGTTAAAAATAAGACCATGTTTGGAAAACAAATTTTGAAAGTAGAAAATAGACCAATCTGTTATTGTTAAAATCAGAGGGATCAAAGTGTTATTATCCTATATATTGGGGGACCTGTGATAACTTTCTCTAGTTTTGAAACGGACATCCACTCACCATTCAAACGGAAACCCAATCCGTGTATAACCGTATTTAGTTACATCATTTATTGCTCTATAAATGAAAATATGATTTTTTTTTTCATTGTCACTGGGTTGATTTGGATTAAATACCTTACATCCCGGTCCATTCTGATTGTTTCTGCATTTGTTGTTGTGTGCTTTCATTTTATTTAATGTAGGATTTCAATATTGTTTGTTATTTGTTATAACCGTATAATTTTCTTTTGATTTGATTTTACTTCAATAAATGCTAAAAACATACTCCCTCCATTATTTATAAAACTTGTCATTTTACTATTATGCGGTCACCTGTCTCCGACTTTGACCACAAATTACTCTTAAACCATAATAGTAAATAATTTAATAAAATCATATAATGAAAATTTATGGAGGGAGTAGTATTTAGAAGTGCAATTTCATTAATTTTAATTTCTAAATACTGTTATAAAAATATTATAACATGTTTAAAAAACATTTAAAAATAAAAAAAAGTCGATGACCACGACCCATTGGACATAGTCCAAGTGTAAGGATCGCTTTTCCAAACTAAGGAAACCGTTAATAGAAAAACAAAGATAGAAAGTCGGGCGCTTCTAAGGTCCGACTACAATTGTACGGCTTAACGTACACCTATCTTAGTTGTACTGATCTACAACCGTTAGATCGCTTGTACAAATATTATTTTAAGTCGTAATTAATTAATCCTAACCGTCCATGAGACTTGTAAATTATACAATGGCAATTTTGGTAGATATATCCATACAAACATGATTGTATTGTCATAATATATTAAAATTCAATCTTTAAACTTAAAATTAATTTAAGAATCTGAGTATTATATCCATATTTCATTATCTACTAATAGCGTTTCTTTCTAACAATTAATTAAAGTTCTTCACAAATTTCTTTTCATGAACCCTAATTTATTAATCTTCATGCCAATTTGATCCCATCGTTCCAATCAATTCAACAATTTGATTCCACTGCGTTTAGAACCTGTACATTTCATCAAAGACAAATTCAAAGAAAATCACATATTTTCCTTTGCTTTCGTTTGCAACTTCACAATGTTCACTGTTCTTCACATCAACAATTATCAAGTCATCTCTTCTGTTTTATACCAACCTAATTCCTCAACCAATCAACACATCTCAATCTATAATAATTGATAAAGCATGTAAACAAAACTTAATCAATCAATAAAAAAAATTAGAATCTAGCTCAAAATTATAGGCGCGGAAGACAGCGATCGAGCAGAGTGAATGGATTGGATTCAAGAGATTTGACCAGCGAACTAAATTGAATCGATCTGGGTGGTCGATTCCAGATCGATTCTAGAGATTCAGATGGGACTAGGAAGAAGAGAGAAAGGAATCGATTCCGTAACGTGAATTTGTTAAAAATTGTGGAAGATTGTGAATGAAATTGGGAATGATTGTGAATTAGGGTTCTAAGAAAGAATGCTGGTTTTAATTGATGGAAGGAAAAAAAGTTAGAGAAGATAGAAGATGAATAATAATTATTGATTTAATTTATGATTTATATGAATATAAAAGCTATTTAAATGACATTATAACCCGTTTTGTATAGTGAAATTTACACGAATTGCCATTGTATAATTTTTATAATCAAGTGAACGGTTAGGATTAAATACATCTTAAAATATGATTTGTACAAGTGATCAAAATGACTACAACTAAGATGGGCGGATGTTAAGCTATTACAATTGTAGTCGGACGGTAGACTTAGCCTAGAAAGTCTTTTTTTCTTAATTATTCAATATCAAATATGTCATATTAAATCGTACCCAAAACCGAATATGCAAGCTGTTAGGATACTTACTCGAATTAACCCTAATTCTTCATTGCTATCTAAACTTAAACATAAATAAAACAGGAAACACGGCAACAATTATTATCAACTTTGCATCTTTCGAAATACAATGCTATTTTTCTACTTTTGACGACTCTGCAATAGTTCCAGGCTTCCAGCACAATTTTATTCCTCTCTCTCAACTCCTTTACTGGGTATCCTTTTTCGTTGACATATTCCAGAAGACGGTTGAATAGTGCACTGTATAGTTTCGGAAATAACTCTCTCATCTTATCTTGAACCTCGTATCTTTCCAAAAAAATTTCCAGTGATTTATTCTGGTTCATTTATGTGCTAGAATAAAGACACGGCATACTGATGTGCACTCAGAGATTTAATTTCATTGTAGAACATGTAATCCCTAAATACAATTAAAGATTAAATTTATTTATAACGGGAGTCTTCAAATCCAAAGTTTATAGCGGAAAGCTGACTCGGGATGTCGTTGTCCACGGACACTTAGAATAAGAGCAAGCAAATATCGTATGTAAATTGTATGCAGAAAGTAAAAAAAATTATTGCAGAACAGATGATTAGATCTAATTAACTTGATGTATTCGATGCACTACTAGAATTTGGGGTTTTTAGTGTGCAATTTGTTTCACACCATATCCATAAAGCTTCACTAAATGGTTATAGTGTGAAAACTTGAACAATATTGTTTGTCGCCAAAACCCTTCACACTAAAGCTAAATTAGTGTGAATAATAAAGAAATAACACTAATATTTCACACTAAAGATGGTTTAGTGTGAAACAATGTCGTGAAACTGACAAAGGTAGGGACCATTGCAATTGAGATTTAGTGTCAAAATATTCACAGTGAAAATAACATTTGGTGTGAAAAAATAGCATGAAGCCTGACACCTCATGCCCCACCATGACCCCATTAGTGTTAACGTTATTCACACTGAAAATTAAATTTAGTGTCAAATATCTTCACACTAATTAATTTTTTAAATTTAATCCCTCCGATTAACAGACCCTCATTGTGCTCCGTGAAATTTTTTGGTGTCGAAACATTTACACTATTAAAATTTCTTTGGTGTGAAATATTTCATGCTATTACAATTTTATTTAATTTTTTTATTATAGAAATTTGAAAGGTCACAATTTCTTTCGTGTGAAACATTTCATGCTATGAATTTATTTATTTTAATTTTCAAATGGATTTATATTATCATTTAACCGCTTTTTTTGTTTTCATTTTTATCTTCATTTATGATAATAATATTTATTAGTTCCAATAATTAAGCCTTCTTAATTAGTAGAGGAATCACGATTAATTGATTTTTTTCATTTTAAACAATAACATAACAACCTTCTATTGATAATTTGAAAAGTTACACATATTCTAATAATGTGGAAGACAATGGATAAAGAAGATGGTTTTGTCATAGATACAAACTTCGTGTATTGATGCTTTCGTCATATAGATACATGGACTAAGAAGATGAATTTTTCATACATAGAATAAACCTATTGGAGATTAAAATTAAGAATTTGGCATCACTGAAGTTTCTCTTCCAGAAACTCAATCTTCACTCTTGTCAATTCCAGAAACTCAATCTTCACTCTTGTCAAAATACTTCTATCTTCCATTCCCAAACAAAAAGGTGATACTCTTCTCCCATGGTCTTGAATTTATGTTGTCCATTAACTGTAAATGAAGAAGTAAAGTTAGAAGTTAGAATTGTGAAACGTATACTATAAAGATGAACTACAAGAACAGAAAAAGTTAAAATTGGATTGAAAAATTATGTACCTGATGACCGTGCGCCTAGAGGTGTGGAGGCTATAGAGGATATATAGGAATAGTGGAGATTAGAGTTCAAGAAAAGACATGGAGATGGGCAGACAAAAAATGGGGAATGGAATTTTAGCACAACATTTGTGGAGGTATGGAGGTATTTGTGGTGGTGAGAAACTTATTTGGTGTGCAAAGCTTCACACCAATGTGACAATCCAATTGACAAATTCCTAAGCCTCTGATTGGCTGAGAGGGAATCACACGGATTGACTCTTGAATACTTCATTGGTGTGATTCAATTTCAATACAACTAAGTGAAAAAACATCACTAACTTATTTAATTTTTTTATTAATTAAAAGTTCAACATAATTAAATAAAAATTAAGCGAAAGTCAATAAATATATTTATGGAGAATACTAGGGGTGTATTTCGCATCAAACCGAACATTGACCTTAACGAACGTTTGTTCGTTAATATATTTCATGTTCATATATATATATATGTTTGTGTTCATGTTCGTCGAACATCTTATTAATTGTTCATGTTCTGTTTTGTTAAGGTTTAAACATATTCACAAACAGTTTCGCGAACAATTATAGATTTTGTGTGGGCTAGGTTAGAAAATATATATTACCTCTCCGTCTCGGGAATAGCTTCTCACTTTGACTTTTTGCAGTCAAACTTTTTCAATTTTGACTGAGAATTGATCTTAAACCATAAATGTAAAATGTTCGATTAAATTATATAACAAAAATTTCATCTTTAAAGTTTCATTATATGTGATTTAAAATTAATTCTTAGTCAAAGTGTCCGTGCTCACGTATTAACGAACATGTTCGCGAACTGTTCGGTTAGGTCAATCTCGAACACGAACTGAGTGACTGAAATCTTTCGTGAAATTTTACAAACATTCGTTTCATTTATACACCTAGAGAATACAATAAAGCGCTATAGATATAAGTCGCTTATTATTAAAATCTCATTAGTTATAAGTACTATACCAATCATGTTAAACGAGCACGTACCCAATACTCGACTCGAGCTTGAGCTCCACCAAGTCGAGCCCGAGATCGGTTCATTAACACAAACAAGTAGAAAAATGTGATTGAGTTCGAGTAACTTGTAACAAGCTCGATTCGGATAAAAAGAGCTGTAACGAGTCTTATCTATTTTATATATATATATATATATATATATATATATATATATATATATATATATATATATATATATATATATATATATATATATATATATATATATGTGTATAATATAATAAAATAATTAGTCTAAACGAGATTTATCGAGCCGAGCCTCGGCTTGTTACATAAACAAGCATAACATGGGGCTAGGGGTGACGAGCCGATTTTTAGCCAAACGATCATTGCTCGTCTGATTTTTGACCTGTGATCGTGATCGGCTCGTGATCGACGATCGTCACATATTTGAGCTCGTGATCGGCTCGTCAAGATATAAAAAAAGCTCGCGAGCTGATCGAAAATGATCGATTTGTTAAAAAATTAAGGAAAAAAATATTTATTTATGTAAAATTGATCCTTAGCCCCTTTGTTTTCCAAACACACCAAATGTAAAATTGATCCCTAGCCCCCTTTTCTCTAAAAACAAGAAAAGTCTCACAAATATTCATAATTATAATAATAATAATTATATATGTGCTCGCGAGTTGCTCGCGAGCAATGAGCTTTTCATCTTCATGATCGTTGCTCGATCGAAAATGACTCGAGCTTTGCTCGCGAGCAAGCTCGTGTTGACTGATCTCGAGCACGATCTGAGCGTTGACCGAACTTTCTCACGAGCACTCGCGATCGGCTTGATTCGTTTACAATATGCGGCTCGAGCTCAACTCGCTTACCTTATTGAACTGAACGAGCCGAGCTCGATCGAGCCTTTGATCGAGAATTAGTTCAAACTGAACAATGAACTGGCAAGGGACAAAGGGAGTATATATTATTATTCAAATGGTAGAATTTATTACTACATTTGTCAATAACCATTCAAAATTTAATTATGAGCGGGCGGCGTTTTTTTTTCACCCCTAGTCAAAGAAAGTACTCCCTCGATCCGTTTAAGAAAAAGTGTTACATTTTGACTTGACCGGTCATCAACTGTCTCCGAGTTTGACCATAAATTACTCATAAATGATAATAGTAAATGATTTAATAAAATCATATAATGAAAATTTAATACTGAATTTCCATTATATATATAATTTTAATAATTTATTTATTAATATAATTTAAGAATAAATTCTGCTCAAACGCGGATACAGTTGCCTGCAAAATAGTACTAAAATGTAACAATTTTTATGAAATGGTTTGTTCACCCCTAGTCAAAGTCAGTCAAAGAAATTTAAATTTGATTTGGAAACTAATATTAACGAGAAACTAATATTAACGAAAAAGTATTTGGGATTGAAAGTGGAGGTTGCTGGAGTGGATGGCTCGTGGAAGTATTTGTTGTTTGAGAATTTCTCAAACCCGCTAAACCTGATTGTTGTTGTAGAGACATAATCAATGCCTTCTGTGAGATAGGCAATATATTTGGGTGCTGAAATTGTGAAAATGCCGTCCCATTAGTCCCGAAACTTAACGGCATTGCTTGGTGATGACCTGCTGTTGCTTAAGCATATGGTGTCATATGTGCACCAAAATCAGAGAACTGACCGAAACCCATTGGACGCATGCCATGGGGTTGCACTTGCTGATGCACCCTCGAGGCATTGTTTAGGTTCGATGTCACATCATTCAAATTGCTGGAGTTCGAACTCCTATGTTCATTGTTGGTCATCTGATCATTTGACAAAGATCTATCCCTTTGCCTCTCCATCTGCCTAGAGTAACCTGATCCCTCCCCGTCTTCCTCTTGTCTGGACATTGTTTATAAAGGATAGAGGCCTGTAAAGTTTCAAACAGTCATAGATAAATACTTCTATGTAATCATTCTGTTAATAATAATAAGAACCAGTAGGTGCTTTTTTTTTTTCTTCAATCAAAGCAAGGGCTCTCGTTTGAAAAGTGAACCAGTAGGTGCTGTTTTGATGGAACTCAGTGTATTGAAGCCAAATGGTATACGGTAGACAATCCAAACATAATATACTCTACTATCGCGATTCAAACTATATACAAGTACATAGACACTTCACTCAACTTGTATACCATGTGGCAAGAGGTAGACAGACAACCAGATCACAGCAAAACAAGTTATGCATAAGAAAAACTACATTCATGTTTAATAGAAAGAAACTACCAGAATTGAATAGTGCATAGGTAATTAAAAGTTCTAAGTCAAGGTCTCAGGGACTAGTTGTAGTTGGGCAGTTCCAAAATTCGACATTGAACAGAATTCTTCAAGAAGTACTGTCACCGCCAGTATTCGAAGAAGGATCAGTTGCAGGTTTGAATCAAGTTCAATAAATTGATAAATTATTTAATCAACAGTATATAGCTTGGTAATTTCTAGAAAGCTATTTAGGAAAACCACAACCAATAAGCATCCATATTAATTAAAACACCAAAATTCACACTTACAATTTACAAACATAAAACCTATAAATCAATATCATAATTGTAGAATGCATAAAATAATCTAGGGTAAATCGACATACCTGATGGCGTCCTCCTGTGATTTTTTTGACAGAATGAATTTCAATTTTGAATTAGATAGTATTTTACAGTTTGGGAAGCTGAAGGGTTCTGTAATGTTTTGGCGCGAGGGTTTGTAGAAGAAAAGTGAAATTTTCAATTGGGCCTTTTTGTTTTATTTAGTGTTGATAGTTTGACACTAGAAAAGGAGTTTTGTTTAGTGTTGCATAATGGACACTAATAAAATTGGTGTCAATGTATTTCACACCAAAGCTATGGTGTAGACCCACGTCCGTGTGTGATTGATATTCATGTTTTTTGGTGTCAAACTTTTCCCCCTTATTCAAAATATTAGTGTGAACATTTAATTAGACACTAATACTTCACACCAAAAACATAAATTTCCAGTAGTGATGGTGATAAGGTGTAAAGGACCCCCAACCTCCCTCTAGCTATGGTACTTCCAACTTCCTAGTTAAAATCCTACGCGATTACCTCTAACGACAGCAGGGCATAATACTATGGTGTGAATGTGCAGTAGGCATGAGTACCCCACAAAGGATGTATAGAGTTGTGATGTTACAATGAAATGTGCGATATAGCATGTTTTTAGACCCTCGTTTTTTGCCTTAGATTCAATATATGTGTATCGTTTTATGGTCAATTACCAACTTCGTGTGTATTTTGTAGGTCATGATCGCGTTTTTGAGGAATTGCACGATTTTAGGCGCGAAAACGACATAATTGTGCGAAATCAAGAAAGTTAAGCGAATACGCCGGATTGACCGTTGCACGGAGTTCAAGGAGTCAAAACATGTCATGCGACCAACCAATGCGAAGATAATTGAAGATGCAACAACTTTGTAGAAGATCACTTTTAGAGGAAGCGAAGTTACGAAGCCCGAAATCGAAGAACGAAGAAAACAGATTCGAATCTGCAGAAATCGAAGATGGAGGCCAGCAGGGGACTGCAGTCATGGTCCTGATTTCTTCTGGGCCATTTTCCTGGCCTGTCAGGCTAGAGCCTGCCTCCTTCCTTAATGATCAATGGCGGCCAGAGCTCGAGATTTTTAGTATAAATAAGACCCTTGGGGACTCATAATTTGACATCACTCATAAAGCAAGCTCTCGAAAGAGAGAACCAGTCCTCTGTGAAACTCCAAAATCGCTGGCCGTCAGGCACCCAGAAGGAGGAAACCCTAGAAGCAGCACGAAGACATCAAAGACTACGCTTCCTTCTCTTCTTCTTTCTTCTTCCTAGTGGATTTCTGTCTGTGTTTATTGCCATGAGTAGCTAGCTTTCTCTTGTAAAGGCGAACCGCCGTAACTCTGCTTTTGCTACTTCTTTATATACCGTGATATGTTAATGAATTAGTTTTAAAACGTAATTTCGTACTTGTTCTTTATTCGTCCGACTCTTTACGTGGGAAATCCTTACTAACTGCGACTTGGTAACGGACTTTATATTATCCTGTGTGATTTGTCTGAAAAAGTGACGAGATAGTGTGTTGAGTGACACAACACATTATTGGTATAAGTGAAGGTGTCTGGATTAACTACGACATAATCCTTTTGGCATGTTTCTTTGCTGCCTGTAGACGGCTAGTACGTTGTTTGATTCTAAATAGTTGGGAGTAGCATAGCAGAGGGGGGTCGGGGATCCTTTACACCTTTTCCCCATCAATTTTATCTCATCAAATTAGGGTTTACTACGATTCAATTAATCTGTCTGCAACCAATCTGTTTACTTTTCTGCATACAATTCATATACATTATTTGCTTGTTCCTATGTTAAGTGTTCGTGGAGAACGACATCCCGAGTCAACTTTCCCCTATAAACTGTGGATTTGAGGACTTCCGACTTATAAATTTAATCTTGATTGTATTTAGGGATTACAAGTTCTACAACGAAAATCGAAATCTCAGAGTGCACATCAAGTTGTTTAACCACGAATTACGTCTAATAACTATTTCATTAATATAACATGGCATATAAAGAAGTAGCAAGATCACTCACTACAACCAGCGGTTACAAGTGTAACCCAGTGTCCCTTAAGGTGTACTTCAAAATCATTACCTTGCGATAATGTTATGCAATCCTGCTCCAAAAAATCAAGGCACAAATCAAAGTAGTACTCAGGTTGGCTCGGTAAGTAAAATAGATAGGATAATATAGAGGAGCGTTTGGTTAAGCGTCATTAAGAGATGAGCAAGGCAAAACAAGGGCACTTCAGGGGGGACTTATCCTTCCGGACACCGAGTTCCTTTTCAACTTCGTCTTCTCTCAACGATAAATCTTCAACTTCTCCTTCATCATCATAACTACATTTTAACACCAACTTAGTACTTCATTTCTTTCTAAGAATTTTATACATTAGAATTTGCACGTAGTTTTAGGTGAAAAATGAAAATGTTATGATAAAATATAAAAATGTGATAAAATGTGTACTTTTAGTAGTAAAATTTGTAATTTGTATGCAAGTGTAGGGCATTACCCTATCAACTTGTGACGTTTCAAAACATGAAGTACCTTAGAAAAACCAATTAAACATGTTAAATTAAATAGAAAAATAAAATAAATATTCAATAAAATATTATAAATCATATAAAAATCACATCATGTTAAACCAAATGTGAACTGTATTTTTTAATTTGCATTACTCTAAGACTCTTGCCATCTGACACAAATTTTGGTATGATATTTTGTATGTTTACCCTATTTACTTCGTTCTAATCAAGGATCTCAAGAGTAACTGGAAGAATTACATTCATAAAAGAGTTGCTGTTCAAATCAAGGATCTCAAGATCTCTGCAGTTTGTCAATGCAGTGATTATATTCAACTCTCCAGATTCACGAGTAAGATAGTTGTTGGACAATAATAATCCCTGTAGAAATCTTAGATCACCAAATGAACTTGGAATTGGCCAATTAGTCTATTGAGACTCAAGTCGATCGTGGTAAGGTTGGAAGAATTTGAAATGGACTCCGGGATTCTCCCAGTGAAAAAGTTGTGATGCATGTAAAGTTCTTGTAAGTAAGGCAGCTCATAACCGAAACTTGCAGGAAGATTGCCTGAGAATTGATTGTACGACAGTGAAAATCTTTGTAGCGATGAGATGTTAAGTATTTCTTTTGGGAAAGAGCCAGTTAACCTATTTGCATTCAAGAGAAGATCCTCCAGATTTCGAAGATTTCCTATCTCTTGCGGTACTGTGCCTACAAATTAAGGAATATCTTGTTTTCAATACATCAGAAGTGGGAGAATTAAATGATGCAGAAAGTCCCACGTTGGTATGAATGCAAAATGGAGTTTTCGATTAAACCACATACCTGTCAAGTAGTTGTGTTGAACACTCAACCCCTGCAGCATGGTCAAATTTCCAATGCTTTTTGGTATAGTTCCGGTTATGTTATTGTAAGATAATACGAGAACCTGAAGAGCCGCGCAATGACCAAGTTGTTCATGCAGCTGGCCAGCAAATCCATTATTATTAAGATAAAGTTGTCCGAGTTGAGAAGAATGAGAGCACATATTAGGTGGAAAGGAACCGGTTAAGTTGCATTTTGCGATACTAATATACTGCACTGAACTAATGTTAAAAATAGAGCTCGGCAGAAAGCCAGTAACAAAATTGTTTCGTATGCTTAACTCTTTCAGGTTCAGAAGATTTCCGAACTCTTGTGGGATTTCACCTTCAAATTGAGAAAAAAGCGAAGGTTAGACAAACGAACTCGTATTAATACTAGCTACAACTCATAGGAAAACATCTAATGATTCACTTATAAAGGGGATCATGAAACAAATGACAGTGAAAAGGATGAGGGTGCCTGTCAAATCATTCCATGAAAGATATAAAATCTCAAGTGCAGTTAAGTTTCCAATTTCTTTTGGTATGAGGCCGGAAAATGTGTTATTGGACAAAGAGAGGAGTCGAAGTTGTGAGCACTGTGAAATTGCCGAAGGTATTAAGCCTCCTAGCTCATTTGAAGACAGATACAACACTTGGAGTCTTGAAACACCTCCTGGACATAAATCAGCTGGCAAACCACCAGATAAGTTATTTCCTGTAAGATCCAGAATCTCCAACTCGGAAATATTGAACACTTCCATTGGAATGAGGCCATCAAATTCATTATATCGCATTCTCAACTCCTTTAAGCTAGAAAGATTTCCCATCTCTCCTGGTACATCCCCATGTAGAGAATTGTACGAAAGATCTAAAGTTTCGAGTTTTGATATGTTGGTGATAACATTCAGGAGATGGCCAGTGAAACTATTGTTTCTAAGGTTCAAGAACCTTAGTTCTGCCAAGAAATCAAACCAAGAAGGAAGTTCCCCAGTAAAGTTATTGAACCTGAAATCGATCACTTTCAGTCGTCGTAACTGAGCCATTTCCTCAGGCAGGCTATTGGAGCATTAATATAAATGACTAGATTCCACACCTCTCTACAAGTTCGAGCTTTTAGATGAGATGGAATAGCTTTTAGATGAGATGGAATTCTATCACAGGCTGCCATGAAAAATGTTGCTGCTCAAGTTAAGTGAAACAAGAAACGAGAGATTCCCGATTTCTGCAGGCAAAGTCCCTCCAATTCCCATCGACTACACATCTAAAGCTGTCACTCTTTGATGATGAGAACCGCAAGAAACTCCGATCCAGGTGCAAACAGAAGCAGTGTCAGACCAATTTGAAGATAAAGTGTGGAAAGGGTCTAATGTTAGTTTGGATTTCAAGGCAAGAAGCGCAGAACGGTCTGTGGTTAAATCAGTCAATGCAGCAGCAGTGAGAGCTATCGGAAAGTGTATTAGTAATAGTACTACAAGAGCAAACAAGTAACAAGGCATTTTGATTGCAATGGACATTACAGTGTTTGGATATGTGAGGGATTATGAAGAAGATAGAACTCAGGACCAAAGTTTATAATGCAGTTGGCCTTCCAATGTCAAGTTATGTACTTCCTCGTCCCGTCCCATGTTATCCATTTTGACATTTTTCGGTCAACCGTTTTCAACTTTAATTACGAATAAATCTTAAACGGTAAATGTAAAATGATCAATTAAATTATATTATGATACTTTAAAAGACTAAAGTTTCATAATATAATTTAATTAAACATGTTACATTTGCGGTTTAAGGTTAATTTATAGTTAAAGTTAAACACTGTTAATTGGAAAAAGTCAAAGTGGGTAACATGGGACGGGACGGAGTAAGTATAATGGAGGAAGTAGATAATATTTGAGTTTAAGATCATGACTTGAACAAGTATTAAACCTTAAATAAAGTTGCCGGTCAGATTAATTAGTAGCTGAGGTGCATTTCTTGAGGGAGCATTATCGTGTCACTTAATTAATCCAGCAGTCAATAGAGGTAATTACAGATAACCATCCATCTGGGATCTGCTACAGCCTACAAGGACATATTAAGAACTAAGTCAAAATATCGACTGATATTCAACAGACACATCAATCCTTTTCTTTTCTTTCTTTTTTTTAAAAAACGTGTACTTAGCGGCAACTCTCAGTAAACTTCAGATTCTTTTCCAAAGGGATTTTTAATAGTGGAAGGTTCAGCAAAAAGGTATACAGTTTTAACACTTTCAGTGCTTTTGATATCAGCATTTCTTCCCGCAAGAGAATCATATAGAAACTGAGAGCAAAGCACTTATAAAAATGTTGCTAGTAGTAAATTATCAGTTGGGATTTACAACAAAATCATCAACTACTTCTCAGCTGAAACTATTATCCATATTGAAAACCTTAGTATTCAACAACAAGCATAAACGAAGAGACCTAGTCCGGAACTTTTTCTTCCTAGCTTTAGTACTCTTCACTATAATGCGGATTCTCTATCTCACCCCACTATCTGAATCTTCATTTCTTGAAACAGCAGACCTTTCTCGAGGTAGAGGAGAATTGTCAGATAGGTTGTACTTGACGAACTTTACCTTTTTCGTCTTTTCACCTTTTTTGGATTTCTGTTTTTTATGAGGAGTGAGCTGCAGCCGTAAATGCAGCACTCATACTTTTGCCCATATCTTCATCTTTACCGTATTCATACTCTTTTGCCCCTAGTTATCTATGTAAAACATAGGTGTAGAATTTTTGAAATGGCCCCAAATAATAATAGATATAAATAAAACATAAATTTTCTAGATAATATTAAAATTATTTTATGCAGGGCCGACTTATACAAAGGCGATGAAACAGCTGACAGAGCCACCTTTTAATCCAACCCTAATATGGAAAAAAAAAATAGCATGAAAAAGACAACCTTGTGAGATGCGACTACAATTTGACTTGGAACTCTCTTATGATAAAGGAAGGATAAGGACAAAAAGAGAATAAACTCTAAACCATAACTAAATAAACCTCATACTACAAAAGTTACAGTCCGCTTTGATTGATCCAAATGAGATACAAGAGCTCGTGCACCATGATGTTAAGCAAGTACAATCCAATTCCCTTCTATTCATGCTTGATTTTATATTTCTTGGGGAGTTTTTATTGTATCTTGGTTGGTTGATATATCAATTCATATAATTTCAGGTTATGTGTGCGTTGTGTAATACATGGCAGCAGGTGGTGTATTCCTAATATGGTTCTATGTTTGTCATCACTCCCAAACTGGCGGGAATCGGTCCACACAAATACAGATGACATACAAACAAAAAAGAATAGAAATGTTCTTGTTTGTGTTTGTTCAGGTTTCAAATATTTGTAAAAAATGTGGTCTTTAAACGAAAAATTAAGATCTAACAAATAAACTGCAAAATCAAAAACCAAACTGATTTAAAAAGTCTTATGAGAGACGGTATCTAGATAACTTATCTAAAGACCGCCTATATTCTCAATAAAATCATCCATGTTATTAATCAAAATGTCTATGTTGTTAACGAAATAAGTCTTGTTATAATATGAAAAAATACCGATGTTGTGAACATAGGTGTTTTGATTAATAATATCGATGCTTTTCTTGACAATATAGGTCCGTCTCTAGATAAATTATATAGAGACCGTCTCTCAGAAGACTTACTCAACTGATTTTGCATTGTCTCATGTTTCAAGTGAAAAATCAATGTTTTGCATTGTCTCATGTTTCGCCTTATATTTTAAGTGAGTCTTATAATGTTTGACATTAAATGTTTTACATATTTTGAAATGATATCTTTAAATTAATCCAAAATAATCATTTTTTAAACGTATATAAATCATATCATAGAAATCAATTAAATTTATAGAAACATATTAAAATATAAAAATTGTTAAAGAATAGTTAGAAGGGGAAAAACAATAATATAATTAACGAGTACAACAAACAAACAACTTTGAACAAGGCTAAAAAACGTTTTGCTCCCTTAAGTTTGTCTGTTTATGAGATTTGCCCCATACTCTTTGCTAGGTGCGAGTCTTTAAATGTAATGCGAGTTGCCCCCTAGGTTGCGAGACCCATAGTCGGAGCGTATATTACAACTAATCGGAAAACATTTATAAGGGACATATCGTAACACATTCAAAAGTTCAGAGGCAACTCGCATCCTAACAAAGATTAGGGGGGACACACTACAAGAAAAACTGGACAAAACGTCGCTAATTGGGCGACGGATAATAATTATCCGTCGCCCAAGTTTGACTTTTGTTAAAAAAAAAAAAATTTTTTTTTTTTGAAAATTGGGCGACGGATACCTATCCGTCGCCACTTTTGGCGACGGATCGACTCTGGGCCGACGGACACGTGTCCGTCGGCCCAGAGTTTCATATTTGGCTCGACAGAGGCAGCAACCTGCCCTCATTTTCTTCCTTCTCCCTTCTTCTTCCTCATTCTCTTCTTCTCCGTTTCCGGTGAATTGTTCGTTATTCCGGCTAATCTTGGTGCCTAATCGAAGCTAGTGGGACAAGGAGTTTGTTTCTTCGATCAATTTCAGATTTCTACCGATTAATCAAGGTATTTTGGCTAAAACCCTAGTTTTTTAAAATTTGGGGATTTTGTTTATTTTGATTAATTTGAGCAATTATATGTATATATGATAAGTATGTAGTAGTTAGTTTAGTTAATTTGATCAATTATATGTAATTTGTTCAATTTGATAGTTAGTTTAATTAATGATATGAATGTATGTAGTATGTTAAGTTTGGTATGTATGAATGTATGTAGTTAGTTTGATTTGTGTGTTAAGTATATATAGTTAGTTTAGTTAATTTGATATGTTTGTTAAGTATAGAAGTATGTAGTTTTGATTTGATAAATTTGTATGTTAAGTATGTAATTTGATATGAATATATGTAGTAATTCGATATGTATAGAGTAATTAGTTAATTTGATATGTATGTTAAGTATATAATATATGTACTAAGAGGTTGAAATGGTTATTATATATGTCCAATTTTGTAACACATCGAACACTTAATTAATAATTAATTTATAAGGAACATATAATAATTAACAATTAACCTCTACAATCTTCTTATCCGAATTGGAATCGATCTAATAAATTAAATACGATCTAATCAATTGGAACGCGTCTGTGTTAAAAATAAAGTAAACAATGAATTCGACCGTTCATGGATGTACGATCGCATGCGGTAAATATGAGAGTTTCTAGGAGTTTCAGAGAAGGGTTAAAGGTTTCATCTCGTTTGCCATGGGACATCCGGTTTGTGCAATTGGGGGTTGATAAAGTGTCCTTGCACATTGAAACTCATGGAAACAAGCAATTTATGACGCCTACTGCAGTATTCGAGAACTTGCGACGTTATGGATTCATGTCTGAGTATCATGTATGGATTCATCACGGTGAGGAAGCACCGTCCATGGCATACCTCCAGTGGAGGGAGAGGCGGGGTTTGGGGCCGCCTATTGAGTGCCTTTCTGCTTGTCCGAACATGTGCATGGTGTATTGGGAGGAGGATGTAGATCTGTTGGAATGCAAGTTCTGTGGTAGGGAGCGTCACAAGTGCCTTAACATTATGAAACCAAACATTATGGTAAAATTGAAGCTGATGTAACTTATATTATGTAATGCCTTAACAATTGACTGAAGTTAATATAACTTATATTACGTAGCAATTGATTGAATTATTGTGAAATTAATTTATTACCGTAAATGAAAGACCTCGATCTAATGAATTCAAACGTGTCAGGTTATTATCTAATTATTCAATGAATACCGATCGTGGATGGATGTATTGTCGTACTCTCAATGGCAGAGTTCAATGGAGTTTTCTGAAAGGGGTTGAAGGTTTCATTGAATTTGCAATGTCAAATCCGTCTTGTGTAAAGGATGGGTTGATAAAGTGTCCTTGTGCAATGAAACAGTGCAGAAACAAGCAATACGTGACTCCTAAAGTGGTAGTCCAAAGACTTGAGGAAAATGGATTCCTTCCTGCGTATCGGTATGGAATCATCATGGTGAGGAAGCAAGACACCGTCAATACATATGACCAATACGTATAACGTGGAAGGAAGAGAAAAATGAACAAGTCGGGAACAATCCAATCAAGGCGATGCTATTCGAGCTCGAGTCGAACAAATGGTGTACGATCTTTGCGGAGTTCGTGGACACAACCAACATCAAATCGAGGTGGAGGTGGAGGAACCACCGAATCCCGAGGATCAGTTGTTCTTTGACTTGTTAGAATCATCAAGGAAGCCGGTTTACCCGGGGTGTAAGCTCACTGAGTTGTCTTTGTTATCTCGGCTAATGAGTTGTAAGGCTAATGGCCGAATCAAACGAGCTTCAATGAATGGGTTGACGTAATGTCGGACCTTTGTCTGAAGAAAACCTAGTTCCCACCAACTTTTACCAAGCGAAGAAAAGATGCGGGATTAGAATGCTGTGGTAACCATATCGGCATTGTCCTAAAATGTGCATGATATATTGGGAGGAGGATGCGATCTAATAGAATGCAAGTTACGTGGTAAGGAACGGTACAAGCGTTACAAGGAGGGGCCGCAAAGAAACGACAAAGAAAAATCTCTCACATAAGAAAATGTGTTACTTCCCTCTAGCACCGCGTTTGAAAAGATTGTATCCTTCAAGTGCTACTCCGCATAAAATGCGGTGGCACAAGGAGCGTAATCTCGGATAATGCTGAAGGTGGTAGAATGGACCATCCAGCAGACTCACCCGCATGGAAATCGTTTGACAAGACATATCTAGAGTTTGCAGCCGAATCTAGAAATGTACGTTTGGGACTTTGTACGGATGGTTTTAACCCGTTCGGTAGTGAACGTAAATACTCTTGTTGGCCAGTTATGCTCACACCGTACAATCTGCCCCCTGGTGAGTGCATGAAGGAGCCATTCATGTTTCGTTGCATTGGTGCTCGGGCCGAAGATCTGGATCAAGGCGTTGGATGTTTTCTTGCAACCCCTAATCAAGGAGCTGATCGAGTTGTGGACGGATGGTATCCCTGCATATGATGTGTCGACAAAAAAGAACTTCACCTTGAGAGCAGCTCTTCTTTGGACCGTGAGTGACTTCCCTGCGTACTCCATGCTATCTGGAAGGAAAACAGCAGGGAAATATGCATGTCCACATTGCTTGGAGGATACAGATGCATTTAGACTGAAGGGTAGTGGAAAATTTTGTTGGTTTGATTGTCATCATAGGTTGCTAGAAAGTGACCATCCGTTCAGGAAGAACAAGGATCAATTCTTGAAAAATAAAGTCGTCAACAAAAAAGCCCGACAAGACTTCTTGGTGCACAAATTCTTGCGGAGATTGATAGATTGGGTCTTATGAAGGTGGTGAGCTTGGGTGGATGAAGCATAACGAGAAAATTGGTAAAAATGTGGTTGGAGGAAGAGAAGCATTTTCGAGACTTGCCTTACTTGGAGCGATCTTCTTATCCGTCACAACTTAGATTTCATGCACATTGAGAAGAACGTGTTCGAGAACTTATTCAATACACTTTGCAACATTGAGGGAAAACAAAGGACCATGAAGTCTAGATCCGAGTTGTCGACGTGGTGTAAAAGGCCCGAGTTGACAAAGAAGGATGAGAATGGTAAGTGGCGAAGCGTGCTACACAATTGACAACGCTTCTAGGTCAATTTTGTTTGATTGGGTGAGGCATTGAGTTTCCCGATAATTACGCCTCAAATTTAGAGAGGTGTGTGGATTTGAAGAAGACAAAGGTTTATGGGATAAAGAGCCACGATCATGTGTTCATGGAGAGGCTTATCCGGTAGCATTTCGAGAGCTTCTGCAAAACACGTATGGACCGCTATCACCGAGTTGAGCTTATTTTTCAAAAATTTAGGAACAAGGGTGGTTCATGATAAAGTGTTGGAAAATCTTGAAAGGAACATACCATTGATTCTATGCAAGCTCGAGCGTATCTTTCCACCGAGCTGGTTTGATTCTATGGAGCACTTGTCGGTTCACCTTCCTCATTAAGCGAGACTTCTTGGTCCGTTCGATGTCGATGGATGTATCCATTCGAGAGGTACTGGGGAAATTGAAGAAGTATGTCAACAACAAAGGTAAACTGAAGGTTCGATTGCCAATGCCTACATTCGAGGAAAGCGCAACCTTCTGCTCTTATTACTTTGACGAACACGTCCCTATGAAGACATCAAGGCCGGCTCGAAACGTAGACACATTCGTAGTTCAAGCGGATGATGAGTTTTCCCTATCTGTCTTCAGGGTATCAGGGAGACCTCTTGGTGCAGCTAAGAAAGAATATCTTACGGATAAAGAGTTGAAAGCGACTCAATATTATGTCCTCACGAATTGTCCGAGGTTGACCAAGATATGGTACTATTTGCAGGTCGAACCATTTATTTAAATTTTAATATAGCTACGCAAGTCTCTACTTCAATTATAGACTTATCATCGAATCAATGTTTGCGCTTTTTCAAAAAGCGTTGTTTGGCGAGAAAATCCTCGATGATGAGAGGATACACTAGAGGAACTACTTGACTCAAAAATTCCTACAGAATTTCCAGTTTGGTTCCGAGAGTATGTCCGGAATCCTATTAACAACGTCACATGCATATACTTAAAGGCTCTCGCAGAGGGTCCATTCAAAAAGGTCTACACATTCCCAGGTTATATAGTCAATGGCCTTAGGTTCCACACGACTGAATGTAACACGGCCATGGCGACAAGCAACTCCGGGGTGTGTGTTAATGGTGCAGAAGAGTATGGAGACGCTACTTTGTTTGATTTCCACGGCAAGCTAAAACGAATTCTGAGGATTGAATATTCTGGATTGCCATTTAAACGAACCTTCTTGTTTGACGTTGAGTGGTATGATCCTAATCCAGAAGGTACGAGGAAGAACGAGCGGTATGAAATGGTTGATGTGAACCAAAAGAAGAGGTACCGAACCAAGTATGAAGAACGAGCGGTATGAAATGGTTGATTTTCACAGGTTGATGCAACGGAGTGGGCCCTTTGGGATGCTCATCGCCGAATCGATGTCCGTGACATTGCTTGGACCAACAAAGTAACCAGGCATCCCGACACGTCTGGCAGAAGGGCCGTTCACCACCTTGGGAGGCGATCTCATTATCGATTATTATCAATCGGTGCGTATATATGTGTTTTTGCAATCTAGCATTACGTGTATGTATGAAGTCTCTGCTGCTCTATTACTTGTAGATGATAAATTGTTGACTAGATCTGGTTTGATTCAGGTGGCAAGGGGGGAGGTGACATCCAAGTATGCCATCTTCAAGAAGGCCAAGCAGAAGGGCGGGGTATGGACCGACTGCCGAGCCTCGTCTATTGCGGTATGTTTATGTTGCTTAAAGTTCATATTTGTACACTATTACAAGTTACTTTTTAAAAACAGTAACTGATCATTATATCTGCTATTTACGATTTCAGGCTGAGGTTGATGCTCAGGTGGCGAGGCGGAGGACGAGGCGGGTGATGTGTTGTCAATCGAACAAGTTGACAACATCTTCCTAGAGGTCAACAAACCGGACAAGAAAGGAATATATGGACTCGGGAGCCTCGGTTTGCATCGGCTAGTCCGTGCTCCTCATCATCATCCCAATGATCCAGACGTCCGGTTTACACACGTGACCAGTCTCGGAAATGGTGCGATCGAAGTCGGAACATGTTGCTCGGCTAACTCAAGAGATGGAGCAACAAAGGGATGAGATGGAGCGCTGACAGAGAACGAAGGAGGAGAACGAGCGCCTTGATTCTGAATGGAGCGATTCATGTCCCGTTCCGCCATCACCCACCCCACCCCGTCGATAGCTAGTTATGTATCTGTATGTTGGATTTTTCATATTTACACTTGTTTGGATAATTTCTCCATTCGAATATTACTTTTTATTCATTGAAACATTTTCCGTATTATTGATTTATTATCGAACATTATATTGATTAAATAGGTGAACTACGAAAATAGGGATTAATATGAAATAAATAGTAGTGAGTAATTCAAGGAATTTTCGGAATTAGTGACGGAATACAAAGTGACGGAATTTCAAATTCCGTCACTAGTCCAATTAAAATATTTAGCGACGGATAGGATCTATCCGTCGCTAAATTTCGGAATTAAAAAAAAAAAAAATTGGTCAATCCGTCGTCCAATCGGTGAATCGACAGATTGTTATCCGTCACGCCAGCTCCGACGGATTTTCTATCCGTCGCCAGAGCTGGGGCGACGGATAGCTGGCCTGTAGCGACGGATCTATCCGTCGCTACAGGCCAGATTTTTTGTAGTGACATCGCACAAACAGACAAACTTCAGGGCCAAAACTCTTTTTTACAATAAAAAAATGTTATAGTTGTTTTCCATGCTATATTTTAATTTTCCTTTGTTCTTTAATATTCATTTGTATTCATAAAGTCTTAGGAGAGACGTGTTGAGACCTGAGAGACGGAGACGGATTGATGTTCTTAATTATATGTATAATGTTTTAAACAATACCAATAATGTTTATGAGTGAACATTTTTTTATGTATGTGTATATTACACATACCGATATTTTTAGTAAAACCTTTAATGTTTTTTGTTATAATTGTAATGTTTGTCTGTCTTTTTTAGTCTCTCCATAAGACCGTCTTTCAGGAGACTTACTCATTTGTATTGTGTACTTCCACCATCTTGAAAAACTTTATACGTGAGCAATGTATGTGAGCAATGTATGTAATTTAGGTGAAAAATTAAAATATTGAAAACCTTAGAAAATATGAAGAACCCAAGTCAAAATATCGACTTATATTCAACAGACACAAAGCAGCAAAAGGTTAAAGAATTACTCGTCCTTTTCTTTTTCTTTTTTTTAAAAGAGTATTTAGCAACAACTCTCAGTAAACTTCAGATTCTTTTCCAAATGGATTTTTAAACCACAAATTCAGCAAGAAAGGCATAGAATTTTAACACTATCAGGTGCTTTTGATATCAATAGTAATAGCATTTGTTCACGCAAGAGATATAGAATCAAGACGGTAGAAACTGAGAGCATAGCACTTATAAAGATGTTATCCTAAAAAATGTTGCTAGTAGTAAATTATGAGTTAAGATTTACAACAAAATCATCAAACAATGACAAAATTCACCCACTTCTCAGCTGAAACTATTATCCATACTTAAATACTTAAAAGTTAAAACCTTAGTATCAGAACTCAACAACAAGGATAAACGAAGAGACCTATTCCGAAACTTTTTCTTCCTAGCTTTAGTCCTCTTCAGTCTTCACTAGAGTGCGGATTCTCTATCTCACCCCCACTGTCTGAATCTTCATTTCTTGAAACGCCAGACATTTCTCGAGGTAGAGAAGAATTGTCATAGGTTATACTTGATGAACTTTGAATTGTCATAGGTTATACTTGATGAACTTTACCTTTTTCGTCTTTTCACCTTTTTTGGATTTCCGTTTTTTATCTCTGTGTTCCGATGACTCCATAGAGTGAGCAACAGCCATAAATGCAGCACTCATGCTTTTGCCCATATCTTCATCTTTCCCGTCTTCATACAACTCTTGCCCCTTGTTATCTATGTAAAACAGAGGATCAGAATCTGGCTTCTCCAGTTCTTCCCAACGTGTAAGGTACCCTGTTGCTTCTTTCATATCACACGACATAAATTTGGCGCGGTAGTTTGACATGTCGTTGTCAAGTATCTTAATTCCTCTATTTTCTATATTAAGGATCCATCCTGGATTTTGTAAAAAACAGCATATCAATGTTCAATACCAAACTGATACCAGAGAATAGAGAATCATAGTGAATGGACCTATATACACTATATAGTAATAGAGACACTGTAGTAAGCACTACTTCCACGTATAGTTGAGCTATTTTAGCAAATTATACATAAATTTCACGAATTATACAACAATAACTATGATTGAGACACAGTAGTAAGCAATACTTAGATGTATAGTTGAGCTATTTCAGCAATTATACACATATTTCACGAATTATACAACAATAACTATATTAGTCATCATATATCACAGTGAAAAAACACAATTGAGTTACATGCAAGTACAAACACTACACTAAGCTCCAAATATTTTTGAATTGCTAAACAAAGTCTAAACTCAACAGTGATCATCTAGAAAAATACTACTATATGGTACTCATATTCAAAATTTCATAATAATCTAGAGATTGATTATCAAAGAAACATGTTCCCAGTGAAGGAACGAAGAAATATTATACTCCTATATAGGATTAGGTTTAACTTGGTTTATACTCCTACAATATGTTCGCACACTATTGACAACTATGATCATGACAAATCATGCAGTCTCTGCCATGCTTCAGGGAAGCACTTTTCGACATGTTGGAATGATTCTGCAGATCGAGTGCTTGGCATCTCATTATTTCCTTCAAATTCTCTTTACAAAAATATGTAACAAGCTTGTGGCTCTGTAAGTGAAAAACCGCATTTTTAATGGATAAGGATCCTTTTCACACCTAAGGTCCTTTTAAAACAAGACACTAAAAGATAGTATTAGTTCAAGCTACTTTTTCATTCAATTACCAAAGTCCAAAATAAAAAATCCACAATGATGCCCGTTCTTCCTCTTCCATGCTTCGTTCCATTCAAGAATAATTTCAGCAAAAACAACTAGAAACACTTTCTAGAAGTATCTCCGAATACCTACCGAATCATACATGAAAGAATACTTACTCAAAAATGCTTTTGGTGAAGACCCATTTGGTTCATCAACATTCAATTCGTCCCCAATTTCAGTCTTGATAGTTTTAATAATTTGAGCAGGCAAGGTAGACAAGGCAAAGGCACTTAAATAGGAAGCAGCTTTTGTGTGCTCTCCATGCTCCCTGCAGAAAAGCATAAATACTTAGCACATCTTTGCCAAGCCTTAATAAGCAGTGTTGTCTACAATCAATTTTTACCTTAACAAATCTATAGCTTCATCAGTAACCATCAATCTTGTCAAATTGACACGCTTTGCCTGCTTGTCTGGTAGCCTACTCATGCCCTCGGGCCCGAGGAAAGAATATTCCGGTAATATTAATGTGTCGAAAAGAATCTTCCTCAAACCTTCTTCATCTTCCTTGTTCTGAAAGGGAAAAAAAAAGAAGGGGAAAGTAAGTCCCGCAGTCAGGTTTGGTCAGCAAATGCCAGCTGTGTTTTAGAAAGTATAATATGCTCACACATCTCACTGATAATACAAGAACAACTAAAGCACATATGTCCAGAAGCCAACTAACCATGATAGAGGTAGTAGGAAGCAATTGCTCCAGCAGCATACTAGCCAGGGTAACTACAGACACAGGCAAAAAAAGATTATCAACTAAGCCAGAAAAGAACTCAGTATAAAGAAGAGAGACTAGGTTATCTTAAAAAAAAGAACATCTCTGCTCTAACGAATTTAGTACTAAGACAACATAAGGATAAGCAATTGCTCTTCCTTATCTAACCTATTCATAAATCAATCTTGCAGGGGTGCTTATAGTTACGTCAAGGAACACAGTTCCTACATGCCACTACCTTATGTCTCCATGAATATATAAAGTATAAACTACTCGTAAATTGCATTTAAAGAGAATGCTGCATACTATTACCATACCTGCCAACTAAATATACAAGCACACATAATTAGAAAAGAGAATGCTACCGTAGAAGTATGAATTCCTAAATCCAGTGATGGAACCAACAATCCAAGGCTTGAGTTCATTCTGCATCTTTTCTCCAAACCCTTCTTTTATTTTCCAGCAGAGCTTCAACAGAAACGCCTCCGTTATCACAAAACCAACAAGGTCAAGCATCCCACATCCATCCTCACTAACTCTTTTAACAACATCATCACTCAGGAGCGGAAAAAATACCCTCAAAGATTCTACATTTTCGTTTCGTAATGCCTCATCCACAACCCACAAACTAATCAACTCGCTCAATGGCCTAATTAAACCGTCCGAATCATCAAAACCTCCCTCAAAACCACTGCAACAGACGTTTATATACCCAACAATTGAATCCACCAGACTCCCAATCTCACTCTTAACTTTCCTCTCAATCTTTGATCCTAGCTGCAAGCCGTTCGCTTCAAGTATAAACTTATGCAAATTGCAAATAACTGGTGCAACTAGAGCAATGCTTTTGCCTGAACTACAAGAAGCAGAGCAAGATCCTATAAGCTGAAACAAGTCTTTTATGGCAAGAATTCGATCCAAAAGCTGAGCATTAGGTGCCCTTTGGCTATGAAATGACAGGGCAGAGAAAACCCAGATGGTTTCTAGAGGTGGGTCAGCTCTAGACTGCACTAATGCTCGAAAATCGGACATGAAAGAAGTTTTTTTGGAATAAGGATTCCCTAGGGATTTTAAGAGGGCTTCAAGTGACTGGTTCAAGGAAATTTCGTAGTTTTTGCCAAGAAAATGGGGGAGATTGAGGGATTTGAGAGCTGACGCCATGGCTGAAAAACTACTGAAGCTTAATCCCCACAGGTTTTTGTGAACCAAGAGGGAGATGGAGACGATTAGGGTTTTAGAAGTTAGGGCAATCATACACGTCCGCGGTCCATCATATGACGGTGTACTCGTTGACGTATTACCGGGACTATTGACTGTTTTACAAAGTATTAAAACCGACTTTAATCCAGTTTACTTTCTCATCCTATTTGCTTAAAATTTTTAATTCAATCGGAACACTTCGAACAATATTCATTTTTAATCTACTACGATTCACGACTCAATTAAATTTTCTATGTAATTTCTCTTTTTTCTCTCACTTTAAATTTTCATTTATTATAAGAACCATAAACCAATCAAATAATTTTAAATGGGTGAATTACAAATCGATACCACCCCAAATCTTTATTACTTATTAGTCATACAGACTTTCTTTCCTACAATTTAGTTTCAATTTGTCTAATCATCCGAATTTGCCCTCAATTCAATATGGTAGTATTTGTCATTAAAAGCATAATTAAATTTGAATAATTGATTCCTATAATCAATCTAATTATAGAAGAAATTCAAATTCTCTTCTCCAAACTCCACACAAATTGAATGATGCAAGCATCACATTTCAGGAAATCAAACACAATACTTGAATTCAATTACTGAAAATCAATCATCATATTGCAAATCAAGCATCACATTTCAGGAAATCAATCATCATACTTGAATTTAATTACTGAAAATCAAGCATCATATTGCAGAACAAACATCACATTTCTAGAGAACAAGCATCAATACTAAAAATCAAGCATCTTATTTCTGATTTTTGAAAATGAAGCATCATAATTACTGATAAACAAGCATCACATTTTAAAATAAGCATCACATAACAAACCTATTGACATGAAAATTTATATACTGTAAATCAAGTATCATAATCGTCTATTTTTATTACAAAAATAAATTATTTGATTAAATATGTAATTAAGGAAGTGATTATATCAAGAATGGTAATGTTTCTTTTCAAAGTTACTAAAATTAACAAAATAACTAATTTGTATAAATGTTTTGACTAATTCGAAGAAAGTTTTTTTATGTATGACTAATGTGTTTGAAGTTTTTGAAACTAGCGTCATTTTGTAATTATTCCATTTTAAATACCTTACACACATCACTTCACTCTTACACACCATATATAACCCTATAAAATTTTAACTCTATATAAAACACAATTTTCACAACTCAGTTAAACTTTAATTACTATTCATATGTTAAAACTCAATTAGTGAACTTTAATCTTTAGTCAAATAACTTATTAGGCATGAAACGGCTTTGATGGGCATTACATTGGGTCGGTTTGAGTTTACTCGATAAGCTAGTTGAGTAGAACTCGAATTGTGTTTGGATATCACATTCTTATTATGCTTTGGTTTTTTGTTTAGCATTTGATAGGCTCTTAATTATGATTTACTGTACAAATTCTGATCTTGGACGTTGACCCGCCCATTTATGTGAGTCAAGGTCCAACTAGATAAGTGGATCAATTCGGACCTGTTCTGGTAGGTATATATAATTATTATCACATCGTTATTTTGTGATTTAATAAAAATATAAATTTCTATTAATAGAGTCAATACCGGGTCAACTGGTCTAGTGATGTTGCCGGGTCGATATTCAACGGGGGCGAATAGTCGGGTTTTGAACGTAGCTTATAATCCAATTAGACCGATCCGAAAGACACGTGGCACATAGAACAACCAATCAGAAAGAAGTAAACACGTATAGCTGAACAAGCAGTCTCATAATCGGCAGTCCACTGTAATTTACACAATTCTTGAAACTAACAAATCCAGAAAGAACTACGCCGTATTATTATATATATTCAGTTACTGCAACAACAATAACAAATCGTCTTTCTCTATTCTCAACTCGCTCTTCTTTGCATCAGTCATGGCAAAATCGACACAGAAAGTGTTACTGTCACTGTTATGTGTGATTGTATTAGCTTCATGGGTTCCAGTATCCCTCTGTGCGAAAAAACCACCTGCTGGAGTGGCAAGAAAAGAAGACATTCCGTACATTAAGTGTCAAGTATGCCAGAAATTAGCAACTCAATTGTACAACCAGGCACAAGCTAAACAAGCTGAGATCTCGCCCAAAAAGGTAGACCTAACCTACTAATTTCACCAATTTCTCACATTGTCTTTTTTTTTTTTTTTTTTGAGGCATCACATTGTCTATTTATATTACTATCTGTTAGTCATATGGTGTTATTTGATCGGTTATGTGTGTTGATGGATTTTGTTAATGTTATGGAAGTAGATATCTGAGTACCAAATTATCGAGATTGCGGAGAATGTTTGCAATCTGAAGAAAAAAGAAGCTGATTGGATTCTTAAGATTGATATTGTGGAGAAAGGACGTAAATTGGAGGTAAAGATTGGAGCTTTTCTTCTTTCGTGTTTTTTTTTGCTGGGTGTTAGTTATATGGTGTTAGCTGATCTTTATGTTGATTTTGTTCTTGTGATCGGTCGAACAGCTTGTTGAACAAGAATCCGAGGGACAATGTGGTACAGAATGCAAGACCATAGAGCGAGCTTGCGAACAGGTAAATCTTTCTAGTTCGTGGAATTAGTAGGAGATGCTGATTTTGAGTAATATGAATATCCATAGCTGAGGTTGAGTTGAATCAATTCACATGATAGGATACTAGATCCAAAGCTGTTGTTGATTCAAATTTAAACTGTAACATGTAAAAGATAATCTAGTTGATATGCGTATGTCGAGCTCCAAATTACAATATTTGAAAAGATTGATGAGTTTAAGGATATGGATATATCAGTGTCTGTCCTTTTTGACTAAGCATGACATTGTAATTCTATGTTCTCTTTTGAATTCTCCAAGTTTGGGACCTCATGATATGATTGTCTGGGCTTCGCAGGTTTTCGGTTATTCTGACACAGATGCTGCTGAATATTTATACCAGAAGAAGCCCCAGCTTAGTCCTTTTGTCAATTTTGTCTGTAAGGATCTCACGGACGCATGTATTTCCAATCCACCACCAGTTCATAAGGTACGCCATGACATTGACTCGATGCATTCTGTCAGTAGTTTTTAGTTTTCAGGCAGAGTGTTATTAATATTATAAACACAAAACTTAGGAATTTTATCAGTCTTCAAAATATTTGTGCTTATATCACAAGTTTGATACTCACTGCTTGTGAAGGAAGATGTCAGCTGGAGCACATTTGTTAATAGATAATAAGACTCATAAGAGATGGATAGCTAGTAAATTATAAAAAAATTCAGACTGCATTTATTTCTTTTAATCCCTACATAGCTTGTCGCATAGCCATATTTGATATTTCCAAGACCAGATATACTCAGCTTACACTCTTTTGTCATTTACCATTCCAGGACAGGACACCTGGAGAGCCATTTGTTCCCAAGTCGGAAAAAGAGGCTGAAATGGAAAGGCTGATGAAATCCATGGAGGTATATAACCAGGAATGACTGAAATTGGCAATCTCTATCAATAGCTTGTACAAACCTCAAGTTCCATTCACTTGTTTCAGGGTATGCCAGGAGCTCCCGGAATGAAGATGTACTCACGGGAAGATTTGATGAACCAACAGTTCGGGGGGAATGAAGATGCAGATGATGAGGATGATGATGATGATGATGATGAGGCAGAGTTGCCCGCAAAATTGGTAAGAAGCAAGATACTGATATAAAAGCTCTGTGATATATAAAGATAATTATTTTCAGCTGATACTGAAATATGTAAATGTAGGGGAAAGTTTTGAGAGAGAAAGATAGTAAGAAGTATGACTGGAAGGACAGGATCACAAACGGAGTTATTGATGCAGGAAAAACATTGAAAGTTCACGCTTACAGAGTTTCAAATAAAGTAAAGCAATGGTGGAGAAGCAAAAATTCCAAGACTAGTAAAGCAGAGTTGTAGACTTGCATAACTACTAGACCGAAGTAGCCTTGGCGCTATTCTTCCCCTTCGAGAAAACTTTTTTTTCTTCTCTCTGTACAATTTTGGTATTCGAACGGCGAGCATTGGTTTTGCGAGAATGCGCGAATTTATACTTATCTGTCAAATATATGAAAATTAGGCTTAAAAATATGTGTTTCATGAACAACTTACTGTAATATAGTACTTTCTTTTTGGCAATTTTCTAGCATTTATTAAACAAAAGGGAAATGGAAAAAGTTCATGGGGATTTTGGATCATGGAATGCAATTCAAAGGCGTTAATGACTGTTCGTTCGAAGGTATGTTCAGTTCGTGTTCGACGAACATTGTCTTCAATGCGTTCACAAAAGTTATAGACCTTTGACGTATCGACACGTGGGCATCGATTTGAGGTCAATTAGCTAGGGTTCATATAAGAGAGTTATTTTCCGAAATGCCAAATCTACTCTGTTGAAATTCCACTTCCGTTTTCACCGTTTATCTCCACTTTCATGGTTCTAACTTCCTACCATCCTTGCTTTACCACTCTAAATCCCCATCGGAGCTTTGAGGCTTCAAAGTTCAAATGCTCTTGAAGTGCATCTCCAATTCGTACGAAACTCGTCCAAAAAAAGACTCCAAAACCATGCCTTTTACACAAAATCCAACAACAAACAACGAAACACAAAAAGCATAAAAGAGCACTAAAACAAGTACGGTTAAACTAAACTAAATGATTCACACATTCCTTCCATATCAAGCAGGACAACTACTACGACCACTACGATTGTTCAAATCAATGCTTTGTATGATCTTGCTCTCTTGATTCCTCTTATAATAATCATATTACTGGTATTAAATATATTAACAATTGGACAAAATTAAACAAAGATGTTAAACAAAACTGGAACGATTTCAATATAAATAAAATAGTTAAATCCAATACACTTTTCAGTGCCTCCTTGAATTTTACAACACACTTGTTGAATGCTAGATCATGAAACATACAGCCACTTTCAGCAGCTATCATGAGGAAAAGAAGGTATGAGTAGCTCCCAAAGTGTCCTAAACAGCAGGAGACAATGCTTTGAACCACTCCAACCAGAGATAAATAATGTCAAGAATCATAAAAAGCGATAAGATCAGCGCATCCGATAGTGCTGTGTTCTTGAAGCCTGGCAATGTCGACCGTTTAGTGAATACTTGAGTGTTATATCTACATCTCGGGGATTCTTCTCGTTCTGTGCCACAGTCATGGTACCTACAACAGCCTCCCCTTGGCAAACAGTCAGCACGTCTTCCAGGTAGAGAACTGTTTGTTTCCAGTGAGTGGCCCGTGACTTTGGTCCTGCATTACATTCTAATCATGAGGGCAAGCAACAAATAACTCTATTCATCTCAAAGCGTAACAAGAACAGACAACCTAAACTTCGTCATTGTCATTGCAGGTTAAATGTAGCATCTCTGATGTATAGTGAACTTGTGAAACCCCGTATTTTCGTTAGTTTAAATAATTTTAATTTGTTATTAAACTTTATGCTTAGTCTTTTCACGTTAATTGTTAAGGAGTTTTACAAATAGAGTTCTTTCAATTTTGGGAAGAGTTTAATTGTTTGTGGGCTTCTTTAGCCAAGTGTGGTTGGACTTTTAGTTGTTCTTGGTCTCTTACCTCTCACGTTTCTTTCCAAAAAACTCTGAACCTTATTTATACACACCTCAAAGCTTCTTTCAATAACCTGCTGCCACATCACTTCTATTTGATCAAATCTCCTTTATCCAATTCCAAACGCCATCTTCACAAACCTAAAACGCGGGAATAAATTATGCTATCTTGCGCTAGCTTCTTCCGATGCTTTTCACCACCTTCCTAACCCTTTTGTTGATCGAAATCTGGATTTCTAGTGCTGTGGGGTTCACTCTTTAAACTCGGTAGTTGTATGTCCTTTGGTAAGTTCATCTTCCCTTATGTTTTGTGTTTTCATTACAGTTTTGCGGGGGTGGGTAGCGAGTTTGGCTAGTTGTGATGTTCAGTTTTGTTCTTGTTAATATGTTGGAGTTCTGCCTAGTTACTCTAAGTTTCTGTTGTGCTTGATATTGGGTAGTAAGCATCTTTGATTTGGCATTTACACTTGTTTCTCTAAGTTTCAAGATTGTGTTTTGACGTTGTATATGAGACTTCTCTGATTCGTTTGAACGATTAAAGCATAATGTTTTTCTGCTATTGCTCTATTCTTTTTCTTTCCTTTATGTTTAGGAAGTGAGTTATTACTCTGTTTTTCTGTCCAAGAAACTTCAAAAGCTGTTTAGGTGACTGATGTTACGTTTTTCTATTTAGTTAAGAACTGCTTCAATTCTCGAATGTTATTTATGAGATCAATTGACATCAAAGTGTGCTGTGTCCAAGTGGTCCAAAGCCTGAATTAAGATCCTCTGAGGTCATGGTTTCGAACCCTGCTTGCCCGTATGTTTTTCCTTCTTTTTTTTGCTTCGTGCTTCTCTGTTTATACTTGTGTGTCGGCTGAGCTTGCAAAATCGTGAGTCTCCGGGTGGTCAGAACTTGGTTTGTGGAATCTGTTTAACATGGAGGTCTTGAGTTCAAACCTTAGCTTGCCCTTATTTGTTTTTGTTTATTATAACTTGATTTATGATGAAAGTATATGTCTACAGTTGGTCAAGGTTTCCTTTTTGGTTGAGCTTTTCGATCCAACATTTTGCTTGCTAGAAATTGCATGATCAGTGTTAACTCCTTAGTCAATTGTTAAGACTTGTTTTCTTGCTTCAAGACACTTGTTGTGCGTGGTTGTATGTTGTTTGGGCTTGACCCAAATTTCAAAAGCATGGATTAGTTGTTGTTAGTTAAATAAATTCCTTTGTGTCAGTTAATTTTATGTATCTATATGTTGTGTGTCGATTTGTTCTTATGTTTTGTGGCGGGTTTTTCGTCTAGAGTGTCGTTGGGATTAAAAGGTAGTTCTTATAGTATTGGAATGGTTTCTTACTGGCCGGTACCCTTCTTACTCAGGAACTACGTATTTTGAGACTTGACGAGAAACTTTCGACAGTGAGTGTTCTTAAAACCGATTCCGAAAACCAAGGAAGTACATTTGTTTTATTATTATATACTAGAACGTAAGAACAGTAGCGTGGTATTGTATAGTTACAGTAATAAAAGACGTATACGAAGGCAAATAATATTGTTGCTTCTGATAATAGATTTCTTTTTTTTCAAGTTGAATTAGTTTTTGAATTGATCTATTTTAATTTAATTGGAGAAGATGGAGCAGAAAGATTGACTATCGTTGTTTTTTAATGATGAATTAATTTTGATGGGTTGAATTAGGGTTTAAAATTTAATTTGAGAAGACATATTGTTTTTTTTAATGATGAATTGATTTTGTTGGGATTGAATTAGTGTTTAAAATTTAAATGAAGAAGGAAGATTGGTTTTTGTTATGATGCATTGATTTTGTTGAGATTGAATTAGGAATTGTAATTTGATTGAATAAAACATATTGTTTTTTGTAACTAAAGTCTAATCTACACATATATTACCAATAAGTCCAATTTAACTTAAATTAAGTACTCAATTGCACAATTCCAATAGTTGTCCACTTATATATATACTGTAATACGTATTACATCAAAGTAATTTCTAACTCATCCTATTTCAAAAATTGCATCGAAGCTACTTTCACATGCTTCAACTAAAAATCGATTTCTGCACGAAAGATTGATTCAATATATATATATATATATATATATATATATATATATGATGATGATGATTTGATTGATTGATTTGCTTAACGACCGATATGTGTGCAAATGTGGTGGAGGTTTCCGAGTGGATAGACTTGGGCAGTTATGTATGTCGAGTTATTCATAAAGTTACTTCGCTTACTTTCCCTTGACGCGAGGCAAAAGTCGCCGAGGTCTTGGGAGTAGTAGTGTTTCACCCCTGTACCATGGCAGGGTAACGTTTGTGTCAAAGTCATTCTCTGTCTGGAGCGATAAGGGCTTGGATTGGGGTTATAAGGTTGACTGCACCAACGAACGACTGATTGTACTGTTCTGATTGCTTTGTTATTGATATGATTGTACATTCAATTTTGTTATAATTTTCTTATTGATATGTTAATTGTCACTGTCACTCACGAACATCATTGAGATTTTTGTCTCACACTCTTTCGTTTTCCATCCTTGTAGATTCCGAGGAAGATGGAGTGCCGAGTCGGGTAGACGTTCAACAACTAGAGTGAGAGTGGGGACTTAATTGGGATTTTGTAAAGTTTTAGCCGCTGCTTTTGAAATTAGTGTCTTTCGCAAGTCAACTGTTAGAACTTTAGCTTCTCAAAGCTTTTAGATTGTCTTTTCGGTATTGTTTTAACGCCCTTGTCTTTTTTAAAAAAATTAGTGTAATTTTCGAGGCGTTACAGAACTAGACTTAGAATATCAAAGATAACTGGTGGGCAATCACTTATTGTTTCAAGATCATGTTCTGAGATGTGAGGCTAAAAGTTTTCAAGAATTGAACTTGCATTTTACCAAAATACTGTAGAAGCTCAGAAGAACATATCAGACCTGTAGAGAAGCCCATCAGTTTATGGCACTTGGTAAAAGAAACATCAAAATAAGCAACAAGTGCATGGATGTAATCATCACGTTCTGCGACAAGCTTGAAAGGTGCTGTGAATGAAGCATCTCCTGTGCTCATCTTAGATATGTCCATTGTCTTAAACAGAGAAAAAACAACTGGTTTAAGATAGAGTTATTTTCATGTGCAGCATAATATTATATAGAAAACATACAGAAAGAAGAATGCGGTACTCAACCTTGAGTAATTGGCTGTTGGTGACAATTTGTTTCTGTTCAACAATGTCAACAAGAGGCTCTGCTATGGCTTGCTTCCCGATGCAGCTCATATCAAATCCATAGACATTGTTCCAAACTGTGATAGATGGAACAGTAACATAGGTATTGGAAAACTTATGAACATGAAAAACATGATGACTTCATCCACATATAAACATAATAATATATTCATTTGGTATTATCAATCATTGGATGTTAAGCTCACATTCAATCTTATCTTCCTTGTACTCAGCATCTTCAATTGCTGTCAAATAAAGGGAGGCCTTATCCGGCAATACAAGTCCATTTGGGACCTACACCGCATTTAACAGTCCAGATAAGTAGGGAAGAATGAACAGAGTACAGGCAGAGCATACCAGTATTCAATTTACCGATCAATTAATTGGTCGGAAACAATCGTATTCAGAAAATGAACAACCAGGTCATTTAAGCAGATAAAGTTAAACATACTAGCCACTTGTCACGGGCATAAAGAACAGTGTTCAGCATGTTCTCGTACACCAAAAAATATCCCATCCACTCTGAAATAATAACGTCAACTTGAGAAACTGGAAGCTCAAGCTCTTCAATCTTTCCCTTGAGAACTGTGACCACTGTAATATAAAGTATATATTATTTTAATCAGAGAATCATATCTCAAGTATTATTATGAACCAGTTGAACACCAAAAACTTCAGGCTAATAAGAGCACTACCGTTTGAGAAACCATTTTGCTTTACAATCTCCTGAGCCATATCAGCCATGCCTGAGCATTCAACCTGAAAACAAGGCTCAGTGATCCATTCTAGCACCTAAAACTATAATGACATAATTTGTGCACAAATCCAGTTGTTTAATCACATGTAAGCAAGTATTAATAGCATTTTATCAGCGAGTTGGATCATGAAGGTAGTAGGCATCTATCTTCCATGCTTATACTTTAATATTTTCATAATACTTGCCACAGCGTTTGATTAATATGGGTAGCATAATTGATAGGTTGTTTCATAAAACTCTTTGAAGGAGGTTAATAGAAGTGAATTGTATATATTGTTTAAAGAAAAAATGAAAGGTTCATTACCGCATAAACATGTTTTGCTCCAGCTTTGGCACAAAAGAGTGAAAGAATTCCTGTACCAGCTCCCACATCTAGGACTACTTTGTCCTTGATGAGAAAGGAATTCTTATAGATGACATCTCGATATGTTTTGGTTCTAATGAGATCTTTCAACATTTCCTGCGTCAATGAAGTCATATCAATTAGTGATAATAACTTTATAAAGAAATATCTGCAAAAGGAAGAAGAGGCCACATTTTCAGGACTCTGCAGACCTCACCATGAGATGGTTAGCATATTTGACACTTACACCTTATAACAAGAAAAGAACTTGTTATAGACAGTCTAACGATTAGAGGATGCAAACTAAGGGAAAGTACCTAACACTTGCAGTGGGGGTGGTATTTTTTTTCTAATATATAACTTTTGAAGTGCAAAATAGGGGAATATGATAACACTTGAGTGGGTAGTGGTGTGGTTATTTTCAAGGCGTAAGGTGTTTCTGACTGTTAGACTATCTAACACAAGTTTTTACCTGACCAAGGTATCTTCCAAGAAAAAAAACTTACATTTTTGCAGAGCTACAATGTCAACAATAAAAGAAAAGGATGGACTTGCGGATGTACAGAATGTAGATATATCAAACAAGTAGCCCTACGTAGCCATACATTTGAGCAAGTTCATAAAGCAAGACAAATCATGTTTCAATGCCCGGATGCATCAAACCCAAGCAGCGCAGATTTTCATTATTGACAGGTATAAGACGAAAGCTTCAAGTATGTAAAATTGATTCAGCTTAAACAACCATTTGGTTAACGAACACAAGGGGGCATGTCCTCAGGACCGAACAAACTTAACCTAAACTAAACATATCATTTGTCGCAAAAATAGTTCAAACCTGAAAGCTTAAAGTACTAAGAGGAAAGGAAAAAAAAAAAAAAAAGAGAGCCAAAATACTCCACTGGGAGGTATTATAATCAAGACAATTATAAGTGAACAACTCCACTTCTACACGATACTTACTTCATGGATACCTGAAAACACAAAGCAAAAAAAAAAAATAAATAAATAAAAATCTAATAAGTTGTTCTGTTTCGATAACTATAATGCAGAAACATAAACAAGGCATGGTTATAATATAAGTTTAAATTTGCGTTCATCAAATACTGAAACAGCTCAAATTTATCAATGACAACAGAAAAATTACTCGATAATCTAACCGAATTCAAGTAAAATTACTCGGTACACCAATACTCATTCACGTAAATGAACTTATCCAAGAAACAGCAAATTAAAGAAATAAGTGAGAAACAGCAAAAGAGAGTAAAAAATTTACCAAAGTGTGAGTAGGAATCGAAGTAATAATCGGCACTGGTCTTATCATCAGCGTCACCAGATGCAGTGACAATTAACACGGCGGAGTCTTTATCCTGTAGGCTGGAGCTCTCTGCAGCAGCAGTTACTTGCTCTATGGCTTCATGTTGCAACCTCATTTCCGTTGTCAAGGTTTGGCTGTGCTTCACTTTTACGTTATCGTCTTCATAATTCATAGTACTTTTTTTTGCCTCTCTCTATGATGGATTTGATTTATTGTACAGAGTTTAGGGTTTTAGAGAGTGTAAGTTGGGATTTGGAGGTAGGGTTTATTCATTTCTATTTATGGGGTTTTGTTTTTTTGTTGGTTAGTTATTCTTTTCCATTTCTGTTTGAATAAGTCTCTTAGTTAGAGACGAATTTATTATTAATTAAAACACATATGTTCTCAACATTATTTTTTATATTAAAATAACTAGTTAATGGCCCGTCGAAATCATAGTATCTAAGTGGAACTCCACAATTACAATAACACTTTCAATTTGCAAACATCTAAAAACTTAGAGTCAGTGAGAATTTATTACTAATTAGAATCATCAAAAGTTCATACAAAAACAATTCATACATGTGACTGTTGGAAAAAAATAATTTTAATGAAAATTGATATTCTCGATATAGATGTAATATACTTATAAGTCTCTTTTATATAATAGTGATAAACTTGTTAAACACTTATTTACGCAACATGTTGATAATTATATCATATACATTCCCATATAGCCTCAGAAATGTAAGAAGAACTAATATAAAGCTGACTCAAACACGTTAAAACCCGACAACTTATCTAAAGTATGGGTCAACCAAACCCAAATTACAAAGAACTCTCCCCCTCTTTTTTTTTTTGGCAAAAAAACGTGTGGAATTTTTGTGACACAAATCATTTTCGCCCCGGGTGGGTGGATGCTACCCAAAATTTTCATTGCCCCCTCCCCGCCCCCAAAGGACCAAAACATCAATTCACAAAATGGGTTCGGGTCTTCCATTTTAACGTATTTATCACTTGTTAACAATTACGAATGCATTCCAGAACCAATTTAAAATTAGCGGATTCCCATATGAGGATAATTAATGAGTCAGTTACTACATATATATTACTCCCATTTTTTGCACAAATCAATACATACATAACATTTCTATTGGTGACCATGAATAGAGAAACATTAACTGATTATAGTCTAATATTGGTGTTAAGATGTACATTCTGGCGTGAGAAATAGATTCTCCCTAACTTTGATTATCGCCATGGCAAAGTAAATTGATATAAAGGACTATCTCTTATTGAAGTTGAGAGGGGAGTTTGATTTGTATGATGGCTTATCATCACCTTAAGAATGATATACTTTTGTCCTGCATTTATTCCATACCTCACTTTTGCCTCGATTATATGCTTCCCAAGAGTTGTAACTCATAGTCCCGTGACACTGCACAACTTTAAAGCCTACTCAATATCCTCAAAAGCATGACCATATATCCAACTGTTAGCACAACCTACGATTAGTCGAACATGAACAATTAATCATATTAAGGAATTCGATTGAGAAGACAACTTCCAATATAGTCTTTTAAACGGGCCAGGTTCTATCCAACCTCATGCAAACCCGCATAATACTCATTCTAAATAATGGCGTTCGAGTCCGGATCGGATATACACTCAAACATGTTCCATACCCGTGAAACACGACCCCAACCTAACACGATCTCCCAACCCGATAACCCCCCCCCCCCCTCCCTCCGCAGCATTGTTTAGGATTATGTTTGTGAAGCAATCACAAAATTTAGTAGCGGGTGCCGGGTGGGGTCGTTTGGACCCACCAATTCATAAACATGTGAAAAAATTATATTTATTTTTTGGAATTTGAAAGGATGCGCCACCCAAAACAAATATCACTAAAACTTGTAAGAAATTATGTTAGTGAAATAATAATATTTTTGGGGATGGAGCACCTAAACCGCCCAAAAAAATAATCACATGAACGTTTGAAAAATGATTTCAGTAAAATACAAATTTATATATTTTGGGTTTATAGGGTTGGTCCAGATATGCCCCAAATGAAATAGGAAAACGAAACTCACCGTATACATGTGAAGGTGATTTTTTTGTGGGGTTCCCTAGGTAGGATTGTTGGACAACGATCGAGTTTTGCAATTTTGTATTCATTTTTATTTAGTTTCAGGGGGTTCATTTTTTATGAAAGTCTGCCTTTCTTACTTTCTCACCCTCTGGTAAATACCCACTATGTGAAATGATCTCAGTCATGAAAGGAATTATGCAATGTAAGTTATATGAAAACAATTCCATCCAAATAAAAAGATGTCAAACTTTTTCATTTTTTTCCAAACATTTATATCAAGTAGGATATTTTTGCAAATAAACGGAGGTTAAAATTTTATATTTAGAACTTGGAGAGACAATTTTGAAAATAAAATTTTTAAAGGCGTGCTTGGGTGTTTTTCTTTTGCTGAAAAAAATCTAAAGTCAACACAAATTGAATTCTAGGGGTTGTTGTTATTGTTTTCATATGTGGGGAGATGTAATTAGAAAACTTAATAGGGGTTGTTAGAGTAATGCGCCTTATAATTAAGACTCGGGTTTGTTCTGTACCCATTAATGCAAGAGACCTGACATAAGATAAATAAGACTGAAACCAGATCATACCCGGACTCGTTTAGAACCTTCCATGAAACAATTGGTGAATTAATGTACTTCCCCAGTCTCATAATAAATGTGTATTTGACTTTTGAGTAATTTCTGAGTTAGACAAAAACTATTCTTGAGTTATACCGGAAAATATTTTATGAAAGTAAACTACACCTACCAAACTTTCTTAATATCACTTTATTATTTTTTTTTTTTGTCTGATGTAATTTAAGAGCAATTTATATTCGAGTTCGACCCTAAAGGTAATTTAAAAGTAAATTATACTAACATTTATATGAAGACAAAATGAAGGACTACATTTTAGAAGTTATCGAACGAATTGGCATGTACCATGTACACATGAATTAAGGCGAATTATGATTGTTAGGGTAAACATTATACCCATAAAAGTCACACTTGCCATTTCAATTAGCTTCACATCATTCCCAAAGTAGCGCAGCCCAGCCCAGATTCATCTCTACTTTTTTCAATCAGATAATTTTTACTAAAATTACCAAGTAAATTCTTAGCTTCTTTCCTACTAAAATTACACAAATGTCAAAGTACTTTCCAATTCTCATATGGTAAGAAAAGTGAAAGCCCTCATCTTTTTCATAGTCTGATTATCTTATCTAAGGTATGAAATCGGACTAAAGAAAGATCTAATGCATATTGATTTATGAAGCTTAGCGAATATCGAGTTTATTCGGATTGTAAAAATCTATATGATATGATGATGATTCTATATTGTACTCCCTCCGTCCCAAACCAAATGTCTCATTTTGACCTTTTGCAGTTAACATTATTCAACTTTGACTACGATTTAATTTTAAATAGTAAATGTAAAATGTTCAATTAAATTATATAATTAAAATTTTGGAAGTAAAGTTTCATTATATGATTTAATTGAATATTTTACATTTACGGTTTAAAATTAAACCATAGTCAAAGTTGAAAAATGTTGACTGCAAAAAGTCAAAATGGGACATTTGGTCTGGGACGGATTCATAAGGATTTATGGATCTTAATTATGATTAAACAATCACTTCCAAAATTTTCTATGATTTGAATTGTATTACTCCCTCCGTCCCACAGAACTTCATATATTTGTGATTTTTAGTCGTCTCATAGAACTTCATGCATCACTATAAAAGAAAGCTATACCACAAACAAATAATAAAAATCTCAACTTTACATACAAATCATACATTTTTGCCAATAAAAGTATAAATTTTCCCACATTTTAAATATTTTATCATGACTTTCACTTTTCACATAAAACTACGCGCCAACACTAATGTATAAAGTTCTCCGGAACGGAGGGAGTAACATACTGAAATTTCTAGTACCTTGTTTCTTTTTCCACAAAACTTTAGATTTGAGTTGATCTTGAAGCTTAACAATATTTACATTTCTAAAACTTCGAGTACCTTTTTATGGTGCAATATTACATATTGTTACATTTCCTTTTATGTAAATTACTTCTATAATACAATTTATTTTTAACCACACATTTTTGGGCCCACGTGTACTTTTCCACTGAATTAATATCTCAAACTTATTCTTAACCACATACCTTTTGGGATCACATTTTTTCTTAAAAATTGTGCAAATCAAAATTGTTTCACTTTTACCGAAACGGAGAGAGTATAAGATATTGATAAACGGGACTTTAATATAAGAGGTAGGTATTATGAATGGATACTACAAATTTGAGTGAAATAATTGACTACTGTTAGAATAATTTAAACAAATATAGATCCTCATAAATAATAGTCAGCTTTAAGACCTGGAAACTAAGCGAGTCATTGGCCATGGAATTTTGATTACCTTACTTAATACTATTGTCAAATAATTGGAAAGATCATAACACATCAACACATTAAAAAACTTCAACCAATCAAAATAAAAGAATTTAACAACCAGGCTAAAAAATGGACCAATGAGAGAATAGGGATTTGCCAAATAATTACATGATGTGGACACTCTAAAATGGCTCAAAAACTTTTTTGCTTAATATATTAATAGATATTTATTTTGTTAACAACATAGACGTTTTGATTAATAACATAGATGGTTTTATTGATAATATAGGTCGTTTCTTGATAAGTTATATATAGATCGTTTCTCATGAGACTTTGTGTTTATGTTTTAGTACTTCCTTTCTCTTCTTTACTTTTCTTCCTCTTCTACAGTTCTGTACCACTGTACCTATCTATATATCTTGTTATGGCAATTGGCAGACTATAATATATACCCGAGTAATATTAGGATTTTCACGGAAAAGATCTAATTCAATCTGTCTTGTATAATTTTTAACCCGACTAATGCGTCAACTCCAATATATTGATTTATCTATGTCGTAAATAGTAATACTACAAAATTTCTTCTCATCTGAATCACCCTGATTGGACCAATTAAATGTTTTAACGGCTTTGATCCTTTTTGGAGTTAAAATGTAAAGTCAAAAGTAATTGTTCAAATCATGAACACTTGTATATATTTACGTACTGTCATATGGTCGTTTGAATGAAAATGTTAGTATCCATTTAATTCAACTTATCGGCTAAATAATAACTGGATGAATCAATAGAAAGCACATTGAGAAAGAGTATTATCCTTTCCTTCCAGAGTTCCATCCTCAGAATGCTTAAAATACATTATTGAAGTTTCCACTAACATAAATAAGGACTAAGCTGTTCTTTCTCAAAACTCAAAAACAAATAGAGAATTATTCCAAGTTAATCCCACTGCCCAGACAACCCAAGCCATCAAAGATCAAACTTCTCCATTTACAGGAGGTATACTAGTCTTCTTGATCTGCCACGGACCACCAGCCATTACAGCCTCGATCTCTCCTATTTCTCGTGGACATTTGGTCATGTTCACACAACCGTCTGATGTAACACACTGAAACACACGAAAAATCAAAGACAAGCAAGTTAATTCATGCATGCTAATGCACAAGTGTAAGAAGAGACAAAGGATTCAAACATCCAGATGCACAAGTGAGACGGTACCACATCGCTTTCAATTCGGACCCCACCAAAACTTCTAAATCTACTGATATTCTCGTTGTTGAAATATTTTGATGTTTGTTCGTTTTTCATTGCAGGAAGCAACAAGGCGTCAATGAAATAACATCCAGGCTCCACAGTTATGACCTGTATGGTTAGTTCATCAAGAATCAGTATGCAGGATGATGTTTGGTTTAGCAAGTAAAAGTTGCAAATCCAAGTTCTATCTGTATTTGATGCAGGTCTTGAGATGAGCGATGGTTATGAGAGTTTCTCATTCTTTTATTTGAACCTAATTTAACAACTTGAATGATGAGGAGCATGAGATCACAACCTCCAGAAACCAATACAATCATCTCATGGTGTTGAAGAGCAGAAGAGGAAAGAAAGACAAGGGCAGAACCGCACCATAGATGATTCTAAGAAACCTATAGAAGATAAATGGAGAGGCCATTCTAAGCTTGAGATTAGTCATCTGAGTTTCTATGACTTACCATTCCTGCCAAGAGTTCTCTGCTAGTGCGCAAAGACTTCAGTCCAGGTTCTTTGGGTCTCTCCGCTCCCTGAAACAATTGTTAAGTTAAATTAACTGCAATTTTGACTAAAATAAGGGAGATAAAATCATCGCAACCTTCAGGTAACCCCCAGGATCATGGGTGTCAATTCCCAACAGGTGGCCCAGTCCATGTGGCATGAAAACAGCACCGAGACGGTCATGAGACATTGCATCAACATCACTAAGAAGTCAGAGAGCCATAGCATCAATATGGATTTATTGCTGTGCCTTTATGGAAGGAAAAAAATGGAAAACAAAAACCATAAGGAAACGTATGTAGTATATACCCATGAAGGAGACCTCCAACCTTCAAGGACTCCAGGATAGTTTTTTCAGCCAATCTGTAGACCATGGATAAGCCGTTAGCCCATTATCAAAAACAAATTTCCAAAAAATATACATCATCAATAACAAAGATCATTTTGTTAACATTTATCAACTATCAAGACAAACAACATTCTATCACATGAGATGTCAAGATGATTTTCTTACCAAGGACAGAGACAGGGACTTTTCACATCTCATATCATTAATATGTTGTTCCAAAACCTTTTGAGTCCTGTCATTTTAAAAATAACTAACCTATGATCCAGAACTTCTCTAGTATTGTTACAAACATACACTAGATGGGCAAGAGATACTCATGAGCAGTTGGTTTGAATACTCGGATTCTTTTATTCAGAAAGATGGAGAAATAGATAGTGACGTCAACCATAGAACACGGAAGTGGATAGGTGCCACATGGTGTTGTGTGATTTGAACTTTATTTTACAGCTCAAGGATAAGTTCTACATGACAGCTATTTTATAATATGGAACAGGATGTTGGGCCCCAAGGAAGAGCCACGTACAGAAGATGGGTGTGGCCGAGATGCGCATGGCCCACTGGATGTGCCGTAATACTAGCCTACTAGAACAGATAGAGTATTTAATGCAGACATCCCCGCAACCTTAAAGGTAGCTACTGTAGAAGATAAGATGCTGAGAGAATAGACTAGGATGGTTTGGCCATGTCGCATGCCGGTCCAAGAAGTACCAGTTTGCCGAGTAGGGTCATCAGGGTTTGGGGCTTTAGAAGAGTACATGGGAGACTGATGAAGACTTCGCTAGAAGTTAAATGTAAAGATATGGAAGCTAATGGAATAAACGACTAGATGAGTATCTAAGTATGGCTAGATACACGTGGAGAAGATTAATTGCTGCATGTGACCCAGCATGACTCCTATTTGTTCATGTAGCCTACCCCGATTTAATTGGGATAAACGTCTTAGTTGGTTTGGTCTTTTTACTCTAAGATCCAGATCAGATGCATGTGTGCTCTTATATGGATTATAAAACGTATGGTGATGGTGGCAGAAGGAACAGGAAATGGGCACTATGTTGGGTAACATCAAGGGTGGTGGTTGAGGTCCTGGCACGGTTATACGTAATAGTGATGGATGGGCAAGGGCTCACGTTAGTGCTACTATTTGAGCAACGGTAACCACCTAGTTTAAGTGACCAGAAGACAGTGGAAAGGGGAGAGGACCAGGAACGGTGAGGAAATTCATAGGTTCTCATAATGACTGCAGGGCAGCATGCAGATAAGCCCAACTTGGTTCATGCTTTTACCCTGATTGTCTAGAACCCCAGCTTATACACCAATGCTGTATCTGAACAAGACAACTAACACAATCAGATAACTGAGGCTGCTATTAAAATCATTAAGAGGATAGTTATCAAAACAAATTTGTGGAGAGCTGGCATGACTGGGATTGAAATCACCAGTATAATCTGCAAGCATTGCGATAATATAACCCAAACAGGGAGAAAAGTTTTAATTATTGAAATCAAACAAAATGTAAACAGAATTTAGCTTAGAATGGTGTAAAGGTCCACGTAGTATTCTAATTTGGGTCTTACTTGTGCATATCAACCCAACATACTCCAGGTCGCATACTGGATATAACAGCATCATGTGCGCGAAGGACAGCCTGAAAATGAGAGCAGTAGAACAGATAATGTGAATCATAATGCAGAGTTGCAGACTACTCCAAATTAACTAAATTTTTCAAGGAAATGGAGTTTTAGGTAGTCATGCTCATACAATGGAGAAGAGTTTTTGTAGTAAGTTCAACAATTCAAAATCTTTCTGCAACAAAACCTTAGGACTTGCAATACTTTTTTAGCTGTATTAGAGTCCACGTGTTTCTCACTTTCTTAAATATAAAATAGTAATCAATAAATGCACAATGCAAATGAAGCACTTACATTGTATACTATGGACTGGTCATCAGTGAATTTTCCATTGACCTGATGCAAATGTTTGGAGTCATCAGCATTAAAAACTTGGGGAAAGAAAAAACATGCTTTTGTACACAAAAAACTAACAAGGACTAAATCACCTTAACAGATGGGATTTTTCCTATCTCAGTTTATCATAATCAACTAAGCAATGTAAAAAAAAGGAACCACCAATATTGATCCAAGGAATAAACAACTAAGAAAGGAGAAAGCAGGCAGGCCGTTTTGAAACTAGAACGCATGGTATGGTCTTCACATGAATGAATCTTGGAATGTAAACATGGATCAGTTCAATACTATTAGGCAATTGCATACTATCTGGATACAAGGATAGACTCGTTTTATGAAATTTTATAGTGTTACAAACTCTAGCAAGTCTGGTTACAGTTTAAGGGATCAACCGGCTGAGGATTTTGAAAGAATCAGATATCATTTCATATATTATAAGATAAATTTTCTTAACATTCTGAGGCTGGACATGACTTTGAGCCTTCAGTCCCAGTGTGCCACATACGGAGGGAAATTACTTGACTTGTTTCTTGACAACACCCGAGCTGGAGAAAACACGAAGGACAATACACTGAACCAGAACACTTCCTAGTACAGCATAGTGTGGTACTGTGGAGCATGAGCTTGGTATACCCCCGTTATTATTGTAACGGGTTTTATTTAATGAATAATTATGCTATTAAGGCAAATGTTAAGACAGGGAGAAAAGGAGGAACCCGTTGCACAAAATAAAATGTGAACATGATAAGCACAATTTCTTGACCTCCTTTTAGGAAATTAACATTTTCAGTAGCATTTAGATTGTCCTAGGACTGAGAAATTGTGCACACATATCTAGAGAGAATATAATGACTATTATAGAATCTATATGAGTCCGTGTGATTAAAAAGAATTACACATACTTACCGGGAAAGAACACGTTATATCTGAACCATAAAAATGGTATTCAGCTCCCATATCTAGCAAAGCAATATCTCCATCCTCTAATGTCTACAACAAAAACAAGCAACACAAATAATGCAGGAGACTCTACGGACACAGGTGTAAACTGTAATTGTATTGAGAGAGCAAAAGCATCCTCATTGTAAAAGTAATGTAGAAAGTACTTTCATGTCTTATAGCACATTAGCATTTATGACGATAACTGAATTTCACGTAGAAACTCAGTCACTGGATCATTATTCCAAAAGGAACAACTGGAAATTTATTCCATAGTAACAAATACCTAGCAGAATTTATTTAAAATCTTGCAAGATAGTAAAATGAAATAATCATGGGTTCTATTCTTATTTGAAGTTTACTCAAAAGTTCAATGTCACATATTTCGTTATATGAATTTGTAGCCTTGTAGGGAGTCTTCCTCACTTTATTATCTTCTCAGATTGGTCTTTCTATTCAGATCACTCTTTTTTCTTTGATAAGATAATTTAGATCATTTGATATCATCCATTCTTGCCCAGTTAATTAATTTTATAATCAACGTTTTCCATGCGAACATCCAAATGAACTCTATTTCACTTTTATCTGGAAGAATTAATGAGCTCACTTCTAACTCTTTCATACCTTATGTATACTCTTAACTCGTAACCAGGAACTTCTAGTTCACCTTATCTAGCATAGCAGTGAGTCAGAGTCACATAACAGACAACAAGACAAACATGATGATATGATATAGTAATGCGCAAGGGGAAAAAAACTCAAGTCAAATCTTATTCTTCCTAATCTGTTTTCCCTTGACTTTTTTGGTATAGCTGTAATGCTTAAGTTATAGTATTAAGTACGTTAAGACTCTGCCCGGCTCCACAAGGCACATGAGAAACTTAGTGGAAATAACAAGAGCATGAAAAGTTAGACCTCTATAATTAGTGAATCTAATGACGGGCTATTGATTCAATTGAGTTTTTTTTTCTCTCTCGACAGTGAGAAACACGACAGAAGAAAATTAACTGGATGATTCAGAATGTTGTTGAACAGTTGGAGCAAACACATGCTAGTTAACATACCCTGTCATTTGGAGCTGCTGCATGACCATAGTGGAGCACAGCACTGTTACATAACAAATTGAACTATTAGCTAATTGTGCAAGCATTATAGCCTGTGATAGTGTGATGTGCTCTAGACTATCATTCTCTGCAAAATCTGATAACAGAAAAAAGGACCAAACTATATCCATGAAGCATGAACTATCTTTATGAATATGATAAAAAGGGGAAAGGTCATTGTGCTCTTCTCATTGCTGCGGCCAGTTGTCATATACTATCATCTAGATATAGTCAATAATGTTATAAACTTGGTGGTCAAACACAATTACTCCCCCCGGCCCGGAGAACTTCATACATTAGGTTGGCGCGTAGTTTTAGGTGAAAATTTAAAGTAATGATGAACTGATGGAAGTATTAAAAATGTGAGAAACAGTGTACTTTTAGTTGAAAAATGTGTAATTTGTGTGTAAAGTTGATATTGTTTATTATTTGTTGGGTGTGGGGCAGCTTCCTTTTTTAGAACTGTATGAAGTTCTGTGGGACGAATAGAAATGGAAAATGTATGAAGTTCTACGGGACCGAGAAAGTACTCTCATTTCTTAACCCGAAAATAATCAGCAGTCAAAGACTATCAATCACAGATACAAATCAGTTTATTCATTTCATGGAATTAAATGCAGATAACCTAGACACCTACCACCAATATCCTGGAGTGGAATTGAAAAATGAATTAAGAACTGCTGGGAATGTAGTCTGATAGAGGTATTCCTTATAAAGGATAACTGCCCTGAATGAAGAACTATATAAAATGTTTTAACACTTTAAATCGTGAAATATTTATCCTCTGTCAAGTCCTACTAGGTACACTTGCCCACACTGAAGTGGTGTTTATGTGGTCCCGTAAAAGGATTTACGTGAAATTACATTCTTCATCTCGCTGCAGTTTTGGAACACACAAACAATTATGATGGAAAAAAATAAGGAAAGAAGTTACCTGTTATCACCAGTTGCACATATACACGTGTATGAACAGTGTCTACAGCCACCATACATGTAGGTGTGGTGAAGAAACATGCTTTCCATTTGATACTCTTTCATGCCCCCTTTTGTTTTCCTCATAACCTACTCAAAAAGAAAATAGCAAATCAAGAGAACTTCATTCAGTACAAACAATTCGCATACAAGAGATAATGATCTTCTGTGGAACAGAGGCAGCATCCTGAACAGGTAAGAGGACACCATTTTTTGTTGCTCATAAAGAGCTGTAATTACAAATGTGAAGAATATCAAAATACTTTTATCCAAACCAATCACAGTGCATATAAAAATCAGATTCTTTCTCACAGTTATACCCATACAGGATACAGATGGCTTATCAGAAGGGAAAAACAAACAGGATCTGCTCATTCAATTACAGGAGTCTGCAACCCACAACAAAGAGCCAGGATTCTGATGTTCTTAGGATAGAGACATACCAGAAAGGATTGTGTTCAGGACCGTCTAAATTAACAATAAGTTTGATGGATAATTAATAAGCTGCAAATATACATGACTACAATCAAGTATTGAAACTTAAAACGGCAGAGGTCATGATGCCTGTCAAACAAATTCAGAAGTTCCATGCATTTTCTTTGGTATTAGATGATATCTTAGGAAGCCAATTTTTGAAGGTGATATCTAAGTACACAAATTGCAGAGTGAACCCAGATACATATCAAGAGGTGCAATCAATGCATGTGTGGTAAATTTCACAAAGAATACCTCAACATGAGCTTCAGAGCTTATATCATTGGCAAACTGGATGAGAGCAAGTTCCAACTTTGATTTTACAACTCGACATTCAGTCAGAATGGGATGCAAAACATTCAAATCCATCTTGAAGTTGTCGATTCCCTGCCAAAATTGAGAAAATATGAAGATATACTTTATACATTCGGATCACTGCACAATACAAAAGATTCTATGATACTTGCTCTCACAATCCTGCAATTTAATCTGTCCTGTATGCACCACTAATATAATAGAACACTCTAAGAAAAAACGAGTATGAACAACAATAATTAAACTGATATTTGACACGGCATCATTTAATTCTTAGTGAGAAACATTCTGATATGCACATAAAAATTATGTTGTCCTAAATGGTTTCAATTTTGAAATATTATGTAATAACATGTTCTTATACCATCAGAAGAAGATTTTGCAATTCAATTTATGATTTTATTCAGAACCCAAATTGATACAAAGCAGGAATGCCATGTAACACAGCATACATAGTTTTGACCAAGTGTTTAACTGTGAGGCAAGAAGTGACAAGGCACTCTTGTTCCAAGAAAGTCTCACATCCAAAGAAGAGACAATAGTGTTTGCAAAGGCAGAGGAATAAATAAGTACGACGTTCCGTTTAAACATACATAAGGTTTTAACTTTTAGCTCCAAAACGACCTCAATTTATCACCATAGACCACGAAATGATCTATACAGATGTACCTCTCTAAACTAGAAGACATATTTATCTCTGGGGGTTTTCTCAAAACTAGCAAACATCTTTAAATGATAATTAAAACTTATTTTGTTTAAGAACCTCAAAATCTGCTGGCTTGGAAAAGTTGTTACTGTCAGTATTGAGCCCATGCAGAAGATAAAGTAACGGTTTCCCCTGTCCTTGGTAGTGCTGATGTAGAACTTTTGAAATCTCATCAGTGTAGTAGGCAAAGTTAACCATGTAGCTTTCCTGCAAACAACGGATGAAAGTCAATGCATCGTCTTGTTGGAATTTTTTAACTTCAGTCTTCATGTAAAATTACCTTGAAGTAAGACAGGGACTTGATCTCTCCCATCCAAACAGCATAATCAGCAGGTAATCTTGGAGCAAAGAGTATTGATTCCCCGGTTGCAATATCCTATGGTCAGAAACAGAGCAATAAGGTAACTCTCATCTGGACTCTTCTCATGCCGGAAGTAGCAAAATGGTGATATAATTGCAATATAGACAACAAAAGCATATTTCCAGAAGATATACTCCTAAAATATGAATGTAACATAATAAGACAGATTAATACACATCCTGAACTTTTCACTATGGTACAGGAGCAAGAGGAACTAACGTATAGGTACTTCACTCATGCACGTGCCATTCAAAATAGTAATGTAGATTCAAGTCATCAATCTCCTAAGGTATTAGATAAACTTCAGCAAAAGATGGAAGAAATTACAGTCTGTGACATGGATCCCCCTAGCATGAGGATTGAGGAGTCACATCAATAATATGTCGTCCTAATTTACCAAATATTACCCTCAAAAAGGGAAAGCAAGAAAGATAAATAAAACTAAAGGTTTTTAAGCACTGCATATTCTGTGAGTCCTCCCAGATTCTGTGAGTGTTCACCATTCTCCTTGTTCGGATCCATAAAGACTACCTTTTGTCAAACTAAAAGACACGATTTACTTACAATAGCCCCGTAGAACCCTGGCTCCCGCACTCCAAACAAGTAAGCAAAATAACTCTCCTGTCTGCCATCGGAAAAAAAAAAAATAATAAATTTGAGAAATTCAGTCACAGAATCTCAATTGAAGCTTTCTCTAGCTAACTTAATTGTTGCCATGGTAAGCAATTTAGCAACAGTTACTGTTACATAAAAGATCAACAAGCTAATTGAATCATAAATAGGCATCGCCTCATTAGGAGAATTTGATGATCTTCAAAAATTGTTATTCATTTGGATCACATATTAGGCAGACCACATATTATACAGACCATTTTTGCCAAATTAAGGGTACACTCCAGTAACCAGCACAGGAGCATAAATGAAACAGTCAGACAGCCCTAGAGATAACAAATAGTGCGATAGAGAGTATTACTACTGATAAAACATATTCTGACTTGCAGAGCAGATACAAGGCAACCATAGTTTTTTCACTCGTGACTAACACTTGGTAATTGTAGAAGCGTTTATACAATACGATTGCTCATTACACGATTTACTCAATCAATGAACCTTTCCCTAAAGTACATTAACACTAGTGAAACATTCAGTATTCTGTAGAGATGAGTGCAAAATCAATCAAAAAATTGTTTGCCAAGTACCTAAACAGTTCGATGTGATCAGTGCAGTGTCGAGTCTGCTCATCGCCACCCTAAAACATACCAATTAATCAAATCAGATAACAAAAATCGACATGTGAATTGTGAACGATTAGATTAGAACAGAAAGTGAAGAGGAAGAGAAAATGATGCCTGAAGAAAGACGAAGCCATGGAGAGGAAGAGAGGCGAGAGATAGATGGTCGCGGAGATATTTCACGAGCTTCTCGCGATTCTCCACATGTAACTGAAACGGCACCGCCGGTGGAACCAGAGAAGAGGCCATCTCCGCCGAGAGAGAAAGGTCAGTCTGTCCGTGACTCTCTGAGTGTAGCACTAGTGACTCTGATGAAGGGAGGATTTGCATTTCAGCCCCTCGGGTTTTTGGCATCACCGGTAGACCCGAAATAGGTTGGAAATTGCATTTGCATCCTTAAGGTGTAAATATCTTAACTCGTAGGACAGTTATAATCACTATGAGCTAGCCTAACGAGGTAGATTTAGCATAAGAGAGTTCATAGATTGTCGGTAGGTAAACATGACTATGTATACTACACTCGCATTGTACTGATTATGATCTAAGTCATTATTTAATTCAACACTCAATTTGTTATTATTGGGATAAGGCATTGCATAGTCGCATAGCGAGATCGCACTCGTCGCATTATTTAAATTTAAATATATTATTAGCGTGAATTACTTACACACCCCTTGCGTTTCAAACTTACCAAAATATACCCAGAAATAATGTAAATTCAACCCTCCGATAATCAAGCATTCACCAAACACCACAATTTAATTTTAAACTGAGCTTCCATGGAACATCCGAACAGATCGGGAGCTTCCATTTTCGTCTGTTCATGGTTTGTGGAGCTCTCGATCATCTTACATCTTGCAAATTTTGTTAATGATTGAAGAAGTGGGGAGGGGGTGGTCAGGTGGTGATGGTGAGTCTTGGGGAAGAACGGTAAATTTGAGTTTAAAATGTAAAGGGAATATTTAGGATGGATGGCTTTAAAATTATTTGAATAATTAAAGTTACTACCAAAATAATTTTATTTGTTTTATTACAATATTTGTCATATTTTAAATGGTATACTAACATTAACACAATGCGAAGTTGTAATACAATTGACCTACTTGTAAATTTATTTCCAAACTCACCGTCTTTTCCAAACTGAATCACAATTCAATAAATTTGTGAAAGCGAGACAAGGAATTGTACTTCAATAGGACAAAATTAAATTTTAGTTTGATTACAAACTTGAAACTACATTCAGGTTAAAAGATCATCAAATATAACATTAATAATTCAAAATTAACATACTCTTTCGCGAAACTGTATCTCAATAAGACGAGATCAACATCACATATTTAACCATAAACATCAACTTCAAACATTGTATGTTTAATATACTTATACACCTACAATAGACTTGCATTATCTATATTTTTAAATACGTTATATATTTATACATGCATGCGATGTCGGTGACTAGGCTCTGTTCTTTTCAACTTAAAACTCATTCAGTTCAGTTCTGCTTAATTATATTTTATATTACAATTCAGTTCAGTTCAGTAAATTTCAGTTGAAAATAACAGAGCCTAAATATGTGATGTTAATCAGGTATCCAAAAAAGTTTGGAAATTAAAAAGGAAAAAAGTCAGAATTAGAGTGGTGCAAATTTGTCGGAGATGGGCTAGATAGAAAACGACCTAGTACATTATTTATTGGGCCCAAGACAACCGCGTCCGTGTGGTAGGCCTATATCCCAGCCCGTAACACGCTTGCATTGTCGCATGGGACGGGGCAACCATAATTGATAGTCCCGGTGCACAACAAATCTGGTTATGTACAACGAATCAATCAATACCTTAGGCTTATTGTGCATGGATAAATCTCATTTTTTTTGTGGACAGGATACACATGATGGGGTAACCATCATTTGCAACAAACAATAAAGCCTAATTGACATAATTAATCGATTTAACTTATTGTTAACTTGCATTTCGGGGAAGGGAGGGTATATTATAGAGGCTGGTGAAAACCCAAATTGGAATATGATAAGCCAACTCACTCTAATGAAGATGTTTAGTAAATTAGATGATACCAGGTCATAATGTCATCAAACTTACCGTATGAATCAACAAAACTAGTAAGTCCGTGGCAAACAAAACAGAAGTAGGGAATAAGGTTGAGGAGGGATCCAAAATAGTATTGTTGAAACTTTTTTTAAAGAGAAAAAAGAAATTTTATTGATCATTGCAACAAAAGCATTTCTCATATATACAATTAAAAACAACCTTTCCATACTCTCACCCTAGAAATGACAGCTCCATCATCATAGATGGAAATATATTTATTTCGTCGGATCAAGGGTGAAATGTTGCAACTATACTATTGGACAGAATAATCAACCTTTGAACTAGGGCTGCAAACGAGTCGAGCTTTTTTCGAGCTTGGCTGGAAAAAAGCTCGGTTCGTTCGAGCTCGAGCTCGAGCTTTAATTATAGCTCAAAAAAGTTTCGAGCTCGAGCTCGAATATTGGAGTATTCGGCTCGAAAGCTCGACGAGCTATTCGAACAGTATTTATTAAATTCGAGCTTTTCGAATAGTATTGAATTTCGAGCTTTTTAGTCGAGCTTTGTCAGTTTTCGAGCTCGCGAGCCGAGCTAAATTCGAGCTTTCGAGTTTTAAAGGTTTGATTACATGACCAAATAAAGCTCGCGAGCCAAGCTCGAATAACAAAATTTATTCTCGAGCTTAATATATGCAGCTCGATCGAGCTCGAGCTCTAGCTTATATCAAATTTTGCTTAACGAGCCGAGAGCTTTACTCGTTTGCAGCCCTACTTTGAACCTCCCCCCCTCCCTCCCCCCGATTTTCAATATTAATGTTCTAATGCATAAGTAAGTTGCTAAGTCTGTTCTGTTCAAGTGGTAGTTGATGTACCCTCTTATCCTGCAGACCCAAGGTTCAACTCTTACAAACCTCATATATTTTGTTCAAATTTTTTTCCCATTTCCCCATATCATTATGCTTCTCCCGATTATTTTCCACTCTTTTGTTCTTAATTTTTTCTAATATTCTCTTCCATGTATTATTATTGCCTCAATTTTATATTTACATATGTTATTATTATTAAAAATTACTTGCAAAATCATGTGAAATAAGCAATGATCAAGAACTATGAATGGTTAATATAAATGTCAAAGTCATATTGCTCACTTGGTCTCATCTTATCTTAGTGTTTATTCTATTGTAAAAAAACATAATCTACTCCTAATACTTTTCGTAAAAATAATTGCACGCACTTTAGCCTTCGACCCCCCGTAAAATACGCTTCTAGATTCGCCACTGTTGTGACCAAGAGGATATTCTCCCCAGTGGTCCTTTCTTACTCTTCTGCTCGAGCTTGTTATTACGCATGAGCTTGAGTTCAATTTTATAATCGTTTATTTAACAGTCAATCCGGATATAGGCTCGAATTTAACATTATTAGACCATCACTCACTCACATGTGATGCCCTTTATTATTCATGAGTGATAACTATATTTGATGTGAGTGTGGCATGGACACAAAACAGTCATTCACAAGATAATTGTCCTTCATCCATAATTTAGAACTGTAGGTCATAAGGGGTGGTAATAATTAAAACTTGTGAGCATGTTACGTCTTTGTAATGAACAACGTACACAACTTACTATACTCCAAAAGCACAATATCGATCATCACTTTGTAAATCTAGAAATTGGAGATCTTTGATTGTTACCAAGCACCAACAGCAGCTAGGTAGCTTGCATATATATCATGGAGATATTTGCTGTTCCCTTCAATTGGTCTCCATTGATTGATTGGTTAATAATGGAGTAACTCGATCGTTCATTTCATGAGTTCCAATGCAAACCTAACAGATCGGCCTAGTCAATTTTGCACGAACTTCTGCCATGGAAATATTAGCTGCATCGCTGGAATGGTTCTATATAGCTGTAATTATTAATATGTGGTAGTAGCACATAAATATCAATCACCACTTCACTATTAATGGATTTTCAATCAAGCACAATATCTTTTCACTAGTACACTATCTTGTCGTCAATCAAACAATCATTTGCAATTTTTGTGCGAGACTGGCTCCCCATAAGATAGATAGAGTTGACATTACCTATTTAGCTGCAAAACAAAATATTTAGAAATGCATATATATTAAACACACAGTATTTAAATTAAGGGCCCTTTAAATTAAAGCTTAAACATATGATCTTTATAGTTAATTAATTATACATATATGACGATTTTCCGTGAAATAAAATTGATGAACTTATAATTAGCCGTGAACTATATAGCCTATATAGACTGACGAGATGATTGTTGTTGTCTCCGTGATCAAAGGAGAATAATGTCACATTGCATTGTTTTTCATTATGCAAGATATAAAAGAATATGTACTGGAAATCTAATTTGGCAATGGTACGTATTCAAAATTCGGAAGAATAAATATGAAGTCTAGTGGCTCTTCATATATATAATTTTCAAGTGTCAAATTGTTAATTTTGAAACGTATATTGACTGACTAGTGTCTAGTGCATGATTGAGTAGGATTAGATAATTAGGAAACAAAAAGGAAATTCTTGGTGTTTCAGGAGAAGAATCATCATGATCAGTTTGTTTGCCACAAAAATACTACAGTATAATCAACTACACAAATAATTCCTAGTAATAAATTTCAAGTGGATGAAACCAATTGTAGTACTCCAACCTATATATACACTCAAATATAATAACAACACCGGTTTCAGAAAGACCTGAAAATAATTGATCAAAGTTTATGTGGATGATTTAGAATCGCAAATTTGATTATATCATAACATCAATGATGTTCGATGATTTAGAATCGCAAATTTTATTATAGTATATCATAACATCAATGATGCATGTATAAATTCATTCAAACCTAGCTAGCTAAAATTTAATTTGGCAACTGTCTTTTAAATATGTAGTCATTAAGAAAAGGAAAAGGCACTTGCATTGCATCAACTGTCTTATTCGCTAAACCAATAGGATTAACAAAGAATGTGTAAACTGGTCATGTCACCAGCAACTTACCAGACTATTTCGCAGACGGTTAAAGCTGGGCTCTATTCTTTTCATATGAACAACATAACTTAATTGAATTTATTTGTAATATAAAATTAAACTAAGCAAATATAAAATGAACTAAACTGAACTGAAATTAGTGAGTTTTCAGATGAAAATAATAGAACTTTAGTCATATGATCATGTTTGAATAGTGACTTTAATCGAATCGGCACAATATCCATTTATAATTCACATACTATTCACAACTCAATAAAATTTGTCCTCTCTACCTACTACGTGTCTCTCAATTTATTTTCATTTATTATAACAACTTCAAACCAATCAAATAATTTTAAAAAATCTCGTACATCACTTCACTCTTACACACTCTATAAAATTTTAACTCTATCTATCTCATACACAATTTTTCATAATTCAATTAAAATTGAGTTACTATTCATCTATGAGAAGTCTGTTACGTTAAGGTCGTATGTCAAGCATACACTTAAACATTGGTATTATGCCCCTCACTTCCGATTTCATCCTCTCATTGTCCTTTTCTACGATTCCAAAAAAACTTGAAAAAGTGAAATTATCTCAGAAAATGTAAATAAAAGAGAGATAATCACGATAACGAGACTCAAACAGGCAAACCCTTAACCTTTTGTTTACTGATTGACACATATACACATCAGATTGAAATTGAATAAATAATAAGATAAACGGATAAGATTTAAACTGAAATTAAAATTAAATAAAATTTGAAAGAAAGATGATGTGCCACCATGAATATGAGACCGGGACATAGAAAGTATAATCGATCCAAATATCCAATAATGATGAACAAGATTTAAACTGGGGTTCACAAAACGTGTTGCTACGTCGTACGATAGCAACCCCGAATCTGTACCATGCATGTACAAGTAATTCTAACTAATCCTATCCTACTTAACACATAAGAGGAAAAACCCAACAGCCTAAAAAGAGAGACACTTAAAACTTTGAGTCATTGTGATTCGCCAAAATCTCTCACTTGGTGAAGTTCAGGTCCGAAAAACTTCTATTTTCGGCATATATTTTGCTTTTAGAAAATATACTAATACAGCTCTTAATTAATTAAGCTTAATTAACGTTCTCTCCCTTTGATGCCTACTGTGTAGGTTTTGTATGTTAGTTTAGTTTTGTTACTTGAGTTAAATGCATAACACCCCCGAGTTATTAATAATGTGCACGAAATCTCTCTGAGTTAACGAATTACTATCAGACCCCTTGAGTTATTAAAAATGGACACAAAACCCCTACCCTTTATTTTTAAAATGTGCGACTATAGATGTTTATTTATGTTATCTTACACCAAATCAATGAAAAGAAAAAAAAATCATAGTTATTAAAAATCCCATGGATTTTTATAAAGTCATTGCAATGCCCCTTTTACATGAATACTAAATATACATGATGAATTCGTATTGTGTGCAGTTTGACTCGTTAGTCCATATTTTTGAAAATATTAAAATGACTTAAATTTGAGCTATAAAAAATAGTAAAACTCTACTTTTTTTTCCCGATTAAATGAACAACAAAAAATCGATCACACACTACTGGTTATATAACACTGAAATATATAAATAACAACCATAGATAACATCACTACAAGAAAACAGTGGTTTAGCGACGGAATTATCCGTCGCTAAGCCACTGCCGATCCGTCGCTAAGGCCTTAGTGACGGCCTTAGCAACGGATAGACGCCCGTCTTAATGACGGGCGTCTCTAAGGCGAATAGCGAGAGACGGAGGGCTAGAACGCCCTAATTCGTTGTTTAGCGACGGATAATTACGCTAAACTACTTTTTTTTCAATTTTTTTTAAAAAAATTATTTTATAATTTTCACATGTTTTTTCAACAAATATAATAGTGATATGTCACAAAGGGAAAATTGCATTAATTAACAACAACGATTCGTCCAAAAAATAAATTATCGAAAATAAAGTCTACATATCCGAATATAAATCAAAATATCCAACAAAGTAAAAAGTAGCATAGTATCCAAAACATCACAAAGACGTAGGGGTATTACGGCTCATATCTGACAGAGCTCTTCCATCCTCTGATTCATACGAGCCTGCTCATCCCTGAAATTTCCAATCTCAGTCTGGAGAGGAGTCACTGCTTCATTCACCATCTGCTCGACCTGCCCCTGTGTGTAAACACCACCATGTCCCTGAGATTGCTGCTGGGACACGGAGAAGCTCTGCGTCAGTGTTTCGCCATAACTACCAAGACCATAAACCCGACCCTTGTTGTCGGGTGGGTTGACCTGTAGAAAGATCCGGTCTTGTTCTTCCACGGACAACTCCTCACCCTCAAGTAGCCTCTCCGCAATGATCCACTCCACCTCACTCTGTAATAGTCAAATGTATACGAAATGAGCTACAATTTCATATTTAATTTATAATACACATGCATATACAACTGTAACACTTAGCAAATACACATACCGCAATAAGCTCAGACTTCTGGTCCACCCAAACGCCGTTCTTGAACTTCCCCATCTTCATTTGCTCTAGGCAAGTCTTGGGTTGGTTCAGGTTCAGCTAAAGAACATTATATATTGCAACAAGTAGTTAGTAAGTTGGTAGGAATGCAAACAAGTGGTAAATTGGTATAAATGAAAGCAATACACATGTGTACAAATCATGTTGTAATTAGAACACACATATATATACTTACCGACATCTGGCGATCAGTGACGACAGCTCGTGACCCGAAGTGATGCCTGGTAGAGCCCTTACCATCTCGCTCGATCGGCCAGGTTACACTGTTCTTGTAGGACTGATCCTCGACGTGATTAATGCTCCAATACTCATGCCACATATCCCACTCTTCGTCCCCAATATGCCTATACTGTGGCGGCTTTCCTTTGTCTCAGTATTTTTTCATGTCAGCCACCATATGCCTATACAGGTCAGAGCCCAAACTCTCGAAAACAGGCCACATCTGGGGAATAAGGCCTGAATGTAGTATTTTTCTACATTCCAATTCCATTCAAAGTAAAAATTAATGCCCCAAGGTCACAATTTCAAGATAAACAATGGTGCATTTCACCCAAGTGGCTAACATACCACACAAATTGTCCTAGAATTTACTAACACAATGGTGACTAACATATGACCCAAGTAAGTGGCTAACATACCACACAAATTGTCCTAGAATTTACTAACACAATGGTGACTAACATATGACCCAAGTAAGTGGCTAACATACCACACAAATTGTCCTAGAATTTACTAACACAATGGTGACTAACATATCACCCAATTAAGTGGCTAACATACCACACAAATTGTCCTAGAATTTACTAACACAATGGTGACTAACATATCACCCAATTAAGTGGCTAACATACCACACAAATTAGTAAACTAGTTCATTAATCGATTCTCTCTACAAATAAAGCATTGTAACATTTATCACAACAAATTGTAACATTTAAGCTTACCCGAAGCTCATCAAAGTAGAAGTGCTTCGTCTCAGCCTTGAGTGTGCTCCACTTTTCGCCTCCCTGGCCCGGCAACTCCCTCCTAAGCTTGAATATCTCATGTGTCGTTCAAGATTGTTGAGGCAACAACCTGCAGTTATGAATGACATATAGAAGAGTACATATATTTATTAGACAATTCATGTGACATATATATAAACACTTATCTTAAGTTATGTTCTACAAATGTATATATAATACTTACTTCCTCCTGCCATTAGGGAACAACACCAACTTCCCCTCCCACGTAGCACCATCGACGATCTCGGAATATGGACACCCGTCGGTAGTCTTGTCGCCCATAACCACCACCAGACGTCCCCATGCTCGATCCATCGAGTCCGACTAACATGAGTAGTTGCCCGATCCACTGGGCTACTCTCGATCGATGGTGAACCCTGGGTCCCACTAGAGCTGGGAATCTGGTAACTACACTTTCTTTGCCGGGGCATCTGCAAAAAGCACATGACAAACACAAACAAATTGTATTAGTATAAATGAAGACATGAATTGGCATGTAATGGGAAAAGTAAGCATATAACAATTAAGATACATATACTACTCTACACTACACACATACTCTGATCCTCGTCACCAATGGTTAAGTCTACATATATGTCTTCGTGCAGGTCAATGTACTCATCACGAGCGTCTACAAGATTTCTCGCTGTTTCATCGACAACCTCTTCTTGGTACGAGTTGGTAGTTGATTTGTCCTTATGAACGTACTCAACTCTGGAGCGGGCTCGTACGTGTATCGCTGCCAACCAGTCCGCCTTATCGCGTTTTAGGCTTGGATATTCAATGAACATCACTTGACGTGCCTGATCTGCCAAGATAAAAGGTTCGTACTTAGTACGGTACCTCCTCCTATAGTTAATCTCAACCATTTGATATTGCTCGTGCACCCTCGTACCATTTTGACCGGGATCATACCAGTCGACATCAAACAGAACGGTTCTTTTCAGAGGCACACCGGCATATTCAAGCCTCACAATTCGTTTAAGTTTTCCATAGAAATCAAACAAATCAGCTCCTCCATTTTGATCAGACCCTTTCACACACACCCCACAATTGCCACAATTGCTTGTATGTCTCACCATGAGAAGTCCATACGTCATACTCAGCTACAAACCCCTTACGTTTCAAGTGTTCCACTACCGTTTCTGGAGGTAAAAATTGCTTATTTCTACATTTATACTGGGTGCAAGTGCACTTCATCATTCCCCCACTCAAACAATTAGTCTGTGTCAGTGCAAATGTAAAGAAGGCATCAACCCCTTCCACAAAACTAGGTAAAACTCTGCCATTAACTATCCTTTGGTACATCCATGAACGATCGGTGTTCATTGGATGATTATATAACCTGACACGTTTGAATTGATTAGATCGTATTTTTTCAACTCGATTCCCATTTCCCCATTTCTTGCATGTTATAAAGTTTTTGTCTCTTACCAAAATTCCCATTACAAATAAAGCATTCCAACCCTTTAATACGAATTTATAAATTATAAATTACATGCATTTTACGAATGTAATCACCAAATTATATCAACACACTTCATTAATTAAATTCTCATAATTTATGATCTAGTACATGTATAAATTTATCAAATGAAACAATTGCAAATCTTAATTAACATACTTAAATCAAAACTACGACATACTTAACATTATACTAATTAACAATTCAAACAATTGCACATCTCAAAGTTAATTAACTAGCTAGTAAACATACAATTGCTTAAATTAGTCTAAATTTTCCAAATATGTCAAAAAGTTAGGGTTTCAAAACGAGGTACTAAATCTTCATAATTTTACTAAATATACACCAATATCAAATTAATTAAAAACCCAACATACTTACAAACATACTAACATTATACTAAAAATTCAAATTCACAGTCAATATATATCAATTGCACATCTCAAAGGTAAAACATTACCTAATTACATTTAAACTAAGTACTATATACTCTCCATTTACATTCAATTGCTCAAATTAGTCCAAAGTAACAAAATCCCCAAATATAAAAAATTAGGGTTTACCTTCGAATCCGGAGAAATGAGCGGATGGAATTTGAGATTGACAGCAGAATTGACCTCCTTGATTCACGAGCTTCGAATGGACACGAAGAATGGACAAAATGGTTGAGATCTGGACCGGAGTGGCTTTGGCCGAAATGGGGAGAAGAAAGGAAGAAGAAGAAAAAATGGGGAGGGAAGCATTCTGCTTCACGTAAAAACCTGAAACTCTAGCGACGGATAGACTATTCGTCGCTAGAGTTTCAGTTTTCTATTATTTTTTTTTTAAAAAAATTCTTTTTCCATTTTTTATTTCTTTTCCCATTTTAGTCAACGAATCTAGCGACGGATAGATTATCCGCCGCTAGTGCTAACGACGGACACGACTATCCGTCGTTAAATAAAGACGGATAAGCCTATCCGTCGTTAAACATAACGACGTAAATGCTTATCCGTCGTTAGAACTAGCGACGGATTTTATCCGTCGCTAGAGCTAGCGATTCGTCGCTAGTTTACCGTGGCTAGAAACAGGCTTTCTTGTAGTGCATTAGTTAAAATGTCGCTACATATCACAACATATACCAATTCATTATTAGGCCCTGTTTACCACTAGCTTTTCAGCTCCATTAGCTTTTTTTTTACCATTGACTAGTAAAAAACTTGTTACGTGAACGCACAGCCTTTTAAATCAGCTAGCTGGTTGAAGAGGCTACCCAGGTTAGCTTTAAAAAAAAAAAAATCTACTTGTTATCATTTTATTCCGAAAATATCCCTAACCTAAGTTAAATAAAGTAAAACCAATCGTTAGTTACTTTTCTCAATAGACGACTTATATTTTATATTTGTTGGAACCTTTGTTATATATTTTGTGTACTTGTTTGCAACTTGCATAAGTTACTAATTTTTTTTCCATATTAAGTTAGAATGCTCAACGAATATTTATTTTCAACTTCTGATAATTTTCAATGATGTTATTAAAGTGGAGGTGAAAAGTACATTGAATATATATATTTTAAAATAATTAGACAAAAATGTGATGTACTATTATTTAGAAAAATAAGAGTAATGCTCTTTTTTGTCATTTTATAAAATACCAGCTAGCTTATCAGCTAATTTGCTAAACACCTACATTAAAATCAGCTAGCTTTTCAGCTACCTATTCAGCTATTAGCCAGTTAATCAGCTATTAGCTAGCTTTCCAGCTACCAGCTACCAGCTAGCTTTTCAGCTAGTTTTGCTAAACACGGCCTTAGTCATGTAAACGGAAAAAAAGTGAAAGCCAGATAATAAACTGAAACTATGAATGTCCAGTCCACCTACTCGCGTTAATTTGAAGTAAGAAAACCTAAAATAACATCCATTGTCGCACCTAACACGAGCATGCACGTTGTAAAAAAAAAAAAAGGATGAGGGGGTTCCCGCACATGTTTTAATAACTCATGGGGTTTCGTGCACATTTTTCATAACTCAGGGGCTAATTTATTAGCTCAGGGGGGTTTCACGCACATTTTTTAATAACTCATGGGGGTTTGGTACTAATTTGTTAACTCAAAGGGGGTTTTGCGCACATTTACAATAACTTAGGGGGTATTTTGCATTTAACCCTTTATTACTTGGCTTTTAAAGTTGTTTGTATTTAGAGTTGAGACGATGTACTTATTTTACCCAATGAAATGAAAATTATCTTTGTTTAAAAAAAAAAAAAAAAAGCTTACTTAAGCGGTGAGTTATGCGATACGCGGTGCTTAATTCTGCCATACGACTCATGCACTTAATTCCTATGATATGTCCTTAGTTGTTATAATGTCACAAGTAACAACCAAAATGAATGAGACTGATAAGATTACACATTGTAAACATGAGTTTTAATTTTAACATCAATACTTCGCCAAATAAAACTATTTTGTGGGAACTGAGAGTTTAAGTTGCGACATTTTTGTTTTTGGTACATTAATTACTTGTGACAATTCAAGTTTGATATTCAGATGACATTTTATTAAAATACGGTACCAATGTAACACATATCGACTTAATTAAGTGAGATGTGTGACTTTGTAATTATAAATTTTTAATTGACAAACTTGAAATAATTAATTTTAATTAATATCAATTGAATCCCATTGTTTTCAATAATTTTAAAGTCGCCATGTATCACAAGTTACTTAAACTGAATAATAATGCTTTCAGACGTCCAAAACATGAATGTCGCAAATAACGGTAGAAAAAAACGGAAATGTCACATTTTAATTTTTGGAATTTTTGCCAAGTAAATGAACAACATAACTTAGTATTTGTAAATACTTTCATAATGTTATAATGCACAATAAAAATTCTACGTGTTTGATAAATTGGTTAATTTATGAATTTCTAGATATTCTTTGAAATTTAATGCACTAAGATGTTGATTGTTGCAACATTTCTGGTGTTCCATTTTTTCGAAGTTTAATAAATTTTCACTTCTTCAAAAAAAAAAATTGTTGCAACATTTAATTTTTCAATAACCGGTAGGAACAAAGGCATTGTAACGTGGTCTCGACTTTCTTGGTAGAGACACGACCCTTTAGGCCGGTGACATTGTTAATCATAAACTAGTAAAAACCCGTGGCGATGCCACGGTATAATTTACTTTTAATAATAAATAGAAATGTGAGGATTAAATAAATTAATCGAGAAAATAAGATAGTCAAAATTCTTTGTAGACAACGCTGGTCGTGGTGTCGTTCGATAGTCATTCTTCATCCAATATTATATCATTGAGTTTTATTTATGTTAACTATAGAAAATGTAAAAATAGGGTCCTACCATACCCGACTTGTTAATTAGTAACAAGTACATGTTTTTTTACAAAAAAATCTACCCGTCAAACAGAACCAAAATAAAATACAAAAGTATACAATACAATCAATAGGGTTGTTCCCAACAATATCGCGGTGATATGTGGTCACCCCACCACATACACACAAAAAAATATTATACAAACGTAATTTCACATGTTACGGTTATTTTTTCCAACCCCTCGGTTCCAAAGAACCCATGGTGGTATGCGTCACCCCATAAAAATACAAAAATTATTATTCTACGAACATAATTTCACGTGGTACGGTCCCCCGGTCCGTCATGGAGATCAAGAAAGTACAAAGAAGACCGAAGACATTTTCCCCGCCTAGAGAGTATCAGCTGATCCCCGCCCTCCCCCGGCTCGTTATGGAGATCAGGAAAGTAGAGAGAAGATCTAAGAGATTTTACCAACCTAGAGAGTATTAGATTCAACAGGCCCGTTATGTATCAAGAAAGTAGAGAGAAGATCGAAAAGAGTTTCCCGCCTAGAGAGTATATGCACTTCAGGAAACAATGTAATTTTACCAATCGACTGAACATCATTATTTCGAACGGGGTTGAAATTCGGGTTGGATAGAACTAGTACTCCTTCCAGCCAGAGATCATAGAGAAGAGAAACCTTATACCTCATCTTGCCGATCGAATCTTATACATAAAGAAAAGGAAATTGAAAGTCTTAACATGTAAAATGTTATTGATAGACATGTAAAGATCAACACATCACCAATTAGCTCACATGTGTCTCTTCTATCTTTTGGAACTGAAAAGAGCACGTCTAGTACACGATTCATAGAATATTCTTAGAAGATCAGTTGAAGGGACTATGTCAAGCATAGATCCAAAGGTCCTATCTGGATTCATGCCCATTAAGAAAATTAGTGTGTGGGTGGCGATTTTGATGAAATTATGGGATTTAAAAGATTTGATTGATCACATTTATTAATAGTTACAAAAGTTGAATATCATTGGCAAAATTATGTAACCAAAATTAGAGTAAAATTGTAAAGGTAACAGAACCAAATACGCATTAACTTGGCCCTGATTATAATTGTTTTGTAATTTTTTAATCTAAAAAAATGAAAAAATTTCTCACATTGATTTGAGGCCAAAGTAATTATTTATAATATATGGATAGATCCCATCTTCACATGCCTAAAATTGAAAATTAATTTATTACTTTATTCTTTACCTTCTCACATCTTCTACTTTATTCACTATCTCCTACGACTATTCATTATCTTTCATACATAAGTATTTAGAGAAAAGTCGAAACCTAAATTCAAAAATAAAAAGAAACGTAGAGAGTTAATACAACTTAAAATGAATTTCTTTTTACATTAATTATGTATTAGAAAATGTTCGAGTAATTAGAAAGCGCTCCAAGTATCATTTATGCACATGCGGGTCATGTGTGCTTCAAAGAAACCATCAACTTTAGAATAAAGTAGAAAAATATACGAAAGTACCCAGAATAACCGAAAGTGCACAAATGGTATGGTCGTATGGATATATATATGAGGCTAATCAAAATAATTGTATATTTAAAATGAGTATCATTTTGAACGTTTGATGCAACGTTAATTATTTATAATGTGTTTAAATGAGTCGTTTTTAATTTTTAAAATTTCATTATTTTATTTTATCTTATTCAATAAATTTATATTTTATTTTAATGAATAAAACAATTTATTTAATTGATAGTAGTATTCAAGATTGGTGTCTATAGATTAAATGTCACGGCGAATTCAAATATATGTTGAAAATATTTTTTGGATTTTTGTAGATAAAGTTATATGAGATTAATATTTTATTTTAGTTGATGAAATGATTTATTTAATTAATAATAATAATAATAATAATAATCTATTAAAACACTATTCATGGCTGGACATGATTTTTTTCAGATTTTATCGTCGTTTCAGTCGTGGCTCACGGATGCCACTATTCACGGCCATCACCATGACCATTGAGAATGGTCTAAGGTTGTATAAGTTCCATTCTTGTAAGCTTGGATTATCTTAGTATTGTTCTTAGAGTATATAATCCACTTCATCAACATCTATCTATTATATCGAAATGTTTTAATTTTGTTGAAGATGAACACTCAAACTTAATTATTTTCATGATAACTATGACTTAAATAAGTATATTATTTAGTACTTTTCTATTTCTTTTATGCTTGGACCATCCTCCATAATTGGAGAAACACCAATTGAAACATAAAAAAAAAAAAAAATACGACAAACTGATTTTTCTTTATTAATACAAACAGATAATCAATATCGGGCATGAATATGGAGATAAATGATTAATGATTTGTATATAGGTAGGTTTAATAGTGAAAGATATGGAACAAAATTTTCCATCAAATACCTTAATTTCTTTAAAAATTGAAACAAAGGGGCAAAGCTAAAATTTGTCGATTTAAAAAATTTAATCACCAAAGAAAAATCCCTATCAATTACTAAATGTTGCCACTCAAAAGCTCGAATAAATTAGTTCTTAATTTGGCTGGCAAACCTTCCGCATTTTCAGCAACCATAAGATATAAAATTTTGTCACTAAGCAATAACATTGATCACATGATCTTAGCAACAACACTACTACGTTCCCCTATTCAGACTCTGCTTAACCGTACAATCAAAATTTCACGTAGGATGGATGGAATTTGAATGAATCTGGTGGGTTTAGCTCATCAACTTTATATATTATATTATATTATATAAGAACACCCAATTGATAATCTAAACGCTAAAACATTAGCCTCAGTTTCTCACGTTTTACCTGACAAAACTTTATGCAACAAAATTCTCTCCCCTCTACCCGGAATCTGCTCAACCGTAGAATCAAAATGTATAATTGAAAATATAAATATCTATTATATATTAATTGAAAATATAAATATATATTAATATAAACATAAATATTTTTCGGAGTTTTATAGATAAATTTATATGAGACTTAATAAAAACTATATATGCAGCCAACATACAAAAAATAAACAGTGAAATATATACTGGTTGAAAATACAACTAATTCCACAAAATTCCACGTAGGATTGAATTAATTTAATAAATGCTATATTTTTTAAATTTAATTATTTTATTTTATCTTATTTAATAAATTTATATTTTATTTTAATAAATAAAATAATTTATTTATTGAATAATAGTATTCAAGATTGGTGTCTATGGATTCGTCTAATCACGGGGAATTTAAATATATGTTCAATAAAGTTTTCGAAATTTTGTAGATAAAATTATATGAGATTTAATAAAAATTGTATATGCAGCCAACAGACCAATAATAAATTGTGAAATATGTATATACCGGTTGAAAATGCAACTAATTCCATGTAGGATTGAATTTACTAAATGCTCTATTTTTAAAATTTTATTATTTTATTTTATCTTATTTAATAAATTTATATTTTATTTTAATGAACAAAAAAATTATTTAATTAATAATAGTATTCAAAATTGGTTTCTATGGATTCGTCTTGTCACGGCGAATTCAAATATATGTTCAAAATATTTTTCTGAGTTTTGTAGATAAAGTTATATAAAATTTACGAAAAACTATATACACAGTCAACATACTAAAAATAACATTGAAATATATATTGGTTAAAATACAACTAATTCCACAAAATTCCACGTAGGACTGAATGAATCTGGTGAGGTTTAAACTTAAGTGCCACGGTATATAGTTTAGTGCGCAAATGGTATGGTCGTGTGCGTGCGTGCGTGTGTGTGTGTGTGTGTGTGTGTGTGTGTGTGTGTGTATATATATATATATATATATATATATATATATAATCAAAATAATCGTATATTTTAGTTTGTCCAGAATGTTTGATGCTAAACTATTTAAAATGAATATCTTTTTAAATGCTTGATGCTACGTTAATTATTTATAATGTGTTTTAATGGGTCGTTTTTAATTTTTAAAATTTCATTATTTCACTTTATCTTATTCAATAAATTTATATTTTATTTTAATGAATAAAATAATTTATTTAATTAATAATAGTATTCAAGATTGGTGTCTATAGTTTCGTCTTGTTACGACGAATTCAAATATATGTTCCATATATTTTTCAGATTTTTTTAGATAAAGTTATATGAGATCTAATAAAAATTATATATGTAGTCAACATACCAAAAATAATATTGAAATATATAATGACTAAAATATAACTAATTCTACAAAATTCCACGTAAGAATGAATGAATTTGGTGAGATTTAGACTATTGTGCTTTACATAATATATGAATTACTCTCAGGACGATATAATATCCCCTCTTATGTATTTATCGTTCTCAACTCTTTTAAACTTTCATGAATTGTGAGTCGATGATACACAGATTATAATTTGTAAATTAAAGAATTCCATGAAGAAGTTAATGTAACAGCTAAACTGAAAATAAATAACTTTAAATACAACAACCACCAATTTAAAGCTAAAGTAGGAAATAATGAATCTAAAGTCACGGCAATATCTATCATATACCAATAAATATTAATCGACACAATATTGTCTGTGCGGACATATCTTCGAATTGTGTGATCTTATCATGAAATATCAAAACTTTCTCCCAGGTGGCACTTCCTCACTTGCTGTGTATCTTCTCCAGAGATTCTATGCTATTATTTAATTTCACCAGAAGAAAGAAAAACCAGTAAAGTCCAAAATATAAATTAAAATATTCAAACTTGACATGCCGAACCACTTTCGATATGATGATAAGGATCTATAAAACTTAAGATTTCATAGTACTACTAGGAATTATTATGGGAAAAAATTAACTTAGAATGAGCAAGGGTCTGTTTTTTTGATTGAAAATTCATTAATTTCGTTCAGTTCAGTCATGTTTAGGGAAAAAGAATATAGTCTGAATATTTTGAAATGCGGTATACAATAAAAATAAAATAAAAAAGACGATTCAATATTAGAATTATTATTGAGAAAGTAAAGTTGTTTAGTTTATAATATTGATGCTTTTTATAAATAAAATTAAATTGCATTTTCTTAATACTCCATATAGATGCATTTCTTAAAATATCGATAATTTTATGAACGATTTAAGTTGGTATCTATTTAAATGAAGTAAATACGGTACATTGGGGAAGTTGAATTGTGTAGTAGCCGACATATATTTAGATCAAGTACTGAAGCAGGTTGATGAGAAGAATATATGCTGTAATCTTTGTTTGACATCACCGTAGATTCCATATGTGCAAAGAACAACTGTACATATATATTGTTGAGAACTGATAGTGTGTGTAATAAAAAGATTATGCAAAAGATGCTTATATTATTCCGATTTCGATCGATCAGTATAGTCTTGATGATTACGCCATGCAATTGTACTCAACTCAATGCACCTAATCACACTTGTACTGATCACTACTTAATCACAGTAATTAGGTCACTCTTTTCTGGTTTTCTTTATTCTCATGTCGATTGCCTGTCGACGCTCTAAGTGAAAGGCGTACAAATATGATTAGATTAATTGATGAAACCTAAGTATCACACGTTTCTTTTTCTTTGTAAAATTTGAATAAACATTAAAGTTATCATCTCATGAAATACAATCTCGAGTTAACTTATATTGATATAACTTATGTTATCAATAAAACCATCTATATTATTAATTACAACGTCTATATTGTTAACGAAATAAGTATTGTTATAATATGAAAAAAAACCAATGTTGATAACATAGATGTTTTAATTAATAACATTCATAATTTTCTTCACAATATAGATCATTGTCTAAATAAATTATTTAAAATCGTCTATCAAAACACTTACAATTATAGGGTTGGTATAGTAATAAGAAAACTAGAGTATCACAAATTAGGATGGTAAAAATTACTACTGATAATAATGATAGCCTCATTGCTAAACGTAAAAGAAAAATCTGTGTGATTTATTATTAGTTAAGCATTGGCCATAATCCCATAACCCACACAGACTATAACACAAACTGATTTACTTTGCACTAAAATAACCACCTTTATACGCATTAGTGAAATCGAATGTTTGAAGTATAATGTTTCAAATTATACCATGAATGTTTTATGAGTTAAAATTTTATTATTTTATATTGTTTTTATGTATATGTATAAAACTGATATTCTTAGTAAAAGATACTTATAATATATATGGCCATGCCATTAATATTTATCCATCTATTTTAGTCCCATATAAAACAGTCTCTCATGAGACTAATTCATACCTACTTACGTTTAGTTGGCAAAATTATACACTCTTTGTAGTTATTTCAACTGACGTTTGTGCATCAATCACAGTGAAAACTTCATAGGGTTAGACCTTTCTACGAATTTTGACAACAAATTCTTTCAAATTATGTCATAAAATATATATTATGAAAGTAATTCAAATATACTTTCCTAATTTAATTTTATTCTATATGTTTTCCGAGATAATTTATGTTTAATTTGTGGTAAAAGTCCGTGAAAGAGTCAAGCTTATGAAATTGTTACTAGCTCGGACGTAGGGACACTACAACAAAACAGGCTTTTAGCAACGGTTATTATCCGTCGCCGATCACTGAAAACCGTCATAAACTGTATAAGCGACGGTTAGTATCCGTCGGACAACCGTAGCTAAAAGAGGCGTCGTTTTTATGTTATAGTGTAAAATTACCATCGCTAAAGTTTTATTGTGACACTTAGCACCCGTCATAAATAATGTGCAAAAAACAAAAAAAAAAAAAAAAAAAAAACAAAAACAAGAAAAATGACCAGCAAATTAAACCCTAGACCTAAACCTTGAGCTCTAACCCTAAACCCTAGTTCTCATATTTACACATTAATCCCTGTACATTAAATTCTTTAAATTTTTAGCACAATATTAAACCCAAATATCTAAAATAATCCAAGAATTACAAAATCACTTAAAATGGTACAAAACTTTATAGTATTTCACAAGAAAAACACCCAAAAAAAGTAGATTTTTTCCTAAATAGTCTACAAATCAACTTTCCCATAGTATATAAAGATAGTCCAATAAAATCACATCATTCCAAACATGAAACATGTACTCAAAACTGCAATAATTGATAAACTATTCTTCTCATATCTTCAATTTTTGGGCAAAACATGTCAGGCACCCAAAGATGCTTAGAAGTTTGAACATTGAACTCTTCCAGCCGCTGATCATCTACAAAAATCAATTTGATTTGATGCAGTTATGAAGTAAATCTGCAAGGACAAGAAATGGCAGTAAATAGAATAAACATGCGAATGAAACACAAAAAAACAACGTGCATAAAACAATCAGATTAGGGATCGACTCTACAAAAAAAATAAAAAAGGCTCTGTCGCTAAAGCCCACCCGATTCATCGCTAATCCCTTAGCGACGGATAAGACGCCCGTCTTAAAAACGGGCGTCGCAAAGGAATTAGGGATGGATAAGTAATCCGTTTCTAATTCACGATCGATTGGCGACGGATAAATCCGTTGACCTTCCGTCGTGATTTAGGGACGAATAATTGGCTGGGACTATTAGCGACGGATTCCTAATCCGTCGCTAAAAGTCCCAGCCCTAATTCGCCCAAAGTCACCATTTTTAGCGACGGATTCCTATCCGTCGCTAAAAACGTGACTTAATTTTTATAAATTTAATTTTTTTTAATTTTTATTTTAATTCATGTTTCACATTTCACCTGTTTTTCACACAATATAATAGTACATAATATACCCGAAACAATTAAATTGTATTAATTAACAATGGAGATTCAACGAATACAAAGTGTCCAAACCGAAGACTAAATATCCGTACAGAAGATGAAATAATGTATATGTAGCATAAACAACATAAGCATAAGTCCAATATAACTAAGAATCGGCCGGAGGAGGCGGTTGTTGTTGGGTCGTCAAGATCATTTGGGTCAAAGCATCCATCTGCTGAGCCATATGAGCTTGGTTCTCAAGCACTTGCTGGTAAGCTGCCTTGGTTTGCTCAATCTCTTCCTTGTTTCTAGCTGACTCCTCTTGGAGAGGAGTCATCATCTCCTGGACCTGGTCCTGTGTGAAGAGATCAGCTCGTGTGGATGCCTGGGACACTGAGAAGCTAGGAGCGGCAATGTAGGGCCCAAACTTCCAATTCCATACACTCGACCCTTGCTGTCCATTGGGTTGACGGCAAAGAAGATCTGGTTTTGCTCTTCAATCGATAGCTCCCGACCGTCGATCCTCCTCTCGATCTCACTCTGCAATCGTAAAGTGCATAAGAAATGAGATACAGTTTTAGGAATCTCTTATAATACACAAATACAAATGTGAACCATAACAAAGAAACGTACCGCAATACGCTCGGACTTCCCGTCCACCCAAATGTCGTCCTTCAGCTTAGCCTTCTTGAAGTGGTATAGCGCGGTCTTGGGGTCCCCAGCCTGGATCTAAAGAACATACATGCAAAGCAAACAAGTAGTTAGTTGGTAGAAATGAAAGCAGAAAACATATAAATCCCTCTTCCACAGCGGATAATGAAAGCAAAAAACACAAGTAGTAAGTAATTAATATATATACTAACCGCCATCTGGTGATCCGTAACAACAGCTCGCGACCCATAATGGTGTTTGGAAGTACCCGTACCATCAGTCGGCTGAGTCAGGCGGTTCTCTCTGTTCTTTGTCGCCTGATCCACGACAAGGGGTGCCCTTCAGTACTCCAGTCAATGCGCCCACTCCTCATCCCTTATAAACGATGGCTTCGTGCCCTTGTCTCTACATTTTTTCGCAGCATGAACCATTTTCCTATAGAGGTCTGACCCTAGCCTATCGAAAACCGACCACAACTGGGGGAGCAGGGCATTGGAAATGTAGTAGGTTTTCTACAACAATTCCACACAATAGAAATTACACAAGGTAAATGAAGACAACAATTTCAAGATAACACATGCAGCAAGTTCATTATAAATGGTGACTAACATATCACCCAAGTTCAGTGGCTAACATACCACTCAGATTGTCCTAAAATTTACTAACACAATGGTGACTAACATATCACCCAAGTTTAGTGGCTAACATACCACTCACATATAGTGGCTAACATGCCACGCACATTAACACAACGATTAAAATAACAAATAAAGCTCTGTAACATTTAAGCTTACCCGCAACTCATCGAATTAAAAAGCCATCATCCCTCCGAGACATGTGACCACTTCTCGCCGCCATGTGTAACTTCCTCCGCCTAAAAATGTCGGTCAAAGTTCTTTGGAAGCATGAGGGGGCCAGAAACTGCTATCAATGAGAAAGACAAGAAACAAATATTCATTAATATATATAGTTAAATCAATGGTATGTGACATATACTTGTCTTAAGTTATGTTCTACAAATGCGTAATATGTACTTACTGTGCCTGGCCGTTGGGGAACAACAACGGCTTCCCCTTCCACATAGCACCGGGTGTCAAAACTAAAAAGGGGCAATCGTCAGGGGGTAAGTTAGCCCAGACATTTGACTGGCCCGTGCTCGAGCTCGGTGGAGTCTCAGGAACCGTAGACTGGCTGCTCCCACCAATATTAAAGCCCATAGAAGGACTACTCGCTCCAATGGGTGGTGTACTGCCTGTACTAGAACCACCAGGGATCCCACCCGATGCGGGAGGACAGTATGTAGGTCTCCTATGCCGCGACATCTGCAAAAACATACAACAAATAGAGAAAAAATGTGTTAGTAAATTACCGTGAATTTGCATGTAAACATATACATTTGACACCCACTACAAAAAAACCAACGTTTAGGGACGGATTTATCCGTCCCTAAACCATCAGCGATTCGTCCCTAATTCGTTAGGGACGGATAGGGACGCCCGTCCTTAAAACGGGCGTCTCTAACCCTTTAGGGACGGATATGTTTTCCGTCCCTAAATAGGGACGGATGTTATCCGTCCCTAATGGTCAAAGACCAGTAGAGACGGATAATATCCGTCTTTAATGGCTGTGACCACTAGGACGGATAAATTCGTCCCTAAACTTAGGGACGAATTTATCCGTCCCTAAGTTTAGGGACGGATTTATCCGTCCCTAATCAACGGAATGGTTTAGGGACGGATAATATCTGTCCCTAAACTGGTTTTTTTTTAATTTTTTTTTATTTTTATGTTTTTTACATTTCACCTGTTTTACAATGTAGTCGTAGATAATATACCCGAAAGTGATAAAATTGCATTAATTAAAATAGAGATTCGATAAAATATCCGAACAAAAGACTAAATATCCGAATAAAATGAATAGTGTGAAAAGTATGTATCTAGAACAACGTAAGTACATGAGCATCTAAGAACCGGGAGGAGGCGGTGGTTGTTGGTTCGCAGCGAACATCTGTTGTGCCATCTCATCCATCCGACGAGTGATATAAGCTTGCTGCTCTAGAAGTTGATCGATCGTTTGCTTGAGAGGATTCATCAGCTCATTCACCTGCTCTTGAGTGTAGAAATTTTCATGTGATGAGGATGCTCACGCGACACGGAGAAGCTACCCGGTGTCAATGAAGAGCCCAAACCGCGAGCCCATACACTCGACCCTTAGCGTCCATCGGATTAACTTGGAAGAATATTTGGTCTGCTCTCTCGAATTGTGAGTTCATGACCATCGATCATCCTCTCCTCCATAATCCGCTCCACCTCGACCGCAATAGTGTAGTGCATACGAAATGAGATCTGCTTTTAGGAAGATACGCTCGAGCCATAATATACACAAATATAAATGTGAACCTTAACAAAGAAACATACCCCAATTTGCTCAGCCCTAGGATCAGTCCACATGCCATTCTTCATTTTTGCCTTCTTGAAGTGGTGAAGAGCAGTAGTGGGCTCCCCGGCATGGAGCTGAAGAACATGCAAACAAGTAGAAAGTTGTTAGAAATGAAAGCAAAAAAACATAAGTACAAATCATATTGCAAGTCGAAATAATATATACTAACCGACATCCGATGCATAACAATGACCGCGACCCATAATGATGCTGGAGGTGCTTGTACCATCTCGCGCCTCGGTCGGCAGTTTTCTGTTCTTCTCCGCCATGTCCATGACCAAAGGATCTCTCAAGATTACTCGCCAACGTGCCCTCATCATCCCCCATCCTGCGGCTTTACCCGGAGGCTTTCATGTTGCAAACCATGCTCTTATAACACTCGACCCACAGTCTGAAAAGCAGCCACAGTTGGGACCGAGGGCATTGGAATGAAGTAGTACTTCTACAACATTTCCATAAGTAGCAAGCCCAAATAGATTAATGAAAGTGGAATTTAAAGTAAACACAATCTGATGGCTAACATACCACTAAATCAAGACAACAAGTTCAAGAATGGTGACTAACATATCACCCAAGTACAATGGCTAACATACCACGAAATCAAGACAACAAGTTCAAGAATGGTGACTAACATATCACCCAAGTACAGTGGCTAACATACCACGAAATCAGTACAACAAGTTCAGTAATGGTGACTAACAACATATCACCCAAGTACAGTGGCTAACATACCACTCAATCAACACAGTGTGAAAGAACAGTGACTAACATATCACTCAATTACAGTGGCTAACATACCACTCAAATTGTCCTAAAATTTACTAACACAATGGTGACTAACATATCACCCAAGTACAGTGGCTAACATACCACGAAATCAGCACAACAAGTTCAGTAATGGTGACTAACATATCACCCAAGTACAGTGGCTAACATACCACTCAAATTGTCCTAAAATTTACTAACACAATGGTGACTAACATATCACCCAAGTACAGTGGCTAACATACCACTCAATCAGTACAACAAGTCAAAGAACATGTATAAAGCTTTGTAACATTTAAGCTTACCCGCATCTCATCAAAATAATGATGCTTCATCCTCTCCGGGAGCGTAGACCACTTCTCCCCTCCTTCACCCGGCTTCTCCCTCCGAAGTCTTATAATCTTACCAAGATTTTCGGAGGCACCCGGTGGCCAAAGCCTGTTACAAATGAGATAGACATGAAACAACCTTTATTAGTATATTCATGTAACATTTAGTAATTATCTGAAGTTATGTTCTACAAATGCATAATACTTACTTCTTCCCGTTCGGGAACAAAACCGGCTTCCCATTCCAACTAGCACCGGGTGTCAGAACGGTGTAGGGACACCCGTCGGAGGATAAGTCAGCAAACATGGGTGACGTCCCCACGCTCGAGCCAGTGGGAGTCTCAGGCACCTGTGTTGTGAACTCCCTTGATGTCATACAGCCTCAAGGGCTACCCGCATCAGGACCACCACTAGTACCACTAATGGCCGGTGGACGGTATGTGGACCTCCTATGCCTCGGCATCTGCAAATTCATACAACAAGTGTTAGTAAGAAAGACGAGATGAATTGGCAGGTAAAACATATATAATAGACACTTAATAAAGCATATATAACAAGTTGTAGTAACAAGTTGTAATCAAGAACCACCAGTATGCACATACCCTCGTCCTCCTCGCCCGTGGTTAAGTCTACATATTGGTCTTCATGCAGCTCAATGTACTCATCAGGAGCATGTACAACATTTCTCGCTGTTTCATCAACAACCTCTTCTTGGTACGAGTTGGTAATTGAGTCGTCCTTCTTAACGTACTCTACTCTGGAGCAGGCCCGTATATGTATCGCAGCCAACCAGTCTGCTTTGTCACGTTTCAGGCTTGGATATTCAATGAATACCACTTGGCGTGCTTGAGTAGCCAAGATAAACGGTTCGTACTTACGGTACCTTCTCCTATGGTTAATGTCAACCATCTCATACTGCTCGTGCTTCCTCGTACCAGCTGGAGTAGGATCATACCAGTCAACATCAAACAGAAAGGTTCTTTTCAAAGGCAAACCGGAATATTCAAGCCGCACGATTCGCTTCAACTTCCCGTAGAAATCATACAAATCAGATAGATCTTGCCCACTAACACACACCCCTGAATTGCTTGTGGCCTTGCTCGTGTTAGATTCAACCGTGTGGAACCTAAGACCATTGACTATGTACGATGAGAATGTGGAGACCTTTCTGTTTGGTCACTCCGCTAGAGCTACTAAGTAAGGATATGTGATGTTGTTGATAGGATCTCGGACATACTCCTTGAACCAAGGTGGGAATTCTGTTTCCAATTTCGCTTCAAGTTGTGACTCAATCTCATCATCTGTCAATATTGGATTCTTCTCCAGACAACGCTCTTTGAACTCCCTGTGGAAACGATTGGTATGCATGATTAATTAACTAGTAGTTAGATATTCAAATTCATGAAGCCCCTAGTAAGAAAGCTACTCACCCAGCAAATTTCACCATAAATTCATCAACTTCAGTACAGTTCGAGAGGACATAATACTGGGCTGCCAACATTTCCTTATCATTCAGCCATGATGTATTTTTCTTCCCCATAGGTCTCCCTGAGACCCTAAAAATAGAAATAGCATCATCATCATCCTCTTGAACTTCGAATGTGTCTGCGTTTCGAGACGGCCTAGATGCCTTTGTGGGAACGTGGTCTCCAAAGTAATAGGAGCAGAAGGTTGCAGCTTCCTCTCACACGTATGCATTGGCCATCGATCCTTCAGGCCTACCTTTGTTGCTGACATACCTCTTCAATTTTCCCAAGTACCTGCAATGCATATACTTTTGGGTAATATAATGTGACTTTGGAAATTTCAGACATTTGAATTGAATGATTGTCTTCATATATTACACACCTTTCAAATGGATACATCCATCGATATTGAACCGTCCGGCAAGCCTCGTGTGGGAGGTGAACCGGCAAGTGTTCCATAGAATCAAAGAAGCTCGGTGGGAAGATACGCTCGAGCTTGCACAAAATCAATGGTATGTTACTTTCAAGGTTTGCTAACACTTGATCATCAACCACCCTTGCGCATAAATTCTTGAAAAATAAGCTCAGCTCAGTGAGAGCCATCCATACAGGTTTAGGTAGCAGTTCTCGAAATGTAACCGGGAGAAGCCGCTCCATAAACACATGACAATCGTGGCTCTTCATTCCATACATCTTCGTCTTCTTCAAATCCACACATCGGCCCAACTTTGAGGCATAATTGTCGGGAAACTTCAATCCCCTAACCCAATCAAACAGCTTGTTCCTAGATTCAGTATCAATCATGTAACATGCCTTGGGCCACTGCCCCTTCTCATTCCGCGTTGTCAACTCAGGCCTTTTACACCATGTATCCAACTCGGCTCTAGATTTAACGTTCTCCTTTGTCTTTCCGGGAATGTTACAAATCGTGTTGAAGCAGTTCTCGAACACATTCTTCTCAATGTGCATGAAATCCAACATGTGACGTATAAGAAGACTGCTCCAATAAGGCAAGTCCCAGAAGATGCTTCTCTTCTTCCATCCACATTTGTTCTCAATTTTCTTGTTATGCTTCTCCCACCCAAGTTCAGTCACTTTCATAAGACCCAGCCTATCAATCTCCGCAAGTATCTGTGCACCAGTAAGTTGTCTCGGAGGGCCTTTAATCTCTACTTTGTTTTTCAAGAATTGAGTCTTGTTCTTCCTAAACGGATGGTTCCTTGGTAGAAACCTACGATGACAGTCAAACCAAGATTCTTTCCCACTCTCCTTCAGTCTGAATGCATCAGTGTCCTCCAAACAATGTGGACAAGCATGAAAACCCGCAGTTTTCCTTCCAGATAGCATTGAATAAGCAGGAAAATCACTCACGGTCCACAATAGTGCTGCTCTCAAGGTAAAGTTCTTCTTCGTTGACACATCATATGCAGGGATACCATTTTCCCACAACTCAATCAGCTCCTTAATTAAGGGCTGCAAGAACACATCCAGCTTCTGTCCTGGATCAGCTGGCCCGGGCACCAACGCAGTCAAGAACATGAACGGTTCCTTCATGCACTCACCGGGGGTAGGTTGTACGGTGTCAGCATGACTGGCCAACAAGAGTACTTCCGATCACTTTCAAACGGGTTAAAACCATCCATACAAAGCCCCAAACGTACATTTCTAGATTCGGCTGCAAACTCCGGATATGTCTTGTCGAACTCTTTCCATGCCGGTGAGTTTGATGGGTGCTCCATTATACCCACTGCATCCGCCTCCCTTACTCTCTCCTTGTGCCAACGCATTTTATCAGCACAAGCACTTGAAGCGTACAACCTCTTCAAACGAGGTGCTAGAGGGAAGTACCACATTTTCTTATGTGGGAGATTTTTCTTCTGGCGTTTCTTTGAAGCCCCCTCCTTGTAACGCTTATAGCGGTCCTTACCACAAAACTTGCACTTCAGTAGATCTACATCCTCCCCCCAATAGATCATGCACATATCCGGACAACAGTCTATGGTTACCATAGGCAACCCCAACCCCCGCATCTTTTTCTTCGATTGGTAAAAGTTGGTGGGTACTAGGTTTAGTTGAAGCTCACTTCAGATTGGCCACCCTCGGCCTTACAACTCATTAGCCGAGACAACAAAGACAACTCAGTGTGCTTCTGACACCCCGGCCAAATTGGCTTCTTTGATGATTCCAACAAGTCAAAGAACACCTGATCATCGGAATTCGGTGGCTCCTCCACATCCCGATCGGTGTCCATGAACTCTGGACCCGCAACATCATACACCATTTGCTCAATCCTCTCATGATCAGGATTAGCATCAGATGTGGACGTATTTTGAGTACTACCCATCACATTTTGCTTCCTTCTTTTACGCTTAGGAATACTCCCATAGTCCATGAACGGTATTGATTCCTCACCATGATAACACCATACCTCATACTCAGCTACGAACCCCTTACGTTTCAAGTGCTCGACTACCGTTCTAGGAGGCAAAAATTGTCTATTCCTACATTTGTTCGCATTGCAAGGGCACTTCATCATCCCCCGACTCAAACAAGTAGTCTGTGTAAGTGCAAAAGCAATGAAGGCTTCAACCCCTTCCACAAAACTAGATTGAATTCTGCCATTAACAGTGCGACGGTACATCCATGAACGATCGGGATTCATAATTCAACAATTAACCTGTGTCTCAATTTATTAGATTTATAACATTTATACAATTACGTATTTAGTTTCATTACAATTACAATTACATTTTTAATTATGATACGGTAACAATTGGTAATGAATTACATGCATTTTACGATTACAATTCAATCCCACTGGTAGTTATAACATTTATACCATTACGCATTTAGTTTCATTACAATTACAATTACATTTTTAATTATGATACGGTAACAATTGGTAATGAATTACATGCATTTTACGATTACAATTCAATTTTATAGTGGTTAAACTTCCATATATCTATTAACATTACAAATTGTAGATGGAAATATTATTGATTGTTTTTATGTTAATACTCCAAAATTATATTATAATCACCAAAATCACCAAATTGTCTCCAAACACACAATTAAATCTTCATAATCCTAGTACGTATACGAAAATAGCTAAGTAAATACCCTACACAATTACAATAATAGTAACATCATACTAGCAATCCAATTTCACAATAAATATATCAATTGCACATCTCAAAACTAACCCAATACGTAATATAAGCTAAATTATCTACTACATACTTCCTATAAACATACAATTGATCAAACTAGTCGAAATTCATAAAATCCCCAAATTTTAAAAATTAAGGGTTTTAGCCAAAATACCTTCAATTCCGGGGAAAATAGCGGATGAAAGTTGAAATTGATGCACAATCCGAGCTCCTTGTCCGACGAGCTTCGTAATGAGACCAAGATTGGCCGGAAAATGTGTGGGACGAATTTGGAGAAGAAAGGAAGAAAGAAGAAGGAATGAACACATTCTGCCCTCCTCTGCCCGTAGTCTGTTATGTTTTGGTTTTTAGGGACGGATATCTATCCGTCCCTAAGCCTGTCTCTACATTTAGGGACGGATATCTATCCGTCCCTAAAAATGTTTTTTTTTAATTTTTTTTTTGCGGGTCAACAGATTTAGGGACGGATAAAAAATCCGTCCCTAATTAAGGACGGATTAGGGACGGTTTATATAATCCGTCCCTAATTAAGGACAGATTAGGTACGGTTTATATAATCCGTCCCTAATTAAGGACGGATAGGCCTATCCGTCCCTAATCCGTCCCTAAAAGGGCCGATTCGTCCCTAAATTAGGGACGGAATATATCCGTCCCTAATTTCCCTCCCTAAAATCGAACTTTCTTGTGTGACCTAATAAAGCACAAAAATATGGTATAATCAACAACTAACAATATATATACATATAATCTACCATACACACATACCCTCATCCTCCTCGCATGTGGTTAAGTCTCACTACAAAAAATCCGGCGCTACAGGCCATCTATCCGTCGCCCCAGCTCTGGCGACGGATCGGGCGACGGATAGAAAATCCGTCGCCCCACAGGAGTGGCGGCGGATAATCCGTCGTCGATTCGACGGATTGGACGTGATTGACCATTTTTTTTAAATTGATAATGGGGCGACGGATAGATTCTATCCGTCGCCCCATTTTTTAAAATAAAATCCAGATTAATTTTTATATTCAGTATCTGGATTAATTAAATATCAATTTGTATTCAGTATCGAGATATTGATTTGTATTCATTATCGTATTAATTTGTATTAATTTTATATTCGTATCAATTTGTATTAAATGCAGTGCGGTGGTGGTGGGAGGAGAAAGGTGGTGCGGTGGTGGCAGTGGTGGTGCGGTGGTGGCAGTGGTGGTGGCAAGGTGGTGGTGGCGCGGTGGTGGTGGGAGGAGGAAAGGTGGTGGTGGTGGTGGGAGGAGAGAGGTGGTGGTGGTGGTGGTGGTGGTGTTGGTGGTGGTGCGGTGGTGGTGGGTGGAGTGTGGTGGTGGTGGTGGTGGTGCGGTGGTGGAGATGGTGGTGGTGCGGTGGTGGAGATGGTGGTGGTGCGGTGGTGGTGGGAGGAGAGAGGTGGTGGTGGTGGTGGTGGAGATGGTGGTGGAGCGGTGGTGGTGGGAGGAGAGAGGTGGTGGTGGTGGTGGTGGAGATGGTGGTGGGAGGAGGATGGTGGTGGAGGATGGTGGTGGTGGAGGAGAAAGGTGGTGGAAGGAGAAAGGTGGTGGTGGGAGGAGGAGGAGGAGAGGAGAAGTGGTGGAGGAAAGGAGGTGGTGGAGGAGATGTATGGTTTTTTTTTTAGGCTTTTAGCGACGGATAGATCTAGATCTATCCGTCGCTAACGTTTTTTTTTTTCGGCTATAGCGGATAGATCTATCCGTCGCTAAATTTTTTTTTTTTTAAATCTTGATCAACGCTCAGTGGACGGATAAACTTATCCGTCGCTACTGAACAGACAGATTTTATCCGTCGAAGCAGGCGACGGATAGAATCCGTCGCCCCATTTGGCGATCCGTCGCTACAGGGGCGACGGATAAAATCCGTCGCCCCTTTCCGTCCCGTTACAGCAGAATTCTTATAGTGTCTGCATATTGGTCTTCATGTAGCTCTATGAACTCATCACGAGCCTGTACAAGATTTCTCGTTGATTCATCAACAACCTCTTCTTGGTACGAGTTGGTAATTGAGTCGTCCCTCTGAACGTACTCTACTATGGAGCGGGCCCGTATATGTATCGCAGCCAACCAGTCCGCCTTATCGCGTTTCAGGCTTGGATATTCAATAAACACCACTTGGCGTGCTTGAGTCGCCAAGATAAACGGTTCGTACTTAGTACGGTACCTCCTCCTATGGTTAATGTCAACCATTTCATACTACTCGTGCTTCCTCGTACCAAGTGGAGTAGGATCATACCAGTCAACATCAAACAGAAAGTTTCTTTTCAAAGGCTGACCGGGATATTCAAGCCGCACAATTCGTTTAAGCTTCTCGTAGAAATCATACAAATCAGAAGCTGCATCTAGATCTTGCCCACTGACACACACCCCACAATTGCTTGTGGTCATGGTCGTGTCGGAGTCAGTTGTGTGGAACCTAAGGCCATTTACTATGTACGAAGAGAATGTGGAGACCTTTCTGTTTGGTCCCTCTGCTAGAGCTACTAAGTAAGGACATGTGACGTTGTTGACAGGATCTCGGACGTACTCCTTGAACTAATCTGGAAATTCTGTTTCCAACTTCTCTTCAAGCAGTTCTTCAAGCGTGTCATCTGTCATTATTGGATTCTTCTCCAGACAACGCTCTTTGAAAACACTGTGGACACGATGATATGATTAGATAGCTAGTAGTTAGAAGTTCAAATTTATGTGTTATAGTAAGAAAGCTACTCACCGATCAAACAGTTTGTTCCTAGATTCAGTGTCAATTGTGTATCATGCCTTGGGCCACTTGCCTTCATCATTCCGCTTTGTCAACTCAGGCCTTTTACACCATGTATCCAACTCGGCTCTAGATTTAACGGTATCCTTTGTTTTTCCGGGAATGTTGCAAATCGTGTTGAAGCAGTTCTCGAACACGTTCTTCTCAATGTGCATGAAATCCAACATGTGACGTATAAGAAGACTGATCCAATAAGGCAAGTCCCAGAAGATGCTTCTCTTCTTCCATCCACATTTGTCGACAATTTTCTTGTTATGCTTCTCCCACCCAAGTTCAGTCACTTTCATAAGACCCAGCCTATCTATCTCGACAAGTATTTCTGCACCAGTCAGTCGTCTCGGGGGCCCTTTCCTCTCTACTTTGTTTTTCAAGAACTGATTCTTGTTCTTCCTGAACGGATGGTTACTTGGTAGAAATCTACGATGACAATCAAACCAAGATTCCTTTCGGCTCTCCTTCAGTCTAAATGCATCATTGTCCTCCAAACAATGTGGACAAGCATGAAAGCCCGCGATTTTCCTTCCAGATAGCATGGAGTATGCCGGAGAATCACTCACGATCCACAGTAGTGGTGCTCTCAAGGTGAAGTTTGTCTTGATTGACACATCATATGCCGAGATACAATTTTTCCACAACTCAATCAGCTCCTTGATTAGGGGCTGCAAAAACACATCTAGCTTCAGTGCTAGATCTTCTGGCCCGGGCACCAACACAGTCAAGAACATGAACAGTTCCTTCATGCACTCACCAGGGGCAGGTTGTACGGTGTCAGCATCACTGGCTAACAAGAGTACTTTCGGTCACTTCCAAACGGGTTAAAACCATCCGTACAAATCCCCAAACGCACATTTCTAGACTCGGCTGCAAACTTCGGATATGTTATGTCGAACTCTTTCTATGTCGGTGAGTCTGATGGGTGCTCCATTCTACCCCCTGCATCCGCCGAGATTATTCTCTCTCCTTGTGCCACCGCATTTTATTGGCACAAGCACTTGAAGCGTACAACCTCTTCAAACGAGGTGCTAGAGGGAAGTACCACATTTTTCTTATGTGGGAGATTTTTCTTCTGGCGTTTCTTTGCATCCCCCGCCTTGTAACGTTTGTAGCGGTCCTTCCCACAGAACTTGCATACCAGTACATCTACATCCTCGCCCCAATAGATCATGCACATATCCGGACAACAGTCTATGGTTTCCATAGGCAACCCCATCCCCCGCATCTTTTTCTTCGCTTGGTAAAAGTTGGTGGGAACTAGGTTTTCTTCAGGACAACACTCCGATATTAGTTGTACGTAATTATTGAAGCTCGCTTCAGATTGCCTACCCTCGGCCTTACAACTCATTAGCCGAGCCAACAAAGACAACTCGGTGTGCTTCTTACACCCCGCCCAAATCGGCTTCTTTGCTGATTCCAATAGGTCAAAGAACACCTGATCCTCGGGATTCGGTGGCTCCTCCACATCCCCCTCGGTGTCCATGAACTGAGGGCCAGCAACATTAAACAACATTTCTTCCAACCGTTCATGATCATAATTAGCATCAGATGTAGCCGTATTTTGAGTACAATTTAAGAGTTCGTCCCCTAACCTCTAAAATAAATTCATATATATATTTGGCCCCTCTAAATTTAAATCTCGTTGTTGTTTTACAGAATGTGAAGTAGTGGAGAGTAGTAGCTAATTATGAAACAAAAATATCTTTGAGACAAATTTAATTGCAACACCCACACGTACGCGTACGGGTCCGTGTATGGGTTGAATTTAAAGGCCGTCGACCGGTCGCTTTGCATTCCAAAATCGGAACATAAAGAGAATTACAAGCCCATAATACGGACATTATGAGCTGTTCATTAGGACTAAATTGCTCTTATGTTCGTTCTTCTTAAACATCATTAATTAATTCAATCATACACGTAGTACTAATCAAGTTCACATTTTGTTCTTACGTGTAATCCAGTTGTCTTTTTTCCCTTGCAACTCAACTTATACATATCTTTTTGGCCGCTAAACTCAAAGTATCAACTTCTTGGATGCTTCATTGTTTGACAAATAATTAACAATATTATTAGATTAACCATTAAACAAATTCTTTTTAAATAAGATCAACCGATCCCTTTGAACGGAGATTGACCGTAATTTTTTTAATGGTTGCCGAACAACCCAAAAAGTCAAAATATTTCTTTTTGGCTCTCAAAGTGGAGGTGGGTTTTGCTCAGTGTTTACAAACTTTACTTTCTTGCTAACGATGTGTTTATTGTGACACATAGTTACAGTTATATAATACATATACAAAGACAAGTAATATTGTTGTTTCTGATAATGGATTTCTTTTTTTCAAGTTGAATTTTGAGTTGATCTGTTTTAATTCAACTGGAGAATATGGGGTAGAAAGATTGATTATCGTTGTTTTTTAATGATGAATTAATTTTGTTTGGTTGAATTAGGGTTTAAAATTTAATTGGAGAAGACCTATTGTTTTTTTTTAATGATGAATTGATTTTGTTGCGGTTGAATTAGTGTTTAAAATTTAAATGGAGAAGCAAGATTGATTTTGTTGTGATGCATTGATTTTGTTGAGATTGAATTAGGGCTTATAATTTGATTGAATAAAACAGATTGTTTTTTATAATTAAAGTTTAATTTACACATATATTACAAATGGGTCAAATTTAACTTAAATTAATCACTCAATTGCACAATTCCAATAATTATCTACTTATATATATACTGTAATAGTTGGACTTAATTAAGGAGTTTCTAATCCACTTGGGGAAAAATAGTGACATATCAATAAATTAAAGTTCCTGGTTTTAGTACAGTGATAAATCAAAAGGAGAAAAAGTTCATGGTTTTGATGGTTTTGGTTTTGATGGTTTTTTTTTTTTTTTTTATGTAGCGTGCTCTAGTGAGATTTGGGTTAAATAGGAGTGAAAAGTAATGGTATTTTGTAGATTAGGTTTTGGAACCTAATTTGGGAAAATTTGACCCCAGTCTTACCCACAGTGGATTCCACCGGGGTCTAACAAACCTCTAATTTGGAAACCCAAGTATTGTATGAGTGGGCATTTCTTATAATCTATGTAATATCTTTTAGAAATAAAAAAATTATTTGCCTTTAAAAAATAATAATAAATTTTTATCTAAATCAGTTTATGCAATTTTGATAATTCATGATATTTGTTTAAATTTTTCCATAATCTTTTTAATAGGTGGTATATCCGGTGACATAATAAATAAATTAGGTTTTCTCTATTATGCCAAAGGGCACGAATGTACTTAATAATTACGCCTTCCGTTTGAAAAAATAAAGTGTCCATGTTGGCCTTTACCTCTATTCTTTTGACCGAAAATTACTTTCATATGAATCAGTTTGTTGTAGCAATCCATAGTATAGAGTCACTATGGTACTCGTCATTTTCAACCTCTTGCCACATTTTTTTAACCACTTGTTTGACCATATTGCACGAGATGCACTTCACTCTTTTTCCTTTTCCAAAAGATAATTTAATTATCGCAAATTCTTCATATAGACGATCTTGAGATAACTTTAAAAAAACGTCATCAATATTATTAATCAAAACATCTATATTTTAACATAATGTATTTTGTGTATACATAAAAAAATACTAATATTGACAACATAAACATTTTGATTGATAACATCGGTGGTTTTCTTACAGATATAGGTCCATCTCTAGATAAGTTATATAGAGACCGTCACATGAGACTTAGTCTTTCATTATTTTAGCAAATGCGTGCGGGACATAATTCAGGCACCCCACACCAATCTAGATGTTACTTCTGACCTAGATCACCTGGAACATGAGCAGGAGCGAGAGCGCAAGCAGAAGCTAACTCGAAAGGCGTCAAAACATTTCTTTTAAATATGAAGACGCGAGCACCTTCATAGATAAAGCAGATTTTATCTATACTAAATAATTAATACATTTCATAAATATATTTTAAAATTTACATATAAGTTCTACATGCATATCATATGAAGTTATAAAAGTATACCAACTAGTAAGTTCTCAGAAACGCAAATTATGGTAGTGCGGGTTTGAAAAAAAATGTAAATGAAAAATAACTAATTTTAAAGCGTCGTGCGGTATAAAGCACGAGCGAAAACACTTTAGAAGTTTTAAAGTGATCTAGCTCCTGAGTCCTAACTTGCCATTAGTTACATAAGTTAAAAGGCCAAATTGAGCAAAATCCCGAAGTTGTAGAAAAGGCCTACGTGATACATTGGGCAGGGAGGGCCGAAGGGTAACTAATATTGCCTTACGAATCTAGGATTCACTTCATTTCTTCGTCAAAAGGTCTGCTATGGAGTTCGATTCCTAATTCACAAACGAGATTCTTTCTGCATTGATGAGTCGATTTTACATCGTTTCATTTGGTCTTTTTTACCGTCTTGTTGTTGTTCTTAAGTATAGCTATAATTTATTTTATTAGAGTTTTGTTACGTTTTCGTGTTCTATGTGTTTTGTAGGTGTTTGGTGAAATCACATTGAAATAAGGCTAAAATAATGCATATTAATGCATTAGTGGAAGCAAGAAAGTTCCAAGGCCTTAAAGACAGTTGAAAACGGAGTCCAACGGTCGAAACGGAAGTGGATTCGGAGTTCGGATGGAGATTCTAAAGATGTTCGAGCGAAGATATGTGAAAGTGCAAACTTGGAGTAGTCCTAGTATTTTGGCCATAACTTTCTCATATGAACTCCGATTGACCTGATCTTGGTGTCTACGGATAGATAAGACCAAGAGCTACAACTTTCATGAGGAACCATTTCCGAATTCCGACGTTTGGACACTCAAAAGTGCAAAAAAAAAGGGACTGGGAGACTTGGCGCGCGCCAACGGCACTTGCCAGGCACCACAGGCGTCTCACAAATGCCTGGCGTACGCCAACGGCGCTAGCCAGCGCGCCATTGGCGCTGCCTGCGCGCAAATACATACATACGTACGTACGTACGTACATATATATATATATATATATGTCCAATTTTCGTGATTTCTCATCATATTCTCATTATTTTTGTTCTATTCTCTTCTCAAAAAACCCTTGACTTCATTCTTGGGCAATTCCTTCACCATCTTTGAGGAATTGAACCCGATTTACATTGTATTTGACGATTGATTCTTGATTGGGAGAACATATTCATACTTTTCTACCGATTGGATTCCAGTTTCTTTAGTTTTTACCTAGGGTTCGTGACACAAATTGGTAAAATATGTATCAACTTTCGATTCCTGGTATTTAGTTATTGATTATGTTTATTATGTGTTCGTATATGATATTGATTATGTCTATGCATATCACGAGTAGCTAAACACCCCTTTATGGGGTGGTGATGGATTCAATGCATGCTAGTTAGGTTTTATGCAATTCAATAACATGTAAGATGCGATTTACCCTGTGCTCTTTTGATTAAATGCGCATGTAGTTATGTGTATTGAGTTTTACCCCCAAAATCACCAAAGGATTATGCAATCTGATCTTTCCGCCAAAACGTCTATTAGAGATTGCTAATCCATTGGTTCTTTGCAAACACAATAACTACATTAGCTTGTTAATTGTAGCTTAGTGAAATTGACGTATTCACTAATGCTATATGTTTTCTAGAACAAAATAAGTTAGTTCATTGCCATAGTCCTTCGTACCTTATCTGATATAAGGTGTCTGCCTAGAGAGCTAGAGCAGTGTAATAATCGTTAGGACGTGTACCAGTGATAACTAGAATAAATCGACATCGTTATTATTGCATCTATTCCTGTTAGCTAGCATCGATTATTCATTACCACTCTGTAATTTGATAACTTATCTTGATAAAATCGATATACATGTGTTTGATTTCTTTGCGTTGAGAGTTAGAGTTAGATTAGTAATTAGAACTCGTTGCCGAAGCAAAAACCCTTTTACTGCTTTTTTGTTGATAATTTTATTCCGTAAAAAGAACAAAGCTTAGTTAAGTCCTGAGAAACAGACTTCGGGATTAACTTCACTGCATTACAAGTTTTCGTAGTGTTGATAATTAACTCTTGACTTAGTAAACAGATTTAAAATATTAATTTAACACATCACGCCCCAACTTGCCTCGGAAGCTTCAAGATATCAGTGGTTAAAGTTATGTGCTGGCCCCCCGACTCCGTATAGATGCAAATAGCATACAATCAATAGCATATTTGGAGTAAGTTCTGAATTTGCTTAATATGCAAGCTGTTATGTAAGCCTGCTCACACAATGTGTACCCAGTGACTAGTGAGTAGGCCTGCGGGTATCCTAACATATTTAGAAAATAGTGCTTAGTACAAATACAAATATTATTTGTTGACCATTTGACCATAAAGAAAAACGAATTATTTCACATAATATTGTAAACTTGGACTGATTGGGATTATTAGATCACACATGACTGACGCCTGATGATTAATTAACGAAAGCGTGCAGCGTGCATAATGCTAATAAAGTGCTTATAATTATATATAGTTTCAAACACCTTTTTGCTGCAAATAATACACACTTGGAAAACTAAACCAATACTACTACATCCAAGTTACAGGCGTTAAGGAAAGTCAGAAATGATTAGTTCTTGAAATAATCAGTGGGACCATATATTATATCTTCTCGTAGCCTTTAGCTAGGTTGTTTGTTGTTTGTGTGATCGTATAAAATCAGAATCTTAATGATCTTAATCCCAATAGTATCTGTTTCAGGTAGAAAGGAAAACAACTCTTAGCTAGATTGATTGATCTTAATCCCAACAGTATCTGTTTCAGGTAGGGAAAACCACTCTCATATAAATTCATAAACCATGAAGTTTCTAATGACATGCATAAACTATTGGATTTCTCCATTTCTTACTAGCTGCACCAACTGATCACGAAAAAGTTGATCCTAGCACCCCTGTAGTTTGTGGGCTTCACTGCTTAATTAAGAATGTAACAAACTCGCAACAAGACAGATATATAAAGAGAGTGTCACAATTAATTGCAGTCATTCAACGAGTCAATAATGAAGTTTACTTGGAGTTAATAATAGACATCTTTGAAGCTAAAATCACCATATTTAACTTTTTCTTAGATCTTAAGATATGGACATATATGCAGTTTGCGATACCCTATATCCTAAACCAATTAACGACTGGTATAAAGTATACATGAGACACAGGTGTCTCATATGACACGAGGTCGTTTTGGTAATTTTAAAAAATATTCACGAGAGCTCTAATTCAAAGTATGAATCATAGTACTAATTAAGGAGATGTGTATGTTGTCATGAGTAGCGGCAACCGTTCAGAAGGCAAGGTATCGATCGATTATTAATCGGGTCGTTAGATACTCAATATATAGTAAATGTGGTGATAAGCAAATGTGAATCACCGATATAAGTGACATTCCTCTATGCGTTAAACTTTGCTCTAAGACTTGCATCAACTTTTCAACAGAGTATGGAAAATTGAATTTTGACGGTCAAAGGCTCAAAGCCATGAATTAAAATTTTGATTATGGAAACTGGAAAGTGAGACATTTCGGAATGTTTTATAATGTTTCAAGGAGTTTCAAAAATAAAAGTGAGAAAGATTATATTAAGAGAAAAGTAGTTTTGAATTTCATGATAAGTCACTAAGCCATTAAACTGAGCATGTCAATTTCAATTTTGATGACCTGAAAACCTGAATCTACACAAATTTCAATCTATTTCGTTAAGAAATTGTCAAAAGAATTGTTACGCATGGAAAATGAGGACACAGACATCATGGGATGGCTCAATTTAGTCCACGTTATCTACTATGCATATCTGAATTGACACACAACAACAACATAATACGGTTCATACCCACTTCACTTCCAACACCGTATACTTTAAAATAAATTTAAATTGACTTAAAACGCTATTTATAATAAAATGAAACAATTAATCTCATTATGAATGATCCACTGATAAATTTTTTGGCGCACGGATGCTTGATGACGAAGTGTTCAATAATAAATCACACATTTCAGACTCTTAATTTGTGGTGTCAGCATATAACTATAGAGTTGACGATGAGTATCTATGTCACCGCAAATGACAGACGAAGAGAGCACTACATACCCCTAGCTAACAGACTTGGTTTCTTTGGCAACAAGTAAAAGTGTGAGATCAAGTAATTTCACTGGGTTTGACCAGGCAGTGTATCATTTTCAGTTACCCAAGCAAAACAGCCAAAGACAAATTGGTTTAATCATATTCTATATAGGAAGCTCTGTTTTAATTTCTGAGTTAAAAAGAAAAGAAAAGGGAAGAATAATAGAGTATAGTAATGCAAGAAAAGGTAAATCATCTACCCGATTCAACCACCATATTTGCTGTGTATCTCGTGGGAGATTGAGATATTGGCAAGCTCTGAAAAAGAACAAGCCAACAGTTGTTGCCAGTTAATTAATTAAATACTTATAAAATAATTAGTATTTTTGTATAATTTTTCCGAAAAGGTGAGTTTCTGATCTCGGCAGAATCATTAATCATTGGTTCTTAACAATTTTATTTTTATGTCAGACCCAAGTCTCATTTTTACATGTTGTTGAGGGCCCCTGTTTCTGCCACAAATTCTTGTATATAAAGCCCACATTTGCAATCCTTCTAGCATCATCATTCAACAAGTTCATAACATTTCTCTCATCTCTTCTTCCTCCTCTAGCTATCAGCCTATCAAGTATTTTCTCTGTTCTACACCAACATATTGAGCTCAAGTCCAGATTGTGACACACGGACACTCATTATGGCAATTGAGATTGTAAAACCTTCTGTTGGTTTGTCAAAGGTTGCTGTATCGGAAACTCATGGCGAAGACTCGCCTTATTTTGCCGGGTGGAAAGCTTATGACGAGAACCCGTATCATGAAACTAGCAACCCCTCTGGAGTCATACAAATGGGACTTGCCGAAAATCAAGTAAGTTTTCATCGTTTGATGATACAAGAAGTTGTTGCAGTGGGGTGGAACTTCAGAAATGAATTTCTGAGTTCCACTTTTCGACTGTTGATTTGGTGGGTTCCACATATGAGACGCTTAGCTTGATAACATAAGCTAATTGGATATATGCTCATGTTCTCTACAGGTTTCATTTGATTTACTGGAAGAGTACCTGGAAAAACAATCCGATGCAACAAACAGTGGAAGAACCTCTAACTTTAGAGAGAATGCACTATTTCAAGATTACCATGGATTGTATTCTTTCAGAAAGGTAAATTCAATATCCATGTGTAACAACAAATTGCATGTCACCAAATCAAGTACAGTTTCTAACATTTCTTTAATTGTAAATTATTTCAGGCAATGGCAAGCTTCATGGAACAAATAAGAGGTGGAAGAGCGAAATTCGACCCTGACAGAGTCGTAATCACAGCAGGAGCAACAGCCGCAAACGAACTCCTAACCTTCATTCTGGCTGACCCTGGCGATGCTTTGCTCATCCCAACTCCTTACTATCCAGGGTACGGAACGTTCCTCGCTTCCCTGCCAACCTGATTAATTTAATAAACTTATCCATAGTGTGTTTCATCCAACCTGATTTATCTAATTCCTACTTGCAAAATTAAGGTTTCTTAGTTCTTACACTATCGAATTCAAGTCACTGTCAGTACCTTAAACTAACTGGCCATGTTCCACAGGTTTGACAGAGACTTGAGGTGGAGAACAGGCGTGAACATAGTGCCCGTTCACTGCGACAGCTCAAACAATTTCGCAGTCACTCCAGAAGCTCTAGAATCAGCATATGCTGAAGCCCAGTCGAAAAACATCAAAGTCCGTGGCATCCTGATAACTAATCCTTCCAATCCTCTAGGTGCGACAATCAACCGTTCCAACCTGGAACAAATTCTGGACTTCGCCACTGAGAAAAACATCCATCTTGTCTCAGATGAAATTTACTCCGGATCAGCATTCTCGTCTGACGAATTCGTCAGCATTGCTGAAATTCTTGAAGCAAGAAATTACAACGACTGTGAAAGAGTCCATATTGTTTACAGTCTCTCAAAGGACTTAGGCCTGCCAGGCTTTCGTGTCGGGACTATTTATTCTTACAATGATCAGGTTGTGACTACTGCCCGAAGAATGTCTAGCTTCACTCTGATTTCGTCCCAAACGCAGCAGCTATTAGCTTCCATGCTTTCGGACAGGAGCTTCACTGAGAACTACATTAAGAGCAACAGGGACAGGTTGAGAAAGAGGTACGAAATGATCATCGACGGGTTGAGAAAGGCCGGTATTGAGTGCCTGAAAGGGAACGCTGGATTGTTCTGCTGGATGAACTTGAGCCCCTTCTTGGAGAAACCTACAATGGAACATGAATTGGCTCTCTGGAAATCGATAGTACATGAACTGAAGCTGAATATTTCTCCAGGATCTTCTTGCCATTGCTCAGAACCTGGTTGGTTTAGAGTTTGCTTTGCTAATATGAGTGAGGAAACGCTAGAAATCGCACTTGGAAGGATTAGCGATTTCATGGATCGACTTAAAGCGGGGAAGAGTTTATATTAATTAATTTATATTCTCGCTTATCATTTCTTTTTGTAGTTTCTATTATAGTTGAGATTCTTTTTTTATTTTTTTAAAATGTGTAATCGGATAGTCGACTCCAGCCACCCAAAGACTCTTCGTAGAAAGAGGTCTTTGGTTTTCTTCCCGTCAAGGGATGATCTACTCCGAAATGGAGTTGTTTTCTCCGTAATGGAGTTAATTGTCGATTGTTCGCCCATTCTACAGTGATATATTGTTGCACTATGTTGTAATATCATTCAATAAATTTGTAAAATTTAGTCCTGTCTCAAATCTCAATATAAAGTTGGAAATTTATATATCTTATTAATTTTATACTTGTACAAATAATTTAACATGTTAATTATATATTATGATTCGAATACAAATTATTATTTTATCTATTATATATCTATCTTATTGATTTATCAAACTTTAATTTATATTTTTATGTAATATCTTCTTATGTATCTACGCGACTTGGTTTATTTTATTTTTTAAAAATTTCTATGTTTTATTGAAAGTGATAAAATGGATTCACGGGAGTTTATTGAAAGCAAATTTCTATGCTGACTTGGTTACCTAACATATAAACAACTCTAATGGAGGACTCCTTCGGATCCCGGCCACTCTGAGAGTTGACTTATCAAAACAAGAATATTCGAGTTTTTAGTGTCTTGACATTACTAATCATGCTATAGTAGTATTGACTTTTGGCAATCTGAATTAACGATCTAGTTGTATTTTTTTTTTTTTTTATTTGGTTTGTTTAGGGTTGATGGCAATGGGAAGGCAATGATAGCTAGGATGAGAGTTGCATGTTTCTTGGAAATGTCAAAAGTTGGGTATTGGTTGGATGGCGACTAATAATACTCCGTTGCAAAGAAATCTTTTCATTTTAACTTTAACCAATCAACTGCCTTCGATTTTGACTGCGAATTACTCTTAAACTATAATAGTAGTAAATAATTTAACAAAATCATATAATGAAAATTTAATTATTAAATTTTCATTATATAATTTTATTAAATTATTCACTATTATAGTTTAAAAGTATTTTGCGATCAAAGTTGAAAACAGTTGACTTTAGAATAGTAAAATGGAAATATTTCTTTACAACTATATGCTATAACGATAACACAAATTAATTCAATCTATATCTACTAATTAGCTTTTGGATTAAAGAATTTTGCCATGAAATTCATTCGTTATAGTTTAATGTTAAAGTTCATGAGAAGGAAAACATACACGCGTACGTACGTAATAATAATAGAATAAAATCTTTGGTTTCTTCTCTCTTACACGATCATCATCTCGTCAAGATGAGGGTGATCGACATAGATTGAATTGAATGTGTGAACTAATTAAATAATCATCCATTTGTCAACTTAATCTTAAATGCTTAGAATTATATTTACACATTAGGGTTTCATTCGTAATTCGTTGTAAAAATGGAACTATTTTTTATGGACAATGTTATAATTATAGCGATTCCACAACTCTGTATATGGGATAGAAAAAACCTATTTTAAGAAATCGAGTTTGGTTGGTGTCTCCTAGTTCTAGATCTCACCGAAAAGAAATAAAAAATATCACATGTCTCAGTTTGAGATGAATTGGGCTTGGAATGCAAAACTAACTTCAAAAATTTCATTATATTTTTAAAATATTACGAGGTTTCCAGAAAATACTGAAATGTGTTCGAAAAATATCGAAACTTCTCTGTTTTTTTTAGAATTTGAAACATAATCTGAAATCAACATTTTAATATGCGTCCCGGTTTATCAATCAGGCTAGGCAGCAGACGCTTTACAAAGTTAAGGTGGATTTAGTGTTATTACAATTTACAATATACTACTCCCTCCGTCCCAAAAAATGGAAAAAGTAAGAAAGTTATTGAGTTAGGCTCGTTTTTCAAATCAAATTTATCGAATCGAATCGAATCGAATCAATGGAACGAATCGAATCGAATCGAATGGAACCGAATCAATCAATCAAATCAAAACTAATTGAATCGAATCGAATCAAGAAATTATTGTGTAATAATAATAACAATTATATGATGGTATATATAATCACAATTAAAAAAATATATTATTTTTGTCATCTTTCTCACATTCTTCCTACTCTTTTTTCTGTCATTTTACATTTTTATTTATTATTGTATAACAAACTTTAAAACCAACCGCGTGGAAGGTACTTTATACGATGCCTCAAATGGAAGACACATATCAAATATACGTGATTGTTGCTACCTTCACTCTGCATAATTTTATGCGCATATGTAAACTTGAAATACCAGTTTTGCAACATGATATCAATGTCCAAGGTGGAGTGGATAATGATTTATTGAACCCGACAAGGAAAGAAACGATGAACAGGGTGCGCAAGGAGATGACATTGAGAATTTGACGCTCTATTCCAGGCAATATAGAGCCCGAGGAAGATAATATAGAGCCCGAGGAAGATAATATAGAGGAATAAATGCCATTTTTCAATATTTGTGATATATAATATTATTTTTATAAAGTTTGGTCCGATTTTTGGTTTGGTTTAACTTGTTTTGGAGTTTTTGAACATATAGATTTTTTGTTAGTTCAAATTGTAACTATACTCTTTATTTCATTGATCTACTAAAAGTCGTATTAAAAAGAAAGAAAGAAAAAAAGTTGAAAATAACTCAATTGGATAAATTTTCTTATTTTCCTCGTACAAAAGATCAGGTGTGTAAATAAATGATAAAATAATATTAATAATAATAATAATAATAATATTATTATTATTATTATTATTATTATTATTAACAACAACAACAACAACAACAATAACAATAATAATAATAATAATAATAATTTAATGAATCGAATCGAATCAAGATTTGCCGAATCGAATCAATGTAATCGAATCGAACGAATCGAATCGAATCGAATCGAATCGAATCAATGAGCCAAATGAGTTTTAGGTATATTTTTTTACTATTTTTGGAATGAGACTAATTTCGTGGGACGTACATAAAATTAATATGTACATTATTATTTGGGACGGTGGAGTACTATTTTCAACGGTGTACAGTTGGAACCATACTGGCATTCATACATAGTTGCTGCTGAATTTGTATGAGCATTATTATGTGTTTATTTACGAGACAATTAAGGCGGGCATGTATCATATCCCATACATGACTGAACTACCACACGCATGATCAATAGCGTGTTTTGTTTTCCCTAACAATAAACACTAGCTGGATCACTTCAATCATTTACTATATCTTGCTCAAAATTACATTGTTCACACGATCTTCATTTCTTTGTTCTTTCAGATAACGTAAGTTGGTAATTTATCGTGGCTATATTATGTAAATGGGTAAATATATGATGGAAAGTCACACGTCTAGGCTCGTGTCTGAAAGAATGTTTTTCGTGAGGAATTCATTGATAACCATGGAGTATAAATACAAGAGTACAATATAGAGTTTTAGACTAATGCTATTCTAACTAAGCTATACTAAACCTACTATGATTAAGATTCTAGATTCTTTAATATTCTAACTAATATTTACATAATCTATCACACCCCCGCAGTCGAAGCGGGAGGTTTACGAACACTTAGACTGTCCCGAAAATCTTCAAACAAAACTCTCGGCAGTCCTTTGGTAAATATATCTGCAATCTGATATCGAGAAGGAACATGTAAGACCCGAACGTGACCGCGTGCGACATGTTCTCGAACAAAATGAATATCCATCTCAATATGTTTCATGCGCTGATGTTGAACTGGATTGCCAGATAGATAAACTGCACTAACATTATCACAATACACCAACGTAGCCTTGGAAATCGGATTATGCAACTCAAGCAGAAGGTTGCGAAGCCAACACGTCTCGGAAACAACATTTGCTACGCCTCGATATTCAGCTTCAGCACTGGATCTAGACATCGTAGGTTGACGTTTGCTGGACCACGAGATCAAGTTATCACCAAGGAACACACAATAGCCAGACGTCGAACGACGCGTATCCGGGCAACCTCCCCAATCGGCATCCGTGTAGGAGACAAGAGCCGAAGTCGCCGATGGATACAAATGCAATCCAAAATCCAAGGTGCCCTTAATATATCGAAGTATGCGTTTGAGAGCATGCATATGAATATCACGAGGAGAGTGCATGTGCAAGCAAATTTGTTGCACGGCATAGGAGATATCGGGCCTGGTAAACGTCAAATACTGAAGAGCACCTGCGAAACGGCGATAATGAGTCGGATCCGCAAACAATGCACCCGAGGTACTACTCGTCTTGGGTTGCGTGTCAACCGGCGTCAAGGAGGGCTTACATGAGGACATGCCAGCTCGATCAATAATTTCTCAAAGATACTTACCTTGTGATAAGAACATACCATCTTTATGACGAAAACCAATAATCCGAGAAAATAATTCAAAGGGCCAAGATCTTTCATTGCAAACTCCGAGGCAAGCAGATTCATAATAGAACATCGTAGTGAGTCGGAGGAAGCAGTGAGAATAATGTCATCAACATATAGTAATATGTATGCCATATCTGAACCCTGCCGGTATATGAATAAAGACGTATCACATTTGCTGTTCACAAAACCAAGAGAGGAGACATAATCTGCAAATCGCTTGTACCATGCCCGGGGACCCTACTTAAGACCATACAATGATTTGCGAAGTAGACAAGCATAATCCGGATGAATCGGATCTCGAAAACCCATAGGTTGATGCATATACACAGTCTCCTTGAGTTCTCCGTGTAAGAAGGCATTTTTGACATCCAATTGATGAATCGGCCACTGCCTGGATAAAGAAAGACTTAGAACTGTATGTATCGTAGCCGGTTTCACCACAGGACTAAACGTCTCACCACAATATGCCCACCTGTTGAGTTTTACCATCACCTACAAGACGAGCTTTATGCCTCTCAAATTCACCATTATATTTCACCTTATGAGCAAATATCCACATAGAACGAATAACATTGACATTAGGTGGACGGGGTACTAAATCCCACGTCTTATTTTTAATAAGAGCATCAAATTCATCTTCCATAGCCATTTTCCAATTCGAGTCCCTAAGAGCGGAAACCGGATTACGAGGTATAGGTGACTTCGTAACAGTGGCGAGATTTACAAAATCCGGGCCATAGAATTTGGAATTGGGAATGCGGGCGCGACTGGAACAAATCGGTGGGTCAATTGTTGGCTGGACCGGAGGAGGGGCCGGTGCGGCCGGTTGTGGTGAGGGACTTTGTGGTGAAAGTTGGACATGTATGGGGGTAATATGACCCAATCGAGAGGAATGGGTGGAAGAAGATCGAGCCGGGGTGGCCAGCGTATGGTGGACCGCCGATCCCGAGTTGGCCGAAAGCGGGGAAGGTACTGAATCGGCTAGGGTTGGCGGTTTAGTAACCTGTGGCAAATTCTGTATCACAAACGGGGTAATCCCATCGTCTAGGGAACCATAGGGCAAGGGTTGCGGTTTAATTTGGGAGGAGAAGGGGAAATTATTTTCATCAAAAACAACGTGGCGAGAAATAGTTATCTTATGAGTCGATAAATCATAGCATTTGAATCCACGATGGTTCTACGGATATCCCAAAAACACACAAGGTGTAGACCTAGGTTGAAGCTTGTGGATGGTAGTGGATTGTACGAGGGGATAGCATGATTTGAAGAGGAGAGGCATGGTTTAGGATCTTGCTCGGTAAAATGTTAAGAAGATAAGTTGCCATACTTAACGCATGATGCCAAAAAGATTGGGGTAGGGAGGCAAGAACGAGTAAAGTCCTAATGATATTATTGATAGACCGGATTTTTCTTTCGGCTTTACCGTTTTGCGAAGAAGTATGGGGGCATGAAAGACGGAAAGACATCCCATTAGTTTCGCAAAAACTCTTGAATTGGCCATTATCATATTCCCTCCCATTGTCACATTGGATATTCTTAATAACAAAAAATCTTCGTCGTATGTGGGCTTTTCCGAGTATTTTATTGTTAAGTATAGTCATGCTTTTTTCAACTAATTTGGCGAATGGATTCGGTCTTATACATACGCGAGGAAGGTAATCAAAAAAGAAAGAAGATATGTCTCTCAAATTGGTTAAGTATATGCGCACGAAGGATAGAGAATTTTGCATAAACATCTTACTTCCTAGCTAAGGAAAAAGTCCACAAAAAGTTTGAGAAATCATCCAAGAAAAGAACATAATAACGATGACCCAATGAGCTTAACACAGGAGAGGTCCATAAGTCACTATGAATAATATCAAAAGGTAACATTGTTTGAGACATAGAAGCATCAAAAGGCAACTTTATGTGTTTACCAAGAATGCAAGAACGACAAATACTGGAAAGACTAGATTTAGCAGAAGGAATGCTATTATTCTATCGTATGTAACTTAAAACAGAGTTTCCCGGATGTCCTAAACGATCATGCCAGAGAGAAGACGCCAAAGTCGTGAAGGTTGAAGACGTGGGGAAGGAGTAGTTGGTGGTAGTAAGAGGATAAAGGTCCCCCCCGGCTATTACATCTCATGATTGCCATCCCCGTTTGAAAATCCTTTACAGAAAACCTATTAGGATCGAATTCAACAGACGTAATTATCGCCAGAATTTGCGTACATAAATTAAATTCTTAACGAGTCTAGGAGCGTGTAGCACATTCTGTAAGGATAAGGGAGGGTTCGGAGGAGGTAAACGATAATGACCATAACCACGAATTGGAATAGACTGACCATTACCGACCATAATACCCTTATTTTGATTGCTCAAATTAAAATAAGACGAGAGATTACCTGGCGAAGATGTCATATGAGAAGATGCGCCAGTATCCATGTACCAATTCGGATCAGCACAACGCAGTCCGAGGAAAACGGAGTTTTCCGTGGATTCAGCCGTTGGATCGTCACGAGTTTTTGACACCATCAAGATAACGTGTTGAACTCCAATCTGAACGGTGGAGATCGGAATAGAATCAGGTTTGATAGGTCAAATTGCGTTCGCCGTTAAGCAGCAGATTGCTGAAAACTATGAGCCGATTTGGGGAAGGACAAAGGATCGAAGACGATCGATTGGACAGAAAAGGGATGGTTGATTTGTAGGAGTATATCGAACGTGAGGTTCTGTATATGGGAGTACTGCAGCGGAAGATAGTCAGAAACTAACTTGATACCATGAAAGAATGTTTTTTCCATGAGGAATTCATTGATAACTATGGGGTATAAATACAAGAGTACAATATAGAGTTTTAGACTAATGTTATTCTAACTAAGCTATACTAAACCTACTATGATTGAGATTCTAGATTCTTTAATATTCTAACTAATATTTACATAATCTATCAATGTCCATATTCGTCGAAGAGATTTCGGTGGAAGGTTATTGAACATTCTACTATAATATACCTCATCTCCATTTTTCACTTTTAACAAAAGTTATTCCTCGTCTCCATATAATCACATTTAAATTTTGATATTATTTCATTCGGAAATTTATTTATATCGCCCTTTTAATATAATGACTCGACGTTTGAGTATTTAATGTTTGAAACAATATATTGGAGGAAACTTTTTTCATTTTTGTTTTAAAGTCAAATTTAACCATCATTTTTTCCTGGATAAATTGTTCTTAAATACTTATTCAAAGTAGTATAATACGTCATTAAGTGGCGCGTGGAGAGACATGCTGATTTTCACTCAATTTGATGTGTTGTTTGTTAAAAAACTGATATTTCACTGTGCAGCCCAACTCTCACCCCAATATTGCGTGAGATACACGCATAGATAAAATAACACAGCCATACGTTCCAGTCCCTTCTCATCTCAACAGCAAGCGATTCATCTTTTTCATTCGAAACCTACCCAATTCTCCTCCGCCGCCCTCTCCTCTGGATCCACCGCCTCACGCATCATCCTCCCTCAACCGCGCCGGATCCGAGCTTCCTCCTCCACTTTCACGACGACCTCCACGGTAGCCGCCACCCCCTCCGCCAATCCACCTACGAAACATCTAGATTCAATATCAGCGGAAGCCATTTTCATAATCAGAGAAGGAAGGAAGAATATGAGATTGGAGTCAAGAAGGAAGATAGAGATGAGGAGGAGCGCTATGGAAATCACGGCTCTGGTCCTGTACTCCTGTGCTTGTTTGTGCTTTTTCAATACCTACAGTTCAATCTCTGCAGATTATTTTATTTGGAATTTTCCTGATGGAATTGCGTTTTCACTTTTAAGTTCTATTTTATCCTTTCAACTTCATACCATCAGGAAAAGTGAATTTGATATGTGAAATGCGTACGGTATGTGAATTTGATGTGAAATGCGTATATATATGTGAAGTTCAAAGGATTTCATATGCGTTTTTATATCAAATCCACATCTTTATGTGTGTGTATATTATTTTCACAGTAAGCATAAATTTTTCAATTCAATTTGAATTTCATTCCTATATCTTACTTATTCAATTCCAATGTAATGCGTATATGTGAATTTGATATAAAAACATTAAACACACATAGTGTGTTACGTATTTGCTAGAATTTTGGGTTCACACACTACACGTGTTAAGCTTATTATTTTTGTGAAATTAAGAGATAATGTCCTAATACACTGTGGATGTTTGGTATAGAGTTAAAAAGATTAGTTGATTAACATGAATGTTAAACGCAGAACACTTTTTACTAAACGCAGAATAAATTTTTACATATTACATATAATACCACTATTATTATAATTTACAAAATGGTTCAATAATTTGAAAAAATTACTATTTTACCTAAAAAAACATCAAACAAATTTAATTATTCGAATTAATTTTATCATCCGAATGAATAAATCGAAAAAACTTAAAAAGAAAAACACGAAGAACACGAAGGTGATTTTTTCCAAAAACACTTTCATTTATGCATTTCAACTCTCTAACATACATCTTTGTCTTCGAATCTTCAAACAAACATAATTGAATAACACGAAGGTGATTATGATCTTCAAACAAACATAATTAAAATTTAAGAGCAATGTTATAAATAAAATAAATAAATTTAATCAAATCATACACAGTAAAATAATATTTTTAATTACTTAAAAAAAACCAAAAAAAACTCACTAAACGGACAAAATTTAATCTGGTAGACCTCAAGGCTGCCAAACGGATCGTATGCGACCTTGAGGGTCGCCAGAATCGTCTGGCAACCCTCAAAGTCGCGACACTCGAGGGTCGCCATTAATCGGCCCTCAGACGGGCCGGTCATTGGGGGTCATTGACGGCTATTCAAGAACCTTGAGGGCTACCAAACGTGTTTTTGGTCCTTTTTTATTTTTATTTGAAATTTTGGTGAAATATTAGTTAATTTAAAAATACGAATGCAATAAAATAATTATAAACAATATAAATATCAAATTAAAAAAATTATGCTTCTTCATTATCGGCATAATATGGCTAATGATTGTACGACATTGATTTTTGTTGTGATATGATATCGTAGTGTATATACGTTTATATATTTTTGAAAATGTGATAATTTGAGAAATTTTCCGAAAAATGGGACTAATTCTATATTTTTATCAGTTGAAGGGCCTTTTGCAATATATAAAAAAGTGTTCTACGTTTAGTAAAAAGTGTTCTGCGTTTAACATACCTCTTGATTAATATATAGTAACTGAGTTATATGTTACTTATATAAATTGGTATTTGTGATAGAGTTAAAATATTCCGCGATGGATAGAGCGATACTAACGCCGAGGAACGACTGCGTCGACAAAAGAAACGAATATTTGATCGACAAGTTCCCAGGACAGATGTTCGAGTATTATAGCAGCGACCACGCATCAGAAGGCCCGTGTAACGAGACGAGGATGGTGGTAAAGGAGCTCGGACAGCGAGTGATCGGCGCGACTATAGCCTCAGGAGAGCACATAGAAATCTTAATCATATTCACTCGCATCTTTTGTATTTCGCATTCCATCGCATCATCTTCTTAATTTCAATTATGCATTTAAAGAAAAAATTATACGTCAAAATATGACCCGGCCCGTAGCACCCGTGTTACCCAAATTCTAGTATTTCATAAGTCTTTTTTTTTTTTTTTTTTTTTGTTTAGTTTGGTCAATTAGGTTATTTGACATAATGATTTATCTATCTGATCTAAATTGGTGATATTTATGATATACGACGATCAAGACACATAAATAACGGATGTTGATATAAATAACTATTAATATCTAGAATTTCTCGTTAATGGATTAGATGTCACAAAATAGTTATATTTGTCACAAAAATTCGATATTATTCTGACATTAGTATCTATGCTCCGAAGTTATCGTACCAAGAGATAATATGTCATATGATCACTGCATTGTGAGGGGTTGGAACATCTCCATGTAAGGGAGCTTTACAAATTCTTACTTGAATTTTTTTAAATACAATTCTTGTCCTGTAGGTCAAGTCAACTACTCAAAAGTCTCAAATCAAGGAGCATTTTGCGAATGGTTTGACATGATAAATGGACATTATCAATATCAGAATATCTTTCTATGATTTAAACTATAAAGTATAATTAAGTAACTAACAATTGAGTCATAGATTAACGCATCACTCAACAAATAAGTTACGTCGTCAGTACATAACCAATTCATACTCATGAGCGACAATCAACAAGAGTTTGAGAATTGCATTTCGTTTTTTTTTTTATAATATAAAAATGATTAATATATATTTTTGCGAGGTCAAATATGCTGAAAACGGCACAAGGATCTTAATTTCCTTTTTTTGTTAATACAACAAAATAAATATACTAGAGTTTGAACTTTGAAGCCTTAAACCTCGCCATATACTTCGTTACGGCAGAAGTTGATTAGCTATATAAACTATAATTATATACTTCTAAACTATATACTAGTATAAACTATGTAACAATATTTGAAGCCTTAAGCCCTTTGACATTAGAGTTTGACACTGTCATTACCAAGTGATTGGTTAAAAAAATCAACGTATCTATCTTTATAGTTTGATTAGACCATATATCTTGAAGTGGATTTGTTTTTCCAGATGTTTCACCGAGACCGACTGATATACGTACGTAACACATTTGTTTTTTTTCACCTGAGATATTTGTCGATCTCCGTGCCTACAGATTGTTGTCAATATTCGTCATCATAAAATTTACTTAGTATCATGAATAACGAATAGCAAATAACCGTCTATGAATACACATTCACACAAGATAATCGATCTTCTTACATAGTTTTTATTTTTATAATGTTAGAAGTTCCTTTTAATCCATATGGAGAAATCAAGCACATCTTGTTCATTTTTGGTAAAATAAAAGCGAAATTACATGTAAATAGTACTCTTATGCAGCGCAAAAGCAACTTTTTTGTGCTCTTCAATCTTGATCATCCATCCGTCAATTTTGATCTCATTGGCTTCGCTACGATAGTGTCAAATTGGTATTGTTCTAACGATGTACGCCATCGTTTTGTTTCTTTCGGGTTTGTTGAAGGAGACGGACCAATGTCTTGAGTTCGTCCTTCATCCGCTCTTCTAATCCTCTGGTCAATTGCGTTCAAGTTCGTCAGTCTTCATTCGGTTGAGAATTTGTGCAGTGTGTCTCTTTCTGATTGGCTGCTTTCGTTTTTTCCTTTTGAATGTTTGGTCCTTCAATTCTTCCTTATATTCAAAGTAGTCTCAATTTTATTCGCGCTTTGATTTTCAGTCCATAAACTTTCATATTCTTTGCAATTTGATCCTGTTAAATTGCGAATTTTCATCCCTTGACTTCTCTTTTTACTAAGAAATTTCCAATATTTTTCAAACATATTTTTTGAAATGTACATTTTGTATTACAAATCAATAGAGTACACTATAATAGAGCGTGACAAATTGTACAGAAACATGAGGGAATAATCCGTCTATTAAAAAAATATAGAGGAGTTGTATGTAAAAAAACTCGTATTTTCAAATATTTGGTGGCGTTAGTGTAGATAAAGTCAATACACGTGTAGGATAAAAGGTAGAGGTATGAGCATAAGATTATAGAAGTAAGACTGTAAGAGTTGACTTATTTTATTGATTAAGTTGGACATACAAAACTCTACCACGTTCCGATATGAGACTGGCTTTCCTTTAAGGGTAAATTGCTTGTATACCCCTTATATGTTTCGGAATAATTTGAACTTCCATAGAAGCTGCCTCATTTTTCCACATTTGTGAAAATTGAGCCCAAAATGAAGTCCATTAGTAAGCCCAGATAAACTCCATCCTCCTATGAATGCTACTTTCATCAGTATTTTGAGGGTTGCTAAACCCTGCGCACTGTGGCACTCTCATTGTAGAAGAATAAACGTAAGTCCCTTATCTCATTATACAACATCTATGTTTTAAAATTCGGGTCCGACCGGCTGGTCGGACCGCTAAACCGGTATTGAACGGTCCAAATAGGGCTAAAAAATCGGCCTTAAGCCGCTGCCCCTGAAACCGGCAAACTCGGCCCAAAACCGGGTTGGGCCGGGTTTTTTTTTTTTTTTTGCAGCTAAACCCCGTCACGTGCGAATTTAGGAAGAAAAGTATTAAATAAAATATATTTAATTTATATAGTCCAAGAATAAAAAATACAGACACAAAGAAAAAAAAGGCTAGGGCATCTTTTTTTTTCTTGTAGTCGAGTCGTGAGGGTTTGGAGCTTTTTTTTTTTTTTTAAAATTAAGGACTGCTTTTTTAAAAAACCCAAAAAAACCTTAAAATCCCTTCCATTGAGAGGTACTAGTTAATTGTTATGTATATTTTGAGTTTTCCATTGGGTTTACACTTTATAATGCAAATCAAACATAAAATCCATATTTATTCTATTTATTAGTTATTCATTTTGTTGGTCATTTTATATATATATATATATATATATATATATATATATATATATATATATATATATATATATATATATATATATATTAAAATGACGTCATACCGGCTCTATCCGGGTGAACCGGTCCGACCCGGTTAAACCTTTTTTGGAGGGTGGCCGGCTCAACCTCCGGTTCCGGTTTTTAAAACATAGGTCAACATGTTTCCTTTAAATTCTTCATGAAGAATTAATGATTTTTATTGCGAACTAAGACAATGTAATTCTTGTGCCTAGATCCGCAAATGTTCCCAGAGCATGAATTCGTTCTTCAGTCACCACCTTGAGCGAAATAGGCTCTGTTCTCTTCAACTGCAATTTTCTGAACTGAACTGAATGGAACTGAACTGAAACGAACTGAACTGAACTGAAGAAATTATTTTGTAATAATAATAACAATTATATGATGGTATATATAATCACAATTAAAAAAATATATATTATTTTTGTCATCTTTCTCACACTCTTCATACTCTTTTTCTGTCACTTTACCTTTTTATTTATTATGCGCATGTGTAAACTTGAAATACCAGTTTTGCAACATGATGTCAATGTCCAAGGTGGAGTGGATAATCATTTATTGAACCCGACAAGGAAAGAAGCAATGAACATGGTGCGCAAGGAGATAACATTGAGAATTTGACGCTCTATTCCAGGCAATATAGAGCCCGAGGAAGATAATATGGAGGAATAAATGCCATTTTTCAATATTTGTGATAATGTTCTTTTTATAAAGTTTGGTCCGACTTTGGTTTGGTTTAACTTATTTTGGAGTTTTTTAGAGTCATTTGAAAGACCTGTAGAGTTTGGTTTGACTTTGGTTTGGCTTAACTTGTTTTTTATTTGTTAAGTTTGAGAAAAAACTCAACGTTAGCTTCTGAGTTTAATTCTATTGTTCTGATATCTTCCAACAAAAAAACATGTAGATTTTTTGTTAAATATGTACGTACAGAGTATGTGAACCAGATTGTATGGTAATCTCAGGTCCTGTAGTTTCTTATCTTAACTCACATTTTACGGTAGAAAAGAAGGGTAATTCAAATTGTAACTATACTCTTTATTTCATTGATCTACTAAAAGTCGTATTAAAAAAGAAAGAAAGAAAAAAAAGTTGAAAATAACTCAATTGGATAAATTTTCTTATTTTTCTCGTACAAAAGACCGGGTGTGTAAATAAATGATAAAATAATAATAATACTAATAATAATAATAATAATAATATTAACAACAACAATAACAACAATAATAATATGAATTTAATGAACTGAATTAAACTGAATGAGTTTTCAGTTGAAGAGAACGGAGACTTGGAAGGTCTAGATCATCATCACAGAAACAACTGATATGCCCAATTTGCCCTATCCATCTGCCAGCAAGTACAATCACAGAAAGGCGGCCAGCCAATCAGAGAGAAGTATCCACGCGACACTCCCAATATTCTGGAAGGCTACTCTCGTCATTTCAACCATCATCTATATTCCAGCAGGTTCTAACAGAAACTGAAAAACCAGAGCAAACAAGCTTAACGGAAAAGATAACCAATCGGAAACCAATCTGTTAAGTTTCAGCACAATCCGTCCTTCTGGAAGCAGCAATAATGGTGGCTCCGTTCCGGAAAGTCGTAGCCACCGCATTTTTAATCTCCGTCTTCCTTCACATTGTCATTGCTCAATCTTCCGGTGGATCTAAGGTATTATCTTCACCTCTCATATTCCAGCTTTAATTTTGCCTAATTGATGGTGTGTTGATTTCCGATTCAATCACAGGTCCCTTGCAGCAAAACATGCGTAGCACAAGATTGTAACAGTAAGTTTTTTTTTCCGAAAGCTTTAAATGTTTTTCCTACCTAATGTGCTTGGTTTGATTGGTTTTTGAAATTGGTGAATTAGCTATTGGGATAAGGTATGGAAAGTACTGTGGAGTTGGCTGGACCGGATGTCCAGGAGAGAAACCTTGTGATGACCTAGATGCTTGCTGCGAGATCCACGATGAATGTGTCGGCAAAAATGGTACTGGTTATTACTTGGTAGTGTTTCTGTAATTTGAATTAGTGAACTGCATTTGGAATTTTATTGAGATGGTTTCCGAATAGTTGCAGTCTTGCAGATTAGAAGTCGTTTTGCATTTAGGCGTTGTTAATTTGATGATAATATTTTGAAATCAATTTGATTTTCTGTTGTTGGACCTCAGTCAAATTGCTCTTTCATCTAACTACTTGAATCTCAAATTACCGTAGCTGTTCTTTCCATATCCTCTTTTGAGAATCACCCTGTGTTTCAGTTTGGTTTGTTCATAAAGAAGAACTTATTGCATGTAAATTATAAGTATTGTTTCCATGCCTCAGTGTATTTATCTTGAACAGAATGTAGCAGTCTGCCTCTAAGTTCATGTATAAGGTGTAAATTGGGTTTGTCTTTGTTATTAGGCTGGAACATTCTCTTGTAATCAACACATATCTCATTCATTCTTTATGTTACTTTGATCTATTTTTGTTGTGGAGAATGAAGATATATGCAGCTTCAACAGTCTTTTCATTAGTTTTTCACATGCCATAATTAGCACTTAGTAGGAACTTTAGTCTAAGAAAGGACTTCAGTAATAAGCCTGAGCAAACTGCTGAACGTACTTGAGCATAATTCCCAGAACAACCTGATCTTGCACCATGTTTATTTGATGTGCAGGCATGATAGATGCGTTTGTAAGATGATCTCTGGACATTAGTTCTTCCCTGCCCCTGCTCCATGCACGGCGTGTACAACAAATTAACCCCCCACCCCAAATATTGTTTCTCTCCAAAAAAGCTCAACACTGAAACAACCATATAAAAGGGTGTTTCTTTCTTCGTTTTTATATATATTTTTATTTTGTTGGGCCATGCCCTTCACAAGCTATTGCATACCAAACACATTCCAACTCCCTAATTCTTAATTTATTGCTCATCTGCTCTTCCATTACCATGCCATAAGGTTCTGTTATCTGTTTATGAAATATCCACAGTGATGTATATTGTAACAATGCTCTATTCATCCTGAGACTTGAGTGATCAAATATAAGGGGGTAATGTACTAATGTTATTATGTCAACCAGCTGTGTCGTTAGTCCAGTTAGCTTTATGAAAGTTTGTTACTCTTTGATTAATGGCGTTTCATGTTTGTTCAAAATTTGCGAGAACTATTAATAGTTTATATGTGAGACCTTAATCAAAATGAATTAAAAATGTACCCCTCACGGGATAGCAGGCAATGATAAAATAAAGAGTTAGTGCTTGCTCTACACTGTCATTTCACAACGAGGTAACTGAGCACATAAGAGCCTATTTGTAAAATATTGGTCTGGAGAACCCACTTATAATCAAGAGATCTGGAAGCTCTTGAGTCGTGAGGACAACTCATTACTCTCGGTTATTTGATCTGGGTTTATTAGTGTTTGACTATAAGTCTTGCGATTACTAGCCACCAACTAGGTTGACAGTATTGTGCATGGCAGTAACTACTAACTAGGAAGTCACTAAATCTTTGAACTAACAGACACTAGCACCATTAATATAACTTAATTTTTTTGTGTTCTGCTTTCTTTTCCTTCTATTTTTTCCTTTCAAGTATGCTATTTATCCTTCATAGATGAAAGTTTTTTTTTTTGTTTGGACCTTGCCTTGTAATTTGTCCCAGAGATAAAAGCACGTACTGTTTGTTGTTTACATATACTCATGCAGGTTCTCAAATATTGATTCCTTTCAGGTATGGACAATATTAAATGCCACGAGAAGTTTAAAAGGTGCATCAAGAAAGTGCAGAAATCTGGGAAGGTTGGTTTCTCCCAGAGTTGTCCATATGATATAGCAGTACCTACAATGGTACAAGGTATGGATATGGCAATTTTATTTAGCCAATTTGGTAGCAGCCTGAAGACTGAACTATAACTAGGTAGCCTGATGTTGTGATATATCGCTATGGAAAAAGAAAGAACATACGTGGTCAGTGAGGTCTACACCAAGAGGACACATCTGCAATGGTAAAGGTGTCTCTTGAGGCAGGTGTATATTGTTTCAGTTAAATTCATGTTGATGCCGAAGGCATGAATTATCATTGCAATTTTTTGCTCCAAGAAGAGCCGTAGTTGTATCAAATAGATTTTTGATGATAATGTTAGATAGCAATACAGCATCACTATTCTGCAGTAGAAAATTCTGACCTGTTGTGTTTGGTGGATATTTCCAGCATAAATCTGTTAAACTTTTCTATTTTTAATTTTTTTTTTCCTAGCAATTTGTTGTTTAAATTGAATTAATGAGAGCCAATGCTGCTATCAATTAGCAGGGTTAGTTGGTCAGGGCTTGGGGAAACTAAGAAGCCTGACAGGCAGAACACTAAAATAACACATAGGCATTGATGTTCTCACAATTGGTTAGGTTTCATCGTTTATGGTGTTTTCCGGCTAATTTCTCACTACGGTTTGTGAACTCTTTTCTATACACAAGAATAGTTTGGCAATATTTTCCTGTCAAGATTTGTAAATCATTTCCAGTACAAATGTAGTTGTACCATAGATTTGGGCTTACTAGCTTTGGCTTAGTTCATTACTCCTATTATCAATTTTAAAAAAATGCTATTTGAAATTTAAGGCGAGTAGATGAATTTTATGTAATTTCTAGTACAAACTTGAGCTGTTTGGAAGTAGTTGGGAATGGGACATATCTGGTGATAATAATTTTGAGTAATTTGAGACGAAGTTTCCAACAGGACGCCTATTTATGGACAAGTAGCACTTTCTGCACATTTTCTGATTTTCCTTTTCGTCTAGAAGAAGACAAGGACTATAACCCCCAAGACCGACGCGTAATGGTATATACTTTAGGCTTAAGAGAGGAGAACATTATACAAAAGAGATTGACAATTATATAAATGAGATTGACACTGACAATGATTAAAATATGCATGAATTTTATCAATGAAACATGATGTGAAACCATGTTATTGGTTACGCGTCAATTACTGGGCCAACCTTACAACTAACTAGTTTTAAAACTCTTGCATTAGTAATTCCAATGATTATGAAAAGGTTATGTTAATCCTGTAACCGCGGTTTTGTTTGTTTCTTACAACTTACAACCTAGATGCCTTTTCATTGTTTTAAAGCATCCTAACGCCAGTTTTAATGTTTTGGTAACGACTATCATCCTAGCTAGTTAGTTAATGCTAATGTAGATAAATATAAATGACGTTAGGATACCTTAAAAATAACACAAAGTATCATGAGAGACGATCTTTAGATAACTCATTTAGAGACAGCCTATGTTAACGAGAAAATCATTTATGTTATTAATCAAAACGTTTGTGTTGTTAACGAAATGAGTCTTGTTGTAATATGAAAAAACACCAATGTTGATAATATAAGAGTTTTGATTAATAATATCGATGATTTTCTTGATAATATAGGTTTGTCTGTAAATAAATTATTTTTAGGGTAAGTCACCAACATTGATGTTTTTTCCACAACACTTATGCCATTAACAAAATAAACGTTTTAATTTATAACATGTATGATTTTATTAATAACATAGCCGTCTCTCATGACACTTTGTTATATACTATACTTCTATTAGTACATGGGATGTCTACTTGTCTAGATTTATTTTTCAATTTATGTTTTATAAAAATAAATAATTATAGACTTAATACAAAACGACTTTGCAAAGTCAAACAAATCGAACTATTTTTGTACAGGGAAACTAGTAATAATAACGATAGGAAGTATAAAACGGAAAACAATGAGCTAAATAATTTATTATTATTATTATTATTATATATTCCCGCAAAGTCTCTCTCACCACCACGATTACTTGCTTGCCTGTATTGAACCTGAGACAATTCTTCTTCTTCTTCTTCTTCTTTCTCAATCCCAAAACCCAATCGAGATACCTCTGATTCACCTCCTAAATCCTGTCTGTAAAACAGAGCTTCAGAAGACCGATAGTTGATCTACGCAATAAATCCCATATAATAATAATAAAGATGAAGAAATCAAAGTTCATCCAGAGTTCCAAAGATATGCTCTCCAGGAGCTTCAATCCCTCCAAGTGGTAAACTTTTTTTGCAATCCCATTCCTTCTTCTGCTATTTACCTTTCCAGATTGAGTATTTAATCAATTAGTCGATTCATATTGATTTTCGTGAAAATTGATGATGGTGATGCAGCAAGACGTCGCTGAAACTGGCAGGGTCAAGGCTGAAGCTATTGAGGAACAAGAAGGAAGTCCAATTAAAGCAGATGAGGAGGGAACTCGCACAGCTACTCGAGTCCGGTCAGGATCAAACCGCAAGAATTCGAGTAATCATCTCCACTACTTCTCTTGTTTATTCAAATTCAGTATTTTTAATTGTTTTTCTGGTGTTATGTGGCATTTTATTGGTTGGGGATCAGTCTGCTGGTTACATTGCATGATGATATTTGTGGCAAGTCCGTGATGTGTTTTGTTGCTTGCCCTTTCACCGAGGTAATAATCACCAAGTGGTGGGTGTATCTTTGGAAAGCTATATCTTTCAGATCTGTAATAAGGCGGGGAATGATGCTTACAGATATAATCTAGTCTAGAAATTTCGATTGCAATGCTACCGGAGACATGGGGATGGGGGCGAATTGATTTATTTACATTTACATGTATGAGAGCTTACCGAATACTTTCATGTTCAGAATGGGGGTTGTACTGAAATCTTATCGCATGTATAAACGTTGTCAGTGTCTGACTTGAACTCTCTGGTCCCAGAAGCTGGATGTTTACTGGTTTATGAACATCTAGTTACCTAAAGATTGTATTTTTTTTATATTAACCACAAAATAGATGCCGTTCAGCACCTGGAGGACTAACTAACTGTTAATCCTGTTCTCATTTCTCCATCTGCACGCATTGCTTTTATTTGTCAAGAAGCAAGGATATGATCTCTCATTCTTTTTTTAAGTTGTCAATCTTACTCTTTGGGTATGGATTAGTGTATCTAGAATTATCCAGAATTCCAGATATTTAATTCCGATCACCTAAATCTTCTTCCTACTCTTATGCTACATACCTCAGCTTCACACTGGTCAAAGTAGTGAAATTTTATGATCAGGTGATTAGTTCCATCACTTATGTTGATAATAATTGGTTAGCATCTGCCATGGATCGATCATCGATTATATCCGAGTATGATTTTGTTTGACTTGATAATTTAAATTTCAGGTTGAGCACGTGATTAGGGAAGAGAAGATGATTGCTGCATATGATCTTATCCAGATATACTGTGAACTTATGGTTGCGCGGCTGCCGATAATTGAGTCGCAGAAGTATGTATATTACGCTCTCCAAAAATGCTCTTTTTTTTTTCTTTTTTTCGTTGTTCTAGTTATACTGTTTGACTTGCTTCTACAGTATCTTTGTACTTCATCTAAGGCTTCATTTGGTTTGGTTTCATAGTGAGTGTTAATTTTATGTTTGTAAGTCCAGGCAGATAGAATGCACAGATACACCCTTCTTTTCAAGCATGCAGTATTGGGTATAGCGATACAGATGGGGGTACCTATCGGACGTCACATGACATGACCAAGATAAAATTAAAAGGAAAAACATGGGTATGCTTATCGGGGACGGGGATACACATACCTAACTAGAATCTATATGGCTTGGGTACGGCAATTTCGTTTAAAAGAGCATGAATAAGTAAAAGACCATTAATATTCCTTCATTACAACGATTTTACTTTTTGCATCTTACATGGTTGACCTATGATTTTGTCTAGGTTATTTGTATATTCTTATGAATAGATAATGATTGTCGATACTGTGTACTATTCTCCAAGTAGGCTCATTGTTAATATAGTATCTCATAAAATTTCATATTTAAATAAACTATAATTACACAGGTAATATTAAAAAAAGATTCATGTTTTATTTTATGTCTGCAGGAATTGCCCCATTGACTTGAAGGAAGCAATTTCAAGCATAGTGTTCGCATCACCCAGATGTGGAGATGTGCCAGAACTTCTTGATGTAAGGAAGCAAATCACAGCAAAATACGGAAAAGATTTTACCACTGCAGCTATCGAACTTCGTCCAGCATGTGGTGTAGGACGCATGGTATGTTCACAATGCTGGAGATTTGTTAAGTTATCAGTTCCTATTTCTCTGAGTTTGTCTTGACTGTCATCTATTCTGATATTCCTTTGCAGTTGGTTGAGAAGTTGTCTGCAGCAGCACCTGATGGACCAACCAAAATTAAAATATTGAGTGCCATAGCAGAGGAGCACAATGTCAAGTGGGAGCATAAATCATTTGATGAAAAAGATTCAGTACCTTCTAATGATTTAACGGTACGTTCCAGTTACTTCTTTGTTTTTTATGTAGTCCTTTCTAGTACCATTACATGGTATTTTTTATGCATCACTTCATTATCAAGTTTTTTTGCTCTGATTTTCAGAGTGGACAGAGTACATTTGAAAGTGGAAGTAGGCCATATGCTGAATCTTCCCATTTTGATTCTCCTGATGTTCAAGCTCCTCCAAGTAACAAGATGAATGGTTCACGATATAACTTTGGAAGCGGATATGCTGAACCTCCTCATTCTGACTCTGCGAACGTTCAAGCTCCCCCAAATAACAATATGCATGGTTCACAATTCAACTCTTCCCAGCAAGATCTTAGAACCTCAGTGGGAACTGAAAATCATGCCCCTGTCACCAGCACAAGTTCCCAACCCAAAGAAACACCTCCAATTGTCAACACTGGCAGACAGGATTGGACAATGGATTTTAAAGATGCAACTTCTGCCGCACAGGCAGCTGCCGAGTCTGCTGAGCGGGCCAGTATGGCTGCCAGAGCTGCTGCAGAAATTGCAAGCGGTGGCAGGGTTAGAAAACAGTATTCCGCTGAATCACGCAAGTCAGAAGTTTATGATATGAAGGATGAAATTTCTGAATCTTACTTGAATACGAAAGTGACAAGGGAACATCTTTCTGGAAATCGATTGGATAGACCATCATCTGGACGTGCCAGGTTAAATGATGAGGAAATTGATGATATAAATGCTAATCGTCTAAAAATGGCAGGAAGTGTGGGGGAGGATGCTCGTGGTGGTAAAAAGGTTTATAGACAATCAGCTTCTCAAACAATAAATACAGACATCTTGGATCATGGTGTCCCTGCTGTAGATGGATTTTCTCGGGATAATTACTCGAGGGAGGATTCTAGAGGTCGTGATGGGTGTCTGAATGAACAATCTTTCAGGGGTGGAGCTGAAAGTCCAAAAGAGCCAGAAAAGCTAGAGAGTCCAGGGGAAGAAAGGATTATGAAACAACCAAGTGTTAAATCTTCTCGTTCTCATTCTAGCGTTTCTGATGAATTCAACCCGGAAGATGAAAGTCCAAATGGCTGGGTGGAGAAATCAGAGAGTATCAGGGAAGAAAGGATTAGTAAACAACCAAGTGTTAAATCTTCTCGTTCCCATTCTAATGTTTCTGACGATGTGAATATCTTTGCGAGTTCTGAGCACCCAAAGTTCGCATATGATTCTGATGATGATCCTTTCGCCAAAAGAGATTTTGTTGGAGAAGACTCCGCTTCTTTGCATTTTGACAAATTTGATTCGGATGGTGATGATCATGGATTCGATCTTGGCCCTACTTATGATGAGCATGAACCTGAATTCCATTTGCCATCACCAAGCCAAAAATCAACTGGGCACCTGTCACTTAATAGAGATTCTTGGGATCCCATGTCTAGCTCAGGCAAAAATGCGGAGCCGACTTCGTCACTGTTTTTCACCAGAAAGAACTCACCCACTGAATTTTCTGAAAACATTCCACCAGTAAATGATTCAGAACAAGATAACTTTAAGCCTGTGACTTTTGATGATTCAGATGGACCCTTTTCTGACAGTGATAAGGAGACCAATATCTCTAAGCAAGCAAACATAAGATATTCCAGTGACCTGATGAGTAGGAACAATGGAAGTGGACATCTTAGCCATGATTGTGGCTCACCATTTAAGGAAAAAGAGTATTCTGGGATTGACAGAGAGCGTCAGTTCCTAACCTCTGATGATGACTTGGAGATCGTTAGTAAAAATAAAATAAAAAGTTCCTATGCTGTCCCTCCAGAAAAGACAAGTTTCAAGAAATCTTCTATTGATCGGCCAGCTTTTGGAGTAAAAAAATCTCTGGTGGAATCAGATGACTCGGCTGAGGAGCCAGATACAGTTGGTGGTGAGGGGCTGAATTTTGGGAAACTAACTGGTGGTTTGCGACATAAGGGATATACCCGCCCCTCGTACTTGAAACAACAATTGGATGGTGCATCATCACTGAAGGAGGAGACTACCAACACTACAATAAGATCCAACTTTCGGCCTGCTGTTGAGAGTCCCAACATCAGGAAAGCGATCGATCATAAGAACAGGACTAAAACACCAGAACCTGAGTCGGATTTGGACAGTGATAGTTCTGAGGAAGAGGTGCCTTTACGAAAAATGTCAGGACAGAAGATGGAAAAACAGGAACTTCATGCCAGAAATGAAGTTAAGCCCAAATTGAGTTTAGGTCCTTCAAAGCCAATTTTTGGATCTGATGACAGTGATTTGGATGATGATGCTCCACACAAGCCCATTTCAGGGAAAACCCAGATACGTGGTGGTCACTCACGGCGGACAAAACCTTCTTCTACAAGTAGTAGAACAAGTACGTATTCTAAGATGCGCGAGAGGTCTGGATCAGTTGATACTGATTCTATTGACAGAAAGCCGATTTCTGATACTCCAAAAGAAGTAGAGCCGCGGAAGGAATGGGTTACATATGAGCAGACTACCACAGAACCGACTTCGAAGCCAGCCAGATCAAATTATTGGGCACCCCCCGAGAGCCCATACTCACCAAAAACTTCTGTGCTGAAGCAGGAGTCTAAATTACGGGTTAGATCTGAAGCTCATGATGCTGATGCTATTGGAGAGAGAAAGCCAAGAACTTCCCCTCCTAAAACTCATAAAGAATCTACTGCTGTGGACTCTAAGCCAAGTAATTCAAATTCTTCAAGAACTCCTGAACGAGTTAACTCTGGTAAGTCAACTTCTGTCACTGGGCAGGAGTCCAAGTTCTCTTTGAATTCATCTTCAGCAAAACCATCAAGCCCATCGGTTAGCAGTGGAAGTCCCAAGGCTGCAACACATAATAAGACTTCAAGTAAAGATGACAGTGCCTCAAAAGCTAGCCACGTCCATCCGAAGCTCCCTGATTATGATTTTCTTGTACAGTCTCTACGAAAGAATCGTTCTTGAATACAATGGTAAAACAACTTCGTCACATGTGATTCTTTTTCAATACACATTTCTGCAGGGCTCTGATCGTTGAGAGGTGGAAGCCGTGAACATAGTGCATGATTGTTTACCTTGTTGGGGGAAAAGATTGACCTAAAGAATATACCATACGTCATATTTAAAGTTCAATGTATTCGTTTGTAGCAGTGCTTTTTGCAATAAGATTTTTCATGTTTTTATGTATACATGTAAATCTAACACGATGGTTACTCAGTCAGCTCCCTATTCTTTATCTGGTGATCTATGTAAATTGTTGGATTGCAAGTATATTGACCATTAATTCCATTGGTTACCTTGATTTGCATCTTGTTGTGTGCAAACCAGCCATCATAAAACTTGTTTACGGCATCCAGTTTCTAAGGGAGTTAAGTTTCAATTGGTAGGCAAAATGTTTGGCAACAGAAGTGTTTGTCTCAATAAATAAGCAGAATAAGTGTCACTTCACATAAGCATGTTTGGCTATGAAAAATGACACGCATTTCATAAGACAGCTGGTTTCAGGCAAGACAAGTCTACAAATGTTGTTATGCAAACAAGATCTTGTGTCACTTTTTACCAAAGATGCACTGGACAAATGATCATGATATGCACAAATCACAATATTTTCTGTGTGACATATAACACAGATTTCCAAGCTAAAGTACACATTTCTCATACGAAGAGATCCACGACAAGGCTTGGTGTACTACCGTCATTACAACTATATATACGCAGTCATGCCTAAATTATAGGGTACCTCGGTTATCTCTATTTCTCCATGCAGCGTCCAAGTATGTTATCAGTGGGTTTTGGAGTTCTTACAGCAGTAAAGATTGTGAGTATGTTGATGAGAAAGGAATTCTTATAGATGACATCTTGATATTGCATTGTTTTTGTTTGGAAGAAAAACAAGTTCACGTATTTCAGAATTGCAGAGTATCAACAACTACAAGCCAGCTAACATACAGTCTTAAACGTACAAATAAAACAACTCACAAAAGACTTCATCTGTTCAGTGCAACAGCAAGCCCAAAAGCAAATCAATTTAAATACGAAAACATACTTCAGACTTCTGGTTTCCTCGTAGTTTTGAGGACATCCTTCCCTCTGATGTAAGTTCAGCAAATTGCTATTTAACTCTCGGCATTTGGCACTAGCCAATGCATGTTTCATAACCACATTGATGTAAACTGTTGCAATTCAGCACACCCACAAAACCATGACTCCATTACTTGACAAAGGTAACAAGGTAAAATTTCAGACATTATTAGAGGACTCTTGTGGTTACATATCGAGGCACTACTGCTACTAAAGAATAAAGATGTTGCATACACTAGTCTGCTTTCAGTTAAAGAATGGAAAGACAATCCGAAACTTCAGACATTGAAATGCAGCTTGCCTATATGTTGCATGTATACTCATATTGAACTTAAACGCGACTTTCAGCCTGAGTGCCAAGGAATTTGATCAGAGCTTGGATCCACTCGGTGTTGGATATGGAGAAAGGAAGAACTAACTCTTGGGTGGCAAGAAAATCCATGTGAAGCACTGTGATTTCAATTTGCCTCGGGAGGTTCCGGATACTTTGCTTGGTGCGTTGTTCCCAGACATTCTTTTGCTCTATGAACCTTCGATTGTAGATAAAAGCTCCCATTCTTGGCATTCTGTTCGAATAAGTTATTATACTTCTGGAAAGCAGAGAAGAGTATCCAAGTTAATTAAAGTACAGGGAACTATATTCCGTGCAAAAAGAATGCTTCCACCCATTTGTGTGTTTAAACAATATAAATAAATGGTGGGGGGAGGACCTTCAAAACCTCTTCCCATGATGACTGCTCGGAAACACCAAGAATTTGCCTTGCTTCCACCTCGGTCATGTGCTTACTGCCTCTTTTAATGTTCTGAACTGCTTCTTGAGCAACTCCATTCTTAGAGGCATCTGAGGAAAAAGGGGGACAAGGCAGAGCATACAAAAGGAAAATTCAATCAGTGACTTAATAAATGCAACTAAAATAAATGGAGCTAAAAAATAATGCCAGGTACTAAACAAGGATCAGACATAGTTTTAGGCCCCGTACCAATTAGGCAGTTGGGCATATTAATCTTGTTGATATATGAATACAGGGAATTATTTTACCATAAGTTTATACTGTGTAGCATGGCAGCTACTTTGGTGGGTGGCATAATACTATTTCGAAATTCGATCAAGTATATAAAGTTGAGATGATTCGTTATAATTGAATGTACACAACAAAACTTTTTATAATAAGCTTTTGATTGATTCGTTAAATTTGATTTGATTCCTTTCCTTCATCCCCTATAATTACTCCGGTATAGAAGATGAGGGTGAGGGCGATAAAGAGGGATTTTTACTGAGAAACTGAATATCTGGAAAATGAAGAGTGAAGGGAGAGTGATAGCATAGATTGGGTAAATTACAGAAACATCCCGTGTTTTCACCATATTACATATAGGTCCAGCCGTTAAACTTTTTTTAACAAATCAGAAAGACTTCGTGCATGGGGACCTTGGCTAATCGGCCCTTTTTAGGCCAACAGTACAGGCGCCATGATGACTATATACTAGGTATACTCGGACCATTCCCCTGAAAATAGCTAAACATGCACATGAAAAGTAAGAATAGGAAAGAGCAACTAGACTATTCTATCGGGCTATGATGGATACAGGATGCATAAAGGTACAAGTACATCAGAATTTTTTAACTTACTGGCAAGTGCCTGACGATAGGCTTGAACAAATGATCTTGCCATTATCCCAGAGCCCATAACAATCAATTGTGCAAGAAGTCTTGCAGCCTGCAAGGCAGTAACAGACAATAAAGTTTATGTGTCCCAGTTTGATTTCATGTATACAAGTGCCACATACTGCTTCATGGATAATCAGTGGCGCACTATGTTTCAAGTGACTTCAATTTCAATACCAATGCAAGACCAGAACATCTCCACAGACATAGATATGTATAAGAATGCTAACAGAAACTAACATGCACAAGAAACAACAAACAACAATAACATCAATCCAAAGCTTTGAATAAACAAATAGCCAAAACTAAATTCCTCTCCCTCTTTAAGTTTCACATTTGTTACGTAATGATTTGAAGGATGGATTTATCAAATTTCAATGCTTTGTTTTTGCAGGAGGACGTTGAACAAATGCTGAAGATTACGGTAAGCAGCTGACATGTTAATGACATTCATGTGTTGCACAATACAAAACATTGCAAATGCTCTGTGACCTCGGCCTATCACCTGTCAACAAATCTGAAACTTCAACGGCAACAAAAACATTTCATGGATCTAAATCAAAAGCTGAGGTGAAGAACCGGACTCTTTTTTGGAATTTAAAGGTCCAGGTCTCCAGGAAGTGAAGCGTTTTCAAAGTAGAATGCTAAATAAATTAAATAATTATCTACCCACGAGGGCTGAACTGTGCCTCAGTCATATGAATGCAAGAGTCGGAATGAGGAAGGTTTCAAAATCAGCTTGTGTATCTTCCGTAAATGTCACTATGCTAGTGTCTTTTGGGCTCTGATGAATTCACCAACATAGTAGCTAGAAACAATTTGGTCATGTCAAGCTAGGCCTATTGTTAACCAGGAAAATCATGTATCTTATCAATGAGTGAGTAAAGGTGTAAAAAGAATAGAATTGCAATATCCAAACATCTTCCAAAACAAGAATGGTTGTTGCAAATAAATCCCATCAACAAGCAGCAGATACAGTGCACAAGTCCTGAACTATAGGACCAAATAACCGACAGAAGAACATACAACCATACTCAAAGTAAATGTAGAAGGTACAACATGAATCCCTTACACTAAAACGAAACATATGTCAAAAGCAATTAAGTTGACAAAACTTAGCAGCTCGTTCCAGAATTAGGTAATTACCATCGGAAAAGTGAGAAGAGATGTGAAACTTGAAATTGGAGTAACCTGCTGCATCGAAAGGAGATATCTTAATATATATTTGTGTGAGAAATATGAAACAATGAAAGAAAATTGATGGAATAGAGAAATATAAAAACTTACAGCGTGGATTGAATTGAAAAGAAGAGGTTTGTCTTAGAAAAAGAAGAGGTAAAGGCAAAGCAAGCTCGCTATAGGAGAAGCAGAGAGAAGATCAAACCCAATTTCAAAACGACTATGGCGTGAGAGAAAAGAAATTGACGAGGAGAAGAGGCGGCCGGTCCGGTTCTTTTTTCTTTTCCTTTTTATGTTTCTAATCTTTCGCGTACGTGCTAGGTCGGAATAAAAATGTAACACCACAAAATCGGAATAAAAATGTAACGCCACAAAGTTTCAGAGAGTTTAAAAGGGATTGAAAAGGTATTTATACAAACAAGGTTCACATTTATTTTCGAAAATTCATTCATAACGGGTGTATAAATAAAAATTACGAATTTTAAACACTACTAAACGCATGACAGTTTTAAATTATGTTAGTGAATTTACGTTTGAATATTTTTATTGTTAGTTGATATGAATTTTAAAAAAAAAGAAAAGAAAAGTTTTGTTTGGGATATCAAAAATGGCAAAATGGTAACTTATTATCGGAACAGAGGAAGTATTATTTTGTGCAATACGCCCTCTAAAGTTTACATATGTCCATATTAGCCCCTAAAGACAATCCAGTTGTTTGATATACCATTAAAATGTCCTATTTATCTGTTAAAAAGTTTCAAGGCCGTTACTTTGAAGTCTCTAAAGTTAAAATAAGTGAGTTAAAAAGATCAAACACCTCATTTCAAACAGTGAAGTCTAAACTTAAGAGGATGACAAATAACATACGTGCAAACTATAGGGGGTGAATCGATTGAGATTGAAACATGAGAAGTCAATTTCACAAGTGCAAACTTTATGATGATTCATTTTACACAAAATTCCAAATGACTCAGATTGATCCATTTCCGAGGAATTGTCTCGTTTTGCCCAATTTCTCTCTGAGACACAGGAGAACCTTAGCAGACGATCAAGTCTTCTACAAGGCGACCAGCGTAAATGTTTGTCCATATAATTTCAAGATGTTTTATGTTCTTTACATATGGTTTTCGTCTTTTTAATACCTTGCTCAGTGTTGTTGCTGCAATTCTTTGCGTGATCTGTTATTTAACTGTCTTTTCGGGTTCTCTCCGAATAAACAAAGGCATTTAGTAAGCTCAATTCAGATTAGGAAATGCTGAGATGAAAGTCTGTTCTGATGGCTCTTTTTTAGTTTAGCTGGATTTAAAGTGAGACTGATAAAGATGACACCTTTTGCTTGGTGGGTTTACCAATTCCAGTGAACAAAGACATTTACATGTCAAAGAATGTAAATCATAGCTGTTTACTTGATAATGCACATCACTGCATCAATGCGCCTCGTAATTGATCATATCTTGTTTGTTATGAATTCCATTCGACTTTTTTTTTTTTTTTTTTTTTTTTTTTTTTTTTTTTTTTTGTATGTAAGCATTTCTGTGTTAGCAGTGTGTTCCTTTTCGTAAGCCGAATTGAGAAGCTGATGCTCTATACAATTTTAACTGACCCATCATTCTAAAATTTCTCCTTTGATCGAACGAACTGTGGCTTGTCGTGCAGAGGGATGGCAGGTAAAGTGGAGACTGTTACAGAGAAAGGATTGTTGCAAACCCCAGAGTTATACAAGGCAGGCATTCTTAAATCTTAACCTATTTATCAAACTATGCTGTTTGCATTTTGAATGTTTGATTATGTATAACTTTCTGTGACTAATAGTATTTGCTAGAATCCACTGTTTATCCACGCGAACCGGAGCCTCTCAAAGAGCTTAGAGAGATCACTTCAAGTCATCCCAGGTATAATGCATTTTGATCCACACTGCTATTGCAAGATACACATGTCCGTCTTCACCGATCACTTGATTCTGTATTAGATGTGTTACTGTACATACATGTGAGCCTGAGTCAGGAGTCTATCTCAGAGGCTCAGACTAGTCATGTGATTTTTTGTGTGGAAGGGATGCTAAGGATTACGTGAATACTAAACGTTTGTTGCTAGCTGCTAGGTAGGTATATGTTACATGAGGTCAGGAGATGAATGTGTTTCTGATTTCCAGGGCGGTTATGGGTACAGCACCTGATGCAGGGCAGTTTATGGCATTAATATTGAAGCTAATAAATGCCAAAAATACAATTGAGATCGGAGTGTTTACCGGATACTCCCTGCTATTAACAGCCCTTACAATTCCCGAAGATGGAAAGGTTACAACTGATTCTCTCATGTTTCGTTCAGTTATCTCATGAAGTTTGCCAAGTAAATTTGTTGGTTTGCAGATTACAGCCATTGATATGAATCGTAGCTCGTATGAGATAGGCTTGCCTGTCATTGAAAGATCTGGAGTCAAGCACAAGATCAATTTTATTGAGTCAAAGGCTCTTCCTGCTCTTGATCAATTATTGGCTAATGTAAGCTGACCCCTATCCCTGAAACTTTCCTGCGATAATTGGTGTTTTGTAATGCTATGCTGTATTTAGTCGACTTTCCTAGTTTTCCAAACAAATGCCCTATAGTATACGAAAATATAGACTTGCTATCTGCTGTAATGCATTCCTTGATGGTTCATTTCTGATGTAGCCTGCAAATCAAGAGAGTTTTGACTATGCTTTTGTGGATGCTGATAAAATAAACTATGCCAACTATCACGAGAGGTTGTTGAAACTTCTGAAACCTGGAGGAATTGTCATCTATGATAACACATTGTGGGGAGGGACTGTCGCTATGCCAGAGGAGTCTGTTCCGCCATCCCAATTAGCAACTAGAGAAGCTGCAATCGAGTTTAACAAATACCTAGCAGACGATACTCGTGTCCAAATTTCTCAAGTACCTCTAGGCGACGGGATTGCTTTCTGTCGCCGTCTATGATGACAAGAACTAGAAGGTTTGCTATGGTAATGGTAGCCTGTTGTTCATCTTTATGTGATGCTGATTGCCAACCACTCCAAAGGAGTCCGCGTTGTTTTGGATTCTCTGCTAAACAACCATGGGTTTTGTGAGTTGCATGTTTGAGTTGACTGTAAACTTTTCAAGTAATTTAAATGAAATTCAAGTTTTCAACTATATGATAGAGAAAGCGCATATCTCCGAAAGAGATTACCAAAAAAACCCAACCTCATCTCTGAGCTCGTCGTAATAAATGCTTACCACATTGATGACGAGTAGAAATATGCACTTGGACCGAGCTTGGACCGAACGCACACACCTCAACAGATGGCCAGACTTAGATTGTCTGGGCGAGCCTGAGCACTCAGACACATGTCAACCACTTGACAAAAGGACGGTATCCCGAATTTTCAGGAGGCCGTGCCCTTATCATAAATGATAAATCTATATATATTTAGTGCAAAACACTGTGTATATAGGAACCCGTAATTAATATGTCCAACTAATTTACTAGAGAGGGTCGAGACTGAACCTTTACTTTTTTTAAGTCGAGACACAAAGGGAACCCGTAAGACTGAACCTTGACAACACCTCTACCAGTTGGACGCTCTAAAAGGACTTAGATCACTTTTACAGTTCCATACCACATCTCACATGAGCCTCTGTTGGAGTAAAACTGTTTTGATGCATAACTGCACATTTGTCATGACTTGCATAAAATCTCCAGTGGACCACCTATTCATGCTGTAGTTCCGTGCCACATTTCTCACATGCAGAGGTTACCAGGTTATGTAATGACTTGTGTAATGTCAATAAGAAACTGAGTTTGTGCAACTCTTGTTTTTATATTTCACCTTTGAAGAATCATCTGTCTTCACACAGCAAAATGACTGGTAAGACTAAGATTACCACTTCAATTGAGAAAGGCTTGTTGCAAACACCAGAGCTATACGAGGTTTCAAATTTGTTTACTACCTTTTTTAGTTCTCAAATTTTGCTCTTTTAATGAATGTAACAAGCTGATGAGTTGCCCTTCCTAACAGTACATGCTGAAGACCTGCGTATATCCGCGCGAACCAGAACTTCTTAAAGAGCTTCGAAAGATCAGTTCGAAGCATCACTTGTAATGGATGCCTTTTTATCTAAACTTTGGTGCCATTTTATTTGTTTTAATGTGTTAAATGAATGACTCAGGTTTCCATTCGCAGGGCAGTCATGGGTACATCTCCTGATGCTGGTCAGTTCATGGCATTACTGTTAAAGATGATAAACGCTAAAAAGACGATTGAGATTGGAGTCTTTACTGGATACTCCCTGCTATTAACCGCGCTGAACATCCCTCACGATGGGCAGGTTGCGCGATTTAGTCCAATCCTCACATGTTTCTTCAGTAAAATGTAGTACCAAGGTGTAGCTCATTTCTGTTAGTTTTGCAGATTACAGCCATAGATATAGATCGCAGCTCGTATGAGATTGGATTGCCGATCATTGAGAAGGCTGGTGTACAGCACAAGATCAATTTCATCGAGTCTGAAGCTCTACCTGTTCTTAATCAATTACTGGAAGACGTAAGACTAACCTGCTATTTCTCACATAATCTTGCTTGCTGTTACTATTGGCATACAGCATTGACTAATATATACACTGTTCTAATGGCCATGTTTTTATGTTTTTGATTTCTGATGCAGCCAAAGAATGAAGAGAGTTTCGACTTTGCTTTTGTGGATGCTGATAAAACCAATTATGTCAAGTATCATGAGAAACTGATGAAGCTTGTGAAGCCAGAAGGAATAGTTATATATGATAACACGCTATGGGGAGGAACTGTTGTTATGCCGGAAGAAGCTGTATCCGGGTATAGGCTAGCATCATGGAAGGACGTAATCGAGTTTAACAAGTACCTGGCAGATGATACTCGCGTGCATATTTCTCAAGTTGCGGTGGGTGATGGTATGACTATCTGTAAACGTCTCGGCTAACTAAAGTTGGCTCAAGCTTGTGCTAATAAGGGTGCTAGATGCCTAGATGTAGAGCATTGCACCGTGCCTATTTAGACTAAAATGGTTTGCATTTGTGTACTAGAAATAAAATAACTACTGCTGCTTCTCTAGATGTTAATAACAGTATAAGTGTAATAATCAAATAAAGACTGCCAAAGAAGCACCTTAAAACAAACATAATTCCATCCCAAGAATATTTCCCAGCATCAAAGTTACTTATCTGCAAGCTTTTGGTGTACAAGTTTTCATTTTCAAAACCATGTTTTCTTTTCTTAGTTCCAGGATACAAGTGTACTCTGCATTAGACAATAATATTCGATAACATGCGTCTCATAACAAAGTTACATTGATTCGAAAAGCATTAAAAAATTTCAATTAGTAGAGTGTTTGACAGATGTATCCTGTTAGAAATGGGACAATACATTTTTACCTCAACCAAATTCAATGGTGAACATTAATTAATTTACCATGTTTCGTACTACTACATGGAGTTATCACAAGTACCTTTTCAGTATCAAGATGGGGTCCAACAGATATGCAACAGCTGATGCCAAGCGATCCGACTTAATTTTCATTTTTAATCGCAGCAAATGTCTCTGCCACCAGAAGAGGGAACGCAATAGTTGCATCACAATGCACCTGATCAATTGATAAAATGAAATGATTAGAGTTAACAGTTTTAAAGCTAGTGTAACGAGTATCAGGATAACTTCTGGCATAAAAAGCCAAAAAGAATCGTTACAGACCTTAACAGTCTTGGCTGAACCTCGGATTTTGCCCCAGGACACAGCTTCATCAGGACGTGCACCAGAATCACTTCCATCAAACTCTTGTGCAGTGTTTATAAATACGGCAAAATCTGCACCATTGCGCATCATATTTGCATTACAGATATGATGCTTTGGCAACCCTCCACCAAGAATTATCATGCCTGTCTTCCTTTGACCGACATGGACAGCCTCGCCATTCATGGCCCTAATATCTGTTCATAGGAGCAAATTTAGTCATCCAGGAGCAATAGACAATTGGAATCAAAAGCAAACTTTCATTACCTTGGACAATATCAATCACTAGGCCAGGCTCACTCTTGTATGAGTGAAAGTATAACATGTCGCCTAACGAACCATCTGTTAAGGCAGGACAATAAACTGGAATGTTGTTCTGCCAAGGAGAAGGGCCAAGAAGATGTATGTTCAGTATCACGCAAAAACCAAATGACTCGTAACTCTAATAACAACTGGTTAACTAAGAACGAAGGTCAATTGATTTAAGGAGAATGCGTGCTACATCCTTGCCTTGTATGCCCAGTATAAGTATGAACTCTCATCATTGATTTCTTTCCCTAGGCGAGCAATCACTTTAGATGGCGTCCACAGCACTTTCTGCACAAATAAGTTCATTAGATTAGACAATTATAAGTAGAATGTTCTTTGCAGAGTGCAATTCCAATGACCAGATATAAGTGAATAGGGGAATTATACTAGACAATGATTGATACCAAAAAATAAATGATGTTTTCAGACGGAACTTCTCTATTTTCTCTATTTGGACTCATACCAAGAATTTTGTTGGAGAGTATTTAAAATAGAATGTCCAGATGATAGATCTGCAGATGTACTTAAATATAATGAAGGGATATGTGCATAGAAAGGTATAAAGTCATCTTGTGGCATAACTCCTTTGCCAAGAGCAGTAATTTTCACCAGATGGTAGTCCAAGAGACATGCTGCCTCCTCTTCTAAATGAAGGAAGTTTTGGTTGTTTTCTTATTTGTAAATAATGATGTTTTGGCTTCTTCTCCTTATAGTTCCAGTTTTACCCAAATTTAGCTCTGCTTTTGGCCAGAACAAATTCACAATTATTGTGCAATTGGCCAAAACTTCATTTTTTAGCATGTGAGGGGTATATGCATTCATGAACCAACTGTTAAAGTCAAATCAACCTGCATATATAAGTTCTCATTCCTTAAGGAATGCCTTTGATCAACTCCCTTAGCAATTTATCAAGAATGCATGCAGTGTAATTTAAAATCATAACATGTGAACCTATCAGGCATAGTATCTAGAATGAGAGTGATACACAATGACTGATTAAACGGAGTTACCTCTGAAGTTTGCTCCTCTAACATGCGGTCAAAAATTGGAATAATCCAATCCTCAAATTTACAGTAGTTGTCATTTGGAACCAACAAATTACCAATGCGGTTCAATCCTTTTGAACGAAGAAATGCTCCAGGCAGAGAAAAATCACCTTTGTAAGTTGGTGCAAGGCACTTCACAAGGTCCTCCTCCACACCACCCGCCGTTGTTACAATTACATCAACCTGCACACAAACTGAATCCCTTAGACTTACTTTACAATTGACAAATCGCGACCCATGTCAACACCTTTGCAACAAAGGTCTAAGATGATAATGAATTATAGGGACCCAGCTACGTGAAATAGCTAACCGTACGGTTGATAACAGTTTCCAAATTTTATGTTACTTCAGATAACCCATTCTATTACAATAGGTATTGTTGTGTATGCAACCCTGTGAATTTTCAAAAAGAAAGATCCACCACATAATGTAAGCAACAATGGTGTGTCCACTCACCATCCCGTGTTGCGCAAGATACCGTATAATATCTCTAATGCCAGAAGAAATCAGATTTGAAGTGAAACCAAGAAACACTTTGCACCTCACAGATTCTCTATAAGCAATATCTCTTTCCTCTTCACTGCAATCCCCTGTTGGAGTCTCATGGGAAAGTCTCCAATTTATCTACAAAAATGTAAAGAGCAGCATTAGAATTGGGTGCAATTCGATATATCATTAACATCCATTATGCAAAATGTTCATTGCATTCTCTATAATCAGCCAATAGCCTATTACAACCATGATTGAAATTCTATCTGTTATCGACCTCGAAAAGTTTGCATTTTTTAGTTAGCTGAAGCTGATGCAGAGCAATAGACTTCATCGTAACTTCAAATAATAACTAGCTCTTTAGCAACAAAACGTATTAGAACATGAAACTCCAATCAAAGATCAGTATATCCAAACAACCTAAACCGCCATCCAGAACGATGAAAATACCAAACCACCAACAATCAAGTATTCTGGACCATAATTAGTACATGATTCCAGAAGCAATAAAAAACCAACCTTTCCCAAAAATGTAAATTGAATAAATCGTAAGAAGAAAGAACAAACCATTTCGTTAACAAGTTGAATAGCGTCGCCAAGATTGGAGGCCTGGAAACCAGTGGAGATCAAGGACTTGAGCAAATCGGGATGGTTGCGGCCTTTATTGAAATCATAGCCCTCGATTTTGATACATTGGTCGTCGAGTAGCTCAGATTTCTTGAACACAGTCGAGCGAACCGATTCTGGTAGCTTGTCATTCATAGATTCTCCCATGGCGTAGAAGGGTAAAAAAAATCAGTGGCTCAGTGCCCTGTGCCACATACGAAAATTAGCCCCAAACTCATTATATAATTTAAACAAAGGAAAAAAAAAAAACCAAAAACATGAATCCTCATCTTTGACAATAAATTAACTCCTCAATATTTTTCTTTTTATGATTTTTTTCCTTCATAATCATATCATATATCCTTGTAGTTCTAGGAAGTTTCTAGTTTTGAGAAGCATGATTGATAATTCTACACCTAGGTGTCTAGAATTTCCACATTCTATTCATTATCATTTGTTAAACTGGTTTGAAAACAAAATAACGAGCCGGGTTTGTTCAATGAATTCAGAGACAATTAAAAAACCATTAAAACTATACAAACTTTTACGAGAGACCGTCTCTCGGATAAACCAGATCAACATAACATATTGAACTGCAAACATCATATGTTTTCGTGTGTTTAATAAACTTGTATTATACTTGCATTGATTGCATTTCTAAAATGTGAACAAACATGCGATGGTTATAGCTAAATATGCAATGTTGATCCCGACTCTCGGAGATACAGTCTCTCGCAAAAGTTACTCGTAAAACTATGCATTCATTCACGAACTGGGTTTTGTTTTCAGAAATATAAAACAAAAGATTGTTGACCAGCTTGTGCAGTTGTGCTGCTTCTTCAGACCAAACTGGGTTCTTCTTGACATATGCAAATTAGGCAAAGAATGGGAGAAAAACAAGAACCAGTCTAATCAGGCAAATCCAAATTAATCCGAGAAGCAAAAGATAACGAAAGATTACCCATAAAAAGCTGGCTTACCACTTCCACCCAGATTTCCAGAAGTGCAGGAGTCGATTATTTCGGTTTCTTGAAGGAAAATCGATTTGGGTTTCTGAGTATAAGAAGGAAGACAGTGATATAAATCATATGAATAACAAAAGTAATCTCAAACCTTTAACAAAAACTACACACAAATATAAAAGTTGAAAACTTAATTGACAGAATGAGATACCTACAGGCTTCAACTTAGATTGAGAGTGACGTCTGAACTGAAGCAGAGCAGCTTTGAGAATTTGCTGTTTTTGCTTGCCTTGTCTCTGCAAGTCAGTTTTTCTTTAGAATTGTAAATTTCGGCGTTTGGGCAATTGGGCTCCGTCGACCTCTTCTTATGACGGATTAAACTTGCCGGAACGTCCAACGTGGAAGAAACGATCTAAAGAGGATTATATACTTTTAGTTCGCAAACAAACATTTTACTCCATCACCATCTTTTTTTTTTTTTTTTTTTTTTTTTTTTTTTTACGATTTCTCACAGGTATCCACTACATGTGACTAGAGGTGAGCATCGGGCCCGAACCGAGACCGAACCGAAAAAGACCGGCCCGAAAATTTAGGTTTTCCTTGGCCCGAGGACCGGACCAAATTATGGTCGGTCCGAACCAAAAATTTCGGTTTGGTTCGGGCCAAAACCGAATTAAACTTAGAAAAATGAAAAAATTAAGAGAAAAAGAGATGGAAGAGAATAAAAACTGTCCAGATCTCATTTCTTTTCTTCCCCTTCTCTTTTCATGCTCATCCCCTTTTTCTTTTCTTCCCCTTCTCTTTTCATGCTCATCCCCTTTTGATGGGGGCGGAGGTGGAGGCGCGGAGCAGTGGAGACGGAGGCGGCGGAGTGGTGGACGGAGGCGGAGGTGAGTTGGGGCGGAGGAAGGAGAGGGTTTGGATTAGGGGCTAGGGTTTTATTTGGGAAGAAGATGATATTATGAGGAAAGGGAACACGCCAAGCTATAAACGGCCCAGCTAGCCTAATCGGTTTTGTTCGGTCCGGATCATGGTTTTGAGTTTTGGCGGACCGACCAAAACCGAATTTCATAATTTCTAGAATGAGGACCGAATAGAATAGGTTTAAATTGGCCGAAACCGATTTTCAGGTTTCGTTTATCTTCACCTACATTAATCCGTCAAGAACGATGTTACTTTTTTGCGCTACTCCCAAATTGTGTTTTTTACATATCTGAGGTTGAATCTGACGCTTAAGTGAACTCAAACGATCACCTTATTAAAGGGAAAAATTTATTTTTACTACCTTAATTTATAACAGTTACGATTTTTGCACCTTTGGTTAATTAGTTGTGACCACAAAATAGGTATTAAAATTGAACGGTCACAATTAAAGGTACCAAAATTGTAACGGTAACAATTTAAGGTATTAAAAATGAATTTTTCTCCCAATTTATTGGACCAGCCTTATTCCCAGATTCTGATGAAGAAATGTTGGAATGATTTGGCTCCATGGACAACCTCCCTCCACATCTCCTCCTCGAAATCCTGACCCGGCTTGGCGACTCGGCCGACCTGGCTCGTTGCCGAGTCGCCTCCAAAGCCCTAAACTCGCTCTCGCCGGAGATCCGATCCGTCAATCTCTACTGCTCCTACCTCCGCTACACCAAGTACCGAACTCCTCTAACTCGCACCTCGATCACTCCTTTCAAGGTTATCTTCTGCAAATTGATCGACGAATTGCCGCTCATTGATTCCGTAGCAGTCGGAGTCGAGAAGTCTCTGGGCCTCGTCAGGTACGACGAGGTCGAGGACGAAGAGGATGACTTGTTCCTCTCTGATGTTGGGTTTCTGAATCAGTGGTTGCCCAAAGTTTCTGCACAATTGAGATCCCTTTCGCTTTCCGACTTTTGGGTGCAGGCTTGCTGGCGACGATCCGATATTCTTTCACTCCTTTCTTCTTGTTGTGAGTCTTCTCATTAAGTATTATTAACCTTTTTTAAACTATACATTTGTCCTGGCCGATGATTTATCCTCGATTAAGAGACTGATTTGTGGAGTTGTATTCAGCTAAAGATGTGGTATGAGCTGAGTTTTGCTAAAACTAGTTTCAATTCAGCTGTTTTTTTCACGGTCATTGATTGATACAGTAATTGTGACTGAAGGTAGTCGTTCGAGTACTTTCGAGTACTGGTGAATCATAGTTGTGTGATAAAAATCATGTGATGGAAAGTGCAAACTGCGTTTGCTTGGCTGAGGATTTATTGTGAATTCAGAGTATGATCAGCTGGAAAGCTGAGAGTTAATACTGCTAACTTATAGTTAAAGTTAGGAAGCTTCTGGTTTTTCATTCTTCGTTTTCTTTGCTAAAGTTGCAGTTTCTATTTTTCTGTTAGAAATGGCAATTCTGATTTTACTGGTTCCGATTTGGCTTGCTGCAGCTATTTGTTCCTGATACATTTGGTGTTTTAACAAGTATTGTATCACTACTTTGTTTCTCTTTAATTGCAAGTAGACCATAACAGATTAACTGAAATTGGGCACTGCTGTAAATGCAGGTATCAGCCTCCGTCAGTTAGAGATTAGGAACGCATGGTTATCTGTTGATGGATTAACTCCAATGGCAAACCTCACAACTTTGACCCTTGAATTCATAAGATTGGATGATGAGAACTTGGAGAAGGTAAACAAATGTTTCCATTCGCTGCAAGTTCTAAACTTGATTGGGGTTGGAGGCCTTAAAGACCCGAAAGTTCATCTTGTGCATCTCAAAACATGTCATTGGATACTGTCCAATGCTCCAGATTCTATATCCATACATTGTCCCTGTCTTGTCAATCTCAAACTTAGATGTGTGACACCGGATGTACTTGTGATTGAAACTCCATTGTTATCTGATTTGCACCTGTCTCTTGGGAGTGCTGGCAATTTCAAAGTGATTGAATTCTCTGATTTGAGGAAACTTCATCTTGAATCAACGTGCTTACGCAGCCTTATCAACACATTGCCTTTTGGCAAAACGGTCAAGAATTAACTGTTGTCTCGTCTAGGTGGGATGTGCCTCTTGGAGTTACCAGGTCCTATCTTGAGCTATTGTCTTCTGTTTTTCCTAATCTTAGCTCCCTTACCTTGACATCTGGTGCTTGGTCAGAGTTGGAGACATATCCTGGGCTAGGAGGGTCCATGTCCAGGACTGACTTGAAGGGATTGAAATGCATGACTGCATATTTAACAGTAAACGATATAGAGGTTACTATGTCCACCATATTCTATTTGTTGGATAACTGTAGCAGCCTGTCTCATACGACACTGTTCATCCACCGGGATGTTGTTTCTAACGTCACTAGCAGCCTTATCTCAAGGTGCATGGCCCGGTGTGCAAGAGTAAGATGGAAATGGGGACTGTGGAAAGAGGGAACAAAAGATGCTTGGATTTCTGATGGCATCTAACCACTTGGTATTCAAGACATCTCATTCTGCTGTGTGTAAATTAAGAACAGCTGAACAGCAAAGGGATTATTTGTGTGTTCCTCAGCATCCCATAAGTAAATACTACTAGTAAATTATATTATATCCATTGATGTAGGCTTGTATGTGTTTTGTAAGTTTTATGAACAGACTTGAATGTACACAATACAGTCGAGATTAAAGTTGTAATTTGTGCAGCAGGATGTTGTCATTAGGCGTTGCCTTGTGGGTGCATTCTAAACAATGTGATGCGGGCTAGATCACATGAAGCTTCAACTTTTTACCATTTTTCGTGCATTCTTCACCCTTCCTTCCTAAATCCTGCTGAGCTTATTTCTCTCTCTACCAAAAAAAAAAAAAACCAGTGTGCCCCTGCTCACAGACGCACACAAACCCAAACAAGAAATATTGCTTCATCTCATGCACTTCCCCTGCAACTATGCAGCATTTTTTTACTAGATGAACCGGATTGTTGAAAAGGGTTACTATAAAGACTTAAGTTGTTGTCTTGCTGCTACAATTGAGCTACAAGGCACAAATCAATAAACTCTGCATACACTTAACTAGTGCTAGTTATGAGTATCACCAAATATTGCAATAGACTTTTAAAAGGTGAAATCTTTGTATACTCGTTTTCCACTTTAAACTATACATTGTGTAAGTTTGTCAATTCAATTGGAAGTTGAAACTGCAAAATGTCAGCTGACGAGTAGATTATGAACCCCAAAGTATAATATACATGAATGGATCTCAAACAGAAATCTGAGCCCCATCATATTCACCACCGGGCACATACACTCATACATCGCACCTGATAGCAGTAGTTGTAGAACGATTGCTTTAAGTCAAATTTATTACCCCTGAACCAAGTGCTATCAAATTCTAGTAAGTCTTATATGAATACATATATCCCCGGAGTTTTCTAACTTCTTCAGATGACTCATTGAGCAAACGATCAACATAGAGGCAGAGTGTGGCTCCACTGAGATTGAGAAACAGAGCTTATGTCAGGTATATTTAACTCTACAAATAACTATATGCAGAAAGGGTAGAGAAGGTTTACCCCAGTGGAGCAAATGGAAGCCACATGATATCCCATCTGAATTTTGTCAACCTGCAACAAACAATTGTTTCATGCTCAAATTCAAGCGCATATAGAATTTAATATATTAACTACTTCAGAATCTTTGAAACAAACAGGTCTGTTCCAGGGACAAACTCGGAGAATATAAGATAAGAGTACAAGGATCATAATGTGGAAAGATATTGATAAAGTATACAAATTTTGTAAACCGTTTCTTTAAGATTGAGACACATGACTATGATATTTACCACAAATATTCATAAAAACTACCACAAATTAATATCAAAATCAAATTTGGTAGCTTACCTAAGCATGTGGTAGAACCAGAATACTGCCAATAATGTGGCGGGGAAAAAGGAGAACCAAAGCCAGCGGCGATGTTGCTTTGAGTTGGGTGTTAACCCGGTCATGATCATCAGGCATACTAAAACAGCAGTCAGGTCTGCATCATAGCTTGCATTACAACACTGGTAGCAAATTTATGTTGAACAAGAACACTGTTCTACTTGCACAAATAAATACTGAATATATATATATGGATACTACGAATGAACCACCAGTTACTAGCACATTAACTACAAATTATAAACTCCCACAACCTAAGAAGGAAATGATAAACACATTTGTCTCTTTAATTTTTCCAAATAAATTCATGTTGTTACCCCATACATGAGAACAGCAACTGAATAGAATATATTGATAAGGGCATTCAGTGATATAGATTAGAACTTGCCTAGGGGTGGTTTAACGTGACAGCTAGGATCCAATATACATCCCCAAGTAAATGGTCAGGAAAACAAATCAGCATCTAGCATTATCTCCACAGGAAAGTCTGATGAACTAACCTGCAGCTAGAATACTCCATGAATTAACCTCGTGCATGAAGTAAGCATGATAACGCTGCATTAACAAGAAGCATGAAAATATTGATCAGCAGTTAGGTAAAAGTAATTCGTCAATAAACTAGTGAGGTCCCTAACATCTAATCATACCCTTACAGCTTACAGGGAAAAATTGAAATAATAGCTCAGTTACTCCATTAGCTTTTTTCAACAAAATAAATGCAAAACATGCTTTAACATTCCCCAACGATCACTTCCTTTTTAAGTACTGACGAAAGACGGGCATATGTCATGATTATTTCGAGTGTTATTAAATCAGACTAGTTTGAAAACTCTTAATGCTACAGATCAACATCATGGATTCAATTCTCCACCAAAGATATAGTCCATCAATCACCCAAGCCATCATGCTCTAAGATAGCATCCACGTCTTTCTCCTTTATGAGAATGTAAAGTCCTTTGGCTAGCAAACAAATCAAGTTTCAAAGGACTAGAGTATTCGATAATCGATATAGACAATTGCAGGTACAAATATAGAATACGGATAGCTAATTATTCAGAAATCAGAACCAGAACAGCAAAGTTAAAAGCCACAAATAGCATCACAGCACATTAACACACACTATTTGCAAATCAAACACTTGGTACGTAATCGAGCTGCAAATGAGAAGAGAAAATACCAATTCCCAGGGAAAGTAAGCCTGGCTATAAGTGGAGTAAAGAAGGAAAGCCGCGTAACAAAGAACCAGTCCACCGAACAGAGTCTACAATAACAAAATCAACAACTACAGACATTATAGGTAGCTAATTTAAGTGAATTCGAACAGCTGAGATAAACAATTAAGCAGTTTGTGCAAAATTACCCTCCATAATCGAGATTGCTGAGATTGTGTCTTCTCCAAGGATCGAATTAGTTCTTCTTGTTCTGCATACACGCACAGAAAGCTCAATTTCAAACTTCAGTAATAAATACTTGAGTGACAGAAAAATCTGAGTGATGGCGAACCTTCTGTGTCGATCGGGCGAGTATCGTCGCGAGTAGGAAGTGAGTAATCGCCGTTACCGTCGTCGTACAGTTTCTTCCTCCATTTCCGAGAGAGTTTTTCCATCGTTTATTCGTCTCCTTGCTTAACTTTTTTTTACTATTTTCTACCCAAATTAGTTTTCCATTTCTTTTACTTGAGAGGAAATAATTATAAAACGAGTGAGACAATATACTCATTAGCATGCGACTAAAACTTTTAATATTACTGTTTGGTTAACATGCGATTAAAACTTTAATTTAATGAAAAATTTAGTTGTTTTTAATCAAGGTTTCTTAGTTTTAATTGTTATTCGAGCACTTTTAGCGAATCCATAATTTGGTTGATTCTAGGACTTATGGCGAATCATGGATCGTACTTCAGTGGGGCCGAAGTTTAATTATATATGACCTTTTTTTTTTTTACGGAGAGCGTAAGATGTAGAGTAGGATTTTGTAATACAAATTTATGATATTTAGTGTCGTATAATGGTAATACATCAAATATCAGGGCTCCCAACCCACTTGCCCCTTTAAATAAACTATTGAATCTTGTAATACGTGACATTGCACATTTAAAGGAAGAAAAACAATCCATTTGGATCCATTGGTCTAGAAGTCTAGATCTCAGACTTACAAGGTTCAAGGCATTACACATGGTACTCGAATTTTTGTACAAGTCTCTTAAATCTGATTAGGTAGAACATTACATCAAAAAATATTATATGGCAGCTTTTAAAATTCGATGCATATTAAAGTTTAAACTACACTAACCTATGTCGTCTTCAGATCTCATGACAGGAGAAAGACGACTTCCATAGAACGTATGATCGTTCGTGAGCACTATAACGAGCAAAACAAACAATAAACAACCAAAAGCTAGATTTTAATTGTGATTTTATATTTGAAACAAACTTGTTGTATCGCTTGTTTCAAAATAAATGGTTGCTCAGCTAAATAGAAATATTTTAAATGCTACTACTATGACACTAGGAAATAGTATAAATTTCAAAGATCTGCTCTTCCAGGGCATCTTGGGAAGGGAATCACATCTCTGATGTTCTCAATTCCTGTAGCAAAGAGAATCATGCGCTCGAAACCAAGTCCGAACCCGCTGTGCTTAACAGTCCCAAAGCGCCGCGTGTCAAGATACCACTCGTAAGTCTCAAGCCGAAGGCCCATCTCCAATATCAAGAGGGGCAGAAACAGTGCCTTATCAAAATCCAAATCACTTTACATGAAAATGAAAAATAGGTCGCATTTACAACATTCACTCACCTATCCCTGAGAACCTCATAATTCTCTTCTCTTTGGCTTCCTCCAATAAGTTCTCCAACCTGATACAGAAAAGAAATTTTGAAGCAAAACTCATGCCACTATTCGTAATGAAAATATGCCTAATAGAACTTCATTATACACAATATGATGTGAGTTTACTTTAGAGCTAAAATGTCACAGAAACATACCTTTGGTACAAGCACATCCATAGCAGCAACAGTTTTCTTGTCTTCGTTGACCTTCATGTAATATGCTTTGATGTCCTTGGGGTAGTTGTAGACAATAACAGGTCCTTTGAAATGTACTTCACTCAAATATCTGCACGAGTTTATAGATTATTCATTCAACAAAATAGACGAGATAGCTAATCATTGATGACATATAAACTAGCCAGCTTGCTTACCTTTCGTGTTCAGATGCCAGATCAATCCCCCATTCTACCTTGTTTACGAATTTTTTCACCTTATCCACCTTTTCAAGAATCTCAATGGCCTGCGTGTATGTCACTCTGCTGAACTTGGAACCTACTACATTTTGAAGTCTTTTGATGGCCTCTTTGTCTATATGTTTGTTTATGAACTCCATGTCATCTCTACAATGGTCCAGTAACCATTGACACAGAAATTTGACATATGCCTCGGCACAGTTCATATCATCCTACAGAAGCAAATTAATTTCCATCATCTCTCATGCAAGAGCATAAATGCTTAAACCATACTGATAACATAGATGCCAGTAAAGCAGTAACGAAAAGGAATCCAACAGATATTCAAAAATAGGACATGAGGTTTTAAGAATTGGGTTTACTATGGCAATACCAATGGAAAACAGACATAAAGATATTACCCAGATGAGGGGAGCCGGGCTCTTTATCAGGACAAATATAACGGGATGTTTGGAAAAGACAACAGAATAGAATAATGAGATTCCAAGTAGGCCATTTTTCTATATGTTTGTGTTGACGTTCAACTGTGCAAATATGATAGTATGATCCATGGTTCATCTGATCTCAAGAAGCTTTGTCGTAATCTGTATACGATAATTTTTGCAAGTGATTATGGAACGAGCATTTGGCAAATTGCACAAATAATTTAATGACCGCAGAGGAGCACTCGTGATGGAGCATGATTTATTGAAACTTTAAAAGAGATGACATTTTCTCCTAACATCTTTAAAGCCATAATGTAAGTAGAGGAGTTAAGAGATTGGTACCTGTATATCAGCAAATGCTATTTCAGGCTCCACCATCCAAAACTCAGTAAGATGTCTTGAAGTGTGCGAATTCTCTGCTCGACATGTTGGCCCAAAGGTATACACACTGCCGGGAGCACATGCGTATGTTTCAGCCTGAAGTTGTCCAGATACAGTTAAAAATGAAGGCCGTTCAAAGAAGTCCTGCTTGTAATCGATCTTCCCATCAATCTTGGGGAGGCCACCAGAGAGGTGCCTCTCCTGCAGTTTCAGTCTTTCTTGCAATTTGGACAGATTCTCTTTAGCTGCCGTGAGCTCTGCAACAGCAGCATTGATCTCTTGTTTGCTTGCTTTGTCAGATTTTAGCTTTTTAACTGTTTCTCCTTTCTCCGCAACGGCAAGTTCAGCAGCACTAATATCAGATTCTGATGGAGCTGGGTTCTCTCTCAGATCATTCTCTATTTTCTCTAAATCATTGATTAATGTTGTGACTTGGAACATCTCGCCTGCGCCTTCACAATCACTGGTTGTAATGATTGGAGTATTGATGTAAAAAAAACCATGTTTCTGGAAGAACGTATGTGTAGCATACGCCAAGGCATTACGAATCCTAGCAATTGAAGAAATCTACCAAAGAGAAGATATTTTCTGTGAGATGTTAGCAATGGCATGGCAGAGTAGTCATGAAGAAACAAATATACTTTAACGGTACACAACAGCCCTAGATGGGAATCAAATCTGACAGAAAGGAGCATGCAAATTGCCGATTATGGCTAAAACCGGGTAAACTAAATCATCCATATTTTTCGAATCTTGGCCAAACCACATTCTTTATATATATATAGTAGTTTAGACATACATATATCACAGCATCCAGAAGGTAATACCGTAATACATTCAAAATTTCAAACAATGTATGTATAGACACCAAAAATATCCATATCATTCGCACCAAAGGTTAATTAACACGGCTGGATTAGTTGTATCAGATAGTAAAAACGAAGAAGAAGAAATATTCACCTTGCTGTTCCTGGGACGGAGATGCATAACATCCCTAAGACGCTCAAGCGAATATTTGGTCTTGGGCAATGGATACTTATCCGAATCGACCGGCCCAACAGACAGAACCTCATCCACATGGAGCTCAATCTTCTGCCTCTTATCTTCCGGCGGTTCCTTCAACAAACCAGTCACGTGGACGCAGGTTGTTAGGATCAGAGAATCCATTTTTAGCTGTTTTGGAAAGTTTGGCAAGTTAGCTTAAAAACGTGTTTTGTTATGGCGTTTTAGCGGTTCCATTAGTTGTTGTAGCTAATAGTGAAGCCATAGGATTATAACACGTGGCTTGTGATCGAATGGATGTTGTGCATCGAGTTCGTTATCACTGTTTTGGTTCGATCGATCCTTTAAATAGCCGATTCATTTGTGATTGTAATCATTGGAATATATTTGAATCATAATCAATCCGTGCTCAACCGTTCCGGTGAGTATTCTCTTCATTTGTGATCGTATTTCTCGTGATAGGAGTACTGATCTTAACAATTGGTACCAGCAGCCATTCCTTCCGCGAAGTCTCTGATCATCCATGGCGAAACCGAATCATACAGCTCGAATTGAGTTGTTGGAAGCTAAAATTGGTGAAATTAAGCTGAGTTTGGGCAATATGGAGGCGAATCAAGCTCAATTTAAGGAAACTCAGGATCGTATGCAGGCCAGTCAGGAGCAGACGATTACAATGCTTGAGGAGATGCTTCGTCGCAATCCTAGCCGCCGATCGGAAGGTTCTCCAGTTGAGCCAACGCGAAATGAGGTTAATTCTTCTCATACGCGTTTTACTGCTCCACGTATGGATTTTCCCCAATTTAGTCATGATAGCCCTCGTAGTTGGTTGAGGAAATGCAATAAGTACTTCATGATAAATTCCATGAATGATGTGGATAAAGTGGTAATGGCTGGTATGTATTTTGAGGGGGCTGTGGAGAGCTAGTATTTGGATAATATTGAGGGTAAGGAATCTATGGGATGGAGTAGATTCGTTGAGCTGCTTTTGTATCGATTTGTTGCTGCAAATGGTGAAAATTTGGTTGGTGAATTAACAAACTTAGGCAACACAGTACAGTGGATGAGTATGTTCATAAGTTTGATGAGTTGAAATCATTTATGAAGCATAAGCATGGGCAGTTAGATGAAGATTACTACATTAACAGTTTTATTAGTGGCTTGAAAGGTGAAGTAAAGCATATGGTAGAACTGCTAACTCCTGTTTCTGTTGAGCAAGCTATTTTAATGGCTAGAAAACAGGAAGCATTAGTTGATGCTGTCAATAAGGGAAAAGGAGGTAAACTGGTTACTGGTACAAAAGTGGTGAAGTTTGGAGCAGAAGCTGGTAAGATAGTTGGTAATGGTAATGAGAAGTCCTCTTATATTAAGAAACTATCTCAAGAGGAGATTGATGACAGAAAAAGGAGGGGATTGTGTTTTAATTGTGATGAACCATACACTTATGGTCACAAGTGTAAGAAACTATTTGTCATCATGATGGAAAATGAGATGTTACCAATTATGCTTAGTGATGATGCTGTAGAGGATGATGGGGAAATCAGGATATCTGCACATGCTGTTAGTAGCATGGATGTTGCAGATACTATTAAGGTGAAGGGGCAAGTTAAGAATGTTACTCTTATCATATTGATTGATTCTGGTAGCACTCATAGTTTTCTAGATCCACAAGCAGCACAGAAACTTAATTGTGATCTGGAATCTACAAATCCTCTGTCAGTTTCAATTGCTGGTGGTGGAAGGTTGCATTGTGATTCCAAGTGTAAGAATCTGACGTGGGAAATGGCCAATCACAGCTTCACAGCAACATTGAAGGTTCTTCCACTTGGTGGTTATGATATGGTTTTGGGGGTTGATCACTTGAGGAAGCTTGGTCCATTGTTGTTTGATTTTGTAGAGAAGACAGTCAGCTTCAATTGGCATGGTCAGGTAGTAGTGTTGCAGGGTATTCACGAGGAGCTGGGAAGCATAAGATTGATTACTGGCAAAAAATTACACAAAACACTGACTAAGAACAAGAGTTCAATACTGGGGTGTATTTTCTTAATGGAAGCTTCTACTGACAGTGATCAATCTGGTGATGAAGTATTACTACAGCCTATGCTACAGGAATATGATGATATATTCTCTGAACCAACTCAACTGCCACCCCATAGACCTTGTGATCACAAGATTACATTGAAACAAGGCACTGATGCATTCAAGCAAAGACCATACAGGTATTCATTCATGCAGAAAAGAGAAATTGAAAAGATTGTGAATGAGTTACTTGAGAATGGTTTCATTCAGAATAGTCATAGTCCATATAGCAGTCCTGTGCTTATGGTGAAGAAGAAGGATGGGTCATGGAGGATGTGCGTGGATTACAGAAAATTAAACACACTCACTATTAAAGATAGTTACCCAATACCTTTAATAGATGACTTACTGGATGAGTTGGGGCAAGTGAGGGTGTTTTTCAAGCTTGATTTGAGGTCAGGATATCACCAGATAAGGGTGCATGTGGATGATATTGAGAAAACAACATTTGTCACAGATACAGGGCTTTATGAATTTAAAGTAATGCCATTTGGGCTTACTAATGCCCCAGCAACTTTTCAGGCTCTCATGAATGATGTATTCCGGGCTTATCTCTGAGGCAATTTGTACTTGTTTTCTTTGATGATATTCTGGTTTATAGTGCAAATATGGAGGAGCATTTGCAGCATCTACAGGTTGTTTTAGCTTTACTGAGAAAACATACTTTGTTTGCAAAGAAAAGCAAGTGTGTATTTGGCAGGGATTCAGTTGAATATCTTGGTCATGTCATCAGCAATGGGCAGGTTTCGGCAGATCCTAAAAAGATTCAAGCCATAGCTGATTGGCCCATTCCAAAGTCCTTGAAGGCTCTCAGAGGTTTTCTTGGCTTAACAGGATATTTCAGAAAGTTTCAATCCCAGTATGGAGTAAAGGCTAAAATATTGCATGGTCTGACTAAGAAGGGTATGTTTAAGTGGTCAGATGAAGCAACTGCATGTTTTGAGGCTTTGAAGTTAGCTATGTGCACTCCACCTGTGTTGCATTTACCTGACTTCAGTAAAGAGTTTATTGTGGAAACTGATGCTTGCTATGAGGGTATAGGAGCAGTATTGTTGCAGTCTGAGCATCCACTAGCATATATGAGCAAGGCCTTGAGTAACCGAAATTTGGGTCTTTCAGTATATGAAAAAGAATTTCTAGCCATCATTTCTGCAGTTGAAAAATGGAGAAATTACTTGTTACATGCTCAATTTGTGATTAGAACTGATCAGAAGAGTCTGAAGTTCCTGATGGATAAAAAAATCTCAACTCCTATACAGCAAAAATACATGACTAAGCTACTTGGCTATAGTTACAAGATTGAGTACAAAATTGGAGCTAGTAACAAGGTAGCAGATGCTTTGTCTAGAAGAGATAATAGTGACACTGGAGGTTCACTCATGGTTTTATCTGTCATACAACCACAATGGATCACTGAGCTTCAAGCCAGCTATGAAGGTGATGTTATAGCTGATTCAGTGTTTGCTGAGCAAGCTTTTAATCCTTACAATATGTCACTATACACTGTGGATCAAGATATCTTGAGGTTTAAGGGTAAGATATATGTTGGTTCAAGTACTGAGCTCAGAAAGGAGATTATACTTAACATGCATACTAGTGTTGTTGGGGGTCATTCTGGTATAACTGCAACATACCAGAGATTGTTAAGTGTGTTTTGTTGGCCTGGCATGAAACAAAGAATCACTGAGATAATTTCTTCCTGTGAGGTATGTCAGCTAAACAAGCATGAGAATGTATCTATTCCTGGTATGTTGGTTCCTATACCAAGCCCTGAAGGTGCATGGCAGCATTTAACCATGGATTTCATTGAAAAACTGCCAAAATCTGAAGGAAAAGATACTATATGGGTGATTGTGGACAGGTTTACTAAGTATGCTCACTTTGTGGCCTTATCCCATCCATTTACAGCTCAATCCCTTGCTAATCAATTTGTTGACTCTGTCTACAAACTTCATGGTTTTCCATTGAGCATTATATCTGATAGAGACAAGATCTTCACCAGTCAGTTTTGGAAGGAATTGATGAAGTTCTGTGGGATTCAACAAAAGCTTAGCACAGCTTATCATCCTCAAACAGATGGCCAGTCTGAGAGAGTTAATCAATGCCTGGAATCATATTTGAGGTGTATGACTGGTAGCTGTCAAAGAAGGTGGTGTAAGTGGTTATCTTTGGCTGAATGGTGGTACAATTCCAGTCATCATTCAGCCATTCAAATGAGTCCCTTTGAAGCTCTTTATGGGTACAAGCCTCCTCATGGTGCTATGGCTTTGCAAACACCCATTACATCAGAGAATCTGCAACAATTTGTTGGTGAGAGACAAGTCATGTATCAGAGAATCAAGTCTCATTTGGATGTTGCTGCAAATAGAATGAAACAGATGGCTGATAAAAGGAGGAGTGAAAGGCATTTTGAGGTGAATGAATGGGTATATTTGAAGCTAAGGCCTTACAGACAATATTCATTGCATAACAACAGGTTATGGAAATTAAGTCCTAAATATGCAGGACCTTTTCTGGTAATTGAAAGAGTTGGTGAAGTTGCATATAAGCTACAGCTTCCTGCTGATAGTAGAGTTCACCCAGTGTTCCATGTTTCTCTGCTTAAGAAACATGTGGGTGCAGAGGCTCCAGTGGTTGGGATTATGCCTCCAATGGACAATGAAGGCCAGTTAATGCTGCAGCCAGTTGCCTTGCTTGGCAGGAGGATTACTAAGAGGAATAATGCTGTTGTGGCACAAGTTTTGGTGCAATGGGCTCACTTGTCACCTGATGAAGCTACCTGGGAGGACTGGCAACCATTGATTCAGTCTTTTCCATACATAGAGCCTTGGGGTCAAGACTCTAAGTGAAGGAGGGAGTAATGTTTGGATCAGAGAATCCATTTTTAGCTGTTTTGGAAAGTTTGGCAAGTTAGCTTAAAAATAGTGAAGCCATAGGATTATAACACGTGGCTTGTGATCGAACGGATGTTGTGCATCGAGTTCGTTATCACTGTTTTGGTTCGATCGATCCTTTAAATAGCCGATTCATTTGTGATTGTAATCATTGGAATATATCTGAATCATAATCAATCCGTGCTCAACCGTTCCGGTGAGTATTCTCTTCATTTGTGATCGTATTTCTCGTGATAGGAGTACTGATCTTAACACAGGTCCCTGTCGAAACGACGTCGCTTAGCTTGTGCGTTTCAGCATAAACAATGACCTGCAAATTCCCTGGGCAAGATCCATCGTTCATCTCCACAAACGCCATTCTTCCCTTATCAGCCTGGCGCCCAGTTTTCACCCATCCTCCGATCTTCACCCTCTCGCCCGCTAGACCGGCGCCCATGTCCGGCCGACCCAGAATCGACTGGATTAACACCCGCTGCGAAAATTGCGCCTGCTCCACGGCGGCGCTTAGAGTCAGTCCGTCCAAGGACGGCGGAGCTGCAGCATCGTCAGACATTGTTGGAGTTTGATTTTGTGAGAATGAAAGAGCTGTGATAAAATCCCAGGAATTTGGAGGGAGGCGGCTATTTATACTCTGTTTATAGCTTGCAGTGGTGAAGAATCGGGTCACTGGAAAGATGTCAAAAAAACAAGAAAGATGACCCGCGTTATTTATAGCCAATCGGGGTCACTGGAAAGGAAGAGTTTGTATGCACTTGGAATTGTAACCTTATATAATTACTCCATCCTAAAATAGCTTCCACTTTGATTTTTTACCATCAAATTTTTTCAAACTTTATTACGAATAATTATTGAATTGCAAATATAAAATATTCAATTAAATTATATAATAAAAATTTAGTCCCTGAAGTTTCATTATATAAAAAAATTGAACATTTTACATTTACGGTTTAAGATTGATTCGTAGTCAAAGTTGAAAAGTTTGACTGTAAATAGTCAAAGTGGAAAGTTATTTCCGGGACAGGGGAAGTACTTTTTTAGGTTTTAAGCTTGTGTTTGCAAATGATTAAAAAAGTGATTTTGTGATTTTGAAGTAGTAAAAGCAGTTTTTAATGTTTTATATTACAACTTATGCTGCAACTTTTCTGTAAAAAAGCAGGTAACCGCCAAAAGCAGAGAAGAAACCCAATAGTTGCTTCTAACTGCTTTAAGCAAGTAGTAGCTTTTTTTCAATTAAAAACAACTAATTAAATTAATTTTTGCAAACACTAAAACTTCTGCTTTTACAAATTTAAGCTGCTTTTTATATGATATATCAAACACTACTGACTTTTGCTTAAAATCAACCTTAATCAACTTTTAGTAGAAGCAGACAAGAAAGGACAAGGAAAAGCATTTGCAAACACACGCTAAATAACATATAGAAATTTTTCATATTTGCATGTATATTTCCATGTGATATCAGTTAAAAATATACAGAATAACATACTTCTCGGCAGATGAGTAAATTAAATAGCATTAATTCTTGAAAAATGCATGATTTTCCTAAATATTAGGAAACACCACCTTTATTCAATACAAGTGTATACACTACAAAAAAACAGGGGTTTAGCGACGGACTTATCCGTCGCTAAACCCCCTGCCGATTCGTCGCTAAGGCCTTAGCGACGGATAGACGCCTGTCTTAATGACGGGCGTCTCTAAAAGCAGATTTTAAGTTTTTTTAAAAAATAAAATTCTGCTATTTTGGTGACGGGCGTCTCTAAAAGCAGATTTTTTTTAAAAAAAAAAAAAAATTCGTATACAAATACAAAATTCGAATACGAATATAATAAATCGAACGAGATCTTGATTTATCGAAACTACAATATTCAAATCGGACAATAATACGGTTGATATTCAAATCGGACAAATCAAAACTACAATATTCAATACGATTATACAATAAATCAAAAATTTTATACAATATTCAATAATACAAAATTCAATATACAATAATACAATACAATATTTAAATGATTATACAAAATCGAAAATTTTATACAATACAGTATTTAAATTCAATCGGAAGTGGATCAGAGATGATGGAGTTGGATCGGAGCAGATCCGTCTTGTCCGATTTGGTATTGGTTGAAAGATGGGAGTGGTGGACGAAGAGGAGACGGATAGATGGTGGTGCAGTGGAAGGAGGATGGTGGAGGAGGAGGCAGTGGTGGATCGATGGTGGTGTGGTGGAGGCAGTGGTGGAGTGGTGGTGCGATGGAGGTGGGGCGGTGGAGGAGGAGGTAGTGCATGGTGGATCGATGGTGGGGCGGTGGAGTGGTGGTACGGTGGTGGTGGAAGTGGTGGTGTGATGGTGGTGCGGTGGAGGTGGGGCGGTGGAGGAGAGGCAGTGGTGGATCGATGGTGGGGCGGTGGAGTGGTGGTGGAAGTGGTGGGAGATGGAAAAATGGGGAATGGTGGCTGTGGGGGTGTTATATTACGATTTTTAGGGTTCTAGCGATGGATAGATTTATCCGTCGCTATTTAACGACGGATACGACTATCCGTCGCTAGAGTTAGCGACGAACAGTCGTATCCGTCACTAGATTTTTATTTTCCTTTTTTTTTAATTTTAATTTCTTTTTTCTTTTTCTTTAAATTTTGGCCAACTATTCTAGCGACGGATACGACTATCCGTCTCTAGAGTTAGCGACGTATTTTATCCGTCGCTATAGCTAGCGATTCGTCGCTAGCTAACGACGGATAAAATCCGTCGCTAACTTACCGTGGCTAAACATGGAAATTCTTGTAGTGATACCATGCTCATATGAATTATATTAGTTTAATATGATCTTTACTATTGTATAGGAAAATCAGGTCTTTTACTAATCCATTTATGGAGACTTTGAACGGACAATATCAAACATTTTCAGTGGAATCTTATTTATTTTGTTTCCTTTTAGTATAGGAGAATAAGATTTTTCTCTTAGTCTAAAAAAGAATATAGATGAGTTAGGGTGAACTCATGAATAAAATTAAGTGTCATCAAATGTTTAGATACTCTAAACCAACTTGTAAACGCTTTAAGGTCCGGTTGTGTTTAGTTCTGCTTAGTTGGTTTTTATAATACAAATTAATTCAGTTCAGTTCCATTCAGTTCATTTTTATGCATTTTCATTATACTGATAGTAAAAATTAAAAACCTCAAACGTTTATCGCTATCATTATTGTGTTTGTCATCCCTTTTTAGTCCATTTATAAAATGATCCCAAGAATACACAATGCTTCATGAGTAACAAAATTCAAAGAGTTCCTCAAACGCCGGTATCCATCTCAAAATTTTAATTCAAACAGAGGCCATTAAAGTTGTAACACTATATCAACTCATAACTCGTTGAGTTATAACGTTATATTAACTCAGTATTCTTTGATTTACAACATTATAAATATTATATTAACTCATACTATATTAAGGTTCTGTTATCTTTGTCTGAACTGAACTTATATGCCACTGAACTGAATTTATTTGTAGTATAAAAAATAACTAATCAAAACTGAAGTAAATTGAAATTAATGAGTTTTCAGATGAAGAGAACATATGTTGAATTTTTCTTTTGTAATATTTGGTGCCAGAGATCGCACCAATTAACCCAAATTCAAAAGGATGAACAATGGGCCAACAAAACTAAATAGGGAACCAGGGCCCAAACTAAGTATTAAGCGGCTATCTATTTTGATTAGCCCAACTAGACTAGCAAATGGACTCTACAATTCAGCCCGTTTCAGATCCTCCTCTTATATCACCATATATCCCTAACCCTAGAACCTTTTACCTGAAGCCATCGTCTCGCACTAGTAGCAGCAGCAGCCGAAAAATCAATCTGCAAATCCTCTCTGCGTCTTCGAAGAAAGATCAACCATGGGTAAGCTTGATCCAATTTATCCTGCTCATTTCTAATCACTGATGTAATCAATCGACGTTAATTTGATCAATTTCAGGTAAGGTTCACGGTTCATTGGCTCGTGCCGGAAAGGTCAGAGGACAGACACCTAAGGTCGCAGCGCAAGACAAGAAGAAGAAGCCACGTGGCCGTGCACACAAGCGTATGCAATACAACCGCCGTTTCGTCACAGCAGGTAACCCTAGCTTTTTTGTTTAGCTGAACTAATTTGTAATTCCATTTCAATCATAGTGAAAATTTTGGTATTTGGAGGTCTTTTGTAAGTGCTAGATGTTTGATTGAATGTTATTCAGAGTAGATTTTGATGGTTGTGTTTCTGATGATTGCAGTTGTTGGATTCGGAAAGAAGAGGGGGCCAAACTCATCTGAGAAATAAACCATAAGTATCTCGATTTTCGCTATAATGTAGTAGTTGTTAGACGTTGATGGGCTGTGTTAGCAGCTCTCTTTTTTTGCTTTCAAATATGATTAACTCGCCTACCTGATCAATTTATGTATAACTGAGTTGGATTAATCTCCGGATTTGCGAGCATTTATATTCATGGCTTATTTTTTATGTTTGATTGGTTCTTCATAGTTTCATAAAATTTTGATCAAGCAGTCGATGTTTTCATAGTTTCATACTGAATTGAGCTTTGATGCTACTGGTGCATCTAAGCCTAAATGCAGTTATACTGCCCTTAATCTTTGGTTTGGTTGGTGCTTAGAATGATGGTATGATACTATTGGAGCATATTATCTGTTCAGATTCTAGTGACTTCAATCAACTGGATATTTGGTCGTGCAACTTTGTCTATATAACTGGTTAGATCTTGTATGCAATCTTGGCCGGCCCTCAAGTCCTATACTAGATGATTAACCATAATCTCTCCCAAGAACTCCAAACCTTGGTGTTCTTCAAGAATTGTCTTGTCATTAGCAAGCTAGGCCAGATCAAACTCACCCATACGTGGTACTGATGTCTCAGTCAATTGTAGTATATTTGTTTATCCCATTAACTGTACTGTTCTTTCAAAATTGTTACCACAATCAGTCGCATATTTTAAGAATTTAATTGGGGGAGCGAGCAGCCCATTATAACAAATATTGGGGTTCTTGAATACAAAATGGTTATTCTGGAGAACTAGAACTGCCATGGGCCAGTACTATTTTATCTGCTGTGGCCACATTTGCTTTACTTGGATCATTAGGTGTGTATGCTTCCAGTTGTAACCGATTCATCACTACATGTGTGTGAAAGCCTGAAAGGCAGCTACACTCATAACTGCTTTGATGATTGAAGATGTGTTTGAATGTGCAATGATATGTGAAAGTACAATGAACCTTGATAAATGCCGGAATGATAATTACTCCAGAATATTACTCGTGGTATGGTTAGCTTAAACATCATCATCCAAAAGATTTGATATAGGTTGGGGTTAACTATAGCTGATTGAGTAACATGTGGGTCATTATCTTTACTTCCATACTAAAGTGTTACAATTTTCCGTTTTGAACGTTTCACTAAAAGTGTTACATTTCCTTTTATAGAAATTAGTTTTATAATAAAATTCATTTCTAACAACACATTTCCGGGTCCATATGTACTTTACCACTCAATTAATATTTCATACTTATTCTCTATCACATATTTTTGGGATCACATACTTCTATACATTTCCATAAAAATTGTGTCAAATTGTTTCACTTCACTTTTAGTGAAACGGAGGGAGTAATTTTAACAGGGAGTATGTATCATAAGTCTTGAATGCTCTGGAGACTGTTAAAGCGAGACATCATATAATATCGTTTGGACGGGTTTCTTTCAAGACATGAGCAAGAACATGCGAAATGAAATACATTTCCAGAGATAAATACTAGTACTACAGTTTAGTCTATGCTATCTTGCTATGACATGTTGTGCTTCATGATGTTTTACGGTACATCACTTAAACACCCTGGATATTCAGGGTTTTGTAGCACGTCTAAGACCACTCCCAATGGGTCTTAGCTAAGACCGTGAATAGTGACGATCGTGAACTAAGGCTGATTTAACGACCACTGCAGAAAAAAACTGTCCAACAGGTCGTGCTAAGGTCATGAATAGTGTTTTTTAATATTTTTTTCGTATTTTTTTTTTAACTTGCTTAACATATTATAAGAGTGTTTAGAAGTTGAAATTACTCAAATTGAATTCTTAAAACTCGTTTTATAAGTTATTGAGATTGAAATCAGACAGTTACAAAACGACGACGACAACAACAATAACAACAACATATATTGAAATAGTCGTTGTTTAATCTGTTTGAAAAATATAGTCGTTGTTTAATCCGTTTGAAAAATATAGTCCATTAATCTGTTTGAAACTTATATCCGTTCGGAACATGTATTAAAAACACACAGATTCATATATTGAAATCATACGGATACAACATCACAACATTACAGTCCTAATACATGATTGAAATTGAAAACACGCAACATCATATATACAACATTGAAATCCTACTTGAAATGAAATGAAAGCACACAGCAACAAACATAGAAGGAATCACATTCCGAGCTCGGACTGGAGCTTCTGCAGGATAGAAAGCTCCATCGATGACAAGTTATCGAACCTGTTTTGTAGATCGATCATCATTTGGAACTTCCCCAACGTAGCAGCTTGATGTTGACTCTCAGCAAGCACTCTCACGTCCTCAGACTTCATCTCCGCCTTCATTCGCATTACTTCAAGCTTCCTCTCCTCAAACTCAAGCCTCCGCGCCTCAACTTGCTTCCTTTCCTCAATCTTCCTCAGTTTAAGCTCAAGCCTCTTCTCCTCAATTGTTTTCATGCCTTGGAAGGATTCATTCAAACCGTCCATAATCAAGCTTCCACTCGAACCCCCCTGCTTTTGCAAGGCCTTTGCCTCTCACGACCCATAGGGCGCTTCGATGCAATATCGCTCCCATCATCAGTGCATTCCAAACCCCTTTTGGTACCGCTCCCACCACTAACCTCAACATTGATAGCCTCATCAGCTGATCCACCATTATATGCCCGAGGTTGCACCCTGCACCTACTCACCCCGGTTGCACTGGTGAAATTCATGTGAGATTGCCATTGCGGATAGTGCCTCATTGCTTCCCAACAATGCATGTTATTAAACTTACTGCCCTGTCTCTGTTTGTGTAGCTTTTTGGCCATGTTGATAACATCATCGTCATTGTAACTGCTTTTATCTCCAACACATCTTTCCGCATCATCATAAGCTGAGACAAAGTGGTTTACATCTTCTTTCATCCGAGTTCACCTACCACGTAGTGAATTTGCAGTTCGAGGTGTGAGACCGGTAAGAGGATGGCCATCTCTAATGTTTTGCTCCCAGATTTTCTGAACTTCCACAAACATCGAAGTATACGTGCGGTTGGTGGCTTTCACCGGATCCTCACTTAACGACATGAAAATCTGGATGAGAGCACGATCCTCCTCTTCAGAGTACGAACTCCTTGACCCATCTTTTTCTTCCTCTTTCCCTGCGGTTGAGGCTGCCTTTTTTTCCAGTAGGCTTGCGAGGTTTCCTTCCTTTCCCTTTTGTCGTAGATTCCGGTTGAGTCTCCGGAACATACTCCGCTGGATAAGTTGAAGAGTCTGGGTTGTATGGATTGTAGCATCCAGTCGTATCGTAGAATGAAGGTTCCGGTTGGCCTTTGGGTGAGATGGGGATTTGGGAGTTGGGAGTGATACCATAAAACTCATTCAGCATTGCCGGTATTTTATCCAACATTCCTTGTTGAGTGAGCCATATGTATGTCGGATGTTCAAATGGATTTGGTGGAGTGGAGTTCGAATTCTGGGAGTTGGGAGTAGACATTTTAGCGTTTTGAGTTTAAGAAGTGGAAGATGAGAGGAAATTGAGGTGTGGTGAAATGAGTTGTGAATGAGTCGTATTTATAGATCTCGAAAAAATATAGCCGTTGTGTATTTTTTATTTAATATTACTTTACAAATTAATTTTTAAAAAATAAAAAAAGGGAGGGTGGGGCTTTTTTAGATTTTTCAATAAAAAAATTGACTTATTTCTTCCTTCTAAACTAAAAATAAAAATAAGTCAAAAAACTTATTGAATTAACTTCTCATTGATATATTGTTTCATCGAGATTCAATTCAAATCACGATGGGATTTTCTTGTTCCTGAATGGGTCTCTTTTATGTTTTTAGGTTTATGCTCTACTCCGCTTCTTTGAGTTTGCCAAAACAAAAAGGGAGTTTCTTTTTTACTAAATTATTCCATCGAATTGAGTATGATTGTATGTGTGATAGCATCTACTATACCAGGAATATCAATGAACCCGATTATTGCAATTGCTCAGGATACAACTATTAAAAAGTAGTAAGAAGTTTGTTTCTTTGACAATACCAATTAAAATGAAGATATATATATATATAATAAATAAATAGAAATATGCTGACATTTCTGTAATGAAAAAGAGTGGGTGTTCGTAACTAACTATAGGTGTGAATAGATGTACCTCTTTGATGAGTCCCTTCGAACACAAAATCCTACTTTACATTTTTCGAAAACAGCAGAATACTTACAAAAGGTGTTATACTACAGAGTTGTTGTTGTTGTTCGTAGATTTAATTGACCAATTATCCATGCGTACGTACGGCTGATTTCGGGGCCGCCGGCCGTGTAACAAGGCCGGCCCTTAAGACCACTCCATTGGGAGTGGTCTAAACCACGGAACACTTTACCCTCATTTAAAACATACTTGTGCAGTTGAAATATGGTGATAACAGCCAAAAGTGAAATCGTAGAGGAAACTTGATTGATCCATTCTCTTTCTCCTGCAAAGAAGGTGTCAAATGGGCTGTTTGGTTGGACCAAGATTAACCAATCGTGCCAGGATTTAAGGGGTGAAAATCGGCCGAGGCATCAATCTCATTCCAATTTTTTCCTTTCTCGGTCATCCCCATTTTTTTAATCCTCACATGTAAACTTCATAGTGGTTCACCGGCATAAAATTATTTTCACAATGATAACGCTTAACTCTAACGTTGTTGGCCCAAGTACTAAAAAAATTAAGTTCACTTAAATAAAGTCTGAGTTCGAATCTTATGAATGTAGAAAACCACCATTTGAGAACCGCCTCCTCAAAACGGATCCGATAATTCTTGGCCGGTTTAGCAGCATGTAGTGAATACCATAAATTCAGAAAAAATACTCACCCCATATGAAATAAGAGATAATGCCGCTAAAATACAATATGTAACGAGCAAAGACAATCCCACTCTAATAGCATATGTAGTGAGCGATTTCCAACTCCTTTACGATCTCTTTGATGGCATTACAAATTTACAATCTTACCACAATTAGTTATTTTGAAGCATGTCACGATAATCAACTCCATTCTGTGCGCAATAAAAGTTCGAAAATTGAAAAGTTACACTAACATGTACGTACTGTTTCAAAATTAAGTTAGAAAAGAGTAAAAAACTATGCTTGGTCACTGGTCAATATATTTTGACGTGGTGACTTTAAATTACAGTAGTGACCATTACCTAATTTCCCTAAACGAGCCAAACAATGGATGATCTATTCACCTTTTTTTTCTTTCTTTTTTCCCTTTCGTTTATGAATCTATGGATGGAAAGTTGAATTTTACTCTGCAGGTTCAAAGCCTTTGGGTGTTGAATTTCAAGCCTTCATAATTACTTTTCTTGTGTACGCGCGAAACAAATAATCATTATGAGAATTCTTTGTTCAATCAAAGTCCTATTTGATTTTGATAACGTGATTTGCCTAATATGGTACTTTTTGATAAGGTTCAACCGAGAAGTGGGAACCCTTTATGATGAAAATCAGGACCATTTTGAAAACTATTTTTCACATTTAAATTTTAGGACCACTTTTGAAATGGAACCCTAATTTCCCTTCTCTTGCACATTGATTATTACTAAGCTACTTGTTTATGAGTGTAAATTGGTCAAGAACTACGGATGGATAGCCTGCCAAGTGTTGTCCCTGTGCCCTAAAAATCTAGCTTTTAAAAAAGTACAAGAGAACTAGAGTATGAAGGGAATTTACTTTAATTATTCGTTATTTGTGAACTGCATGATCACATAAGAGTATACGTTTACGTTTGAACTATGCAATATTGAAAATGGCTAAAAGGGTTTGTGAATTGGTAAATGTAACTTGTAAGACTTCATCATCCATCTAGAACCCTCACGTTCCGTTTGGTATCGTTTTGGACTCATTCTATAGAATGAGTTCAAAACACTATTTTATTTCTAAAAAATGGGGCTTTAGAATGGGATTGGAATAGAAAAGCGAGTGTTTGGTTTGTAACATTTGAGGAGTCCACTTGACCAAGCCCAATATTGACTTGTGATTGGTAGTTGCAATTAATTGATTTGAGACTAAATATTAATGTAATTCCCATTACACCCTTAATGTTCATGCAAATATTTACATAAAACCCCTTTAGTGTTTCAATTTTAAAAGGTTTCCCTCCCACACAAAGTTTAGTGGTTAGGAAGGAGCTTGTAGGATTTGTAGCTTGTTGACTATTCACTCTTGCATAAAACATGTTTAAATTGAAAAATTACACCTGCTCCCCCTGATAAACACCCTAATAACATCAGGGGCCCTGACATTTCAACAATAACAGATTGTTCCCTAAACAATTACATATTGGTCCAAAAAATGAATTTGTAGGGACCAATATGTAATTGTTTAGAGATAAATTTGTTAGTTTAGGGATCAATTTGTTATTGTTGAAATGTTAGGGGCCCCGATGTTATTACGATATTTATTATTTTTTTGGGGGGGGGGGGGCAAATGTAATTTGCCCTTGTTTTATTTTTATTTCTAACTTATAGTAGTAAAATACTTAATAATATTATATTAAATTTATATGTCCAATTCTCATTATCTAATTTAGTTTTGCAAGTTTAATACTAAAAGAATTGATCTTACTAAATATGTATAATAATTATTCACAATTAGCTCATAAGCTAACTGATGATAAACTAGTTGGTAGTTGCTTATATAGTTGATTAGTTAGTTAATTTTTATAAAAGTGTTAAGTAAATTAATTACTGATTTGCTAAATATAATATATGAAAATAAATTAACTAACTTATTTTTAAAAAGAAATAAACTACCAATTGAACAAGCTCCTAGCTAATTATAAACTGCCAGTTAGGCTGGCATCACGTAACATGCTTATGTAAAAAAAAAAGCTTATCGAGCTGATAAGAGTGTCATACACTTGGCGTGGGAGTGATATAATATTGCTTTTGTTTAGAAAAATCTTGATTTTTATAAGAATTTAACTATTTAGTGATTGTTTGGCATGCGATTTAAATAGACCGGGTTTTAATTGGATTTTAACTATGAATAGTAACTCAATTTTAATTAATTTATGAAAATTTGTTTTTGGATAGTGTTATAATTTCATAGATTTTATAGAGTTGCTATATAGGGTGTGTAAGAGTGAATTGATGTTTGTAAGAGTTTTTAAAATTATTTGATTGAGTTTAACATTATTTAATTGGTTTAAAGTTATAATAAATGAAAAAGTAAAGTGAGAGAAAAAAGTAGGTGGATAGATAAAACATAATTGAATTATGAATAGTTGGTGGATTAAAAAACAGGTATTGTTCAACTCGATTAAAGTCGCATGGTAAATAGGGTGAGAAGGACAATTTGATTAAAGCCAGACTTTAATCGCAAGCCAAACAGTCTCTTAATTACATATTTTACCATTATAATTTAATATTACTCCATATTTGAATACAAAAATTAGAAAATGCTTACTAATTTGAGATGTGTATTTCTTTAAATAAAGAGTCTAGGTTAATTGCATTTTTTACATGAACATCCAATACTGACAAATAGCAATGATCAGCGTTGATGAAGCAAATTATCCAAATCGGTAGATAAGGATTATTTAGGAAACGGATCGCATGTAGTGATCTTGAACGAACCGAGTCGAGGTTCTCATTCCTCGAGCTCGGCTTGTTAACAAAGCTAACTTTTTTCCGAGCTTGAGTCACGATAAGTAGGTTATAGCTCGTCTCATTTTGCTCGAGCATTAGTTGAGCCGAGTTCGAGATCGTTAACAAAAACTATATATAAATATTTTTTAAAAATTAATCGAGTACTATCGATCGAGCCTTGTCGAGCATCAACTCGGCTCGATACCAACACGTGCCCAAACTTAGGCTCGAGCTCGGCTCGAACACCTTATCTAACGAGCCGAGTTGAGCCTAGCCTAAGTAATGCTCGACTCGCGTAACGTATGCAATTGTCAGCATTTAATACGAATTATCCTATGTGGACGATGTTCCAAAAAATAGTTTAGCCCAAGCCCCTCTTTTTTTTTTGGTTCTGCATAACTCATTCTATATTGCCACATAGACAGCTTCAGCCAATCAAGTAGCTGCCCTTCAATTTAATCTCGGGCAGTCCAGGAGGAATCCCAACATCACAAAACCAACCAAACATAATTTTTTATACTACCAATGCAGTATGGCTGGTTCTATTGCAGAACCAAACGCACGGTCAGTGTACACGTGGAATCGGCAAGAAAGACTCTACATTTAATATCAAAATAGTTTAAACCACGGTAGAGACGTGATAGAACTTTCATATGTTAGTCAGCTACGTAGCAGAATGCTGAAGGATGACTTTGTGGAAATGTGGATTTTAAATGGGGGGCGTTAAATAGGTTGAGCTGAGTCGAACTTGGAACTTTATCGAGCTGCTCTACTCGTTTCAAAGTCGAGTACGGACATCAAATTATGAGCTAGCGAGTGAGTTGTTCAAGAGCAATCAATTCAATTTAATCCGATCATTATTTTTTAGTTTTTTTTTTTTTAGATTGTCCATGATATAAATACAACCATAAATATTTTTTTAAATACTAATGTTACTTAATTAAAATTTGGATTTTTTTTTAATAAGATAATTTTATATTACAATGGCTCAATTACAACTATTTATTGTCTTGACGCTGCCAGGGTTCGAACTCTGCACCTCCTGCATACAGTTTCAACTCCTTACCACTAGAACATCTTATGACAACCAACAAATTTTTGCGACAAATTAAGCATATAGACTAAAATAACTTAGAAAATGTTTTTAAAAGATCTTTTTAACAAGGATAGTAATCAATATATAGTCAGAATTTAGACTGAATTATCTAAAATCTGGAGTTTAATGTCAATTAAGGTAGCATGGGCGTGTGTATGGTAACAACACACACATACATAATTATCATTAATTTTTCCAGTGATCATTTTCACTCTAGCTTGCAACATTATTATTAAAAATTTCATGTAAACAACTGGTACAACAGCATAAAAACAGTGTATATAAATGTTTATCGAAAAAAGGCATCTTTCAATGGTGATGTTTCACAGTTAAATGGTTTTGTACTCGGCTGTTTCAATGTAGAGGTAATTTACCTGATCATCAGAAATCAATCACCCTTCTGAAAATGAGTTTCTGTCTTCAGCTATTTGCTTTTCTCCTTCCATGTCTTTCCTTTTATGTGTATATCATCATACCACTACGTACTCTCTTTTTTTCTTTTTTCTTTTTACTCTTCTTTTTTGCCTTCATCGATCATAAATTCATAATAAGCATCGATGTGTGTAACTGGAATTTGCTAGGCTTTTTTGCCTTCATCGATCTAATTTTTTTTGTTTTCTTTATTCTAAAACATTATATAACTAGTTACTACATTCAACCATTTTTTTTCAACTATACAATTATATAACTAGGCTTAAAAGAAGAAAGAAAAGAATATAGTATACAATTATGCAGCTGAACATCACTAATATACACTAGATGCAACTACCTCATCCGAACACAGACCTTTTTTTTGCCGTGTATCTCCCAAGGGTCTCATGCATTGGGAGAATTGTACTTTTGGTCCTCTAACTCGACGTCCTCTTCGTTTACGGTCCTATGAAATGCCAATTTTACAAAACTAGTCCTAAAACCGTATAAATACGGCCAAATTAGGTAAAAAAAACTGGGGATCACTTTTGGTCTTATTGACAAGGCAGCCTACATGGTGATTTATCTGGGCGAACTAACGAATTATGATGACGAACTGACCAAGTCGCCTTCACACGGACGAATTTGGCAACGAATTGGCGAACTAAACGACTTAAGTGGGATCGGATTCGGGAAAAATGGGGGGGGGGGGGGGGGAGGGGGTGTCCCGCCTAATTAAACACTATATCCCCAAATCGAAACCCTAGAAACATAAACCCTAGAACAAATCCCAAATTGAAAGGCAGAAACACGAAGAACAATTCCCAAATTCTCTAAACCCTAGTGAAATGGTGAGTCAAGGAAGCGGCACGTTGCTAGAGACTGAGTGGATGAACAAGTGCAATGAAGATTTCTTGTTTGGTCAGTTCAAATTCTGCAATTGTGAGCGTCGCGTTGAGGAGGGTATTGATTTCAAGGATTTCCTAGGCCGTCGGCACTCGAGGTGTGATAATTGGGTAAGTTTGGTTTCGATTTGGTTCAATTTGGTTTAATTTGGTTCAATTTGTGTTGTTGATTCTGCTTTTTTTTATAATGGCGTTGTTTGTATGAATAGGATGGCACGGGATGTGGATATTTCAAATGGCAAGATGAACCATTGCCCAATTGGCTACAAAGGTTGATAAAAGAGCTACATGAGGGAAAAGAAGATTTCAAGATGGAGACTGTTCTTCGCCATGTGGATTTCGAATACTTTAAGGAAGAGAAGACGAAGCTTTGGGACGAGATTAAGAAGACTGAGGATGAGAAGAATTAATCAGCTTGAAGGTATCATCCCCAAACTACAGTCTAGAATCAAGATCTATGAGTTTGTGTGTTTGTGTTTGAGTGTTGCTCTTGTGGCTGTTGGTATTAGTTATATGATGGCTTGATTGTAGTGTTTAATTAGTAGTTTGCTCACAGTTCATGTTGTAAGAAACTGATGATGATTTGTTTTAGGGACTCCCCTCTGTTTTATTAAGTCCACCAATATGTACTCAACAAGCTTTTTGAAATGAAAATTGGTTGTTTTGGTGGTAATTATATACAGTTTTCTTGTTGTATTAGTTTTATTGTTAGAATTTAAACATGCAAAACATAACAGATAGATTGACATTTAAGTAAACTGGATAGATAGATAGATAGCATTGCAGATACAGGACATAACAGAAATCATAAAAACCTAAACCAGGACATAACAGAAATCATAAAACCTACACATCAAACTTCCTGATGAGATCCTCCACATAGTCTTGAGCCACCAAGCTGAAGGTCCAGTCAATCTCCTCCTCAGCCCCAATCATGACCTTATCCTCCTCCATCTTGAGCAGCTGGGTCTTGAGTGAGTGGCCAGTCCAGCCAAGCTCAGTGCTCATGGTCTGGAAGTAGATGAGGCGGGCACAGACATCTGCTGCCTGTTCCATGTGAGTGAGAGTAAGTATAGTAAAGATCAAGACTTTCTATTATATAGGAAAGTCCGGTTTTCATATAAACAAACCAACCAAATGAATCAGCAAGCATTTTTTAACCAGACCGGTTCCCTAAATGAACCGGCTTCCTATATATAGGCCAGAAAACACACTAAAACTCTAGAAAAGAAAAACACATACCAAAAGGTGTTTTGTGCGTGTTTTTTAGTTTCTCTCTACCATCTACCGGAATCTCGCCGTTTCCACTGGATTTCACCTTGCCCTAGCTTCTATCAACATGAATCAGGTAAAAACCTCCCCATTTTTGTATGTTTTTTGTGCATTATTATGAGTTTTGTGTGTTTTGATTTTTTTTTTTTTTGTGTTTTTCATGATTTTCGATTCAATTTTCATGATTTGTTGTTTAGAACTTTCAGATCTAGTTGTTAGGATGTTCAAATCTACAATCCAAAACGATGATGAAGCTAGCTCATCAGATCTGGAAGTCATTCCAGAAAATATGTTCAGATCTGGAAATTATATCAGGTCTGAACACCAAATTCGTATGTTGCTTGCTGTTTTAACAACCATCGTTATGGTTTTTAGCTTGTGTTGCATGTTTATGCTTTGTTATAGTTTTAAAAGTCATTGTTATAAGTTTAATAGGCATTGTTATAGTTTTAAGCATTATAACTAGATCCAGAAGGAGACACGAAAAGGATTTCCGAGAAGGCCTATGTTACTGTTTTTAGTTTGTGTTGCATGTTTCTGCTTCTTGTAGTTTTAAGAGGCAATGTTATAGTTTGAAGCATCAATATTACTGTTTTTTTGCTTGTATTTCATGTTTATGCTTTGTTATAGTATTAAGAGGCATTGTTATAGTTTTTAACATAAATGTTACTGTTCTTAGCTTACGTTGCATGTTTCTGATTTGTCATAGTTTTAAGAGATAATGTTATAGTTCTAAGAGACACTGTTATTGTTTTAAGCATCAATTTTACTGTTTTTAGCATGTGTTGCGTGTTCCTGCTCTGTTATAGTTTCAAGATGCGTTGTTATAGTTTTAAGAGTCATTGTTATGGTTCTAAGCATCAATGTAACTGTATTTAGCTTGTTAGCATGTTCCTAATTTGTTATACATTTAGGAGGTATTGTTATAGTTTCACATGTTGTTATTGTTTTAGCATTAATGTCACTGTTTTTAGTTTGTATTGTACTTTGTTATTGTTTACACACGAATGGATAGTTTTAACGAGAGTTGTTATGTTTTTTTTAACCCAGTTAGTGAATATTTTAAGCAGGTACTGATGATGACATCGAGTTTCACGATGGGTCTCTCAGAGGTGTCACTGTAGTATTGAAGCAACAAGCAAAAACAACAAAAGGCAGGAAGCTAAAGTTCACCAACAAGTTTAATCGAAAAAACCTATTTCAACATTGTAATTACTGAATGTTTAAATATTATAATGATCGAATGTTTCAAGTAACTTATTTTAAGCTTGTTCATTGATATTTTAATGGCATCCCTGAAATTTTTAAACATGTTTAATGGTGGTTTAATCATATTTGTGAATGATTTTAGATTGTCAATTAAAACTATAATAAACCATCTTAAAAACTATCATGTAGCTCCTTAAAACAACCACACCATCTCTTAAAAAATTAACAAGGAAGTTAAAACTATAATTGAAACATATAATACTGACACATTAAAATCATCACATCATCTCTTAAAATATTAACAAAAGACGTTAAAACTGTAACTGAAACTTTCAATGCTAACAATTTAAAACCATAACATAATCTATTAAAAGCATAACGAAAAATGTGTGTTAAAGCGGTTTTTTAAGAAACCCGGCCGGTCAGACCGCTAAAATAAAAAAAACCACGAAAAATCACAAAAAATCTTGACTTTCCTATTATTTAGAAAAATCTTACCTTTTCCAAGACTTTGGCTGTGAGTGAAGGTTGGGTTTGGTTGTTGGCTCCACTTGAGGACATGCCTCAACTTGATACCCGGAGGTGGGTTCTCATCATTGCCTTCGTAGTCTTCATACTTGCCACATGTAGAAACATGAGTTAGTTAGTTGTTTGTGTTTGAAATAGAAGTTTAAATCAATGAAACAGTACAAAACAGAGTAAAAACACTACAAGAATAACCGGATTTAGGGACGGATTTATCCGTCCCTACCTTAGGGACGAATCGGCGGATCTAGGGACGGATATGCCTATCCGTCCCTAGTCCGTCCCTAAATAAGGACAGATTAGGGTAACCGTCCCTAAGAATATTTTATCCGTCCCTAAAACAGTTGACCAAGGAAAAAAAAAGAAAAAAGGGGGTCAGGGACGGATAATAAAATATCCGTCCCTAAATTCGCAATACAGAAAGAAAGCAGCGGGCAGATTCTTCATTTGCTCACTGCTTTTCTTTCTTCCTCCTCTCTTTCTCAAATTCGCCACTTGCCATTTCCGGCCAAATCTCGACGATTCCGGCCAATCTTATACTCGTTTTGAAGCTCGTGGGACAAGGAGCTCGGCTTGTGCATCAATTTCAACTTTCATCCGCTATTTTCTCCGGAATTGAAGGTATTTTGGCTAAAACCCTTACTTTTTAAAATTTGGGAATTTTGTTAATTTCGACTAGTTTGATCAATTGTATGTTTATAGGAAGTATGTAGTAGATAATTTAGCTTATATTACGTATTGGGTTAGCTTTGAGATGTGCAATTGATATATTTATTGTAAAATTGGATTGCTAGTATGATGTTATTATGATTGTAAGTATGTAGGGTATTTACTTAGCTATTTTCAGATAATGCATTTAGGATTATGAAGATTTAATTGTGTGTTTGGAGACAATTTGGTGATTTTGGTGATTTTAATATAATTTTGGAGTATTAACATATAAACAATTACTAATATTTTCATCTACAATTTGTAATGTTAATAGATATATGGAAGTTTAACTACTAGAAAATTGAATTGTAATCGTAAAATGCATGTAATTCATTACCAATTGTTAACGTATCCTAATTAAAAATGTAATTGTAATTGTAATAAAACTAAATACGTAATGGTATACATGTTATAAATCTAATAAATTGAGACGCAGGTTAATTGTTGAATTATGAATCCCGATCGTTCATGAATGTACCGTCGCACTGTTAATGGCAGAATTGAATCTAGTTTTGTGGAAGGGGTTGAAGCCTTCATTGCTTTTGCACTTACACAGACTACTTGTTTGAGTCGGGGGATGATGAAGTGCCCTTGCAATGCGAACAAATGTAGGAATAGGCAATTTTTGTCTATTGAGCTGAAACAACGAGAAATGTTGTGGATGAAACATCGAGAAATGTTGTACATGCTCCTGATGAGTACATTGAGCTGCACGAAGACCAATATGTAGACTTAACCACGGGCGAGGAGGACGAGGGTATGTGTATACTGGTGGTTCTTGATTAACTCAACTTTTTAGTCTTCTTGACGTGTTCAATGTATATGTTTTACATGCATGCCAATTCATCTCATCTCTCTTACTAAAACTTGTTTTATATGCTTTATTACGTGTCTATTGTATATGTTTTACCTGCCAATTCATCTCGTCTTTCTTACTAACACTTGTTGTATGCTTTTGCAGATGCCGCGGCAGAAGAGGTCCACATACCGTCCTCCGGTGTCTAGTGCTACTAGTGGTGGTCCTGGTACGGGCAGTGATGTGGGTAGCCCTTCGGGCGGCTATGACATTGGCGGGAGCAGCCAGTCACAGGTTCCTGAGACTCCCACTGGCTCGAGCGTGGGGACGTCACCCATGTTTGGTGACTTATCCTCTGATGGGTGTCCCTACACCGTTCTGACACCCGGTGCTACTTGGAATGGGAAGCCGGTGTTGTTCCCGAACGGGAAGAAGCAAGTATTATGCATTTGTAGAACATAACTTCAGATAATTAGTAAATGTTACATGAATTTACTAAGAATGTTTGTTTCATGTCTGTCTCATTTATAACAGGCTTTGGCCACAGGGTGCAAGCAAAAATCTTGGTAAGATTATAAGGCTCAGGAGGGAGAAGCCGGGTGAAGGAGGCGAAAAGTGGTCTACGCTCCCGGACCGGATGAAGCACCATTACTTTGATGAGATGCGGGTAAGCTTAAATGTTACAATGATTTATCCCGTGGTATGTTAGCCACTGTACTTGGGTGATATGTTAGTCACCATTGTGTTAGTAAAGTTTAGGACAATTTGAGTGGTATGTTAGCCACTGTACTTGGGTGATATATTAGTCACTGTTCTTTGATTGTTGTGCTGATTGAGTGGTATGTTAGCCACTGTACTTGGGTGATATGTTAGTCACCATTACTGAACTTGTTGTGCTGATTTCGTGGTATGTTAGCTACTGTACTTGGGTGATATGTTAGTCACCATTGTGTTAGTAAATTTTAGGACAATTTGAGTGGTATGTTTGCCACTGTACTTGGGTGATATATTAGTCAATGTTCTTTGACTTGTTGTGCTGATTGAGTGGTATGTTAGCCACTGTACTTGTGTTTATCTTTAAATTCTTACTTTCATTAACCTATTTGGGATTTCTACTTCTTATGGAAATGTTGTAGAAGTACTACTTCATTCCCAATGCCCTGATTCCCCAACGGTGGCCTGTTTTCGAGACTGTTGGATCAGAGTGCTATAAGAGGATGGTTAGCAACATGAAAAACGCTGGGGTAAAGCCGCAGTTCATGGGGGATGATGAGTGGGAACTTTGGCAGGAGTACTGGAGGGATCCCTTTGTCAGGGACACGGCGGCGAAGAACAGAGCGAACCGGTTGACTGAGGTGCGAGATGGTACGGGCAGCTCCAGGCATCATTATGGGTCGCGGGCTGTTGTTACAGACAGATATTGATTAGTATATATGTTATTTATGACTTGGAATATGATTTGTACATATATTTTTTGCTTTCATTTCTAACAACTTACTACTTATTTGCATGTTCTTCAGCTCCATGCCGGGGAGCCCACTACTGCTCTTCACCACTTCAAGAAGGCAAAAATGAAGAATGGCATCTGGACTGATCCTAGGGCCGAGCTAATTGGGGTACGTTTCTTTGTTAAGGTTCACATTTGCATTTGTGTATATTATATATCGAGCGTATCTTCCTAAAACTGTATCTCATTTCGTATGCACTACACTATTGCAGACTGAGGTGGAGCGGATCATGGAGGAGAGTTTGATCGACGGTCATGAGCTCACAATTCGAGAGCAAGACAAGATATTCTTCCAATTTAACCCGATGGACGCTAAGGGTCGAGTGTATGGGATCGGCAGTTTGGGCCCTGCATTGACGGGTGGTAGCTTCTCCGTGTCTCAGGCATCCTCATCACGTGGAAATTTCTACACACAAGAGCAGGTGAATGAGTTGATGAATCCTTTCAAGCAAACGATCGATCAACTTCTAGAGAATCAAGATCGTATCACTCGTCGGATGGATGAGATGGCACAACAGATGTTCGGTGCGAACCAACAACCACCGCCTCCTCCCGGTTCTTAGATGCTCATGTACTTATGTTGTTCTAGCTACATACTTTCACATCCGTCGTTATTTAGGGACGGATAAAATATCCGTCCCTATTTGGTTAGAGACGCCCGTTTTAAGGACGGGCGTCTCTATCCGTCCCTAACGGATTAGGGACGAATCGGGGGGGGGGGGGGGTTAGGGACGGATTAACCCAATTTTTTTTGTAGTGAAACCGAGTGAGTAAAACAGAGTAAGGCTTACTGGATTCCCCAGTAGAGGTGGTGTGCAAGGCGTCTTGTGATTAGTTGTTCCATGTCTTGGGGAGCCATTTTTACAGTGGAAATTTTACTGAGGTTGTTGTGTGAGGAAGAAGAGTGTATTACTCCCTTTTTATAGTGGATTTTTTGGGTAGTTGAAAGGTTGTAGATTGCAATTAAACTCATTGAAGTAGTGACTCTTTACCTTCATGCAGTGGTTGTAGGGAGAAGGTTACGTGTAGTAAATGGTAAAAGATAAAGGTGATGTATCAAGACTTACATGCATTGGTATAATTGAAAGGTTACTTGTAGTCATGGGTAAAAGATTTAAGAGATGTAAGTATACTTGCATTTTCAATAAAAGACATGACCATAGAAGACAACAATTCCCACCAAAATCCGGCTGCCTTAATGTGTGTGACACCATAACTAGTAGTTAAACCTGAAAGAACAAATATACCGATATATACCTTGCACTTGAGCTTAGCTCTCTTAGCCTGGAACTGAGCAAGTGTAGGCTCCTCCTCACCATGTTCTTCACTAACAACTTCACTATGTTGTTCAGTTTGGTGTTGGCTGGTTGATCCATCATTTCCATCCCAATGTTGACCACCAAACATCTCTTCAAAGTCATCAGGGCCACCAGTTTCATCATCAGTTCCTTCTCCCATTTCATCTCTAATCCTTCTCTTGCAGAAGGTATAGTTATGTCCAGGGGCACCACAATAACTACAATGAATTGTAGTTTGATTTCTCTTGCTTCTGATGACCTTCTTTTTCTTACTCTTGTTAGAAGGTTCCTCTGCACCCCTTCTCCTAGCAGTAGCCGGCCTCCCTCTTTTCTTAAGAAATTTTAGAGGCAAAGGAGGTATAAAGAAAGTCTCACCCCATAGTTCTTGACCACTGATCCCATAAATTGCTCCTTTATACACCTTCTTGTAAACATCCACAGTGTAACATATGTTTACATAGTCATTGTAGTCAACATTTGCTCTTAGCATGGCTGATAGTGCATGCTTGCAAGGTATACCACTGAGTTGCCACCTTCTACAAGTACACGTGTGTCCTTCAAGATCAACATTGAAATGGCTACCATCAAATCCCAGAATTTCCCAATTAGTTGCATCAGATTTCCTTGTAATACATTCCTTAACTCTACCAAGATGCTTATCAATTAAGACATTTATTCTAGGGCACAGGTAGCCCTTCCACTTCTTTGCAGCATAATCCCTCAACTCTTGCATTCTCTGCATCAAACACTCTCTTATCCATTCAAGCGTGGTGAGTATTGGTTTGAACCTAGCCCTCAGAATCATCTTGTTGAAGGATTCACTATTGTTGTTCATTGTCAACTCACATTGGGGATGTGTATCAAAGTGACTCTTGGAGACCATTGTTCAGGAGGCTTGTTCTCTAACCATGCATAAGCTCCTTCATCAAGATTTCTCATTGTCTCCATGGCTACCTTGAACTGAGGTGGAGTAGTAGCATTTGATGCCCTGTACAAGGCATGTTTGAATGCATCACCTCTATATCCTGCAGACCAGAAATTCTTCAACATATGTCTAACACAAAATCTATGTTTTGAGCCCGGAAACACATCTGCTACTCCCTTAATTAAACACTTCTGTTTGTCAGACATGATAGTAAACTTTGAAGGATCATCAATGTTCAAGTCACTTTTAAGTAAACTCAAAAACCAAGTCCATTGCTCCCTTGTTTCATGAGACACGACTGCATAAGCTATGGGAAATGGCTTATTATTAGGATCAACACCAACTGCAGTCAATAAAACTCCTTGATGAGGACCCTTTAGGTGACATCCATCCACACCTATAAAAGGTCTGCACCCAATGTAAAGCCCTCTTTAAGTGCTCTAAAACAAACATAGAATTGCCTGAACTGATTTGTACCTCTGTCCAAATCACAAACAACAGTTGACCCTGGATTTATATCTCTCCACTCGTCAGCATAATCCCACATCATTCCATACTGAGCATCTGGATCACCTTCTAGGAGAGCCAAAGCCTTCTTCCTTGCTCTATATGCCTGATGCTCAGTAATTTTCACACCAAGCTCATTGGACACTTCAAGAACAAAAACCTTAATATTCTCGTCTGGATCAATCTTGAACTTGCTCAGGAACCTGTAAGCCAACCAATTGCTCTTACAAGATAACACATTTTCAGTTAGGTTCATAGGTGTGCACAGTAAATCCAGGACCATCCTTATCCTTATGGCAATGAACTCTCCAAGGGCATACATCATTTTCAACACACTTAGCATATATCCTTGACTTATCATTCTTGACAACCCTTACATTTCTCCTACACCTGACACCATGGGACTACACAACTCTTCTAAAGTCAACCTTGCATGTAAATGTCATCCCTAAATCAAACTTGGCATCATAGTTCTTCTGGCTTGTATGCACATGTCTCATTGGTCTATTATCTGGCCTAATATCATCCTCATCATCAGAGTCAAGCCCATAATCAAACTCTTCAGAACTAGCTCCCACAACATCAGATTCCCAATCACTTTCATCATCAGAATCAGACTCCTCAAGAATACTCTTTTTCTTCTCGGGCTCTCTCTTTGCCCTCTCAATTTTCTCAGCCAGTTTTGCCTTACTCTTAGCCCCTTTGTCTATCTTTTCCTCCTTGTGGGATTTACTAGGGTTTCCATCTTCCAAATCAATCACATCATCAACTTCTACAAATTATACCATTTCCCCTTCCACAAAGAAAGATAATTCCCTATTGTCTATTGAAGCCATAGACAAATTAAACACCTCAAAGTCACGTTTAATAGGTGAAAATCCATTTGTGCCAAACCTGTAGAACTTTCTAACATCTCCTACATTGCATAGATTAGCAAATGCATGAAATTTAACCATGCCCAGTTCTTGAAAGTCCACATAATCAAACTTCATCATCTTACCACTCAAGTACTTTTCTTTTCAACTGATAGGATCGGTGAAAAAAGAACCTCCATAATGTACAACCACTGTAATATCAGAGGATTTGAAATCTACGCAAACATATAGACATAAAATCAAAATATGTATCACTTAAAGAAAAACTATCTTGAAACAGAGCATCTTCATATATATACAATAATTTACCATACAAACACTTCAAGATATCAACTTTACAATAGAATTATGCATGAGAACAAAGTTTGAGCTTACCATATGTAGGGGTGGCATGTACAACTCTTCCAAAGGTCTTTTCGACATGATGAGACAAAGATTTGATAGTTTAATGAAGCATTAATTGGTCTTTTTTGGAGAAGAAGAGAAGTAGTAAATGCTTGTGTTGAGAGTAAATATGGAGGCAGCCACATTTACTAGGGTAAAGAGAATGATTGTGGCGCCAAATGTTCTTCCTTTATCCCTCCTTTTTCCATTTTATCTGATGTTCAATACTAGGAAACTTGGCTTTTGTTTTGTTAAGGTTGTTGGTGTGTGGAGACTTGTATATGGCGTGTGTTTCTTCTTAGTTGGCAGCCACATGGCCTATACCGTATGAATACATGGGCTTTATACAGTTTTTGGACTAGTTTTGCAAAATCGGCATTTCGTAGGACCAAAATCGAAAAGGACGTCGAGTTAGAGGACTAAAAGTGCAATTCACCCCTCATGCATTCACTAACAGTGGAAGCTTTGATACATACATAATTATATCTTGAAATTTTATTCTGTCATTATGCAGATTTGGAAATAGAAAAGCATTAACATTTCTTCCATAAATCCTTTTTTTTTTGTTTAAAGAAAAGCATAATTTCATCTTTCACAACATACATTAAACGTGAGTAATCCGTCTGAGCAATGTCAGGTCGTTTTTAGGCAATGGCTCATGCCGCTTGTCATTTGAGCTAACAACGGTATGGTATGAAAATTGGACATAAAATCTTGAAACCAATCCAGTTAGAAAACATGGTCATATATGATTCTTTAAAGTGTGAACAAAGTCATTATGAAGCTGTAAACTCAATAGTAGCACATTTGCTCCTGGATCATTTCATATGTTGTGCATACATATCATGGCCAGGTGAAACATTTCTGTTAGTCTGTTATCATCATTTTACATCTCCTCAAACCAATGTATGTAGTATATGTTAGTTTTACTCATGTACAGATCTAATTTAAGCAGTTTTGCAACTCCAGACTACAGAGCAAAGAAGAAGGTTCATGTATATGATCAGTTCCTGCTGGATTATAGTTACATAGGATAGATGGAAATGGAGATGAAGTTTCAGAAAACAAACAGAAACCCTAGAAAGAAATCCATACATACAAGCTATTGATGTCATCTATTGAATAAAAATTCAATGCTGAAATCACCAATTGGATAAACTCACTTGTGGTCCTGCAGAAACTTGAACATCATAGCTACCTGGCCCTGACGTTTATACTTCTCGATTTGATACCAAATATCGTTGTGGTCCTAATGCACAAACGCAATCAATGGTTTCCTTTTCCTTAATCTTGATCGGTCTTCCATACTCGTTTGTCCCAAATCTCTGTCTCTATCACTTGAAACTAGCTAATACTTCTATACACAGTCCAACAGATGAACCCTTTTCTTTAGTCCTCTCAAACTCTTTCGTTTCACATACAGTATATGTGTAGTATATATATATGTAATCATGTTCCATGTATAAACTCATAAGTCATAAATTAAGTCCATGTCTCTTGATTGACTATTAAAGTTCTTCTGGCTAGCTAGTTACATTTCGGAACAGAGTTAGTTATTATTAAACTACATATGGAAGAATATCCTATGCTTGATCATAACCATGAAATAGAAGACACTAGTACACAATGGATCCATAATCATCATCATCATCAGAATCAACCTCTACTACATGAAAGACAACACCAGCCACTACTAGCTGCCACTCAGCTCGATGATCATGTAGCCAGCTTCGATCTTGATGTTCAAGAATATGATGACGAGCCAGAGGAAGAGTTAGAACCCACAAAAGAAATGGCGTTCAAGATTGCAGCAATGCAACCAATAGATATCGATCCATCCGTGATTCACAGGAGGAAAAGGCGGAATGTGCGTATCAGTGACGATCCACAAACTGTTGCAGCTAGGCATCGTCGTGAGAGGATAAGTGAAAGGATCAGGATCTTGCAGCGGCTTGTGCCAGGGGGAACTAGGATGGACATAGGTTCGATGCTAGAAGAGGCGGTTCGGTACGTTAAGTTTTTGAAAAGGGAAGTCCGCCTCCTCCAAGGATTAGATGACCTCTTACGCCACCAGACGCAGGGCCCCAGTTTCTCGACTCCGGTGGTGGAGGATTGGCAGCAATCGGCTGGAACCTCATCTCACATGTTTGGAGGTAACTAAAATTGATGGATTCGAATTATAACATCCTCCAAGAGACTTACTCTTTAGTATATATGGTCAAATTGGTCGGGATGAACAAATATCAACTAGCATGTTAGTTAGGTTTTAACTTGCAGAATATTTGTTGTTGTTTAGTTCGAATAATGCAATACTAGTATCATATATGTTGATAATTCGTTCGAATAATGTAATAGTAGTATGTTAGCTAGCTTTTAACTTGGCTGTCTTAAAACATAATAGTATGTGCCTAAATTTAACATCGAACTATAAAAAAAGAGACACTCTCTCTCATTAAGGCTTTAGATGATGAGTTTTTTTGTATTTTGATCTTCATGAATTATAATTGTTAAATGGCAATTACTGTTCTTTGCCCTTGCACCTAATGTACGTAGTTTTTAGTTGAAGACCGAATTGAAGGAGAAAACAAAACTGTATTGTCAAGGAAGAACAAACTTTATCTCAAGTTTGCAATTGCAATTTGTTCATTTTTTTTTGTAATAATTCACCAATTGTACAAGGCATCTATGTTTAATTATTAGGATTTTATATTTGTATTCAGTTTATCGCTTCCCATAATCCCATGTATTGCTATCGGTTCATGTTTGCTGCTATCAAGGATTTAACTTGGAAAACATTTGGTTAGATTAGAGTAATTTTTGTGATAATCATGATAGTATAAATCATATGCAACATATCATTAGTTCTTGTCATTAGACATTCTAAATCCTACAAAACAAAGACAAATATATGGCCTATGGGCATGGCATTCCGAAGAGGACTTCATATCTGAGTCTGCAATGAGCTCATTCCAGCGGTATGGCATGGTTTGCTCATTAATCGGCTCAGGCATTGTGTTGCATATGGTAGCTAGAACAAGCATCAAACGGTAGCTAGAACAAGCATTTAACTGATTGTCCGTCTATACTTCTCTGGTTCCGTAAGAGGTTCCTCTGCATTTTTGGAGAGTTTGATCTTGGATTCCATGGGCAAAAGTAATGATATAGCCTAGGTATCCTTCATCTTGCAGAATGTCAAAAATATACTTCCTAGCTAGCCCTCTAGCTATTTTCCATGCCAAGTACACAACAGTCCATCTGATGCTAAGATGCCTTTTGATAGCTTCAATCCAATTTGTGTCCTGCAACAAGTATAGTTTCATATACATATACAAATGAAACTTGTGAAGGGAAAAAATCTTTAGATAGGAAGATTAGAGAGCAATCTGCTTTACAATGTATGATCCCGCAGAGCTGTGTAAAACGTCAAGTAACACTGTAACAGCATTCAAAATTTCAGAAGATCATTCATTTGTTTACTCCACCAGATCTGATGGAAATTCAGGAGCTGAGTTATCTAAGGAGAAGAAATCAAACCTCAAGAGTCAAGAGTAGCATCTCTTCTGCACGACAAGGCACAACAAATTGGCTTCAAATCCACAAGATGCAATTCGACATGTTTCTTCTTTCTCCAATACTATGTCCCTATCAAATCGCCCCCCATTTGCATCGCGAAACCAATTCAAAGGAGGGAAGAAAAGGATATAAAGGGAAAGAGCTTGACTAACCGTTTCCTGGAAACAAAGGCCAGAAAACTGACAATTTGGGACAAACATGCACAATCGTTCTTTCCAGAAATATTTTTGCTCGGAAACAACTTATTCCTATGACTGGTATATCTCCCAGCTGCCTAGGACAATTCATAATCATTTTAGCCTATATCAGATTAAAATTTAAGGTACCTGCAAGGCTGCAACCTTGAACAGTACGCAGCAAAAAAGAAACTACGACACAGTCTTTATAGATAAGAAAAATATTATTAATGTCTTGAGGATTAAGGCCATAGCCCATATACAAGACTGTAAGCAAACACATATCTAATCAAGTTTTGTTCGATAAGAAGTAATCATATTTGGCAAGCGACTATAATTGCGTAAATCTGGTTAAAAACACCTATTTTAATATGGTTTTCTTGATTTTAATCGCTATCCAAACAACGTGAAATAGATTTACGAGATTTACCAAGTTTTGTACCTGTACCGATACAGCATCTAGGTGCACAAATAGGATGACAAGCACATATAAAGAATTATAAAATTACTACATTTTTACATAAAATTGATAAAGGTTGTCGTAAAATATCAAAATCTTGAAACAAATTAATTTTTTTTTTGAAAAATCTTGAAATAAAATATAATCATAGCACGTCATTGCCATAATATGGAAAAGGAAAAGAAAATAAAACAGAACAATACATTTCATAATTTATAAATCTAAAATCGGTGTAAACAATTATTGAAACCATAGGCGGAAACACTATAAATACCCAAGGCTCTCTCCACAATCCTTGCAAGCAACCACATCTCTGAGAAGAGACACAGACCGACATTGACCAAGGGTTAGACAGAATCACAACAATCATGTGCCAGGTACGCATACAAAATCTACTCAATAGTCGTTATCATGTTATGTTCCATCTGTAATAAATTGATATATGTATGTTGTTACGAAGGATCTAGGAATATATACATACTAAATGTTTAGTGTGTAAATGCATCCATGTATGTCTGTGAGCGGGTCAGACAGTACATGAATGAAAGCTCATCAATTTCTGAAAAACACACCGGCAACCAGAGAATAATTATTATGTCTTCATATTCATATCAGGATTTCGATACCATAGCTCCTAGATTTAACTGATACTATTGCTTTGTTCCATTTTCTCTTACCTAAATGACACGAAGTCAATAATATGCAAGTGTGCCAGACTGCCAGTTATTGCTACACGTGAGATGAATACCTTCAGATACTCTGCATCAGCATTCAATGACATTGTGGATTTTATACAATATCATGCTAAATATATTCAGATGCCAGATACTTATAATTATCATTATATTGTACGCTAATTTTCAGATCATTTTTCTCATTAATAAAGAAACAAGCGTACGAGGATGGTTTTGTTCCCCGCATGGTCCGCAATCCACAAGTGTTTTGGGAGCTAGGAATGCCTGAAATCCAAGCTGCCCAAGATCTAACAACTGAGCTTGAGAATGGGGTTACTCAGATTGAGAATTTGGAGCCAGAGGTACCTGAGGCCCAGACAATTCAACCTGAAATAACTGACTTTGAGACTAGGGCTACACGGTTTCGTCAAATGACACCTCAAGAACAACGTGATTTCCTTCGCACACAGGAACCTGAACTGCAATGGATAACCTTGGGTGAAACACTATATTTTGTTATTGAGGAGCTGGAGAATCAGAATGTACCAAGATTAACAGGGATGCTCATGGAGTTGCCCCGAGAAGAAATTCTGGATCTGCTTGCTTCGCCAGATTTACTTGCTACAAGAGTTGCTGAGGCTGGGGAGGCCATAAGAAGAAGTGAGCAGGAAAACAATCCTGCCGGGCCTTCTGCATAGACCCTCACTGAGTGACAACCATTTCTCTCGAGTTGTCTCAATAGTTTTTCCCAAAATTTTCAATAACTGAGTATTAAATAAAGTTGTGCACCATCACTTTTGCTCTAAAGTCTGATTATCTAGGGCACAAATGTGATAGAGATAGCTATTATGGAATTACAACATATGTACTAGATAAATTTATCTCATTATACAACACTTGATTTTGCCCATTTTAGGAAGAGTTAATGTTCGTACCGTTTGCTTTTCAATTTCAAAATAATTTACTTGAGAAGCTATGCATGGTTTGCCAGCCACCCAATTCCTAGTTTCCTGAGGTCATAAACTTATAAGCATTTGATGAACTGTATTTGGAGTAAATAATAACACTTGGTTTTCATTCACCGCCAGTGAACTCGCTTCAGAGTTCAGACCACAGTATACTTTCCTAAATTTAATACCAAATGTTGATGAACCATATCCAGTTATTCCTAAAGTTACTCCATTAACTAAAATTTAACTTTGTTGCCCACTTGCCCTAAAATGACTTCTTGTTGGTAACCAAACCTTCAGCACGAACTGACTTAAAAGGTGATATCATCCAAAAAATAATTAACAATCAAGAAATCAAACGCCGCAAGAGTACATTGATTAGACTTTCCTATGATAATATGTGTCCATGTACCAGACAATCAACATTAGGCAAGAGGTGCTACTTATAACAGTGACTATATGGAAAACTGTGGACACAAACTCGAGAGAAACGATTTCGTATGATTTCATGCTGACCAGCCCCTACATTTGCAACTTTCACTTGTATAACATCTGAGAAAGCTACAACATTCTCATTATGGGAATGACTCCAGTACCATTCATGTTCCTCTTGCTACATTCTCATGCTCCAGCTCATCAATAGTGCACTAAGTTTTCATCCAAGAATTTCCATTGTTGTTCGGTTCAATAATGGGAATGAAATTGAGTTTCCTTAAGATCTATGTGCAAAATATGAAATTAAATTATCAAAAGAATTTCATTCAGCTTGCATGCATAGGCATTTCAGATTTCACCCCCTATACCAGCAACACTTGTAGATTGTCAAGGCTCGTGGGGATCAAAGCGAGAACAGGGGATCCAATTGAGTACTCGCATTCAAACATTTATTTATATATATATATAGAACAAAATCAACGAGATTTTGATATATAAACTAAGGCGTTAGATCTTAAAATTAACCAAAGAAACAAATCAAACCTTTGTCTCACATGCGAGATCGATCGACATCATTACACATGCACACATCTCCGGCCGCAACGGTAATTATTTTCCAAACACAAAATTCCTATTAAAATGAGTACACAACTAGTACTAACCCGTCTCATCGGTATAGTTTACTTTTAATAATAAATATAAAGGAGATGACAAAATAAATTAATCGAGAAAATAAGATAGTCAAACTTATATAAACAACATTGGTTGTGGTATCGGTGGTAGTACTTCTTCATCTAATACTATATATTGAGTCTTTTTCTATGCTAACCATGGAAAGTACAACTCGTCATGACGGATATGCTTTGAAAGAGGTAGGATCCAACCTTAAATCGTTCGAGACCCGACGATATATTTGATATCGGGTCCTACTGTACATGACATGTTAATTAGTAACAGGTACATGTTTTTAAAAAAATTTGTATCCCTCAAATCGAACCAAAATAAAATACAAAAGTATATAATACAATCAATAGAGTTGTATCCAACAACCCCGCGGTGCTATGTGGTCACCCCATCACACACACAAAAAAAAAATTATTTACAAACATAATTTCACATGTTACGTTTGTTTTTCCATTCCCCCCCCCCCCCCCCCCAAAACAACCCGTGCAGTTGTTTCCCCACCAACCCCAAGGTCTGTTATCGATGAAGAAAGTAGAGATAAGATCGAACAGAGTTTCCCCGCCTATTGACCCCTCTGAAAATGTAGACTTTACCAACTTAATCATAAAATGTTGCGATCGGTTCTTGTTACAAAGTTATGGAAACGGGTTTGAATATATGCCAAACCGGACATGAACATCATTATTTCGAACGGGGTTGAATTCGGATTGGATAGATACCGGCCCGTTTAGAAGTAAAATAATGAAATAACAGTGTAGTATGATATAGGCCGAGATGACCTCAACAATGTTCCTAATTCTTGTTAGTAAACATGTATAGAAAAATGTATGCTCTTGAATCTATAATAGGAAATTGTTTATCATTTATACCCATATGATGTGAAATTTAATATCTTATGATGTTTTCTAACTAAAGTTTGATGGGACACGAATATGTATCAAAGTGCAAATCGTTTGTATAAAGGAAACGTAGAGAAATGATAAATGATGTGTACATAGGTAGGTTTAATATTGTAAACGGATAATTGTTGTTATATTTATTAGTATCGAAATTTTACTTTTCTAGGTTGTAACATTTTGATTGTTTTTAGTTGAATTTTTCCAATCAAACTTTATAAATCTTTTGGCCAATGTTTGGGTTGGAGTTCCTAATTATACGATTGATAAATCAGGTATAAACAGATCGGACAATACCAATCTTGCTCACCTAAACTGGCAGTATCTCGACCAATAGTACTTTTTTTCTTTCTTTATGGGGCACTTTTTTTTCTTTTTAATATTTACACGTTATTAATAAATAGTTCTCTTAAACTCAATCATTATTCTAAAATACACTAAATAATCATGTTGAATCTTTTCAAATTTGTTTCTTGTTAATATATGCATGATGATATGTTTTTTGTTTTCCTTCATTTTAAATATATCAATAAATTATTGCGGAAAAATCTAAATAGCATGTAATACTGGCATATTTTATTTTTAATAGTGAGAGATCTTTGTGAAAATTTAATTTATAATAAAACTCATATACATCATCGATTACACACCTGTATATTACTAAGTCGCAAGTTACTTTAGGCACATTACGTCAAGGACAACAATAACCTATCTAATTTATGTGCTGATAGATAACGAACACGTACGTAACTCAAGGTTATTCTTCCTGATACCAGTCTTGCAATATAAACTTTAATTCCTCAATTTTCTGCATTAACCTCCGTTATTTATGAATCATAAATAGTGCTAAACATAGCAATAGTTTCTTAGGTTCTTTTCCTCTTCTGATTTTATTTTAATTGTGATATTTTTCCAACTTTTATTTCGAATTGTTCTTAACCATGTACTATAACGGCAATGCATATATATCTGATGTGGTATTGTGGTTTGTGGGTGTTTTACTTCTCTGGACTTGAAGCTACTATGAAAAGAAAACATGCGGAGCCTAAACAAGCAAGATTTAAACATAAACAGCTAGCTGCAAAAATTTCTCTCTCTACGCTGAATCGATGCCTCAGAAGAAATCTCTTCCACCGACCTCCGGCTCGGCGGCCAAGCGTCCGGTTGGGCGGCCACGCAGGAACCCGGCGCCCTCCGTACTCCCTGCATCGACGATCGAGATTGGAGAGAGCTCGAATCCGTTGGTCGATTCGTCAGAGCCCTCGAACCCTAGCAGCCCGGAACCTATGCCGGTGATCTCTGACCGGCAAAATTCGGCTGCCCCTGCTCCGATTGATCATCTCGAGGTACCTATTTTGGATAGCCCTAGCTTGATTAATGTCCCGGTGATGCCGCCCCCTGTTTCCCCTGTTTCGGACAAAACCTTGACAAATTTGGACAACCCAAATTCTGGTTCTGGATTGGAAAACATCGCGGGGAAGGTGTTGCTACAGAATTCGGTTGAACGATAAATTACGGTGACTGGTGCGGATGGGCAGTTTCAGCCACCGTCTCCTCGAACTCTTGATAGGCAGCCTAGTCCTGCTCCGACCCCATGGGTTGACATAATCCGGGGAAATCGTATTCCTGATCGTGGCATGACTATTGCGTATACACCCCCTCCTGTGATTGAGGGTGAAATTATTGTGGAAATTGATGATGGGGATATCGCAACAGAACTTGAGTTTTGGAAGAATTCACTTATCATGTATGTAGCTGACAACTCGCTTTCGATGATTGCGGTGAAAAATTTTATGAATAAAGTATGGAACTTTGTTGCTCTGCCTGAGTTATACTACAATGAGGATGGGTACTTTATCATCCGTTTTAAGATGGAAGCTGAACGGGATGCTGTAAAGGAGGGTGGTCCATACTACATATTTGGTCGCCACATGATTTTGCGGCCATGGTCCCGAACGTTTGAACTCAAGGCGGATATGACTCGCATTGCCCAGATTTGGGTAAAGTTTCCACAGCTTCCGCTGTACTTATGGGGAGCCAAGAGTTTAAGCAAAATTGCGAGTGTTATTGGAGAACCCATGTTTACTGATGAATGCACTACTAAGAAACTCAGGGTAACTTATGCTCGGATTCTGATTGAGGTTGATATTACCCAGGAGCTCCGTAAGTCAATTGTGGTTAAGGATCGCCAAGGTAACGTGATTAATCAACAGGTGGAGTATGAGTGGAACCCGATCTTCTGTCAAAAGTGTCAACGGTTTGGACATGAGTGTGGAGAGGACATTGCTAGACCTCGGATTAATGATAACCGTCAGCAGGTGCGTCAGAGGGCGGGATGCCCTGGTGCTAATGATCAGCGTAGAGTGTGGGTGGCAACCGGAAGGCAGGTGGGCGTGACCCCAGCCCCTGCGGATCCGGAGCGAGCTACTCCTACTGTGCCAACAATGCCCATTGTCGCCAATACCATCAAGGGAGTCGCTATTCACGACCTCGGCGGATCGCTTACTCCGCCGAACCCACCTACTAATGAGGCAGATTGGTCCCCCGTGCGCCAACGACGTCGCTCCCCTAATAGACATATTCACTCGGGGACCTCTAGGGATGTTCGTGCTTCTGAAGTTAGTATTATTACTTCAAACGGTTTCGCATCACTTGAGCTTGGATCTGGCTCTGGTGAAAACCCGAACCGTAATATATGTTAGCATGGAACGTCAGGGGGCTAAATAAGGTCGCAAAACATAAGGAGGTTGGCTCCCGTCTCCTGGATTGGAATGTTAGTATTGCTGGCCTCTTGGAAACACGAGTAAAACAGGAAAATAAGGATAAGATCAGGAAGCGTTTGGGACGTCGCTGAAGTTACTGGGATAATTATTCATCCCATGTTTTGGGACGGATTTGGGTTGTATGGGACCCTAATCGAGTCCAGGTGCAGTTCCTACAGTGCTAGGACCAGTTTGTGCATTGTCGGTGGTTTGATTCTGATGGTGTCGACAAAGGCCTTTTGACGTTTATTTATGCGCATAATCATCTAAGCTGACGGGGCCAATTGTGGCAGGAGTTGGCGGATCTAGCTGCCACCATTCAGGACCCGTGGGTTTGCATTGGCGACTTTAATAACGTTCTGAGTGTTGAGGATCGTGTTGGGGGCAACCCTGTCCTCCCGCACGAATTCAGAGATTTCGCCACAATGCTGAAGGTTACAGGTTTGTTTGAGGTTCCTACGGTGGGTGATCGGTTCACCTGGTCTAATAAACATACGCATGGCATTATCTATTCACGCATTGATCGGGCGCTTGGTAATGTGGAGTGGTTTCAGGCTAATCCCACGGTAGATGTTGAGATTCTGCCCCCCGTAATATCGGACCATTCGCCACTCAGATTTCGGAACTATGTGATGACTAAACCAAAACAGTCGTGCTTTCGATTCATGAACTATGTGACCCAGTTTTCTGATTTTGGTAAAATGGTGGCAGAGGTTTGGTGTCAACCAGGACCCACTAATCCACATGAACGTATTTGGTGGAAATTGAAGCGAGTGAAACCTGCCATACGCCACCTCCACTCACAGATTCATGGCGTGGAAGCTCGAATCCAGCAGCTTCGATCGCAGCTCCAACTACGGCAGACCGACCTTGCCCAGAACAGATTTGATGCAACACTTATTTAGCAGGTAAAGGAGGATACTGCTAGCCTGGAAAAGTGGCTTGATATAGATGAGCAGATAATGAGGCAGAAGTCAAAGATTGATTGGATCAAGCAGGGGGATGGTAATACGTCTTTCTTCCACGCCCAGGTTAGAGAGAAAAACCGGAGGATAGGCATCCATCGCCTTGAATCTGAGGATGGTCGTATACTTCTCACTGCTGCTGCAATTGAGACTGAGGTGCTTGAGTACTATACTCGTTTAGTAGGATCGGTGTCCCCACGCCGCATTGGGATTGATGTAGGTGTTGTTCGGCGGGGTAAGCAACTATCCCTCTCTGACAGGGAGCTACTTATACAGCCGATCTCACATATGGAGATTGACCTGGCCTTAAAAGATATTGGTGAGTTAAAGGCTCCGGGAATTGATGGTTTCAACTCGCACTTCTTCAAACAGGCGTGGCAAACGGTAAATCAGGATGTGTATGCTGCAGTTCAAGATTTCTTCGATACATCTTCCTTATACCCGACACTTAATTGTACCCTTGTTACCTTGATCCCAAAATCCGCCTCGGCAGTGGGAATCCGTGACATGCGACCCATAGCATGTTGCTCTGTCATTTACAAGATTATTTCCAAGATCCTCACTGCTCGTTTGGGAAAGGTGATTAATAATATTGTGGATGATAGCCAATCAGATTTCCTACCAGGAAAAGTGATACAGGATAATATCCTGCTTGCACAAGAGCTGATCAAAGAATATGGTCGAAAGGGCATCTCCCCTCGATGTATGATATAGATGGATATTCACAAAGCTTATGACACAGTCGAATTGGGAGCTTTGGAGATGATCCTAAAGGAGCTGGGTGTATCTGCGCTATTCGTGGGCTGGATTATGTGTTGTGTCACGACCGTATCCTATCTTTATTCGATAAATGGGGTCCCATCCAAGTTGCTAAAAGCTAGACGAGGGTTGCGGCAAGGTGATCCTCTCTCACCTTTCTTGTTTGTGCTTGTTATGGAATACCTTCATCGGATGATGCAAACCCTGAGCGATACTCCGGATTTCAACTTCCACCCGAAGTGTGAGAAACTCCATATCACCAACCTATGTTTTGCGGATGACTTGATGCTATTTATGCGAGGTGACTTAAGGTCGGTGGAATTGTTATTACATCGTTTTGACCTCTTCTCCCAGGCCACGGGTTTGCAGGCTAGTGTCACTAAGACACCTATCTTCTTTGGAGGAGTTGTGCAAGCGGAGCGGCAACACATATTGGCCTCTACGGGTTTTGCGTGTGGGCGTCTCCCGGTGAAATACTTAGGTGTTACTCTTTCACATCGTCAGCTTACGGTGGCGCAGTATCAACCCCTTATTGACAGGATCCTGGGTAGGGTCCAACACTGGACGGTTCGCCTTTTGAGCTATGCTGGTCGGGAGTAGTTGATCAAGAGTGTTATTACTTCCATTACAGCGTACTGGCTCCAGGTTTTTCCAATACCAAAGACGGTACTTGATCACATCCAGCGTATATGTCGTAGCTTCCTGTGGAGTGGTAAAGATGGTAACTACCATAAAGCACTAATTGCTTGGAAGCAAGTTTGTGCCCCCAGGAGTTGTGGTGGTCTGAACATAATCAGCCTACCCGAGTGGAATAAATCACTTATTGCCAAACTTCTCTGGAAAATTCAAATGAAGGCAGACTCTCTTTGGGTACGGTGGATTCATAGCTACTACATCAAGCAGCAACCATTGAATGATTGGAATATTCCTGTGTGTAGTTCGGAAATACTACGGGCTGTGCAGAGGATCAAGCTGGAGTTACTGGATCAGCCGGAGTGGACGGAGCAGCTTGAGATGACGCGGTTCTCGGTGCGGAAGATTTACCGCCTCATGCGTGCATGCCCGGACCGGATTGAGTGGTGAGATATGGTGACTAGGAATCCTGCTAGACCGAAGGCCAAATTCATCCTATGGCTTTCACTTCACCGCAGATTGGCAACCAAGGATCGATTGGCTTTCTTTGGTATCCTGAATGATGGGCAATGTGCCTTCTGTACTGACAATGAGAGTATTGATCACCTGTTCTTTCAGTGCCCAGTCACCTATGAGATTCTAAGAGGTGGCTTGCGATGGTTACGGGTGTCCCACCCCCCATACATGATCAAAGAACTTGTCCACTGGCTCACAAGCAAGGTAAAGGCCGTGAGCAACTGTGTTCAAAGCTCTTATGGCTGAGACATTCTACCACATTTGGATTGCTCGAAACGAGAAGATTTTTAAGAGCATAACTCCGGATATTCCCCGTATTACACGATCTATGATTTGGACCACTGGGATACGTTGCGCACAGGGCAAAGCGGCCGAATTGGTCAGGGAACTAGACCTTCAGGCCCTAGGCCTTTAGATTGTTTTTGTCTCTATTTTCATCTTTGTAGTTGGTAGTCTAGCATAGTCGATTCTTTTTAGGCATGGACGTATTGTCGGCCCCTAAATGTACTGACATTGTTTTGGAGTAATAAGACAAGTTCTTCGTTCCAAAAAAAAAAAAACATGCGTTTTTGTTTAAATTAATGTTTCCACATTGTGGTCAAATCTTTGGTGAGATCTTTCTATAAGAATGTTGGCTTATGTCACTTGTTTGTTCTGACCATAATTCTGAATGTCTCTTACTCCGCATTTTACCGCATTAACCATCATTTATGAATCATAAATAATGGTATATTTCTTCCATATTCAGGTCAAATATGTCCAGGTTGACATTTTATAACAACTTCAACTCCAACTGATTAAGCCTATTATCAAATATAACATCAAATTCATCTTGATCCATAGAAAATAAAAACTCACATCATGAGAATAATAGACATAGAGTTACTTTTGATTACACCATTATACCTTAATCATAAAAAGATATGTGCACTTTAATTCTTACCAAGCATCAGACCAGGTCTCGTTGGAGATGGTCAACATCTTATCACACAAATGAGACGCACAACATTGTCTCGTTAGGTCAAAATAAATTCAACAAATTCCACAAAATTCACGTGGCAATGCTATGGTATAGTTTACGTTTAATTAATAATAAATAGAAATGGAAGGACAAAATGCATAACCGAGACCAACCCCTGGGGTTGTATATGTTCCCCCACATAACGATCTTTGTATGCATAATACAAATCTACCAAACCAACATCATCTTAAGAACACCAAGTGATAATCTATTTGCTAAAACGTTAGACTTATGTTTAACTTGGCAAAATTCCATGTAACAAAATTCCCCATCAAATACCTGAAGAGATTTAATCACTAAAGAACAATCTCTTTCAATTACTACATATTACCATTCAAAATCTAGAACAAATTTAGTTCTTAATTTGGCTGGCAAACCTTCCGCATTTTCAGCAACCATAAGAGATCAAATTTTGTCACAAAGCAATAACATTCAGAGGCGAATGCAGGATTTGAACATCCCCCCCCCCCCCCCCCCTCCGTCTCTGCTCAACTATAAATTAAAATTTTCGTAGGATAGCTAGAATTTGAACTGGTGGAGTTTAGCCCATCAACTTTATGTATTATATTATATTATATTATATAAGAACACCAAACTGATACTCTAAGCGCTATAACATTAGCCACACGTTTAACCTGGCAAAACTTCATGGAACAATAAATGCTCTATTTTAAAAATTCCATTATTTCATTTTATCTTATTTAATAAATTTATATTATATGTTAATAAATAAAATAATTTAATTAATAATATTATTCAAAATTGGTGTCTATGGATTCGTCTTGTTACGGCGAATTCAAATATATGTTCAAAATATTTTTCGAATTTTGTAGTTAAAGTTATATGAGATTTAATAAAATTATATATGCAACCAACATACAAAAAATAACAGTGAAATATATATTGACTGAAAATGTAACTAATTCCACAAAATTTCACGTAGGACTGAATGAATGTGGTGAGGTTTAGTACCTTGTGCTTTACATAATATATAGATAGATAGATAGATGGATGGATGGATGTTTAAAATTTCATTATTTCATTTTATCTTATTTAATAAATTTATATTTTATTTTAATGAATAAAATATTTTAGTTATTTAATAATAATATTCAAGATTTATTTCCATGGATTCGTCTTGTCATGGCGAATTCAAATATGTGGTCAAAATATTTTTCGGATTTTTGTGGATAAAATTATATGAGATTTAATTAAATTTATATATGTAGTCAACATACAAAAAATAATAGTGAAATATATACTCTCTAAAATATAACTAATTCCACAAAATTCCACGTAGGACTGAATGAATCTGGTGAGGTTTTAGCCCACCGTAATTTACATAATATATGGATGGATGGATGGATGGATAGCCCACTTTGTAACTATCATATCCTTGTTTACCATTCGAACTGAGTTCTCAAATGAAATTAATTGTCAAATTTTTAGAATGTTTTGTCATATAGCTTAATTATTAAGAATTTTTAAATTCAAAGTAGATCTCCCCGGACAAACCATATAGCCAAGAAAAGTAAGTGATTAAAAAAAGATAGGTGAAGTATATATACAAAAATTGATTTACTGCTCTATAGAGTTCTCAAGTTTGCATTATCTCGGGAATAGCTTCTCTATGGAGTTGTTCCTTTCTTATACTTACTCCGTCCCAGGAACAGCTTCTCGTTTAATTGTTTGGTCAACAAAATTGCCTGAAAGTGGAATAATGTATGAAATAATGAATAAAAGTTGATAGTGGTTTGATAAAGTGGAAAGTTAAATATTAGTTAAATGAAGAATGAATAAAAAAGAGATAGTGGGTTGGTAAAGTTGTAAATGTGATTGTATTATGATGGTTTTGGAATTTTTCGATCATAACATTATTTTATATAATATTTTTCCAGTATAGTTTAAGAGTCATATGTAATATTTGCTATTGGCGGTGAGTAATAGTTCATTCCATAATGATACATACAAACATCTGATGTAATGTCAATTTCTTAAAAATACTAATATGTCCTTTAATTTTCTAATTTCTTTATTTATAATGTATTTAATACCTTTCTTTAATTTCTATAGTTCTTTTATTATCTTTCATTTTTGCAGTTCTTTTATTATCTTATTTTACGTTTTTTTAACAGTTCTACCGCTCGCTTGATTTGTTGATAGTTCATTATGAAATTGATTTGTGCAAGATTTGTAATGGTATAAGACATGTGAGTCAATAAATTATTGGTGTAACGTAAATTTTCCTCCAATGTTGTGTTATACTTCAACAAATTTGTGTACAATAACATGTAAAATTACCAGTGCGTGTCTAGCTAGTTGTGCATGGGAGATAAGTGGGAAATGCGACTACAATTCGTGCATTGTCTATCAGTTACTCTCTTCTAGCCCCGACCACCAGCCCGCCGCATCTTGCCGCGTCGAGCCCTGTGGGTCCCAGCTGAAAAGGAAAATTGTAGAAAAATATACAAGTTATAAATTTTTTGCTTCAATTTTAATAACATAAAAAGACAATTGTAGGAAAATATACATGGTGTTTCTTATACAATTAAACGTGCAGAAACTAAGTTGAAGGCTTTTAGTGGCACTTGGCATCAAGTTTTCAATAAAAGTTTTAATTCAATTTTTTCCCAGTTAATAATTGTACTTCTAATTATATCATGTTATTTCTCCTCTTTACTTTTTTAATTACTATACTAACAACCTTGAAACAATCAAACAACATTAAGAAGGTCAATTGTTTATTGTTTGTTGGTAGAGAGAGAAATAATAATGATGGAGAAAGTATGAAATATAAAGAGAGAGAAATAATAAAGAATGAAAAAGGTATAAGATAGTGGGGTTAGTGGGGTTTGTTTTTTTACAATTTTAGAAAGTAGCCTAAATTAATGGGACGTCCCAGAAAGTAATAGTTACATTTTTTAGCGGGGCGGATGGAGTATCAAATAACCTTAGAAAAATCAAATCAATCGTTTCATTTTTACACATCCTATATAACAACCCTAAAAGGTTTTAACTCTATCTCAAAGACTATTTTCAATAACTGACATTTAACGCGGTTATTACTCATCAACTAAATTAGTAAGTGCATGTTGTAATTTCACCAGTTTTTCTACCCGCGACATTACTGCGTTAAATTTCACCAGTTTTTTTTACCCGCGACATGTTGTAATGCCCTCTGATGCTTTACCTGTTATACAGTGCAACATATAATGCACTTCGTATAACCATTGACCATGGTACAACATTTAAAACACCAGAAAGCACTACAACATGGTGTAGGGAAGAGGAAACTGCTAGAACCTCTGAACTAGTGGGATGTAATAAATGAGGTACTTTTGAGTAATAACGAAAAACCTATTTATAGATTTTGATCAGCAGACCAAATCCATAAAATTCAAGATCTTGTCTATTTGTGACACGTGAAGATCCAGGCTTGGGACAGGCCCGCCCAAATTTTTGGGGCTCGGACTTTGGGTAAACAATAGAATCCTGAAGAACCATAAGTATGGGCCTTGAATGTTTAAGTGGGCTTGGACCCACCTAACCCAAGGATGATTACAATGGATTCCTATAATTCGCAATGGTTCAAACTTCAAAGAGTTAATTCACCTAAGGTAGAACACACCGCTCGGTTCAGACACAATTAATCTATAATAAACACTTGTTATTAATATAGTTTTTATTCTTCAGTCCACCGGTTTGACGTTTTCTTTTCTTAATCCTTTTGTTGTACTTTTACAAAGATATGTCGTAGATTCATATCATATCGATTCATATTAAGCCAGATCAACAAAAGATTCAATGTTTCTGCAGTCATGAAAGGTTAGTTTGTTAGGATTTAGATTTTTTATCAGCATATAGCAATCTTGTGCTTTTTTTTTTCCTTCACAAGCTATGTGTGTTTTTTCTGTTGTTAAACGTAATCAGTAAAATCGGAGCTTCGAGCATATTGAAATGCACAAGGTGGATAGAGATTTTGAAATGCACACAATCATGAATTGAGACCTTGTGTGTTAATAAAACTGTATTTTTCGAAAAGGATCCATATACACAAACCGAGCATATTGTCCAAATATGTTCAAAAATGTCATTTTGATAAAATACGGACTAGTTCCAACATTTTTCTCTTTAATGTCTGTTCAAACAACCAAAGGCATTGGGGTTTCATATAGTGAAGTTAGGCATTGGGGTTTAATATGAGGGTATCGAGCCAGTTATGCACATTATTCTATTGCTTCTGGTTCATTCTATTCTTAATTGAAATTGATTTCTAAAATGGTGCAGCCTTTCATGATATATCAGAATTCTATTTTCATTGTTTTTCTTTCTTAAAAATATCTAGGCATCATATAATAAGATTTTTAGGAATGAAAGGCACTATATTTTTCTGTCTTTCGTCACAAAGCCTTTATATTTAACTTATCTCTAAGCTTTGTCTCTATCTTATTTTATCATTTTCAAGTTGAATTGAATCAAATTGATAGAAAAATCCTTTTTACACAATTAGATGAATGCCTTGGCTCAAGTTGCAAAGAGTAGTTTGAAAGTCGGGCCTATCTACGTCTTTCTACTTTCTCTGTCTTTTTCCTCCTTCACTCTGTTGAGGGATAAAACCTCAAACACCAACACTACTACAACAAGTAACCTAATCTAAGATCCGCCTCCAACTTGAAGCCCGAGAGAAGGCTTGTCCGAGCAAGAGTACCTGAAAGGACCAAGTGGGGTAAGAATGGGTTACCCGGATTGCCTAAGTCAATCCGGAAGGAGGCTTTACTCAAAGGAGAGATGAAAGCTCTCAATGCAATAGTAATGGGAAAGGTAATGAAATCAAGGATGTTTAGGACTTAGGAGACAACACAATTTCCTAGGGGATTTCCCTTTTTTCAAGGTATTGGACCTTGTGTTATATTTATAGTTATCGTATACTCATGAAGTAGCTCATAAGATGATGCCAAGTGTATGCCTCAGATTTGGACACCAATGCTACCTTTGGCCCATGGCCCATTAGTGAATAGTAATCCAATACTAATTAATGGGCCGAGGGTAGTTTGGTCCTTTCCTCCGAGAGTCTTGCATCGCATGTTGGGTCCGTAAGTTCCTGACAGATCCGCATGATTGGATGACTCATTGGGTAACTCTAGGTGTCCGGACCTTAGAGTTCCACGGAAGCCTCTCGATGGTTCTGCCAAATACGTTTGGTCTTCTCAGTCTTTGGTGGCGTCAGATTCTCTCGTCGGTCCGTTTAGAATCTTAGGATTTAGCCAGGTACTTGGGAGGACCAGTAACCTTTTGTCGGCTCGAAGTCATCCATCTAGCTTGGTGGACCTAAATGAAATGGCGTCTTGACTTGTGAGTACTAGTTGACTGAGATGGTTTCCTGGGACGGACCACTCGAAGGTCGGACTAGCTTTGAATGGCTATCTTAGCCTTGATGCGCTCTAGGACACGCTCTATGGCGCCCTTAACGGATTGGACACATTTCCGTATCAACATATGTCCCCCCAGTTTCCAAGTATCTTAGTAGAAGATAGTTGGTAACTATGAGGGATCAGTCGTGTTTGTGGGGCGTGTCCGAATCGTTAAAGAAAAAGGAAAAAAATCCTTTTTGTCAGGATCCGTCGTCCGTGTCCTCAAGGATTCAATATATCGCTTTCCCTTTTTTCGCCTACGGTCGAAGTTATCACATAACTGGGACTGTAGAGGGAAAAGGTATTTGTATCCGAGATATATGGGTCCGAGTACGGTTAGGATCTGACGAAGTCTTTCGAGTAAGATCAAGTAGGAGGTTATCCGTTGGGCCAAATTTGTGAAATGGTCCTGATGGACCTTTGAACAGTAAATCAACGGGGTCCAACGAGTTTCTTGTCCGGCCCATGGGGTAAGATCCCGAGGGGAACGATGCGTCCGTTGGATTGGGAAGCCTCAACGGTTGAGATCAAGTGACGGACTCCTCTGTCAGGCACTAAACGTAATGCGCTGTTAGCCATCTATTCGTGAATCGTCATGACCGTTGGATTTGAACAGATCAACGGTCGCGGTTTAAACCTAAGTAATGTGACGCTTGGCCTTCCCACTTTGCCCCTATAAATAGTTAGGCGATCGGTCACTTTCACACTTTAGCTAAATTGAAACTCTGAGCAACTGGGACTTGTAAGACTTTGGGCTATCCAGCTGAGATCGGTAACCTCGGGGCATTATCCAAACTCAATCGTCCGTTGAACTTTCCTGTTTGAATATTAGCAAGTAAGTACCCCTCATTTTTTGGCTTTGTTAAAGTTGCCTGTATTCGCTATACGCCCATTGCATGTCTAGTGTAGCTTCCCTTGCTGCTTCCGTAATTGTGCTTGTCTTTAGTAATTGGCTCTTGCGATACCTTCGGTTGAGATGGTAGTTGATGTGTTTTTGCTGCATGCTCATAATATGCCAATTTTCCTTGCTGATGCCTTGTACTTTTATTTGGTACGTCCCGTCCGACACAACCCGTCTTAACAATGCATGCTTACTTGATGATAAATCGGTATTGGTTGTGGTGTTCGCCTGTAAATTGTTTCTTTTATTGCCATGCCATGAGGGGCAGATTATGGTGCCAGTATGACTTCGCAGTGCTGTGGTCTTGGGGACCCTGTCCTTCTGTGTATAGAAGATCTTAGGGTTTAAACTTTTCTCGGACCTCTGGACTTAATAAGACATATAAATGAACTCTCGGACAATAACAATCATCGTTTCTGATCCGTTCTTACGCCTAGGATGTCCGGGAGCGATAGTCAAAACGTTCACGAGGTGCGGGATTACCAGGATGGAGTAGATTCGGGCGGTGAATCCGCGGACGTGAACGTGTTCGTAGAAGACTATCTCGTGGATGTCTTATCTTCCAGAGATTCCGATCCTAGGCACGGAACCCATGAAACAGTCAATCCTCCGACGGACGGGCCAGTGGTCGAAGAAGGTGTTAATGAGGCGAGAACGTTGGTCCAATCTCGGACTATAGGCGGTGTGGGAGAGCATAGATCCGAATGAGCTTCAACTTGAACGGCAAAGCTGACGGGGCATGAGGCTGATGACGTGGAGATGTTCGAGGCTGGAGTGGAGGACCGTGTTGTGGTAGAGACAGGTCCGTCCAATCCTGGTACATCTGGGAGACCTAATGGTGGTCAGGAGGAAGAAGGCGGAGAGGAAGAAGGTGAAGACGGGGAGGAAGAAGAGGAAGGTTCTCCCGATGTCCGTCCTCGGAGAGGTGCTGGTCGTCGAGTTGTATTGCACTCCGTAGCTGCCGCTCAATCTAGCCTTTCGTTGGTTCAAGGCCGTGGTGCCAAGGCGGCAAGGATCAAATTTCCTCGTCCCGCATCCGCAGTAGTGATAGCAGACGAGTTCGGAGAGCTAAACGCGGACGGGCTTCTTCCTACTGCCCATCGAGGGTCCGGCCCGAGGAGATTCCGGAAATGAGGCGAAGATGGGAGATCCCTGAGTCTGTAGAAATAATGATCCCTGATCCCGGGCATGCATTCTATAACCCACCTGCTGGGTATATGTGCGTGCACGAGGTTGCCTTCTCCTGCGTATGGAAGATCCCCATTGCCACGGAACTGAAGAACATCCTCAACCATATTGGCATAGGTCCGAGTCAGGTTATCCCCAAGTCCCTGGGTAACCTTATTTGTTTTATAATCTTTTGTAAGAAGAAGGGGCAAACAGTGAATTTTGAAAACTTCAGCATTTTTCCATGTCTCTTTCACCTGTGGAATCCCCTTTACACTTTTATGAATAGGAAATCCTATAACTTCATCTCGGACTCCATCTCGTCGTTGGGGTCGAAAATGGTGGATAGGTACATTTTTGTCTGATGGCTTTGAAGCGTGGATGTCCGAGAGACAGAGGGAACAATGGGGCTGCCACAAAATTTCTTAGAGAGAGTATCTCGATTGGCCCGCTCAAGAACGTTGCTCCACGGGTGGCGAGATCCACAAGAAGAATGATCCGCCTACCTACCTGCTCCACGGACTTATTTGTCACCACCGCCATATCTATGCGGATCGATGCCGTGGAAGTCGGAGGAAAGACAGATTTCAGTAAGGAGTCTAACTTATGATTTGTGCGACTCCGTGTTTTGAATGTCTCGTTATGAATTTTCTCATCTCCGATATTCCTGTTGTTTTTCTGTTATTCGTCCGCGTTCTAAAATGTTTACATTGCTATGTAGCTCACTGGTTCGACTATATCATGTCGACACTCGCTGAAAAGAAGAGGCAGCAGAGAGAGCAACAATCTCTGGAGGTCGCCGCCGGTCTGAGGGCCAAGATCATCAACACGTCCGCTGGTCTTCCTATGGCAGATCCCAAGAATTTGGCAGTGTTCGCCGCAGAGGAGGAGAGGAGGAACAAGGCGGGAGAAGATCCGTAAGCCCTCGGCGTGCCTGACAAGGGCAAAGCCCCTGTTACTCGGAGCGTTACTGCCTCCAGACCACCATTCGCTGCTGGATCCGGGCCTCAACAAGAAGTATTCATGCGGGATGCCATAACGTCTGGGCGGAAGAGAAGAGCTCCCGCGGAAGCCTCCCAATCAAGAGGCGAATGTCATTGCTTACCGTCGACCAGCCGCTCGATAAGGAGTATGAGCGTGCCTGCGGACTCCCCGAAGTTGAGCGGGTCGGCGGACTCAATGTGCTATATCAGCAGGTTCGTGATCTCCTAATGGTTTTTTCATTATGTCCTTATGAAAAGCGTGCGACTTATGTCTATACGGATTCTTTGCAGCTTGGGTGCTTCATCCGAGCTATGCAGTGGAAGGCGAGTGAGCGGGCTACCATAGAGCACGAGTTCAAGGAAAGGCCACGGCAGTCCGCGGATGAGGCGAAAAAGTGAAGCGATTGGAGATGCATTTGAAGGAGCACGAGGTGAAGTTCCATAAGTCAAGACCACCGGGAGGCAATCAAGGCGGACTTGGATTGGCAGGAGGGTTTCACCCAGAAATCAATGAGGGCCTTCCGAGACATGAAGGATTTCTTGCTTGAAGACCTCCAATACTCTCGTCTTGAGGCGGGCCGGGATTTTATGAGGTCGGATTCTTTGAAGTTCTTCGTGGCAGACAAGTCCGACGAATCTCGGCTGAATGGGTTCTCCGCTGCAATCGGTCAATACAGTCCAAGGGGCTACTTCCTCAAGATTTCAATTGGAAGGCGGAAGGGTTAAACCCTTCAGCGGATGCTAACGGCGTGGAAGTTCCCGTGGATGTTGTCTCGGACGATCGGTTGGCCGCTTGTGAGTTTGCGGAACTCACATCGAGGTGAGAATTGGAGATCAAGAACGGTGGACCCTTCCTTCCGAAGTGTGTGCCGGATGCCTTACAAAAGGTGTGCTTCGTCCCGTTCGAGAATTACCGGGCCTTCCTCAAGGACTGGTATTACATGCCTTCCCGGGTAGTTAGTCTTGCTGAAGACTTCAACTTGTTCGAGCTCGCGGAGTCCCTTGCTGTCCAAGCTGCTGCCAACTCGCTTCATCGCCGATCCACCGAATTGAAGAAATAGGTCCGAGCCACTTAATCCTCGGTGGGTATGCCCGTGAAACCTATGTAATGTCCGAATCGCATCTTTTTGGCACGGAACAATGCCTTGAACAATGCTGCTTTATTTTTTATCCGTACCAACTGTCTGTAAAACAATATTTCTCGTAAGTCCGAGTCATTGCCTGTCTTCCGCTTTGTTTGCTTCCGTTCATCGTTCGTATGTTTTACTATCATAAAACACATCTTTAAAGAACACGGATCGCAGTAGATGGCGTCCGACGTAGAAGTCAAAACCATCGTTTCATTTAATTTCGCATCATTCGTGATTGCTAAATTCAATCGACCTTTGGGATGCGTAATTCTTCTAGAAGGGAGGAAGGTGAAACAGTGAATTTGTCATTATTACTGCGTCCCATCAACTTCCAAGCCGTCGGATGAGTGACAAGTGTTGAGATCGTACGGGTTTGTCACTACTATAAATAAGAAAGGGGTAAGTGCCCTTTTCTTACTGTTGTACTTTTTAACCCTTTCTCCTGATCAGATTTCCCTATCCTTCCAGAAAGTCAGTCCAAATGTCCGCTGCAGCCAGAGAACTAAACCATTCCAGGTTTGATCGCTTCCGTCACTGGGTGGACTGTGCCTGCGGGGTCAAACATCCCCCATATTATCCCGGAGAGGGGACCGCGGATGATCCAATCATCCTTGACTTCGAAGGGGACCCTCCTCCGTGTCCGGGGATAGTTAGTGGGCTAGCCGCAGAAAGGGAGCGGATTGTGAGGATGATCCGCAGGAGGATCCGAATGCAGCAGCAAGCTCAAGAAGCTCGCGGTGGTGGCTCGGAATCTCAGGGCTCCACTTCGGGGATCTGATAAAGGAACAAGGCGGGGTATGCCCCGTGGAAGTATGTACTGATCCTTGGATCTTTCCAGATTGTACTTCTGTTATGTAAATGTTCGGATAATTTTGCCTATAAAATTCGAACTATTTTGCCTCAGATGAGATCGCCATCTTTTTCTTGTGCACGCTTCGTCGGATTATATTGACGCACATATTTTTGTAAGATGACTAAGAACCTCGGACGTGGTTGATGGGCTTGTTTAGGCTTGATTGGATAAACCCGTCTGGCCCAACACTGTTCAACCCAAATGAATAGTTTAAGCCCATTGTCAACGTCGAAGTTCTGACGTGTCGGACGCCTATCGTTCACATTTCTATAAATACTCCGGATCCCTCTTGGCCTTGGTCGTGCAAGTCCAACTTCCAATTTCCATATCTATTCAATTAGCAAGAAGATGATTTCTTGAATAGTTTCCCCCTCGAGACTCCCGTCCACTCCCAGGTCGGCGTTCATCCTGAACTTGAGAGTGGCGTGGGTCTAGAGGGGAAAATTGTTGAAGATCAGTCATAGAAAAGCATAGATCTCGGTTTGAATGTATATCCGTCCGTCTCCTCTGCTTTCTTCCAACCCCACTTTAGTGGTTCAAATCTCTCTTATATTGGAAATGGTTTCCGAATTTCAAGAGAGTTTGAGTCACTAAAGCCGGTGAGGCGGAAATCCCTTCCTGTCCGTACTTTGTTTTCCCCGGGCACAGGATTTGCAATGCCACGTTTGGGTGGTATCATGAGGGATTCCACCACGTTTAACCATTTTCCTATGTGCAGGTAGATCGAGTTCCTGGCCTCCGCGGAAACCAGATTCGCCGCTCGACATGGAAGAGGCTTTTTCCGACGGGGGAACGATCTTTGCTGGGAGATGACGTATCTTCAGAGACGTTTTTTGCCTTTTTCATATTGCGTCCGTAAGTCCGGATATCGATCCGAGATTGTAAATTGTACAGACAAGATTATGTATAATTCGTCTTTGTATGAATGAAATCTCTTGCTTTCCTTGTCATTAATCGAACGTTAAATCATATATACATGGATCAAAAGATCACAAATCGAAAGATAGAGGTTGTATTGATTTGCCGGAAATTCAATTACAACTTGTGGGCTCTAAGGCCAATGACAAAAGGATCGAAGAACAGAACTGGCGGAGTTCCGTGTAGTAATCTGTTGAAACTGAAATGACCAATCGATCTGAAGGAGATCCGCACAGTTATCTCTATGCATAGAACCTCTGAAGGTTCCTAGCATTCCACGGACGCTTGAGGGGATGTCCGTTCTCATCTTTTAATTCATAACTGCCATTCACTCTTGCGCCGATAATCTTGTAGGGACCTTCCCACTTGGGCATGAGTTTTCCAATATTGTTCAAAATGTCGGCTCGTCGAAGCACCAGGTCTCCGATTTGCAAGTTAGCCGCTCAAACATTCCTGTTGTAGGTTCGGGCAGCAGTTGCTTGATACCTATGGATATTCGCCAGTGCCTCAGACCTTTTCTGCTCGAGCAAGTCTAGGTCGGATATCCGAGCTTCTCGGTTTGCATTGCCTTCGAATTCTTGGATCCTCAAAGTCTCAATGGCAATCTCAGACGGTATGACTGCCTCCGAACCATATACCAAGGAGAATGGAGTTTCTTTGGTCGCAGTCCGTGGAGTGGTGCGATGAGCCCATAGCACGCCTTCCAGGTCGTCTTGACTTTCTCGGGAAGTTCTCAAACGCTTCTCCAGGATTTTGACTATTGTCTTGTTTGTGGATTCAGCCTAACCATTGGCTTGTGGGTATCCAACGGATGTGAAACGTTGTTCGATTTTGAAGGAGGCAAGCCATTCCTTGAGCCTACTGCCTGAGAATTGAGCGTCGTTATCCGAGACTAGAACTCTTGGTAGGCCGAAGCGGCAAATGATGTTCTTCCAAATGAAGGTCCGCACTCGACTTTCCGTGATAGTCGCTACAGCCTCCGCCTCTACCCACTTGGTAAAATATTCTACCGCCACAATGAGAAATTTTTTCTGTTGGGTACCCCTCGGAAATGGTCTGACAATGTCGATACCCCACTGATCGAACGGACACGCTATGATTGACGGAATCATAGGGTTCGTCGGACGATGTGGGATGTTTGCGTAATATTGGCAATCCTGACATCTCCGGGCGTGGTCGGCGGAATCTTTACCGATGGTAGGCCAATAGTAGCCTTGTCGTATGATTTTCTGGGCGAGAATCCTCCCCCCGGAATGACTCCCACAGCTTCCGTTGTGTATCTCTTCCAGCACGGTTTGTGCTTCTTGTGGTTTCAAACATCTCAGGTGAGTCCCGGAAAAAGATCTCTTGTACAAATCGTCACCCATTATAAAGTATCTATTTGCTCGGCATTGCACACTCCTTGATTCTTTCGGATCGACTGACAAAGATCCGTCCTTGAGATAGTTAAAAATGTCAGTCATCCAGTTTCTTCCCGTGTCAAGTATCATGACCGCCGAACTGGGACTCATGACGGATGAGTCAGTAATAGTGAGTAGGATTACTCTCCTTGTGTCTAGAGCCAGAGCAGATGCGTATTTTGCCAAGGCATCAGCTCTTTCGTTCCAAGCTCTATCAAACTTTTCCAAGGTGAATTCCTCGAAGTGGCTGGCCTCATTCTTGAGTAGCTCAAGATACTTGATCATCGAAGGACCTTTTGTAGCAAAAGTTCACGAAAATTGGGCCTCGACGAGCTGTGAGTCCGTGTAAGATTTGACCTTCCGGGCTTGGAGTGACTTGGCTAGACGCAGCCCCACTAAAAGTGCCTCATACTCAGCCTGATTATTGGTAACTTTGAACTCCAAGGAAATCGCATAGTCGAGTTCCGCACCATCCGGGCTCTTAAGGTAGATTCCGATTCCTCCCACTCTTCCAGTGGAAGAACCATCCACTTCCAATGTCCAGATATCGGAAGGATGTTTTTGGGTTTGGAGATCTCCTGCGAGCTGCTGAGGTTCCACTCTTGGTTCATCCCCTTCCGTGATTTCCGTTCTGATGTTGTCAGCACTGGAGTTTCTGGGAACATCACCAAGTAGAAACATTGGGTTGACCCGAGTTTCCCCATCTGACAAAGGAAAGGGCCGATTGATGAACTGGGCTTCCTCGAGGTTTTCCGGGTTGAATTTTGGCGGAACTGGCTTTCGGACTATATGCTTGGTGATTAAGCACTCGAGCACCTGCTTGTCAGGGACTTTCTCTGAATCCTTCTCTGGATAATCCGCTAAGAAGTCGGCGAGGACTTGAGCCTTTTTGGCTGACGGAGCCTGGTAGTAAATGTCGTATTCGCTTAGCTCGATCGCCCACTTAGAGAGTCGTCCTGATTGGTCGGGCTTTCCTAGGACCTGTTTCAAAGGTTCCGCAATTAGTACCACTATTTTGTGAGACTTAAAATATGGTTTCAACCGTCGGGCGGTGTAAACCAGAGCATACGCAAATTTCTCAATCTTCACATATCTTGTCTCCGCCCCGGCAAGGGCTTTACTAAGATAGTAGATTGGCAAATGATCATTAGCTTGAATCCGCACTAGTACGGAACTCATTACCTCTTCCGTGATTGTTAGGTAGAGGTAGAGTGGTTCTCCTTCCACGAGTTTGGAGAGCAGCGGAGGGGAATGGAGGTGCTTTTTCAAATTTTCAAAAGCCTCAGAACATTCCGCGGTCCACTCAAAGCTCTCTCCCTTCCGGAGGATTTTGAAGAACGGAAGGTTCTTTTCTGCAGATCGAGAAATGAAACGACTTAAGGACATTAGACGCCCAATAAGCTGTTGTACCTCGTTGAGGTTCTTCGGATGGGGAAAATCTAGGATTGCCTTGATCTTCTCAGGATTTGCACTTATCCCTCTTTATGTGACCATGTATCCCAGAAACTTTCCTCCTTTCACCCCGAACGTACACTTTTCGGGGTTCAACTTCATTCCATACTTCCGAAAAATGGAAAAGCAATTGTTGAGATGCTCAATATGCTCTTCTTCAGTCTTACTTTTAACAAGCATATCATCTACGTAGACTTCCATAGTCTTGCCCAACTCCTCCTTGAACATTTTATTCACCAACAACAGTATGTAGCTCCGCGTTTTCAACCCGAATGGCATCACCTTGAAACAAAGACACCTCCCGCCGAAGAAGGCTGTTTTCTTGATGTCGTCCTTGGCCATCCGGATTTGGTAGAAGCCCTGATATGCGTCCATGAAGCTTAGGAGCGCACATCCCGCGGTAGAATCTACCAACTGGTCTATGCGAGGTAGGGGATAAGGATCCTTTGGACAAAACTTGTTAAGCCTTGTGAAGTCATTGCACATCCTCCACTTTCCTGGGGCCTTCTCGACGAGTACCACATTACGCAGACCGGTCGAGTATCTAACTTCTTCAATGTGCCCGGCTTTCAAGAGTCGGGTCAACTTCAGTAGATATGATTGCGTCCTTGATCGCCAAAGTCTTTCCTCTTACATCGGATATATTTGATCGAGGGATCCATGTTCAGACGGTGAGCAGTGATTCTCGGATCTATTCCTTCAAATCATCGATTACTCAAGCAAATACATCCTGTTGTCTCGAGACAAGCAATAAGTTTCATCTCCACTACATGCTCATCTCTGTCCGATTCTAATCTTCTTATCCGGCTTCCAACAATCTCGATTTCCTTGAGAGTTTCGTGAAGCTCGATCCGTGCGATTCTAGGGAACTTCCTTCCGCTTCCTACCCCTATCTGCGGATTCTCCTGTTTGGGCGGGAGAACAACTCTCGGATCGGAGGTCACCGTGACTGCCAAAACGGGGGCAGATGCCCTTCTCGTCTACATAATGTAACACTCCCAAGCTTCTCGGATGTTTCCTACCTCTTCTCCTACTCCGAAGGGAGTTGGAAATTTCATTCTGTTGTGTAAGGTGGATGAAATAGCCCGGGATTGATTGAGTCCTGGGCGCCCAAAGATGGCGTTATAGTCGAAGGTCCGATCAACCACGACAAATCGGACCGACTGTGTTACCCTGGCCGGGAAGGTTCCGAGTGAAACGTGTAACGTAACACTTCCTAGTGGTCGAATAGTTCCTCCTCCAAACCCTAGTATAGAGGTGTGAACTCTGTTGTAGCGGATTCTTCCCAACTCCATCTGATCTAGTGTCCTCTTAGAGATGATATTCGAAGAACTCCCGGTATCCACCAGAATTTTGTTCACTCGATAAGTCGCGATGGTCAATGAAACTACAAGAGGAACGTCCGGGTCGTCAATCTCCTCGCCTCCTGGAGAGGAGGGGATTTCGCTATCGTCGAAAGATATTGCATTTGTTCCTCGAATCGCGGGGGCACCGTACGCCCTATCATTGTTCCAAAGGTTTTGGGCGGTCCGCTCTCTCGCATTCCTGCTATCACCTCTAGAGGGTCCGCCTGCGATAGTGTTGATCACTCCGCTGTACGGAGGGTTCTCCATTTCCGTCTCATCGCCGTATCTGTACGGATGTCCTTCCATGCGTGGCGGATAGCCTCTTTGGCGGAGGTGGCAAAGATAGTGGGCGGTGGTGGGTCGGCGTTATCCTCCTCCTCCGCTCCGCTCTATCGTGCTCGGAGGCTCGTCCGCATATATGTGCTCCTTCAACTTGCCTTCTCTCACGGTGTTCGACCTCATTTTTAATCGGATACGTCTGCCCTCATGGCCTCTGCTCTTGTGAAACTTGCAGATCCTTAGCATTGCTTTCTCCGATTATGGGATGGCTTTGGCCATTGGATGTCCAACTTTTTCTCAACAATAGTGGCCAAGATGTCGGATCTCGGCTTATTGAGGCGCGTGTAGTCCGCGAATCTCCTGGGCGGACTCCTCTCCCTGTAAATGCCTTTGTCTCTGTGATCTTTCTTCGGGTCAAACTTCCCCTGGCGTTGCTCTTGTCTTTGCGGTTCCTTTCCCTTCTTCGATCCTGCTCGGACTGGTACGTTCCTTCGGTATTCTTCTCCGTACATCACCTCCTCACAGATGTCATCCAAGTGCTTTTCGCTCCTCACTTCCTGACTAGAGAGCTTCCTCCGCAGCTCGGAGTTGTAAGTATTAGCGTACAGGTGACGGACCCGTTCTTTAATACTATGGGGCTCAACTCGGAGTACTTCCGTATTGAAGCGATCTAGGAAAGTCCGAAGATCTTCCTGTTCCCTTTGGATGACTTCGGCCAGGTGCTCTACAGTACGTTTTCTTCTTTTTGATTTTCCGAACCGTGCTAAGAACTTAGAAGATAGATCTGCATACGACCTTATTGACTTGTTTGGCAAAGCGGTGTACCAATCCATAGCCGTGCCGAAGAGGGTGGATGAGAACGTAAGGGCTTTAGTATTGTCGCTCAGCCCCTTGGAATCCATCTTCATTGTACCTTGTCAGTGACCCACGGACAAGTATCCCGTAGTAGTATTCCAAGTTCGGAATCACTTGGTCCGAGTTCCTATTTCTTTCCTTTTCCTCATGATATCATCACACGTAGGTTTGGTGCACTTGTAGTGATCTCGCCGTGGTCTTTACCAGCGTCCCGAGGTTGATTGGGTTTCTAAAGCTTTTTGTTGGGCGTAGATTTCGTCATTGTCATGACCTCTCTGTCTGTGGATGGATCGCGACATCCGCGGGAGTTCGTCTATAGGACAACCTGGAATGGTCTTCGCTACATGATCTCTGCCCTCATGGGAGCTTGTCGCGACCTCTGGTACTGTTACCTCCTTCTTGGTACTCTCTCCTCCCATTCGGCTTCCTCACCCGAACTTGCGGGCGAGGCCCGTCGGTCAAGAAGGTTTCGCAAATCCTCATGGGGCAGCTGATCTCCCAACCTATGTTGGATCGGACGTTGTCTGTTTCTTGACAAGGCGGGCTCCGCTTGAACCGGAGTAACCACTGGCGGAGTGGCTTGCTGAGGGTGGGCATTGTTAGACCCTAGGCATCCTTGGATAATCGTGAGCAACCTATCAAACTGAAGTTTCGCTTAGTCCGAGGTCGCCATGCGACAACGCGACCATCGGGCATCATAAACCGCTGACTGTGGTAGGGCCTTGAGCTCACGAGAAGCTCGTGCTACCCTTCTCCATGGTCCGTAGGGCACGATATTCACAGGGACGCCCGCCTCTAAGCGGGCGTCTTCCCTCATCCGAGGATGGGCTGGCGGTCCGCCCGTCGCTCGGATATCTCCTTCCAGCGTTCCTTCCAGCCACAACGGCCCTTCGTCCCCGGGTGTTCGGACGTCCTCGTGGGCGTGGTGGTGGTGTTCCCACGCCTGCAGCACTAGTCCGAGCTGTTCGTCTCGTTCTAGCCATCAGCACAACACAAACACAGATCTTTTTGTAAAGTTTCCCACAGACGGCGCTAAAATGTTGAGGGATAAAACCTCAAACACCAACACTACTACTACAAGTAACCTAATCTAAGATCCGCCTCTAACTTGAAGCCCGAGAGAAGGCTTGTCCGAGCAAGAGTACCTGAAAGGACCAAGTGGGGGGGGGGGGGGGGTTAGAATGGGTTACCCGGATTGCCTAAGTCAATCCGGAAGGAGGCTTTACTCAAAGGAGAGATGAAAGCTCTCAATGCAATAGTAATGGGAAAGGTAATGAAATCAAGGATGTTTAGGACTTAGGAGACAACACAATTTCCTAGGGGATTTCCCTTTTTTCAAGGTATTGGACCTTGTGTTATATTTATAGTTATCGTATACTCATGAAGTAGCTCATAAGATGATGCCAAGTGTATGCCTCAGATTTGGACACCAATGCTACCTTTGGCCCATGGCCCATTAGTGAATAGTAATCCAATACTAATTAATGGGCTGGGAGGTAGTTTGGTCCTTTTCCTCTGAGAGTACTGTCCCGCATGTTGGGTCCGTGTAAGTCCCTCGGACAGATCCGCATGATTGGATGACTCTGCCTTGGGTAACTCTAGGTGTCCGGACCTTAGAGTTCCACGGAAGCCTCTCAGAGGTTCTCACAACACGTTTGGTCTTCTCAGTCTTGGTGTCCGAGATTCTCTCGTCCGGTCCGTTTAGAATCTTAGGACTGACAGTTTGCGGTACTTGGGAGGACCAGGTAACCTTTTGTCTGGCTCGGAAGTCATCCATCTAGCTTGGTCGGACCTAGCTGAAATGGCGTGCTGACTTGTCATTACTAGTTGACCTGAGATGGTTTCCTTTAGGACGGACCACTCGAAGGTCGGACTAGCTTTGAATGGCTATCTTAGCCTTGATGCGCTCTAGGACACGCTCTATGGCGCCCTTAACGGATTGGACACATTTCCGTATCAACACACTCCATTATAGGATAAATATTATCTTCCATCAAAGTTGCACATATATGTAAAATTCATACTCTTCATGTGTTTCAAACTTCTTCTGACTGCAATCAATAATAACATCCATTAAGTGATTAGAAGACCATTCCGGTGATGAAAACCAACCATGTTTGTAAGCATGAGGATGTGAGTTATGACTTGCTCAATGGGGACACGCAAACCGTGGTACAATTTCTGAAACGTCTCCTTGTCGAATCATTGGTAAAAGAGGAAAAAAGAGTATTGCATATTCTTTAGATTGTTTAATAAAATTATAATGATCAGCAACATGAATTAAATATCATACCACGCAACTTCATGTCCATACAATGTCAACCCATCAAGTGCACGCAATAGGATTAGATGAATCATAACCACTGATGGGATCTCCATACGACTCTAAATTTTCCATACTTTAGCTGAGAGCCTGAGACGTTCTCAACAAAACCCCTTGGACGCTTTGTGATATCCATGGTTCTTGTGTTTGAGAAAGAACCAAGTGCATACTGATTTATGTAGGCAGGGGTTCTGAAATTTTGGAGCATGATTTCGGGAAATGATTATGTATAGACGTGAGAGTTATATGGCATTTGAAAAATCCATAATTATTGTAACATAGTGACTACTACTTAATAGATTAACGCAAATCTCGTTTCTATATAATGCCATGTAACCGATTAAATAATGCAGAATCTGACTTGGGTTGACTTCAACATCATTAGTGTGAATCAATTAATTAGGATAAAATATTACAAATAATTAGACTGAAAATTCCACCTCAGATTTTGCACCCCCTAGACTATCTAAGCTTTCGAATAGTAACCTGTCTTTAGAATATATATGGATTAACTCCATGAGGGGAAACTGAAAGATCGAGAAAAGTTGAGTTACTACCTGTTTCTTCTGGATCGGGAAGCAATTAACTCCATGAGCTAAGAAGCTGGGCGATCGGTAACGGCTGATTATTTGTGGTTTCGTTACTGTGGAGTGTAGAGTGTAACTGAACCATATTTTCGCATTAATTAGCAGCAACCTATTTTTATAGCTTTGCTTTGAGATTTTATACACTCCTACTACAATAAAAGCATGGTTGTCTCACAAATTTCGAGTGCCTAGTGCCACCCTTCGAAAACCGTCTTATGATGAAATTTCATGTTATTTTATAAATATAAATAAAAAGTTATAATTAAAAAGTGCAGAGTAAATTAATTATAAATAAAAATAAAATGAAATTATATTTGTAAAAATCATATTATATATTAAAAATTATGCAGAAAGTGAAAACAAAAGTATATATTAAAAATATGAAGGAATATAATAGTATAAAGTGAGTTACGTATTAAGAGTAACAGTAATGCACAATCAATTAAGGTGCTAGTGACTCGTCTAGCAAGTGAAGTAGTATATCATACATACGTGATCTGTATTGGTTAAAAATTCATCTTATGTACATAATACATTCAAAGTCATTTAAAGGAAAATCTAAACAACACGAAATAAAATCAATTACACATATTCCATCATACACCCCTTAGGGCCCTAGCACATTGCATCTGCCTCCATCGCATATATCACGATGCCTTATGTATGAGGGCATTCATGTCGTGACCTACACATTTGTCATTCCAATACTTTCTCATGGTGAAAACGAAGACCCCAACCACTATGTGTGTCTCGACCGATCGTCCTTTGTAGCTGAAAGCTACTGTTCTAGCCATTGGTTGCTCCGACCAGGATGATATGGAAAGTAAGCTTGCGAAGGAAGACAAAGGGGACAATATAGTGGATATTGGAGTGATGAAAAATCATGAGGAAGATGAAGAAGGAGAGTAGGAGTGGGGTCGAGAAGGCTAAAGGCAATAGCTCGATGAAGCGGTAGTAAGGACCAGGAAGAGAGGAAACCCGAGTGAAAAGGGTTTCATGTGGGAGTTTAGGGGACGCAATTGTGTCCCGTTTTTATGGTTCTTCTATCCTAAGGCATTTAAATCGATACATAAAACATCATTCTGAACACTGAGGTTAAAATAATTATTCCTTTAATACCCGCCCACTTGACATATATCTGCAAACAATTATAAATAAACTGGTGAGGTTTATCCCAATTTGCTGATTTCCTATATTAATGTACTCACGGAGAACTCTTTCGAGTTAGTAAAATTAGTGTAATGTTTATAAGTCCTTACATATTATTATCTTACGAATTAGTAATTCACCCCTTCTTACCTTATAAACATAATACCACTCGCCAACTAATATTTTATTAAATTTATAATTCCAACATAAAAGCAACTCCCTCGGAAGTTACTAATGGAACAAATGGAGTATATATTTGTAACTAATCAATCGAGACCCGACTATGAAAACAAATCGATCGAGACCCAACTATTTCATTAGATCGGTGCGGCTACTCGGTTCATGGATTACATACATAACATGCGTATGATATTGTCTTATTCGGTCCGAAACCCTAACATATTTGTTCTTATATCATCAGAAGACATCATAGAATGCGAGAATTGTGATTCACTTATAGTACTACGCTATGTTTTAAAAGCCGGCCACCCCTAAAAAAAGGTCGGATAGGGGTCGGATCGGTTGGGCCGTTTTGAACCGTTTGAGCCGGTATTACATTTTAATAATTATTATATTTATTTACTACTATAATTACTCAAATTGAAAATTAAAATATGCAACATAATAATTAAATATAAGCATGAAAATTCATATGTAAATAAAGTAATATAATAAACTAAAATTTCTATTTAATTTAAATGACAACCGTCCATCTTATTAGTTCAATTTCAATTTAGTGCCTACATGAGTAACTCTTTAATTATAGTTCGATACATCTGAATTATATGTAATTTCGTGCAAAACATCCTAATAATTCTTTTAACTATGTTTTTCAAATATAATTTGCTATTTATTTGTATTTAAATAAATGTACTGCTATTAATTTATTAACAAACCTAAACTAGAGTATGCTAATTAAAGGGAAAAGTAGAGGTATAGAGAGTACCCTACTAAACTAGTACTGTAATTATTTAACATTTTAACTTGAACTTTCACTTCTAAATTCTAACGTAGCCGCCTCCCCTCATTTTCTTCCTTCATATTCATTCTTCTTTCTCTCTACATCACTATTATCTTTTCTCTAGTACAGTATGTTGGGTGAATTTCACATATATATAGATGCGGGTGGGTAGTGTATCGAAGATGATTATCTGGAACACAACACAAAACAAAACAAAATGTTTATACTGCTGAGCAGAGGGTGGCCCTCGGTCCTTAAGACTTTATTTGTCCCGCTCTGGTGCTCACGGTTTACGTAACAAATAGTCTCCCAAGATAGAACAATAGTGATGAATTAGAGTTCTAGCACTGAACACTAACTCCGACAAATTACTACAATAATGGAAGAACTGAAGAACATCCAACACCTTACCATTCTCCTAAAAGAGAGTATGGACTTGGATGATATTTTCGGATGTGTGTCTTTAAAATGAAGTAGGGGAGACCTATATATATAGATGTCCAAAGAATGGGAGGAAGGGACGCAATTGTTCGTCAATAATTGTCTGCGGCCGAACAGATATGTACCATTTTCGTTCATGTCTCTTCATGAAATGGTTCATAGCTCAACTGGATGGGCACAACCCTTGGCAACCAATAGGTCCTTGGTTCTACACCCAACGGTTAAATTTTTTTGGAACAATTACAACATTTCATTCCACAACCTTTTGAGGTGTTCCATGAGTTACCAAGTTCAAACCTCTTCTTCCACACCTTTTTATCTATATATTTACATTTATATTGTCGGAATTTCATGCAACTTCATTGCGAATACTTTCGTATTAATAATTACAAGCGGTCTATTTGTGCATTAATTTCTCATTCATCTTCAATCCGAATTGAGTAATTAAAGACACTAAATACACTTTAATTAAAAATTCCAACACAGTAAAGTAGCTATTCCATTTCTTTCTCCATTCACAGTATTATTATTAGGTGCTTTTCTTATTCTAGATCTATGTTCGCTCTTTTGATCTGTACATAAGCAATGTAGATCGAATCGATCATCATCATCAGCAGACGGTGCTGAGCAGAAGAACAAGAAAAAAGCGAAGAAGAACTCTGAAGAAGAGAAGAAAATAGCGGCTGTCAGTGTAGAGAAGAGAAGAAAATTGCAGAAAAGTCCCTTGAATTTTTCTTTTTCGCCCAAAAACCATGTAAGCCATCGGTTCGACGGTTCCCACCGGCTTTTTGCCCGCTTGCACGGTTTTTTGGAGAACGGTTTTTTACCGGCTATATAGTGCTATTTCGGCCGTTCATTGCCGGTTAACCGGCCTGACCATCCGAGCCGATCCGGCTTTTAAAACATAGGTACTAGTTACTACGTATCACATTCGCCATTACATTACACTCCTACATTGTTCGACGTCTTCGTTGAGCCTTTGGATGGGGTTGTGATGTCACATGCTTACACTATCATGAGTTCAGGGACTGTCCCGCTCTTATACCATCTATAACTGATACGATATCCTTCACTTTGGGCAGTCCCTCACAAATTTGCTTTGGGAATCACCCTACATCTCATATCGTGCGAGTTTGACTGTCTACTTATATACTATTCAGTTTATTCGCCCTTGATCGATGTGAAATGTCTGGTATTACAATTTTAATATTTTAAAATTATACCATATTCTTAACCTTGCAATGCTATTAATATTTCAAATGTTGGGAATTATCGAGTTCAATCCAGTAAAAGTTTTAATTTGACTTGAATTTTACGAAACAGAAAAAGAAGTTCCGAATTTTCCTAGGAATAAAAACAAAATAATATTAGAAGCGAAATTTCACAAATGCAAAACTCACACATTTGGGGTGTTCACCGATCCAAAACTGGTTTAGAACCGGCCCGAATCCGGAACCGGAATCATAAATATTTCATGGATCGGAGACCGATACGAAATGTATATGGTCCGGACCGGAACGTTTGTTCCGGATCGGTTTTGGTTTTGACCCGGATTTGTGAGAGCTAAAAAAACTTTTTACTTGGTATTAATTGTAGTAACCAACGTTACAGTATGTAGAAGTATGTACTCTAACTAAACTAATTAATTATGTTTAGTTTTCATAACTAAACTAACTATATTAATTATGACTTTAGTTTATGTAACTAAAGTAACTAGGCTTTTCTATTTTCAGGTTAGCTTCGTACTGACCTAAACATAGGTCTAAGTTAGTAAATTATGTATGTACAAATATATGTAAATTTAATTAAAATTAAATAAATATAACTTTATTATATATGGTGTCGATTACACCAAAAGTGGTGTTCATGGTTTTCAATTATGGTCATCTATCTCATCGTCTTCTTCATCATCTCGGTAGCTAGTGCTCTTCCCTGTCCTTATGGCTCAGATATCCTTTATGCCGGCTGCCGCCCGTGACCATCGCACCCCCGCTCAAATCACATCTCTATGCTTAATCGAACATCATTTCTCCAATTTCACCACCCAATAACCCTAGGCTTTTTGGCCCAATTGAAAATGCTTCCATCGGTGGTGCTCTCTACAGCATTCTCTCCATTTCTAGAGTGAAAAAGTTATTCTGCCATACATTTATTTTCCCTCTCATATCCCTATGGTTACATCTTCTATCGTTTTTGCTCACAGAAACATAGTTGAAACAATAAAGATTTGTGATAATGAGGGCATAGTTGAAATAGATTTTTGTTAGTTGCAACATTATTTTGTTTTTAAATGGGATGGGACTTTCATCTATGAAGGTTTGCCCTATTACAGAAAATTGGAGATGAACTAGGAGACTGCTATCTTCAGTTTGGAATGGTAAATAGAGTTTCTTTGTAATTAATATATGTTATATGTAATGTTACAAATTTGTAACGATCGATTTATTATATAATATAAATTTGAAGTAAAAAATAATTATACCACGAGGGTATTATAGTGAAATTATATTTTCAAGAGATTTTTTATTATTGAAATAATATATTATAATCAATCGTACCCAAAATTAACATAAAATGATTTCGAACCAAAATGTGTGGATTAGATTAAATTAACTGCCACGTGTCAATCATTTAAAGAAAACTTATGTTCAGGTCGGTACGAAGCCGACCTGAAAATAGAAAAGCCCAAGTAACTAACTAATAAAGTTAGAACTAAACTAAACAACTACCACTAACTAACATTACTATAGAACTAGATCAATTAAGATATATATGCATTACTTTAATTTAAGTGTCATTGATCTTCATCATTAGTGTGGTTGATTAGTTAGGATATATATATGCAATAATTAATTATCCGGTCTTTCCGGTTCAAGACCAGTTTTTGTCCGGAACCGGAATGTAACTATTTGTGCAAACCGAAAACTGATCCGGTAAGTTTCTGGTCTTGACCGAACTGGATAATCCGGACATCCGGTCCGGTTTCGAACCGGATTATGAACACTAGGGGTGAGTGCAAGCGGGGGTGGGTTTTTACGAAAAATCAAACTGACCCACCTATGACGGGTGATTATAATTATAAACCGAGGCGGGTGGAATATTTTTCCAATCCGCAGCGGTTCGGGTGATAAAAATGGCGGGCATGTGGCGGGCAGATTGGCGGGTGAATATAGATAAAAATAGATGTAGTATAAATTTGCAACTTGTGCAAAAGTAAATGTACAAGCAAAAAAAAAAAAAAAAAGCAACAAAGAGCATATTCTAAACAAAGAGGGTAGTGATTCTTTTGAAGTAGTTATCATTCTTTACTTAATTTTAAAGATTTCCACGCATTAATGGATGAAATGTTGACCCGAAAAGTTGCCAACTTGTGTTATTTTGCTTGAATACATGATAAGCTGAGAAGAACGAATGGTGAGTGAAAAAATGAAGACGAAATAATGATTAAAGAGAAGAGTTGTAGGCTCCCTTAAACTATATATATATTCAACGACATAAGCAAGATGTAACTTATCTAGCCGATGGTTCTTCTTATACTTAAATTCACAAACATATACCTACATACATACATAAAAATGGCGGGTAAGTGAGTTGCACCATCCAACTACCATCCACCCAATTAATGGTGAAAAAAAATTAATCCACCGCACATTTAATAAAAAAATTAGTTGGCGGGTGCATGTGAAAGGCGGACGGTTTGCGCGGATGGGTCGGGCGGGTAGGTTTTTTGCACATCCCTAATGAACACCCCTACTCGAGAGTCGGCACTCGGTAGCTCCTGACCGCCATAGCTCTGTATATAAATACCAGTACCAAAGTTCCAGTCGCGAACATATGTCCCTCTTTTTTGCAGGTAGGATTCATCTCGTGGATCTAGCTCATCGGTCACATCTGTATCCTTCTTTTGAGGTGAGTTTTTGTTTCGTTCCTGCTTTCTCTTAACCTAGTTTATTGCTCAAGCCCTTTTATGATTCGATTTGATTTGACTCTTGCATCACAATTTCATACTGCAGCTAGTTATTGTTACTGATTGACTGCATGTTGTGCTATTTTAGGGTTTCTTTCGATTGATTGGATACTATGGCTCACTCTGGTGGTGGAGCTGAGGCCCATGCTAGGTTCAAGCAGTATGAGTATAAATCCAATTCGAGTCTTGTCCTGACCACTGACTCCCGTCCTCGTGATACCCACGAGCCGACGGGGGAGCCGGAGACACTATATGGGAAAATTGACCCAAAGAATTTTGGGGACAAAGTTGCCAGGGACAAGCCTCCGGAATTGAAGGAGAAACTCGAGAAATCGAAAAAGAAGAAAGAACGGGAGCCTGTATTTGATTCGGTTCCTCCTAAGAGCAAAAGGAGACGTCTCCAGGAGGAGAGTGTTCTTACTTCCTCTGACGAAGGGGTGTATCAGCCTAAGACGAACGAGACAAGAGCTGCGTATGAAGTGATGCTGAATATTATCCAGCAGCAACTTGGTGGGCAGCCTCTTAGCATTGTTAGTGGTGCTGCAGATGAGATACTAGCTGTCCTTAAAAATGATAATCTTAAGAATCCAGAGAAGAAGAAGGTAATAGATAATCTGTTGAACCCAATTTCCAACATTACGTTTGATCAGCTGGTCGCCTATGGCAGGCTCATCACTGATTATTATGTTGCTAGTGGCGATGGGGTTGATGGTGCTGTTAATGGAGGCGATGGCCTTGATGATGATGTTGGAGTTGCTGTTGAGTTTGAGGAGAATGAGGAGGAGGAGGAAGAGAGTGATTTGGATATGGTACCGGAGGAAGATGAAGACGAAGATGATATTGGTGAAACAGGCCATACTAATGGTATGCAGATGGGCGGTATAGATGATGATGATGATCAAGAAGCTAATGTGGGAATGACATTGAATGTTCAAGACGTTGATGCATATTGGCTTCAGAGGAAGATATCACAAGCGTATGACCAGAAAATTGATCCGCAGCAGAGTCAGACGCTGGCTGAAGAGATCCTTAAAATTCTTGCTGAAGGCGGTCAGGATGGTGATGTCGAGAACAAGCTACTAATGCATTTGCAGTTTGAATATTTTAATTTGGTAAAATATTTGTTGTGGAACCGATTGAAAGTAGTGTGGTGTACCCGCCTGGCGAGGGCTGAGGATGAGAACCAGAGAAAGGAGATTGAAGAGGAGATGAAGGTACTCGGACCAGCTCACGCAGCCATTCTGGAACAGTTACATGCCACTCGAGCAACTGCAAAAGAGAGGCAGAAGAATGTGGAGAAAAGTATTAGAGAGGAGGCAAGGCGATTGAAAGATGGAACTACTGTAGATGGTGATATTGAGGTCCGAGGACTCGTAGACAGGGACCCTGATAGCGGTTGGTTGAATGGGCAGAGGCAGTTGCTAGATCTTGACAGCCTTGCATTTCGCGAAGGTGCTCTGTTGAATGCAAACAGGAGATGCCAGCTTCCCGAGGGTTCTTATAGAAATCACACAAAGGGCTATGAAGAAGTTCATGTGCCAGCTCTGAAGCCAAAGCCTTTGGGTTCTGATGAGAAACTTGTGAAAATTTCTGAGTTACCTGACTGGGCACAACCAGCTTTCAGTGGAATGAGCCAGTTGAACAGGGTGCAGAGTAAGGTTTATCCATCTGCACTATTCACTGCTGATAATCTCTTGTTATGTGCTCCCACTGGGGCTGGGAAAACAAATGTTGCTATGCTAACCATACTTCAGCAGATAGGACTGAATATGAATGATGATGGGTCAATCAATCATAACGATTACAAGATTGTCTATGTTGCGCCTATGAAAGCCTTGGTTGCTGAGGTGGTTGGCAATCTTTCCAAACGCCTGGAGCATTACGGTGTCAGGGTTAAGGAGTTGAGTGGGGATCAAAATTTGACCCGTCAGCAAATTGAAGAAACCCAGATCATTGTGACAACCCCTGAGAAGTGGGATATTATCACAAGAAAATCAGGTGATCGGACATATACACAGCATGTAAAGCTTCTCATTATTGACGAAATTCATCTCCTGCATGACAACAGAGGCCCGGTACTGGAAAGTATTATTGCAAGAACTGTTAGACAAATTGAAACTACCAAAGAGCACATTCGTCTGGTTGGATTATCCGCTACACTTCCTAACTATGAGGATGTTGCTACATTTTTACGAGTTGATTTGAAGAAGGGGTTGTTCCATTTTGATAACAGCTACAGGCCTGTACCCCTGGCTCAACAGTATATTGGTATAACTGTAAAGAAGCCTTTGCAAAGATTTCAGCTGATGAATGACGTGTGCTATGAGAAGGTTATCGGTATTGCTGGAAAGCACCAGGTGCTCATATTTGTGCACTCAAGGAAGGAGACAACCAAAACAGGCCGTGCCATCCGGGATTCTGCCCTTGCCAATGATACTCTCAGTAGATTCTTAAGAGAAGATAGTGCAAGCAGGGAAATCCTTCAAAGTCAAACAGACCTGGTGAAGAGCAATGATCTGAAGGACCTGTTACCGTATGGATTTGCCATTCATCATGCAGGTATGGTTAGAGCTGACAGGCAAATTGTGGAAGAGCTTTTTGCTGATGGGCATGTGCAAGTATTGGTTTCTACAGCCACCCTTGCATGGGGTGTCAACTTGCCTGCTCATACCGTGATTATCAAGGGCACCCAGATCTACAATCCAGAGAAAGGTGCATGGACTGAATTAAGTCCTCTGGATGTCATGCAGATGCTTGGTCGTGCTGGAAGGCCCCAGTATGATACATATGGTGAAGGCATCATTATAACCGGACATAGTGAACTTCAATACTATCTGTCCTTGATGAATCAGCAGCTTCCCATTGAAAGTCAGTTCGTATCTAAGTTGGCAGATCAGTTGAATGCAGAAATTGTTCTTGGAACTGTGCAAAATTCTAGAGAGGCCTGCAAATGGCTTTTGTACACTTACCTTGTTGTTCGGATGATTAGAAATCCTACTCTTTATGGTTTGGCAGAGGACATTCGGGAGAGAGATCCAACATTGGAAGAGAGAAGAGCTGATCTGGTAAGCACCATACATACTCCTGTTTGTTAAAGATTTTACTGCATCTCTATCTTATCTATCGTGGTTATATAATGCTGGATGTGCTAGTTGTAGAAATTTCCCCGTCCATTGTCTTGCTAATCTAAACTTATGTTGCATATCACCCGAAGGCCCTTCACTCCATATTACATGGCAGCAGATTTAGACATCAGGACTTAGGAGGGATATGATTAGGGTTTTTAGCGGACAGATGATCAATGTTCCTTCCCTTATGATTGTTATTTTTGTGTTGTTGTTATTATAGAGTGCCATGGACAGTTGTTTATTTATATGTCATGCATTGGGATGCTAGGGATAAAACACGAAATTAAGTCCATCAGGCTCCCCTCTCCCGGTTGTATGCCCTGGTTAGTATGCATTTGTGTGTTTTAGGAGTGCTTAACTTGCGTTAACTACCACTCAAGCTGTTTTATGCTGTTACCTTTCAAAATGTCTGTATTTGTCTTTTCGTGGCAATTGTTAGGAGAAGAAAATAAAGGAGATCATCCAAATTTGAACGAGGGTAAAAATGTATCCAGTAGCCTTTTCAAGTGGTTTCCAGTGGAACTAAAAGGAAACTTAATAATTGAAAATTCAGTGGTAAAACATAGTGATAAAGAGAATAAAATGTTTGCCTTGACCATTGATGAGCAAGAATCATCACTAAAAAGTTATATGCAATACTAGCAAATTCTAGTTTAATTTAGAATCTTACTAATGTACACTAAAAACACACAAATTACAAAGGAATTAACTGATCCAGGAAATACAGAAAGCTGTGAGCTAAATATGACTGACATGGGAATTAAGAATGTGAAGGTATTTTCATTGATTTCTATCATTGACCGGGCAAATTGCATAATATCCTCGTTAGATAAGAAAGAATGCAATTTCAGTGAAAGTTGAAACTACTCCACACCTTCTGTTTTAGGCTATGAGAACATATTGTGAACCCAACTTCAACATTTAGAGACCTATTCTGCCGCCCCCAAACCAATGAGTCTCAAAACTAAATGTAGACTTCGTTGCCCAATGACCCACCCCCCCCCCCCCCCCCCCCCCCCCCTTCTCCCTCCTCTTCCACCAACATATTTTTTGTCTTGATTTACATGCATAATTTTGGGACTTCGGCCTTATCATTGTTAGACTTGGTTCTTATTTTTGGTATTGATGCTCAGATTCATTCAGCTGCTACACTACTGGACAAGAATAACCTGGTGAAGTATGATAGGAAAAGTGGATATTTCCAGGTTACTGATTTGGGTCGCATTGCTAGCTATTACTATATTACTCATGGGACTATTGCAACATTCAATGAACACTTGAAGCCAACTATGGGTGATATTGAGCTATGCCGGCTATTTTCTCTCAGCGAAGAGTTCAAATATGTGACTGTGAGGCAGGATGAGAAACTAGAACTAGCTAAGCTTTTAGAAAAGGTCCCTATTCCAGTCAAAGAGAGTCTGGAGGAGCCTAGTGCTAAGATCAACGTCTTACTTCAAGCGTATATTTCACAGTTAAAGCTTGAAGGACTTTCACTGACGTCTGACATGGTTTTTATCACTCAGGTAACATATATACCATCTACATGTAGTGCCTGACCTATTTTTTGCACTCTAATGTAATATTGTATTAATCTTGTACCCATTTTGTTCCCGTGCAGAGTGCTGGACGTCTGATGCGAGCACTTTTTGAGATAGTTTTGAAGAGGGGATGGGCCCAGCTTGCTGAGAAGGCTTTAAAATTGTGCAAAATGATTGGCAAGAGAATGTGGAGTGTGCAGACACCTCTCCGCCAGTTCAATATTCTAAATGAGATTTTGAATAAATTGGAAAAGAAAGATTTAGCTTGGGAAAGGTATTATGATCTTACCTCACAAGAGATTGGAGAACTCATCCATTATCCTAAAATGGGCAGAACTGTCTATAAGCATATTCATCAGTTCCCAAAACTTATCCTGGATGCTCAAGTTCAGCCTATCACTCGCTCTATCTTGAAGGTCGAACTCACCATTACACCAGACTTTGAGTGGGATGACAAGGTCCATGGGTATGTGGAGCCCTTCTGGGTCATTGTTGAGGATAATGATGGGGAGAATATTCTTCATCACGAGTACTTCATGTTGAAGAAGCAGTACATTGGTGAAGACCACACTCTGAGTTTTACCGTTCCCATATATGAACCATTACCTCCTCAGTACTTCATTAATGTAATCTCTGACAGATGGCTTGGAGCACAGTTCACCCATCCAGTTTCTTTCAGGCACCTTATTTTACCTGAAAAATATCCACCCCCAACAGAGTTGCTGGATTTGCAACCTCTTCCAGTAACCGCATTAAGGAACCCTGCGTATGAAGCCCTATATCAACAATTCAAGCATTTTAATCCTGTTCAGACCCAGGTCTTCACCATCTTGTACAACTCAGATGACAATGTATTGGTTGCTGCTCCAACTGGTAGTGGGAAGACGATATGTGCCGAGTTTGCCATTCTGAGAAATCATCAAAATGGACCTGAGAGTGTTATGCGTGCTGTCTATGTTGCTCCTATTGAAGCCCTAGCAAAGGAAAGATATAATGACTGGAAGAGAAAGTTTGGAGATGGTCTTGGAATGAGAGTGGTTAATTTGACTGGAGAAACAGCAACGGACTTGAAACTTCTCGAGAAAGGTCAAATAATTATTACTACTCCTGAGAAATGGGATGCTTTATCTCGGAGGTGGAAACAGCGGAAGCATGTTCAGCAGGTGAGTCTCTTTATTATTGACGAGCTCCATTTGATTGGTGGCCAAGGTGGCCCTGTCCTGGAAGTTATTGTTTCCAGGATGCGTTACATAGCTAGTCAGCTGGAAAATAAAATCCGTATTGTGGCCCTGTCAACTTCGCTTGCTAATGCTAAGGACCTGGGAGAATGGATTGGGGCCACGTCTCATGGACTTTTCAATTTCCCTCCTGGTGTGAGACCTGTTCCTCTGGAAATTCACATCCAAGGTGTTGACATTGCTAATTTTGAAGCAAGGATGCAAGCCATGACGAAGCCCACATACACTGCTATTGTACAACATGCCAAGAATTCCAAGCCTGCAATTGTGTTTGTGCCTACCAGGAAGCATGCCCGCCTGACTGCTGTGGATCTGATGACATACTCAAGCTTGGACAGTGATGAAAAGCCAATGTTTTTGTTGCAATCTGCTGAAGAGCTGGAGCCTATTGTGAACAGGATCAAGGAACCTATGTTGAAGGAAACAATTCAATATGGTGTTGGCTACTTGCACGAGGGGCTGACTAGTGCAGATCAGGATATTGTTAAGACGCTTTTTGAAACAGGCTGTATTCAAGTATGTGTGATAACCAGTTTGATGTGCTGGGGGGTCTCGCTATCGGCACATTTGGTTGTGGTTATGGGAACACAATATTATGACGGTAGGGAAAATGCCCACACTGATTACCCAGTTACCGATTTATTACAGATGATGGGTCATGCCAGTCGGCCTCTCGTTGATAACTCGGGAAAATGTGTCATCCTCTGCCATGCACCACGTAAAGAATATTATAAGAAGTTCCTTTATGAAGCATTCCCAGTGGAGAGCCATTTGCATCATTATCTGCATGATAATATAAATGCTGAAGTTGTTGTAGGGGTTATTCAAAACAAGCAGGAGGCAGTGGATTATCTTACTTGGACATTTATGTACAGAAGGCTCACTCAGAATCCGAATTATTATAATCTTCAGGGTGTTAGTCACAGACATCTATCTGATCATTTGTCAGATCTTGTCGAGAACACGATCAGTGCTTTAGAAGAAAGTAAATGTGTGGCAGTCGAGGATGATTACTTGCTCTCGCCGTTGAATCTTGGCATGATTGCTTCTTATTACTATATCAGTTACACAACAATCGAGCGTTTCAGCTCGTCTCTTACTTCCAAAACAAAGTTGAAGGGTCTTCTGGAGATTTTGTCTTCAGCGTCGGAGTATGAACTGCTTCCAATAAGACCTGGCGAAGAAGAGCTGATCCGGAAGCTGATTAATCATCTTCGCTTCTCCTTTGAGAGTCCCAATTACACTGATCCACATATCAAGGCAAATGCGTTGCTGCAAGCTCATTTCTCCAGGCAGGGGATCGCTGGAAATCTGGCTTCTGATCAACAAGAGGTCCTCATCAATGCTAGCAGGCTGCTTCAGGCCATGGTTGATGTTATTTCCAGTAGTGGATGGCTTAGCTTGGCACTCCTTGCCATGGAAGTAAGTCAGATGGTAACACAAGGAATGTGGGAGCGTGATTCCATGCTGCTTCAACTGCCGCACTTCACAAAGGAACTGGCCAAGATGTGCCAGGAAAATCCAAAGAGTATTGAGACTGTATTTGATCTAGTGGAAATGGAAGATGATGAAAGGCGGGAGCTATTGCAAATGCCAGACTCCCAGCTAATGGATATTGCTAGATTCTGTAACAGGTTCCCAAACATTGAGTTGAACTATGAAGTACCAGGTATTGATAATGTGATGGCTGGAGAAGATATTAGCGTGCATGTAAGTCTTGAACGGGACCTTGAAGGTAGGACTGAGGTCGGACCTGTCGATGCCCCTAGGTATCCCAAGTCAAAAGAAGAAGGATGGTGGCTGGTAGTGGGTGATACTAAGACTAACCAGCTACTTGCTATTAAGAGAGTCGCGCTCCAGAGGAAGTCCAGGGTCAAGCTTGACTTTACTGCTCCTGCCGAACCCGGGAAGAAGTCATATACACTCTATTTTATGTGCGATTCTTATTTAGGCTGTGACCAGGAGTACAGCTTCACTATCGACGTCAAGGAGGGAGCTGAAGATGGCAATTGAAATGAATGAATGACCAACCTTCTCCAGGGAACCTGTTTTGCTACCACCAGAAAAGTATGTAATGACCTTTATTCATCATAATCTTGATTATCCTATATACAAGTCATATTCTGGTATTTTTTTTATTGGTGGTATGATTTATTGGTTTAGTGTACGTTGTGTGTGAAACATGGGATTTTCTAAGCAAGGGACTTGTGCCTTTTCTCAATTGCTCTTTTCCTTGAATCTGTGGCTGTTTGGCTTTCAACTCTTATGTTTTTGCACTTGCTACTCCGGAAAAATGCAAATATGTCGAATCCTTTACTGTTCTCAAGTTAATTCATTTGTCAATGACGTGCATCTGTGGCTAGACCATAAGAAACTTCTTTCCCCCTCTTTTGGATAAAGTTTTTGCATTTGCAGATAACCAGTGTTAGGAAAATTCTTTTTGCCTGTTTCTTTCTTTTTCCTTTTCTTTTCATTTTTCCAGTGTCACAGCTGCTTGAACTTGAAACTTTAGATTTGTGCGTGTGTGTTTGTTTGTTTTAGTCCAAGGTATTAAATTTACCCCCTTTGCTGTACATGTTCTACAGATAGAACGCTCCGCTGTGCTGCCTGCTGTGGAGACCCAGGAACTTTCTGTCTGTTGCTTGCTGGACCTTTTTATCTGCTCTGCTGAAGACCTTGGATTCTACCACCAGCACTTTTGAAATGATAGCAGGTTCTGCAGTATTTGGTGCTGCAGCTTATTTCTGTAACCGACTCTTGTACATATTACTTTTACATCTTGTTCGGAACTCCTTTCCTAGATGAATCTGTGTGTTTATTGGAACCTGGGGCATGCTTCCATCGAACGAGGATGGTTCCCTCACGTAGATCTGATCTTTGGTTGCTTAAATGTAACAAGGCTCTGGAACTTGAATGCGTTTTGTTGCTTTTCCTGCTGACATTTTCTTCTGAGGTTGAATGGTACTGTTGTTTCTATTCTGGATGTACGTGTAGGATTCTCACATGATTTGTGAGCCTCGATAAAATCAGTGACCGGAAAAGAAGTAAGATGTTGATTTCCAATTAGAGGTGAATGTGAGGCCTGTGATCAGTCTTTAAGCACCCCAATCTTTTGACTAAACTTGTAGTCTGGTCCAATAAACAAGTCTACGTGATGGTCATTTCGTGTAATTCTGAAGGCTAGTTAATGAAACCAAGAGCAAGATAGGAAAGAGTGAAGTCAAGAGTCAAGAAGTTGTGTGGCAGCATGTTCTTTGATATAATACTGTACTTATAATTTTATTAACCTTCTAAATCTTCTGACGTATTGCAATAAATTATACTCAATCCATTCTTCTTCTTTTTTTTTTGGTTTTGAGATTAATCCATTCTTTTAAAATCTATACTACTATTTGATTTTATCCGAATTTTGAGGAAGATGGAGTATCATAGTAATCAGGTAAAAAGTAGAGTGGGAATATTTGAACGTTGATTTTAACCAAGTAGTCTTCGTATCATGTTTGTTTAGCGATTTTAATTGAGTTTGAATAGTAACAATTTTTAATCCACCTACTATTTATAACTCAATTAAATTTTTTATCTCTACCTACTCTTTCCATTCCATTTTACCTTTTCATTTATTATAAAACTTTAAACGAATGAAATAATATTAACACACATTATATAACAATTTTAAAACCATATAAAATTTTAACTTTATCTCAAACATGATTTTTCATAATGCAATTAAAATTTAATTACTTTTTCATATGTTAAAACCCTGTTAAAATTCGATCAATTAAAGTTGCTAGCCAAACAACCTATATATAACGTATGAAATAGCTGATTAAAAAATTAATAAGTGAAGATAGTGAGTTTTTAAAAAATGAAACGTTAAATTTTAAAAAATCCTCGAAATGTCATATAGTAAAACTTTTAAAACAACGGATGAAGTATAATTTTCCCCCAGAAAATGCCCTTAAAAAGATCTCATAGACATACATATTTAGCTACAATACAAATACCGAAAACATTACTCTTTCCGTCCTGCATAACTTCTTACATTTGTACATTTGGTTTTATTAGATAATTGTCATTCATCATCCTTGATTTAGGATTTAATGAATTATATAGAATATCTATCTACCTTAACTCTGAACTTGTAAGAAAATAGCAAAGAAGTCGATATTAAATTAAAGAAGCGACTACGCTTATACTTTATAAATTAGTCGGTCCTGCAGCATTTTATACGGCTTCTATTATAAAAAATGGACATCAATTACTATGAGATAAACCACCAATTCTCCACCCTGGTCATGTACTTCCATATACAAAATTCTGAGAAGAATAAGTAAGGGTATACTATTTATTATTTTTAGAACTTTCATGCATTATTAAAAAAAAAAAAAGTTACCCTACACCTATCAAATAATAAATAATATCAACTTTACACACAAATTATATACTTTGTCACTAAAAGTACATTTTTCTCCACATTTTTAATACCTTATTATTACTTTAATTTTCACTTAAAATTACTTGTAAATCAATGTATGAAGTTGGGTGGATGAAGTATGTATTTAATAAAATCTACATTATACTTTTATTATCAGCATTTCAAAACATATGATAGTTATAACTAAACATGTCATATTAATAACAAAATACGTGATGTTGATAATATATTATTTTCATCTTAATTCAATTATACTTGTAATTATAACAATAAGGAATGTTAATCCAATTATACTTGTAATTTCTTACGAAAGCTGTTAAATACTCCATCCATTTCAGAAAAATGTTACATTTCTATTGATACGGTTAATCGCGTTTTGTAACAATTCATCGTTAAACGATATTAATAAATAAATTATTAAAATTATATAATGAAAATTTAGTAATTAAATTTTAATTATATGATTTTTATTAAATTATTTACTATTATCATTTATGAGTAATTTGTGGTTAAACTCGAAGACAGTTGACCGGTCAAAGTTAAAATGTAACAATTTTTAGAAATGGAAGAAGTAGTAAATTATACATACCACCAGAGACATTGTAAATTATCGTAGTGAATCCGTAAACGCAGTTTCCATCTGGTCCACCAGCAGACGCGCTTAAGCAAACTTTCCAAACTAAACAAAACGCAACGTTGCTTGAGAAGATTCCAATTAAGCAGCAGCAGCAAACTTTTTCAGATTCCACTCTATCAAATCAATCGTCTGTTCACAAACGAAACGTCCATCCCAACTATTTTCTTCCATTACCAAGCACAGACAGGTATTACTGGGTGATCGATCGAGTGTCTGATTTTGCCACTTTTTCTTCATTTTGAGTTGTTCTAAATTTGCTTTTTTGGTATCGATATGACTTTTCACAGGTTCCTGATTTCGATCGTCTCCAAGCAAACATGTTTTCTCGGTTCAATCGAAAACCTAAAACTGAGACTACTGTTCTCAGCACCCTTGATAAGTTAAACGAGGTGCGCTATTCTTTTTCTCATCTTCTGTGCTTGTCAATATGAACCTGTACAGACTTGATTCACCAGCTAAGTTTATGTACAGTAGCTTTTTCGATCGTTTTAGGGCCAATTAAAATTGCAGTTATTGATTTGCTAATTGAGTAATAATGATGTCTTAAATACGGTAGCAGCAGTCTGTAGTATGTTTTCTTCCTTTGTTTCACTTTTTGGTTGACAGACACAAAATTGGAGCATACTAGCTTCTTTGAATTAGTAATATGTAGTACGGTTCGGGCTTCTTGGTACTATTTTTTGAATACCCGTGCTGTAGTATTTACATCGATCCCGACTAAGGATTATTGATCTTAATATAATGTGTATCTGTGATCCTCAATTGAAAACCTCCTCAATCTCCTGACCATGTTGCTACTGGTTTTGTTTAATTGGACGCTCTTCACTCATTCATAAGTCGAGGTTTCATAAGTTGGTTACTTGGTTTTGGTGTCTCATCGATGAGTGCACACCGGACTTGACAGATAGAAAACTAGTCTGATCTGGAGCAACATTGAATACTTGAAAGCTAGTTTATGAGAGTGTTTTCGCGTGAATTGCTGTTAGCTTCATGTTTCTAGGGTTAACCGAGTAGCTTGAACTAAATATGGGTTGTTAAGAATGTCTCTTTAAATCCAATGGTTATGATCTTTATGTATACCACTAGGTGTTTATTGTTAATCTCTTTTTCTAAATATTGTTCAGACACTCGAGATGCTTGAGAAGAAAGAAAGCTACCTTCTGAAGCAGGCAAATGCACAGGTTGAGAAGGCGAAACAATATACTAGAGCAAAGAACAAAAGAGGTTTTTTATTTATGGCCTTTCAAGCTTCCTTTCTCCACTTTAGCCGTAACACTTGTTTCCTTTACTTGCAGCAGGTGCTTATTAGCCACAAATTGTTTCAATGTAGTTGTAGGTTTTGCATTTGTCGTAAGTGTCACGGGGAGAAAACTTCATGCATCTATATACGAGCAATGCTTCAGTCTATACCTTACTGAATCCATACCATGCTTTCTTACGTATTCGTTTCAAGGCCTTAACATAGTTATAAACTTGACTCGTTTAGATTTAAGTATTTAACTTTCATAATTATTTTCTTGTTGAGTAAATCCACACAGGTCTAAGTCTAGGTTGATCACTTATGCAGCAGTTTTTTATGCTTGGTTTCCAAGTTCTTTCTTTTTTCCCCGTGTCTCAGTAAATTACTTTTGATATTTTCTGACATGTTAATATGCAAGTAATTTCAACTAAGGTTCTGCTTTATTGTTAGTTCTTCCTCCGTCCCGTCCCATGTTACCCACTTTGACTTTTTTCGGTCAACCGTTTTCAACTTTGACTACGAATAAATCTTAAACGGTAAATGTAAAATGTTCAATTAAATTATATTATGAACATTTTACATTTGCGGTTTAAGATTAATTTAGAATAAAATAACATTGCTGAAAAAATCAAAGTAATACTTTCAGACGAAGTATGTGTTTTCCCTGGTCTGTTGATTTCACATATGAAAGTTCTTTCTGGTCTTTGGTCTGGCTAATGATGAAACAAAACTTATGCAGCGGCTATACAATGTTTAAAGAAGAAAAGACTCTATGAAGATCAGATCGCACAGCTTGGTAATTACCAACTACGCCTACATGATCAGGTCTGTTTGCTAATTTTCCTGTTCTTGATTGAGCTCCAGTGTTTTCCAATGCAAATATAGCCTGCTTAAGTGATGCTGTTAAATTCTTGTTTTTGTAGATGATACTACTAGAAGGTGCTAAAGCTACTACTGAAACTGTGGATACCCTGAGAAGTGGAGCAGCTGCAATGAAAGCAATGCAGAAAGCTGTGTAAGTTGCCCTAGACCATGTTCAATGTCCAAAATGTCACATTGTGCCTTGTGATTTCACTTGTGTATTGACAACTCTTCTACGAATCCTGTTCAGAAATATTGATGATGTGGACAAGACAATGGATGAGATAAATGAACAAACAGAGAACATGAAACAGATTCAGCAAGCATTGAGTGAACCAGTTTCATCTGCCGACTATGATGAGGTACATGGCTTGTTTACAAGTTCATCCCAAGTTTCAAATCTCTCCTTTGTTGTGTCTTTTGTGTTGATTTACTGATTGTTCTTAATAATGTTGGCTACAATAGGATGAACTAGAGGCTGAACTTGAAGAATTGGAGAGCGAAGAATTGGAAGAACAGCTTCTTCAGCCTGCAACCACAGCTCCTGCCGCCACTTCACAAATCCCATCAGGCAGAGTGCCTACTCGGCCTGCTCCAAAGAAAAGAACAGAGGAGGAAGATGAACTTGCTGCGTTGCAAGCTGAAATGGCACTTTAATCAATCCATTCATTCCCTCTTTAAACTTCTAATTTTTTTCCTTCTATTTCAGTAAAGTGGTATTTAAAATAATCAAGTAGTATTTACTAGTCTAGCAGCACATCTACCGCCGAACTGACATAGAGAACATGAAACATTGGGAGATATGAATGTAACTTTATCTAATCCGCATTCCCCTACCATGTAATGAAAATAGGGCAGTTGCAGCTTGTAACAATTATATGAAAAATATCTGTGCTTCCACATTTTAGGCAGGTTTTCTAGAAGACATGGGTGATGGGTGTATAGCTATTGGATTAGTATGGCTGCACTATCTCCCTAAGGATTTACATGTTGACAGATTCTATCAACGTCAACCCAAAACTGGGCACAATCTGAAACCTAATTTTCTATTGCTGTAACTTGAAGGAACCTCTATCTCATCAATCACCTCACCAACCCGTCTTTCCAGCAACTCTCAATTCTCAACCTGCCTGCCAGAAATGGCAGAATGTATCTATGGGGCGAGAACTCGAATGCACCGGTTTGGCATGTTACAGGTAATTCGTGTTAAACATAAATTTTGGATTGTTTTCTGGAATATAAACTAAAACTAACATGCCAGAAATCTGAAACTGCTTGAGCAATTATTGAATATTCATTGAACAAAAAGAATCACCAACACCGAACATTTACAAGTCGAGTGCTAATTAAATCGGCACAGATAGAAGGGGTAGGAATAAAAATGAAAGGGAAGAATAAATAATGGATAACAGAAGAAAACATTCAACTCCAGCTCCAGAAAAAAAGCAGCCTCAAATGAATCACAGTCTACAAAAATCAGTGAAGCATGTAGGTTACAGCCAAAGCCACCAACATTAGCAAATATGCTACCCCTTGGTCAATTGCTCCTGCTGCTGCATTGCAAAACAAACAAGGCTTTATTTAGCAATAGATCTTGAATTCAAATTCAAATTCAAATTGTATACTAGAGGAGCAGGAAAACAAGAATTACCATCACTTGTAGGAGCAGGAGCAGGAGCAGGTGCCTGAGCATTGATGGAAGGAACAGCCAAGGCCAAAAGAAGAGCAGCAACCATTGAGACCACAAAGTACAATCTCAGAACCTCCATTGTTGTTTTCTTGATTTTTTTTCTGATTTAAAAACTAACAGAAAGAATCAAGAGAACGAAAGAAAGCACAGGTCTTTGTTTCTTGCTTGGATGGGTTGAGGGAGAAATGGAATTGAGAGAGGTTATATAAATGGAAGAAAGAATCAGATAAAGGATTCAAAGTGTTATCTACAAAGAAAGAAATGGAATCCACTCTGTCAAAGAGAAGGGTGTTTTTTACAGGTTATAAATGGGACCAGAGGCCATGTTCGAGCCGTTGATGGTGGGGCCACGTTGTTATTATACTAGTCAATGCATGTTCTGGTCCAGCTAGCCAGCTAGGTATTTTGTATTGCGTTGTGAATGGTGATTCTATTCCTTCACAATCACATTTCAAACATATTCATATCGATGTATTATCTACTATTAACAGATTTAACATTACATATTTAGTTATATATAAATGTTTATATTTCTAGCAGAGTCTTGAAGTCAACCTTCATTAAAGAGACCTGAGAGAGAAATGATATTTAAAAGTTTCATGTCTATGACCTCGGGAATAATCTCACATACTCATTTGTCCCGAAAAACTTCATATGTCAGGGTTAACACGTAGTCGATGAGAAAAATTAAAATAGATAATAACACATGAAAATGTGGTTTAAAGTGTACTTTAAAAATGTACTTCTTCCTCCGTCCCGGGAATAGGTTTCCATTTTGCTATTTTGGGTGCTCAAAACAAAACTTCACATTTCTATTTTTAATAATCACTCACCCAACTTTAATATTAAATATATTCAAAAGTAAACCCACTAACTTTATTTTATCCAACTTTTAACTTAAAAAATCAATTTGAGGGACCCACTAGTACTATTTTATCCAAAAGTAATATATAGTATCTTATTTTTTCCACCAAAAAAGTAAGTGAGAAGCTATTCTCGAGACGGAGAAAGTAATATTTTTTATTATTTGCTATATTTGGGGTAATTTGTAGTTTTGGTAATGTTTCAAGTTCGATACATCCAAATGTGGGAAATGCATGAACATTTTGTGCGGAAGGTGGCTATTTGGCAAAATTTAATTCATGGTCCATCAGAGATGATTATCCGAATTTTGAAAAGAATGGACGAATTGGGTCGGATTTGGTGTGAGTGTGATCGTTAGGCCAAATCAGGGATGCCGAGATACGAATCCATGAAAATGCCGACAAGTTAATGGGTGCTTGCCCACATTCGTTTTTTTTTTTTTTTTGGTTGATGAGGATTTTACAATAAATTCAAGAATGAAAATGTGTCCGTTTCTGAAAAGAATAATAATGGAGGTTCATCAATGCACTGGCATGATGGTCCTGTGTAAATAGTGTCACATATTGATTCTTTAAATCATTCCTAACTGCCAACTTGTGCCAAGTTGCAACTAGACTCATTGGATTCATTTCTGGATTTTCCTTCAGCCTGAAAGGATGCAATGTCTTATATTAGACAATTAAACCCAATATAATTCCCTTTTTCTTAGAAAAAATCAAATATATAACACCCCAAAGTTGAATTGAGTTTTAAGGGGCTCGTAGTGCTAACAAAATTACATCTAATTTTTTATATCTTTAATACATGAAAAATTACCACAGTTCATTGTTTTATGGTCATGTATCACTTGGAGATCAGTTGTTTATAATCATGTGGATTGTGGCCGAAATGATCTGTTGTTGAATCAAAAGGGGCAGAGTAGTATTTAATCCAAATTTATGAAGCATCCAACTATACTTCAAGTCTTCTTCTGTGTGTTTCTCCTGGAGAAGACTGAAGAGTATTACTCCCTCCATTCCACCAATTTCTTTCCATTTTATTTTTGCACAAATTTTAAGAAATTTGAGTAAAAAATGGGTTTATATAGATGAAGTAATAAGTGTATAGTAAAAAGTAAGGAAGAGAATTGAAAAAGTATGAAAGAGAGAGATTAAAATATTAATAATGGAGATAGTGATTTCCATAAAAGGAAATGAAAAGTTTTTAATGGAACGCTCAAAATTGAAAAATGGAAAGAAATCTATGGAACGGAGGGAGTAATATTTAAAGGAACTACTAACTAGACTTGGTGGGAGCCTAGACCTTACTAAGTTTTCAAGCTTAGAAAGCTTGGGACTTGGGTGATAGCTTTGTCAGATGAACCTAAGAGATGGAAACTATATGCACTTCATCCGAATTTTACTGAAGTATGTGACTCTGTAGCATGTTTGTACCATTACTAACGTGATAAAGCAGGATGCATAATGGCTAATGCCCTTGCCAGATTAAACCTTTTCAATTAACAACTTTTCAGACGGATAATGTTCCAAATTCGTTGCTAATTTATCAGTAAAGTAACAATAACCTTTCCAAATTGACAACATATGCACCTTCAATATTACCATGTTTTATGCTTGTGCAAAGATCATACACCAAATATGTCACCTTGGAAATCTACCACTAGTCTAATCTTCATATTTTTCGTTCCTCATACTCCTCAATCCTGATGTCTCCGTTATCAGATTATCAGTGGCGGATCCGAGCTGGGTCATTAAACCCAGGCCCAGCCACCATTATAGTATACTTCCACTAGTTACGAATCAGATAATTACCGCTTATATAACTAAAAAAATTACAAACAAATTCCTGTATCCAAGTGGAAAAATTACTTTACTAGTTTCGATCTGGCAAAAAGTTTTCAGGATTCGCCACTAAGATTATGTATGACAAAATCACATAAACCACATGCTCTCTAGCATGAATGCAATTTTTTTTATTTAAAAAACCTCTTGCTTCAATAATTTCACAACATAGAACTAAGAAATATAGGTTTAGATACTTAGATAGTTGGATGCAATCAGGATAGAAGATATGGATTGACAGCAAACTGAAATTGTATGCACTTTAGACCCTGTAATGTTGTGAAATTGATGGTGTATTCCATTCCACCATTGCTGCCCTATCGACTATGTTTTCCAAGTGTCAATTCAACTTTGTAAACATATAACTTTACTGCTCACAGCATCACCTTCATGGAAATTTCCAGTCTAGAAATATAATGCTTCTGGTAGGTGTTACCGTATTGAGCAATGCTCCTGTGTGCAAACACAAAACGACTCACAAATTGCCTTCAAGCATATGTTCAGCAGTATGACTTCCAGGAACAGCTTTAGGTAAATCCAAGTAATCCAGCTCATCAGTTATACCAACCTGTTCACGGAAGGACAAAGCATGTAATTGCACACTATATAAGACACAGAGTCAATAAGAATATAAGATCAGAAATTCAAATTCTGTAATCTAGTTTTTCCACTTTCTAAATGTGTCAGATCAGTCTACTACTCTGCGCATACCTCAGTGTAAAGGTGCTCAAGCTGTTCTTTGGCCTGAGGAAAGTTATTTGAACACCATTGACGTAGTGTGAATATGTTATCTGTGAAAATAGGAGAAATGCATACAGAAAAAGAGAGAAAAGTGAGAATTAATGATACTCATGACAATGTCAAAGCCATATTCTGAGAGGGGAAAACAATAACCTGTCCACCTATTTGCTGATGCATGCGCAACTTCAATAGATTTTTCTGCAGATAAACATCAATCTTCAAATTGATGCAAACAACATAACTCCTTGGACCAAATCATAAAACATTGACAAAAGGACAATGCTTAACTCATTTCCTCAAATGTGGCTGGATCATTATCTGCATATTGTGCAATTTCAGCCTTGAAAAAAAAAAAAAAAACGAAAGTTAGAGATCACGGCGAGAGAGTGAAATGCTAATCAACCCGGGCCCCGGGGTATCATGGTTAAAAGGATGTTGAAGGGAGAGGAAGCTACGTGATTCTACCTTAAGAGAGTTATATTGCTGCTCAATAGCTTTAAGCTCTTCAAGTGCCTCCTCTCGCTCATCCTAATACAACCACAATGCTGATAAGGCAAGGAACCACAGCAACTACATAGATCACATAATAAGTTGAAATGATCTAACGGTAGAAAGTTGAGGAGGTCATGCTTACAGAGTTCTCCCGTCCCTTCTTCAAGGCATCGCGTTGATCAATAAGCTCTTCATAGAGATTCTTGCTACTTTGGAGATCCGAGTCCAGCTTTTTCTGTATATTTCTCAGCTGTAGAGCAACAACAAGTTCATCATGTCTATCAATGAGAAGGCATATCCAATTCAATGTAAGGACATAATACCATCAAATTACCTGGTTACCTGCACAGCTTGGAAGACTCCAGAAGTACACCTTTAAATGTTTCCAAGTTACAGCAAATTTAAATGCAAGTGTCTTATTAATAGAAAAAACACAAATACTTCAGAGATAAGTAAATGACAGAGAAATGCATATTCATGTAGCGGATTCTGACTTCTGAGTTTCAGTAACCATCAAAATAAGATTACTCACAGAAGTTCCTATCTTGTCTTTGAAAACAAGGTCATCATCAACTAAACTCTGGACAACATCTTTCACTGACTGCGAGATGACTCCTTTCTTTGGTCCCATCTTCTCAAGCTCCTTAAGCTACGAAAAAACAGAAACATCAATGAACCTACCAAAATGAAAATCTTTACAGCAGACAATCATGAAAGGTAATCGTGTTGGAATGAGACATATATTAACAGGTCGTAAAGTATGATAGTCATAATCCCAGCTTACTCACAATGGTTTCTGTTCTGCGGTTTAATTGCAAAATTCTGGCTATTGGTCAATCAGACAATTTGCAATCACTAATTTTAAGAAAGGAATGCTACACTAATACTATAAAATTATCAAATAGATATTAGAGGATAAACTTCAAGAAGCTCATGTACACGAACATAACAATTAGAATTGCACATGAATGGGTGGTTTACTTTTGAAACCCTGGAAATAAGTGTGATTTCATCATCTTATAAAATTCCCTGGAAGCATGAGTATAATGGCTTGGATTCTCATTCTATATTAAATAGCTAGGGACAATTCAGGTATACTGTTTAGAACTTTAGATCCACAACAAAATTGTAGGCATCACTCTCCATATAGAAATAGATGACAATAGACAGCTCTTAAATAATAACTAGAACAAAACAATTTAGATGCTGCTACTCAGTGAGCAAATTAACAGATGCCATTTACAGGACCTTTTATGACTTCCGTATCAGGTTTTAAACTAGAATCAACTGCACAATCAATGAACAATTATCCAATATGGTTGAGATACTTACAAGGAAGAAGTCCTGTGATTCATAGAAGATTTGCAGCATTTTCTCCCGTTTTTCTTCCAGAGACAATCCTCTTTTCTTCGACTGGACATGATCCAGATAGAAATCAGTGTTCCAAGCATTAAAAAAATGAATAAAACAAGTAGAGCTATAGAAGTATAATGCAGTATAAGATTGCTAGAAATGTGTATTCCAAGGAAAATTTGCAATAAATCTACTTAAAGTGCTATAAGGACATAGAGAACATATGAAACCTGTATAAACAAATAAACATATCACATTTCCACTCAGTAAATCCACATCATCCAATTTCATTCATCCAGAACAACATCGACAGCAACTAGAATCAATAATAGCCGTGAAATCTCAAAATCTATACACAGATCCATGATAATGAGCTACAGGAAACAGTCTTCAGGTAACATCTCAAATCAAATTCCACACAAATTGAACGCGAACAGGAAAATAGCAACGAGGTAAATTCGGAAATGAGGAAATTAGTGAGTTCGGAGAAAACGTACCATCTTGGATGAGAATCGGTCAAATCACTGAAACAGAAACGAAAATGGAACGATGTTTCTCTTCTCCAAATGCGTATAGCAGAAGAAGCCTCGGATTTGGGGATAAAGTCTAGACTAGAAGGTGGATTTTTAATTAGAAATAAGCAAAAATGTGGAAGTCGTCAAATTGGCGGGAAACTAATGATTTTCATTTCGATGTTGTGTTGTTATTTAATTCGTGACCGCATTATGGCATTATGCTTTGCTTGGTTCCTTAATCCTTTGGTCTTTTTTGGCCTGGAGGGGTTTATATTAAATCCTTGTAGAATTAACTAAGATCGGAATAATACTTTAACGGATCCGACTTGATAAAATTTTTCAGCTGTGTAGCAACCATGAATACTCGTGAATAGCTACCTAATATACTACTCCCTCCATTTCAGAGAAATTGTTACAAATTTCCGTTTCCGGCGTTTCACTAAAAGTGTTACAATTTTCATTTATGGAAACTAGTTAAATAATAAAACTCCCTACCTTTCACTTTTATTACAATATGTCACTCAGTTAATCTCTAATAATCAGGGGGGCCACTTGTACTTTCTACTTTTTCTTAAAATTGGTACAAATCTAAATTGTAACACTTTTTCTAAAATGGAGAAAGTATATGTTAATCTTATGTCAAACCGTTTGTCCAAATACCAACAATAATCTAATTTGGTTGCATCTTTACGGCCTCATATATAATTACTTTTTTTTACTACAAACTTTTGCGAAGGATCATAAAACGGAATAATCATATGCTACTAGTTAGTAGTTAGTCTACCCAGCATCTTAAATTGATTAAAACCTACTTGGATGAAGGTTTATATAATAAGATATGCACCTTCACATGCGTGGGGCCAGGTTTTGAAAGTGGAGGTGGCGGAGTATTATAACATGTGCACAGTATGTAATTTAATTAGATCGGGTTAGAACAGGCCAGGTCGGGTTAGATCAATATCTTTTACACCAAATTCATTATACATATTTAAATATGAATATCCAAGTAAACTGAAAGAAAAGAAAGAACCACATCTTGATAAAAGCAAACAAAAAATGAATAAACGATCCACTTCTATGAAAGTTGTACTCTACGTCTTTCTTCATCTTCTTAAAATCATCAGTGATTGAATCAATGTCAAAACCCTCGAAAATTCATTTTTCAATATGAATTATCAAATTGCTAGACAAGAAGTGATCCTCCATCAAACTCCGCAGTCTTATCTTATCTATGCAATTTTCATAACTGAAAATGCATGCGTAGAACTTGCTCCAAAAGTATAAAAATGCCCGTATAACCCTCTTAAATTAGTTAATTAGTAAAATATATATTTAATTACAAAGTCTTGGAAGAGACGTGCATTAGTGAGAGACGGATTGATGTTCTTAAGTATATGTATGAGTACGTATACATTTTATATCATTTTCACGTATATGTATATCATTGATGTTTTTAGTAAAATATTTAATGTTTTTTGATATAACTATAATGTTTGTCCGTCTCTTTTAATCTCTCCATAAGATCATATCTTAGGAGACTTACGTTAAATTTGTCAAATTTTATAATTTTCTCAACTTATTTAATTGTAAAGCCGACTAAATGTACTAACTAAAAAATTTAGGGTGACGGGACATATAGTTTTTTAAAATATGACTATAGTAATAAAGAAAATGAAAATTCCTCCTGCACCTTCGACTTCGAATGGTATGAGCCTTGATGGGGTTGATTGTCATTATCTCAAATGCTACAAACCTACACCGTTTAAGTTCCAGAATGAGAAATGATACCATCCATTCCATACTCTACTTAACACGAGTCTAGGCACGGATTTTAAGACTAAATCCTAAAAATAATAAGATAAATGATAAGAGGTAAGTTGAGTAATAAAGTATATAAGATATGAATAATAAAATATAAGAGAAAGTGGATAAAGTATGAGATATATCACTATTTAAGATATGAGAAGTTGAAATTGAGAGGAAAGTGAGAAGTTGAGATTGGGGCAGATTGAGTAATTAAAAATAATATATATATATATATATATATATATATATATATATATATATATATATATATATATATATATATACACTTTTTTACACATTTGCCAATAAGATTACTCATTATTTCCAAATTTTCATGCTTTAACATTTATTTTATTTTTTCAATTAAACTACATGCCCATAATTTTATAAAGACGAACTAAGAAAAATATGACTCGTGCTAGTTCGTGAGCTTGTAAATTCGATGAACTTGAATTATGAAAATTTAAAACGACTAGACGCCTTGCGCGTCAAAAGACTTGGCATGAAATTCTTAGTACTAATTCGTGAATTAGTAAAATAATGCAGCGGAATTAAAATTGTAAAAGCTTGAATACAAAGTCTATAAATCATGAATCTGAATATGGTAAAGACGCTTCTGGTAATGATCACTGTTCCGGCAACGCTCCACTTCAAAAGTTCGGCTTCATACCTAAAATTGATATTTTAGAAAGGATCAGCCCTGACCACTGGCTGAGCAAATTCCATGCACGTGTCATGACCTAAAGTTCTATCTTCATGTCTTTTAAATTTTTTAATCTTGATTAATGCAATGCAACCTATGACCTGACTTGACTCTAAACACTTGAACTTGAAACTTATCTTGAAACTTTATCTTTAAATGGCTTAAAACATAACATGATCGCAAGCTCACTTGGCATCGCAAGGCCTACCCAGGCCATGGTGACCTCTTAATTAAAACTCTTAAAACATGACTAGAGGCACTAATCGTACTCTAGCCGATACTCTTGAAATTGCCACAAATGTTTAGGGTGGTGTCCTTACGAGCCCTTACTTATCTTTAACTTTAGAACATACTTTAATTTAAACTTTAAAGTCTTATTAAAATAAATGCATGATTTTAAAATCTAATTCATGAATGTATGAAGTAATGTGTACTAACATAACATCTTATAAAATAAAATACCATGAACTGTAACATGGATACATTATACAGAGGCTACATCGATCATATCATCACCATGAAGATTAATTAAGGTTAGATATGCATCACTATGATACACAAAGAATTGGACATTGAACCAACTGACTATCAATACGCTTGGTCGCAACATGACATGTAACACTCACAATAGAATAATTATTTCTACCAAAGAACTATCAAATTAACAATCTTTCATGTATACAAGTATTAGTACTAAACATATTATTGTCTCAAGGAATACATATACTTGTACCCTACGCATGGGTCAAAATTAGTTCCCCAGATAAAAACATATAAACACACTGCAATATGTCGAAAACCACATAACCAGAATAAGGAAAAGGTACACAAGCAAACAACATCCTATACATACACATAACATCAAATTTCCTATCAACATGATTGAATCCTAAAGAATTTACAAGCATAGCATATCATAGCATAAACATAACAATATCAACCACGCATCATACATATATACACTTGTGCATGCAAGTTCTAGGAGAATTTGCCTCAAAGTTAAACTCAAGGTTGTCTCCTTAATCCGGGCGGTGGCTAGCTTCTTCTTGGTTCCTCCAAGGCCAGGATGCAGTGATGACTAGGTGATTGAAGGAACAAAGAATGAACTGGGAGAGATGGCTCTGATTGGTGTCAACCGAGAGTTGCTAGAAAGAAAAGAGTTTTGGATCCAATCAAGTTGTAGTTAATGGGTTGGGACGGGTTAGTTCAAGGGTTATAAAATTAGATGCTCACTAATTCGTTACGAATTACACTTGAGTCGTACTAATTCACCCTCAAACGCTTTACGAATTCCAACTCCGCTCCAAGTTCGGTTTGCCCTAAAACGCCTAAATTCGAAATACGAATTTTTGGACTGTTACAGAATATGTGACTTAACTATGTAATTCAAAAAATGTAAATGCACGTATTTTTTACAAGCTTTTTATTCTACTTATGTGGTGTGAGTCCCGGGATATCACAAATTCCGTCATCATATCATAGACCAAGAAATATTCAATGTCAAGTTATTTTATGAACTTAAATTGTCCTCCAATTGAATCTATTAACCCGTAGATTGCCTAGTTACGCGACCATTTCGCGTGACAATTACATGAGAGCATGTCATAAAATGTGAACACATCCGTAGTTATCAAAACCACAATTCCTGCAACTGCTGCTTCTTGATCTGTTAAACAAAAACATGTTGTGAATATATTACACAGAGTTTTGACAAATTATACGGGTGGATGCTTAGATGGCAACATATTTATTACTACACAAGAGGTCTTGAGTCTTGACAAATGATCCTCGCAATTAATGATTTGGAAATCCGCAACCAGGGAAGGATATACATCGAAACTAGATGTGCCTCCAGCGATCGATAGACATATTTAAAAAGAAAAAACTAAAAATATTTAATTGGTACATATTATTTTTATTTTTCAAAATAGCACGACACTATTTAATTTTTAGCATATTATCCGAAACATTTTGATGGAATAAGAAATTACAGAAAACTTGATTGAAAAAAATCTCATTCCCACTATAGTCAATAGTGCTTAATTTTAAGGCTAATTTTACTGGTTTAAGCATAATTTTGATTGTCTTTTTCATCTTCATGTAAGTAAATATTAGTATCAATTAATTTGTGCTAAAGAATAAATATGATGGCATAGCATATATATGGAGCTTACTGACTTTTATAATTTGTCAGATAGTATTATTTTCGACTATGTATTACACTATGTCCACAATCACTATTTTTAAGGTGTTCGATGGTAAATCCTCTAAAATTAAATAATGAAGTGAAAATAAAGTAATACAATTAAACTACACCTGGAGATTGCACGTGTAACGAAGGCGAAGAGGATTTATCTTTAAATTAAAAAAAAAAAAAAAAACCAAGACAAAGAGGATACACATCTTCTGCGGGTTATCCTCCTATATTCTTGCTAAAAAAGATTACTCCCTGGCCCTTTGTTAATGTTTAATCTGATAGGCGCATTACTCCCTTGAATTAAGGAAAAAAACTGCAATTTACCCCATCACATTCCAAAAGTAGTTTGTTAGGTGGTAAAATCAAAATATGTACCTCCATGTACATATGGTGTTGACTCAGTATATACTGTATAACTTTCCAAACATGTTCAATAATTTGTTTTCGTTCACAAATTCATCCTAAATCTCATTTTATGTCAATTTTTTTATATGATTTAGGTTCTATTCTCTTCAACTGAAAATTCATTCAGTTCAGTTCCATTCAGTTCAGTTCAGTTCTGCTTAGTTATATTTTATACTACAATTCAGTTCAGTTCAATTCAATTCAGTTCAGTTCAGTAAATTTCAGTTGAAGAGAATAGAGCCTTAATAGATTTCATTTCTAAACCATTTTAATGACTTTTATGGCAAATCAATCACATTCGATCCAGAGTTTACAAGGGTAAAAGTAAAATGGCTCCCAAATCAAAATGCAATATAATGTGTAAAGTGTAAAATGTAAACCACCGAGTAGGAAGTGATAATATATGCTTGCTACTGTTAAGACTGATATGGCCTTAAAATTAATACAGGGGAGGTATTAATTACGCAAGTATTTCATAAAATTCAAGGGGTAATGTGTCAAAAACCCTATTACACAACATTGACCAAGTTCTTCTATTGATGTAGTAGACATGTAAAGAACTGTTCGAATATGAAGCTTTTGAAACATGAATATTACAGTATCTATTTATTAATTGGAACTTGGAAGACAAGGTCAAGCTTAGTAAAGCACTTTAACCTCCAACTTTCAAAACTATATAGCATGCCTTTACTTCTCACCTTACACTCAAAAGACTAAAAGAACGTGAAATTCTACTTGAAAAATCATGGGAAGAGCACCTTGTTGTGACAAAACAAAGGTTAAGAGAGGACCATGGTCTCCTCAAGAGGATACCACCCTCAAGAACTTCCTCGAAACCTATGGCACAGGCGGAAATTGGATCTCTTTGCCACAAAAAGCTGGTATAAATTACATATATATTTCCCCTAGATAGCTAGAAATTTCATGCATTATGTTGAACCATGTTGATTGTTGTTCGATGTTATATATATCGTGTTCAGGATTGAATCGTTGTGGCAAGAGTTGTCGTCTGAGATGGCTAAACTACCTTAGACCCGATATCAAACATGGAAACTTTACTGATGAAGAAGATACCATCATACTAACTCTCTATCACAACATTGGAAGCAGGTACATAAATCATCATTTCATCAAACTTTGATACAACACTTTCTATCATCGTTCGCTTTACCATTATGCACTATTGTAGGTGGTCAGTCATAGCTTCATCTCTTCCTGGACGAACAGATAACGATGTGAAAAATTATTGGAACACGAAGTTGAAAAAGAAGTTCTTTGCTTCGCCTAGCATGACTTCTTCTAGCACATCCATGACCAGCAACAATATGTTCCACGGAAGTTACTACGGAAGCTCTAGTAATTCAGCTGATTCGTGTCTAGACATGGTGGCAGCTCCATCCCAGCAGCTTCCAGGCCCCATGGAATTCCCTGGAAATGTTGAGTTAAATGCTTGTAATAACCGTGGCTACGCATCAAGCCATTCGACGTCATCAGCTTCTTTAGAGAACACGGCAAGTTCTTCTAATGATGAGTACTTCGGGTCTATGTTGATGTCACTGGATCAGCTTCTGATGAGTGACTTTGATTTTGAAGAAATCAATCAAAGTTTCGCTTTCTCCAACTTTGAGCTAGCTGGATGACATTTCGTATATAGAACTAGCTACTGTTGATGATAACGATCAGTTCCAACTTCCAACATGGATTAATATCTCATTTAGCTAGCTAGCTAGTAGTAATAATCAAGTACTAGTTGTGTTAATTACGTAGTTGATTTAGTTCTGTACTGTTCAGCTTATTATCTTGCTATTTGTGATTTGAAACATTTCAAGTGGCATGTGCAATTGCAATTAGACGATGAGCTAGTCAATTGCATTGTTTTAGTCCTCGGTCCGTATCAATTATATAGTAATTAATTATTTGTTCATTTTAATAATTAATTTTAATCCAATACCTCTTTTTATTTAACAATTTCAAAGATATATCAACACAGAGTAAATAATGAAGAAACGGTTTTTAGATAAATTATATTGAGACGATGAACCACTTGTCAAAAAAATGACCGATGTTATTAATAAAAACGTCTATATATTCTGAACATTGGTGTTTTTTCATATTAAAAAAAATATATTTTGTTAACAACATAATAATTTTGATAATTTTATTGATAATTTTACAAAATACGGGACAACATTTTGTGCACAATATAACATGCAACTAAGACGTAATATCTCGACCAAATTTGATCGGTTAATATATACTAGTAGTTGAAGTTTTATATAGGATAATGAATTAACTAAGTTTTTTTATGTAACGCGTAGATTAAACATGTAGAAAATGATAGCATATATAGACTCTAGTCATAAGTATGATGTTAATAATCCCGCCATACAATCTACGCGGTGATAAATGTGAATCATTCATCATGTTTAATTGGCAGTTTAATTAGGGCCAAGAGAGAAGAAGCAATATTTACATGACCCCAAAGGTTGCGTATGGCTAAAGTGTTGTGCGTGTGAGCTGGGTGAGATCACATCACTCATGAAACTTTCATGGAGTAACTTAACTAGCTTCATTGGCTAATTCAAACCATGCATTTGAACAAGTCCCGCAAGATCATGACTGTCTAGTGTCTACTCTACCCGTATATTCTCATTGGTGTTATTGTTTCGGTGTGTTTTTGAATCTATTTGAGCTGTAGGGACTGGTTTGCTATTAGCCAATAAGTTGTTAAAGTAGTTTGTGGGTTATTAGCGATTTATCTTCACCCGTATGATCTACAGAAGTTGTTGAAGATCAACCGTTCATATAGCTTCAGGGCTTTCTCCATCGGTTAAGTAACGAAGTAGTTAATTGATGAATCTCGTCTTTTGAGCTTGTAATTGTTGATTGTTTGGAGTAAATATATGTGTTGAATTTAATACCCGTAAATGTAGATTTAATTTATCAAACCGAACAACATTAAATCTGTGTAGTTCCCATTGATTGATTGTGCATGTGATTGCTCTTTTTGTGTATTGTTTTGATTGATGATAATTGTTGTGAAGATAGACGACTCAACCTAAATTTCTTAACAATTGGAAAAACTAAAAAGAAAAAAAATTAAATAAGATGACTACCGCTATATCAGGTTTATGAGTAAGTTGTCTTGTGCCTCATAATAACCCACATCATTTGAAAATTGAGTTTAAGTGAATTTAGAACAATTCTTCACTCTTCACTGCAAGTGGATGATTGTCAACCATGATATATAATTGACTTGGTGATCTATAGACGTATTTTTCAGCTCTATGTGCCAGATATATATACCTGCTTTATAAGAATATAATTATGGGGAGGGGGTGGTGATTCTCTTGTTATAAAGTAGAGACGATGAACTCCAGTATTCATGTAACAAACAAAAGAGTTCCAAGTTGTTGCGGAGTACACTACAAGAATACAAGAAAATAAAGACGGATTTTAGCGACGGATAAAATTTTTATCCGTCACTAAATAGCGACGAATTGCTACGGATTAGCAATGGATTATCTATCCGTCTCTAATTAGGTTGACTAAAGATTAAAATAAAAAATAAAAAATAGGAACCAATGACGGATTGGACTATCCGTCGCTAAATATGTCTATTAGCAGGACAGTGGCCTTCTTCTTCCCCATTTCTTTTCTTCTTATTCCTTTCTTCCCCAAACTCGATAATTTTCCCCGACCTTGAACTCCGATCAAAACTCCACCATTACGGTCAATCTTGGACACTTTTTGAAGCTCGTTGAACAAGGAACTCGGGTGGCCATTCAATTTCATCCTTATTCGGCTATTTTTTTCCGTAATTGAAGGTATTAGTCTAAAACCCTTACTTTGTTAAATTTGAGATTTTTGCTAATTTCGACTAATTTGAGCAATTGTATGTTTATGGAAAGTTTCTACTAGCTAGTTTAGCTTATATTAAGTAGTGGGTTAAGCTTGAGGTTGTGCAATTAATAGATTTATTGTGAAATTGAATTGTTAGTATCATGTTAGGATGTTTATAAGTATGTATGGTATTTAATTTGATATTTCCGTACATGTAGTAGGATTAGAAAAATTTGGTTGAGTGTTTGGATATCATTTAGTGATTTTGTTGGTTGTAGTATAATTGGCTCGTATTAACTTAGAAAGAATTACTACTATTTTAATCTACAATTTGTAATTTTAATAGTTAACTGGAAATTTAAAATTTATAAAAATAAATTTTAAACGTAAAATGCATGTAATTCATAAACGCCGAGGGTATGGTAGAAAATACACACACACACACACACACACACACACATATAGTTAGTTGTTGATAATACTAAGTCTTTGTGATTTATTACGAGTCAAATGTATATGTTTTACATGCAGTTGTACACTAACACATTTTTTCTGTATTTGTTGCATGTTTTTGCAGATGCCGCGACGTAGGATACCTACATACGTGCCTCCCTCATGGAGTGGGTTGCCTGGTGGTAGCCAGGCGGAGGGTAGTCGAGCATGAGTTTTATCTGGAGAGGGGTTTGAGGGTCAGAGCAGCCAGTCTGCGGTTCCTGAGACCCCACCGAGTTCGAGCAGGGGCTCGACATCGGTCTGGGGTAACTTACCAGATGATGGGTGTCCCTACATCTAGTATACACCCAGAGCGATGTGGCAGGGGAAGCTTGTGTTGTTCCCCAATGATCCATCGAAGTAAGTATTATGCATTTGTATATAGAACATAACTTAAGATAATTTATGTCACATCATTGTACTATACTAATTAATATTCATTTCCTGTATCTTATACATTGATAACAGGTTATGGCCTGCCGATGCTTCAGGAAAACTCAGTGACGCAATCAAGGCTAAGAGGGAGATCCCGGGCGGCGAGAAGTGGTCGAAGATCTCGGACCGCCAGAAGGCAGGGTACTTGAATGAGTTGCGGGTAAGTTTAAATTTGACATTGCTTTATTTGTTGTTTTAATCGTTGTTTTAATGTGAGTGGTATGTTAGCCACTGAACTTGGGTGATGTGTTAGTCACCGTTGAATTCCGTTGTGTTATCTTATTAAATTGATGTCTTTATTTACGTTATGTAATTTGGATGTTGTATGGAATTGTTGTAAAAAGACTATTTCATTCCCAACGCCTTGGTTCCCCGACTGTGGCATGTCTTCGAGACGCTGGGGTCAGATTTGTATAGGAAGATGATTAGCGAGGTTAAAAGAAAAGGCAAGAGGCCAACGTATGGGAGAGGACGAGTGGGAGCATTGGTTGGAGTACTGGAGAAGGAAGGAGAATATTCAGGCTGTGGCCCAGAACAGAGAGAACCGGCTGACTGAGCCGTCTGATGGTATCGGGGTGGCTAGGCACCACTATGGGTCGCGAGCTGTGGTTACGGATCACCGTGTAGCGGTTTAGTGTACATCTTATTTGTCCGTTTATTCGTACATGTGTTTTGTGTTTAATTTCTACACACTTACTAGCTAACCGTTTGCATATATATGTTCTTCAGGCAGAGGCTGGGGAGGAGAAGACCGCGCTCACTACAAGAAAACAGTGAAATAGTGACGGAATCAGTGACGGAATTTTTTTTGTCACTAACAGTGACGGATTAGTGACAAATTTGTGACGGATTATCTCAATCGAAAAATATAGTGACGGACTAGTGACGGATCTCTCCAGTAGACCTAATCCGTCACTATGTCGTCACTAATCCGTCACTGTTAGGCCGCCAAAAGTTCGCGCGTGAAATTGGTGACAGATTTGTGACAGAATTGTGACGGGATCAATGTGACCGGACACAATCCGTCACAATGAGCAATTTTCCATTTTTAAAATTATCTTTAATTAAATTTTAATTATCTAGTGACGGATATTTCCGTCACTGTAGTGACGGAAATATCCGTCACTGATATTTTTCGAGAACAAAAGTAAATATACCCAAATTCTAACACTCCAATAAAACCTAATTAAAGTTTTTACTCTCTTCGTGCATGTGTTCTTTCGTGCCTCTCTTCATCTCATCGCTCATCAGGTATGTTTTTTTTTGCGAATTGCCTTCCTCCTCCTTCATTTTCTCTGATTTCGACGCTCATCTGGTCTCTGGCTTCGAATTTCGAATTGCCTTCCTCCTTCGTTTTCTCTGACTTCGAATTTCGATGGGTAATCAACTGGGCTTGGGTTCGACTTCCTCCTCCTTCATTTTCTCTGATTTCGACGCTCATCAGGTCTTTGACTTCGAATTTCCAGTTGCCTTCCTCCGTTTTCTCTGACTTCGAATTTCGATGGGTAATCTACTGGGCTTGGGTTCGACTTCCTCCTCCTTCCTTTTCTCTGATTGCGAATTTCGATCGACTTCCTCCTCCTGTTTCTCTGGTTGCGAATTGGGATGGGTTATTGTGGACTAATTACTATTCTTATTTTTTCTATCGCTGTTTTCTTTTTAAGGACTAATTATTGTTCTTATTTTTCTAATTCAGGTATACTACATGTTCTGCATCGTCCATCCTTCTCTTCAGGTTTGCCCAATTTTATATTTGCGTTGAATGCAACTTTTGGTTGGATTTTGGATCTGTATTTATATATTCTATGTATGTATTTTCCTACTGGCTAGTATAGACGTATAGTATAGGAGTTGGGAGGTGATAGGTGAGTTATCCGAATGAAGAGGAAGAGGAAGAAGGTACTGCATATAGGATTATAGATAGGAGATAGATAGAATTGGGGAAGAAGAAAATAGGACCTCTCGTATTTTGTGCTTGTTATGTTGCCTTGGTCGGTTTAACGATGGAAGTGATTATCTCCTCTCACATTTTTTGTTGTTCAGCTTGTAAGCACATTGTTACTCAATCTGCCATATTATAGGTGCTTTTAATTGAATAAACTCATCTAAAACACCGATGATGACTTTTATAGTTACTGACTTTACTGATCTCTTCTTATTGCTTGTAGTTATGTGGGTGCATGGTATCTGCTAATCTTGTTGTACTTATAACAAATTTTTACAGTTTGTATGTGATTGATATACATATAACCTGGTAGTGTAATAAAAAATGAAGCTCAGTGGTAGTTTGTTCATAGGTATTCAAACACTTTCTTTGTGGTTCATCCAGTTTGACAAACTGTTTCCTAAACTAGGGTTCAATAGTGCAACAGAAAAATATAAGATTGTGATTCATATTAGTAAAGGAAATGACATGGTAAATGGTAAAGACTGTTAATGTTACTTTGCGTCTGCATGAATACTTCTAATAGTGACGTCTAAACTTGCTGTCGTTTTTCATTTGTAATCCTAGAACGGTTACTTTGCCTATGTAATGGAATATTAAGTTTTACCTCAAGGAAAATAGAAAAATAAACGGGAAATCAAAATGACGTGGAAAGATAAAAGACTAATGATAAAATATGTAGCCAACATGGCAGTCTAGAGGATGTTATTTTGCGAAAAGAAGTTTTAAAGTAAGGTAGTAATGGATTGGAAAAATTGAAGTGATCTTTAAATTACACTATGTAGAGGTAATTAGACTAAGCTATTAAGGAAACATATATTCCTAGGTGCTTGCTTAGAATTATATGTCACCAGGTGAATATAATACTACCTCCATTCCTAGGTGCTTGCTATGAATTAAGAGAAAATAATACAAATTTAATATGTAGAAATGATATTATGTTGATAAAGTTGTAATGTAATGAAATATGATAGATATTGAATAAAGTTGTCATAAAGTAGATTTATTATCATGATCAATTGCACTTGGTTTGCCTAAGTATGTTTTGATAGTGACATACTTTATGGTACTTTGATTTTTAACACTTTATGATGAGTCTGCATGTGCCAGAGTAGTGGAAATGTGATTAAATTTTAAGTATGATAAATGTTGATAGTGTAGTGTTGATATTCTAATAGGTCTCTGTATGTATGTTGAGCTCTTATCCTCCACTATATTTTTTTTTGTACTTGGTGTCCGTAAAATATTAATTTGAGTGTGTCTCTGTGTCTCTTTTAGCTTGCAGTTATTCCTTTGTTATTTAGAATTGATATCAAAATGGGTGACGACCGTAGTTGGATGTACAATCAACGTCGTGTGAAAGGCTTGTTAGTGCCAGAGTTTCGTGATGGGGTTTTGAGCTTCGTTGAGTTTGCGCGTAATCAACCAGGGTTCACAGATGGAGAAAAGATTAAATGCCCATGTACACACCGAAAGTGTCATAACAAAAGGTATTTAACTGTTGATGAGGTGAAGATACACTTGTGCAAGAATGGGTTCATTCCGCACTATGAGGTGTGGACCTCACATGGGGAATACAATGTTATGCCTGATATATATGTTTATAATTGCATGATGTAACTAATGTCTGTTTTCTATAAACATTATATATGGGATGAATCACGAGATGAGGAGTTTTACAAGGCATGGAAGATCCATGCTGCCAAGCAATATTCAGCATTGATGAATCGGTTTTATAAGGTCTACACCACGTCCAAAAGAAGGGCTGAAGGTTTAAGTGAAGAGCAGTTTGCTCAGTGGCGTAACTGGTGGGAATCAGATGAGTTTAAGGTGCTAAGCAAGCAAATGAGCTAAAATCGACGTACAGAGGTCAATGGAGAAGGATCAGGAATGACAGTTGATCTTGGGGGCTCTATCCCTACTATTGCTCATGTTGAAAATATGGTAAGTCTTTACTACTAATTTCCTGTCAATAATATTTAGAATATTGAAAAATATAATTGTGTATCTACTATGACTTATTCAAATCCACTATGATTTTGTGTCTGTATATAGACAAAGGAAGCAGGGGTGAAATGCCAAACGCCTTTGATGTGTTCTTGAAGATGCAATGTAAGAATGGTGTTCCTGTGGATGAGAAGTCAGCAAAGATTAAAGTAAGTATATTTAATATGAAAATGTTTGTTATCTTCTCATCATATGCAAACTTTATTTCACACAAAGGTCTCATGGATTACATTATACAAGTGCTGGCTGTTTCCGTTTGGTCTTTGTTAATTGGTTGGTTGGTATAGGTGTTGCTTAGGTGTGGTTAAGGCCCTGTTGCTAGTGTTTTGATAGTCATGGACTGGTTTTGATATTTTGCTGGTGTTTTGCTGTACTAATATGAAAATGTTTGTTATCTTCTCATCATATGCAAACTTTCACACAAATGTCATGGATTACATTATACAAGTGCTGGTTGTTTCCGTCGTTTGGTCTTTGTTAATTGGTTGGTCAGTATAGGTGATGCTTAGGTGTGGTTAAGGCCCTGTTGCTAGTGTTTTGATAGTCATGGATCGGTTTTGATATTTTGCTGGTGTTTTGCTGTACTACTTGGAACATTTATGATGTTATAAGTTTTCTTGAAGTGGATTATATATCTAACTTAAAAAAACATTATGTAAGTGCATTTTTAAGTGTTAATATATATATATATATATATATATATATATATATATATGTATATATATATGTATATGTATATGTATATGTATATGTATAGATGTACATATATAAATAATACATATATATGTATGTATATGTATATGTATAGATGTACATATATAAATAATACATATATATGTATGTATATGTATATGTATATATACTTGTTATTAATAATATTATATTGCAGGCTTTGGTGGAGGCACGCATTCAAGAACTTGAAGAACTCGGTGAAGAATATAACATCAATGATGTCTTCCTTGAAGTCAATCCAAAATCGAAGAAACATCGTGTACTTGGCTTGGGTAGTGCAACGTCCTCATATATTAGCTTGGGTAGTTGTTTCGGTGGCTCTAGCCACAACCTTACACCACCGGTACATGAGACTTTGGTAGAGCAGGGAAATAAGATCACAGAGTAGGGAGAAAAGATCACGTCATTGCAGGAGAAGCTCGACGAAAAGGATGACATAATTAAATCGATTAGGGAGGCAACAGGCCATGTCTCGAGAGTTTGCGACAAGTTTGCGGATTGTCGACTAGGATAGATTCTGGATCGTCTTCATCTAACACCCCACGATCATAGTTATGGTGATTTCTATGTATTTGACTTGAGTTCTGAACAATATTTTATTGCAATGACAGTTTATCGGTGAATGTTGAACTTGTGATTTCGAATTATTAAATATTGGGATGTTTAATATATGTTGTTTTGGTGATTATGTGGATACATAAGTGAATTTATAAGATTCCAGCAGGTTACAGCAGCTTCCAGCAGCAATTTTAAATTTAAAAAATTTAGTGACGGATTTGACTCCGTCACTAAGTCAACAAGGCACTTCTGTTCGTACACAGTGACGGAATATATTCCGTATTCCGTCACTGAGCCACAATCTGTGATATTCCGTCACTGAGTCTTAACCTGTGACGGAATTTATTTATGTCACAAATCCGTCACTATGTTTCGTCACGAACTCGTACAAAAACCAAAACAGAATCTGTGACGGAAATATAATTATTGTGACGGAATATTCCGTCACTATAATATGTTTATGTTGTCACTGGAATTTAGTGACAAGCGTTTACGTGACGGAAATATTCTGTCACTAATCCGTCACTGGAGCCCTTAGTGACAGAAAAAGGGGATATAGTGACAAAATTTTCCCGCACTATTTTACTGTTTTCTTGTAGTGGCTACAACACTTTAAAAGAGCCAAGCTGAAGGACAACATATGGGTGGACAAACGGTCCGAGGCTATTGCGGTACGTTTCTTTTGTTAAGGTTCATATTTGTGTAGTATAAGTTATTTTGAAAACTGTAACTCATGGTATATGCACTTACAATTTCAGGCTGAGGTGGAGGCTAGGATCGCCGGTCGGGAGCTGACAGTTGAAGAAGAAAACATCTTCTTAGCCGTCAACCCAATGGACGACAAGGGCCGAGTATATGGATTGGAGAGTTATGGCCCTGAACTGGCTGGTCCTAGTTGCTCAGCATCCCAGCAATCCCGAGCACCATTTTTCACACAAGAGCAGGTCCAGGAGTTGGTGCAGGCACAAGTGCAGGAAAAGGTGCAGATGGAGGTCGATATCCTTTGCAAGAGCAGCTAGCTAAGACACAGGATGATTACCGGCAACTCCACCTGTGGATGGAGGCTTTCATGGCCATGTACCCACCGCCCCCGCCCCAAGATAGTTAGTTTGGACTTGTATTTTTCAGCCACTTGACTTCTTATTTTAGCTTATGTACGGATATTTAATTTCATTATGGATAATTTGTATTCGTCGAATGCTTTCTGTTAATTAATACAATTTAATTATTTTGGATTTGTTATCATATATTATATTTGTGAAACAGGTGAAATATGAAAACAGGCATCAAAATGAGAAAAAAATTAAATAATGTGCAAATATAGAGACGGATAAATTATCTGTCTCTAAATCTGGATTTAATTTATTATAAAAAAAGGAATTTCGTCGCTATTTTATCCGTCTAAAAAATGGACATAATTATGGAATTAAAACAAATACTCCCTCCGTCCCGCGGAACTTCATACATTTGCCATTTTTAACCGTCCCACAGAACTTAATACATTACCAAAAAAGGAAGCTACCCCACACCCAAAAAATAATAAACAATTTCAACTTTACACTCAAATTACACATTTTGTCACTAAAAGTACATTTTTTCCCCACATTTTCTATATTCTATTATTACCTTAACTTTTCGCATAAAACTGTGCACTAACCCTAATGTATGAAGTTCTCCGGGACGGAGGGAGTAAGAAATCACCTTATTAGAGACGGATAAGTATCCATCACAAAAAGGTCAATGAAATTATCCGTCGCTACGAATTTAGCTACGGATCGCTCCCTGTTTAGCGGCGGGTTTATCCGTCGCTAAACAATGTTTTTTTTTTTGGTAGTGGTATGAAGTATTCTGAGGATAAAGTACCTTAAAATAAAATGACTAGGGCTTGTCACTTAATTAACACTATGTTAGATAAATTAATATGAGTGGCTTAGTTACACACCTATCCGTTGCTAAACAATGTTTTTTTTTTGTAGTGTATGAAGTATTCTGAGGATAAAGTACCTTAAAATAAAATGACTAGGGCTTGTCACTTAATTAATACTATGTTAGATAAATTAATATGAGTGGCGTAGTTACACACCTCTTTATAAATTCGAGTTTCTAGATGAGATGGAATATTATCATGGTATGAGAGCCTCTTTGGCTCACGCCCACCTGGATTCGAATCTCCATGGAGACAATCTCCGCCCCCATATTAACTTTCCACTTGAATGGTCTCCCAAAGGGGTAGAAATCGGTCACGAGTGGGGGAGAATATCGGAGAAATAATATAAATTAATATATTTCACACATTTCTAAAAGTTCGAGCTTGTAGATGAGATGGAAATCCTTCTGCACAAGAACATCAAGGTTCAGGGATCGAATCCCACCGTTGACATCTCCATCCGTATTTATTATCCACTTGTTGGGCCTCCCAAACGAAGTTGAACTCTGAGCCCACGAGTGAGGGGCAATGTTACTTGGATAAATTAATATGAGTGGATAGATCTACATCTATTTATAAGTTTGAGCCTGTAGATGAGGTTCTGAGGACATTGGTCTTCAAATAACCAATGCTCATGCATATAGCCTATAAGTCTCCAATATGTTTTTAAGCGGGTCGATCCAACTCGGCTCAAACCTGTCCACGATTCAATGGGCAGATGTCCAATATTCTTTATTGGGTCTTAGATTCGTACTCGATCCATTACTTAGAAACGTGACATGTTTAGAAATATGAATTCGTCCAACCAGAACTAAATTAGTCACACAAAAGTGCAAAACATAACTAATCGGTGCATGTGTCCAACAAACCCACCCATGTAAAGATGAGATGACCAGACATCTATGCACTACTTAACATGTACACGCTTCTAAATAAAAAATGTAATATTCGTAGATTAATATGAGATGTTATCCCATAACCGCAAAATCTACTCCTTGTAGATTATATTTTGGGCATTTGTTGGAAAGATCCTTCTCCGTAATGATTTGGACCAAAGAATACAGTCAGTTCAGCCAAAATTATTATACCCCAGATTAGTTCCAATCCCTAGCTAGAAAACTGATAAACTGTTCTGAATTTTCTAATTAGCTTCATTCAGATGATGTTGGCTGCCAAACTTCACTGCGGCACCAACAACTGCTATTTCCAGATGGAGAGTACACCTACGTGCCTAAACGATGGTTAGTATTCTTTACTCAATAAACCATAGCTGTCTCTGTATCACTCCACTGAAATGGCGTTGAATTTATGTTCCAGTTTCACTTGTTAAGTGTTTTGTGGTTGCTATATTTCTGAAAATTGGCCATGCTGTGTGTCAGAATTAGACATCGACTCACAACAATTGATAAAGTCCTCAAATAAGAACCCTAATTTGCAGGACGTAAATTAATTAAGCACAAATTGATTCACAATTGCAAGAAAGTTGCTTCTGTTTCACCTAGCTTTTCTCCTCACTCTAGCTACTTCTACAGTTCTTCGATTGAGAATGTGTAATGTTTGTTACAACTTCCACAATTACACAGACTAAGCACATATATACTATATCAAATACAATAGGAACCGGACAACATATGAATTAAGCTGTTAACAACTTCGACTGCTAGTAACTGATTTTCCCGCCTGCATTTTCTACTCTCAGCCATCCGAATTCCGATAATGCCACGTCACCAGCCAATCACCCTTCCTGTTTCTCCTAGCATTAAGTCGCGGATTGATACATTTACTTAACCAAATCGAACTAAAACTTGACACCATGCGGTCGCATATTCTTCGCCTAGTAGGTACTAGGTAGTCAAGTTAGAGCTTAGTTTTTTACTTTCCACATTGAATTGCTATGATCTATAGGGAGGGAGTTCATTTTCTTTTCACCAGTAGATTGGGAGAATGGCATTTTTAGTTCTAAAGTTTACCCCCAATGGTGCATGCAGTACCCCGTTTGATGGTCTTGTAATTCTTGATCCTAAAATTTTCAAATTTTGGCGTCCGTGGTCCTTTTTGCTGACGTGGCACCCGAGTCAATGATTTCCTCCCAATTTTGACCACCACCTCATATGCCACCTCACAACATAATTAAAATAAAGCAAAAATAAAATTCGAAAATTTAAAAATAAAAAAAACGTTAAAAACTAAAAAAACATAAAAAATGGATAAAGAAAATAAAGGGTCTTTCCTATTAATAATGTCTCTCCCCTGTTTTTTCCCCAAAAAAAAACCCTAATCCTCTCCTCTCTCAATTCTCTCAATCCAACCATCTTCACTCTCAATTTCTTCGATCCAGCCATGTCTTCTTCATCTGCAAGTTCGAACGCACCTCCTGAAGAGCGCCTTTGTGACTGTGGCAGAGTAGCTGAGATGTTCACGTCTTGGACGAAGCGGAATCCCAGTCGGAGATGGGTACAGTGTGCGAACAAGGTTCGATTTTTCTCCAAGCTTTACTCTGTAATTTCGTTTAATTTACTCTGTAATTTCGTTTGCTTCTGGTTGTAATTTCTGGGTGTTACTCGAATATTGTCCAGGCAAATTCGGGAAAAAAAAGGGAGGGGGAGACATAAGGAATCAATGCGCACAAACCTACAACCATTATTCTTTACCAGATGGGACCATTACCAGCAAAATTGCATTAAAGTAGAAGGAATCGAATTTTTACTGTTGTAATTGAAAATCCCCAAATCAAAGTTTAAAAACCCTAATTCGTACTTACCATGAACTGGCGCCGGTAAATGGTTAAGCATCTCTGGCCGTTCGAAAACCATCTTCGTTCCGCCACCAATTCCGCCACCAACCCTTCTGATGAGCAGAAGTCGAACAAATGATTTAGTTTAGTACGACCATTTTTTTTTTGTTCTCACGTCTTTTTACTTTTTGAGCAGAAGGGATGGTTTAGTTTAGTTTATCCTTTTTCTTTTATGTTATTTAATTATTATATTTTTTTAGTTTTTAACATTTTTTTATTTTTAAATTTTCGAATTTTATTTTTGCTTTATTTTAATTATGTTGTGAGGTGGCAGATGAGGTGGTGGTCAAATCGGAGAAATCGTTGACTACACGTCAAAAAAAATGACGCCAAAATTTGAAAACTTTAGGACCAAGAATCACAGGACCACCAAACGGGGTACTGCATGCGCCATTTGGGATAAACTTTAGGACTAAAAATGCCATTCTCCCCAGTAGATTGTTTGTAGGCAAAAATGCATAATTAGTCCTAAAGTTTGGGGGTATGGCGTACGCAGTTCAACGTTTGTCCACTTCGGCAACTATAGTCCCGTTGTTTTAAATTTTTGGCTTCAACGATCCTTTTGGCCAAAAATTGCAGTTTGACCCTGTTGACCGCTGATGTGTCTGCCTTGTCAGCGAGTCAACCTCGATTTTGACTGACACGTAGCTGCTTTGTCATTTCGAGAATAAAGAAAAGTCTAAAATTAAATTATAAACCAAAAAATTAAAAGAAAAACAAAAAACAAAATAGAAAATGAAATTGAAACAAAATGAAATTTAAAAAAAAAATGAAATTAAAAAACCAAATGAAAGATTCAAAACCCCTAATTGATAAATCATTTCTCCTGAAATCAAAACCCCTAATTAATTCTACTTGTTTATCTTGAATCTGAAACCATGTTCTCCTCTAGCTTCTCAACAACACCTTTCTACCCAAATCCTTCACTCACCAAATGCAATTCCTTCTTCCGGATTATCCCAATTACCCCATCTCCTAGAACCCGTTCCCTCTAAATCCGCAACGGAATTCGAGAACTTCGTCAAAGAATCGAAACAGTGAAAAACACTCAAAAAGTCACCGAAGCAATGAAACTGGTTGCAGCCGCTAAGGTGTGTAGAGCTCAAGAAGCAGTCATCAATGGCAGCCGCTAAGCCGATGCACGAATCGCTGAATTGAAGAATCTAGGGTTAGATCCTGTTGTGGTTAGTGTTGGGAGAAGGGGGAATACTCATTACAAGAGACAGGAGAGTCTTAATGTTGATAAATTTATTGAAGGCGATAGCTTTCCGACTTCTAAAGAAGCTCAGGTTATTGCGGATAATGTGTTTTCCTTGTTTTTGAGTGAGGAGGTTGATAAAGTTGAGCTTTTGTGTCGTTGATCAAGTCTGATCCCTTGATTCATACTACTTTGCTTCATTTATCAGCTAAGGGAGAAGCTTGTGGTGTGTTTGGTAATAGTGTAGATGCTCATTAAAATGAATTTTTTAAATTTCGTCTTTTTTTATAATTTCGTTTTTTTTAATTTCATTTTCTATTTTATTTTTCATTTTTCTTTTAATTTTTTGGTTTTTAATTTTATTTTAGACTTTTATTTATTCTGGAATAATGAATTTATATGGCCAAAATCGATGTTGACCGATGACAATACATCAATGATTAACAGTCAACTTCAATTTTTGGCCAAAAGGATCGTTAATAAAAAATTTAAAACAACGGAATATAGTTCTTAAATAAACGTCAACAATGACGCCATAACCCTTAAACTTTAGGACCAATTATGCCTTTTTGCCATTGTTTGTATCTGATATAAACGTTGAGGTTTGCTGAATTGCCTTAATTTGCGTAGATTGTTGGTGGAAATTTCGCAAGACTTCTTATAGATATATGTCTTGTGCTTTTGAACTTTTTTATGAACTCTAAATGTCATAATCAGCTCATGATCACTCTATTCTAGGACCTATTTTAGTAGGTTCTAACTACATAGTACATTGGTGATTTTTAAACTGGAAATTACTCCATGTATATAACTAAATGTGAAAGTTAGCTCGACAATTCGATTAATTTTTGTGATTTCATACAAGAAGAGTTCGAATTGCCTGAATGCACAGGAGACATCCATGCACGTGGCATATCTGACGGCTGAGATTTGAATTTAGACGCGGAGATACGATTATCCCGTTTGACAGTAACTTGAACAGATTTCTCTTCTCCGATTAGTTCTCTACTTGTATAAATAAGATGCAGTTGATTTGTAGCCGAGAATATTACTTGTATAAAACTTTAAGAATCGAGTTCGTAGCTAGAGAATTGAGAAAAATTCATATTACTCTATCCACCATTGTTGGTTGAGGAGTTTTATGTCTGATTCTTGTAATCTTTCATGTCCTGAAGAATTTATGTGTAAGTTGCATTTCCAAGTAAGAACAGAACATTATGTGAAGTGGGAGCCTTGGTACCATATTTTCATGTTTTAGCTCAACTGGAAAGCACAGCTACACAGCCTACACCCAACATTGCGCCTGTACATGGAGCTCCTATCAAACTCTCTGCAAGCATAGTGTGTTAAATGGAACACATTCATGTAAAATTAGATAATAACGAAATTTGGGAAAAATGGGTCATTTGGACAAACTAGACAGGATATGTAATTGAGGCAGGAAACTTGAATAAAATAAGACTTTTCAGACATGTGAAAAATATAAGGGTTTTTTTTTGGTACACTAGAATGTTACGGTGCCAGTTTTGGTACGGTAGAACGACATTGTCCAATTTTAGTACAGACCAACAACACCCTAACAAATTGAGGTACAATTTGTAATTTTCCGGTGAAATTGAACAGCTGGCAGTTGAAGTTGCAATTTTGACTAGATTTCGACGTTGACTTCGTTGACTTGGTCTTATATTAAAAAAAACAGATTTATTCAAAATTCCGATGACACGTGTCGACCTAATATTAAATATGGGTATTTTTTTTAAAAAAAAGCAAAAATCATATTTAAAATTATATAAAATTACAATAACAATTATACAAAATTATATAAAATCAAAATAATAATAAAAATGATAAAATAAAAAAGAAGAATTCAAAATTGTGAGACACGTACCCAGTAAAAACGATTAAAAACTTAATCGATCAAATCAAACCCCCCAAATGCATAAACCCTAACTCCCGCCAGCCCCCAAAAACTCCTTTCCGATTTTGTTGGCGATTCGACAAGATAATCCCATCAATCTTCAATTCGTGAGCACCAGATAACATCAGACTGTTGATTGTGAGATGAAGAACAAGTGGAAGAGCAAAACGAAGACCATTGTTGGTTGTGAAGGTAAGTAGCGTTTCTTTCGTTTTCTTCTTCTACAGTGAACACGCCTTTTCTTTTTGGTGGTTTTACTTTGGTTGTTGGGTTGTAATATGGTATACGAAATAGTTTATGTAGTAGGCGTATTGTTCAATGTTGTGTGAATTGTTTATTGAGTGCTTAGGAAGTGATGAATTTGGGTTATTATAATATACATATGTTTAGTGAGTGATTAGTAGTAGTTTAATGTATATTTATGCAATAAACAATGTTCTAAGTTGTACTTTTTTGTGTATGTCAGCCTGGCGGAATTTGGACAATGAAACTGAACTGGAGTTGAGTTTTCGATTCGGTGGAAAATTTATTCATGTTCCTGAAGCATAATACATTGGTGGGGTACACTGATTGTTACTAGAGTGGGAAGAATGTTTATGGGTAAGCATGAGTTGGTTGGTAGGGAAGGAATTTCTTGTATAAAGGGATTCTATGTTCTACATGAAGGTGGATTTCTGATGCTTAGCAAGATGAATGAAATAGGGGCATTTTTTGCAAAAGCTATAATGAGGATGAACAGGAAATTGACATTATATGTTGATGCTGCTGTGTTTCCTGATATATGTGAGAGTTATGAAAATGAGGGTGATGAACTACCTGTTAGTCAGGATGTCGGTTGCTCCCAACCACCTGTTGATGATTTGATTCCTGATGATGCACTACTACCAATGGACATTGAGGGTGTTGTTCATGAAGTGAATAGGAATAGTGAGAAGCTCAAAAAACATAGCACCATTGTTGAAGATGATTAGGAGGGTGAACTTGAACCTATATTGGATTGTACATTAGGTGAAGAACCAGTTGTAGTATTGGAGAAAGCAGGACCTAAAAGGCATGTGATCAATAGGAAAAAGAGGGCACATCCTTTTATTCTTGAAAGGATTGAAGAAATTGTAACCACAAAGAAACCTAATGTTAGGAATATCTGTTTAGATTTTGATCAGCAACCTAATGACTTATCTTAGCTCAGAAAGGTGGTTAGTACTCTTGATTCACTTGAACACTGTAAAAGAGGAAAATCACTAAGTATGATAGTCTAGCAAATATTGTATAGGATGTTAGGTCTCTGAATGTAATTTTTTATTTCTCTGAAGAAGACCAAGAAGAAGGCATCTGGCAGAAGAGCTCAACATACTTGAAGATTTGAAGACTGCACAAGATTGCGGAAGACTAAGGTCATCAGATACCTATGTCCAGATATCTTGAAGAAACAAGTGTTTTTCAATAAACAAGTGTTGCAAAAGATATCTAAGAATACAAGGTTTCTAAATGAGGAAAAGTGCCCACATATATCTACACTCAGATACCTTGGATAAAAACTATGTTTCTGGGAAACAATGTTGTAACAAGTATCTGGAGATGTGAAGGTCTACGAAAGGGCGTGCGATGCATGCATAGTTCCGTTGGCACTACATGACAAAGTATAGTACAGTACATTAAATTCAGACGAAATATACGAACAAAAGCAGCGATCTCGAGAAGAAAACGTCTAACAAGATTATACTCATATATCAATAGTTTGAATTTCATTGAGCCTAAAGGATACTATTCAAACGGCATGATTTTCAACTATAAATATCAACACTTAGAATGCTTGAGAAATACACAGAACTCACACCAAGAACACTGGACACTATCTTTCAAACTCTCAAGCATACTACTTACCTTCAAGCTTTCTGTTGCGACCAAAGCTCTTGATTCTAAGTAGCACAAAAGTTCTAAGTGTCCTGATCCTTAACAAGCATTGTTATATGTGAAGGAGTTGAATTAAGATTTCATATATGAGATTCATTCTCTTAAACACTTATCATAGACTTGGGTCAGTAAAGAACAAGATACCATACATTGAAAAGTGTATTAAGTATACTTGATTCATAGAGCTATCTGTATAACTGAATAAGTTATTAAAGAAGCTCACCTGACAACTACCTTAACCAACACCTTAATCGGCGTGGAGTACAGGAAGTACTTAGTTTGGGAAACTAAGGAATAACTCCAGATTCTTGAGGGAAGTACTTAGTTTGGGATACTAAGGAATAGCTCAAAAGGTTTCTGAGTATAGGAAGTACTTGGCTGAGAAAGCCGGGGAATAACTCAGGGGGAACACTTGGTTGGAAACCTAGTGTATTTAGGAATCGAGAGAAGATATTTGTAAGGTTAACTCAATTATCTGTCTTAGTGGATTCTAGGTCTGAGAAAGTCCGAAGTGGATTAGTTGAAGGATTACGCCACCTTCAGATACCACTATAAAGACTTGTGTTATTTACTTTATGCATTTTATAACTTGCTTTATTTACTTTGCTAAGTATTTACGCATATCTTGCTGAGCACAGGTGTTGGTATTGGTCCAGATAACGGCAAAGTAAAAGACTAGAGCCGGGGGGGGGGGGGGGTGAATAGTCTTTTAAAACTTTTGTCGATAAACACAGTTTTCAGATATCTGATACTTAATTTCAGAGAGCGGAAGACTTTTCTGTGATAAGTGCACGTGCTCAGCAAGATAAGTGTAAATACTTTGCAAGATAAATAAAGCAAGTAATAAACTGCAGAAAGTAAATAACACAAGTCTTTTTATAGTGGTATCTGAAGGTGGCGTAATCCTTCAACTAATCCACTTCGGCCTTTCTCAGACCTAGAATTCACTAAGATAGATAAATGATGTAACCTTACAAATATCTTCTCTTGATTCCTAAATACACTAGGTTCCCAACCAAGTGTTCCCCCTAAGTTATTCCCCGGCTTTCTCAGCCAAGTACTTCCTGTACTCAGAAACCTTTTTGAGCTATTCCTTAGTTTCCCAAACTAAGTACTTTCTGTGCTCAATAACCTTGGAGTTATTCCTTAGTTTCCCAAACTAAGTACTTCACCTACTCCGATTAAGGTGTTGGTTAAGGTAAATTGTCAGGTGAGCTTCTTTAATAACTTGTTCAGTTATTCAGATAGCTCTATGAATCAAGTATACTTAATACACTTTGCAATGTATGGTATCTTGTTCTTTACTGACCCAAGTCTATGATAAGTGTTTAAGAGAATGAAACTTAGATATGAAATCTTAGTTGAACTCTTTCACAAATAACAATGCTTGTTAAGGATCAGGACACTTAGAACTTTTGTGCTGCTTAGAATCAAGAGCTTTGGTCGCAACAGAAAGCTTGAAGGTAAGTAGTTGCTTGAGAGAGCTTGTGTGAGAGTGTAAGTTCTGTGTGTGTTCTCAAGCAGTCTAAGTGTTGATATTTATAGATGAATTTGAGTGCCGTTTGAATAGTATCCGTTAGGCTTAAATCAAATTCAAACTATTGATATCTGAGTATAGTACTGTAGCAGGTTTGTCTTCTTTTTTAGAAGCTACCGTTTTTGTTCAGTCATTTCTGTCCATGCATTTAATGCACTGTACTATACTTTGTCCCGTAGTGCAAACGGAACTATGCACGCTTTCTGAAGCTTTGCACGTCCTTTTCCAGAGGTTATCACAACTCCAGATACCACTTGTTAAGAATATATTGTTTTCACGGAAACATAATCTTTATTCAAGGTATCTGAGTGTAGATATCTGTGGGCACTTTTCCTCGTTTCAGAAACCTTTTAATTCTCAGATATCTCTTGTAACACTGTTTATTTAAAAACGCTTGTGTCTTCAAGATATCAGTTCATAGGTATCTGAAAAACCTTTGTCTTCAGCAATCTTGTGCAATCTTCAAGTCTTCAAAATTGTTGAACTTTTCCTGCTGGATGTCTTCATCTTGGTCTTCTTCAGAAAATAAAAATTACATTTCGAGACCTAACATCCTATACAAGATTTGCTAGACTATCATACTTAGTGAGTTTCCTCTTTTACAGTGTTCAAGTGAACCAAGAGTACTAACCACCTTTCTGAGCTTAGATAAGTCATTAGGTTGCTGATCAAAATCTAAACAGATATTCCTAACAAATTTCCCCCATTTTGATTAGTCAACGATGACTATCTGACCTATTACAAATCTGGATGAGGAAACAATCCACTACTTAGTCATTTCTTATGATCTTTCAGTTCGTATAATTAAGTGCAGAAAGTAAACATCAACCAAATCACAAGGTGTGATCTTTGCTGACAAGTTATCTTTTATAGAAAAAGATATCTGAGAGTCAGTTCATCAGATATGTTATAAAGAAAGTTTACAGATAACTTTAGTACATAATACAATTCAGCTCAGTCAGCAAGATACAAAAATACATAGTAAATTAGGACAACAGGAGTAACCAAGCTCCAAGTAAACATCCTAATAAACTAGTCTTCAACACTTCAAGTCTTCAAAAGTAGTTCCATGGATCAATCTGCAAATTTCCTATCACCAAACCTTTTGATATCATCAGAGTAGTCATAGAGAAGTGTTCTGACAATCATCTTTGTGTCTCTGGCAAATCCACAGACTTCCTTGTAGGTTTTGGTAGGATTTTTCTTGGCAAAATGCTTGACCCACAGATACTTTCCCCACTTCCAGGCATGCTCGATTCTGATATCTGATAGCTTGAAGTATTCATAAATGATCTTCAGATATCTGATGTCACCCTTGATCTTGATCAAGTAGAAGGACTCATAGGGTTCCACAACAAGTCTTGCTCTTGTGCCTGTTCCAGTGATGTTGGGAATTCTGTGCACATCATCTGGCTTTCCATAAGGACATACGCAGAGAGGTCCTTCTCCATGGCTTCTATTCTCTTGATTACTTCAAAATCCAACCAGGCTTTGATGTGGTTGGTGTTAATCAAGATTGGCTTGTCTTTTCTCCATGCCATGAGCTATTTATGGATTGGTTCTGGAAATTTTGAATTTACCAGTAAGTGCTTGAGTTCCAGAATCCAATAGCCATTCTTCTGATTAATGCACCTATAGACAGAGGAGTCACTGTTGGTCTTCACATACTCAATCTTGGCTTCTTCAGGCCTGAGTGGTAGTTGAAGTTGTCTCTGTTCAGCTCTCAGCCTGTTCCTCCTTTGTCTTGAATTCTCCCTTGGGGTAATGTTTGAAGAACCACCCTGGATAGACTTGGTATTTCCAGAGGGTGTTTTAGCTGCCAAAGGCTTTGCAGCTATGGGCTCAGTTAGGCTATCAATTTTTCTTTTTCTATGAAGAGGAGCTTCATCTTCATCAGTCTCTTCATCATCATCATAATCATCATCAAGATTAATTCTTGTGAGAGTTTTGCAGCCTTCTTCATTGCCCTGGGATTTGATTTGGCCTTCTTCTTCTTCTTCTTCAGAAGACTCATCAATCCCTCTTACTTGTATTCTCCTTGTAGCCTTGGTACTCGTTGGAGGTTTCTGTGCTCTGGCCCTTGTTGTCATTCCTTTTTCAGGAAGTTGAGTGGAGGCCACTATCTGTAGAGCAGTCTGACTGGAGGAGGGCTCATTTATTCTGAGAGGTGGTTGTTCGATTTTCTTTTGTTTCCTCTTCCTCTTCCTCTTCCTCTCTGAGCATCTTGATACTCTTCCCACTTAGTCATTGTTGACTGACTAAGAATCACAAATGATTCTGAAAGGGAGTTAAAGTTTCCTTGCAGATAGTTGTAAGCAGCAACCAACTTTTCCATAGTGGCCTTGAGCTCCTGATTTTGTTTGATAAGACCAGTATCCTTATCAGTGAGCTCTTCCAGTGGACCTTGAATAACATCTGCTTTTCCAGCAGCATAGCTAGCCTCTTCAAAGGCTTTTGCAGCCAAGTGTTGGTCATCATCCCTAACCATGCCTAGATCTTTCTGAGCAATGACCAGACTGGTTGTTCTCTGAGTGATGAGCTCAGTGAATGGCTTCATTTCTGCAGGGAATGATGCAATGGCGGCTTTATCTTGAGAAGATAACTCCTTTTTCAATTTAGCCAGTACTTGATATCTGTTCAAGTATTCATTGGAGTTGACATTTGGCAGCTTGCTGAATATTTCAGGAGCAATCATCTTCCTTTTCAAATGAGAAACCGCTAGGTGTTCATTGCGGTGTTCTGCCAATGCCTTGTCTTCTTCATCATCAAAATCATCAACCCAGTGATCTTCATCCTCTTGGAAATTTTCATCAAAGTTTTCTAGTCCAGCAACCATCTCAGAGATGGGCTTCTTTCCTTTCAGTGAGGAGGATGGTACTTCTTTTGGGAATGCATCCTTAGCATCATGCTTGTCACTAGATACTTGCTCAGTATCTAATTCCTCAGCAATTGCCTGAACAACAAGCTGGAGTTCTTTCATTTCAGCATAAGCTTCCATTTCCTTGATTGTTTGATCTTCAATCTTTTGGAGCTTTGCTCTGGATTCAGCTATCTTTTCTTCCAGTTGAAGATGTAGCTGTTGTTCTTCCTCCAACAGTTGTTTGAGTTGAGCAACTCTGGCTTGTGCATCTGATATTTTCTGAGTTGTTCCTTTAGAGTGCTCAACTACTTGTTCAGTAGTATCTTTGTGTTGGGGAGTTGGATGAGTAGATTTCTGAGGAGATGGAGGATGGGATTGCTGTGATGTCCTCTCAGTGTGCTTTTCAGCAGCTGAGGTAATGTTTCCTTGTGGAATCCCTCCCGTCCCTGGTGCAGGGGCATCATCGTCATCCTTCTTATCCTCATCCTTGTGATGGTCAGAAGGAGGATCTTCATAATTATTTTCATTAGTTTCCTTCTCTTCCTCATCTTCAGAGACCAGGTTGATCACTCCTGGAATAGTGACCGTTTGCCCATTAACTTCCTCTTGTTCAGAGGGTATATACTGTAAAGTCTAGGGCAAAGTAGGCTTGAATGCCATATGTAGTCTGGTCTGACCATCAGCTTGATTGAAAGCTTGGATAAACTTTCTGGCCACTTCCTTGACAAACTCCTTATCCATCAATGTTCCGAAAGAATATTGTTCAGTGGGAAACATTGCATGGACGTAGTTTTCCAAGTCAAGGGCTCGTGCTCTCCTTGTGTGGTGATCAGTCACCTTTAAGATCTCAGAAAGATCGGAGCATCGGAGCTTTTGCCATTTCTTAAAGCATTTTAGATGCTTTGGCAAAGTGTGTTCCTTGAAGAAAGGAAGCAGGTCCTTTTTCTCATCATCAGGGACCTTAGTGGCACTTGTTTGAGCCTGAAAGAAAGAGTTTTGAGTTAGATTCAAAACTTGTGTAGATATCTGAGTACGAGTGTAGTTAGGTTTTTGAGTTACCTGAATGAGTACATCAGGCTCAGAGACTTGTACTACTGAGGCAGGGGGTGCCTCAGATATCTTGTTGTGAGGTGGAGACTTGGAAGTCTGGTCCTCATCAACCTTTCTTTCTGCTTGATCCTGAGAATTAAGATTACCACAATACTTAGGAAATTGTCATGAAAGAATTTATGCAATTAAGCTTTAATGATTTCTGAGTTTTCCACTTACTTCCATAACAGGAGGCTCAGAATCATTTTTAGCAGAAACGTTCTCAGTTTATGGTGTTCTTTCTGGTGATGTTGCCTTTGGGGCTTCATCAATTTCCATGGGTGCAGGGGATGTCGCAACTCTTTCCCCTTGCACTTCTACTTCTGAATGAGCCTGTAAGTAGAAAGTATTGAGTAATCAGAGAAGAATTTATATTAACCCATGACGAGGAATGTTTATCACTGAGTTTTATATACCTTCACACTAGAAGGCTCAATGATATTTTCTTCAGAAACCTTGACGGTCTCTGGGTCCTTATCTGGCATTTCTGCCTTATCTTCTTCTTTCTCAGTTGGAGCCTATTAAAAACATTCACTTAATTAATTAAGTGTATTAACATATAACTGAAAAGTATTATCTTAAGGAACTCTTTATCACCTATGGCACAGGCTCAGATTCCTCAAGTGGTGAGGTTGTGGTAGCCTCTTTCTCAGTCTCTGAGGCAAGCTTTCCAGCTTCCTCTTGTTCTTGTGTTTCTAATTCAGCCTGTAACAAAGAAATTTTATTAACTAACAAGATTAATAAACACAAATTATCACAAGTAGAGAGTTAAACCATTCAGCTACCTGAGCAGTGTCAGGCTGATTGGTCTTTGGAACTTGTGACCCTTCTATGTTTTGGTCTTGTTGTTCCATTTCAGCTTCTTTGTTTGAAGTTTCAGGTACTTCAGACCTTTCCTGAGTATGCAACTCAGTTGCCTCTCCTGGTTGATCATTCTGAGTAGATGTCTCAGTTTGATCCCTCTCATTGAGTTGGGGAACCTGATCTTTTGCAGGATTTTCTTCAGCAATGAAAGATGCTGGTTTCTGTAACTCAAGTACCATTTCAGCAGTATTCACATTTGGCTGTTGTGGTTGTTATGCTTGAGACAGACTGTTGAGTGTTGAGGCAATGGCAGTATCCTCCAACACTAAGCTATCACTCATCAGAGCATCTTCAATATCTTTCAGTCTTTCTTGCTCTGATGGTGTAATTTGTCCAGTGACCTTGGACACAGTTGCTTCTTCAGCAACCTTTGAAACAGTGCTTGTTCAGCAACCTGTGGTGTAGGTTCTTCTTCAGATACCTCTACACCAGTTACTTTTTCAGTAACCTTAGCCCTTTTTGATTTTTCTAGGACTTGAAAGATACTAATTCATCATCTTCATCGTCAGAGCTCTCATCAGCATTAGGAACTAATTGGTCCATAATCCCTGCGGTTTCTGCAGATAGGTCTTGGTATCTGTCACTACTTTCTTTAGCAGCATTGATGAGTTCATCAGCAAGGCTTTCGGCAATAGTCTTAACATTTCTGAAAGCACTTTCTTTTGCTGAGTCTACTTGTTCAGTAGTTGATACCTCTTTTGCAGCATTGATGAGGTCATCTTTATTGATGAGTTCATCTGCAGCGACGGCAGGTATCTGGGAATAGACTACCTCAATGGGTGTGCCTTCTGATTTGCCAGCAGACTTCTTTCGTGAAGTTCTGGGCTTCTTGGTCGCAACCTTTCCCTCAGATACCTCTTCAGTCTTTCGCTTCTTGGAACCTTTCTGAGATCCAGTAACCTTTTTCATCATGTTCGTATACTCATATTTGTAGAGTAGGTTACTGTTGGCTATGTCAGCCTTCTCTCTGAGCTCAATGCCAAGCTTTTCCAGCAAGTAGCATATCTTTAGACCATAGCTTACTGTGGTCTTTGGTTCAGCAAGTCCCTTAGCAATTTTAGGCTCAAAGCCTTGAATCTTCTTCACAAACTTCATAAAGGCGTACTTTCCCCAATTGAAAGGGTTTTCCAGCCTTTTGTCTTGTTGTTGCAACAAGAACATCATTATCCAACGTTCTTGGCTTATCTGGTCAGCACCTCCTTGTAGACCATCAAAGCATCTGTGAAGAATGCATGCCAACACATCCCAGTGAACCAGCAGATGTCTGGTTCTGATGTCAGCAAGCTTGAAATCAGTGGGTGTATCTGATTTTTCAAGATCACACACATCACTGTACAGTTGTTTTACACCTTCAAGGAGATCATCATCCTTGGTGTCTATTTCAAAATCCTTTCCAAGATTTTGAAGGTCAAACAACTTGCAGAAAGTTGTTAAGTCCAGAAGGATTTCCTTTCCTTGGACTGATGTTTTTATAGACACTATTGCAGTGCCTTCAGACACACAGGATATAATCCTGGAGTTGTTGTATAATTCTAACACATCTAGTGAAGAGATTCTACTGGGTAGAGCTGATAGAAAACCCTTAATTTTTGCCTTTTCAAGCATGTCAAGTATCAGCTTTCTAGCGGCTTGATTTTCAACAGCAATCGTGAGGTATTTCTCAATCATGGCACCACCCCAAATCATTCTGTGATTTGAAGTCCAATGATCGGGATTGAAGTCTCCTACCAATCGATTGTTTACAACTACCAATTCTGGTGCTTGCTTTTCAGCAGTACCAGTGGTAGTATTTTGGGATTTCTGGGTAGAAGCACGTTTTGGAGCCATCTCTTTATATAGCGTAAGTTTTTCGAAGGTCTATAAGAGATTAGGGTGAAAGATTAGTGATTCTTTGCAGAAAAACTAATTGAGGAGCAGAGATTTGCAGAGAAGTAGAAGAAGAATTTTGCTATTCTTGTGCAAGTCTGAGTGTTGGATTAGGCGAAAGTGAATTCTTTTGCCAAAATCCTATATATATAGCAATGTAATCTCAACAGACATATACATACAAATTAATTTTGTGTGTAAGTATCTGTGTATTGCAAGCAGGCGTGGGTAAAAGCTTGTTCGGCATTAAATGCATAGTGGGCCCTGTCTGAATTTCAACAGTCCACTATTTACAGAGAGTTAATCTCTGCCGTAAAGATCAATCGCCCATTTCATCAAGGGTCACCATTGCTTCTTCAACAATGATCACAATCAACAATTGTAATTGTGCCCATTTAATGAATTTTGGCTATTAGCTATCTGAATCACGTTTCCGTGTGAATGAGAACACTGTTTGTATCTGATTCTATCTTATACTTGTTGTCTTTTCAAAGTTTTTCACAAAGATAGAAAAAATTCGAATTTCAAGAAAGTAGTTAACTGTAGATAGTTGTACTATTCTCTTTTGTGTTCCCCCTCACTGAGTGATCTAGATATCTGAGTACCCTTCTCAGAAATCTTCAAATAGCTATTTTACCCTTTAGCCTTTGGTTTCTGGATACCTGCTCCAGATTCTTCTTTTCTGGATACCCGTTCCAGATTTCTCTTCTCTAGATACCCTTTCCAGATTCCTTTTCTCTCTCCTTTGATATCTTCTTCAGATATCTGAACCTTTTTTCAGTTCTTGGGTAGCTCCATTAGTCCAAGACTGTGTCTTAAGGCTAAGAATCTACTTTCTTGTAGTGGCTTAGTGAAGATATCTGCAAGTTGGTCTTCAGTGCCAATCTTGAGTATCTCTATATTGCCTTTTTCAACATGGTCTCTGATGAAGTGGTGTCTAACATCAATGTGCTTTGTTCTAGCATGAAACTTAGGATTCTGAGTTATGGCAATAGCACTTGTGTTGTCACAGAAAATGGGAGTTTTCTCTTCATTGAGTCCATAGTCTCTGAGTTGTTGTTGTATCCACAATATCTGTGAAGCACAACACCCCGCAGCAATATATTCAACCTCTGTGGTAGATGTGACAATTGAATTTTGTTTGTTGCTGAACCATGATATCAATGTAGCACCAAGAAATTGACATGTTCCTAAGGTGCTTTTTCTATCAAGCAGTGATCCAGCATAGTCGGCATCTGAATAGCCAACCAAACTCAATCCACTATCTTTTGGATACCACAATCCAACTTCTACAGTACCTTTTACATACCTCAATATTTTCATAGCAATGTAGTAGTGTGATTGCATTGGATTTGTCTGAAATCTAGCACACACTCCAACTGCATATTGAATATCAGGTCTACTTGCAGTGAGGTACAGTAGAGATCCATTCAATTTCCTATACTTGTGTTCTTCAACACTCTTGTCAGATTTAGTATAGGTCATTTTGGTTCCAATGCTCATTGCTATCTTAGCATTCTTTTCAGAAGGCTTTAGATTAAACTTGTTGAGCATGTCCTTGCATACTTTGTTTGACTAATGAATATTCCATCATTGAGTTGCTTGACTTGCAACCCTAGGAAGTAATTGAATTCTCACATCATGCTCATCTCGAATTTACATTTCATGAGTTCAGCAAAGTCTTCACAAAGTTGCTTGTCTTTTAGATCCAAATATAATGTCATCAACATATACTTGAACTAAAAGTAGTTTCCCATCATGGTTCAATGTGAAGAGTGTTTTATCAACATCTCCTTTCTTGGAACCGCTTTTTAGTAGGTATTTGGCCAATGTATCGTACCATGCTCTTGGAGCTTGTTTCAGCCCATACAGAGCTTTCTGAAGCTTATAGACCATTCTACATTCTGAGGAAACTTCAAAACCTGGTGGTTGCTCAACATAGACTTCCTCAGCAAGTTCACCATTTAGGAATGTACTCTTGACATCCATTTGATAAATTGTAAAATCATTATGAGCTGCAAAGGCTAGAAAGAGTCTTATTGCATCCAATCTTGCAACTGGTGCATAAGATTCATCAAAATCTAGTCCTTCAGTCTGGGTGAATCCCTTGGCAACCAACCTAGCTTTGTTTCTGGTAATTTCACCAGACTCATTCATTTTGTTTCTGAAAATCCACTTGGTTCCGATTACAGATATTCCGTCAACAAATGGAACCAGTTTCCAGACTTTGTTTCTCTCAAATTGATCCAACTCTTCTTGCATTGCAGAGATCCAATCTTGGTCCTTTAATGCTTCTTCTATAGTCTTTGGTTCAATGTTTGAGATGAAACATCCATAGAGACAATTTGCAATTTTAGCGATTGCTCTTCTAGTTCTAACTCCTTGGTCTATGGGACCAATCACATCCTTTGCAGGATGATTTCTTATCCATTTCATAATGGGTTTTGAACTAGTAGGATCTATATCATTTTGATTTGTATGTGAATCAATATGATCTTGATGAGATACTTGTGCAGTATCTGGGATATCTGACACATGGGAAATGCCATGGATATCTGACACTTTTTCAGTGTTAGAGATATCTGGAATTTGCATTTCAACAGTCTCATTTTCAGATACCTCTTCATGATGAAGGTTCTCAGTAACCTGTTCCATTTCTGAAATTCTCATAGGAAATTCTTCATCATGTCTTAGAGTCATCTGGTTGTTACTAAGCATAGGTTGCTTTTCATCGTCAGACTCATCCTCTATTTGAATGGTAGAATTGTTTCCTTTTGGGGATCCTTTTTCAGAATCTTTAATCAACAGTTCTTTGAACCTATCTGAGAGATCATCATTCAAGAGTACTTTCTTGTTTCCTTCATAGAATACTACATGAACAGATTCTTTGATCTTTTGCATTCTTTTGTTGTAGATTCTGTAGGCTTTGCTATTCAGAGAATAACCAAGAAATACTCCTTCATCTGCCTTTGGTTAAAATGTTCTCAAGTATTATTTTCCATTGCTAAGAACGAAACATCTGCAACCAAACACCCTTAGATGTTTGATACTAGGGGGTCTACCGATGAAAATCTCGTAAGGAGTTTTGTCATGGTGTTTGCTAATCAGACATCTATTTTGAGTGTAGCATGCTGTGTTTACAGCTTCAACCCAATAGATTTCACTTATTTCAGTGTTAGCAAGCATTGTTCTTGTTAGGTATCTCAACCCTTGCATCAGATTTGTGTTTGAGAAGGACAACCCAAGTGAATCTTGAGTAGTCATCAACAACAACCAGACCATACTTCTTTCCTGCATAACTAGTTACTGAGGATTCAAAAAGATCCATATGTAACATTTGCAGTGGCCTTACTGGAATGTCTAGTTTTAGACTTGAAAGATATTTTGGATTGTTTTCTCATTTGGCAAGCTGAGCATACACCTTCTTTTCTACATGCCATTTTGGGTAAACCAACCACCAACTCTTTCTTGGCTAGCTTATTCAGAGTTTTGAAATTCAAGTGATTCATTCTTTTATGCCATAGCCAATTTTCTTCAGTGTGGCCAGATTGACTCACCATGTGACATTCTTCGGTTGTGGCGGATGCTCAATCAGCAACATAAAGATTTCATTTACGCCTTGCAACCAAGATTGTCTGCTTTGATTCATTGTCAATTACTTTACATAGTTTTGACTTGATCTTGACAGTGTACCCTTTGTCTACTAATTGACTCATGCTTAGGAGATTATATTTCAATCCCTTTACATGAAGTACTTTAGAGATTGTAAGGGCTCCAAACTTCAAATTGCCAAAACCTATGGTTGGATTTTTATCTCCTCCAGCAAACCTGATAATTGGTCCATCATTGCACTTTTTGTAGTCAATCAGATTTGCTTTGTCTCCTGTCATGTGCTTCCCACATCCACTATCAAAATGCCACTTTGAGTTAGTCTTTAGAGTGTTCTGCACAAAACAGGAAACAGGAGATTAGGTTCTCATATCAACAATGGAACCATTTGGACTAAAGAATCTTCCAGTAGGAATCCATTTTTGAATGAATTTCTTAGGAACATTCTTTTGTCTAGCAGGAATATAAGGAGGAATTCTAGTTAAATGATTAGTATCATTGTTATTAAGAACTATTTTCTTCCTTGGTGTGTTCCTTGGTGCTCCATTTGGTGCTTTCAGATACCTGTCAGGTTTCTGAGTCTGCTTCTTAGCAAACTTAGCTTTCCTAGCCAGATTTCTTCTAGCCCTGGCATTCAGATTTTCAGTGGCTTGATTCATCTTCCACTTCTGATAATTGCTGTGAGCAATTCTAGCCTTTAACCATCGTTCTTGCTCTTGTTTATACTCACGAGCAAGTTGTTTCCCGATGGCTTAATAGCCAATACCATTCCGAGCACCTAGTGCTATCTGAGATCTCTTCTCAGCAGCTTTGCTAGTCTCTGGATAATCTATTTTCTTTCCAGAAAACGTGACATAGGAGAATTTGTCAGCTCCTACAATTTTTCCTTTTTGAGAGACATAGCACTGCGGGTGATTACACTTTTCAGTGTTATGTTTCTTTTCAGAGACATTCCCAACAGTTTTCCTTTGGACTTGTTTTTCCCACAAAGGCTTGGTCGCAACTGCCTTTCCTTTGTCAACAATCTTAGCTATCTGACCGATACTGTAGATTGTTTGGGAATCACCTTGCTGAGCACTGACAAATGTTCGCCCTTCATTACTCTTATTCAGAGTGGTGGAACTGTCTGTTTGTGTGTCTAGCCCAAGTCCTCTCTTTTCTGAAGGATCTCTTGAATAAGATTGTACTTCAGTAAGTGTGTCACTAGCTTTGGCATAAGATTGAAAAGATAGTTCTTTCTTTTTGAGTTCCTTATTCTTAGAAAGAACATCTTCACATTTCTTTTGAAGATTGGCCATTGCTTCTTTATGTGACTTTTCGGTCTCAGATATCTGAGCCTTGAGAAATACATTTTCAGCATCCTTTTTCTCAAATATCTTGATTATTTGAGAATTTTCCTTTACAAGAGAATTATTTTCTTCTTCAAGATTTTCGGCTCTAGCTCGGACAATTAGAAATTCTCTTTTGTAAAGATCAAGTTCTTTTCTGAGATTTTCCAGATCTTTGATTCCTTCTTCATCACTTTCATAAGTATAACAGGAAGTATGTGTTACCTCATCAGCCATTAGACAAGGTTCAATGTTAGAGATATCTGGAAAGATTTATTCAGCCATTCCACACACTTATTTCTTCTTTTGACCAAAGTTAATTACTTCATGAGAAACACCGCACATTTCTGGGAAAGGCAGTGTGGAATCATCTGAATCCTCATCCTCAGAATCAGACTCAATATCTAGAGCATCCAGTTGGATTTGAATCTTTTTCCTTTCTTGAGTGAGCATAGCTCTCTGACTTCTTTTGAAGATTCTTCTGTCTTTCTTGTCACCTGTCTTTAGGCTCTGTTTAGCAAAACTAGCTGGAAAGCTAGCTGGTAGCTGGAAAGCTAGCTGGTAGCTGGTTAGGTAGCTGGAAAGCTAGCTGGTTAGGTAGCTGAAAAGCTAGCTGGTTTTAAATGTAGGTGTTTAGCAAATTAGCTGAAAAGCTAGCTGGTATTTCGTAAAATGACATAAAAGGGTATTACTCTTATTTTTCTTTTCTTTAACCTTTCTTATTGTATTATTAGTCTATAGTTTTTTAAATAATAATATATCATATTTTGTCCAATAATTATAATATATATTCAATGTACTTTACATCGCCACTTTAATAACATCATCAAAATTATCAGAAGTTGAAAGAAATAATCGTTGAACATTTTCACTTAGTAATGAAAAAATCAGTAATTTATGTGTACTACATGTATGCATTTTAAACAGGTGCGGATACATTAATCCTTATGCTAGTTGCAAAAAAGTACACAAAATGTATAACAAAGTATCCTTATGCTTATAACAATGGCTTCAGCACCTAAATTAAAACTAGATGTCATAACTTGTTGCGTGCTTGCAAGATGAATCTCAGGCTGATAATGTTGGGTGCATGATGTATAGAATTCGTTGCTTGGTAATATGTGTGTTTTTACTTCTTATTTTATTTAGTCTAATTTAGGTTAATTTGGGTAGGGATATTTTCGGAATAAAAATATAAGAAGCTCCTTCTTTTTCAAAAAAGCTACTCAAGGAAGCTTCTTTTTCCAGCTAGCTTTTCAGCTAGCTGGAAAAAGAAGCTGCACGTTCACGTAACGAGCTTTTTATTAGTCAATGGTCAAAAAAAGCTCATGGAGCTGGAAAGCTAGCTGAAAAGCTAGTGGTAAACAGAGCCTTAGTTTGTTGAAGGCAGGGCAATCCTTCTTGAAATGACCAGGTTTCTGACAATAGAAACATATATCGTTTCCGATTTCTGCTTCCTCAGTACTTGATGCTTTCTGAGCTTCATTGAGCTTTGCATATTTTATCTTGGTGATAGTTTGAGCCTAGATGCTTTTTCAGCTTCTCTTTGGCTTTTCTTCTCTCAATTTCTCGACTGACATATTTTCCCATTTGCTTTACAGCAAGAGCATCCTCAGTCACCTCCTTGCCTTTCTTCTTTTCAGAAGTTCCTTGAGCAACTAGAGCAACATTCTGCAACTTCTCAGTTGTTTGTTCTCTTTGAGTTGTCTCGTAGTCAACAGTGGCAAGGTGAGAGAAAAGTTCCACAGGAGTGATATCTGGCATTCCTTGGTTAAAGTAGAAAAACTTTGTGTGTTCCCAGTTATGATTTAGACTTCTCACAATAGTCTTAATCTTTTCTGACTGGGTATATCTATTACTCTCACCAAGTGCAGCCATGTCACTCATAAGTGTTGTAAACCGGAAATCTAGTTCTTCAAGAGTCTATGTGGTACCTTGTTTAATGTTTTGAAAAATTTGAGCTTCAAAACTTCGAACTTATTTTCCTTTGTTTTCTCAGTGCCGACACAGATTTCTTCAATCAGTTGCCAGGCCACTTTCGCCGTTTTTGCACCCCACAGTTTACACTGTATGTGCTCTGGAGTAGAACGTATGATGATATTACGAGCCTGACCATCCAGTCGATTTCTCTTGGCATCTTCCGATGTCCAGAGCTCTCTGGAATTTGGTTCATAAATAGCTTGACTGGCAGGTCTCCCACTGGTTGACGCATCTGTCTGTGAAGACCCATCGCTTTGTTCTCTGTCTCTACCATTAGAAACCTCTATGACTTGCTTGAGTTGTTGAATGAATATTGGGCCATTCTTTATTACTTCGATCATTTCGTCACTGATGGATTCTAGGTGGAGCATCATGTTGTTCTTCCATTTTTCATAATTCTCTGGCTTGAGAATTGGGGCGTCACTTAAAGACATCCTGCAACAAACACACTAAACAAACAAATCAAGTGTAGGTGAAAAGCAATTAGTGGGCACTTATCTGGGATCTAGGTTCAGTGCAGAAGGCTTGGGAACCTTCTGCTTTGATACCACTTGTTGGTCCAGATAACGGCAAAGTAAAAGACTGGGGGGGGGGGGGGGTGAATAGTCTTTTAAAACTTTTGTCGATAAACACAGTTTCTCAGATATCTGTGAAGATATCTGATACTTAATTTCAGAGAGCGGAAGACTTTTCTGTGATAAGTGCACGTGCTCAGCAAGATAAGTGTAAATACTTTGCAAGATAAATAAAGCACGTAATAAAATGCAGAAAGTAAATAACACAAGTGTTTTTATAGTGGTATCTGAAGGTGGTGTAATCCTTCAACTAATCCACTTCGGCCTTTCTCAGACCTAGAATCCACTAAGACAGATAAATGATGTAACCTTACAAATATCTTCTCTTGATTCCTAAATACACTAGGTTCCCAACCACGTGTTCCCCCTAAGTTATTCCCCGGCTTTCTTAGCCAAGTACTTCCTATACTCAGAAACCTTTTTGAGCTATTCCTTAGTTTCCCAAACTAAGTACTTCCTGTGCTCAATAACCTTGGAGTTATTCCTTAGTTTCCCAAACTAAGTACTTCCTGTGCTCAATAACCTTGGAGTTATTCCTTAGTTTCCCAAACTAAGTACTTCATGTACTCCACGCCGATTAAGGTGTTGGTTAAGGTAAATTGTCAGGTGAGCTTCTTTAATAACTTGTTCAGTTATTCAGATAGCTCTATGAATCAAGTATACTTAATACACTTTGCAATGTATGGTATCTTGTTCTTTACTTACCCAAGTCTATGATAAGTTTTTAAGAGAATGAAACTCAGATATGAAATCGTAGTTCAACTCTTTCACAAATAACAATGCTTGTTAAGGATCAGGACACTTAGAACTTTTGTGCTACTTAGAATCAAGAGCTTTGGTCGCAACAAAAAGCTTGAAGGTAAGTAGTTTGCTTGAGAAAGCTTGTGTGAGAGTCTAAGTTCTGTGTTCAATGTGTGTTCTCAAGCAGTCTAAGTGTTGATATTTATAGATGAATTTGAGTGCCGTTTGAATAGTATCCGTTAGGCTTAAATCAAATTCAAACTATTGATATCTGAGTATATAATCTTTATGTGAGTTTGTCTTCTTTTTCAGAAGCTACCGTTTTTGTTCAGACATTTCTGTCCATGCATTTAATGCACTGTACTATACTTTGTCCCGTAGTGCCAACGGAACTATGCACGTTTTCTGAAGCTTTGCACATCCTTTTTCAGAGGTTATCACAACTCCAGATACCACTTGTTAAGAATATATTGTTTCCCGGAAACATAATCTTTATTCAAGGTATCTGAGTGTAGATATCTGTGGGCACTTTTCCTCGTTTCAGAAACCTTTTAATTCTCAGATATTTCTTGTAGCACTGTTTATTTAAAAACGCTTGTGTCTTCAAGATATCTGGTCATAGGTATCTGAAAAACCTTTGTCTTCAGCAATCTTGTGCAGTCTTCAAGTCTTCAAAATTGTTGAACTTTTCCTGCTGGATGTCTTCTTCTTGGTCTTCTTTAGAAAATAAAAATTACATTTCGAGACCTAACATCCTATACAAGATTTTCTAGACTATCATACTTAGTGAGTTTCCTCTTTTACAGTGTTCAAGTGAACCAAGAGTACTAACCACCTTTCTGAGCTAAGATAAGTCATTAGGTTGCTGATCAAAATCTAAACAGATATTCCTAACAACAGGTGACAAGAAAGATAGAAGAAACTTCAAGAGAGGTCAGAGAGCTTTGGTCACTGAGGAAAGAAAGAAGATACAAATCCAACTGGATGCTCTAGACATTGAGTCTGATTCTGAGGATGAAGACTCAAATGATTCCATACTGCCTTCTCCAGAGATGTGTGATGTCTCTCATGAAGTTGTTGACTTTGGTCAAAAGAAGAAAGAAGTGTGTGGAGTGGCTGAAGAAATCTTTCCAGATATCTCCAACATTGAACCTTGTCTAATGGCTGATGAGGTAACACATACTTCTTGTTATACATATGAAAGTGATGAGGAAGGAATCAAAGATCTGGAACATCTCAGAAGAGAACTTGATCTCTACGAAAGAGAATTTCTAATGGTCCGAGCTAGAGACGAAATCCTTGAAGAAGAAAAGAATTCTCTTGTAAAGGAAAATTCACAATTACTCAAGATATCTGAGAAAAAGGATGCTGAAAATGCATTTCTCAAAGCTCAGATATCTGAGATAGAAAAGTCACAGAAAGAAGCGTTGGCCAAACTTCAAAAGAAATGTGAAGGTCTTCTTCCTGAGAATAAGGAACTCAAAAAGAAGGAAGTATCTTTCCAATCTTATGTCAAAGCTAGTGACACTCTTACTGAAGTACAATCTTATTTAAGAGATCCTTCAGAAAAGGGAGGACTTGGGCTGGACACACAAACAAAAAGTTCTACCACTCTGAATAAGAGTGATGAAAGAATAACATTTGTCAGTGCTCAGCAAGATGATTCCCAAGCAACCTATAGCATTGGTCAGAAAGCTAAGGCTGTTGACAAAGGAAAGGCAGTTGCGACCAAACCTTTGTGGGAAAAACAAGTCCACAAGAAAACTGTTGGGAATATTTCTAAAAAGAAACATAACACTGAAAAGTGTAATCACCCACAGTGCTATGTCTCTCAGAAAGGAAGAATTGCAGGATCTGGCAAATTCTCCTATGTCACGTTTTCTGGAAAGAAAATAGACTACCCAGAGACTAGCAAATCTGCTGAGATGAGAACTTAGATAGCACCAGGTGCTCGAAATGGCATTGGCTATAAAGCCATCGGGAAACAACTTGCTCGTGAGTATAAACAAGAGCAAGAACGTTAGATAAAGGCTAGGATTGCTCACAGCAACTATCAGAATTGGAAGAAAAGTCAAGCCACTGAAAATCTGAATGCCAGGGCTAGAAGATATCTAGCAAGGAAAGCTAAGTTTGCTGACAAGCAGACTCAGCAACCTGACAGGTATCTGAAAGCACCACAAGGAGCACCAAGGAACACACTAAGGAAGAAAATAATTCTTAATAACAATGATACTAATCATTTACCTAGAATTCCTCCTTATGTTCCTGTTAGACAAAAGAATGTCCCTAAGAAATTCATTCAGAAATGGATTCCTACAGGAAGATTGTTTAGTCCAGATGGTTCCATTGTTGGTATGAGAACCTAATATCCTATTTCCTGTTTTGTGCAGAACACTCTAAAGACTAATCCAAAGTGGCATTTTGATAGCGGATGTGGGAAGCACATGACAGGAGACAAAGCAAATCTGATTATCTACAGAAAATGCAATGATGGACCAATTATTAGATTAGCTGGAGGAGATGAAAATCCAACCATAGGATTTGGCTATCTGAAGTTTGGAGCCCTTAGAATCTCTGAAGTACTACATGTAAAGGGATTGAGATATAATCTCCTAAGCATGAGTCAATTAGTAGACAATGGGTACACTGTCAAGATCAAGTCAAAACTATGCAAAATGATTGACAATGAGTCAATGCAGACAGTCTTGGTTGCTAGGCGAAAAGAAAATCTTTATGTTGCTGATTGGGCATCCGCCACAACTGAAGAATGTCACATGGTGAGTCAATCTGGCCACACTGAATAAAATTGGCTATGGCATAAAAGAATGAGTCACTTGAATTTCAAAACTCTGAACAAGCTAGCCAAGAAAGAATTGGTGGTTGGTTTACCCAAAATGGCATATAGAAAGGATGGTATATGCTCAGCTTGCCAAATGGGAAAACAATCCAAAACATCTTTCAAGTCTAAAACTAGACACTCCAGTGAAAGGCCACTGCAAATGTTACATATGGATCTTTTTGAATCCTCTGTAACTAGCTATGCAGGAAAGAAGTATGGTCTGGTTGTTGTTGATGATTACTCAAGATTCACTTGGGTTGTATTTCTCAAACAAAAATCTGATGCAAGGGTTGAGATACCTAACTTGCTGAATAAGCTTGAAGTCATGAAAAATGACAAGGTATCTGTAATCAGAACAGACCATGGTACTGAGTTTGTGAACCAGTACATAAAAGAGTTTTGTACATGCAAAGGTATGCAACATCAACTATCTTCCGTAAGGACACCACAACAAAATGGTGTTGCTGAAAGGAAGAATAGGACCCTAAAAGAAGCAGAAAGAACAATGCTTGCTGACACTGAAATAAGTGAAATCTATTGGGTTGAAGCTGTTAACACAGCCTGCTACACTCAAAATAGATGTTTGATTGACAAACACCATGACAAAACTCCTTATGAGCTTTTGATTGGTAGACCCACTAGTATCAAACATCTAAGGGTGTTTGGTTGGAGATGTTTTGTTCTTAACAATGGAAAAGAACACTTGAGAACATTTCAACCAAAAGCAGATGAAGGAGTATTTCTTGGTTATTCTCTGAATAGCAAAGCCTATAGAATCTACAACAAAAGAACACAAAAGATTGAAGAATATGTTCATGTAGTTTTCTACGAAGGAAACAAGAAAATACCCTTGAATGAAGGACTCTCAGATAGGTTCAAAGAGATGATGATTAAAGATTCTGAAGAAGAATCCTCAATAGGAAACAAATCTATCATTCACTTAGAGGATGAGTCTGACGATGAAAAGCAACCATTGCTTAGTAACAACTAGATGACTCTAAGACGTGATGAAGAATTTCCTATGAGAATTCTAGAAATGGAACAGGTTACTGAGAACCTTCATCATGAAGAGGTTTCTGAGAATGAGATTGCTGAAAATCAAATTCCAGATATCTCTAGCACTAAAAGTGTCAGATATCCATGGCATTTTCCATGTGTCAGATATCTCAGATACTGCACAAGTATTCTATCCAAATCATATTGATTCACATTCAGATCAAAATGATATTGATCCTACTAGTTCAAAACCCATTATGAAATGGATAAGAAATCATCCTGCCAAGGATGTGATCGGTCCTTTAGACTAAGGTGTTAGAACTAGGAGAGCAATTGCTGGAAATGCAGATTCGCTGTATGGATGTTTCATCTCAAAATTGAAACTAAAACTATAGAAGAAGCATTGAAGGATCAAGATTGGATCTCTGCAATGCAAGAAGAGTTGGATCAATTTGAGAGAAACAAAGTCTGGAAACTGGTTCCATTTGTTGACGGAATATCTGTAATTGGAACCAAATGGGTTTTCAGAAATAAAATGAATGAGTCTGGTGAAATAACCAGAAACAAAGCAAGGCTGGTTGCCAAGGGATTCACCCAGACTGAAGGACTAGATTTTGATGAATCTTATGCACCAGTTGCAAGATTGGATGCAATAAGACTCTTTCTAGCCTTTGCAACTCATAATGACTTTACAGTTTATCAAATGGATGTCAAGAGTGCATTCCTAAATGGTGAACTTGCTGAAGAAGTCTATGTTGAGCAACCACCAGGCTTTGAGGTTTCCTTAGAAAGTAGGATGGTCTATAAGCTTCAGAAAGCTCTGTATGGGCTGAAACAAGCTCCAAGAGCATGGTATGATACATTGGCCTGATACCTACTAGAAAGTGATTTCAAGAAAGGAGATGTTGATAAAACACTCTTTACATTGAACCATGATGGGAAACTATTTTTATTTCAAGTATATGTTGATGACATTATATTTGGATCTAAAGACAAGCAACTTTGTGAAGACTTTTCTGAGCTCATGAAAAGTAAATTTGAAATGAGCATGATGGGAGAATTGAATTATTTCCTAGGGCTGTAAGTCAAGCAACTTAATGATGGAATATTCATTAGTCAAACAAAGTATGCAAAAGACATGCTCAACAAATTTAATCTAAAGCCTTCTGAAAAGAATGCTAAGATACCTATGAGCATTGGAACCAAAATGACCTATACTGAATCTGACAAGAGTGTTGAAGAACACAAGTATAGGAAATTGATTGGATCTCTATTGTACCTCACTACAAGTAGACCTGATATTCAATATGCAGTTGGAGTGTGTGCCAGATTTCAGACAAATCCAATGCAATCACACTACAACATTGCTATGAAAAATATTAAGGTATGTAAAGGGTACTGTAGAAGTTGGATTGTGGTATCCAAAAAACAGTGGATTGAGTTTAGTTGGCTATTCTGATGCTGACCATGCTGGATCGTTGCTTGATAGAAAAAGCACCTCAGGAACTTGTCAATTTCTTGGTGCCTGAATGGTATCATGGTTCAGTAAGAAACAAAACTCAACTGCCACATCTACCACAGAGGCTGAATATATTGCTGCTGGGTGTTGTGCTTCACAAATATTGTGGATACAACAACAACTCAGAGACTATGGACTCAATGAAGAGAAAACTCCGATTTTCTGTGACAACACAAGTGCTATTGCCATAACTCAGAATCCCAAGTTTCATGCAAGAACAAAGCACATTGATGTTAGACACCACTTCATTAGAGACCATGTTGAAAAAGGCAATATAGAGATACTCAAGATTGGCACTGAAGACCAACTTGCAGATATCTTCACTAAGCCACTACAAGAAAGTAGATTCTTAGCTTTAAGACATAGTCTTGGACTAATGGAGCTACCAAAGAACTGAAAAAGTTCAGATATATGAAGAAGATATCAAAGGAGGGAAAGAGATATCTGGAACGGGTATCCAGATATAGAGGGAAAGAAACACGAAGTATCCGAACTAGGTATCTGGAACGGGTATCCAGATATAAAGAGAAAAGAGAAATTTGGAACGGGTATCCAGAAAAGAGGTATCTGGAATGGGTATCCAGAAACCACAGGCAAAAGGGTAAAAAGACTATTTGAAGATCTCTGAGACATGTACTCAGATATCTAGATCACTCATTGAGGGGGAACACAAAAGAGAATAGTACAACTGTCTGCAGTCAACTACTCTCTTGAAATTTGTATTATTTCTATCTTTGTGTAAAACTTGGACAGATACTGAGTGTGAGATAGACTCAGATACAAAAGATGTTCTTATTCACACAGAAGAAATGTGATTCAGATAGCTAATCGCCAAAATTCATTAATTGGGCACAATTACAATTGCTGATTGTGATCATTGCTGAAGAAGCAATAGTGACCCTTGATGAAATGGGTGTTTGATCTTAACGGACGAGATTATTTCTCTGTAAAATAGTGGACTGTAAAAACTTAGACATGGCCCACTAAACATTTAATGTCAAACAAACTTTACCCACGCCTATCTGCAAGTACACAGATACTTACATACAAAATCAATTTGTATGTATATGTCTGTTGAGATTCACGTTGCTATATATATAGGATTTTGGCAAAATAAATCACTTTCGCCTAATCCAACATTCATACTTGCACAAGAATAGCAAAAACATTTCTTCAAACTTTTCTGCAAAACTCTGTTCTTCGATTAGTCTTCTGCAAAGAATCACTAATCTCCCACCTTAATCTCTTTCAGACTTTCGAAAACTCTCACTATATAAAGAGATGGATCCAAAACATGCTTCTACCCAGAAATCCCAATCTACTACCTCTGGTACTGCTGAAAAGCAAGCACCAGAGTTGGTTATCATAAACAATCGTTTGGTAGGAGACTTCAATCCTAATCATTGGACTTCAAATCACAGCATGATTTGGGGTGGTGCCATGATTGAGGAATATCTTACTGCTGCTATTGAAAATCAAGCCGATAGGAAGCTAATCCTTGATATGCTTGAAAAGGCACAAATCAAGGGTTTTCTGTCTGCTATTCCCAGTGGAGTTTCTTCACTAGAGGTGTTGAAATTCTACAACAATTCCAGGATTATTTCCTGTGTATCTGAAGGCACTGAAATAGTGTCTATAAAGTCAAAAGTTCAAGGAAAGGACATCTTTTTGGACTTGACAACTTTCTGTGAGTTGTTTGGACTTCAAAATCTTGGATATGATTTTGAAATAAACACCAAGGATGATGATTTCCTTGAAGGTGTGAAGCAACTGTACAGTGATGTGTGTGATCTTGAAAAACCAGATACACCCACAGACTTCAAACTTGCTGACATCAGAACCAGACATTTGTTGGTTCACTGGGATGTGTTGGCATGTATTCTTCACAGATGCTTTGATGGTCTACAAGGAGGTGCCGACCAAATAAGCCAAGAACGCTGGATGATGATGTTCTTGTTGCAACAACAAGACAAAAGGCTGGAAAAGCCCTTCAACTGGGGAAAGTACGCCTTTATGAAATTTGTGAAGAAGATTCAAGGATTTGAGCCTAAAATCGTTAAGGGCCTTGCTGAGCCAAAAGCCACAATGAGCTATGGACTAAAGATATGCTTCTTGCTGGAGAAGCTTGGCATTGAGCTCAGAGTGAAGGCTGACATAGCCAACAGTAACCTACTCTACAAATATGAGTATACAAACATGATGAAAAAGGTTACTGCATCTCAGAAAGGTTCCAAGAAACGAAAGACTGAAGAGGTATCTGAGGGAACTGTTGCGACCAAAAAGCCCAGAACTTCACGAAAGAAGTCTGCTGGCAAATCAGAAGGCATACCCATTGTGGATGTCGACTCTCAGATATCTGCCGCCACTGCTGATGAACTCATCAATGAAGATGAACTCATCAATGCTGAAAAAGATACAACTGCTGATGAACTCATCAATGTTGCCAAGGAGAGCCTTGCTGATGAACTCATTGGTAAAAATGAGAGTAGTGGCAGGTTCCAAGCCCTATCTGCAGAAACCGCAGGGATTATGGACCAATCAGTTCCTAATGCTGATGAGAGCTCTGATGATGATGATGATGAGTTAGTTATCTCTCACGTCCTACATAAATCAAAGAGGGCTAAGGTTGCTGAAAAAGTAACAAGTGTAGAAATATCTGAAGAAGAACCTACACCACAGGTTGCTGAACAAGCACCCGTTTCAAAGGTTGCTGAACAAGCAACTGTGTCCAAAGTCTCTGGACAAAACACACCATCAAAGCAAGAAACACTTAAGCTTATTGAAGATTCTTTGATGAGTGATAACTTAGTGTTGGAGGATACTGCCATTGCCTCAACACTTAAAAATCTGTCTCAAGCAGATCTGGATAGGCCTCATATAGCATCACCTTCTTCATCCATATCAGAACCATCACACCAACCACAACAACCAGTAGTGGATGCTGCTGAAATAATACTTGAGTTACAACATGAGATACCAACATCTTTCTTTGCTGAAGAAAATCCTGCAAAAGAGCAGGTTCCCCAACTCAATGAGAGGGATCAAACTGAGACATCTGCTCAGAATGATCAACCAGGTGAGGCAACTAAGTTGCACACTCAGGAAAGGTCTGAAGTACCTGAAACTTCAAACAAAGGAGCTGAAATGGAACAACAAGACCAACGCATAGAAGGGTCACAAGTTCCAGAGACCAATCAGCCTGAGACTGCTCAAGTAGCTGAATGGCTTAACTCTTCACTTGTGATATTTTTGTGTTTGTTGATCTTGTTATTTAATAAAATTTCTTTGTTACAGGCTGAATTAGAAACACCACATCAAGAGGAACCTGCAAAGCTTGCTTCAGAATCTGAGAAGGAGGCTTCCATAGCCTCACCACTTAAGGAACAGGAGCCTATCTCACAGGTAGAAGATAGTTCCTTAAGATATAACTTCTCAGATATGTGCTTTATACACTTGACTAATATTATTAAGTGTTTGTTTCTAATAGGCTCCAACTGAGGAGAAAAATGAAGAAACTGAAAAGTCTATCTCTTTAGAAAAGAATCCAGAGACTTCCAAGGTCTCTGAGGAACAAGTATCTGAAACTTCTGCAGAGAAGGTATTTCATTCAGATACCTATAATCTTCAAAGACAAATCTTTGATCATTTTTCTCAAACTAACACTTTCTACTTAACAGGTTCAAAAAGAAGTAGAAGTTGCTGGGGAATTGCCCGCTCAATCCCCACAACAAATGGAAATTGATGAGGCATCAAAGCCTTCATCACAAGAAAAATTTCCAGAGACTGCACTAGTCTCTGAGCAACAAGTATTTGAGCCTCCAATAGTGGAGGTAATTGACCTCTCAGATATCTGTTTTTGTAAATCGAATTTTTCTTGATAAAATTTCCTAAGTGTTATGTTTCTAATCTCAGGTTCAAGCAGAAAGAAAGATCACTGAGGATCAGACTTTCCAGTCTCCTCCTCATATCCAGATATCTGAGGCACCTAGAACCTCAGTAGTCAAGTCATCTGAGCCTGTCACACAGGTAACTCAGATACCTTTCTACTCTAAAGACCAGATATCTCCTATAGTTTTGAAATTAATTCAGAACACTTTCTTTCAGTCTCAATCAAGTGCCATTAAGGTCCATGTTGATGAGAAAAAAAGACCTGCTTCCTTTCTTCAAGGAACACACTTTGCCAAAGCACCTAAAATGCTTCAAGAGATGGCAAAAGCTTCGATGCTCCGGTCTATCTGAGATCATAAAGGTGACTGATCACCACACAAGGAGAGAACGAGCCCTTGACTTGGAAAACTATGTCCATGCCATGTCCCCCACTGAACAATATTCCTTTGGAACATTGATGCATAAGTACTTTGTCAAGGAAGTGGCCAGAAAGCTGATTCAAGCTTTTAACCAAGCAGATGGTCAGACCAGAATGCAGATGGCATTCAAGCCTATCTTGCCCCAAACCCTACAATACATTCCCTCTGAACAAGAGGAAGTTAATGGGCAAATGGTCACTATTCCAGAAGTGATCAATCTGGTCTCTGAAGATGAAGAAGAGAAGGAGACTGATGAGAATGATTATGAAGAATCTCCTTCTGACCATCACAAGGATGAGGATGATAAGAAGGATGATGATGATGCCCTTGCACCAGGGACAGGAGGGATTGCACAAGGAACTAATGCCTCAGTTGCTGAAAATCACACTGAGAGGACATCACAACAATCCCCTCCTCCATCTCCTCAGAAATCTACCCATCCATCTTCCCAACAAAAGGACACTACTAAACAAGTAGTTGAGCACTCTGAGGAAACAACTCAGAAAATATTGGATGCACAAGCCAGAGTTGCTCAACTCAAACAATTGTTGGAAGAAGAACAACAGCTAAATCTTCAACTGGATGAAATGATAGCTGAATCCAGAGTCAAGCTAAATAAACTTGAAGATCAAACCATCAAGGAAATGCAAGCTTACTCTGAGATTAAAGAGCTCGTGAAGTCAAATTCCATTGATAAGGAGCTAGATACTGAGCAAGTATCTGAAGACAAGCATAATGCTAGGGCTGCATCACCAAAAGATGTACCATCCTCCTCTCTGAAAGGAAAGAAACCCATCTATGAGATGGTTGCTGGACTAGAAAACATTTATGAAAATGTCCAAGAGGATGAAGATCACTGGGCTGATGACTCAGATGATGAAGAAGAGAAGAAATTGGCAGAACACCGAAATGAGCACTTGGTGGTTTCTCATTTGAAAAGGAAGCTGATTGCTCCTGAAATTTTCAACAAGCTGCCAAATGTCAACTCCAATGAATACTTGAGCAGATTTCAAGTACTGGCCAAATTGAAAAATGAGTTATCTTCTCAAGATAAAGCCGCCATTACATCAGTCCCTAAAGAAATGAAGACATTCACTGAGCTCATCACTCAGAGACCAGTCTGGTCATTGCTCAGAAAGACCTAGACATGGTTAGGGATAATGATCAAAATTTGGCTGCAAAAGCCTTTGAAGAGGCGTGCTATGCTGCTGGAAAAGCAGAAGCCATACAAGGCCCATTGGCAGAGCTCACTGATAAGGAAAATGGACTTATCAAACAAAATCAGGAGCTCAAGGCTGAACTTCAGAAGTTGGTTACTGCCTACAATTACTTGCAAGGGAATTTTGAGTCTCTCTCAGAATCCTTTGTGGTACTTAGTCAGTCAACAGTGACTAAGGGGGAAGGATTTGGATCTCAAGGTCAGGGGAAAGGAAAGAAGAAATCTAGAGTTGGTCCTGCTCAGAAAGGAAGAGGAAACAAGAAAACTTCCTAGCCACCACTCAGAATAAATGAGCCCTCATCAAGTCAAGCTGCTTTGCAAATAGTAGCTACTTCCCAGCAACCAACTGAAGAAACAACAATGGTAACAAGGGCCATGGCACAAAGACCTCCAAGGAGTACCAAGGCTCCAAGGAGAAGACAAGTTATAGGGATTGAAGAATATTCTTCTTCTTCTGAAGAAGAAATCAAATCCCAGGGCAATGAAGAAGGCTGCAAATCACCTAACCAGAGAAATCTGGAAGATGATGATGAAGATGAAGCTCCTCTTCACAGAAAAAGAAGAAAGGTTGATAGCCTATCTGAGCCCATAGCTGCAAAGCCTTTGGCAGCTATAACACCCTCTGGAAATACCAAGTCAATCTAGAGTGGTTCTTCATGCAATCCCCCAAGGGAAAATTCAAGGCAAAGGAGGAATAGACTAAGAGCTGAAAGAAGAAAAAGTCAACTTCCACTCAGGACAGAAGAAGCCAGAATTGAGTATGTGAAGACTGACAACAACTCCTCTGTCTAAAGGTGCATTAATCAGAAGAATGGCTACTGGATTATGGAACTTAAGAACTTACTGGTAAATTCAAAATTTTCAGAACCAATCCATAAACAACTCATGGCATGGAGAAAAGACAAGCTAATCTTGATTAACACCAACCACATCAAAGCCTGGTTGGATTTTGAAGTTATCAAGAGAATAGAAGCCATGAAGAAGGACCTCTCTGATGAATGTCCTTATGGAAAGCCAAATGATGTGCGTAATTCTGACATCATGGAGCAGCACAAGGCCAAGACTTGCCGTGGAACCCTTTGAGTCATTCTACATGACTGAAGAACAATACAAGGGTGACATCAAATATATGAGGATCATATATGACTATTTCAAGCTATCAGATTTCAGAATTGTGCATGCCTGAAAGTGGGGAAAGTATCTGTGGGTCAAACACTTTGCCAAGAAAAATCCTACCAAAACCTACAAGGAAGTCTGTGGATTTGTGAGAGACACAGAGATGATTGTCAGAACTCTTCTTTATGACTACTCTGATGATATCAAAAGGTTTGGTGATAGGAAATTTGCAGATTGATCCATGGAACTGCTTTTGAAGACTTGAAGATTTGAAGACTTGAAGACTAGTTTATTAGGATGTTTACTTGGAGCTTGGTTACTCCTGTTGTCCTAATTTACTATGTATTTTGTATCTTGCTGACTGCGCTAAATTGTGTTTTATTAAATTTATCTGTGAACTTTCTCTGTAACATATCTGATGAACCTACTCTCAGATATCAATTTATAAAAAGATAACTTGTCAGCAAAGATCACACCTTGTGATTTGGTTGATGTTTACTTTCTGCACTTAATTGAAAGAATTGAAAGATCTTATGAATTGATTAAGTGGTGGATTGTTTCCTCATCCAGATTTGTAATGGGTCAGATAGTAATCGTTGACTGATCAAAAAGGGGGAAATTTGTTAGGAATATCTGTTTAGATTTTGATCAGCAACCTAATGACTTATCTTAGCTCAGAAAGGTGGTTAGTACTCTTGGTTCACTTGAACACTGTAAAAGAGGAAAATCACTAAGTATGATAGTCTAGCAAATCTTGTATAGGATGTTAGGTCTCTGAATGTAATTTTTTATTTCTCTGAAGAAGACCAAGAAGAAGGTGTTGGTCCAGATAACGGCAAAGTAAAAGACTAGAGGGGGGGGGGGTGAATAGTCTTTTAAAACTTTTGTCGATAAAAACTATTTCTCAGATATCTGTGTAGATATCTGATACTTAAATCGAGCGGAAGACTTAAGATAGATAAGTGCGAAGCTTGTTAAAGTGTGTGTGTGTTGGTGAAAAGTAAGTACAGAGAAGTAAATAACATAGCAAGTATAGTGGTATCTGGAGGTGGCGTAATCCTCCAACTAATCCACTCCGGTCTTCCAAAGACCTAGAATTCACTAGAATAGATAATTGAGGTCACCTTACAAAAATCCTATTCTAAGATTCCTTAAACAAATGGTTCCCAACCAAATGTTCCCCCTGAGTTGTTCCCCGGCTTTCCGAAGTACTTCTGTACTCGAAACCTTTTGAGCTATTCCTAACTTCCCAAGCTAAGTACTTCTGTTTCAAGAACCTTGGAGTTATTCCTTAGTTTCTCAAACTAAGTACTTCACATACTCCACGCCAGTGATGGTGTTGGTTTTGGTTTGAGTTGTCAGATGAGCTTCTTTAATAACTTTTCAGTTAATCAGATAGCTCTGTGAATCAAGTATACTTAATACACTTTTCAATGTATGGTATCTTATTCTTTTTACTGACCCAAGTCTTAGATAAATGTTCAAGAGAATGAATCTCAGATACTTGATCTTTCAATTCAACTCTTTCACAGATAGCAGTGCTTGTTTAGGATCAGGACACTTAGAACTTTAGTGCTACTTAAGATCAGGAGCTTTGGTCGCAACAGAAAGCTTTGAGGATAAGTAGTTTGCTTGAGAGAATATGTTGTTCAGCGTGTTTATGGAGTTCAAGGTGTCTTCTCAAGTAGTCTAAGTATTGATATTTATAGATGAATTTGAATGCCGTTGAATAGTATCCGTTAGGCTTAAATCAAATTCAAACTATTGATATCTGTCTATAGTACTGCAGTAGGTTTGTCTTCTTCTTCAGAAGGTACCGTTGCTTTTATTCAGACATCTCTGTCCGTGCATTAAATGCATTGTCTTTGTACTTTTGTCTGTAGTGCTAGCGGAACTATGCTCGATGTCGAGACTAGTATTATCGATTCTTTGCGTCCTTATCTTTAATCTTGAGATACCACTTTATTGAAACAACTTTGTTGCAATATATTTCTTTTCGAAATGTGGTTAAGGCTCAAGGTATCGAGAGTAGATATGTGGGCACTTTCACGGTTTTGAAAACCTTCTAGTTCTCAGATATCTCTTGTGACACAGCTTGTTTAAAACTATTCGTGTCTTCAAGATATCTGACCAAGGTATCTGCAAAACTATTTCAGTAATCTTGTGCAGTTTCTTGAAATCTTCAATGTCGTTGAACTTGTTCTGCTTGGATGTCTTCTTCTTGGTCTTCTCTTCATAAAATAAAAATTACATTTTGAAACCTAACATCCTATACAAGATTGGCTAGACTATCATACTTAGTGGGTTTCCTCTTTTACAATGTTCAAGTGAACCAAGAGTACTAATCACCTTTCTGAGACTAAGATAAGTCATCATGTTGCTGATCAAAATCTAAACAGATATTTCTAACAAAATATCTAACAAATTTCCTAACAAATTTCCCCCTTTTTGATCAGTCAACGATGACTATCTGACCTATTACAAATCTGGATGAGTGATTAATCCAACACTTAATCATTTCTTAAGATTTTTCAAATCATTCAATTAAGTGCAGAAAGTAAACATCAACCAAATCACAAGGTGTGATCTTTGCTGACAAGTTATCTTTTATAGAATACTATCTGAGAGTAAGTTCTTCAGATAAGTTACAAAGAAAGATTACAGATAACTTTAGTACATAAAACAAGTTTAGCTCAGTCAGCAAAAATACAACAAAAATACATAGTAAATTAGGACAACAGGAGTAACCAAGCTCCAAGTAAACATCCTAATAGACTAGTCTTCAAGTCTTCAACTCTAAGTCTTCAACAGTTGTTCTATGGATTAGTCTACAAATTTCCTATCTCCAAAACTTTTGATGTCATCAGAATAATCATAGAGAAGTGTTCTGACGAGCATCTCAGTGTCTCTGGCAAATCCACAGACCTCTTTGTAGGTTTTGGTAGGATTTTTCTTGACAAAATGTTTGACCCACAGATACTTTCCCCACTTCTAGGCATGCTCTATTCTGATATCTGAAAGCTTGAAGTATTCGTAGATAATCCTCAGATATCTGCTGTCACCCTTGTATTGATCTTCAGTTAGATAGAACGACTCATAGGGTTCCACAGCGAGTCTTGCTCTTGTGCCTGTTCCGGTGATATTCAGAATTCTGTGCACATCATCTGGCTTTCCATATGGACATTCATCAGAGAGGTCCTTTCTCATGGCTTCAGTTCTCTTGACAACTTCAAAATCCAACCAGGCTTTAATGAGATTGGTGTTGATCAAGGTTGCTTATCTTTTCTCCATGCCATAAGTTGTTTATGGATTGGTTCTGGAAATTTTGAATTTACCAGTAGATGCTTCAGTTCCAGAATCCAATAGCCATTTTTCTGATTGATGCACCTGTAGACAGAGGAATCATTGTCATTCTTCACATACTCTATTTTGGCTTCTTCTGGCCTGAGTGGAAGTTGACTTTGTCTTTGCTCAGCTCTCAGTCTGTTCCTTCTTTGTCTTGAATTCTCTTTGGGTTTGTTGCTTGAAGAACCACCCTGGATAGACTTGGTATTTCCAGAGGGTGTTTTAGCTGCTAGGGCTTCTGACTATGGGCTCGATTAGGCTTTCAATTTTCCTTTTTACGTGAAGAGGAGCTTCATCTTCATCAGTTTCATCATCATCAAGATTAGATCTTGTGAGAGTTTTACAGCCTTCTTCATTGCCCAGGGACTTGATTTGACCTTCTTCTTCTTCAGAAGATTCATCAATCCCTTTAACTTGTCTTCTCCTTGGAGCCTTGGTACTCCTTGGAGGTTTCTGTGCCATGGCCCTTGTTATCATTGTAGTTCCTTCAGTAGGTTTCTGGGAAGCAGCTACTATTTGCAAAGCAGCTTGGCTTGAGGAGGGTTCGTTGATTCTGAGTGGTGGCTGGGAAGTTTTCATGTTTCTTCTTCCTCTCTGAGCCACACCAGCTCCAGATTTCTTCTTGTTTTCTTCTCCTTCTTCCCATTCCCCCTGACTTTGAGGTCCAGATTTGTACACTCTTTCCCCCTTAGTCATTGTTGGCTGACTCAGTCTCATAAAAGAATCTGAGAGAGAGTTAAAATGCCCTTGTAAATAATTGTAGGCAGTGACCAACTTCTGAAGTTCGGCTTTGAGCTCCTGATTTTGCTTGATAAGTCCATTGTCCTTATCAGTGAGCTCTGCCAATGGGCCTAGGATGGCATCTGCTTTTCCAGCAGTGTAACTTGCCTCTTGGAAAACTTTTTCAGCTATCATCGTCCCTTATCATTCCCAGATCTTTTTGAGCAATGACTATGCTAGTTGTTCTCTGAGTAACGAGCTCAGTGAACTTTTTCATTTCAGAGGGGACGGAGGCAATTACATCCTTGTTCTGTGAAGACATCTTTTTTTTCAGATGAGCCAGTACTTGGTATCTGTTCATGTATTCATGGGAGTGGACATTTGGCAGTTTGCTGAAAGTTTCAGGAGCAATCAGTTTCCTTTTCAAGTGTGAAACAGTTAGATGTTCATTGCGATGTTCTGCCAAAGTCTTGTCTTCTTCATCATCTGAGTAATCAACCCAGTGATCTTCATCCTCTTGGACATTCTCGTCGATTGTGTCGAGTCCAGCAACCATCTCAGAGATTGGTTTCTTCCCTTTTTGGGAGGAGGATGGTACTTCTTTTGAAGATGATGCAGCCTTAGCATCATGCTTAATTTCAGATACTTCTTCAGTATCGAGTTCTTTGGTGATGGCATTTACAGCATCCTGTAGCTCTTTAACCTCAGAGTAAGCAATCATCTCTTGCAGATATTGATCTTGTAGTTGGTCAAGCTTGTCTCTGGATTTGGCTATCTGGTCTTCCACTTGAAGATGGAGCTGTTGTTCTTCTTCCAACAATTGTCTGAGTTGAGCAGTTCTGGATTGAGTATTCAACAATTTCTGAGTGATTTCCTCAGAATCCTCAACTACTTGTTCAGTATTAACCTTTTGTTGGGAAGATGGATGAGTTGACTTTTGAGGAGATGGAGACGGAGATTTCTGTGCTTTCCTCTCAGTTTGCTTTTCAACAGTTGAGGCATGATTTCTTTGTGAAATTCCTCCGGTCCCTGGTGCAGGGGCATCATCATCATCCTTTTTGTCGGTGTCATCCTTTTGGTGAGGATCAGTGGGATGTTCATCGAAGTCGTTTTCGTTTATCTCTTCCTCCTCATCATCTTCAGATACAAGATTGATCACTTCAGGAATAGTGATCTTCTGCCCATTAACCTCTTCTTGTTCAGAAGGTATAAATTGCAGAGTGCAGGGGCGGCTTGAATGCCATCTGTAATCTTGTCTGACCATCTGCCTGTTCAAAGGCTTGTATCAAACTGTGCGCCACTTCTCTGGAGAAATCCGTATGCAATAAAGTCACAACTGTGTACTGTTCGGTAGGGAACATTGCATGGATATATGTCTCCAAGTCAAGAGCTCGTGCTCGTCTGGTTGGTTGATCTGTGATTCTCAATATTTCAGAGAGATCAGAGCACCTTAACCTTTGCCATTTCTTGAAGCATTGTATATGCTTTGGCAGGGTTTGAGCTTTGAAGAAGGGAAGTAGGTCCCTTTTCTCATCATTGGGAGCCTGCTTTGCACTTGTTTGAGCCTGATAGAAAGAGTTTTGAGTGAGCTTCAAAACTTTTATAGATATCTGAGTAGAAGTGTAGTTTAGTTTCTGAGTTACCTGAGTAAGTACTTCAGGCTCAGAGACTTGTGCTACTGAGACAATTGGTGTCTCAGATATCTTGTTGTGAGGCGGAGACTTGGAAGTCTGGTCCTCATCAACCTTTCTTTCTTGAACCTGAGAATTAAAATTATCACAATACTTAGGAAATTTTATCAAGAAAACTTTAAGTGACAAATCAGATATCTGAGAGGTCAATTACCTCCATGGGAGGCTCAGATACTTGTCTCTCAGAGACTTGTGCAGTCTCTGGAATCTTTTCTTGTGATGAAGGCCTTGATGCCTCATCAATTTCCATAGAGTCGAGGGATGTCGACTCATCCCTTGCACTTCTACTTCTGAGTGAGCCTGTGAGTAGAAAGTATTGAGTAATTTAGAAGAAGTTTGAGATAACCCAAGGTGAAGAATTTTTATCACTGATTTTCATATATATATATATATATATATATGTATATGTATATATATATGTATATGTATATATATATATGTATATGTATATATATATATGTATATGTATACATATATGTATATGTATACATATAGATGTATATGTATATATATATATATGTATATATATATATATATATATATATATATATATATATATATATATATATATATATATATACATATATTTATATGTATACATATAGATGTATATGTATATATATATATATATATATATATATATATATATATATATATACCTTCATATGGGAAGGCTCAATGATGTGTTCTTCAGAAACCTTGTTGGTTTCTGGGTTCTTTTCTGGCATTTCTGCCTTATCTTCCTCTTTCTCGGTTGGAGCCTGTTAGAAACATTTACTTTAAGCACATAAATATATGACTAAAAAGTGTTATCTTAAGAATCAATTTATCACCTATGGCACAGGCTCAGATTTCTTAAGAGGTGAGGTTGGGGGCACCTCCTTCTCAGTTTCTGAGGCAAGCTTCCCAGCTTCCTCTTGTTTCTGTGTTTCTAACTCAGATTGATCTAGCTCTTCTTGCATTGCAGATATCCAGTCTTGGTCTCCTAATGCTTCTTCTATATTTTTGGGTTCAATATTTGAGATGAAACATCAAAAGAGAGAATTAGCATTTTCAGCTATTGCTCTCCTAGTCCTAACACCTTGATTAATTGGTCCAATCACATCTTTTGCAGGATGATCCTTGATCCATCTCATCATAGGTTTAGTGCTAGTAGGATCAATATCCAAATGATTTGAATGAGAATCACTGGGATTTTGATTTGATACTTTTTTCAGTATCTAAGACATTTTGCTCCGCAGAAGGGCAATTAATGTCTGACACTTGTTCAGCGTTTGAGCTATCTGGAACATGTCTTTCAGAGAGATTATTTCCAGAGATAGCTTCATGATGAACATCTTCAGTTTCCATTTCTGGAAGTTTCATAGGAAATTCTTCATCATGTTTGTGAGTCATCTTGTTGTTACTAGGCACTTCATGCTTTTCTACGTCAGAGTCATCCTCACTTTCCGTAATGATGTTTCTCCTTTCTGAGGATTATTCTTCAGGATCCCTCAACATTAGTTCTTTGAACCTTTCTGAGAGTTCATCATTAGGAGGTGTTTTCTTGCTTCCTTCATAGAATACAACATGAACTGATTCTTCAATTTTCTTTGTTCTTTTGTTGTAAATTCTGTAGGCTTTGCTATTCGTGGAATAGCCAAGAAATACACTTTCATCTGCCTTTGGTTGAAATGTTCTCAGATAATCTTTTCCATTGTTTAGAACAAAACATCTACAACCAAATACTCTCAGATGTTTGATATTAGGGGGTCTACCAACCAAGATTTCATAAGGGGTCTTGTCATGGTGTTTGTTTATCAAACATACATTACGAGTGTAGCAGTGTGTTTACGACTTCAACCCAATAAATTTCACTTATTTGATTGTCATTAGCATCGTCCTTGCAGCTTCTTTAAGGGTTCTGTTTTTCCTTGATGCAATACCATTTTGTTGAGGTGTTCTTACAGAGGAAAGTTGGTGTTGTATACCTTTGCAGGTACAAAACTCCTTTATGTACTGGTTGACAAACTCAGTACCATGGTCTGTTCTGATTGCAGATATCTTGTCATTTTTCATGACTTCAAGCTTTTTCAGCAAGTTTGGTATCTCCACCCTAGCGTCGGTTGTGTTTGAGAAGACAACCCAAGTGAATCTTGAGAAGTCATCTACAACAGACCATACTTCTTTCTGCATAACTAGTTCTGAGATGATTCAAAAAGATCCATATGTAGTAGTTGCAGTGGTCTAACACTAGAGTGTCTAGTTTTGGACTTGAAAGAGATTTTGGATTGTTTCCCCATCTGACATGCAGAACAGATATCATCCTTTCTGAAAGACGTTTTGGGAAGGGCAACCACTAACTCTTTCTTGGCAAGTTTGTTCAGAGTTTTGAAGTTCAAGTTTCTTCTGTGTGACCAGATTGACTCACCATGAGACATTCTTCAGTTGTGGCAGATGCCCAATCGGCAACATAAAGACTGCCTTTCCGCCGAGCAACCAAGACTGTCTGCTTTGACTCATTGTCAATTAGTTTGCAGTATTTTTCTTTGAATTTTATAGTAAAACCTTTATGCAAAGCTGGCTCATGCTAAATAGATTGTATTTCAAATCCTTAACATATGTAATACGTTGATTGTTAATGTTCCCAATTTGACGTTGCGAATCGAGAGAGGATTTAATTCTCCTCCAAAGAAATCGATATCTGGTCCTGTGTTGCAAGCTTTGTAATCGACCAGATTTACTTTGTCTCCTGTCATGTGCTTTCCGCATCCACTATCAAACAACCATTGTGCTTTAGTCCAGGAAGCATTCTGCACACAACAGGGAACAGGAGATTAGGTTCTCAATTTACAGTTGCAACCATCAGGACTAAACAATCTTCCAGTGGGAATCCATTTTTGAACGAGTTTCCTTGGAATATTCTTTTGTCTGATAGGAACATAAGGAGGAATTCTGATTGAATGATTATCATTATTAAGAATTATTTTCTTCCTTGGTGTGTTCCTAGGTGCTCCATTTCGTGCTTTCAGATACCTGTCAGGTTTCTGAGTTTGCTTTTCAGCAAACGTAGCTTTCCTTGCCAGATTTCTTCTAGCCCTGGCATTCAGATTTTCAGTGGCTTGATTCAACTTCCACTTCTGATAATTGCTTTGAGTAATTCTAGCCTTTAGCCATCGTTCTTGCTCTTGTTTGTATTCATGAGCAAGTTGTTTCCCGATGCCTTTATAGCCAATACCGTTTCGAGCACTTGAAGCTATCTGAGATCTTTTCTCAGCAGCTTTGCTAGTCTCTGGTTGATCCAATTTCTTTCCAGAAAAAGTGACATGAGAGAAATTGCCAGCTCCTGCAATTTTACCCTTTTGAGAGACATATCACTGTGGGTGTTTACACTTTTCAGTGTTGTGTTTCTTTTCAGAGACGTGCCGATCAGTTTTATTTTTGACTTGTTTTTTCCCATAAAGGTTTAGTCGCAACTGCTTTTCCTTTGTCAACAATCTTCGTCTTCTGACCGATACTATAGATTGCATGGGAACCATCTTGCTGAGTACTTACAAATGTTCTTCTTTCCTCACTCTTATTCAGAGTGATAGAACACTCTGTCTGTGTATTCAGCCCAAGTCCTTTCTTTTCTGAAGGATCTCTTAAGTAAGATTGTACTTTATTAAGAGTGTCACTAGCTTTGGCATAAGATTGAAAAGATAATTCTTTCTTTTTGAGTTCCTTGTTCTCAGAAAGAAGATCTTCATATTTCTTTCGTAATTCAGCCATTGCTTCTTTATGTGACTTTTCAGTCTCAGATATCTGAGCTCTGAGAAATGCATTTTCAGTATCCTTTTTCTCAGATATCTTAACTGATTGAGAATTTTCCTTTGCAAGAGAATTCTTTTCTTCTTCAAGATTTTCGGCTCTAGCTCGGATCATTAGAAATTCCCTTTCATAGATGTCAAGATCTTTCCTGAGATTTTCTAGATCTTTTATTTCTTCTTCATCACTTTCATAAGTATAACAAGAAGTATGTGTTACCTCATCAGCCATAAGATGATTTCTATGTTAGAGATGTGCGGACGTCAATCTCAAAGAACTCCACACATTTCATTCTTCTTGAGGCCGAAGTCGATTATATCATGAGTAACTCCACATAATTCTGGTGATAGTAAGATTGAGTCATCTGAATTGTCATCTTCAGAATCTGTTTCATAGTCTAGAGCATCCGGTTGAGTTTGGATTTTCTTTCTTTCTTCAGTTAATAAGGCTTTCTGGCTTCTTCTGAAGATTCTTCTATCTTTCTTGTCACCTGTCCTTAGTTTGTTGAAGGCAGGACAATCCTTCTTGAAGTGACCAGTTTACGACAATAGAAGCGTATATCGTTTCCAATTTCTACTTCCTCGATACATGATGCTTTGAAAGTGGCTTGTTCAGTGAGCTTTGCATATTTTTGTACTGGTGATAGTTTGAGCCTAGATGCTTTTTCAGCTTCTCTTTGGCTTTTCTTCTCTCAATTTCTCGACTGACATATTTGCTCATTTGCTTTGCAGCAAGAGCATCCTCAGTCTCTTCCTTGCTTTTCGTCTTTTCAGAAGTTCCTTGAGCAACTAGAGCAATATTCTGCAACTTTTCAGTTGTTTGTTCTCTTTGTGTTGTCTCATAATCAACCGTAGAAAGATGTGAGAAGAGTTCCACTGGAGTGATATTTGGCATACCTTGATTAAAATAAAAGAATTTAGTATGCTCCCAGTTGTGGTTAAGACTTCTGACAATAGTCTTAATCTTTTCTGACTGAGAGTATCTGTTGCTTTCCCCAAGTGCTGCCATATCACTCATGAGAGTGGTAAATCTGAAATCTAGTTCTTCCAGAGTTTCAGTGGGTCCTTGTTTGAAATTTTAAAATTTCAACTTGAGAACTTCGAACTTGTTTTCTTTGGTTTCTCGATTCCGCATGATTTCTTCAATCAGTTGCCTTGCAATTTTCGCCGTTTTAGCACCCCACATTTTACATTGTATGTGCTCAGGTGTAGATCTGATGATGATATTACGAGCTTGACCATCCAGACGATTTCTCTTGGCATCTTCCGATGTCCGAGTTCTCTGAGCTTTGGTTAAATAAATAACTTGACTAGTAGATCTCCCACTTGTTGACGCATCAGTTTGTGAAGATCCTTCGCTTTGATCTCTGTCTCTACCATTAGAAACCTCCATGACTTGTTTAAGTTGTTGAATGACTATTGGGCCATTTTTTATTACTTCGATCATTTCGTCACTTATGGCTTCAAGGTGGAGAATCATGTTATTTTTCCATTTCTCGTAGTTCTCTGGTTTGAGAACGGGTGCATCACTCAGAGACATTCATGCACACTTAACACACAAATTAAATAGTCCTCGTAAATGGACAAAGTTCCTTCACCTATCTGGGGATCTAGGTTCAGTGCAGAAGGCTTGTGAACCTCCTGCTCTGATACCACTTGTTGGTCAGATAACGCAAAGTAAAAGACTAGAGGGGGGTGAATAGTCTTTTAAAACTTTTCGATAAAAACTATTTCTCGATATCTGTAGATATCGATACTTAGATTCGAGCGGAAGACTTAAGATAGATAAGTGCGAAGCAGTTAAAGTGTGTGTGTGTGTTGGTGAAAAGTAAGTACAGAGTAAATAACACAACAAGTATAGTGGTATCACGGAGGTGGCGTAATCCTCCAACTAATCCACTTGGTCTTCCAAAGACCTAGAATTCACTAGAATAGATAATTGAGGTCACCTTACAAAATCCTATTCTAAGATTCCTTAAACAAATGGTTCCCAAATGTTCCCCACAATTGTTCCCGGCTTTCCTGACCAAGTACTTCCTGTACTCAGAAACCTTTTTGAGCTATTCCCTAACTTCCCAAGCTAAGTACAACCTGTGCTCAGTAACCTTGGAGTTATTCCTTAGTTTCTCAAACTAAGTACTTCCTGTACTCCACGCCAGTGATGGTGTTGGTTTTGATTTGAGTTGTCAGATGAGCTTCTTTAATAACTTTTCAGTTAATCAGATAGCTCTGTGAATCAAGTATACTTAATACACTTTTCAATGTATGGTATCTTGTTCTTTTTACTCACCCAAGTCTTAGATAAATGTTCAAGAGAATGAATCTCAGATACTTGATCTTTCAATTCAACTCTTTCACAGATAGCAGTGCTTGTTTAGGATCAGGACACTTAGAACTTTAGTGCTACTTAAGATCAGGAGCTTTGGTCGCAACAGAAAGCTTTGAGGATAAGTAGTTTGCTTGAGAGAATATGTTGTTCAGCGTGTTTATGGAGTTCAAGGTGTCTTCTCAAGTAGTCTAAGTATTGATATTTATGGATGAATTTGAATGTCGTTGAATAGTATCCGTTAGGCTTAAATCAAATTCAAACTATTGATATCTGTGTATAGTACTGCAGTAGGTTTGTCTTCTTCTTCAGAAGGTACCGTTGCTTTTATTCAGACATCTCTGTCCGTGCATTAAATGCATTATCTTGTACTTTTTGTCTGTAGTGCCAGCGGAACTATGCTCGATGTCGAGACTAGTATTATCTGATTCTTTGCACGTCCTTATCTTTAATCTTCAGATACCACTTTATTGAAACAACTTTGTTGCAATATATTTCTTTTTCAGAAATGTGGTTAAGGCTCAAGGTATCTGAGAGTAGATATCTGTGGGCACTTTCCTGGTTTTCAGAAAACCTTCTAGTTCTCAGATATCTCTTGTGACACAACTTGTTTAAAACTATTTGTGTCTTCAAGATATCTGACCAAGGTATCTGCAAAACTATTTCAGTAATCTTGTGCTGTTTCTTCAAATCTTCAATGTCGTTGAACTTGTTCTGCTTGGATGTCTTCTTCTTGGTCTTCTCTTCATAAAATAAAAATTACATTTTGAAACCTAACATCCTATACAAGATTAGCTAGACTATCATACTTAGTGGGTTTCATCTTTTACAATGTTCAAGTGAACCAAGAGTACTGATCACCTTTCTGAGACTAAGATAAGTCATCATGTTGCTGATCAAAATCTAAACAAATATTTCTAACAAAATATCTAACAAATTTCCTAACAGAAGGCATCCGGCAGAAGAGCTCAACATACTTGAAGATTTGAAGACTGCACAAGATATCTGAAGACTAAAGTCATCAGATACCTATGTCCAGATATCTTGAAGAAATAAGTGTTGCAAAAGATATCTGAGAATACAAGGTTTCTAAATGAGCAAAAGTGCCCACAGATATCTACACTCAGCTACCTTGGATAAAAACTATGTTTCTGGGAAACAATGTTGTAACAAGTATCTGGAGATGTGAAGGTCTCTGAAAAGGGATGTGCAATGCTTCAGAAAGCATGCATAGTTCCGTTGGCACTACAGGACAAAGTATAGTACAGTACATTAAATGCGCGGACAGAAACGTCTGAACAAAAACGGCAATCTCTGAGAAGAAGACAAACGTACAACAGTACTATACTCGTATATCAATAGTTTGAATTTCATTGAGTCTAACGGATACTATTCAAACGTCATGATTTTCAACTATAAATATCAACACTTAGAATGCTTGAGAAATACACAGAACTCACACCAAGAACACTGAACACTATCTTTCAAACTCTCAAGCATACTACTTACCTTCAAGCTTTCTGTTGCGACCAAAGCTCTTGATTCTAAGTAGCACAAAAGTTCTAAGTGTCCTGATCCTTAACAAGCATTGTTATCTGTGAAGGAGTTGAATTAAGATTTCATATATGAGATTCATTCTCTTAAACACTTATCATAGACTTGGGTCAGTAAAGAACAAGATACCATACATTGAAAAGTGTATTAAGTATACTTGATTCATAGAGCTATCTGCATAACTGAATAAGTTATTAAAGAAGCTCACCTGACAACTACCTTAACCAACACCTTAATCGTAGATGGAGAAGTACTTAGTTTGGGAAACTAAGGAATAACTCCAAGGTTACTGAGCATAGGAAGTACTTAGTTTGGGATACTAAGGAATAGTTCAAAAGGTTTCTGAGTATAGGAAGTACTTGGCTGAGAAAGCCGGGGAATAACTCAGGGGGAACACTTGGTTGGAAACCTAGTGTATTTAGGAATCGAGAGAAGATATTTGTAAGGTTAACTCAATTATCTGTCTTAGTGGATTCTAGGTCTGAGAAAGGCCGAAGTGGATTAGTTGAAGGATTATGCCACCTTCAGATACCACTATAAAGACTTGTGTTATTTACTTTCTGCATTTTATAACTTGCTTTATTTACTTTGCTAAGTATTTACACATATCTTGCTGAGCACGTGCACTTATCACAAAAAGTCTTCCGCTCTCTGAAAATAAGTATCAGATATCTTCACAGATATCTGAGAAATTGGGTTTAGCGACAAAAGTTTGAAAAAAGACTATTCACCCCTCCCCCCCCTCTAGTCTTTTACTTTGCCGTTATCTGGACCAACACCTAATACTGAAGATGAAATAGTGGATGAGGAGATAATATGTCAGGAACCCCCAGATGATACAAATCCTACACAGCCTACTGAAGATGTTTTTGATGAAGCTGGATTAGTTGATGCCTCACTTGTAATGGATATACCTGTTGATGCCAACAACCTTGACAATATCCCTATGACTACACTAGATATCAGTGATAATGAGGTATGAACTATACATATGTAAATGCATTTATCTGTCTTGGTAGCTTCTTTATTGACACTACATGAATTTCGCTATATAGCGACGGACAGGGGCGACGGACCCTATCCGTCGCTATATAGCGACGAATCGGTCCTATTTAGCGACGGATAGAGCGAAACCGTTTCGCTCTATTCGTCGCTATTTAGAGACGGATTATTCTATCCGTGTCTAAATAGCGACGGATAATCAATCCGTCGCTATGTTTTGTTGACTATTGAATTATTTTAAAAAAAAATAAAGTTATTTAACGACGGATAGATTATTCGTCGCTAAAAAAAATTAAATAATCTGATGACGGATAGGCTATCCGTCGCTATCTCGCAACGGATAGCCCATCCGTCGTTAACTCACATAAAAAATGGGCAGATCGCCCTTCTTCTTCCCCAAAACATTCTGCTTCTTTTCTGTTCTCCTTCTTCCTCATTTTCGCCCAAATCCAACTCCGATCAAAACTCGACCATACCGGCCAATCTTGGACTCTTTCCGAAGCTCGTTCAACAAGGAACTCGGGTGGACCTTTAATTTCATCCTTCTTCGGCTATTTTTTCCGTAATTGAAGGTATTAGTCTAAAACCCTTACTTTTCTAAATTTGGGATTTTTGCTAATTTTGAGCAATTGTATGTTTTTAGACTCATTACTAGCTAGTTTAGCTTATATTAAGTAGTGGGTTAAGCTTGAGGTTGTGCAATTGATTGGTTTATTGTGAAATTGATTTGTTAGTGACTCAATAGATGTTTGTAAGTATGTATGGTATTTAATTAGATGTTTTCGTATATGTAGTAGGATTAGTGAGATTTGGTTGAGTATTTAGAGACCATTTAGATGTTCCATGTTTGTGCCAGGGACTTGCCATGTGTGTGTGCCAGGGACTTGCCCTGGCAGTGCACTGGCTGTGCCATGGCACTGTCCAATGAACTCAGAAAAAAATGGGCATGAGCTTTGCATATAAAACAGTAACCTTAAAACCTGTAAATAACAAGGAGACACAGCAGACAAAGCTAATTAAATTCTTCCCCATATGCATAAATCTAACTGTTTCCATGGGTAGATTATGTATATAACTAGTTAGTTGTTGATAATATCAAGTATTTGTGATTTACTATGAGTCAAATGTATACATGTTTTACATGTAGTTGTATACTAACACATTTTTCCTGTATTTGTTGCATGTTTTTGCAGATGCCGCGACAAAGGAAATCCACGTACCGTCCTCCCCCATGCGATGGGTCGATCACTGGTAGCAATGAGATAGTAGTTGGGCAGGAGAGTCAGAGGAGCAGGAGGGTCATCATGATAGTCAGAGTAGCTGGTCTGCGGTTCTTGAGACCCCACTGAGTTCGAGCAGAGGCTCGACATCGGTCTGGGGTAACTTACCAGATGACGGGTGTCCCTTCACCGAGATTGTGGACGGGTCTAAGTGGGATGGGAAGCTTGTGTTGTTCCCGAACGGTAGATCGAAGTAAGTATTATGCATTTGTATATAGAACATAACTTAATTAAGATAATTTATGTCACATCATTGTTGTACTATACTAATTAATATTCGTTCCTTATATCTTATACATTGATAACAGGTTATGGCCTCCAGAGGCTAGCAATAAACTCAGTGAGATCATCAGGGGCCAGAGGGAGATGCCGGGGCAGGGGGCGAAGATCTCGGACCGGCTGAAGCATGAGTACTTTAATGAGTTGTAGGTAAGTTTAAATCTGACATTCCTTTATTTGTTATTATAATCGTTGTTTTAATGTGAGTGGTATGTTAGCCACTGTATGTGAGTGGTATGTTAGCCACTGAACTTGGTTGATATGTTAGTCACCACTGTGTTAGTAAATTTTAGGACAATGTGAGTGGTATGTTAGCCACTATATGTGAGTGGTATGTTAGCCGTTGAATTTGGGTGATATATTAGTCACCATTGAATATGTTCTGTTGTGTTATCTTATTAAATTGATGTCTCGGTTAACGTTGTGTAATTTGGATGTTGTGTGGAATTGGGAATGTAGAAAACATACTTCATTCCCAACCGATTGCTCCCCCGGATATGGCCTGCATTCGAGACATTGGAGTCAGATTTGTATAAGCATATGATTAACGAAATGAAAAGAAGGGACGTTAGGCCAGCATGGTGTGGACCGGAGGAGTGGACGCTTTGGCGAGCTCTTGGCGGTGTCTTGATGTAAAGCGATTGCGGACGTAGCAGAGAACCCGATCGAGCCGTCCGATAGTACCGGGGTGGCCAGTCACCACTATGGGTCGCGAGCTATTGTTACGGATCACGTTAAATCGGTAAGTGTACATCTAATTTGTCAGTTTAGTCGTACATGTGTATTGTGTTTAATTTCTACACCTTTAATGAGTAGCCCTGTGGTGGCTACTCCTAGCTCTTCAACATCCCAGCAATCTAGACAGCAGCTTTTCACACATGAGCAGGTCTCGGAGTTGGTGCAGTCACAGGTTGCAGCACGGCTAGCTAGAGTTCAGGAGGAACACCGACAACAGTAGGAGCGGCTAGCTAGACAACAACAGGAGGATACCCAACGTCTTCAGCAACAGATGCAGGCTTTCATGGCCACGTTCCATCACCAGCCACCCCCGACCGGTAGTTAGATTTGGACTTATGTTTTGTATAAAACAATTTCATTATTCTGGATTAATTTGTATTTTGTCGAATGATTTCTGTTTAATTAAAACAATTTCATTATTCTGGATTTACTATCAGACATTTTATCAAAATGAAACAGGTGAAATATGAAAACATGCATCAAAATTTTAAAAAAAATTAAAAATCTGAAAATTTAGTGACGGATAAGTTATCCGTCGCTAAACAGTGACGGAATTAGTGACGGATAACTTATCCGTCTCTAAAAAGTCAACAGTCTATCCGTCGTTATTTAGCGACAGATAGGTTATCCGTCATTAGAAGATTTGTGATGCCAAACATGATGAAGGCATTTTTATCCGTCGCCATATCCGTCGCTAAACCCTTAGCGACGGATCGACATCCGTCGCTAAACAGTGAATTTTTTTGTAGTGATGGTATTAGGAACAGGTTCTGTGTTAGACACCTGCATGGGAACATGAAAACTGCAGGTAACTTGTCCCTAATATACATACATAACCTTGCATTTATCACATTAGTTGTTAACTCCTATTAATTCATTCAATTTTTACATGTTTGCTGTCTTAGGATTTACTGGTTCAGCCTTCAAGTTGGCATTGTGGAACATGGCTTATGCAACAACCATTCCACAATTTGAGAGGTGCAAAGAAGAAATGAACAAGCTGGACCCCTCTGCAGTGAAGTGGTTGGAAGCTAGGGACCCAACAACATGGTGCAGAGCCTTTTTCACACCAGAAGTTAAGTGTGACATTTTGCTAACAATGGTTGTGAATGTTTTAATTCATGTATTCTGCTTGGTAAAGAGCTAGGAATAGTATGCATGCTTGATTGGGTGATGAAATAAAATATGATAAGGTTCAAGAAAAATAGGGAGCAAAGTAGTGAGAAATGGAGGAATGTGCTATGTCCAAAAATTGTTGAGATTTTAGATGATAGTTTGATGAATTTACAAGGTCTAGTTCCTCTAAAATCAGCAAAACATATTTGGAAGGTGCAAAGCCAGACTGGTGAGAGGTACATGGTCAATCTTGATACTAGGACATGTGCTTGCAGAAAATGGGACTTATCTGGGATTCCTTGCTGACATGCACTTGCATGTATTACTGAGAATGGGTGGGATGTTGATAGGTTTGTTGACAAGGCATACTATGTTTCAGCATACAAAAGGGCTTATCAACTTGTCATAGTACCTATTAACAGCAGGCATGAATGGATTAAGACTGGTTTAGTACCACCATTACCCCCATGTGAACCTAGGAGTAGAGGCAGACCTAGCAATTTGAGAAGAAGGGGACCAGATGAACCACCCCTGAAGAGAAGGAAAAAGTGTAGAGATGGTGGACCACCTGTTGTTTACATCTACAACAAATACAAGCACAAAAAGGTTCAAGAAACTGTGACATGTAGCTACTGCAAAGAGAAATATCACAACATAAAAAGTTGTGAGAAGAAGATGGCTGATGATAAAGCAAAAGGGATAGTGAAGGTATGTTTCTTCAATCACAACATTGCATTGCTTATACTATGATTATTGAAGTTATATTGCTTAACACATTCTGGTTATTTCCTTTACGAGCCTCCTGCACCAAAGAAAACTAAGAAGGCTAATCCTACTCCTGCCAAACCATGCAAGTCAGGAAATCAGAAGATACCCAATGTATGTAGCCAAACTGTAGCACTTCTCTTGTGTTATTAATTGGACCTTGTATGAATACTAACATATTGTGTTATAGGTGAACAAGATCAATTCTGGATTAATTCTTCCACCATGTAGAATCTTCTCTCTAAAAAAGCTCTCTCCCTAACCCATTTCTTTCTTTCAGCCACCTCTCCTGTTCGCCGTCCTCCCTTATCCAGCCATTTTCCAATCTCATAAGCCTGCCTGTTTCCCATTTGTCGTCTCTCAGTTGACTGAATCAGACCTGTTGCCGTCATTCTCATCGAGCTCCGACTGCCGCCCTCCTTTCCTTTTTTCATCGGCCATCGATCTCGCCTGTTTGGCGTAGTCGGACGTGTAGATTGAATTGTCTCCGCTCACTCTGCTTCCGTTGGGCGTTGCCGGAGCCAATCTCCGTTCTCAGCTACCTGAGCTTCTCCGTTTCTCATCTTCTCTCTCCTGTCAGTCCTGGTTGTTGAAGATTCTCGCCGTTGCGAGTCTTCCTTTCGCCTGGGTCTTCTCTTTTCTTACTCGTTGGGTCATGGGTTCGTCGCCTGAAGCTACTCCGGCAACTTAGGTTGCGTTGTCTCCAGCCGGTGTTCAAAGCTCTTCTATTCGGTTTGATATTTCTAAAGGGGATTTGGCTCAGTCCAATTCTTCTCGAACAACATCTACTTTCTTTGGTTCTGATCTGGATAATTGAAAATTTGTTGCTAAGAAGTCTGTAATTGAGGTCGATGGGTGTCCAATTATCTCATTCTCTGATGATGAGATTAACAAGTTATCTTCGCCTTTTTTCAACAACTTTGGTTAGGAAATTCTTCAATGGAATTCCGTCAATTTCTGGAATATCGAAGTCCCTCAAAGCCCAAAATCTGAAAGGTAATTTTTCTGCTAGCTTTTTCAATGCCAAAATGTGATAATTCGTTTACTGGATAATGATGAGTTTGAGTCTCTTTGGATGAAATAATTCATATATGTGGAAAACTGTCAAATGAGATTTTCTAAATGGACTCCACCTTTCAATGCTGCTATGGATTCTCCTATAGTTCTGGTTTGGATTTCTTTGAGACAAGTACCTATTATGTTGTTTCACCATGAGGCGCTATTTGAAATTGTCAGGCCTTTAGGTAAACCGTTGAAAGTAGATTCTGCTACTGCGGCTTTACTAGACTGGAAAGAGCTAGAGTATTAGTTGAAGTAGACATTTCAAAAGTTTTACCAGAAGCGTTATTTGTTGAGTTCAAAGGTCAGAAGGTTAAAATCAGGGTATCTCATGATTCTTTGCCTTCGTATTGTGAGTTTTGCTGTAAGATTGGTCACAGAGTAGAAGATTGTTTTTTGAAAAATCCGCATTTGAAACCAGTTAGCAACCTTAACAGAAGATGTGAAACATCAGAGGATTTGCTTTCTAAGCAGGATACTATTATCAGAAATGATCAACAGGGTGTTATTTTGGAAGATGAAAGAAACAATAGCAACTCTAATTGGGAGATTCCGACTAAAACTTCTCGAAGTGTAGGTAGACAAGAAGGTCATGGTGAATCATCTCTAGAGATGGAAAAAAACAATTTTGTAGTCTTGGAAAATCTAGAGGTTCAAGAAAGTGTTTTTGTCCCTCAACCTGTTGATTTGGTATACATCCCGGAAAAAGTGCAAGAGCCTCTCTCTGAGTCTCTTGGATTGTATGTTGCTTTTACTGCAGAGGGCGCTTCTTTACCCTTGGAGAAGTTTGGTGATCCTTGCTCTCAGTGTCAACTGTTATGGTGGAGCAGGTTGCTCCCGTTATTGGACAAGTTGCAGAGAACCTTGTGCCCCCTCCCCAGCCTCCCGAAAAGAAAAGAGGCAGAACCACTAAGAACTCGATTAAAGCTTCGTACACTGCCTCTCTTCCCATGATGAAAGCTGTGTTACGAAAGTCTGGTAGGTATAGCCCTAGAAAAGTCAAATAAAGATCTTTTATATAGGTTTGGCTCATTGGCACTTGTATTGGTGGATTGGATCTTGTTGGATTATACTTTTTTACTTGGATGATTGGTACGTTTGTGGTGCGGCAGAAGTATCTATTGCTTGATCATGGTCGCTCCTATTTTGTTTGTGGAGCTATTAGCTTGTGGTTGAGAAGAACTCTTGGATGGACTAGCTTTTGTTTTGTCTTTTGTGCTAGTTTAGACTTTCAGTTAAGTAATTTCTTGGAGTTGTACTCGGCTTCCTATAAACCCCCGCGATTGTATGGTTTTTTATTTTAATAATAGGAGCTTGACTCCACCTTTAATTTAAAAAAAAAGATCAATTCTGGATTGAATGATATGATGAAGAAGTTTGCAAAACCAGGTAATATGGGTAAGGGAAGTGGCATAGCAACACCTACAATATGGGAGCAAATGGATCAAGCAGGGGCAACTACCAATTTCACCAAGAACTTGACAATTGAAGGAAATGCAGTCCATATGCGTAGGCCACCTGCTAATACAATCTCCAAGGAGAAATTGGATCAGCTCAGAGCCAAACTGAAGAACAAGAAGAATTGAAGTAAAGGATATTTGGGATTTCTGTCATTGTTTATGTATTTTGGATTTCTAGTAGCACCCCTTAATTCTAGTCTTGTGCCTTGTTGAAACTGCAACTTTTGATGTGCAACATATATTTTGTCTAGCTGAAACTGCAACAATTGGAATTATATGCAACTGTTTTCATTATATTACTGGTGTTGAAGTTATGCTTCTATATGCAAGCATCATGCCAAAATTTGGACTGCCACTAGCACTAGTCTGGGCAGTGTCATGGCACTAGACTGGGCAATGCCATGGCACTAGACTGGCTATGCCAGTGCACTAGGCAATGCGCTATGGCACTAGAATGGCCCGTGCCATGGCACTACCCTGACTATGCCATGGCACTGGACTGGCCAGCGCCATGGCACTGCCAGTGGCATGCCCTGAATTGGGAATGCCATGGTACCAGTTTCAACATTACTCACATTCTTTGGTCTTCTTCAATTCAAATGTATATCAACTAGATTAATATCAAACCAGTTCTTGTTCCATTCAAATTTCCCCCACTACAAGAAAGCCTGTTTCTAGCCACGGTAAGCTAGCGACGTAATACTAGACTAGATAGTAAATACTACGTCACTTAGAAAACACCAACCAACCCAAACAAATAGCCAAGACTCCTAGGAGAACCATGAAACCAAGCTCCATCTTCTCCAACCTTTTCTTCAGCATTTTGTTCTTTGCCAACATTCCCTTCATCTCCACTACAAGATGTTTCTTCTCTACAACAATGACCTTGTTATCTTTAGCAAGCTCAATAAACTCTTCAAGCACACAATCCTTTTCTGCAATATCTGCAATTTTCTTCGAATTCATCTCCAATAAGTTGTTAACATCAGCTCTCATGTCAGCCACTTCCAACTCCAACACCCCAACACGATGCTATGCAGCTAATTGATGACGAAGCAACCCAGTTATTGATAAGCTCAAATTATACTCTAAAAAGCAATTAGAGAATAAGCTGTAGTTGTAGACTAAAGCTTAACTCGGGATCGATCTCTAGGGAATTTATCAGGCTATGTAGCAGTGAGAGTAAACAGATACTTGCGAGTAACAATCTGATTGATGGTTTTGTTTATACTTCTAACTAGTTCAACTAAAGCTAAGATAAAGATTAACAATGAAGGAAAGATGAATACAATAGCAAGATCCAATTACGCTAATTCGAACTAGGGATAACACTCATATTTATCACACGGTCACTGTACAGAAAATCAATCAATTCGATACAACCAATTGTTCTTAGAGGATATTATATTGGAGAAATCGTGAGTCGTCAATTCACGGTCCTTAAACATGAACAATTTAGAGAATGTATTACGGACTTATCGAATTAAAGGTTTTTACGAAGTTTTAATACGAGACTAACCTATATGAGTGCTTTGATAAACCCTAGAACGAATATGCATAATCTTCACATACTACTGTATTCAAAGGTGTTTAGCTACTCATAATTGATGATTGCATACAAGGATTCATGGTAATAATCATATGAGACATAGATGAAAGAATTATAAAGAACAAAGCAATTGAGAAACCAATACCAATAATCCTGATGAATCAAATCAATGAATAACCAAGCTCCAAAGATGTCTCAATGTCAATGTATGGCTCTTGGAGCTTTTCTCAAAACAAGGTTAAAAGAAGTATGAATGAGAAGGAATCAAAATTCTAATCTAATAAGGAAATTGAAATTAATTCTGCGTCGCTCGCCGCGGCGAGCCTTCTTAATCGTAATGTATATCCAATTTGCATAATCTCGCCGCGGCGGACCAATTCCTTCGCCGCGGCGAGCTTCAATCTTCAATCTTCAAACAGGAACATCATTCGTAAAATCTCGCCGCGGCGGACTGATTTCGTTGCCGCGGCGAGCCATGCTGGAACATCCAATGCCAAGCTCGTAAAATCTCGACGCGACGGACTGAATTCCTCGCCGCGGTGAGCCATGCTAACAGCTTGTCTTCACACAGCTCAAAAGACACAGATTTCTATACAAAATACAAACAAAACACCAAAGTGTAAAAATGAACTAAAAGGACTACAAAACTAAAGACAAAGACTCACAAAGATCGCTAAAAAAGACCAAATGAGACTTTAGAATATTGTCTCATCAAAATCCCCAAACTGAACCTTTGTTCGTCCCCGAGCAAACACACAACCTAAACACACTAGACTCTAAACCATGTAGACAAACAAAGAGTCAAATTCCCAAGCGACCGAATCTACCATTGAAAACATTAAATTCACAAGATGCAAAAATTTTGTTCTCAACCTAACTAGCAGAAATAGTAAGCAGGTAATCAGACACGATCATTTCTCAAGTAAATAACAATTAAGCCTAACCCAATAGTCCCTCACAGGTGTATAAAGTGTATCACTCACTCTCATGGAAGTATCCATATAGGGTATAGCTCAATAAAGTAAACTGGGAAGATGACTTTCGTCACAAGATGCCTCAAATATATTATGCTATTGTACTCGTCTCATTGAGTCAAAAGGGACTTTGGCACATGATGTATTCCTCCAAAATATTTGAAAAAACAGGAACTGCTCACTTCATCCATCGCAAAACAACATCAAATCTCATAATTCTTCACTGAATTCAGTGCGTGGCCACCTGGGCTCTTTTAATCTCAATTTTTTGCAGGTGTCTATTTTACCGAAAGTCCGTACTTTTGTGCGTGTCAGTTTGGTATACGTGCCATCAACCCTCACGGACATATGAATTTTAAAGGCCACGCCGGTATATAGGTAGTATTTGAAACACGCCTAACACGACTAACGATGATCAATAAAGACCATAGATCCACACCGAGATTCAAATATCATAAGTTAAGGGAACAGTAGACAGCTTTCCGCAGCACAATTATAACAGCTCATAACATCATAGTGGACAATTCTCTCCCCAAACCAGTTTGACAGAACGGGGAAAAATAAAATCCGCAAAGTAGAGCATGCCGTTCGTCATCCCAACGAAACTAAGTACACATAAGTATGAAAAGGCGCAAGTAATACGTAAAAACTTGCACATCCCAGGAGATCACACAATAACAGGTGCCGGTACAATATTTTTTCTTCGGCAAGGCTCCTCACAGGCTTTTGGACTACAGGACTAACCAGACTTGCTATTTACAAGAGAAACGACCTTGCAGGATTAAAAGCCTACTACACTACTTCTAGTTAGACATTAAACAAAACGTAAGCAACAAGAGAATTTACCATTCGCAATAGACATTCGACTTGGTAATTGACTCAGACTTACCACAAGAGAAAATAAAAGTACTTACATCTATACTAGACTCAACTGGAAAGTACTGACATCTAACACATAAAGGTGGCTAACCTACCACCACAGTCACATAACAAAAAACAAGTGGCTAACCTACCACTCGTACATAATACATAAAAATAAAAAATAAAAAAAAGAGTACGGAATAGAGATGAAAATAAAGTACAAAACGAGGCAACTTAAGCTAAAGATACAGTCGACCACCTCCCCAAACCTAAACAAGTGCTAGTCCCTAGCAATGAATAGTGTAAGAACGACTGTATAGAATGACCAACCATAGTGTTGTCTCAGCGGGGGTGATCAGGTGGATCCAGAAGGGCCACCACCGAATCGCTGCTCCCAAAAATCCTGTTGCGCCTTCCAGAGTGCTCCTACCTCTCCAAGCGCTCAAGCGCACGCTTGCGCTTGGCCCGAATTGCGTCAAAATCATCCATCACATGCAGGTGAAACAGCTTCCTTCCAGTGAGCAATCCTTCAGCAGTAACATTTGGCAGGACCGCAATGCCAGCACGTAGGCACAAAGAAGTGATAAGGAAGGGGAAAACCAGCTTGTTACCCTAAGGGCGAGTATGAATGTGCTCGAACTGTGCGACGATCACTCTTCCAATGTCGATAGGGTTACCGACCATGATATCCCAGAGAGTAGGGCCGAAAACGGATCTGAAGAAATCCACATGCCCTCCTGGGCAAAAAGAGTTGGCGAGCCAGTGGTAGAAGATGTGGAGCTGCTCATTAGGGAGCCGGCAAGTTGCCCTCAGCTGGTCGTCTTCGTCGGGGGTCTCGAAGAAGCGGTTAATGGCACTAGGTGAAAATTCCACATATCCCCCATGGACTGGTACCCAAGCGGTGTGTGACTGCTCATCAACCTTCCTGTCAGCATAATTCGCATAGAACTCCATCACAAGATCACAATTTGATCCACCTCCTAGTTTGCAGCATCTCTTTCGGGGGGGGGGGGGTATTGTATTCCAAAAACAGCTTGGTGTATTCACGTTCCCCTGTCAAATCCACCCCAAGATCGATGATAAACTCCATGTGAGCATGTTGTTGCCTGTAAACTAAGCTCCTTGTAGTGACAAGATGAGGGCTAAGAGTAGCCGTTGCTCTGCTCGAGTCACCACGGTGGAGTGTGCGTCGTGCCCTAGGAGCCATGGAACCTGCGAAGAAGATGTTAGTAGAAAGTAGTGGGGATAGAGAACTACCTCCCCAAACCTATTCAAGCACATGCAGGTGATAACAAAAGGGGAGAGATAGAAGAGAAAACGATCTCCCCAAACCTATTCACAATCCTGTAGCAACACACAAAGCCCACGCGATAATATCAAACTATAATCAACCACATAAGTCAAGAAGAACTTGAAAGAATAAGAGAGAAAGGGGTTGAAAACAATGTACCTTGTGAGTTTGGGATGAAGTAGAGAAGAAGAGAGTTTTTTATGTGGTAGGAGTGAGAAAAATTGAACAGGAAGAGAGGGGGAGGAAAGAAAATAAGAAGGAAGAAAGAAAATCTAATTCTGCTAGGATTCTACCTTTTTTTTTTCTTTGTGTCGCAGCGACGAAGGGAAGTCTCGCCACGGCGAGCTTTCTTTATCGTAGAAAAATATACATTCATAAGATCTCGCCGCGGCGAAAATTTACGAGACAAAAACAGGGGAAGGGAAAAGACTCTCGCGGCGGCGAAAACTTACGAATGCACAGAAAGGGATAGGGAGACCACCTCGCCGCGGCGGGCAAGAAATTCCGCCGCGGCGAGAGCAAATTTTTCCGAATTTTTTTTCACTTGCACTGTTCAACCTCATGTCGCCAGATCGAAGCTCCAAGCCACAGCTAGAGTTTACGAGTTTCCTTGTATGAGTGCAAAGGTCCCACTTTCCAGAGACACAATTAGACTAAAAACAAGCAAACACATAAACAAAAAGTCTAACAATATGAAATAACAAGCAAGTGTACGGAATGAAAAATCAGTCTAAACGAATGAAAGAAAAAGAACCAAAAAGGGGGCTTTTGTTTATAGTCGTTAGCTCGACTTCTTCCATGCTGGAGCTAACTGAGCTTGAGGTTACCAGCCTCCTCTATCCCCATGGTCACTCGTGAGCGAGAGTAGGTGTAGAGTGGACCGGTGTGTGCTGCAATGTAATTCCTGGTGTCAACCTGTGCGGGAGAATATGATGTGATGATAGCTTGTAACTCGCATTTCTCACCGCGAACCTGGATAGTACATGTACGGCCATAAAGATCGACTATCATGCGAGTAGCCTTGATGAATGGGCGCCCAAGAAGCAGCATGTCCTTGTCCATTTCTTTGATCTTCACCTGCGGTGACTCAACAACCACGAAATCAGTCATAAACACATCTCCTCCAACGGTTACTGGGACATCTTCAACAACTCCCATGCATTTGCTTCTAGTACCATTAGCCATGGTCACAAAGCATCTTCTCGGTTCTAGACCCTTCAGGTTGAGTTCGTCATAAGTTTCAAATGTCATCAAGTTAACTGCAGCTCCAGTATCAATAATATCTGTAACCTCAGAAGAACTTCCCATCCCGACAACCAAATCGAAAATGCTTGCATCACTAATGATCTTCTCTTCCTTTTGGATCATATGAATTGGTCCTGCATTCGCCTTCTCTTCTGGAATCGCGGGACTAGATGTTATCACCCTTCTTGCTTCCTGTGCCCGTGCTGCCTCAACTTGGGGAACCGCCTTATCATGGTTGCAAGTGCAAGTCGTAATAACAGTCTTAACTACTCCTGGCTTGTCAAAAACTACCTCCACAGCAAGTATTATGTTATTCTCGACAATCACGGGGAGTTTACCCTTCTCTCTTTGTTGGAAGGCGCCTACTAAGTCCCCAAGAGTCTTCTCCAACCTCTTCTGCGATTGCTCAATGTTTTCAAACCTTTGGTCATTCTTGGCTTGATTCCGCTGTGCTTCTGCCCAGAACCTCTCTGATCTCTCCATGTGAGCTCTAATCTCCTGATCAGTGTTTCGCGGTGCACTAGTAGGTGAACTGGCTTCATGTTGGACCTGTTGACGGAGCTTCTGAGCTGGAACTCTTGTGGTGCATTCTCATAGAAGTTACCTCCATAGGATAAATTGGAATGGTCGGGGTTGAAGGGTTGCACCTTAGTGGCACCGGCATTCATTTCCGGATTTGGTTGCCAACAACCACGCTGCCTGTTTTTCACCCAGCAAATAATCTCCGGAGTTGGGTTTTCCCCCATAATCTCAGGAAGTCTGCACATACTAGCACCATGCCCAAAATTACCACAAAGATTACACCTCTCGCTAACCGGAGCCACTGGTGCAGTGATAGTGCCAAGCATCCTCATCTCCTTAATCTGTTCGGCCAATTCAATAGTACTGGGGCCTGGTGTTTGCTCCACGGCTTTAACTTCAGCTCTCCTTGGTCGGCCTCTGGTTCCCTTAAGCTGGGAGATGGCAGCAAGCTTCTCAAAAGCCGCATTTAATGCAGCCAGAGATGCCGTAACAATAGAGCCATCCACGGTCATATCCACCATGTTCTGTGCTTCCCAATCGAGTCCCTCATAGAACTTCCAGCATAAATCCATCTCAGTCAACCTATGGTGAGGGCATTGAGAGAGCAAGTTCAGGAATCGATCCCTGGCCTCATAAAAGCTCTCATTATTCATCTGCATAAACTTCTCAATCTGAACCCGAAGCTGCCTAGTTTTCTCCGCCGGATAGAACTTGCTCATAAAGGCTCTGTATAGATCATCCCAAGTAGCCAGAGAGCCTTCAGGTTGATTCAACGACTCTTTCTTTATCCTGCACATGGGAAATACCTTCTTCTGATTTCCTCATCGAAGCATCTTGAGCCCACGATGAAGCGGAATCCTATCGACCCTCGAACTCTTTGAAACCGGAAAACATCTTCATTAGCCATCCCATAGTACTTAGGCATGTCATGGAAGTGATGAGACTTGATCTCCATGTTCCTAGCCTCGCTAGAAACTGTGGTGATCCCGACCTTAATTTCACCGGGCTGCATATAGTTCCCATAAGTAATCACAGGGGTCTCAACAACATCATTGACTCTGGGAGTATTCTCGTTAGCGTCACCCATTTCAACAGCGGTTAAGTTCTATCTTCGAAGCTGATGGTAGTGTCTATCGATCTCAGGTACTAGAGGTTGCAAAGGTGTTCCTTGCGATCTTGTACCGGGCATAAACCTGCAAAGGTTCTTCTACAAAAATCAAAAACCTCGAAAAATCTTAGTTTCTGTTAGTGTAGAAATCGCAGGTAAGTAAAATAAAAACAAGTAAAATATTACACCCACATGCTTCAGTAGGAATTAATTCCCCAGCAGCGGCGCCAAATTCGATAAGCTCAAATTATACTCTAAAAAGCAATTAGAGAATAAGCTGTAGTTGTAGACAAAAGCTTAACTCGGGATCGATCTCTAGGGAATTAATAACGCTATGTAGCAGTGAGAGTAAACAGATACTTGCGAGTAACAATCTGATTGATGGTTTTGTTTATACTTCTAACTAGTTCAACTAAAGCTAAGATAAAGATTAACAATGAGAGAAAGATGAATACAATAGCAAGATCCAATTACGCTAATTCGAACTAGGGATAACACTCATATTTGTCACACGGTTGCTGTACAGAAAATCAATCAATTTGATACAACCAATTGTTCTTAGAGGATATTATACTGGAGAAATTGTGAGTCGTCAATTCACGGTCCTTAAACATGAACAATTTAGAGAATTTAATACGGACTTATCGAATTGAAGGTTTTTACGAAGTTTTAATACGAGACTAACCTATATGAGTGCTTTGATAAACCCTAGAACGAATATGCATAATCTTCACATACTACTGTATTCAAAGGTGTTTAGCTACTCATAATTGATGATTGCATACAAGGACTCATGGTAATAATCATATGAGACATAGATGAAAAGAATTGTAAAGAACGAAGCTGAGAAATCAATACCAAGAATCCTGATGAATCAAATCAATGAATAACCAAGCTCCAAAGATGTCTCAATGTCAATGTATGGCTCTTGGAGCTTTTCTCAAAACTAGGTTAAAATAAGTATGAATGAGAAGGAATCAAAATTCTAATCTAATAAGGAAATTGAAATTAATTCTGCGTCGCTCGCCATGGCGAGCCTTCTTAATCGTAATGTATATCCAATTCGCATAATCTCGCCGTGGCGGACCAATTCCTTCGTCGCGGCGAGCTTCAATCTTCAAACAGGAACATCATTCGTAAAATCTACACAAGGATGATTTACTTTCGCATGGCAACCATGCTGAACATCCAATGCCAAGCTCGTAAAATCTCACCGTGGAATTTGAATTCCTGCTTGGCGAAACCATGCTAACCAGCTTGTCTTCAAACAGCTCAAAAGACACATATTTCTACAAAACACAAACAAAACACCAAAGCGTAAAAACGAACTAAAAAGACTACAAAACTAAAGACAAAGACTCACAAATATCGCTAAAAAAAGACCAAATGAGACGTTAGAATATTGTCTCATCAGTTATCATATTAGCAACATGGGGTGCCACGGGCTCATCAATCCATCTAAAGTATTTGCATCCATTTCTTTCACCCTTCTACAAACAGAAAAAATTGCAATTAATAGAGTATGAACAACAATTTCAAATTCAAGTTTTCAGAGATTAATTGCTAGTGCTTACCTTGGACAATGGACAACCCATGTAGCGACGCCCAGGATACTTATCCCGGGACACACCTTGAACAACTTCCCGACGAGGAAAACAACTACACCATTCTGTATCATTGAAAACATGATTGCTACCGTCGAATTCAGTAATGGCTGAAGATTGAGTACCTGTCGAGACCATGGTAAAGGGTGGGAAAGAATGGAAGTCGGGAATTTTGGGGAACACGCAATTTTGGAGAAGAGAATTGGGAGATCGATGAATTTTGGGGAATTAGGGTTCATGTTCTTCCCCATTTATGGAAGTCTCTTTCTTCCTTTTTTTTTCCGTTGGGAACATTAAATTTTTTTAATTGTTTTATTAATTCATTTTTATTATTATTGTAATTTTATATAATTTTAAATATGATTTTTGCTTTTTTAAAAAAATTACCCAAATTTAATATTACGTCGACACGTGTCATCGGAATTTTGAATAAATCTTTTTTTTGAATATAAGACCAAGTCAACGCCGGAATCTAGTCAAAATTGCAACTTCAACTGCTAGCTGTCCAATTTCACTGGAAAATTGCAAATCGTACCTCAATTTGTTAGGGTGTTGTCTGTACCAAAATTGGACAATGTCGTTCTACCGTACCAAAACTGGCACTGTAACATTCTTGTGTACCAAAAATATAACAAATTTGGCCTATACTTACAAATAAAAAAACATATTTTAATATCTATATAATACATTAAGCAAAAAAGGTTTTGAGCCATTTTAGAGTCTTCACATCAGTTAATTAGTTGGCAATTCCCTATGCTGTGATTGGTATATTCTATTGCTGAGTGTTAAATCGTTTTATTCTGATTGGTCAAAATTTTTAATCATTGCTAATGTGTAATGAAATTGCCATATAAAATCTGTTGGTCCAGATAACGATAAAGGAAAAGACTAGGGGGGGGGGGGGCGGTGAATAGTTTTTTCCAACTTTTGTCGATAAACACAATTTCTCAGATATCTGTGAAGATATCTGATACTTAATTTCAGAGAGCGGAAGACTTTTCTGTGATAAGTGCATGTGCTCAACAAGATATAATGTGTTTAAATACTTAGTAGGATAAAGAGAATGATAAGTAAATTGCTGAAAGTAAATAACACGTCTTTTATAGTGGTATCTGAAGGTGGCGTAATCCTTCAACTAATCCACTTCGGCCTTTCTCAGACCTAGAATCCACTAAGACAGATAATTGAGTTCACCTTACAAATATCTTCTCTCGATTCCTAAATACACTAGGTTCCCAACCAAGTGTTCCCCCTGAGTTATTCCCCGGCTCCCAGCCAAGTACTTCCTATATTCAGAAACCTTTGAGCTGTTCCTTAGTTTCCCAAACTAAGTACTTTCTATGCTCAGTAACCTTGGAGTTATTCCTTAGTTTCCCAAACTAAGTACTTTCTGTACTCCATGCCATTTAAGGTGTTGGTTATAATGGTTTGTCAGGTGAGTAGTCTTACTAACTTTTCAGTTATTTAGGAATACTCTATAGAACAAGGATCACTTAACACACTTCACAATGTGTGGTGATATGTTCTTTACTGACCCAAGTTTATGTTAAATGTTCTAGAGAATGAAACTCAGATACTTGATCTTTTGATTCAACTCCTTCACATATAGCAATGCTTGTTAAGGATCAGGGCACTTAGAACTTTCGTGCTACTTAGAATTCAAGAGCTTAGTCGCAACTGTAAGCTAAAGAGTAAGTAGGTTGAAGGCTTGTATGCTTGAATGAATAAGTTCGTTCTGTGTGTTCAGTGTAAGTTCAAGGTGTGTTTCAAGCATTCTAAGTGGTGATATTTATAGTTGAATTTGAAGCCGTTTGAATAGTATCCGCTAGGCTCAATTCAAATTTAAACTATTGATATCTGAAAATAGTACTGCAGAAGACGTTGTCTCTTTTCAGAGATTTCCTCTTTTGTTCAGATGTCTCTGTCTGCGCATTTATTGCATTGTACTATTTTTGTCCTGCAGTGCCAACGGAACTATGCACGCTTTCTGAAGCATTGCATGTCCCTTTCCAGAGACCTTCACATCTCCAGATACCTGTTGAAACATTGTTTCCCAGAAACATAGTTTTATCCGAGGTATCTGAGTGTAGGTTTCTGTGGGCACTTTTCCTCGTTCAGAAACCTTGTGTTCTCAGATATCATTTGCAAAACTTGTTTATTGAAAAACACTTGTTTCTTTAAGATATCTGAACATAGGTATCTGATGAGACCAATTTCCTTCGTCTTTAGCAATCTTGTGCAGTCTTCAAATCTTCAAATTTGTTGAACTCTCCTGCCGGATGCCTTCTTCTTGGTCTTCTTCAAAGATATAAAAGTTATATTCAGAGACCTAACATCCTATACAAGTTTTGCTAGACTAACATACTTAGTGATTTTTCTCTTTTACAGTGTTCAAGTGAACCAAAAGTACTAACCACCTTTCTGAGCTAAGATAAGTCATTAGGTTGCTGATCAAAATCTAAACAGATATTCCTATCAAAATCGCTGTTAGAAAGAAAAACGTTTCAATACAAACTGATTCATTCTTTTGGTAAGCAACATAAGTTCTGCATTTATGTTTATTTTAGTCTTAAATATGTAAATTAATTATGTGAATTAGTGAATGTAATTAGTGTTGAAAATTCAAACAAAATCACATCATTAACGTTAGTTTGATCATATGTTGTCCAACAAGAAGAAAATGTGACTAAAATTTAACCAACTACGTTTAATTTCATACATTTAGATAAGTGAATACAAATATATTTATGTATGTAAATAAAATTCTTTTTTTAGAATATTACTATTGAAAAAATCACTTTTAATCATATTACATCAATTGAACTAATATATCATTCATTAATCATTTCAATCTATCACAAACTAGCATACACTAAATCACAAACCCGCTCTCGACGAGAATCGAACCCATACACAAAATGTATAGAAATAATATTTAAATATGTTCTTTCAGATAATCCCTCCGTTTCAGACTCAACTTCTCATAGGTACAGTCGTAACGGACACAATTTTTAAGAGTAAAATGTATAAATTTGTAAATAATCAAAGTAATTTAAAATATGTAAGTTTTGAATGAATAAAGTAATTGAAAGAATGAATAGGGCATGTGAAATATTAATGAATAAAGTAGGAGATAGATTTTCCGTTATGACATGTTTAGATTGAGACGATTAAAACGGAATGTGGGAAGTTGAATTGGGACGGATGGAGTATATTTTTTGATCGAACATTCAAGGAGTCAAATTTTCAATTAACAAAACAAACCATTAGATGATTTTTTTTTTTTTTTTTTTGGAATTGCACTACATCGATCGTTTCCATATTATAATACATTATGGTTTGTGTACACTTAAAATTTGCATGTTATATTTTGTCATCTTCCATTTTAACATGCAATTGCAAACTACATTTTCTTACTAGCAGGTACCAAAAAAAAAAAAAAAAAAAGGGAAAGTGTGACGCATTTATCAAGTTCAGTCAACTAGCTATTGCTTCTTAGTTTCAATATAAGCAATTGACAGCTTCAAGTGTATACTTTTTCACAACAAAGATAATATTTTCTAGAATCCGTGTATAATTAATTTAAAAATAGATGGAGTGATATTGTCAAGAAGAACATGATCTTTTGAAACAAACACCCTTTTCGTTTATAAAATGAATATTCTTTCTATCATGAAAAGCACATTGGTCTTAATTAAACACCATATATTTTCGGTAATAATCCAAATGTATGTCCGTCCTTTTTATTTTTCAGTAGTCCGTGTCATAAAAACTTGCTCTTTCATAATTGAAAGTAGTAGTAGTGGTGGAATTTAATTGATTTATTTACAAATCATTATCAAAATTAATTTTAGCAAGGTTAAAATACGAAATAATCAGTGAACTAGCAACAAATTACTAGCTGGGTTTGACGGGTTTATCATGTGATGATTTTGAGTAACCATTATGTTCACCATGATCATCCCCGTGCCAATTTTGTACATATAACATAGACAAAAAAAAAACTAAATAAATCACATATTTCGTACATAGCTCAAGTACAGAACCTCGAAACGGAAGTATCAAACAAATAGAGCAGCTAGCTAGAAAAATTACGGTACTTCTCACAAATAAAGTATAATACTTTTACATATTTACTCTCAAGTATAATATATATATAAGATTAAAAACAATGATAACACCACATATTGAAAAAAACAAAGATTTTGAAAAATATATAAATAAAACTATAAGAGTGGAAAAATCATGCCAATATATAAGACTCGAGTCATGGACCTTTTACTTAAAAACTTACATATATATTTACAAAATTGAAACTAAAAGAATAAGAGATTAACATATGGAATTTAAAAGTTTGTGAAGTTTGAACAAGTTCTTTGGGTTATATATGTGTGTGTGTGTTGCTTAAGGATTGCCCTAACAACACTATACTTAGAGAAACAGGATTTCAGGGAGCCATGTCTGAAAAGATGAATTCATAGCCGCATGATTGCAGATAGTGATGAGTCGGTTTTACATCGTCTCATCTGGTCTTTTTTACCGTCTTTTTGTTATTCTTAAGTATAGTCTTAGTAGTTTTCCTAGAGTCTTTTTACTTGTTTTGTTCCTTGTGGATTTTGCAGGTATTTGGCTAAACCGAGCTAATTGAAGGCAAAAAGGGTGTGTTTTATATGCATCTACAAGATGTGGAAGTCCCAATGCCTCGTACGGTTGCTAGAAGTGGAGCGGGGAAGTCAAAATACCAAGAATCAAAGTTAAAAGGAGCGAAATCGAGCAAGAAGGACAAAAAGGGCAAAATCGTAAATTGCCGGAAGCCATGGCGCACGCCAACTCTTCCACCAGTGCGCAAATTTTTCCTCAGTTCGCCGTTTTCTTTCCTTTTCGGATCAGACTTCGTTTTCTTCTTTGTATTAGAAAAAAAATCGACTATGACTTTCATTATTCATTCTATTGTAAAAGATTGAACTTTGCTCTCAAGCTAGACCTAGTTTCCAACGATTTTCACCTTGTAATCCGACGACTATCATTGATTGGGAGCGTAATCTACATACTTTCTTGCATCAATCGCTTCAGATTCTTCAGGTTCTACCTAGGGTTTGTGACAACGAAGGGTAAATCTATATCAATTAATCGATTCCTCGTATTTAGTATTAGATTATGTGTGTTCATCGCTTAATTGCTTATTTGATTATGTCTTCGCATAACATGAGTAGCTAAACATCCTGATTATGGAGTGGTGACGGATTCAAGCATGCTAGCTAGGGTTTATGCTTTATGTATGATCAATTTACGATTACTTCGTGCTTTTTAGATTAAATTGCATATCCTGCTATTACGTTTGATGCGCAATCCGTCAATATCACTGTTAGATTAAGCATTTGATCCTTGGCAACCAAAACGTTTTTCGTCTTGCTTTAATCTAACAGTTAGTTGCAAACAGTAATAGTAGGATTAGCTTTACTGATTGTAGCTTAGTGAAATTGACGCCTTCACTAATGCTATTCGTTTTCTGAACCCTTTGAGGTAATCGTTTCCTATGGATCGCATATTTCTCGTTAGCTAGCTTGCTCTCTAGTCACCACTCCATAATTCTCCTCATTCATATATCAATCTCGTTAAGTGTCAATCATATCTAGTTTTGTCTGCCTAGTTGTTTACTGTTACGATAGTTAATCACTCTGCTGCCGAAGCAAACAAACTTTTACTGCTTTTCATATTGTTACTTCTATTCGTAAACTGAAGCTCAGCTTAGTTAAGTCCCTAGAGACCGACCTCGGTGTTAACTTCACTACACTACAGGTTTTCGTAGTGTTGAGAGTTAGCTCTTAGCTAAGTAAACAAATAATTAAACCTTTGATATTGACACATCAAGTATGCTAATTGCTTGGTTGAGATGTTTTGGCACTATGGTTTACACTCCTATTGCATATGCTAAGGCCTTATCAATCTCACTAATACATAGTCCACTAACCATTCATACTCTCTGATGTGTCTCCTCTGTCTGTTTTGAATTCCAGATAATCATGTCTTGCCGAACAAGAGGAGGCAAACGTTCCCGTAATGCGGAAGGATCCTCTTTCAGAGAGCCGCCTATACGCCCTCGAGCGCTGCACAAGCGTATAAGGTGGACTATATGGTCGCAACAAGATGCTTCATAGCTGAGCGCGAGATCCATTGGGGTGACGATCCAGCAATAGGAAGTAATACAAAGGATCTGTAGGGGGTTCTATCTTTCCAGCAGTGGCTCAGAGTGAACAGGAGATACCCCGGTTTTGATGCAGCTTTGGTACGGGATTTCTATGTGAATTTCGAGGATATAGAAGAGGATGGAGATGGAGATATACTTGTCCACGTGCGAGGGCAGACAGTCGACTTCAGTCCCGAAGCCATCTCTAACTTCCTGAAGTTGACTATTTCTAGTGGGCGCGATTCTATCCAGCACGAGAGGGACAGTACTTTGAAGATTCCTGCTCAGGCTGCCCGTCTGCTTACCCATCAGTATGCTGAGTTCCCCAAGCATAAGGAGTGGAAGATCCATCGACATGATTTGACGAAGAAAGCTAGGTTAGTCTGGAAATGGCTAGAAACGACTGTGTACCCTAGCAAGAATGAAGAGTATGTTCGTGGACACCAGGCTCACACTATGCATGCCATGCTATCTACTCCACCTAAGTTGGTGGACCTTAGAGAGATTCTCTACGACGAATTCAGAGATCAGAGGATGACAAAGAAGGGCTGCCTAATTTTTTCATGTATGATCACTGCTATGTGCAGTGCAGCTGGAGTGACGGTGGACATCACCGATCCTATGGAGGCCCCTTTGACTCCCGAGTCCTTCAGGAAGACCATCGTGGCACAGATGTCTTCGACTGAGAAACTTTCTGCCCTAGTTGGCAGGCCTGCAGACTCATCTAGTTCCGACGAGGAGCCTCCAGCGCACCCATCACGCACTGCAGGTACATCACAGGATGCGGGCATTTTTGACTTCCGGGGTATGCAGGACTATCTTGATGGTCGCTTCAGCACTCATCGATCCGGACACCGGAAGCTATCCTTTGCAAAGAAAGGGCCATACAAGAGTCACATGCATTTACAAAGACAATATACGCGGCTAGCGAGCACACATGCCGAGATTATGAGAGCCCAGTCCTCCCTGTCGAGCTATTATGAGCAGCAGCAGACTTTTGCCCAGGGTTGGACCACCCAATACGAGGAGCTGCACGGATGGCATGCGGATATGCAGGGTTGGCATCATGATATGCAGGCTTGGCAGTCACTGGCTGGCAGCTCACGCCAGCCAGCAGAGGATGATGATGATGGGGATCGATAGTCTTCTTATTTCTTCTTTTCGGGTAGTACCTTCTTCCCTTCCTTTTCCTTTTTATCCTTTTCACTGGAGACCATCTCTAGTCTAGGTTTGGGGAGGGGGTCGCTTAGTGTACTACCTTTTGTCTTCTTTTCTTCCTGTTCTGTACTTCATACTTTGTTTATTTCTGTATTTCTTATTCGAGTCTATCAGTTTGTTGAGTCTAAGTCTGCCTCCCAAGTCGAGCGTCTATTGCATGTACTGAACCTATTTAATGCTTTTGCTTTGACTGATCCTTGACTATTAGTAGTTTGCATGTTTAAGTTTGCTAAGTTCGTTTCTGTTGTAAATAGAAAGTTTGTTCTAATTCAGTAGTCCAAAAAGCCTGTGAGTAAACCTTAGCCGATGAAAAAATATTGTACCGATGCCTGTGTGATTTAATTCGGGAAGTGCAAACTCCCTCGTTTGCGCCTCATCATTCTCATGTGTACCCTGTGTAAGTTAAGTATGACGAACGACATGTTTTACATTCTTATTTGCTTATGCCAAACCCATTCCAAGAACAGGTTTGGGGAGGAAGTTTATGTGCCCTACTTGTATTGATAAAGACTCTGTTCAGGTTTTTCGTTCTCTCAAAAATTAAATAAGTCTCGGAGTGGATATATGGTACTAGTTACCACCGTTAGTCGTGTTGGGCACATTTCAGATACTACCTATATACCGGCATGGCCCTTAAAAGCTATATGTCCGTGAGGGTTGATGGCGTGTACACCAAACCAGCACGCACAAAAGTGCGGACTTTCGGTAAAACAGACACTACCAAAAAATTAAGACAGAAAAAATATATAAGCATATGGGTCAAATATAAGACTGCAAAAAAGCGTGCAAAAAATGAAAAAATATAAATATTGAAGAAAGAGAGAACGATTGCCTTTTTATGAGTCTACTACTGATTGTTACTGAGCTATGAAAAAGTCCCTTCCGACTTAACTGATTGAGTAAATTGCATGAGGTATTTGAGGCATCTTTGTGACGCAAGTCACCTTCCTTATCTCTTTATATTCTTGAGTGATTACCCCTACTGGACACTTCCAGGAGTGTGAGAGAATAGATGCATATGATCCACTGGTGAGGGACTACTGTGTTAGACTTAAATTCTATTTACTTTGGAAACGAACTTTTTGAACTTGTGCATGTTATTCTGTGAATGTTAGTGTGATGTCAAAGCTTCTACATTTCTTGGGCTTATTATGTACAATCGTAGTCGTGGTAGCTTGGGAGCTAGACTTTATTTCGTGTCTATGTATTTTTTTTCCTTTCTCTAGGTTTTTTAGAGAGTTTGTTGCTTGAGGACAACCAAGAGTTCGGTTTGGGGGGTTTGATGAGTCGGTTTTACATAGTCTCATCTGGTCTTTTTTACCGTCTTTTTGTTATTCTTAAGTATAGTTTTAGTAGTTCTCCTAGAGCCTTTTTACTTGTTTTGTTCCTTGTGGATTTTGCAGGTATTTGGCTAAACCGAGCCAATTGAAGGCAAAAAGGGTGTGTTTTATATGCATCTACAAGATATGGAAGTCCCAATGCCTCGTACGGTTGCTAGAAGTGGAGCGGGGAGGCCAAAATACCAAGAATCGAAGTTAAAAGGAGCGAAATCGAGCAAGAAGGACAAAAAGGGCAAAATCGTAAATTGCCGGAAGCCATGGCGCACGCCAACTCTTCCACCAGTGCGCGAATTTTGCCTCAGTTCGCCGTTTTCTTTCCTTTTCGGATCAGACTTCGTTTTCTTTCTTTGTATTAGAAAAAAACATCTATGACTTTCATTATTCATTCTATTGTAAAAGATTGAACTTTGCTCTCAAGCTAGACCTAGTTTCCAACGATTTTCACCTTGTAATCCGACGATTATCATTGATTGGGAGCGTAATCTACATACTTTCTTGCATCAATCGCTTCAGATTCTTCAGGTTCTACCTAGGGTTTGTGACAACGAAGGGTAAATCTGTATCAATTGATTGATTCCTCGTATTTAGTATTAGATTATGTGTGTTAATCGTTTAATTGATTATTTGATTATGTCTTCGCATAACATGAGTAGCTAAACACCCTGATTATGGGGTGGTGACGGATTCAAGCATGCTAGCTAGGGTTTATGCGTTTATGTATGATCAGGTTACGATTACTTTGTGGTTTTTAGATTAAATTGCATATCCTGCTATTACGTTTGATGCGCAATCCGTCAATATCACTGTTAGATTAAGCATTTGATCCTTGGCAACCAAAACGTTTTTCGTCTTGCTTTAATCTAACAGTTAGTTGCAAACGGTAATAGTAGGATTAGCTTTACTGATCGTAGCTTAGTGAAATTGACGCCTTCACTAATGCTATTCGTTTTCTGAACCCAAGTAGTGACAACTTGAGGTAATCGTTTCCTGTGGATCGCATATTTCTCGTTAGCTAGCTTGCTCTCTAGTCATCACTCCATAATTCTCCTCATTCATATATCAATCTCGTTAAGTGTCAATCATATCTAGTTTTGTCTGCCTAGTTGCTTACTGTTACGATAGTTAATCACTCTGCTGCCGAAGCAAACAAACTTTTACTGCTTTTCATATTGTTACTTCTATTCGTAAACTGAAGCTCAGCTTAGTTAAGTCCCTAAAGACCGACCCCGGGGTTAACTTCACTGCACTACAGGTTTTCGTATTGTTGAGAGTTAGCTCTTGGCTAAGTAAACAAATAATTACAACTTTGATATTGACACATCAGATAGCTCCAAGTCAAAATTGTTGACAACTCCGACTTGGAGTTGCACAACTTATGAGCTTCATGTCGGAGTAGTTGACGACTCCGACTTGGAGCTCTAGCAGCTCCATGTCAGGGATGTTAAGGCTCCAAATTCTATTTTCTTGGAGACCTATAACATGTAGTTGAATAATTTAGTCTTCGTGGAGTTTAAGTGATGTTAAAGTTCGATAGGCACTTATTTGAGCTTTTTCAGGAAAGTTTTGTGTGACCTCTGGAGAATCATATTATGACTAGGCACTTGGGTTGCAATAAAATGAATAAAGGAGGAAGAAGAAAAAAGAAAAGAAACAATTAAAGAAAGTAAAAATCAATAATATTGATGGCATTTTCGTGGATACTGCAGACTCTCTCCTCCACATCTATAAAATGGTAGGCCATGTCATCACCTCCGTTGACTTTTGAGGCTATATGTAATTACAAAAATTTCATGAGTAAAATTTGAATGTATCTGTAATACTTTGAATAGTAGGGGGCGAGGGACAAGTGGGCCAATTGCATGGGTGGTATATGTAAATTTCCCTTATTATATGAGAAGTTAGAATACTGTCCGCGTTTAACAAGGTTATTCGAGATAATTGAGAACGAGCATGGATGAAATCATTCCCAAAAAATAATATAAATACAAAAAAAAAAAAAAAGGTTGAAACAAAACTTGAATTTCATATCACATTGAAGATTGAAATTTTGAGATAAACCATGTTGTTATTCTACTATAATTTGAAAAGGATTGTGTCCGGGATATTATTTCACATGTCTTTACAACAACATTACGTTCGCCGCAATGATTTTGCAAAGGTTACTCAATACGATTAATAGCTCAGGAATGCCTAACCATAGGATCGCACTGAAGGTTTCATCTGTTATCATGCTTTTATGGAATCATGATTAGACTTTCCAGTAGTGCGATCACATAAAATTTTAGTTCATAACTTAGATGGTCTGTATAGTAGATGAGATTAATCAATATGATATGTCAAAATGCTCGGTGATATTGTTGACTGCTTAAATATGGACAACATAAACAAGATGTACGATGTGTTTCCGAGTTTAAATGGACGGAATGGAACCCGATTAAAATCAAAATGGGTTTCCAATTCCCGGCCCATACCCGTCAAATGTTAATTAACGGGTATGGGCGGGATCCAAGTTCAATACAAAAACGCATAACACATATATAACTAATCAGGTCAGACGTTCAACAACCCCTTCCCACAGGTGGACCCCACACTCAAAAAAAATAAGTTTATTATTTTAATAAATCATTTTCCACACCTTCCGATGATTTTTTCCGCTGGAAGTGTTGTTCGAGACCACTGAAAAAGAGAAGTATTATTTTTTCACTAACATAACTTTTCACATGTTTTGGTAGACTTTTACTTTTTTTTTTTGTGGGTGCCTGACTGCCTGGTCCCAACACCCCCTTCGTGCACGTGTGAGGATAAAATGCGCATGAAAGGATTTGTGTTGTTATATTGGGGCCAACATATCACCCATAGAGTTTCATGAAGAATGGCTACTAAAAATTTACTCAATCGAATAATGGTCGGATCGTTACACGTATATACTTAATTATTTTTTTTCCATACCTGACGAGTATCGACGGGTCATAAACTAGTAATCTTTTAAACAAAAAGATAACAAAAGGATAAGTAAAAATCTGAAAACAAATTATATCCAATAGAGAGGGGACAAATGTACCCTCCCTATCCAATTTAAAATGGGCACGTTTCCATAATAAAAAAAAAAATCTTTTTTGTCTAAAAGAAGAAAAAACGTGTATGTGGGTCGCACTCACCATGTTTGCCTCCCATGTTACGGATAAACGTGGTCTTATAAATCCAGTACTGGCAGTCCACAATCCATGCACACCAGTGGAGTACATCCTTCAAATTGCAGAAGCCTTCATTCATCGTCAAGTGTTCAGGTAGTACTGCCAGAATCCTTCTTCAGCATTTCATCACTTTCATAACATTGGAAGTGATTTCTTCATTTGTCTTGAAAACTCAGCTTTTGCTCTTTCATTGGAAATTGCTAGCTAGCTGCTGTTTTCGTCCAAATCAACAAGCTTTGTCAATCTTCTTCTTCAGCTTATCTCTCTGTTTTTCTTTTTGCCTTCGCCAAATTCTCAGCATGTCTATAAAAACATCGAGTAGTTAATTCACTATCTCTAATATATGAAAGTTCCCTGTTTTAGTAAATTTCCTGTTTTATAAAGAATTACAGTTAGTTAGTTATAACAGCTGTTCATTAGCTGCAATTACAGTTATTAGATCTTCAGCAGCTACTTCATCATCTGGACTGTATAAGGAGAATTGCTTGCAAATTGTAAATTACTAGTAGTTCATTTCCTCTTTTTCTTCTTCTTTGCTGCTTTCACTAAGATTGTAACTACATCCTGGTTTGATCTTTAATTAAAGTTTATACGTAATTCATCTTTCTCAGTATTGTATCGATGATAAGCTTCGTTTTGTTTTTTTTGTTTTTGGTTACTATATATTGAGTTGTGTGCCAATTGTGGTTTGTGGCACAGATTTGTGAGACGGGCTAAACTATGGGAAAATTTGTGAACGAGAAGCTGGAATCGGTTCCCTCGAATGTGTTCAATGGCATGGGAAAATCTATGAATGAGAAGCTGGAATCGGTTCCCTCGAATGTGTTCAACAGCATGGCAAAATCTGCAGATGAGAAGCTGGAATCGGTTCCCTCAAATGTGTTCAATGGCATGGCAAAATCTACAGACGAGAAGCTGGAATTGGCTCGCTCAAATGTGTTCAAGAAATCTGAGCTACCCGACGACCAGTCTATTATTAAAATTGAGGGCTATGATTTTAATAAAGGCTGCAACTATACTGACTTGCTTAAGTCCTTAATTTCTACTGGTTTCCAGGCCTCCAATCTTGGGGATGCCATTGAACTTGTTAATGAAATGGTTTCTACTCTTTTCGATCTTACCATTGATTCGATGATCCACCCCTCCCAACCTTTTTTAATGAGCTGAATTTTGGAGAATACGAGGCACATAATATGATATGTCAAATTGCTCCCAATACTAATACTGTCTTTTTTTATTTTTTTAGATAAAATGGAGACTTTCCCATGAGACTCCAACAGAGGATTGCAGTGAAGAGGAAAGAGATCTCTCTTATAGAGAATCTGTGAAGTGCAAAGTGTTTCTCGGTTTCACTTCAAATCTGATCTCTTCTGGGATTAGAGAGACTATACGGTATCTTGCACAGCACCGTATGGTGAGTGGCGGGAATTTATTTTTAAAAATTCAGGGGCTGTAATTCAGATAATGATCTTGTAGTTTATAAATATCAAGTTGCATACGTGATACATTAGTAATTGTAAGATGCTGGGTCATCAGTAACAAACATAATTTGCGATTTGTTAATTAGGAAGCATGTTTAAGCTATCTAATTTGTATGCAGGTTGATGTAATTGTAACAACAGCTGGTGGTGTGGAGGAGGACCTTGTGAAGTGCCTTGCACCCACTTACAAAGGCGATTTCCGTCTGCCTGGAGCCTTTCTTCGTTCGAAAGGATTGAACCGTATTGGTAATTTGTTGGTTCCGAATGACAACTACTGTAAATTTGAGGATTGGATTATTCCAATTTTTGACCGCATGTTAGAGGAGCAAATTTCACAGGTACTCCATTTAATCACCCATTCTGGTAATTGGAACTGCAAAGAACACTACTTACAGGTGTCTAGTATAATGAAATTAACTGTGTAGAAAGTGCTGTGGACACCGTCTAAAGTGATTGCTCGCCTAGGGAAAGAAATCAATGATGAGAGTTCATACTTATACTGGGCATACAAGGCAAGTGATATAGAACACATTCTCCTTATTTTGGCTTCTTTTTCTTTATTCTAAGCCAAATTTAAATCAAATTAATGAATTCCATTCTTAGTTAACCAGTTGTTATTAGAGTTACGAGTCATTTGGTTTTTACGTGATACTGAACATACGTCTTGCTGGCCCTTCTCTTTTGCAGAACAATATTCCAGTTTATTGCCCTGCCTTAACTGATGGTTCGATAGGCGACATGTTATATTTTCACTCGTACAAGAGTGAGCCTGGCCTAGTGATTGACATTGTGCAAGGTAATGCAGACTTTGGCTTTTCTGATTGTCTATTGCTCCTGGATGACTAAATTTGCTCTTATGAACAGATATTAGGGCCATGGATGGTGAGGCTGTCGATGGTGGTCAAAGGAAGACGGGCATGATAATTCTTGGTGGAGGGTTGCCAAAGCATCACATCTGTAATGCAAATATGATGCGCAATGGTGCAGATTTTGCCGTCTATATAAACACTGCACAGGAGTTTGATGGAAGTGATTCCGGCGCCCATCCTGATGAAGCTGTGTCCTGGGGAAAAATCCGAGGTTTAGCCAAGGCTGTTAAGGTTTGTAACGACTGTTTTTGGCTTTATATGCCAGAATTTGAACTGAGACTCGTTGTTACGCAAACTTTAAAACTGTTAACTCTAATAATTTCATCTGATTAACTGATCAGGTGCATTGTGATGCAACTATTGTCTTCCCTCTTCTGGTGGCAGAGACATTTGCCGCAATAAAAAATGGAAATTAAGGCGAATCGCCTGTGAATATTTGTGTTCTGGTATTTCATACTTGAATTATGTGTTGCAAGGCTTCTGTTAATATCACAATTTCCACAATTAGTAGACTTATTATGTGTAATTTTTTTTCTTTCTACTAGCATCTTGCAGTTTTTTGCTATCTTGTGGTTTGTTTGAACTTTGAGCATCCGATGTGTTGTATATGTTTTCATTTGAAGGGGAGTATGTTCCCTTAATTGGATGATTGGTCTGTATGAATGGTTAATTCTTTATTATTAGTATGATGTTTTTATTTTGGTTTTCTTTTTCCTTCATTGAGGCGGAGAATATCACATATTCATTAGTTTTTATGTGGGTAAGTTTTGATAGAAATACAAAAAGAGATATATTCAACATGCAATGATTTTGATATTTACTATTGTTTGCAGTGTTTTGACAACACTATGTGAAACTTGATTCACTGACATCTAATATCTTACTAGGTTTTTGAGTTTATTCCAGACAGTTTTAGTTGTCTTTCTATGAATATTTGATAGGCCAAAGGAGCCAAGAAGATTATGTTATATCAAGGAACTGAGGAAATACTGTCTTATCAGCTGTAAAAGTGTTGTGAACGTGACAAATTGGGAACACTGTGAAACGACTTGCAGAATGGATAAAACTAGAAGACTTGTGTGAAGTCGGTTAGCTTAATATTAAAGGAAGTAATGGAACATGGTGTACTGAAAACACTGATGACAAGGATAATGGATGTGTGGTGTTAGAGTGTGCTGAGGACACTTAGATATAACACTGAAGACACAGGACAGTTAGAAGACGAATCTAACTTGGTTTTCTTTTGCTTAGTGATCAAGAATTCGTGGAATTCGAATCTTGCTAGGAAAAAGAATGTATGTTGATTTCTCTAGTATATATACACATGTAGGTACTAGAATAAATCAATGAGAACATAGAGAGAACACATTGAGATTTCTTGAGAGAAACACGGTGAGGAATAGAGAACAGAGCTTGATATAGCTTGATAGGTTTGGTTGATTCCTTGTAAACTGCGTTTTGGTTCTTGGTTAATAGAAATCTTGGTTATCCTGTGGACGTAGACAATTGTCGAACCACGTTAAATCTTGTGTTTGTGTTTATTTTCTTGCGTTTGTTTGTTGGTTGGTTTGCAGTTTATTTGATTGAATTGGGTTGATTTGATTAACAATTGGCGCCGTCTGTGGGAAGAGAATCAACTGGTATCTATTTATCAATGGTGTCTCCAAAGTTCGACCTCAAACCGTTGGAAGGAAAGACAGACTTTGGTCTGTGGAAGAGAAGGATGGCAGCTCTGTTAATACAGCAGGGTGTGATCGATGCACTGACAGAGGAGTTTGATAAAACCATGTCTAATGCTGATAAAACGTCGATAAAAAACAAGGCGTACAGTTCTTTGTTATTAGCTTTGGGAGATAATGCCCCTATTGAACTTGGTGATCTTTCATCGGCAAAAGCTATATGGGAGAAGCTAGAAGAATTGTACAACGACAAGTCTGATGCAAATAAAATCTATGCCAAGCAACGACTATTAGCATTTAAGATGGTTGAAGGAAAATAAATCATGAGTCAGTTGGATTTGTTCAAGAAGATGGTTGCACACCATGACAATCTGGAAACTGAGAGAAGAACAGGATGAGGAGCCAAGACAAGGCAATTATCTTGTTGAATTCACTCCCTAGGTCTCTTGTTCCATTCAAGGATGCTTTGGTGTATGGGAGGACAGAAGCATTGACAATGGAGGCTATTGAATCTGCATTAAGATCAAGGGAGCAGGATCAGGATGGTGTTCCACCAACACTCAGTACTGGTGAAAGCCTTATGGTGAAACAATATCACAAGTTTCCACCAAAGAAGAAGCAATATCCAGATCAAAGGAAAGCTCAGTATAACAAGGATGGCCCTGAAACAAGGAAGTGTTATTATTGCAAGAAGCAAGGACACTTGAAGAAGGATTGTATGAGTCTAAAAAAGCGCAGAAGGCAAGGTGTGGCGACAACACGAATACTAATTATGGCATACATTACAAACAAATCGAGGCTTATCATCTGCGGAGCTCTTGTTCTTGAGGTACTTCGATCACTCAAACTAGTCAATCAACCGAATGGGTTATGGATTCAGTTGCTCGTTTCATATGACACCTATTAGAGAATGGTTTTCAACTTTTGAGAATAGAAACTGTGGATCGGTTGTTCTTGGTGATGATAGACCATGCATAATAAAGGGTATAGGAACAGTGAGAATAGAGATGTTTGATGGAGTGGTAAGGGATTTGCTTAATGTGAGATATGTACCACACTTGAAGAGAAACTTGATATCTTTAGGATTGATGGATACTAAGGGTTACAAGTATTCAGGTGAGAATGGTGTCCTTCAGGTCAAGAAGGGTGATAAGGTGGTTATGTAGGCTCTTAATAGGAGAGAATTGTATTATCTACAAGGTGAAATCAGAATCGGTGAAGTTTCCGATTATGATGTTCGGGAACACCGACGTTGTTCTGACAACACCGTTCTATGGCATAGAAGACTAGCGCATGTTGGAGAGAAAGGTCTTATGAATTTATCTAAGAAGGGACTCTTAGGTGGAGACAAGATACATAAGATGGAACTTTGTGAGCTCTGTGTGTTAGGGAAGTCCAAGAAGAACAGTTATGGTGTTGGGAAACACACCACACAGGACATACTTGAGTATGTGCATGCAGATTTATGGGGAACGCGAGAACCACCACTAGGAATGGAGGTAGATATTTTTTGTCCATCATTGATGATCTGTCAAGGAAAGTGTGGGTGTTTGCATTGAAGTCCAAGGATGAGACTTTCATGAAATTCAAGGAATGGCTTGTGGAGATGGAGAATCAAACGAACAAGAAGCTCAAGGTGATCAGAACTGATAATGGGCTGGAATTCTTTTCTAATGAATTCAATACCTTCTGTGTTGGGAAGGGCATCTTGAGACACAAGTCAGTCCCTGGAAATCCACAACAGAATGGAGTAGTTGAAAGGATGAATAGAACAATCCTAGAAAGAGTGAGGTGCATGCTTCTTGGATTAGGTTTGTCAAAAAGTTTTTGGGGAGAGGCTGTGACTACGGCAGCACATCTTATTAACCTATGTCCATCATCAGCTATTGGTTTCAAGACACCTGAAGAAGTTTGGAAAGGTACTCATTCAGACTACTCATATCTCAAAGTATTTGGATGCTTAGCTTATGATCATGTTAAGCAAGATAAGTTGGAGGCTAGAGCAGTAAAGTGCTTGTTTCTTGGTTATCCAAAGGGAGTTAAGGGACATAAACTCTGGTGCTTAGAACCAAGGGTAAATAGATGCATCATCAGCAGGGATGTGTCTTTCCATGAAAATGTGATGCCATTATTGAGGAATACTGACAGTGTTGAAAGAACACTTAGTCAGGTGGAGCCTGTCGAAGATGGTGTGTCAGGAACACTGAATATGGAACAGACAGACACTTGTGTGGTGATAACACCAATTTTCGCAGAACATGGTGTTCTGACAACACCACATGCTGAATCTCAGGGAAATACTGACATACATGATCAGGTGGGGCCTGAATCGAATAATCAGATGGAGAGGCATGTGATCAGAAGAAGGACAGGGATAGAGCTCAATAATCCAGATGATGTTGTGGATTATCAACTCATCAGAGATAGAGAACCAAGAGTTAGAACCTCTACTGCAGATCCAGATATGGTGTATTTTGCACTGAATATTGCCGAGGATATTGATTGTTATGAGCCTGAGAACTATCAAAGAGCTATAAGTTGCTCAGAGAAGAATAGTTGGTGCATTGCTATACAACAAGAACTCTTGTCACTTGAAAAGAATCATACATGGGATATTGTAGCTATACCTGAAGGAAAGAAGCTTGTCAGTTGTAAGTGGATCTTTAAAAAGAAACTTGGAGCTGATGGTGAGCAAAAGGTGAAATACAAAGCCAGACTAGTTGCTAGAGGTTTCACACAAAGAGAGGGTATTGACTACAATGAGATCTTTCCTCTAATGGTGAAGCATAGCTCAATCAGGATCTTGATTGCTATGGTAGCTCAATTTAAGCTACACTTACATCAGATGGATGTTACTACTACATTCTTGCATGGGAAGCTGGATGAAGAGATTTACATGAGGATACCTGAAGGTATTGAGGTAGATGACAAGGATCACAAGGTTTGTTTATTGTTGAGATCACTATATGGTCTTAAACAGAGTCCAAGGCAATGGTATAGAAGATTTGACAAGTTTATGTTGAGTCACAAGTTCAGGCGGTGTGACTACGACACCTGTGTTTACTTCTATGGTGAGAATGTCGAAGACATGATATATTTGCTTATTTATGTGGATGACATGCTTATAGCAAGCAAGCATATGAAAGGAATCACTCATGTGAAGAATTTATTGAAGTCAGAATTTGAGATGAAAGACTTGGGAATAGCTAAGAGGATACTGGGCATTGATATTATTCATGGAAGTGATGGAAAGATCATTATGAATCAAAGTGCTTACTTGGAAGGTGTTAAGGAGATTTAACATGCACAAATCCAAGCATGCTACAACACCTCTGGGGTCTCAGATCAAGTTATCTATGAAGTCTTGTCCTAATACTGATGAAGAGAACAGGTGTATGGAGAACACACCGTATGCTAATGCTATAGATTCGATTATGTATTCCACGGTATGTTGCAGGCCAGATTTGGCTCATGCAATGAGCTCAGTAAGCAGGTATATGGATAATCCTGGCAAGGAGCATTGGGAGGCAATTAAGTGGCTGCTCAGGTATATTGGTGGTTCGATTAGACTGGGATTGGTGTTTGAGCAACACCAGACGAGGAATGATGCACTGATTGGGTATGTCGACTCGGATTATGCTGCAAACTTGGATACAAAGAAGTCTTTAACTGGATATGTATTCACATTATTTGGTACAACAGTAAGTTGGAAGTCTACTCATCAACCTGTGGCTGCATTATCAACTACACAGGCATAATTTATGGCCATGACGGAAGCTGTGAAAGAAGCTATTTGGCTCAAGGGAATTCTGGGGCAGTTCGGTGTGTTGCAAACACCGGTGACTATATTCTGTGATAGTCAAAGTGCAATTCATTTGTCAAAACATCAAGCTTACTATGACAGGTCCAAACACATTGATATAAAGTTTTACTTTGTCAAAGATGAAGTTGAGAAGGGTACTATCAAGATTGAGAAGATCAGCACAGATGTTAATCCGGCGGATGGATTTACTAAGTCAATTTTTGTGATGAAGTTTGGATCGTGTCTAAGTTCTATCAAGTTGATGGAAGAAAGGGTTGTGTCCTAACTCTAGGGACATGAATGGTGTGGTATACTGTGGTTACATTAATATGAAGCTAAGGTGGAGATTTGTGAAGCCGGTTAGCTTAATATTAAAGGAAGTAATGGAACATGGTGTACTGAAAATACTGATGACAAGGATAATGGATGTGTGGTGTTAGAGTGTGCTCAGGACACTTGGATATAACACTGAAGACACATGACAGTTAGAAGTCGAATCTAACTTGGTTTTCTTTTGCTTAGTGATCAAGAATTCGTGGAATTCGAATCTTGCTAGGAAAAGGAATGTATGTTGATTTCTCTAGTATATATACACATGTAGGTATTAGAATAAATCGATGAGAACATAGAGAGAATACATTGAGATTTCTTGAGAGAAACACGGTGAGGAATAGAGAACGGAGCTTGATATAGCTTGATAGGTTTGGTTGATTCCTTGTAAGCTGCGTTTTGGTTCTTAGTTAATAGAAATCTTGGTTATCCCATAGACGTAGACAATTGTCGAACCACGTTAAATCTTGTGTTTGTGTTTATTTTTTTGCGTTTGTTTGTTGGTTGGTTTGAAGTTTATTGGATTGAATTGGGTTGATTTGATTAACAACTTGATTCGGAGAAATTTTAGGAGATACTATAAGAGACAATATGTTATGTTAAAGATGATGAGCAGCCGTGGGACTATCTCTGAGGTGTGTCTACTGCAGTATTTATGGAGAAAGTTCTGTCGTAAAATACACGAGTTCAAGCATAACATCATGACTTTGTTGAATCTCTCCTGGTCGTGTGTTTCTCAACCTTTGCTAGGTTATGTCTAGTTATTTTCTCTAGATGATCCTTGAGAACTTAAATTAACTAGATTAGAAAAGTTCGTTCCTTACTTGACTGTTTTTCAACTCAAGCAAGTCTTATAAATCATCATACGCTTGAGTGTATAGTTTCTGTAAATTCAATATTCAAAGATGGTCAATATTTATCACGAGGCCCGGTGGTTAAATATAATTTTCTAGAAAGTTAAACACCTAAATCGACTATGTTATATATTTTCTCTACATCGGGTGTTATCCTAAGTGCTCCGGCTAGAACATTGATGTGTTGCTGCAAATTAGGTACCAGATCCTGGTCCAAATACATTTTAATGTGTATGCTGCTATTCAACATTGTTGTGAAAGGGAGCTTCAAGAGGGCAGAAAAATCATAATATCCACTGGATTAAGCTGCTATCTATGATTTTAGGAAAATTAAAATTGCAGGAACAACATCAAACTAAGGAACATGCCAATTGGATGAATTTTCGAATTAATATAACTTTGTTATGAGAAGCATGTTATCTAATGCAGAGTGTACATACATTCATCTTGGAGCTAAGAAAAGAAAGCGTGGTTTTCAAATTTCAAAATGAAAGCCAAAAGCTTGCAGATAAGTAACTTTGATGCTGGAAAACTCTCTTGGCTTGGAATTGTGTTCGTTTGAAGGTGCTTTTTTGTCAGTCTTTATTTCACTTGTACTGTAATCAGCATCTAGAAAAGCAATAGTACGTAGTAGTTATTTTAGAACACAAATGCAGTATGCACACCATTTTAACATAAATAGGCACGGTGCTAGCACCCTTATTAGCACAAGTCTGAGCAACCATTAGTTAGACGAGACGTTTACAGATAATCATACCAACCCACAACAACTTGAGAAATTTGCACGCGAGTATATCATCTGCCAGGTGCTTGTTAAACTCGATTACGTCCTTCCACGATGCTAACCTATACCCAGATACAACATCAGGCCTACAGCAGTACTTCCTCCGCATACCGTGTTATAGTAGAAAACTATACCTTGAGGCTTCACAACTCACAAGCTTCATCAGTTTCTCATGATACTTGGCATAATTAGTTTTATTAGCACCCACAAAGGAAAGTCGAAACTCTCTTCACTCTTTGGCTGCATCAGAAATCAAACCATTTGTAAACCAAATATTTTAAGAGCAATAATGTAGGTCAAACACGGCGACAATTAACAAAATGGTAAGCTTTATATGGATGAAATTGATCTTGTGATGTACACCAGCCTTAGTAACTATTAGCATGTATAAATCTTTGCGGATTTAAGCTGATTTCTGTCATCGGGTTTGCGTATGTAATTCAGTTTGTCACCCAGATCGTGGATCTTTTTTTCCGGTTTGGGTAATGTTATTCGCTCTATAAGTGAATGCAAACTCTTCTATTTTTTGGATTAACAGTATGATATGTTACAACTGTTTAACAGTGCATGCATAATCACCTAGTTTATCAGGTCAAAGAATCCAATGAGAATTCAACGGTGAACTAGCAATTAAACACACATCTGGAGCGTCTTGGAGCATTTAGCAGTTAATTACTCCCTCCCTTCTTTATAAAACTTATCATTTTACTATTCTGCAGTCAACTATCTTCGACTTTGACCGTTAATTACTTTGAAATTATAATAGTAAATACTCCCTCCATTTCAGAGAAAGTGTTACATTTTAACTTTGATCATTAATCGTTTGAGTTTAATAACAATTCTCATAAACGATAATATTAAATAATTTAATAAAATCATATAATAAAAATTTAATTACTAAATTTTCATTATATAATTTTAATAATTTATTTATTAATATCGTTTAAGAGTAAATTGTGGTCAAATGCGGAGACAGTTGACCGCAGAATAGTAAAATGTAACACTTTTTCTGAAATGGAGGGAGTAATTTAATAAAATCATATAATGAAAATTTAGTAATTAATATATGATTTTATTTGTTTGGAGAATGAGAATATATTGCTCGGGTTCTAAAAAAAAAAGTAATTTGTGGTCAAAGTCGAAAACAGTTGACCGGTCAAAGTCAAAATGGAAAGTTTTATAAAAAACGGAGGGAGTAGGAGTTAGGGATTGTACTTGTACAGTATGCCTAACTGCTTGTACAGGGTTGTTTAATTACTTAATTGGTTGAATAAACGGAGCTTATTTAAACCTATCATTCGATAATCTCAATTCTTATTCTTCTCTGATACTTTCTCATCTGTAATACAGTTAATTTGGTTTATAATCAAGAACTAGACATTTTGTATCCTAGCTGAAACTCAATAGCATCTTATAAAACCTTCACATTTCTCTGTTTTTTCAATCTCTCGACAAGTTTGGAGGCCAAAACATATTCACAAATTATAATTTGAATTTGGACGTATGAGGAAATACTACTATTATTAAGGTGTACTGGAGGATTTTAAGTCCGCCAGAAATTCCGAATAATGAATCATGCTTGAAACCGAATCTTCCATGTTTTAATCACCAACAAAATGCCTTCTGAATTTTACTCCATCCATCTCTCATAACTTTGTTTGGTTGTTGTTAAACGCAACACCAAATATTTGCGTACTTAATTAAAATGTCCTTAACTGAAAAAAAAACTTATAAAATTAACGTAAAATCGAAATAACTCGTTTACACAATAACATTAACATGCACGATTGAATACAAATTACAACAATAAAAAACATCGAAAATTTTTCACAAAATTTTATTTTTGTGAAAAGTGGAAAAAGTTGGGAAATTTGTAGAGAAATTGAAAAAAGAAAAAGAAGTGGAAAAAAAAAAAAAAAAAGGGATGAAATGTCCGGTTTTGAGAACCGGCCATTTCATCCTCCTCTCTCTCTGTTTTTTTTTTTCTTTCAATTTCTCTACAAATTTCCCAACTTTTTTAAAATGGCCGGTTTGACCGGCAATTTTTTTTAAAATTTTAAATTTATTTATTTTGAATTTGCAATTTTAACTTTAATTCGAATTTGAATCGAAATGCTTCCGAATAAAAGGTTAAAGTTGTAACCTTTTATTCGGAAGCATTTCGATTCAAGTTCGAATTAAAGTTAAAGTTGCGAATTCAAAATAAATAAATTGAAAAATAAAAAAAAAATTAAAAAATTTGCCGGTCAAACGGACCATTTTAAAAAAGTTGGAAAATTTGTAGAGAAATTGAAAAAAAAAAAAGAAGTGAAAAAAAAAAATTGTGAATTTTTTTTTTCAATTTCTCTACAAATTTCCCAACTTTTTCCACTTTTCACAAAAAAAAAAAAAGTGAAAAATTTTCGATGTTTTTTATGGTTGTAATTTGTATTCAATCGTGCATGTTAATGTTATTGTGTATGTGTAAACGAGTTATTTCGATTTTACGTTAATTTTATAAGTTGTTTTTGAGTTAAGGGCATTTTAGGCCAGTACGTAAATATTTGGTGTTGCGTTTAGCCAAAAAGGTGTTGCGTTTAATATTAGTGATTTGTTTTCCCATTTATATTAATTTATCACCTAAGACTGCAATTGATTATACATGCATAAAGTTTTCAATTACGGAGCAATTATTATAAAGAAGTGTCATATATCATCACACATAATTAATGACCTACAAGTCTTTGAACCGATGCAGTTGCCACTTGCCAATAACTGGACCATACACAATTTATTCAGAATCTAAATATGTAGGCCTGGTAAACTTTGTGTTTCAATTTAGAATGAGAAACCTATATTTCATTCACAAAATAAACTATGTGTCGTGTGTGAACAAACATGATGAAATTCTAAGTATTCATGAATCATGGTAATTATTTCACTTCCACGAACTATCCATCAACCTTAAAATTCCGACGAGCATGGCGACACTAGTGGATGTTGCAATTATGTCCCCTAAATACCTTTCATGAATTTTATTACAAAACCAATAATTAGTGTTAGTGTCAACTATTAGCCATAATTCAATGTCAAAATCAAATCGTACAATAACTGAGTCAAATAATTGTGATCGACGCAATGAGCCAAGAAATTTGCACAAGAATTAAGATGAAATAATTGAACAAGAGGAAGAGTTACTTTCATGACCAAACAATGGCGCATGATCGAGACTAGTTGGGCTTAGTAAATGTTATCTGTAACTTGTGTTGACGGTAATCACCATGTTTGTTGGGTAATTACACAACATGAAATTAACAGACACATATTAAGCGCAAGTCTCTATCCTCATAATTTAATTTAATTTAAATTAAACAAGAGATTAGGACACAGATCTATCAATTAACTAGTTATAGTCAGAACCAGTTTTAATTGTATCATCATTAATGTTTCCCGGATTTATGCTAAGAGTCAAGACGCATGGCTTAAGACTATGTAATATATACAAAAATTAATCACTTAACAACAACTATTACATATAAGGACATATCGCTGAAACTATTACACATAAGGACATTTAATTTTCTGAGACCTAAATCAACCGTGACTGGATAAAACTACCCCTCGCTATTTCAAATTAAACTGTTCGTGTCTCTTCTTCCATAAGCTTCCAATCATTTCGCTCCCAAATTCATTTCGCTCATTTCTCTTCATTTCGCTTTTTCAATTCGCTCTTTCCGTTCAATTTCTCCGTCCGAAAATGGTAGATAGCAAGAAAACGACTGGATCCTCCAGCAAAAATGAAGATACCAAGCCGAAAATTGAGAAAGGTACGAAACAACCCCATTTTTTTCTATTTTTTCTGTTCATTTTGGTTAGTTTCATGTGCATGTGTGCTGGTTTCATGGCTTGTATGTGCTGGTTAGTTTCAGATCTATATTGGTTTAGTTTATGCTCAATTTTGGTTAGTTCCATGAGCATGTGTGTTGGTTTCATTGCTTGTCTGTGCTGGTTAGTTTCATGAGCATGTTTGCTGGTTTCATGGCTTGTTTGTGCTGGCTTCAAATCTATAATGAGTTAATTTCATAGAAAAATGAGTTAGTTTCATTGTCTGATTTTCGCCTGTTTGTGTTGAATCCATGAAAACAGAAAGTTTTGTATTATTGGTTAGTTTCATGAGCATGTGTGTTGGTTTCATGGCTTGTATGTGCTGGTTAGTTTCATGAGCATGTTTGCTGGTTTCATGGCTTGTTTGTGCTCGTTTCAGATCTATAATGAGTTATTTTCATTCTCATTTTCACCTGTTTGTGTTGATTCCAGGAAAACAGAAAGTTCAACAAAAACCCACTGCAACTACATTCAACCGTGGCGAGCTAAAAGAATTTAGGAGTGTAAAACATGAACAATGGTGTACTGTATGTTATTTTAAGTTTCAGGAATGTAAAGCATATCCTATGATCTATGTTTATATTAGTTTCAGGTGCCTTTATATTAGTTTCAGGTGCACTGAAGTTAGTTTCAGGTGCCTTTATATTAGTTTCAAGATCTTTTATGTTAGTTTCAGAACCACAAAACCTAGTTTCATGTTCACTAAGGTTCACTAAAGTTAGTTTCAGAAGAACTCATAATTCTAAAACCCTAGGGGAAAATGGTGAACCCTAAATCAACTTAATTTGAATACCTCCTCCGGGAGCTACGGTCTTAATTAGGGTTTAGGGTTTAGAACGGGACCCGTCCTAAACCCTAAACCCTAATTAAGCGATTGTCGGGCCTCTCATAATTCTAAAATCCTAGGGGAAAATGGTGAATCCCAATCAACTAAAACTCATAATTCTAAAATCCTAGGGGAAAATGGTGAACCCCAATCAACTAAAACTCATAATTCTAAAACCCTAGGGGAAAAAGGTGAACACTAAATCAACTGAATTTGAATACTCCCTCCGGGAGCTACGGTCTTAATTAGGGTTTAGGACGGGTCCAGGGGCTACCGCCCTAGACCCATCCTAAACCCTAATTAAGCGGTTGTCGGGCCTACAATGTTAGTTTCAAGATCTAGTCTGTTAGTTTCAGCAAAAATAGTATTAGTTTTAGATTCATTAAAGTTAGTTTCAGGCCCACTAAAATTAGTTTCAGGCCCACTAAGCTTAGTTTCAGGAACTCAGAAGTTAGTTTCATGTTCATCAATGTTAGTTTCAGCTTCACTAAAAGTTAGTTTCAGGTTCATTAAACTATTTTCAGGAACTCAAAAGTTAGTTTCATGTTCATTAATGTTAGTTTCAGGAACTAAAAATGTTAGTTTCAGGTTCCATCACACAACACAAAAGGAAAAATTCTAAAAAACAAAAACACAGAAAGAATGTAAACAATGTTAGTTTCAAGATCTTTTCTGTTAGTTTCAGCATCATTAGTATTAGTTTCAGAAACTAATAAAGTTAATTTCAGGTTCATTAAAGTTAGTTTCAGAAACTCATAAGTTAGTTTCTTGTTCATTAAAGTTAGTTTCAGGGCCAACAATGTTAGTTTCAGAACAAAATACAACATCATTTGTATTAGTTTCAACATCATTAGTATTAGTTTCAGGAACTCAGAAATTAGTTTCTTATTCATTAAAGTTAGTTTCAGGAACTCATAAAGTTAGTTTCAGGTTCATTAAAATTAGTTTCAGGAACTCTGAAGTTAATTTCATGTTCATCAAAGTTAGTTTCAGGTTCCATCACACAACACAAATGGAAAAATTCTAAAAAACAAAAACACAGAAAAGAATGTACTAATGCACTCTGCCCTGAAAATAGTCAAATCAAAATCCTTCAACTGGAATTTCTCGATTGCGATCTCCCACAGATTAGAAAAACGTGAAAACAATTTCTATGCCAAAAGCATGGCTAAGACCATTACATGTCAATGAAATCCATTTCGAAAACGAGAAGAAAAAAGGCGAAAATAGCAAAGAGAGATGAGGAAGAAAGCGTGCTGGAGAAGAAAGCGAGAGAAAATAAAAAGTGAGAGAAACAAGTCCGTACTGTACTGAGGCTGGAGAATAAGAAAGGAGTAAGGGTATTTTGGGAAAACAGGGAAGGAATTAGGGTACAGAAAATTAGAATGGACTTTTTTGTAAGCCTTTTATTGAGCAGGCCTTATTTGTAAGTCCACCATGTAAAGTGGCATGTTTATGTACTTTTCTTAAAAAATAATTGTCTCGATCAAATCGAGTTGAATTAATATATTCCTATAAAGTAATGCACTCCATAATATAATTACTTTTACTGTTCTTAATTTTCAATATGAGCGGACTGTAAAAGCTCCAATAATTATGTACCCTCCGTCCCGGAGAACTTGTCCACTTTTGTCATTTGGGCATATTTATAACTTGCGACCAAGGATATTTGAGAAGGGAAAATCTTATTCTCCAACTGACGCTTCTTTGAATAACATGATGTATTGAAAATAACATGTATTTAAATGCACTTGATTTTAATGGTATGAACTACTACGTGATAAAAAATATAATTCTATTCATATCATCAAAATGATCATTTATTTAAGAAAATATATTCATAGTGATTTAAAATTTAAGCAAGTTTTGTCTTTAATATACAAGTACTACTTTAAGTTATATATAATCCGGGAATATTCACATCCGGAAATATTAGTATGTGGTATGGAGTGGAGCCAAAAATTTAAACTAGGGGAGTGGGAGAGATCTAAAAAGATGGAAAATATTACAAATGAACTCTTTTGTTCAACGCATTATGCGCCTCCTGACTCCGTCTATATGTCAATCACTATATCTGGATCAAAAGATCCCAAAAATTCCGAGATACTTTCTGAGTGTTTGACATTCGACTCAAAATTCAATTTGAGTTGGAATCCGGGATTGATAAATGGTAGCTCAATTGAAGTTGTTTGAAATTTTGCGTTTGGTATTGAATTGTGATTTTAATAAATGTTTAGTAGTATATTTTTTAGTCTTCAAGTTTTGAGTTTTAGAGTTGATGAATAATAATTTAATTCGAGTAACATTAGTATAAAGTAGAGAAACGAATACAAAAATTTTTTTTTGCAAAACTCAATTGAAGTCTATTGACAAACACGCGGTTTAGTTTTCCATCCTACTGATACAAAATTAATAATTATGATATTTCTAAACTGTCTAGAAACTTTTATTACATTTTTAAACTTTTCCTTTACTATTTCCAGAACATTTTGGGTGAGATTAACAAGCAATCTCTTCTTCGTTTACAATCAAACGATCAAGTAAACAAACAATCGCGCAAACGATAACAAATCAACACAAGAGATTATGTGGTTCAGCTTTGTAAAGCCTACATTCACGGCAAAACAATCAATGATCTTATTGCCACCAATCGAGTACAATTACAAGCTTTCAATCAACAATGATCAAGCTCGAATACACAAAACCTATTCTTCTACTTTTCAGATTTACAGAAGAAAATGGTTTACAATCGATTGAATTGAAAGTGAGAGAATGATGTTCTAGCAACAGATGATGATGAAGGATGCTCAATTTATATCTGGAAGAAGGAAACCGTCGCGCAATTGATCAGATAAGCCAATAACATAAGTCGTGCTCTGTTTTCATTCTGTTAGTGATTATAATGGCTTGTAACGGCCAAACCAATCTCAGCCATTGATTTCGCCAGATCAAATCCCATCCGTCCATTCATCGTTGAGCTATAATCTCACAATCTCCACCTTAGCTCAAAGATCTTGACATACCTCCCTTCACTGTCCATTTATAGGTAGAACAACCAACCATTTAGGCTCCCTTAAGGCTAGAGCATGCCTCAGTAACACATCAATCAACAGATGAAGCGTGCAGACACCTCACCAAATCTGCACAATGATGAAACTTTGCAGCTGTAAGAGGTTTAGTGAAACTATCTGCAGCATTCTCAGTTGTGTAAACTTTCTCCACCTTGATAGAACCACTTTCAATGATGTCTTTGATGAAATACAACCACACATCAATGTGCTTTGTCCTCTCATGGAAATGTTGATGTTTTGACAGCTGAATTGCACTCTGATTATCACAGAACACTGTGACACAATCTTGCACAATCCCCAGCTCCTTTAGCAATCCATTCAGCCATATTGCTTCTTTAATAGCCTCAGTGACATCAATAAATTCTGCCTCAGTAGTTGATAAAGCCACTATAGATTGTTGAGTACATTTCCAGCTTATTGCAGTTCCATATAGAGTGAAAACAAAACCTGTGACTGATTTTATGGTATCAACATTAGATGCGAAATCGGCATCTACATATCCTTTCAGAGGTAACTCATTCTCTTTAGTTACTTGAAACTTGAGACCATGATTCAGAGTACCTTTAATATATCCGAACACACCCTTAACAACATTCCAATGATCCATACCAGGATTGCTCATGTACCTGTTGATCATACTCATAGCAAATGCTAAATCTGGCCTACAACATATCATAGAATACATTATACTGCCTTCTGCACTAGCATAAGGAATTGAGCTCATTTTGAACATATCTACTTGAGTAGTAGGACACTGACTCATTGACAACTTAACACCAGGATATATAGGCACATAAGCAGGTTTTGAAAGATTCATATTGAACCTAGCCAGCACTTTAGATAGATAACTAGAGTGAGAGAGTGACAAACTTCCATCAATATCATATCTGACTATATCCATGCCTAAAATTCTTTTAGCTTTCCCCAAATCCTTCATTTCAAACTCAGAACTCAATTTCAACTTTAAATCACATATATCTTCTATTGATCTCCCATCAATAAGAATATCATCAACATATAGCAACAGATAAATGCAATTCTCATGTCAAGCATTTGATAGATAAATACAGCTATCATACCTGCTTCTTTTGAATTGAATTGAGCTCATGAAATCATCCAATCTCCTGTACCACTGGCGAGGACTTTGCTTTAGACCATATAATGATCTTCTCAAAATACAAGCCTTGTTTTCTTTGTTCTTGACATGAACTCCATCTGGTATCTTCATGAAAATTGTTTCTTCCAGCTTACGATGAAGAAAAGTTGTCTTCACATCCATTTTTGAAGATGTAAGTCCCACTGAGTAACCATAGTTAGTAAAACTCTGATAGAAACATGTTTAACAACTGGAGAGAAAATCTCAGTATAATCAATTCCTTTCTTCTGAGTAAAACCTCTTGCAACCATTCTTGCCTTATATCTGATTGATTCTTGAATACCAGTCTCAGATTTTTTCTTAAAGATCCATTTGCAACCAACAAGCTTCTGATTCTTAGGTGCAGTAACAATATCCCAAGTGTGATTCTTCTCTAATGACAATAGCTCTTCCTGAATAGCTGAAATCCATTTATCACTCTCAGAACAGCTTATAGCTTCTTGATAAGTTGCAGGCTCTGAGTAATTAATATCTTTAGCAACAGATAGTGCATAAGATACACTATAGGATTTTCCTATTCTTCCATAACCAAGCATATCAGGAGCAATCTTATTTGTTCTCTTAACTCTATCTTTAGTCAGTTCATAAGAAGATAGGTTTTCTGTAGCTTCAGACATCTCACCAGTATTATGATCAACTGGATTTGTCATTTCAGATGACAATTGTTGTTTTTCATCATTAGTATCACACAATTATTCTTCTTTATGCTCATGATTGATAGGTGTGGCATGATCATCTACTACTTACTCCACCTCAAGTTCTGTAACCTGTTGGCTTGTTTGAGTGGCATTATTTGCTCATTGAAAACCACATCTCTGCTAATGATGCATTTCTTTTGACTAATGCTCCATAGCTTATATCTCTAACACCTGGTGGATATCCTAAGAAGATACACCTGACAGCTCTATGATCTAATTTATCTTGTCTTGTGCGTGCCAGAGCCAAACAACCAAACACTTTAATATGTGTGTATGATGGAGGCTTCCCTGACCAAATCTCTTCATGTGTTTTATGATTGAGTGGTGCATCTATTGATCAAGTCACAAGCTGTAGTAGATACTTATCCCCAGAAAGTTTTACTCAGACCAGAGCTTATCAACATACACTTCACTCTTTCAAGCACAGTTCTATTAAATCTCTCTGCAACTCCATTTTGTTGAGGAGTACCAGGGATTGTTTTATGCCTTACAATTCCCTTCTCTTAGTAGAAATCATTGAATTCTCCTGACATAAATTCTAGACCATTATTTGTCCTTAAATGCTTGATCGTTTTCCCATTTGATTCTCCACTTCAACTGACCAATCTCTGAATTTCATGAAAGTCTCATCTTTTGATTTTAGTATGATCAACCAAACCTTCCTTGAGAAATCATCTATAATGGATAAGAAATACTTACCACCACTTAGAGTTTGAGTATTGGTTGGACCCTAGAGATCTGAGTGAGGATAATCTAAAGGAGCGCTTTAGTGACATGTTTTGCATAATCAAAACCTGTCTTATGAGATTTGCCTATAACACAATTCTCACAGAACATTAGTGTAGTTATCTGATCATCACCAAGTAGATTTTGCTTAGATAGCTCCTTCAAGCCTTTCTCACTTAAATGCCCCATTCTGGCATGCCATAGTTGAGTGTTATCAACATAACTAACATTTGCAGACATTTATGTGACAGTGCTTCCATCCAAGTAATACAGACCATTATCTTTAATGCCTCTCATTACAGCTATCTCTCCTCTCATAACTGTAAAAAAACCATTCTCAGATTGATATTTATGACCATTACCATCTAGCATACCCAGTGAGATCAAGTTTCTCTTCAACTTTGGAATGTATCTGACATTAGGAAGAATTCTGACCACATTATCAAACGTTTTAAGCCTTATATCACCATATCCTTCAATTCTGCATGGATAGTCATTTTCCAGTAATACAGATCCACCTCTTTTACTTTTAAAATTCACAAACCAATCTAGATTTGCACTCATATGAAATGAACAACCAAAATCTAACACCTAACACTTATTAGAAATGGAATTAGTGACTGGACAAGCTTCATAAATAACAAGTACCTCAGCATCACCATATGAATCTTCAGCTATATCTGCAGTGTTTATAGCTCCAATAGATTGAATTTTGCCAGCTTTCTTGTGTCTCTTGAATTGAAAACATTGCTTCTTAAGATGCCCAGGTCTGTTACAGTAAAAACACTTTCTCTTCTCAGCATCATAACCTTCTATGTGCTTTCCCTTATCACTTTTCTTGACATCAGAATAATTAAATGTCTTGTTCTTGCCTTGAAGCTTGTTGCTCCACCTTGTTCTTATATTCAGGATCTCAGCAGTAATATCTTGACTGGTAGAAGGTCTCCTGTGCAGATCTTTGTTTCTCAGAGCAACATCAACATCTTCATAAGTGATCTTAGTGCTTTTACTAATCACAAGCGCATCAATGAAATGCTCATATGATTTTGGCAAAGCTCCCAGAAATACCAGTGCCTTATCTTCATCTGATATTGTGATTGATACACTCTCAAGATCTTGACAAATTTTATTAAACTCATCCAACTGATCAGAGAGAGATCGATCGGTATTGATCTTGAAAGCAAACAGTTTCTTCCTGAGATGAAGTTTTGTTTGCATATGTTTTTGAATTATACATCTCTTCCAATTTCTCCCAAACTTAGCAATTTTGATCTTCACAACTTCTGTCAAAACCTTATCTCCCAGAGATAAGATGATAGTACTGTAAGCTCGTCCCATGATTGATGCCTTCTCCTTTGCATCAACATCATCTGCAAATCCTTTATCGCCGCATCCAAGCCTTGATGAACTAGCAATGCTTCCATCTTTGCTTTCCACAAACCGAAATCGGTTTTCTCTGTGAATTTATCCACATCAAACTTTGTAGAAGATCCAATTGATGATCGAACACAAGAAGAGATCAGAACTTCCCACATACGACGCCACTTGTTGAGATTAACAAGCAATCTCTTCTTCGTTCACAATCAAACGATCAAGTAAACAAACAATTGCACAAACGATAACAAATTAACACAAAAGATTACGTAGTTCAGCTTTGTAAAGCCTACATCCACGGGAAAACAATCAATGATCTTATTGCCATCAATCGAGTACAATTACAAGCTTTCAATCAACAATGATCAAGCTCGAATACACAAAACCTATCTTCTACTTTTCAGATTTACAAAAAAAAACGGTTTACAATCGATTGAATTGAAAGTGAGAGAATGATGTTCTAGCAACAGATGATGATGAAGAACGCTCAATTTATATATGGAAGAAGAAACCATCGTGCAATTGATCGGATAAGCCAATAACATAAGTCGTGCTCTGTTTTCGTTCTGTTAGTGATTATAACGGCTTGTGATGAGTCGGTTTTAGACCATCTCATTTGGTCTTTTTTACCATCTTTTTGTCATCCTTGAGTATGGTTTTATTTAGTTTTCCTTGAATATTTTTACTTGTTTTGTTCTTTGTGTGTTTTGTAGATATTTGGCTAAACCGCGCTAATGGAAGGAAAAATGGTGTACTTTGTATGCATCTACAAGTTATGGAGTTCCAATTGTTGGTCCAGATAACGGCAAAGTAAAAGCCTATGGGGGGGGGGGTGAATAGTCTTTTAAAACTTTTATCGATAAACACAGTTTCTCAGAAACCTGGGGGTTTCTGATACTTAAATTCAGAGCGCGGAAGACTTTAAGATAGGTAAATGCAGAAACAATAAGTAAGTGTGTGTGTGTGCTTTGAAAATGTAAATCTGAGCGGTAAATAATAACAAGAAGTATAGTGGTATCTGGAGGTGGCGTAATCCTCCAACTAATCCACTTCGGTCTTTCTGAGACCTAGAATTCACTAGAACAGATAATTGATTTCACCTTACAATAATCCTATTCTAAGATTCCTAAACAAATGGTTCCCAACCAAATGTTCCCCCCTGAGTTATTCCCCAGCTCCTAGAGCTAAGTACTTCCTCTACTCAGATAACCTTGGAGTTATTCCCTGATTTCCCAAATCAAGTACTTCCTCTACTCCACGCCTTGATGGTGTTGGTTATAAGGTTTGTCAGAGAGGCTTATCGTATAACTTTTCAGTTATGTTTTCAGAGAGCCTAATAGAACAAGACTACTTAATACACTTGTTTAGTGGATGACAGTCTGCTCTTTACTGACCCAAGTAATTGGTGTCCGTTCTGGAGAATGAGCTTCAAAAAGGGTATCTGATAGTTCAACTCTTTCATGAATAACAATCTCTTGTTAAGGTTCAGGACAACTTAGAACTACTAGTGATTCTTCAAGCAACAGAAAGCTTTAAGAAAGGGTAGTAGAGTGCTTGAGAGAATACTTTGCTTGATGGTAAGTTTTCAAGATAGAGCGTTCTAAGGTATGTTCTTCAAGCATCTAAGTGTGTGATATATATAGATAAATTTGAGAGGCGTTTGAATTGTATCCGTTGTGCTCTCTATCAAATTATATCCGTTTATATCTTGAACTATGTACTTAGAAGTCACTATCTCATTTTTCAGAGAGGACTGCTTTTTGCAGAATTTCTGCCGATGCATTTAATGCATAGTACTGTTCATTGTCCTTTGGTCTCAACGGATACATGAGCCTTTCTGATGGCTTGCATGCTCCATACTCATGATGTCATATGTCCAGAATCATATCCCGAAAATAAGTTAATATACTTAAGAAAGGATTAAGGATATAGTCTTTCTTAGTTAGACTAAACCTTTGTGTCTTCATAAACCTTGTGCAATCTTCAGTCTTCTAATCTTCAGAAAAGCTCCATTGCTAGGATTGATCTTCATGGTCTTCTTGAAATAAAAATTACACTCAGAGACCTATAATCCTAATACAAGATTTACTAGACTAATCATACTCAGTGATTTCCTCTTTTACAATGTTCAAGTGAACCAAGAGCACTTAATCACCTTTCTGGCTAAGATAAAAACATGTGATGAGTGATCAAAATACTAACAGATATTCCTAACAAATTTCCCCCTTTTTGATCAGTCATCCATGACTATCTTTCAAGTCCTATTACAAAATTGTAATCCTGGAAGTGAAAACAATCCACCACTTAATCATTTCAAATGATATTCAATTTTAGTTGAATTAAGTGCAGAAAGTAAACATCAACCAAATCACATGAAGTGATCTTTGCTGATAAGTTGTCATATATTAAAATGTATCTGAGAGTATGATCTTCAGATAGGTATAGTTTACAGAGTAAGATGCAACTTTTACAGATAGAGAATTTTAGAAACAATCAATAAGATTACAAAAAGTAATAAAACATACTAAGTAAATTAGAACAAAGGAGAGTCCAAGCTCCAAGAGAGTATTCTAATGTTACTAGTCTTCAAGTCTTCAGAAACATAACTTGGGTTCAGATACCTCAAGTTCTTCAGCACCCTTTCTGGATCAGTTGACATGATCGTCCACTTTTCTGCATTCTTGGACATAGTCATAAAGAATCCTTCTAACAGAGAGCTCTATCTTTCTGGATAAGTCACATATTTCATGGTAACTCTTACCAAGCTTGTGATTCTTCCGCAGAAAATGTTTGACCTGTATACTTTCCCTGCACCTGTGCATGGTCTACTTGCAGCTAAGATAGGTTGAAATACTTGTATATTTCTTCCAGATAGTGTATATCATCTAGGTATTCATCCAATGTCATATAGAATGACTCATAGGTTGAAACACCTAGTTTGTTCTTCCTGTTGTAGCTACCATCCAGTTTTCTTACCTTGTGTACATCATCAGGTTTTGGGTAAGGACAGGCAAAAGAAAGATCCATCTTTCTGGCTTCATTCCTCTTTTCTACTTCAAAGTTTAACCAGGCATGAAGGTGCTCAGGTTTTAGCAAATCTGGCTTGCCTTCTCTCCATTTCAGGATCTGGTTGAGGATGGGAGTTGGAAACTTATCATTGACTAGTAGATGTTGTAGTTCCAGAATCCAATACCCTCTCTTGTTCAGAATGCACCTATATGAAGATTCTTCATTACTAGTCTTCATATACTCAATGTGGGCATCAGTTGGTCTTTCTTGATGTGTTTCATTGTTTATTCTGCCAAACCGAAATCCTTCTTGCTTTTCGCTTTGGTGGCCTTCTCAGGAGATCCTCTAACCCTTTCTTCCCTTGAAATGTCTTTGGTGGATGTTCCTTGTATAGACTTGGTGTTGCCAGAAGGAGTTCTGGCTGCTAAGGGCTTTACTGCCAGAGGAGGTTGTGAAGTAGTTGCTTGTCTCCTTTTCTTGTGAAGTGGATGTTTATCAGAATCATCCTCATCATCATTGTAGTCCAAAATTGGAGACTTGCAGCTTTCTTGGCCTCTTACTTCTCCTTCTTCCTTTTCTTCTTCTTCAGAAGTCTTCTTCTCTTCTGAGATTCTAAGGGACTTGGTTCCCTTAGTGACCATACTTCTCAGCCTTCTGGCTGGTTGATCTGGAACAACTTCTTCAGCAAGGGTGTCTCGGTGGTGTCCTTAATGACAAGTTGACTTGAGGAGGGAGGATTTGATTGTTTTCTTTTTCTTCCTCTGCCTTTCTGAGGTATCTCTTCTTCCCCCTTAGTCATGAATGACTGACTCATGATAGCATAAGCTTCAGAGAGAGTGTCAAAGTTTTTCTGGAGATTGTTGTGCACCCTAACTAATTCTTGAAGTTCCTTCTTCAGCTCGTTGTCTGTAACCAGCCTCGCCTTTCTCATTGAGCTCTTCAGCGACCTTAGGATGGCGTTGCTTGCGTGATGCATGGTCGGCTTCATTCAATGCTTGCATTAGCATTGTTACAATCCTCATCCCCGACCAACCCTAGGTCTTTCCGAGAGAGAGCGATGTTGGTTGCTCTGAGTAAAGCGTGACCAAAGGCTTCATCTCTTCCGGGACGGATTTTAGCACTTCAGATTGGGCAACTAGTGTCTTTCCGAGTTCTAAAAGACACTTTTTCCTGCAGTGCTCTTCACTTCTTGAATTACTTGGTGCAGAGAATATATGAGGAGCAAGTAGGGCTCTTTTGTGCTGAGTGACAAGTCTCTCATCTTCTGCTTCAGTGATCAAGTTGTGGGTTTCAGCATCACTATCATAATCCTTTTCTTGGATTGTTTGCAGATTGACAATCTTCTTCTGCTTTCCATCAAGTGTGCTGGCCTTTTGAGAAGATGTAGAAGGTCTTTCTGATGCAGTCGCAGCATCATGCTCTTCATCATCATTGTCATCCATTGCATCTATTTCAGCAGCTGTGACAACAATGGCATTCTTCAAATTTCTTTACTCATCTAGGAGTGCCAATTCTTTGGCATTAGCTTCTTCGAGCTTTTTGATTTTGGCTTCCTTTTCATCAACAAGAGCTTGAGTCTCAATGTTGATTCTCTTCTCTTCTTCCAATACCTTTCTGAGTTGTTCAATCCTAAACTCAAGAAATGAAATTTCTTCTATGGCATCATTGTGTTCAAATTGTTGGGTATCTTGATGAGACTTGGGATGTGATGATGATGGAGCTTCGAGCAATTGAGGAGTAGCCTTTTCTCCACTCTCTTTGCTAGCTTTACGAATCCCGCCTTGTCGGGTTGGGGATCATCATTCCGATCATCATCATCATCACTCTTGTTCTTTGTTTCTTGGTTTGGATGCTCAGAGGGAGGTTCTTGATAATCATTTTCGTCCATCTCCTCGTCATCTTCTGAAACCAGGTTGATCACATTTGGGAATGTAATCATCGTCCCATTAACTTCTTCTTGTTCAGCAGGATCAGTAGTGAGCTTGTTGGGCAATGCAGGATGGGTAACCATCTGCTCTTGGGTTTGAGCATCCGCATACTTGAAATCTGCTATAAGTCTTTGTGCTACTTCATGAATGAAGTCTTCATGCATTAGAGTGGCAAATGAGGACTCAGAGGAACAATGCATGGATACAATCCTCCAGATTTAGGGCAATTGCTCTCTTTTCTGGGACGTCGATTACTCTGGCTACTTCAGAAAGGTCAGCCTTTCTGAGTTTCTGCCATTGTCTGAAGCACTTGAGATGTTTCTTTAAGGTGTGCTTCTAGAAGGCTTTGAGTAAATCAACTGGCACTAGACTTTGAGCCTGAAAGAAAGTGTTTAAGTTAGTTTTGTTCAAACCACTTGTGTTAGTATCTGTGTGCAGAAGTGAGCTTTCTGAGCATACCTGTGTAGAAACACTAGGCTCATCTGCTTGGATTTTTACTTGCTTGGGCACAGAGGCCTCAGATACTTTGGTGTGAGGAGAAGTTTTATCCTCATCAACCTTTCTTTCTGCTTGAACCTGAGAGTTAAAATCAAACATGTTTAGAAACTTTTAACAGAAAAGATAGGTGGAAAAGTACTTTCTGAGACTTCACTTACTTTCAAGTGAGGAAGCTCAGTAGCATGTTCCTCAGAAACCTTGGGGGTTTCTGGCACTTTTTCTGCAGAATCTTGCTTGTTCATAGCTTTAGTTTCTTTGGAGGAGATGACACAACTGCTTTCTCCATCCAATTGTTCTTCCGACCGAGCTCAGAAGAACAAACATAAGAGATTTTAGTAGTGGGTTTTCCAGAGCATTCGTTGAAGCAGACTATTACTGATTACTTACCTTCTCAGCAGAAGGCTCAGTAAATGCTTCCTCAAAAAGCTTTTAAGCTTCTGGAATCTCTAAGTTTTGGGGCGTTGGTTCCACCACCACTACTTCCTCAGTTGGAGCCTAAGAAGAGGCATTAAGAATATTAGAACATAAAAGCAATTTTAGTTAGTTATTTCTTGTTCAGAGATAACTTTTACTACCTGGATGTGCTCTTCTTGATGTTCTGAGGTTGGAGGAACCTCTTCTTGATTCAAGGGGGTGGACAGGTTTTCTTCCCCCTGAAAGTGTGTCTCCAAGTTGTCCTGTAACAAATATAGCTTATGAGTAACAAGTTAACATTCAATTATGTTGACATGTTAGATACAAACTATCTTTGTTACCTGAATAGAGTCAGGCTGATCATTGATCTCTTGAACTTGTGGTGATTCCACAGTCTCTCTGTGCTCATTATTGATCTCCTCTCCAGTATCATTCTGAGTCTCCATCTCAGTTTGATCCATTTCTGAGAGTTGAGCTTTCTCAGAAGGTTGAGGAACCTGTTCAAGAACAGGGTTTTCTTCAGCAATATTAAGTGCTGGCATTGTGAATGTGGAAGCAATGGCAACATCTTCCATCATTCTATCTTCCTCACCCAGGCCTTCTTCTTCTTGCTGGGCAGAGGGGCTCTTGTCTTTCTGAAGAGCTGAGCTTGAAGCTCCTCCATGGGTCTCATACTTGAACCTTTTGAGTACTTTTGCAAGTACTTCATCATCCTCAGAATCACTATTCTGTGTTAGTGCAGACCCATCTATGATATATCTATCATCTCTGGAGATTTCTGGAGCAATCTGGTTTAGGACTCTTGGGGCATTCTGGATTTGCCTTTCTGAGCGTCCAACATCTTCTGAGACCTTGTCTCCAGAAGGTTGTGCCTCTTGTATGATTAGGGGCTTGGAGGCTCTTTTGCTATGAGTCCTCTTTCTCTTGGCAACTGGAGGTTTAGCTTTGGCTTGCTCAGAGACCTCCTCACCTTGCTGTGCAGTTTCTTCTTCTTCTGCCTTTCTGAGTGCGTTCTCAGCAGCAAGTTTCTCCTTTTCTTCAAAAGCGTGTCTGAAAAGGGAGTTGGTGACTGGGATTTCCTGCCTCTCTCTGAGAGTGATTCCCATTGTTTCCAGAATGTAACAGATCCTGAGACCAAAGTGCATATTGGCCTTTGGCTCAGCAAGGCCATTGATGATTTTGGGCTCAAATTCCTCAATGTGTCCAAGAAATTTGTCAAGGCGATTTCCCCAATTGAAGTGGGTTTCGCCTTCATGCTTCTTGTTCGGAAGATGCATCATCATCCATCTCTCCATGCTTATCCGGTCTACTCCACCTTTGTTGCCATCAAAGCAACGGACGTAATAAGAGCTAAAGTACTCCAGTGTTTCTGGAGATGACTAGTTCTGATGGCCTTCAGAACAAAGTCTCCTGGGCAACCTTTTGCATTTTCTAAGTGGATTGCTTCAAATAGCTATTTGACGCCTTGAATCATGGAAGCGTCCTTGATGTTGATGTCTTCAAATGTTCCTCGATTTTTCAATCGGAATATCTTGCAGAAAGTCTTGCAGTCTAGAACAATTTCTTGTCCTTGGACTTCAGTCTGCATATATTTTTCTTCTTCATCATTCACAACTTTTGTGAAGATTTTGGAGTTGTTATAGAACTCCAGTACATCCAGTGTGGATAATCCACTGGGTGCAGCAGATAGAAGCTTGTAGATATGTGAATTCTTCAGCATTCCCAATATCAGTTTCCTTTCTGGTTTTGAAGATATAATCACGTACATATCTCTTTACTAGAAAGGCTCCCAATTCATTTTGTGTTTAGGGTTCCAATCGATGGGGTAAACTTTCCTGCATATGCTTATTCAACACCTTAAGTTCCTTTCCTCCTTGCTTTCAAGAGAGCAGAGGATGTTGCCTTAGGGTTCTTGGTGGTCATCTTCTTGGGTGCCATCTCTTATATAGAGTTTAGAGTGAGTGTTTTTCAGATGAATATTGCACAATTAATCGAGATTAGTCTATCTTTTCAGAAGACTAAGCACAAGAAGTTGAGTTTTGCAGAAATCTTGAGAGATTTTGCTGTTTTGATGCAAGTTTGAAAATTTCGGAATTGGTAAAAGTGTTTGTCTTTTGCCCAAATCCTATATATATAGCAGACAAAATGTACATAGATACAACATACATATAGCTGAATATGAATGCGTCTTTGCATCTGCATAGGCGTGGTACGTCCTTTGTACTTCATTAAATGCATAGTGGGCCATGTCTGGATTTCTCAACAGACATTACTTGCTTTGTTTTAATCTCACCCGTTGAGATCAAACGTTTATTCATCAAGGGCTTATATTGAATATCTTGTGATGATATCAATCAACAAATGGTAATGTGCCGACTTGATGAATTTTTAATATGCTACATTCATTGTGTCACTTAGTAAAGAGTAGGAGCACTTAATCGTTTGAGCTTATCATTCTGAGTGTCAAGTCCTTATCTATATATTTTTTATCATGAAAATGGTAAAAATACAAGACATTGCACATGTTTGACTTTCAGAACTTATACCTTTTGGGCTTTGTGTGTCCATTTCTCTTTATGACTACATAGCTTTCTGAATTCAAGTGTCAGAAGCTTCAGTTGTTTGAATGTATTTGACCCACTCTCAGTAAGGAAGTTCTAGTTTTATTTACTTATTAAGTGTGTACCGACCTTTGCCTTTCTGGATACCCGTTCCAGAAATGTTTTGCCTTTTTGAGTGTTGCTACTCAGAAACCTTTGCATCACTTCTTATCAACTTGGCTTTCTGAGAACCTGTTCTCAGAGGCCTACTCACTTATTCAGTCTTTAGAGATTCAGGACAATTTTTCAGTCCTTAGGCAGTTCCATTAATCCAAGATTATGTCTTAAGGTCAAGAACCGGCTTTCTTGTAAGGGCTTAGTGAAAATATCTGTAAGTTGGTCTTCTGTGCCAATCTTGAGTATCTCTATATTGCCTTTCTCAACATGGTCTCTGATGAAGTGGTGTCTAACATCAATGTGCTTTGTTCTGGCATGGAATTTGGGGTTTTGTGTGATTGCAATAGCACTTGTGTTATCACAGAAAATGGGAGTTTTCTCTTCATTGAGTCCATAGTCTCTGAGTTGTTGTTGAATCCACAGAATTTGTGTTGCACAACAACCAGCAGCAATATATTCAACCTCTGTGGTAGAAGTTGCAATTGAGTTTTGTTTCTTGCTAAACCATGAGATAAGTCTAGTTCCCAGAAACTGACAAGTTCCTGAGGTACTTTTCCTATCAAGCATTGATCCAGCATAATCAGCATCTGAGTAACCAGCCAAACTCAATCCACTTTCTTTAGGATACCACAAACCTACATCTACTATACCTTTCACATACCTTAATATTTTCATAGCAATGTTGTAGTGTGATTGCATTGGATTTGTTTGAAATCTAGCACACACTCCAACTGCATATTGAATATCAGGTCTGCTTGCAGTAAGGTAAAGTAGTGAACCTATCAATTTCCTATACTTGTGTTCATCAACACTCTTATCTGATTCAGTATAGGTCATCTTGGTTCCTATGCTCATAGGTATCTTAGCATTCTTTTCAGAAGGCTTAAGTTTGAACTTTGTGAGCATGTCTTTTGCATACTTTGTCTGACTAATGAAAATTCCATCATTGAGTTGCTTGACTTGCAATCCTAGGAAATAGTTCAATTCTCCCATCATGCTCATCTCAAACTTACTTTTCATGAGATTTGCAAAGTCATCACAAAGTTGCTTGTCCTTAGATCCAAATATGATGTCATCAACATATACTTGAACTAAGAGTAGTTTCCCATCATGGTTTAAAGTAAATAAAGTTTTATCAACTTCACCTTTCTTGAAACCACTTTCCAGAAGGTATTTGGCTAAAGTGTCATACCATGCTCTTGGAGTCTGTTTCAGTCCATAAAGAGCTTTCTGTAGCTTATAGACCATTCTACCTTCTGAGGAAACTTCAAAACCAGGTGGTTGTTCAACATAGACTTCCTCAGCAAGTTCACCATTCAAGAATGCACTTTTGACATCCAGCTGATAAACTTTAAAGTCTTTATGAGCTGCAAAGGCTAGAAAGAGTCTTATTGCATCCAATCTGGCAACAGGTGCATATGACTCATCGAAATCTAAACCTTCAGTTTGGGTGAATCCCTTGGCAACCAACCTTGCTTTGTTTCTGGTTATTTCACCAGATTCATTCATCTTGTTTCTGAAAACCCACTTAGTTCCAATCACAGATATTCCTTCTACAAATGGAACTAGTTTCCAGACTTTGTTTCTTTCAAACTGATCCAACTCTTCTTGCATTGCAGAGATCCAGTATTGGTCTCTTAATGCTTCTTCTATAGTTTTTGGTTCAATGTTTGAGATAAAACATCCAAAGAGAGAATTAGCATTTTCAGCTATTGCTCTCCTAGTCCTAACACCTTGATTGATTGGTCCAATTACATCTTTTGCAGGATGATCCTTGATCCATCTCATCATGGGTTTAGGGCTAGTAGGGTCAACATCTATGTGATCTGAATGTGAATCACTATGATTATGACTTGATACTTCTTCAGTATCTGTGACATTTTGCACCTCAGAAGGGCGGTGAATGTCTGACACTTGCTCAGAGTGAGAGCTTTCTGGAACATGTCTTTCAGAGAGGTCATTCCCAGAGTTAGCTTTCTGATGAACATCTTCAGTTTCCATTTCTGGAATTCTCATAGGAAATTCTTCATCATGTCTGAGAGTCATCTGGTTGTTACTAGGCATTTCATGCTTTTCTTCGTCAGAGTCATCCTCTCTTTCCACAATGATGTTTTTCCTTTCTGAGAGTTCCTCTTCAGAATCCTTTATCATTAGTTCCTTGAACCTTTCTGAGAGTTCATCAACAAGGGGTGTTTTCTTGTTTCCTTCATAGAATACAACATGAACTGATTCTTCAATCTTCTTTGTTCTTTTGTTGTAAACTCTGTATGCTTTGCTATTCATAGAATAACCAAGAAACACACCTTCATCTGCCTTTGGTTGAAATGTTCTTAGATACTCTTTTCCATTGTTAAGAACAAAACATCTACAACCAAATACTTTTAGATGTTTGATATTAAGGGGTCTACCAACCAAGAGTTCATAAGTGGTCTGGGCATGGTGTTTGTTTATCAAACATCCATTACGAGTGTAGCATCTTGTGTTTCTGACTTCAACCCAATAAACTTCACTTATTTCAATGTCGCCTAGCATTGTCCTTTTTGCTTCTTTAAGGTTCTATTTTTCCTTTCTCGCAACACCATTTTGTTGTGGTGTTCTCCAGAGGAAAGTTGGTCTTGTATACCTTTCCGGTACAAAACTCCTTTATGTCTTGGTTGACAAACTCGATACCATGGTCATTACGATTGCAGATACCTTGTCATTTTTCATGACTTCAAGCTCATTCAGCAAGTGTGGTATCTCCACCCTAGCATGAGATTTGTGCTAAAGTAATATAACCCACCTTTATCTTGAGAAGTCATCTACAACAACAAGACCATACTTCTTTCCTGCATAACTAGTTACAAATGATTCAAAAGATCCGTGTGTAATAGTGGTCTAACACTAGAGTGTCGATTTTGGACTTGAAAGAGATCTTAGATTGTTTCCCATCCGACAAAGTGAGCAGATACCATCCTTTCTGAAAGATGTTTTGGGAAGGCCAACCACTAACTCTTTCTTGGCAAGTTTGTTCAGAGTTTTGAAATTCAAGTGACTCATTCTTTTGTGCCATAACCAGTGCTCTTCTGTGTGACCTGATTGACTCACCATGAGACATTCTTCAGTTGTGGCAGATGCCCAGTCGGCAACATAAAGACTGCCTTTCCGCCGAGCAACCAAGACTGTCTGCTTTGACTCATTGTCAATAAGTTTGCAATACTTTGCTTTGAATTTCACAGTAAATCCCTTGTCTGCAAACTGGCTCATGCTAAATAGATTATATTTCAAACCCTTAACATGTAATACGTCAGTGATAGTTAATGATCCTAATTTGACGTTGCCAAATCCCAGAGAGGGATTTAATTCTCCTCCAGCAAATCTGATGTCTGGTCCATTGTTGCAAGCTTTGTAATTGACCCGATTTGCTTTGTCTCCTGTCATGTGCTTTACAAATCCACTATCAAATAGCCATTGAGCCTTAGTCCAAGAGGCGTTCTGCACAAAACAAGAAACAGGAGTTAGGTTCTTGCTTCAGAGATAGAACCATTTAGACTAAACATTCTTCCAGTAGGAATCCACATTTTAGTGGATTTCTTGGGAGTTTGTTTTTGTCTAACTTGATCAGAAGGAGATGCAATAAAATTAGTAATTTTGATCTCAATTTTCCTTCTTGTGGTGTTTCTAGGTGTTCCTTTTGGTGCTTTCTGGACCCTGGGTTTCTGGGATTGCTTTTCAGCAAACTTAGCCTTTCTGGCCAGGTTCCTTCTAGCTCTGGCATTCAGTTTTTCAGTGGCTTGAGATTTCTTCCACTTCTGTCTATTGCTACGTGCAATATCAGCCTTGCGCCATTGTTCTTGTCCTTCCTTATATTGTTGCAGAAGAACTTTTCCAATAGCACGATAGCCAATGATTTTGAACACCTTTGGCTTTCTGAATACGTTCTTCAGAAGCCTTACTAGTTTCTGCACCGTCTTTATTTTCATAAAATGGTACAGTAGAGAATTTGCCTATTCCAGCAATTCTTCCTTTCCTAGTAATGTAGCAATGTGGATGGTTACATGTCTGAGGGTTATGTTTCTTTTCAGAAACCTTATCCGCAAGTTTCTTGTGAACTTGTTGTTCTTTCAAAGGCTGGGTTGCTACTCCTTTTCCTTTGTCAACTACCCTAGCTTTCTGACCAATGCTATAGGTGGTTGAAGAACCATTCTGTTGACTTTTTACAAAGGTCAACCTTTCATCACTCTTCTTCAGAGGAGATGAATTACTCGATTGTTCATCAAGTCCAAGTCCACCTTTCTCAGAGGGATCTCTCAGATAGGATTGAACCTCAGTGAGAGTGTCACTAGCCTTTGCATAAGATTGGAAGGATAGCTCTTTCTTTCTGAGTTCTTCATTCTCAGAAAGCAGCTTCATCATTTTCTTAGTAAGTTCATCCAAGGCTAGTTTGTGAGAATTTTCATTCTCAGATATCTGAGATTTCAGAAAGGCTATTTCAGCGTTCTTGTTCTCAGATACTCTGGTTAGCTTAGAAACCTCTTTTTCAAGAGTTTCTTTGCTTTCCTCTAGAATTCTGGTTTTGGATTGTGCTTCCAGAAATTCTTTCTGATAACGATCCAATTCACTCTTGACCAACTCGGATCCTCAATTCCATCATCACTCTCATAGTACGTAAATTGTGAATTGTTAGTTACCTCATCACCATAAGACACATTTCAATGTTGGAGATGTCGGACCAACAATCTCAAAGAACTCCACATTTCTTTCTTCTTAAGGCCAAAGTCAATTACATCGTGGGTGATTCCACACAATTCTGGTGATGGTAGGTTTGAGTCATCTGAATCTCCATCTTCAGAATCTGTCTCAAAGTCTAGAGCATCAAGTTGAATTTGAATCTTCTTCCTTTCTTGATCAAGAAGGCCCTTTGATTTCTCTTGAAATTTCTTACGTCCTTCTTGTCAACTGTCTTGAGCTTGTTTAAGCGGGACAATCTCTCTTGAAGTGACCGGGCTTTTGACAATAGAAGCGGATATCATTTCCTATTTCTGCGACTTCAAGATTAACACCTTTCGAATGGGGTGTTCGAGAGTTGTTCACTTGTATGTTCTTGTACTGATGATAGTTTGGGCCAAGATGCTTTTTAGCTTTTCTTTAGCGTTTCTTCTCTCAATCTCTTGACTCACAAATTTCTTCATGTGTCTTACTGCAAGAGCATGTTCTTCAGATGCTTATTTGGTATCCTTCTTTTCAGAAGTACCTTGAGAAACTAGAGCAACACTTTGCAACTTTTCAGCTGTTTGTTCTCTCTGAGTTGTCTCATAGTCTACAGTAGCAAGATGAGAGAAGAGCTCTACTGGAGTAATATTTGGCATCCCTTGATTGAAATAAAAGAACTTAGTGTGTTCCCAGTTGTGATTGAGACTTCTGACAATAGTCTTAATCTTTTCTGACTGGGAGTATCTATTGCTTTCACCAAGTGCAGCCATATCACTCATAAGAGTAGTAAATCTGAAATCAAGTTCTTCCAGAGTTTCAGTGGGACCTTTTTTGAAGTTTTGGAACTTCAATTTAAGAACTTCGAACTTGTTTTCTTTGGTTTTCTCAGTTCCGGCACAGATTTCTTCAATCAATTGCCAGGCAACTTTCGCCGTTTTAGCACCCCACAGTTTACACTGTATGTGCTCAGGTGTCGATCTGATGATTATATTATGAGCTTGACCATCCATCTGTGTCTCTTGGCATCTTTAGATGTCCAGAGCTCTCTTGGCTTGTCTTCATATATAATGCTTCCACGAGCAACATGACCACTATCACTAGCAGCCATGTCCTCGCTTCCATCTTCCTTGTCTGAGGCTTTTCTTCCATTAGACACCTCAGTAACTTGTTTGAGTTGTCTGATTTTGATAGGCCCTTCATTGATGACATAGATCATCTCATCACTAATGGCCTCCAGATGGAGCATCATGTTGTTCTTCCATTTCTCGTAGTTTTCTGGCTTCAGAACGGGTGCATCACTTAGAGACATATCTGCACACTTAACACACAAATTATATAGTCCTCAGAAAGGGACAAAGTTCCTTCACCTATCTGGGGATCTAGGTTCAGTGCAGAAGGCTTGTGAACCTCCTGCTCTGATACCACTTGTTGGTCTAGATAACGGCAAAGTAAAAGACTAAAGGGGGGAGGGTGAATTGTCTTTTAAAACTTTTGTCGATAAACACAGTTTCTCAGAAACCTGGGAGTTTCTGATACTTAAATACAGAGCGCGGAACACTTTAAGATAGGTAAGTGCAGAAACAATAAGTAAGTGTGTGTGTGCTTTGCTGAAATGTAAATACAGAAAGGTAAATAACACAGCAAGTATAGTGGTATCTGGAGGTGGCGTAATCCTCCAACTAATCCACTTCGGTCTTTCTGAGACCTAGAATTCACTAGAACAGATAATTGAGTTCACCTTACAATAATCCTATTCTAAGATTCCTAAACAAATGGTTCCCAACCAAATGTTCCCCCTGAGTTATTCCCAACTCCTAGAGCTAAGTACTTCCTCTACTCAGATAACCTTGGAGTTATTCCCTGATTTCCAAAATCAAGTACTTCCTCTACTCCACGCCTTGATGGTGTTGGTTATAAGGTTTGTCAGAGAGGCTTCTCGTATAACTTTTCAGTTATGTTTTCAAAGAGCCTAATAGAACAAGACTACTTAATACACTTGTTCAGTGGATGTCAGTCTGCTCTTTACTGACCCAAGTAATTGGTGTCCGTTCTAGAGAATGAGCTTCAGAAAGGGTATCTGATAGTTCAACTCTTTCACGAATAACAATCTCTTGTTAAGGTTCAGGACAACTTAGAACTACTAGTGATTCTTCAAGCAACAGAAAGCTTTCAGAAAGGGTAGTAGAGTGCTTGAGAGAATACTTTGTTTGATGGTAAGTTTGCAAGATAGAGCGTTCTAAGGTATGTTCTTCAAGCATCTAAGTGTGTGATATATATAGATAAATTTGAGAGGCGTTTGAATTGTATCCGTTGTGCTCTCTATCAAATTATATCCGTTTATATCTTGAACTATGTACTCAGAAGTCACTATCTCATTTTTCAGAGAGGATGCTTTTGCGGCATTTACCGATGCATTTAATGCATAGTACTGTTCATTGTCCTTTGGTCTCAACGGATACAAGAGCCTTTCTGATGGCTTGCATGCTCCATACTCATGATGTCATATGTCCAGAATCATATGCCCGAAAATAAGTTAATATACTTAAGAAAGGATTAAGGACATAGTCTTTCTGAGTTAGACTAAACCTTTGTGTCTTCATAAACCTTGTGCAATCTTCAGTCTTCTAATCTTCAGAAAAGCTCCATTGCTAGGATTGATCTTCATTGTCTTCTTGAAATAAAAATTACACTCAGAGACCTATAATCCTAATACAAGATTTACTAGACTAATCATACTCAGTGATTTCCTCTTTTACAATGTTCAAGTGAACCAAGAGCACTTAATCACCTTTACGGCTAAGATAAGAACATGTGATGAGTGATCAAAATACTAACAGATATTCCTAACACCAATGCTTCGTAGGGATGCTAGAAGTGGAGCGGGAAGTCCAAAATATCAAGAATTAGAGTCAAAAAGGCATCAAAGGGCAAAACGGTCAATCTAGAAGAAGCTGGCGGCCGATTATCAAAGCATGACGCCAAAGAACTGTTCTGAGAAAGAAGCTGGCGACCTTGATTTTCTTTTTTGCCATTCTTTACGCGATTTGTTTCCTAATTCGCCAAAACCTAGTTCTTCTCCTTTCTATTACTTAGAACAAGACATAATCACTTTTGATATTCATTCTATTGGAAAGAACAATACCTTGCTCTAGAGCTAGACCTAGTTTTCAAGGCAATTACCCGATTTCGAGGTAATTGAACCGTTTTCCCTTGTAATTCGAAGATTGACGTTGGTTGGGAGATTATCTACACAGCTTTTCCATCGATTCGTTTTCGTTCTTCAATTTCTACCTAGGGTTTGTGACAACGAAGGGTAAAATTGTATCAATCCTCTCGAATCTTTGTTTTGTGCTTGAGATTATGTTTATTGCTAGTATGATTGTGCCTTCGCTTATCATGAGTAGCTAAACACCCCTATTACTGGGTGGTGACTGATTCAATGCATGCTAGCTAGGGTTTATGTGATTCGAAGTGCATCGGGATTCGATTACTTGTGCTTTTTAGATTAATCGCATATCTTGCTATTACGTTTGATGCGCAATCCGTCAATGTCACTGTTAGATTAAGCATTAAATCAATACACCCAAATGTTTTCCGTCTTGCTTCAATCTAACAATTAGTTGCAAACAGTAATAGTAGGATTAGCTAGATTGATTGTAGCCTAGTGGAATTGACGCCTCCACTAGTGCTATTAGTTTTTGAACTCAAGTCTGTGACAACTTGCGTAATCAATCCCGTGAATCACATACATCCTGCTAGCTAGTTTGTTGACGTTACCACTCCATAATTTTCCCCATTCATATTTTATTCTCATTACTATCAAATCGGTTTCTAATAGTTGCAAGTAGTTATTCACTTTAGTCTATTATCTCGCCGCCGAGGCAAACCAACCTTTATTGCTTTTCATATTGTTACTTTTATTCGTAAACAAGACTGGCAGCTTAAGTTCTTCGAGGCCATTCGAGTTAACTCCACTACACTACAGGTTTTCGTAGTGTTGAGGATTAACTCTTGGCTCTTAAACAAATATTAAAACTTTGATTTTGACACATCAGCTTGTAACGGCCAAACCAATCTCAGCCATTGATTTCGCCAAATCAAATCCCATCCGTCCATTCATCTTTGAGCTATAATCTCACAATGGCGAAACTTCTCCTTACTTTTCACACATATGTAACGTATTCAAAATCAATATTTCAGTTCGTACTTGAAGTGTTAATTGACTTGCGCATGTTTGGTTGTTGAGAGTTCAGGTTTGAGAGTCGGTATGCTGGTTTCAGCCGGATGTGTGTTTCGGCATTTGGCTCATATAATTGGTAAAATTGAAATCCCGAATGAGAAGCCGGGAACGAACAATTAATCGATATAAAGGGTTTTAAAGATTTGCAGTATATATATATACCAAGATCTGGAAAGATCTAGCATAAGCATTATACTAGCTTTAAATTGAATGAGACGTGGACTGTTCTTGAACCTAATAAACAACACAAAGCATGTGGTCCTTAACAAATTACTGGATTTTCTAATTTAGAAAAGATAAATATGAGGTATTGACACACGAGAGTTGAAGAAGTTCCTAAATTTAGTCTAAAAAAAAAAAAAAAAAAAAAGATTCCTAAATTTCAATGAAATTTAAAAATATACTCACTTATTATCTACAGATTATGCATAGCAATTTTTTTTTCAAATACACACTCGAGATGTATTTTTTAATTAACTTCCAAACGATATATGTAAATTTCAACTCTGGAGTAACTAAAGATCAGATGTTATAGTACGGGTGCAAGATTCATGGTGACACGAATCCGACTTTACATTCCTAATGATGTATGAAATCACTTATGTACTGTTTCTAGTAGCTTTCAAGACCTTGAGTAGGGTACGTTGTTTGCCTTGAGTAGTACCTGAAACTATAAAGAAATGGGTTAGACCATTATTCGCCGGTTTTTAGACTTAACGTATCGAGTAGATTGATAAACTCAGGCTCCGACTTCTTGATTATAAGTGTAGTAAAAGAGAAATATTACAAGTTACTATTACTTGTAAAGTGGAGTAATGATCTCCTATTTGTAGGAGTGGGTTGAGGGGGCAATGCTCCAGTTAATAGGGCAGTTGTCGACCCAATCAGATCATGTATGTGTATGTCGGATGGCGTGTGTTGGTCACACACTAAACTTGCTTGCGTTATGGAGAGACACATGCACAATACAAGGCCGAATTCCCAATGTTGGATGGATGTGATCCCATTCTTATTATTGTGACTTATTTTGTTACTAAGGTCATAATTCTCGGGGATTCCACCATTGCGGATGGAAGTCTTACTTGATCTTTACCGTGGCCAAAATTAAGCTAATTAAGTCGGACCTTTCATGGTCGGGTCAGCCTAAGTATTAAGTCGACCATACTTGACTTGGTTCTTCTTGAAGTTCGGAATCTAATCTTGACTCGGACGGCTAGGTTCCGACCTATTCGTACTTATCAATTCCTAAGAACAAAATGAATAAATATGTAGTTTGAATTCTAGAAATTAATATTTTTGTAATTTACAAATGTTTTTCTTTTTCACTAATTATTAAAGTTAAGGACCTTGGCAGAGATGGTAGGGCAGGAAACACATGCAAGTTGTTGAGTTAATATCAACATCAAATTAAAAGGGACCCAAAATAAAAGTCAAGAGAGAAAAAGAAAGAGGAAGATATCACTCACAACACAAGCACATATACACAAATCGGTAAAAGTAAAAAACTGTTACTTCCGTGTGTTAGTGGGGTTAAGAGTGAAAACAACATCCACTCCAAGTCTCCAGCAGAAGCAAATAACAGTAAATGGACCGTAACATTTAACACTGAATCCATAGGTCATCTACATCCGTTCGGTTGCAACTCCCTGTAACCAGCCTGCATGCTCCGTTAGCATTTCACTCATTGTATATAACCCTCTATGCAACTCACTACTTCCACATTTCAGAGCCAAATTTATTGGTTTTTCCAATTTCTTTCAAACTTTACTTTTCCTTTTATTTCATTTTCTTACTACTAGCAAATGAGCACATTTGTAACTGTCAAATATAGTCGCAGAAAGGGGAAATCGGTCACATAAGAGCTTTATGTGACTGCACATGGAAATATAAAGGGCTTATAGAAGACGTTGTCATAGAAGGAAACATCTGTGACAGGCAGTCACATTATAATAATTATGACACCTACGTTTGTGATAAACATACGAAAAGTCAAGGAATGGAAAACGCGCATTAATAAGAAGTGTTTATACATGTATTTATTAATCTATATCATTTAGCTGTCACAAGTAACCAAGTACATACTTCGTATACCAACTTTTATTTGTGACCCATTGCGGTCACACATAACCCATTTTATACATTTTTATTTCCCCAACATTTTGTGACAACATCCAGTCACATGTAATGATTTTTTTTTAGTTAATATATAAATTGCTAATTTGGGTTTATCAGTGAAATGTTTTGTTTGTAATATTTATTTTGTTACCTCAAGTTTCACACTATGTGGATTTAAATATTTATTAAATATTTTAATCTTCACTTATTTTAATTTGTACCATATAACATTTTTTTTGAGTGACTATAAAAAGAAATTATATATTGTTTAGTAAATGGAAACAAATATAGAAATGCAAATATTTTTCTTTCATAGAATTTGTGAGCAAAAACTAAGAATGATCTATTTACAAATATACAATATATTCAACATTACATGTAAGAATTTACATATGTTCAAGCATATCAATAAAATCCACTAATTTGACTATAAACTAAAGGAAGAGATGTCTTGTGTCTTGTAGTAATCTTGGCCTTCAATTCCTTCTAAAATCTGAAAAAGGAAAGGAAATTAATTAAGAACAAGATAGTCCAAAGATAATGAGCAAAGGAAGCAACAAGATAGTAAAATACAATGAGTAAAGTTCAATGAAATTTGTAAATATGTATGTGTAATCTTACCTCAAATTGGAGCATAATATTCCTACAAATAAAAACAATAACATTAGTGTTGTTAATTAGCCAAGTAGAATTTTGGGATTAAATTAGAAGCACATAACAAGTATAAGATTGTAGAAATACCTTCATAGATGTAATAATGGAAATGAAAATTAATCATGTTAGTAAGGGAAAGAGATACATCGAAGAAGATTGAATAAGAGGAAATTAGGATGCGAGGAATGAAAGTGGAGAAGATGAGAATGAACTCACTGGAATGAAACTTGAGGAACTTGTATATGAACCTGGAAAATAGAATTGTATGACCATTTGCTGTAACATAAGTCTAATAAATAAGCGGGATATCAAAATTTCAAAACATTTCATTATTCCTATATTGGTAAATGGTCACACAATGAAATTTAATGGGAGGAATTATTTTCTATGACCCCACGTTGTCACATAACCAAATTTAATGGGGGGAGTTTCAACCGTTTGAACCAAAATTCAATAAATGGGCACAATTACAATTGTTGATTGTGATCATTGCTGAAGAAGCAATGGTGTCCCTTGATGAAATGGGCGATTGATCTTTACGGCAAAGATTAATTCTCTATAAATAGTGGACCGTTGAAATTCAGACATGGCCCACTATACATTTAATGCCGAACAAGCTTTTACCCACGCATGTCTGCAATACACAGATACTTACACAAAAAATTAATTTGTATGTATCTGTCTGTTGAGAATACATTGCTATATATCTGGGATTTTGGCAAAATAATTCACTTTCGCCTAATCCAACATTCAGACTTGCACAAGAATAGCAAAATTCTTTCTTCAACTTCTCTGCAAATCTCCGCTCCTCAATTAGTTTTTCTGCAAAGAATCACTAATCTCTCACCCTAAATCTCTTACAGACCTTCAAAAACTTACGCTATATAAAGAGATGGCTCCAAAACGTGCTTCTACCCAGAAATCCCAATGTACTACCACTGGTACTGCTGAAAAGCAAGCACCAGAGTTGGTAGTTGTAAACAATCGGTTGGTAGGAGACTTCAATCCCGATCATTGGACTTCAAATCATAGAATGATTTGGGGTCGTGCCATGATTGAGGAATACCTCACGGCTACTGTTGAAAACCAAGCCGATAGGAAGCTGATACTTGACATGCTTGAAAAGGTAAAAATCAAGGGTTTTCTATCTGCTCTTCCTAGTAGAATTTCTTCACTAGATGTGTTAGAATTCTACAACAACTCCAGGATTATATCTTGTGTTTCTGAAGGCACTGCAATAGTGTCTATAAAAACTTCAGTCTAAGGAAAGGAAATCCTTTTGGACTTAACAACTTTTTGTAAGTTGTTTGATCTTCAAAATCTTGGAAAGGATTTTGAAATAGACACCAAGGATGATGATCTCCTTGAAGGTGTAAAACAGCTGTACAGTGATGTGTGTGATCTTGAAAAATCAGATACACCCACTGATTTCAAGCTTGCTGACATCAGAACCAGACATCTGCTGGTTCACTGGGATGTGTTGGCATGCATTCTTCACAGATGCTTTGATGGTCTACAAGGAGGTGCTGACCAGATAAGCCAAGAACGCTGGACGATGATGTTCTTGTTGCAATAACAAGACAAAAGGCTGGAAAACCCTTTCAATTGGGGAAAGTACGCCTTTATGATGTTTGTGAAGAAGATTCAAGGCTTTGAGCCTAAAATCGCTAAGGGACTTGCTGAGCCAAAGGCTATAGTAAGATATGGTCTAAAGATATGCTACTTGCTGGAGAAGCTTGGCATTGAGCTCAGAGAGAAGGCTGACATATTCAACAGTAACCTACTCTACAAATATGAGTATACGAACTTGATGAAAAAGGTTACTGGATCTCAGAAAGGTTCCAAGAAGCGAAAGACTAAAGAGGTATCTGAGGGAAAGGTTGCGACCAAGAAGCCCAGAACTTCACGAAAGAAGTCTACTGGCAAATCAGAAGGCACACCCATTGAGGTTGTCGATTCCCAGATACCTACCGTCGCTGCAGATGAACTCATCAATGCTGCTAAAGAAAGTAGTGACGGATACCAAGCCCTATCTGCAGAAACCGCAGGAATTATGGACCAATCAGTTCCGAATGCTGATGAGAGCTCTGACGATGAGGATGATGAATTAGTCATCTCTCAAGTCCTAGAAAAATCAAAAAGGGCTGAGGTTACTGAAATGGTAACTGGTGTAGAGGTATCTGAAGAAGAACCTACACCACACGTTGCTGAACAAGCACCTGTTTCAAAGGTTGCTGAAGAAGCAACTGTGTCCAAGGTCACTGGACAAATTACACCATCAGAGCAAGAAAGACTGAAAGATATTGAAGATGCTCTGATGAGTGATAGCTTAGTGTTAGAGGATACTGCCATTGCCTCAACACTCAACAGTCCGTCTCAAGCACAACAACCACAACAGCCAGATGTGAATACTGTTGAAATGGTACTTGAGTTGCAGATACCAGCATCTTTCATTGCTGAAGAAAATCCTGCAAAAGAGCAGGTTCCCCAACTCAATGAGAGGGATCAAACTGAGGCATCTGCTCAGAATGATCAACCAGGGGAGGCAACTGAGTTGCATACTTAGGAAAGGTCTGAAGTACCTAAAACTTCAAACAAAGAAGCTGAAATGCAGCAACAAGACCAAAACATAGAAGGGTCACAAGTTCCAGAGACCAATCAGCCTGACACTGCTCAGGTAGCTGAATGGTTTAACTCTCTACTTGTGATAATTTGTGTTTATTAATCTTGTTTGTTAATAAAATTTCTTTGTTACAGGCTGAATTAGAAACACAAGAACAAGAGGAAACTGGAAAGCTTGCCTCCGAGACTGAGAAGGAGGCTACTACAACCTCACCTATTAAGGAATCTGAGCCTGTGCTACAGGTGATAGAGAGTTTCTTAAGATATTACTTTTCAAATGTATGTTAATACACTTAACTAATTAAGTGGATGTTTCTAATAGGCTCCAACTGAGAAAGAAGAAGATAAGGCAGACATGCCAGAAAAGGACCCAGAAACCGTCAATGTTTCTGAAGAAAATGTCATTGAGCCTTCTAGTGTGAAGGTATATGAAAATCAGTGATAAACATTCTTCATCATGGGTTAATATAACTTCTTCTCTAATTACTCAATACTTTCTACTTACAGGCTCATTCAGAAGTAGAAGTGCAAGGGGAAAGAGTTGCGACATCCCCTGCACCCATGGAAATTGATGAAGCCCCCAAGGCAACATCACCAGAAAGAACACCAGAAACTGAGAACGTTTCTGTGAAAAATGATTTTGAGCCTCCTGTTGAGGAAGTAAGTGGAAAACTCAGAAATCATTGAAGCTTAATTGCATAAATTCTTTCATGACGATTTCCTAAATATTGTGATAATTTTAATTCTCAGGATCAAGCATAAAGAAAGGTTGATGAGGACCAGACTTCCAAGTCTCCCCCTCACAACAAGATATCTGAGGCACCCCCTGCCTCAGTAGTACAAGTCTCTGAGCCTGATGTACTCATTCAGGTAACTCAGAAACCTAACTACACTCGTACTCAGATATCTACTAAAGTTTTGAAATTAATTCAGAACTCTTTCTTTCAGGCTCAAACAAGTGCCACTAAGGTCCCTGTTGATGAGAAAGAGGACCTGCTTCCTTTCTTCAAGGAACACACTTTGCCAAAGCATCTGAAATGCTTTAAGAAATGGTAAAAGCTCCGATGCTCTGATCTTTCTGAGATCTTAAAGGTGACTGATCACCACACAAGGAGAGCACGAGCCCTTGACTTGGAAAACTACGTCCATGCAATGTTCCCCACTGAACAATATTCTTTCGGAACATTGATGGATAAGGATTTTGTCGGAAAGTGGCGAAGTCGATCCAAGCTTTCAACCAAGCTGATGGTCAGACCAGATTACAGATGGCATTCAAGCCTACTTTGCCCCAGACTCTACAGTATATACCCTCTGAACAAGAGGAAGTTAATGGGCAAACGGTCACTATTCCATAAGTGATCAACCTGGTCTCTGAAGATGAGGAAGAGAAGGAAACTGATGAGAACAATTATGAAGATCCTCCTTCTGACCATCACAAGGATGAGGATAAGAAGGATGATGATGATGATGCCCCTGCACCAGGGACAGGAGGGATTCCACAAGGAAACATTGCCTCAGCTGCTGAAAAGCACACTGAGAGGACATCACATCAATCCCCTCCTCCATCTCCTCACAAATCTACTCATCCAACTCCCCAACACAAAGATACTACTGAACAAGTAGTTGAGCACTCTAAGGGAACAACTCAGAAAATATCAGTTGCACAAGCCAGAGTTGCTCAACTCAAACAACTGTTGGAGTAGAACAACAGCTACATCTTCAACTAGAAGAAAAGATAACTAAATCTAAAGTAAAGCTCCAAGAGATTGAAGATCAAACAATCAAGGAAATGGAAGCTTATGCTGAAATGAAAGAACTCCAGCTTGCTGTTTAGGCAATTGCTGAGGAATTAGATACTGAGCAAGTATCTAGAGACAAGCATGATGCTAAGGTTGCATTCCCAAAAGATGTACCATCCTCCTCATTGAAAGGAAAGAAGCCCATCTCTGAGATGGTTGCTGGACTAGAAAACATTGATGAAAATGTCCAAGAGGATGAAGATCACTAGGCTGATGACTCAGATGATGAAGAAGACAAGACATTGGCAGAACACCGCAATGAACATTTAGCTGTTTCTCATTTGAAAAGGAAGCTGATTGCTCCTGAAATATTCAGCAAGCTGCCAAATGTCAACTCCAATGAATACTTGAACAGATATCAAGTGCTGGCTAAATTGAAAAAGGAGTTATCTTCTCAAGATAAAGCCGCCATTGCATCAGTCCCTGCAGAAATGAAGACATTCACTGAGCTCATCACTCAGAGAACAACCAGTCTGGTCGTCGCTCAGAAAGATCTAGGCATGGTTAGGGATGATAACCAAAACTTGGCTGCAAAAGCCTTTGAAGAGGCTAGCTATGCTGCTGGAAAAGCAAATGCTATTCAAGGCCCACTGGCAGAGCTCACTGATAAGGATACTGGTCTTATCAAACAAAATCAGGAGCTCAAGGCCACTCTGGAACAGTTGGTTGCTGCTTACAACTATCTACAAGGCAACTTTAACTCCCTTTCAGAATCCTTTTTTATTCTTAGTCAGTCAACAAGGGGGAAGAATTTCAAGATTCTCAAAGAGGAAGAGGAAGAGTAAACAAAAGAAAATCTGAACAACCACCTCTCAGATTAAATGAGCCCTCCTCCAGTCAGACTGCTCTACAGATAGTGGCCACCACTCAGCAACTTCCTGAAAAAGGAATGACAACAAGGGCCAAAGCACAGAAACCTCCAAGGAGTACCAAGGCTCCAAGGAGAAGACAAGTAAGAGGGATTGATGAGTCTTCTGAAGAAGAAGAAGAAGAAGAAGAAGAAGAAGAAGAAGAAGAAGAAGAAGAAGAAGAAGAAGGAGGCCAAATCAAATCCCTGGGCAATGAAGAAGGCTGCAAAACTCTCACAAGAATTAATCTTGATGATGATGATGAAGAGACTGATGAAGATGAAGCTCCTCTTCACAGAAAAATAAAAATTGATAGCCTAACTGAGCCCATAGCTGCAAAGCCTTTGGCAGCTAAAACACCCTCTGGAAATACCAAGTCTATCCAGGGTGGTTCTTCAAGCAATACCCCAAGGGAGAATTCAAGACAAAGGAGGAACAGGCTGAGAGCTGAACAAAGAAAAAGTCAACTTCCACTCAGGTCTGAAGAAGCTAAGATTGAGTATGTGAAGACCAACAATGACTCCTCTGTTTACAGGTGCATTAATCAAAAGAATGGCTACTGGATTCTGGAAGTCAAGCACTTATTGGTAAATGAAAAATTTCCAGAACCAATCCATAAACAGCTCATGGCATGGAGAAAAGACAAGCCAATCTTGATTAACACCAACCACATCAAAGCCTGGTTGGATTTTGAAGTAATCAAGAGAATAGAAGCCATGAAGAAGGACCTCTCTGATGTATGTCCTTATGGAAAGCCAGATGATGTGCATAGAATTCCCAACATCACTGGAACAGGCACAAGAGCAAGACTTGATGTGGAACCCTATGAGTCCTTCTACTTGACTGAAGATCAATACAAGGGCGACATCAGATACCTGAAGATCATTTATGAATACTTCAAGCTATCAGATATCAGAATCGAGCATGCCTGGAAGTGGGGAAAGTATCTGTGGGTCAAGCACTTTGCCAAGAAAAATCCTACCAAAACCTACAAGGAAGTCTGTGGATTTGCCAGAGACACAGAGATGATTGTCAGAACACTTCTCTATGACTACTCTAATGATATCAAAAGGTTTGGTGATAGGAAATTTGCAGATTGATCCATGGAACTGCTTTTGAAGTCTTGAAGACTAGTTTATTAGGATGTCTACTTGGAGCTTGGTTACTCCTGTTGTCCTAATTTACTATGTATTTTTGTATCTTGTTGACTGAGCTTAATTGTATTTTATGCACTAAAGTTATCTATAAACTTTCTTTGTAACATATCTGATGAACCTACTCTCATATATCAATTTTTATAAAACATAACTTGTCAGCAAAGATCACACCTTGTGATTTGGTTGATGTTTACTTTCTGCACTTAATTATATGAATTGAAAGATCATAAGAAATGATTAAGTGGTGGATTGTTTCCTCATCCAGATTTGTAATAGGTCAGATAGTCATCGTTGACTGATCAAAATGGGGGAAATTTGTTAGGAATATCTGTTTAGATTTTGATCAGCAACCTAATGACTTATCTTAGCTCAGAAAGGTGGTTAGTACGCTTAGTTCACTTGAACACTGTAAAAGAGGAAACTCACTAAGTATGATAGTCTAGCAAATCTTGTATAGGATGTTAGGTCTCTAAATGTAATTTTTATTTTCTGAAGAAGACCAAGAAGAAGGCATCCAGCAGGGAAAAGTTCAACAATTTTGAAGATTTGAAGACTGCACAAGATTGCTGAAGATAAAGGTTTTATAGATACCTATGACCAGATATCTTGAAGACACAAGCGTTTTTAAATAAACAGTGTTGCAAAAGATATCTGAGAAATAAAAGGTTTCTGAAACGGGGAAAGTGCCCACAGATATCTACACTCAGATACCTTGGACATAAACTATGTTTCTGAAAAGAAATATATTATAACAAAGTTGTTTCAACAAGTGGTATCTAGTTGTGATAATCTCTGGAAAAGAACGTGCAAAGCTTCAGAGAACTCTGATAGAATAAGATCTCTGATACAATGCATAGTTCCGTTGGCACTACGGGACAAAGTATAGTACAGTGTATTAAATGCGCGGACAAAAATGTCTGAACAAAAACGGTAGCTTCTGAAAAAGAAGACAAATCTGCTACAGTACTATACTCAGCTATCAATAGTTTGAAATTGAGTTAAGCCTAACGGATACTATTCAAACGACACTCAAATTCATCTATAAATATCAACACTTAGACTGCTTGAGAACACACACTGGACACCTTAGATCACTGAACTTATATTGAATACTCACACAAGTTCTCTCAAGCTTACTACTTACCTTCAAGCTTTTTGTTGCAACCAAAGCTCTTGATTCTAAGTAGCACAAAAGTTCTAAGTGTCCTGATCCTTAACAAGCATTGTTATTTGTGAAAGAGTTGAACTAAGATTTCATATCTGAGTTTCATTCTCTTGAACACTTATCATAGACTTGGATCAGTAAAGAACAAGATACCATACATTGCAAAGTGTATTAAGTATACTTGATTCATAGAGCTATCTGAATAACTGAACAAGTTATTAAAGAAGCTCACCTGACAAACTACCTTAACCAACACCTTAATCGGCGTGGAGTACAGGAAGTACTTAGTTTGGGAAACTAAGGAATAACTCCAAGGTTACTAAGCACATGAAGTACTTAGTTTGGGAAACTAAGGAATAGCTCAAAAAGGTTTCTGAGTACAGGAAGTACTTGGCTGTGAAAGCCGGGGAATAACTCAGGGGGAACACTTGGTTGGGAACCTAGTGTATTTAGGAATCGAGAGAAGATACTTGTAAGGTTACCTCAATTATCTGTCTTAGTGGATTCTAGGTCTGAGAAAGGCCGAAGTGGATTAGTTGAAGGATTACGCCACCTTCAGATACCACTATAAAAACACTTGTGTTATTTACTTTCTGCAGTTTATTACTTGCTTTATTTATCTTGCAGAGTATTTACACTTATCCTGCTGAGCACGTGCACTTATCACAGAAAAGTCTTCCGCTCTCTGAAATTAAGTATCAGATATCTTCACAGATATCTGAGAAACTGTGTTTATCGACAAAACTTTTAAAAGACTATTCACCCCCCCCCCCCCCCCCAGTCTTTTACTTTGCCGTTATCTGGACCAACAATTTATGCAATGGATAATTATCACTGAAGAAAATTATATAATTTTTGTTTACTTGTGTCGGCTAGCGGTCACATAAAAACTTAAATAAATATCTTACGTATGTAGTTGAAGAATTTGATTAATATAATTGGAGGAAATTTAATTTCAGTAAGTTGAATGGAAGAAAAAGAAATTAGTTTGATTGTGTTTTTTATTTTCTTTTTTACAAAGTCACATCAGATTTAGAGTATATTTATGCAAGAGATATTATCACTGCACAAAATTATATAATTTTTGTTTATTTGTGTAAGCTAACAGTCACATAAAAACTCAACTAAATAATATCTTACATACGTGGTTTCTAGAATTTACATTTTTATTTGAAGAATTTGATTAATATAATTGGAGGGAAATCAATGTTTGTACTTTTTAACAAGTTGTTGTAATTTGGGAGGTAAGTTTGAATATTTTGGTTGTAACTTTTGAATTGATTTTGGAGTATGTAATGTGTTGGTGGGAAAATGAAATTTGGCATGGTGGGAAAGTAATTTTGGTTACAACAAGTTTTGAATGGATTTGATTAATTTAATTGGAAAGAAAGTAATTTTACAAGTTGTTCACGTGATTTGGAGGGAAATGGAAGAAAAAGAAATTTGTTTGATTGTTATTCACAAATACGGAAGGAAATTAATTAAATTATTAAAAGCAGCATTTTAATGTTAATTATGAACTCACTCATTAATTATGCCATCTCACTAACTGATTGTTAAAACTCACTAATTATGTTAATCCGTCGTCATTACTTCATGGAGGGAACAATTACCACTTGTATTTTTATTATTGTAGTGATATATATATATATATATATATATATATATATATATATATATATATATATATATATATTGTAAGGCAATGACGGCCTTACACCTGAGTTTTTATCAGGGGTTGAGTATTTTTGCAATTGGGCATTCACAAGCCAGAATCAAGATCAAATTTGTTGTCCGTGTGTGAAATGTGATTGTGGATGGCCTCTCCGTGATCGTGGCACGGTTACACTGCATTTGTACAGGAAAGGATTTCGAGCCGGATATCATATATGGGATCGACGTGGAAAATGTTATGGGCAACAAGGCGTGACTTATGATGTAGGAGCGAGGTGTGGGTCCATCTTTTGCACATGCGGATGAACCGGACAACACGTTCCAAAACGATCGGGATTTTGTGCATGATTGGTTTCCACATCATAGTCAGTACCAAGAAGAGCAAATGCCAAATGAACCAAATGATGATGCAAGGGATTTCTACGAGTTGATTACCACTGCTGACCAGCCTCTGTATGAGGGACACAACATGTCAGTGCTTCACTAGATCACTGATGTTATGCGATTCAAGACGTCGCATCCAACAACACATGAACAACTTGTGGATCACATACGAGGATGCAGGAGTATGGTCTTACCTAAATATCAACATTCCATCCCCGATAGCTATTACAAGATGAAAAAGGTGATGCTGAAACTTGGCCTTGGGGTAATTAGATATGATGTATGTACTCAAAATTGTTGCATATACTACAATGAATGCGGCCTCCACAGTTCTATATTTGCAAGAAGAGGTGGGATAGTGATGATGATATTGCACGTTCCATAAAGATGGCCAAAAATAGAGGGGTGGCACTACAACAAAAAAAGCATTTACAGACACTGAAAAGTGTCTCGATATGGTACATATCGGGACTCTTTTGTATTTCGAGACACTTTCATAAGCGTCTCCAGAAGGGACTCAAGATAAGGGGTCCCAATAGAGTTCGAGACACTTTTTTAGCCGCCTCTATATCATAAGCTTTCGAGACACTTATATATGCCTCGTAACTTAATTTTGAGACACATATAATTTCCTTGTACATGTACAATCTAATACTCCCTCCGTCCCAGTTTCATTTACCTGTATTCCGTTTTGGTCCGTCCCAAATTCAATTACCCATTCCTTTAATGGAAAATCTCTCTCCTACTTTATTCACTATCTATCATACTTTATTCACTATTTCTCCCACTTTATTCAATCTCTTTCCTACTTTATTACCATATCTGTTACTTTATTCACTTTTTTCTTAAAACTTGTGTCCGGCCCGCGGGTAAATGAAATCGGGACGGAGGGAGTATATAGTAATAGAACTTTATGCGTTTCATATGAGAAATCAGGAAACTGTAAGAAAAGGTAGATAGACAATCTCAAATAGCCATTAACATTCAGTATCTTTATAAATCATATTAAGTCTGCAATGTACATATAACTCCAGCTTATAGTTGTATTTTTTTTTTTTTTTTTTTTTTTTTTTGGAGTTTCCAGCTTATAGTTGTATGAAATCCAATAATATTAATCAAGAAAAATACTATACAAGAACTTATTACATTAATTTACAACTGTTCACAAGACAAACATACTAAATAGCCCTTTCTAACTTGTACATATTCTTCTCGAGCAAACTGAATAAGCTAACCATATCATATCCATCGTCAAGAAGCATGATTGTTGTTGAGGGTGAAGTCCCCCAAACACTTTTTAAGTTCTTCCTAAGTCGTCTAAGTTCAAATCACTGCAAATCGTCCCAAGTCAAAGTTCGAAGCTAGGGTCCAAAGCACTCCAAGGTCCAAAGCACTAATGGGTAAGAACCTGCACAAGTAACTTTAGAGGGGTGGTTAGGACCGAAGACCCGGTTTGCGTAGTGTCAAACCGGGTAAAGACTTTAATTGAGAGAGACTGAAGATCTGCTTTGTATAGTGATCTGGATTAGTTCGTAATGATAACTTACCGTTAGCATGGGAATGTGTGCCATATATATAGAGATCTCCCAAAGAGGAAGGGCTCCGTTGGATCGTGCCAAGTGTAAGGCTCGGATTGCGAGAACAATGCACTATTAGGCCCATGGCCCATTAAGAAGACTTAACTCATTTCCCTTTTGGGCTTTTGAGGGTAGTTTAGTCATTCTCCGAGAGAAATTAGAGACTCCTGAAGTCCGTCTCGGACCTCCGTCCGATAGTGTAGGTCCGAGGGCCTGGTCCAAGTCACAATCTCATGTCTAAAAGCAACTCCCATAAACCACAAGGCATACTGGTTCGGACCTTGATAGCCTCGGATCCTATTTTCTCTCTTGGTGCCAGTTCACTTGGTTCCTTATGAGGTAGAAACTTATGTCCGGATCATCATCTAGGTCGGACCCTCATGGTCTCGGACCATGATTTGGGTCGGACCTACTGTCTTTGAGGTCTAGTTCATCGTTTCACTCAGGAGGGTCGGACGAGAGGTGGCCTTAGGGTCGGACCTTGAGGCCTTGGACATTAATTTGTTTGAATTGACTACTTCTAATAACTAGAAAATAGAAAATGCAATATAATTGATTTGAATGAATGGGGTAGGAAGAACACGGTAGTTACGATCAAGCAATGCTAATTCGCTCTAGGGATACGTTCATACTGTCACACAGTCGGTGTATAGAAAACTATCAATTGAACCTTTACCAAACGAGTTTGAAGATATTTGAACTAGAGTAATCGTGGGTCGTTAATCCACAGTCCTTAACCAAAAGGTTTTAGAGAATCTTTGAACGAGAGTATTGAATTGAAGGGTTTTTACGAAGATCTTTGAACGAGCCTAACCTATATGAACGATTTCAAACCCTAGAAGCGAATACGCAAAGCTATCACGCAACTACCTTGTCCAGAGTGATTTAGCTACTCATAATCGAAGCAAAGATGAAAGAATACAAGATATTGCTCATGATTAACACAAACAGAATGATAATCGCATGCAAGCTTAACCAATTCGAGAAACAGAGTAAGAACGAATTGAATAAGATAAAACAATAGAGATTTACCACAGTAATCAGGGATTCGATATCAATCCTTTGTTAAACAAGCAAAACCAAGCTCCAAATTGTCAAAGTATGAATGTGGAGCATTTTTCTATGAACTAGGTTAAAAGAAGTATGTAAAGAAATTACAAAATCCAAAAGTAATAAGGAAATCAAAATTCCCAACTACGCATCTCGCCGCGGCGAGTCTTCTTTATCGCAATATATATAGCCCTCCCATAATTTCACCGCGGCGAGCTTCAATCTTCAAAACAGAGGCTTCATTCGCAAAATCTCACCGCTGCGAGCCTTCTTTAATCGCAGAAAATATACATTCGCTAAATCTCGCCGCGGCGGACTGATTTCCTCGTCGCGGCGAGCCTTCCTGTAATTTTCCAGCTCCAAGCTCGTAAAATCTCACCGCGGTGGATAGAATCCACCGCCGCGGCGAGCTATGCTAAACAGCTTGTCCTCATTTAGCTCAAAAGACATCGATTCCTGCAAAATGTTAATAAAACACCAAAGCGTAAAAACGAACTAAAAAGACTATAAAACTAAAGACAAAGACTCACAAAGACCGCTAAAAAGGACCAGATGAGACTCTAAATTATAGTCTCATCAGCCTCTTCCACCGTTTACCATTTTATGTGAGTGCGTTCGGTCTGACTCGAAAATTGTAGCGGTTGAAGAGGTAGATGGTTCGAAGAGGTTTATTAGTCACTGCTTCGATCTTTGTTCAATTCAGAAACCACTTTACTTTATTCGGATGATCAATTCCTTGATCCATCCGCCTCTCCTGGTACCCACCACTTTCTGTGAGTGGCTTTCACCTAACTCGAAAATGGTAGTTGTTCGGAGAGGTAGATGGTTCGAGGATCTTTCGGTGAAGATTCCACTCGGGCCTACTAAGTTCAGATAGAGCTGCTTGGTCTGGTTTGTTTTCTGACTTTGTTATTTCGTTTATGATGCTTGAGAGGCTTAGCTCCGGATCTGCTGATCCAAGTCGGTGATTTTTAGAACTTCTTAAGTGTAGAACTGAAATCTTAGGAATTTGATCATTCAAGTATTTTTGTAAGGAAAGGTTATGGTTCGGAGAGGTGAGTCCGAAGAGAGGAATTGAGTCTAAAAAATGTAACTGAAAATGATAGAAGTTGTATTGATTTGACGTAAATGCAATTACAACCGGTGGGCTTCAGGGCCAAAAGGCAAAAACATGCAAAAGTAAATAACTGACGTAGTTCTAAGCATAAAACTTCTGAAGGTTCTTGGTATTCCAAGTTCTCTTCAAGACCCTTCCCTGATCATCCTCTAACTCATAGCTTCCATTGACCCTTGCTCCAATGATCTTGTAAGGACCTTCCCATTTAGGCTTAAGTTTTGCAACCTTACTGAGAATGTCTGCTCTTTTAAGAACCAAATCGCCAACCTGTAGATCTTTAGCATAGAAATGCTTGTTGTAGGCTCGGGCAGCTGTCACTTAGTAGCGGTGGATGTTAGCTTGTGCAATGTTTCTTTTGTCCTCAAGCAGCTCCAAGTCATAGATCCTTGCCACTTCATTCTCAACGGGTTGGTATTGTTGAATCCTTTGAGTCTCAACTACAATCTCCGAAAGGATGACTGCCTCAGTGCCATAGACTAGTGCAAAGGGTGTCTCCTGAGTAGCAGTTCTAGCAATAGTACGGTGAGCCCAAAGTACCCCATCCAAGTCATCTGCCCAACTTCCTTAAGAAGTCCTTAGCTAATGAGACGATAATTTAGAGTCTCATTTGGTCCTTTTTTACGGTATTTGTGAGTCTTTGTCTTGAGTTTCTTAGTCTTTTTTGTTCGTTTTTACGCTTTGGTGTTTTGCTTTATTTTTGTAGGAATTAGTGATTTTTTAGCTAAAGGAAGAAAATCAAATTAACCAAGCTCGCCGCGGCGAAGTATTTTGCTCGCCGTGGCGAGATTTTACGAAGCTAGCGTTGGAATTTTTGAAGAGGCTCGCCGCGGCAAAGTATTTTGCTCGCCGCGGCGAGATTTTACGAGAGCCCCAATAAATCCATCGGGAGGAGCTCGCCGCGATGAGATTTTGCGAATGAATCCCTTGTTTTGAAGATCGAAGCTCGCCTTGGCGAAGTATTTTGCTCGCCGCGGTGAGATTATGCTAGGGATATATATATTTCGATAAAGAAGACTCGCCGCGGCGAGGCATTTTGCTCGCTGCGGCGAGATATGCAGACTAGATTTTTTATTCCTTATTATTTTGGGAATGAGGACAATGACTGAGAGACTTTTCTTTAACCTAGTTCTTAGAAAAAAAGCTCCATATTCATACATTGACATTGAGACATAATTGGAGCTTGGTTTTCATCATTGTTGAAGGATTGATATCGAATTCCTGGTAATATTTGATAATTCTCCATCGTTTATCTCTTTGATTCGTGTTGCTATTGTTTATCGATTTGTATGAGCTTGCGTGCGATTATCAATATGTCTATGTTTATCATGTCTACTACTTCGAATGCTTTGATCTTTGCTTCTACTATGAGTAGCTAAATCACTCCGAACATGGTATCTATGTGACGGTTTTGTTTTTTCGCTTCTAGGGTTAGGATTCGTTCATATAGGTTTGTCTAGTTCAAAATCTTCGTAAAAACTATCAATCCAATTCGCTAGTTCAAGATTTTCTAAATCGTTTTTGGTTAAGGATCGTGGATTGACAACCCACGATTTCTCTAGTTCAAAACATTCAAATGACGATTGGTTGAGGTTGGATTGATCGATTTATGTACACCGACCGTGTGATAAATATGAATGATTGCCCTAGAACGAATTAGCATTACCTGATCATTACTACTGTGTGCATCTTCTCTCATTGTTAAAAACTGTTATCTGCTTTATCTATTTCTAGTTTTTAGAAACAACCAACTTACAAATAAATCTGTTTTCACAAGTAATTGTTTGCTTTCAAACCGTTGTGGTAGCCTAATTGATTCCTTAGCGAATGATTCTGTGGTTAGCATTGTCTGTTTACAACAACTGCTTTCTACTTGTTTTCTAAGTAGTAATTTGAGCATATCATTAGCCTCTTTTATAGGATCTTGACAATTATCTTGTTTATTGATTCAGCTTGACCATTAGCTTGAAGGATTTGCACCATTCTTTAAGTTTAGCTCCGGAGAATTGCACTCCGTTTTCTAAGACAATAACTCTAGGGAAACCAAAGCAACAAATGATATTCTTCCAAAGTAACAATGAGGAACTTATTTTGGTGAGTACCACGGAAAACGGACCGACTATATCCATTCCCCACTAGTAAAATGGGCAGGCTATGATTGACGGAGTCATAGGGTTTGTAGGGCGGTGAGGAATGTTGGTTGATGTGTCAATATCAAAGTTTTAATTATTTGTTTACTTAGCCAAGAGCTAACTCTCGACACTACAAAAACCTGTAGTGTAGTGAAGTTAACCCCGAGGTCGGTCTCTAGGGACTTAACTAAGCTGAGCTTTAGTTTACGAATAGAAGTAACAATATGAAAAGCAGTCTAGGTTTATTTGCTTCGGCAGCGAGATAATAGACTAAAGTAAATAACTACTTGCAACTACTAGAAACCGATTTGACAGTAACGAGATTGAAATATGAATGGGGGAAATTATGGAGTGGTAACGTCAACAAGCTAGCTAGCAAGATACATGTGATTCACGGGATTGACTACGCAAGTTGTCACAATCTTGAGTTCAAAAACAAATAGCACTAGTGAAGGCGTCAGTTTCACTAGGCTACAATCAATTTGACTAACCTACTATCACTGTTTGCAACTAACTGTTAAATCAAGCAAGGCGAAAGAAATTTTGGTGTATTGATTAAATGCTTAATCTAACAGTGATTTTGTCTAGAAGATCATCAAACGTGGTAGCAGGAAAAGTAATTAATCTAAAAGGCACAAGTAGTCATATTTCGATGCACTTCGAATCACATATATAAACCCTAGCTAGCATTCATTGAATCAGTCACCACCCCATAATAGGGGTGTTTAACTACTCATGCCAAGCGAAAGCATAACCATACTAGCAATACACATAATCTCAAGCACAAAACAGAGATTCGAATAGATTGATACAATTTTACCCTTCGTTGTCACAAACTGTTAGGAAATTTGTTAGATATTTTGTTAGAAATATCTATTTAGATTTTGATCAGCAACATGATGACTTATCTTAGTCTCAGAAAGGTGATTAGTACTCTTGGTTCACTTGAACATTGTAAAAGAGGAAACCCACTAAGTATGATAGTCTAGCTAATCTTGTATAGGATGTTAGGTATCAAAATGTAATTTTTATTTTATGAAGAGAAGACCAAGAAGAAGACATCCAAGCGGAACAAGTTCAACGACATTGAAGATTTGAAGAAACTGCACAAGATTACTGAAATAGTTTTACAGATACCTTGGTCAGATATCTTGAAGACACGAATAGTTTTAAACAAGCTGTGTCACAAGAGATATCTGAGAACTAGAAGGTTTTCTGAAAACCAGGAAAGTGCCCACAGATATCTACTATCAGATACCTTGAGCCTTAACCACATTTCTGAAAAAGAAATATATTGCAACAAAGTTTTTTCAATAAAGTGGTATCTGAAGATTAAAGATAAGGACGTGCAAAGAATCAGATAATACTAGTCTCTGATCCTGAGCATAGTTCTGTTGGCACTACAGGACAAAAAGTACAGTACAATGCATTTAATGCACTGACAGAGATGTCTGAGCAAAAGAAACGGTACCTTCTGAAGAAGAAGACAAACTCTTTGCAGATTACTATACGAGATATCAATAGTTTGAATTTGATTTAAGCCTAACGGATACTATTCAACGGCATTCAAATTCATCTATAAATATCAACACTTAGACTACTTGAGAAGAGACCTTGAACTCCATAAACTCGCTGAACAACATATTCTCTCAAGCAAACTACTTATCCTCAAAGCTTTCTGTTGCGACCAAAGCTCCTGATCTTAAGTACCACTAAAGTTCTAAGTGTCCTGATCCTAAACAAGCACTGCTATCTGTGAAAGAGTTGAATTGAAAGATCAAGTATCTGAGATTCATTCTCTTGAACATTTATCTAAGACTTGGGTCAGTAAAAAGAACAAGATACCATACATTGAAAAGTGTATTAAGTATACTTGATTCACAGAGCTATCGATTAGCGAAAAGTTATTAAAGAAGCTCATCCGACAACTCAAACCAAAACCAACACCATCATTTGGCGTGGAGTATGTGAAGTACTTAGTTTGAGAAACTAAGGAATAACTCCAAGGTTATTGAGCACAGGAAGTACTTAGTTTGGGAAGCTAGGGAATAGCTCAAAAAGGTTTCTAAGTACAGGAAGTACTTGGCTGTGAAAGCCGGGGAACAACTCAAGGGGAACATTTGGTTGGGAACCATTTGTTTAAGGAATCTTAGAATAGGATTTTTGTAAGGTGACCTCAATTATCTATTCTAGTGAATTCTAGGTCTTTGGAAGAGAAGTGGATTAGTTGGAGGATTACGCCACCTCCATATACCACTATACTTCGTGTTATTTACTTCTGTACTTACATTTCACCAACACACACACACACTTTTAAGCTTCGCACTTATCTATCTTAAGTCTTCCGCTCTGAATCTAAGTATCGGATATCTACAGATATCCGAGAAATAGTTTATCGACAAAAGTTTTAAAGACTATTCACCCCCCTCTAGTCTTTTACTTTGCGTTATCTGGACCAACAAGTGGTATCAGGCGGGGAGGTTCACAAGCCCTCTGCACTGAACCTAGATCCCCAGATAGGTGAAGGAACTTTGTCCATTTACGAGGACTATTTAATTTGTGTGTTAAGTGTGCAGGAATGTCTCTGAGTGATGCACCCGTTCTCAAACCAGAGAACTACGAGAAATGAAAAAATAACATGATGCTCCACCTTGAAGCCATAAGTGACGAAATGATCGAAGTAATAAAAAATGGCCCAATAGTCATTCAACAACTTAAACAAGTCATGGAGGTTTCTAATGGTAGAGACAGAGATCAAAGCGAAGGATCTTCACAAACTGATGCGTCAACTAGTGGGAGATCTACTAGTCAAGTTATTTACGAACCAAAGCCCAGAGAACTCTGGACATCGGAAGATGCCAAGAGAAATCGTCTGGATGGTCAAGCTCGTAATATCTTCATCAGATCTACACCTGAGCACATACAGTGTAAACTGTGGGGTGCTAAAACGGCGAAAGTTGCCTGACAACTGATTGAAGAAATTTGTGCCGGAACTGAGAAAACCAAAGAAAACAAGTTCGAAGTTCTCAAGTTGAAATTTCAAAATTTCAAACAAGGACCCACTGAAACTCTGGAAGAACTTGATTTCAGATTTACCACTCTCATGAATGATATGGCAGCACTTGGGGAAAGCAACAGATACTCTCAGTCAGAAAAGATTAAGACTATTGTAAGAACTCTTAACCACAACTGGGAGCATACTAAATTATTTTATTTTAATCAAGGTATGCCAAATATCACTCCAGTGGAACTCTTCTCACATCTTGCTACGGTTGATTATGAGACAACACAAAGAGAACAAACAACTGAAAAGTTGCAGAATATTGCTCTAGTTGCTCAAGGAACTTCTGAAAGAAGAAAAGCAAGGAAGAGACTGAGGATGCTCTTGCTGCAAAGCAAATGAGCAAATATGTCAGTCGAGAAATTGAGAGAAGAAAAGCCAAAGAAATGCTGAAAAAGCATCTCGGCTGAAACTATCACCAGTACAAAAGTATGCAAAGCTCACTGAACAGCCAGTCCAGAAAGCATCATGTACTGAGGAAGCAGAAATCGGAAACGATATTCCGCTTCTATTGTCGAAAACTGGTCACTTCAAGAAGGATTGTCCGCCTTCAACAAACTAAGGACGGTGACAAGAAAGATAGAAGAATCTTCAGAAGAAGCCAGAAAGCTTTATTAACTGAAGAAAGAAAGAAAATCCAAACTCAACTGGATGCTCTAGACTATGAAACAGATTCTGAAGATGACAATTCAGATGACTCAATCTTACCATCACCAGAATTATGTGGAGTTACTCATGATATAATCGACTTCGGCCTCAAGAAGAATGAAATGTGTGGAGTTGCTGAGATTGACGGTCCAGACATCTCTAACATAGAAATCTGTCTTATGGCTGATGAGGTAACACATACTTCTTGTTATACTTATGAAAGTGATGAAGAAGAAATAAAAGATCTAGAAAATCTCAGAAAAGATCTTGACATCTATGAAAGGGAATTTCTAATGATCCGAGCTAGAGCCGAAAATCTTGAAGAAGAAAAGAATTCTCTTGCAAAGGAAAATTCTCAATTAGTTAAGATATCTGAGAAAAAGGATGCTGAAAATGCATTTCTCAAAGCTCAGATATCTGAGACTGAAAAGTCACATAAAGAAGCAATGGCTGAATTACGAAAGAAATATGAAGATCTTCTTTCTGAGAACAAGGAACTCAAAAAGAAAGAATTATCTTTTCAATCTTATGCCAAAGCTAGTGACACTCTTACTGAAGTACAATCTTACTTAAGAGATCCTTCAGAAAAGAAAGGACTTGGGCTGAATACACAGACAGAGTGTTCTATCACTCTGAATAAGAGTGAGGAAAGAACATTTGTAAGTACTCAGCAAGATGGTTCCCATGCAATCTATAGTATCGGTCAGAAGACGAAGATTGTTGACAAAGGAAAAGCAGTTGCGACTAAACCTTTGTGGGAAAAACAAGTCAAAATAAAAGCGACGTCTCTCGAAAAGAAACACAACACCGAAAAGTGTAAACACCCACGATGCTATGTCTCTCAAAAGGGTAGAATTGCGAGGGCAATTTCTCTCATGTCACTTTTTCTGGAAAGAAATTGGATCAACCAGAGACTAGCAAAGCTGCTGAGAAAAGATCTCAGATAGCTTCAAGTGCTCGAAACGGTATTGGCTATAAAGGCATCGGGAAACAACTTGCTCATGAATACAAACAAGAGCAAGAACGATGGCTAAAGGCTAGAATTACTCAAAGCAATTATCAGAAGTGGAAGTTGAATCAAGCCACTGAAAATCTGAATGCCAGGGCTAGAAGAAATCTGGCAAGGAAAGCTAAGTTTGCTGAAAAGCAAACTCAAAAACCTGACAGGTATCTGAAAGCACCAAATGTAGCACCTAGGAACACACCAAGGAAGAAAATACTTCTTAATAATGATAATCATTCAATCAGAATTCCTCCTTATGTTCCTATCAGACAAAAGAATGTTCCAAGAAATTCATTCAAAATGGATTCCTCTTGGAAGATTGTTTAGTCTGATGGTTCCAATCATAAATTGAGAACCTAATCTCTGTTCCTGTTATGTGCGAATGCTTCTGGACTAACGCACAATGGCATTTGATAGTGGATGCGGAAAGCACATGACGGAAGCAAAGCGTCAGTCGATTACAAAGCTTGCAACACGGGACCGGATATCAGTTGCTAGAGGAGAATTAAATCCCTCTCGGGATTTGTAACGTCAAATTGGGAACATTAACAATCACCGTATTACATGTTAAGGATTTGAAATACAATCTATTTAGCATGAGCGGTTTTGCGACAAAGGTTTTACTATAAAATTCAAAGCAAAATCGCAAACTAATTGACAATGAGTCAAAGCGAGCGGTCTTGGTTGCTTTCGGGAAAAGCGATCTTTATGTTGCCGATTGGGCATCTGCCAATCAAGAATGTCTCATGGTGAGTCAATCTGGTCACCGGAAAACCTTGGTTATGGCACAAAAGAATGAGTCACTTGAACTTCAAAACTCTGAACAAACTTGCCAAGAAAGAGTTAGTGGTTGGCCTTCCCAAAATGTCTTTCAGAAAGGATGATATCTGTTCTGCATGTCAGATGGGGAAACAATCCAAAATCTCTTTCAAGACCAAAACTAGACACTCTAGTGTTAGACCACTGCAACTACTACATATGGATCTTTTTGAATCATCTATAACTAGTTATGCAGGAAAGAAGTATGGTCTGGTTGTTGTAGATGACTTCTCAAGATTCACTTGGGTTATCTTTCTTAAACATAAATCTGACGCCAGGGTGGAGATACCAAACTTGCTGAAAAAGCTTGAAGTCATGAAAAATGACAAGGTATCTGCAATCAGAACAGACCATGGTACTGAGTTTGTCAACCAGTATATAAAGGAGTTTTGTACCTACAAAGGTATACAACACCAACTTTCCTCTGTAAGAACACCTCAACAAAATGGTGTTGCAGAAAGGAAAAACAGAACCCTTAAAGAAGCTGCAAGGACGATGCTAGCTGACACTGAAATAAGTGAAATTTATTGGGTTGAAGCTGTAAACACAGCCTGCTACACTCAGAACAGATGTTTGATAAACAAACACCATAACAAGACCCCTTATGAAATCTTGGTTGGTAGACCCCCTAATATCAAACATCTGAGAGTATTTGGTTGTAGATGTTTTGTTCTAAACAATGGAAAAGATTAGCTGAGAACATTTCAACCAAAGGCAGATGAAAGTGTATTTCTTGGCTATTCCACGAATAGCAAAGCCTACAGAATTTACAACAAAAGGACAAAGAAAATTGAAGAATCAGTTCATGTTGTATTCTATGAAGGAAGCAAGAAAACACCTCCTAATGATGAACTCTCAGAAAGGTTCAAAGAACTAATGTTGAGGGATTCTGAAGAAGAATCCTCAGAAAGGAGAAACATAATTACGGAAAGTGAGGATGACTCTGACGTAGAAAAGCATGAAGTGCCTAGTAACAACAAGATGACTCACAAACATGATGAAGAATTTCCTATGAAACTTCCAGAAATGGGCGAAGATGTTCATCATGAAGCTATCTCTGAAATAATCTCTCCGAAAGACATGTTCGAGATAGCTCAAACGCCGAACAAGTGTCGACCATTAATTGCCTTTCGAGGAGCAAAATGTCTTGAATCTTGAAAAGTATCAAATCAAAATCCCAGTGATTCTCATTCAAATCATTTGGATATTGATCCTACTAGCACTAAACCTATGATGAGATGGATCAAGGATCATCCTGCAAAAGATGTGATTGGACCAATTAATCAAGGTGTTAGGACTAGGAGAGCAATAGCTGAAAATGCCAATTCTCTCTTTGGATGTTTCATCTCAAATATTGAACCCAAAAATATAGAAGAAGCATTAGGAGACCAAGACTGGATCTCTGCAATGCAAGAAGAGTTGGATCAATTTGAGAGAAACAAAGTGGAAAATTAGTTCCATTCGTGGAAGGAATATACGTGATTGGAACTAAATGGGTTTTCGAAACAAAATGAATGAATCTGGTGAAATAACGAAACAAAGCAAGATTGGTTGCGAGGATTTACCTGCATGAAGGCTTAGATTTTGATGAGTCATATGCACCGGTTGCCGATTGGATGCAATAAGACTCTTTCTAGCCTTTGCAGCTCATAAAGATTTTAAAGTTTATCAGATGGATGTCAAAAGTGCAATCTTGAACGGTGAACTTGCAGAAGAAGTTTATGTTGAGCAACCACCTGGCTTTGAAGTTTCCCCAGAAAGTAGAATGGTCTATAAACTACAGAAAGCTCTGTATGGACTGAAACAGGCTCCAAGAGCATGGTATGACACTTTGGCCAAATACCTTCTGGAAAGTGGTTTCAAGAAAGGTGAAGTTGATAAAACTTTATTTACCTTAAACCATGATGGGAAACTACTCTTAGTTCAAGTATATGTTGATGACATCATATTTGGATCTAAGGACAAGCAACTTTGTAATGACTTTGCAAATCTCATGAAAAGTAAGTTTGAGATGAGCATGATGGGAGAAATGAATTATTTTCTAGGATTGCAAGTCAAGCAACTCAATGATGGAATATTCATTAGTCAAACAAAGTATGCAAAAGATATGCTCACAAAATTCAATCTTAAGCCTTCTGAAAAGAATGCTAAGATACCTATGAGCATTGGAACCAAAATGACCTATACTGAATCAGACAAGAGTGTTGAAAAACATAAGTATAGGAAATTGATAGGTTCACTACTTTACCTCACATCAAGTAGACCTGATATTCAATACGCCGTTGAGTGTGTGCTAGATTTCAGACAAATCCGATGCAAACACACTACAACATTGCTATGAAAATATTAAGGTATGTAAAAGGTACAGTAGGTGTAGGATTGTGGTATCCTAAAGAAAGTGGATTGAGTTTAGCTGGGTACTCGATAATCTTTGGATCATCGCTTGATAGGAAAAGCACCTCAGAACTTGTCGGTTTACGGTACTAGACTTATCTCGTGGTTTAGCAAGAAGCAAAACTCAATTGCAACTTCTACCACATTTGAATATATTGCTGCTGGTTGTTGTGCAACACAAATTCTGTGGATACAACAACAACTTAAAGACTATGGACTCGATGATGAGAAAACTCCCATTTTCTGTGACAACACAAGTGCTATTGCGATTACACAGAATCCTAAATTTCATGCCAGAACAAAGCATATTGATGTTATACATTACTTCATCAGAGACCATGTTGAAAGAGGCAATATAGAGATACTCAAGATTGGCACTGAAGACAAACTTGCAGATATCTTCACTAAGCCACTGCAAGAAAGTAGATTCTTAGCCTTAAGACATAGTCTTGGACTAATGGAACTACCAATGAACTGAAAAAGTTCAGAAATCTGGAACGGGCATCCAGAGAAGAGGTATCTGGAACGGGCATCCAGAGAAGAGAAGAGAGAAATCTAGAACGGGTATCCAGAAGTCAAAAAGGCTAAAGAGCAAAAAGACAGCTTAAGATCTCTGAGACGGGAACTCAGATATCTGAATCACTCTATAAACGGGGAACACAAAGGAGAATAGTACAACTATCTGTAGTTAACTACTTTCTTGAAATTCGCATTATTTCTATCTTGATGAAAAACTTGGAAAAATCCTAAGTATAAGACAGATTCAGATGCAAACAGTGTTCTTGGTCATACAAAAACGTGATTCAGATAGCTAATAGCCAAAATTCATTAAATGGGCACAATTACACTTGTTGATTGTGATCATTGCTGAAGAAGCAATGGTGACCCTTGATGAAATTAAGCGTTTGATCTATACGGTGGAAATTAATTCACAGTAAATAGTGGATCAGAAAATTCGACAAAGCCCACTTTGCATTTAATGCCGAACTAGCTTTTGCTCACGCTTGCAAATCATGAGATACGTACACAAAATCAATTTGTATGTATTTGTGCATTGAGATTCTATTGCTATATATATAGGATTTTGGCAAAAGAAATCACTTTCGCCTAATCCAAAATTCCGACTTACACAAAAATAGCAAAACCTTCTCTTGATTCTATGCAAACCTTCTACAATCTCTGCAAATCAAGATTAAGTTTTTCTGCAAAGAATTACTGAATCAAATCTCTTTCAAACACCAAATTCCTACACTATATAAAGAGATGGCCCCAAAGAATTCTTCCACACTGAAATCTCAATCCTCCACTGGTACTGCTGAAAAGCAAGCACCAGAGTTGGTTATTGTGAACAACCGACTGGTAGGAGATTTTAATCCTGACCATTGGACTTCAAATCACAGAATGATTTGGGGTGGTGCCATGGTTGAGGAATACCTCACGGCTGCAATTGAAAACCAAACCGACGTAAAGCGATTCTTGACATGCTTGAAAAGGCACAAATCAAGGGTTTCTATCGCCGCATAAGTGGAATTTCATCACTCGATGTGTTGGAATTCTACAACAACTCGTGATAATTTCTGTGTTTACGAAACCTTTGCAATAGTGTTTGTCAAAACCTCAGTCCAAGGAAAGGAAATCCTTCTGGACTTAACAACTTTCTGTAAGTTGTTTGAGTTTCAAAATCTTGGAAAGGATTTTGAAATAAATACCAAGGACGATGATCTCCTTGAAGGTGTTAAACAATTGTACAGTGACGTGTGTGATCTTGAAAAATCAAATACACCCACTGAGTACAAGCTTGCTGACATCCGAACTAGACATCTGATGGTTCACTAGGATGTATTGGCTTGCATTCTTCACAGATGCTTTGATGGTCTACAAGGAGGTGCTGACCAGATAAGCCAAGAACGATGGATCATGATGTTCTTGCTGAATCAACAAGACAAAAGGCTGGAAAACCCTTTTAACTGGGGAAAGTACGCCTTCATGAAGTTTGTGAAGAAGATTCAAGGCTTCGAGCCTAAGATCGCCAACGGACTAGCTGAGCCAAAGGCCACAGTAGGCTATGGTCTGAAGATATGCTACTTGCTGGAGAAGCTTGGCATTGAGCTCAGAGAGACGGCTGAAATAGCCAACAGTAACCTACTCTACAAATATGAGTATACAAACTTGTTGAAAAAGGTTACTGGGTCTGAAGAAAAGGTTGCGACCAAGAAGCCTAGAACTTCAAGAAAGAAGTCTGCTGGCAAATCAGAAGACATACCCATTGAGGTTGTCGATCCTCAGATATCTGCAAGCATTGCCGATGAACTGATAAAGGCAGATGAACTCATCAATGCTGCAAAAGAGTTATCAACTACTGAACAAGTAGACTCAGTAAGAGAAAGTGCTTTCAGAAATGTGAAGACTATTACAGAAAGTCTTGCTGATGAACTCATAAATGCTGCTAAAAGTGGTGAAAAACACCAAGCCCTATCTGCAGAAACCGCAGGAGTAATGGACCAATCAGTTCCTAATGCTGATGAGAGCTCTGACGATGAAGATGAGAAGCTAGTCATCTCTCAAGTCCTAGAAAGAACAAAAAGGGCTAAGGTTACTAAAATAGTAACTGGTGAAAAGGTTTCTGAAGAAGAATATACACCTCAGGTTGCTGAACAAGCACCTATAGCAAAGGTTATTGGTGCAAACACATCATCAGGGAACATTTCGTACGCACAACTTCAAAAAGCCCTGATGAGTGGTATTTTAGTGCTGGCAGATGCTGATGGAAATGCCACATCTAAAAATCTGGAAGAACACTCTACTGACAAATCTTCTGCTTCCAGACAACCACAACAACCACAACCACAACAACCACAAGTGGTTGATGAAATGGTAAATGAACTCCATTTTGAATTACCAGCAATGCTGTATGCTGAAGAAAATCCTGCAAAAGAGCAGGTTCCCCAACTCAATGAGAGGGATCAAACTGAGATATCTACTCAGAACGATCAACCAGGGGAGGCAACTGAGTTGCACACTCAGGAAAGGTGTGAAGTACCTGAAACTTCAAACAAAGAAGTGTTACTGGAACAAGAAGACCAAAGTATAGAAGGGTCACGAGTTTCAGAGACCAATCAGCCTAACATGGATCAGGTAGCTGAATGGTTTAACTCTCATCTTGTTAAACTTTATGCTTATATATATCTTGTTACTTATAAAATTTCTTTGTTATAGGCTGAATTAGAAACACAAAAACAAGAGGAAGCTGGGAAGCTTGCCTCAGAAACTGAGAAGGAGGTTCCTCCAATCTCACCTTTTAAGAAATCTGAGCCTGTGCCACAGGTGATAAATTGATTCTTAAGATAACACTTTTTAGTCATATGCTCATGTGCTTAAAGTAAATGTTTCTAACAGGCTCCAACTGAGAAAGAGGAAGATAAGGCAGAAATGCCAAAAAAAACCCAGAAACCAACAAGGTTTCTGAAGAACACATCATTGAGCCTTCCCATATGAAGGTATATATATATATATATATATATATATATATATATATATATATATATATATATATATATATATATATGTATATATATATATATATATATATATATATGAAAATCCGAATCAGTGATAAAAAATTCTTAACCTTGGGTTATCTCAAACTTCTTCTAAATTACTCAATACTCTCTACTCACAGGCTCATTCAGAAGTAGAAGTGCAAGGGGACAGAGTTGCGACATCCCCTGCACCCATGGAAATTGATGAGGCATCAAGGCCTTCATCGCAAGAAAAGATTCCAGAGACTGCACAAGTCTCTGAGAGACAAGTATCTGAGCCTCCCATGGAGGTAATTGACCTCTCAGATATCTGATTTGTCACTTAAAGTTTTCTTGATAAAATTTCCTAAGTATTGTGATAATTTTAATTCTCAGGTTCAAGAAAGAAAGGTTGATGAGGACCAGACTTCCAAGTCTCCGCCTCTGACAAGATATCCGAGACACCAATTGTCTCAAGAGCACAAGTCTCTCGAGCACAAGTACTTACTGGTAACTCGAAACTAAACTACACTTCTACTCAGATATCTATAAAAGTTTTGAAGCTCACTCAAAACTCTTTCTTTCGAGCTCAAACAAGTGCAAGCAGGCTCCCAATGATGAGAAAAGGGACTACTTCCCTTCTTCAAAGCTCAAACCACGCAAAGCATATACAATGCTTCAAGAAATGGCAAAGGTTAAGGTGCTCTGATCTCTCTGAAATATTGAGAATCATAGATCAACCAACCAGACGAGCACGAGCTCTTGACTTGGAGACATATATCCATGCAATGTTCCTTACCGAACAGTACACAGTTGCGACTTTATTGCATAAGGATTTCTCCAGAGAAGTGGCGCACAGTTTGATACAAGCCTTTGAACATGCAGATGGTCAGACAAGATTACAAATGGCATTCAAGCCGATTACGCCTGACTACGCAATTTATACCTTCCGAACAAGAAGAGGTTAATGGGCGAAGATCACTATTCTGAAGTGATCAATCTTGTATCGAAGATGATGAGGAGGAAGAGATAAGCGAAAACGACTTGATGAACCTCCCAGATCATCACCAAAAGGATGACATGAGACAAAAGGATGATGATGATGCCCCACTGTGGACCGGAGGAATTTCACAAAGAAATCATGCCTCAATCTGAAAAGCAAACCGAGAGGAAAGCACGAAATCTCCGTCTCCATCTCCTCAAAAGTCAACTCATCCATCTTCCCAACAAAGGTTAATCTTGAACAAGTAGTTGAGGATTACGAGAAATCACTCGAAATTGTTGAATACTCAATCGAATCGCTCAACTCAGACAATTGTTGGAAGAAGAACAACAGCTCCATCTTCAACTGGAAGACCAGATAGCTAAATCCAGAGACAAGCTTGACCAACTACAAGATCAATATCTACAAGAGATGATTGCTTACTCTGAGGTTAAAGAGCTACAGGATGCTGTAAATGCCATCACCAATGAACTCGATACTGAAGAAGTATCTGAAATTAAGCATGATGCTAAGGCTGCATCATCTTCAAAAGAAGTACCATCCTCCTCCCAAAAAGGGAAGAAACCAATCTCTGAGATGGTTGCTGGACTCGACACAATCGATTAGAATGTCCAAGAGGATGAAGATCACTGGGCTGATTACTCAGATGATGAAGAAGACAAGACTTTGGCAGAGCACCGCAATGAACATCTAGCGGTTTCACACTTGAAAAGGAAACTGATTGCTCTTGAAACTTTCAGCAAACTGCCAAATGTCCACTCCCATGAATACATGAACAGTTACCAAGTACTGGCTCATCTGAAAAAGGAGATGTCTTCACAAAACAAGGAAGTAATTGCCTCCGTCCCCTCTGAAATGAAAAAGTTCACTGAGCTCGTTACTCAGAGAACAACTAGCATAGTCATTGCTTAGAAAGATCTGGGAATGATAAGGGACGATGATGCGTCTTTAGCTGAAAAAGCTTTCCAAGAGGCAAGTTACACTGCTGGAAAAGCAGATGCCATCCTAGGCCCATTGGCAGAGCTCACTGATAAGGACAATGGACTTATCAAGCAAAATCAGAGCTCGAGCGAACTTGAAGTTGGTCACCGCCTTACAATTATTTACAAGGGCATTTTAACTCTCTCTCAGGATTGTTTTGTGGTGAGTCATTGACAATGACTAAGGGGGAAAGAGTGTACAAATCTGGACATCAAAGTCAGGGGGGATGGGAAGAAGGAGAAGAAAACAAGAAGAAATCTGGAGCTGGTGTGGCTCAGAAAGGAAGAAGAAACATGAAAACTTCCCAGCCACCACTCAGAATCAACGAACCCTCCTCAAGCCAAGCTGCTTTGCAAATAGTAGCTGCTTCCGAACCTCTTGAAGAACTACAATGATAACAAGGGCCATGGCACAGAAACCTCCAAGGAGTACCAAGGCCCCAAGGAGAAGACAAGTTAAAGGGATTGATGAATCTTCTGAAGAAGAAGAAGGTCAAATCAAGTCCTTGGGCAATGAAGAAGGCTGTAAAACTCTCACAAGATCTAATCTTGATGATGATGAGGAAACTGATGAAGATGAAGCTCCTCTTCACAGAAAAAGGAAATTGAAAGCCTAACTGAGCCCATAGCTGCAAAGCCCCTAGCAGCTAAAACACCCTCTTGAAATACCAAGTCTATCCAGGGTGGTTCTTCAAGCAACAACCCCAAAGAGAATTCAAGACAGAGAAGGAACAGACTGAGAGCTGAGCAAAGACAAAGTCAACTTCCACTCAGGCCAGAAGAAGCCAAAATAGAGTATGTGAAGAATGACAATGATTCCTCTGTCTACAGGTGCATCAATCAGAAAAATGGCTATTGGATTCTGGAACTTAAGCATCTACTGGTAAATTCAAAATTTCCAGAACCAATCCATAAACAACTTATGGCATGGATAAAAGATAAGCCAACCTTGATCAACACCAATCACATTAAAGCCTAGTTGGATTTTGAAGTTGTCAAGAGAACTAAAGCCATGAGAAAGGACCTCTCTGATGAATGTCCATATGGAAAGCCAGATGATGTACACAGAATTCTGAATATCACCGGAACAGGCACAAGAGCAAGACTCATTTGTGGAACCCATGAGTCGTTCTATCTAGCGAAGATCAATACAAGGGTGACATCAGATATCTGAGGATTATCTACGAATACTTCAAGCTTTCAGATATCAGAATAGAGCATGCCTGGAAGTGGGGAAAGTATCTGTGGGTCAAACATTTTGTCAAGAAAAATCCTACCAAAACCTACAAAGAGGTCTGTGGATTTGCCAGAGACACTGAGATGCTCGTCAGAACACTTCTCTATGATTATTCTGATGACATCAAAAGGTTTGGAGATAGAAAATTTGCAGACTGATCCATAGAACAACTGCTGAAGACTTGAAGAGTTGAAGACTTGAAGACTAGTCTATTAGGATGTTTACTTGGAGCTTTGTTACTCCTGTTGTCCTAATTTACTATGTATTGTTGTTGTATTTTTGCTGACTGAGCTAAACTTGTTTTATGTACTAAAGTTATCTGTAATCTTTCTTTGTAACTTATTTGAAGAACTTACTCTCAGATAGTATTCTATAAAAGATAACTTGTCAGCAAAGATCACACCTTGTGATTTGGTTGATGTTTACTTTCTGCACTTAATTAAATGATTTGAAAAATCTTAAGAAATGATTAAGTGTTGGATTGTTCACTCATCCAGCTTTGTAATAGGTCAGATAGTCATCGTTGACTGATCAAAAAGGGGGAAATTTGTTAGGAAATTTGTTAGATATTTTGTTAGAAATATCTGTTTAGATTTTGATCAGCAACATGATGACTTATCTTAGTCTCAGAAAGGTGATTAGTACTCTTGGTTCACTTGAACATTGTAAAAGAGGAAACCCACTAAGTATGATAGTCTAGCTAATCTTGTATAGGATGTTAGGTATCAAAATGTAATTTTTATTTTATGAAGAGAAGACCAAGAAGAAGACATCCAAGCGGAACAAGTTCAACGACATTGAAGATTTGAAGAAACTGCACAAGATTACTGAAATAGTTTTACAGATACCTTGGTCAGATATCTTGAAGACACGAATAGTTTTAAACAAGCTGTGTCACAAGAGATATCTGAGAACTAGAAGGTTTTCTGAAAACCAGGAAAGTGCCCACAGATATCTACTATCAGATACCTTGAGCCTTAACCACATTTCTGAAAAAGAAGTATATTGCAACAAAGTTGTTTCAATAAAGTGGTATCTGAAGATTAAAGATAAGGACGTGCAAAGAATCAGATAATACTAGTCGCTGATACTGAGCATAGTTCCGTTGGCACTACAGGACAAAATGTACAGTACAATGCATTTAATGCACGGACAGAGATGTCTGAGCAAAAGCAACGGTACCTTCTAAAGAACAAGACAAACCTACTGCAGTACTATACACAGATATCAATAGTTTGAATTTGATTTAAGCCTAACGGATACTATTCAACGGCATTCAAATTCATCTATAAATATCAACACTTAGACTACTTGAGAAGAGACCTTGAACTCCATAAACTCGCTGAACAACATATTCTCTCAAGCAAACTACTTATCCTCAAAGCTTTACATGTACCAAAGCTCCACGATCTTAAGTAGCACTAAAGTTCTAAGTGTCCTGATCCTAAACAAGCACTGCTATCTGTGAAAGAGTTGAATTGAAAGATCAAGTATCTGAGATTCATTCTCTTGAACATTTATCTAAGACTTGGGTCAGTAAAAAGAACAAGATACCATACATTGAAAAGTGTATTAAGTATACTTGATTCACAGAGCTATCTGATTAACTGAAAAGTTATTAAAGAAGCTCATCTGACAACTCAAACCAAAACCAACACCATCACCGGGCGTGGAGTATGTGAAGTACTTAGTTTGAGAAACTAAGGAATAACTCAAGGTTATTGAGCAGGAAGTACTTAGCTTGGGAAGCTAGGGAATAGCTCAAAAGGTTTCGAACAGAAGTACTTGTCAGAAAGCCGGGAACAACTCATGGGGAACATTTGGTTGGGAACCATTTGTTTAAGGAATCTTAGAATAGGATTTTTGTAAGGTGACCTCAATTATCTATTCTAGTGAATTCTAGGTCTTTGGAAGACCGAAGTGGATTAGTTGGAGGATTACGCCACCTCCAGATACCACTATACTTGCTGTTTTATTTACTTCTCTGTACTTACATTTCACCAACACACACACACACACACTTTAACTGTTTCTGCACTTATCTATCTTAAGTCTTCCGCGCTCTGAATCTAAGTATCGATATCTCACGATATATCGAGAAATAGTTTTTATCGACAAAAGTTTTAAAAGACTATTCACCCCCCCCCCCCCCTCTAGTCTTTTACTTTGCCGTTATCTGGACCAACACAAACCCTATGTAGAAATTGTAGAACGAAAACGAATCGATGCCAAAGTTGTGTAGATAATCTCCCAATCAACGTCAATCTTCGAATTACAAGGTAAAACGGTTCAATTACCTCAAATCGGATAATTGCCTTGAAAACTAGGTCTAGCTCTAGAGCAAGGTGTTGTTCTTGACAATAGAATGAATATTGAAAGTAATTCTCGATGTTTTACTAATACAAAGAAAGAAAACAAAGTCTGAAGCGGATTAGGAAATAAAATAGCAAAATTCGTACTCTTCTGACAGTGATGGCGTCCGCCAAGATAGACCTGGCGTCCGCCATAGTCGATATCTTGGCAGACGCCAAAGATATCTTGGCGGGCGCCAAGATTCAATCCATGGCGCCCGCAACCCTGACTTGGCGCCTGCCAGAGCGTTCTGGCTCGTTTTGGCGGGCGCCATCTCCAAGTTGACGTTCGCCACTTCTTCCAGCAATTTACAATTTTGCCCTTTTGTCCTTTTTACTCGATTTTGCTCCTTTTAACCTCGATTCTTGGTATTTTGGCTTCTCCGATCCACTTCTAGTAACCATACGAGGCATTGGAACTTCCATATCTTCCAGATGCATGTAAAATACACCCTTTTTGCCTTCAATTAGCGCGGCTCAACCAAATACCTGCAAAATACACAAAGAACAAAACAAGTAAAAAGACTCTAAGAAAAACTACTAAAACTATACTTAAGGATAACAAGAAGACGGTAAAAAAGACCAGATGAGACGATGTAAAACCGACTCATCATTGGCATAGTACTGACAGTCATCACATGCTCGAGCAAAGTTTGAAGCATCCTTATCAATTGTTGGCCAGTAACCTTGCCTTATGACCTTCTGAGCCAAAGTTTGGCCTCCTGAGTGACTTCCACAACTTCCACTATAGATTTCTTCCAAAACAGTCCTAGCCTCTTGGGGTCCAAGGCACCTCAAGTGAGTGCCACAGAAAGACTTCTTGTAAATATCTTTCCCAAGGATAAAATATCTAGTGGCTCTGCAAAAAACTCTCCTTGCTTCCTTTGGATCTGAGGGTAATGACACGTCCTTAAGGTAATTGAAGATATCTGTCATCCAAGTCTGTTCAGTGCTTAGAGGAAGATATGCAGGCCTGAACTCATGAGTGAAGAAGTCCTAAGAGTCAATAGGATGATGCTTCTAGTGTCCAACACTCCTGAAGCTGAGGCATACTTTGAGAGTGAGTCCGCTTTCTCATTCCATTCCCTATCGAACCTTCTAGTGTGAATTCTTCAAAGATCTCTACCTCTTTCTTGAGCAAGTCCAAGTACTTGATCATGTTAGGGCCCTTAGTGGCCAAGAACCCTGAGAACTGAGATTCAACTAGTTGCGAGTCAGTGTAAGCTTTGACCCTTCTCACTTGGAGTGATTTTGCCATTTTGAGTCCGACGAGGAGTGCCTTGTACTCAGCTTCATTGTTGGTCACCTTGAAGTCAAGCATGATGGCATAATCCAACTCAGCACCTTCAGGGCTCTTAAGGTGTATTCCAATGCCTCCAAGTCTACCGGTAGAAGATCCATTTACCTGTAGTGTCCAAGTACCTTTCTCTTGTTCTTTGGATGTTGTAGAAGCATCGATGTTCTGATCTTCTAAGATCACCTCTTGCTTCTTGACGGAAGATGCAAGCACATGAGTGTTTGGCACTTCGTCCAAAAGGAACATGTGTCTTGCTCTGAGAGAATCATCCATAGGTTCAAGTGGAAATCCCATGAATTGAGTGTCATCACATATTTCTTGTTCTACTTCTTTCTCAGTGTCTCTCGCTTGTTCAGAGAGGTTCGCTTCTTGTGTTATCATCGAGCACTCAACTTCTTTCAGCTGATCATTGACATTTTCCTCATCCTTTTCAGGGTAATCGACTAAGAAATCGGCTAGGATCTGAGATTTCTTTGCGGACGGAGCTTGATATCCAATATCGTACTCGCTCAGTTCGATCGCCCATTTGGACAGGCGTTCAGATTGATCTGGCTTTCCAAGGACTTGTTTCAAGGGTTCACTGGTGAGAACCACAATCCTGTGTGACTTGAAGTAGGGCTTCAACCTCCGAACAGAGTATACCAAAGCATATGCTAATTTCTCAATCTGAACATACCTAGTCTCTACTCTAGCTAGAGCCTTGCTTAGGTAGTAGATAGGCATGTGATCGTTGACTTGGATCTGACCCAACACGGAACTCATAGCCTCATTGGTAACTGCTAGGTACAAGTAGAGGGGTTCTCCTTCCACTGGTTTGGACAAGAGTGGTGGTGAGAGGAGTTATTTCTTTAAACTGTCAAAGGCTTCTTCACACTCTTTGGTCCACTTAAACTTGTCTCCTTTCCTCAATATCTTGAAGAAGGGTAGGTTCTTCTCTGCTGATATAGAGATGAAATGGCTTAAGGACATAACTCACCCTATGAGCTGTTGGACCTCATTGATGGTTTTTTGGTTGTGGCAAGTCTATAATAGCCTTGATCTTTTCCGGGTTGGTACTGATGCCTCTTTCTGTGACCATGTAACCGAGAAACTTACCCCCTTTCACTCCAAAGGTACATTTCTCTGGGTTCAGTCTCATCCCGTACTTCCTCAAGATAGAGAAGTAATTGTTAAGGTGCTCGATGTGTTGCTCTTCTGTCTTGCTCTTAACCAACATGTCATCAACATATACTTCCATTGTTTTGCCAATCTCTTCTTTGAACATTTTATTTATCAGACGTTGGTAAGTAGCTCCAGTATTTTTCAGTCTAAATGGCATAACCTTGAAGCAATAAACTCCTCCAGCTGCAAAGAAAGTTGTCTAGTTAATGTCTTCTTGAGCCATTCTGATTTGATAAAATCCTTGATAAGCATCCACAAAGCTTAGAAGAGCACATCCGGCTGTGGAGTCCACTAGCTGGTCGATCCGAGGCAAGGGATAAGGATCTTTCGGGCAAAACTTGTTCAATCTAGTAAAGTCATTGCACATCCTCCACTTACCCTGAGCTTTTTCCACGAGGACCACATTGCAGACCCAATCGGAGTATCTAACCTCTTCGATGTGTCCTGTTTTCATTAGCCTTTCAACCTCTCCGGCTATGATAGCGTCCTCAATGGGTCCAAAGTCTTTTCTCTTTTGGCGGTTATACTTGACCGAAGAATCCATGTTCAGACGGTGAACATCTATTCTTGAATCTATCCCCTCAAGATCGTCAGTGCTCCAAGCAAAGACATCATAGTTGCTTTTCAGGCAAGCTATGAGTTTCATCTCAACTTCAATGCTCATCTCAGTTCCAATCCTAGTCTTCTTCTTGGGACTTCCTTCTATCAATTGGATCTCCTATAGGGTCTCATGAGGTTCAATCCTTGCAGCCTTAGGAAATTTCTCCTTGAGAGCTCCAGCTCCAATCTCTTCTTTAGGAGGTGTGAGAGGCGCAGGCGAGAGCGGAAGTTCCTTGGCCACAAAGAGGATAGGGACAGAGGCACTTCTTGTTTACATAATATAGCACTCCCATGCTTCTTTGACATTTCCTATTTCTTCTCCTACACCGTTTGGAGTAGGAAACTTGACCCTATTGTGTAGTGGAGATGAGATGGCTTTGAATTGATTGAGGCCTGGACGTCCTAAGATCACATTGTATCAAAGACATGATCCACAACGACGAAGAGAACTGTTTGAGTTATTCTTATTAGGAAAGTCCCCATGGAAACTTGTAAAGGGACATTTCCAATGGGACAAACTGTAGAGCCTCCAAATCCCACTAGTTAAGTATTGACTCTTCCATACTGGATCTTTCCCAAATTCATTTGGTCCACAGTTCTTTTGGAGATGATGTTAGAAGAGCTTCCAGTATCAATAAGCACCTTATTGACCTTGTAAGTGGGGATGAATAAAGAGACAACCAAAGGAACGCCCAGATCTCTGAGATCTTCTCCTCCAGACGTTGGGGGAGGTATTTCACCATCATCAAAAGAGATCGAGTTTGATCCTCTCAAAGCAGGAGGAGCATAAGCTCTATCGTTGTTCCTTAGATGCTGGGCGGTTCTTTCTCTAGCATTCCGACTGTCTCCTCTGCTTGGACGTCCTGCTATAGTGTTGATAACCCCACTATAGGGAAGGTTTTCCATTTCTAAGTTTTTGGAGTACTCATCGTATCGCTGAGCTTGTTGGGAAGGGATCCCCGTGGGAGGCGGTGGTAAAGACCCTGTCGTAGTTTCCAGATCACGCTCTGCTCTCCTCCGTTCATTCCTTTGGTGGCGGGAGGGTTCTTCTTCGTAAACTAGTTCTTTCACCTTGCCGCTTTTTATCAGACTTTCAATCTCAATTTTCAACTAAACACAGTCTTCCGTGGAATGACCTTTATGCTTATGGAATCTGCAGTATTCTTTAGAAACCCTGCTTCTTTTGCTATTCCTCGCTGGTTTGGGCCATTGAACATCCACATTCTTTTCAACAATAGAGGCCAAGATGTCGGATCTAGGTCTATTGAGGCGAGTGTACTGCGCATATCTTCTGGGAGGGGTTCTCTCCCTACGAAATTCTCTCTTATCTTTGAAATCCTTTCTTTGCTCAAATTTTTCAGGACAAGGCGCGGGATCTTGTCTCATCGGCTCTTTTCCCTTCTTAGTCCCGGCACTTACTGGAACGTTCCTCCTATACTCCTCACCATACAAGACTCCCTCACAAATATCTTCCAAGTATTTTTCATTTGGAATCTCTTCATTGGAGAGTTTCTTCCTGAGTTCATCATTGTAGGTGTTGGTGTACAGGTATCGGACCCGCTCTTTGATGCTGTGAGACTCAACTTGACGTACTTCAGCATTGAACCGATCTAGAAGGTCCTAAGATCTTCATTGTCTCTTTGGATGATTCCAGCCAAGTGCTCTACTGATCTTTTCCTCTTCTTTGCCTTCTAAAATCCCTTCAAAAAGAGAGAGACTACATCCTCATAGGTCTTGATGGAGCCATCGGGTAAGGCAGTCCACCAATCCATTGCCTCTCCGAAGAGAGTGGATGAGAAGTTGAGAGCTTTCATGTTGTCATTCAATCCATTGGTGTCCATCTTACTTTCATACCTTGTAAGATGAGCAACGGGACAAGTATCTCCATGGTAACACTCAAGGTTGGGGATAGTGCAATCAGGACGCTTCCTCTCTCTTCTGATTGCATCGCATAATGGGTTTGGAGCTCTTATCATCACCTTCTCATGAGCCTTCACCATTTTGCCTAGATTAACAATTTGGGTCTTCAAAGCCCTTTGTTGAATGTAAATTTGTTCAGCAGTAAGCCTCTCACCCGTTCTAGGGTTGATGGCCACATCAGCAGGAAGGTCATCGACTTGGATTACAGCGATAGTCTCTGCCATTTGGTCTCTTGCCCTTGTTTAGAGAGCAGCATTGTTGAGGGTGTAACTCCCCAACTACTTAGATTTTATTCAACTCCACTAACGGGTGCCAAGGTAAGAAGCTCCTTGCTAGGTAAGGACCAATGCGTAAGAACCAGCGACCAACTACTTCGGTAAGGACCTGAACACTTGAGGGGGGGGGGGTTAGTGCCCGGTTTGCAAAGTGTCAAACCGGGATGAGACTTTACTCGAGAGTGACTGAAGATCAACTCTGTATAATGCTCGGGATTGGGGTCGTGATGTGACTTGTAAGATGACTTGTTCAAAGTGCCTTACTTGTTGGGATGTGTGCCTTATTTATAGGCTATCATCAAAATGGAAGGCCTTGCTAGGATTGCGCCATGTGTACGGCCAGGATTGAGCCACCAATGCTAATATGAGGCCCATAGCCCAATAATGAAGTTTTAGCCCATGCCATCTTGGGCTTTAGGGGTAGTTTGGTCATTATTGGGAGAGTTCTTGAGGATGTGACTAGTTCTGCCGAGTTCCCAGGTTCGGAGAGATGGGTCCGGACGATTGGTTCGGACCACATTTGGTTGTCAGCTAAGGAAGTTCTCCGCTCCCAACTCTTCCGATTCGAGCTCTCAGGTTCGGACACCTCACTCTTTGGTGCCCATTTGCTTGGTTGCTTTATGAGATGGTCATGCTGGATCCGAGTTGACATCCGTATCGGAGTCCTTGGGTCGGAGAGGGTACTGACTTAGCACTATGCTCCTTTCCCAGAGAGGCTCGGGCCAAGGTGGGTCGGACCTACGGTTCTGGGTCGGGCCTTATAGGTCCAAATCCTTTGTTCCTTTCTTTTAGGGTGGGTCGGACCATGGATGGTCTGCCCGGATCGGATCATTGGCTCGCACTAAAGTGTCTCGGATCCATTGGATGACTTAGGGCGCCTTAGGATTCGTTCCTAGGTCCTTTATGACGGATTGGACATATTTTCGTATCAACATATGTCCCCCTAGTTTCCAAGTATCTTAGTAGAAGATAGTTGTGGAACTACTGGTTTGGGAAGCTGTTTTGAGGAAAAAATCCGTTCTTCAGTCCAATCCATTTCGATCTTGTTGAAAAAAGGTGTACTCCGTACTTCGTGTGGCCATTGACTTAGTCTCTCTCCCCCCCACCCCTTTTTTCTTTTTCTAAAACATCGTTGCCATCCGAGGGGCTGGGCCCGAAGGGCGACGAAGTGAAGAAGAAAGAAAAAAGGGTATTTGTAATCGAGACTAAGTTTTAGGCTCCGAACATCGGTGGTGTACCTTTGATGGGCTACGGTGGCGGACCGTAAGTGCGTGTCCCGTCCGAACCAACCTCTGTGGTCAAGGAAAGGTCCGAAGGGTAATCGCTCGAGTATACGAGGTTTCCTGTGGGCAAATTATGTTGGACTGGTAAGCCGCTAGGCGTCCGAGAAGATGATAATCCGGAGCTTTCGTGCTGTCTGCTGCCCGAGAGTGGGCTAGTTGTTGTATTCGTCTATCCGTGAGATAAATTTGTTGTACCAATTCGTCATTTCACTTGGTATAATTGTACTATACCGTTGGATGGTTTTTTATCTACGATGGAGATTAAATCCGAAAAATCGCGGCGGTTGGAGTTCCCAATATGGCCCTCTATAAATAGAGGGGTTGGTCGGTTCATTTCTCACCGTTTAGAGAGAGAATTTTTGCATTCTAAGTATATCCGAAGCAACTACCAGCAATCCGAAGCGAGCAACGAGCGGTTCGAAGCGCGTGATCCTGTGCAAAGTCAAGTCACTTCTATCTAATCATCCGAGTCCAAGTAAGTTTACTTGTCTCGTCTTATGATTAAATTATCTCTGTTGTCTTTCATCTTCAAGTTACTCGGATGCATGCTTATGATGTGTAGTATAGTTGATAATCAATACGTACTTGATGTTGACTAACCCCGAATAAGCGTAGTACTGACTCCGAACTAACTTCGTCGAGTAAAGCCGCTAGTTTTGGCCTTGAACTGACCACTTTTAATATACATAAACGACCTCTCGGACTGCCATCTTAAAGCTTACGAAATTGCTTTCTCCTTTCCCTAGGATGTCCGAGAGTGATAGCCAAAACCGATCCGAGGCTGAGGGATATGACTCCGAGGCGATATCTTTAACCGATAGCTCCGAGGAAATTGGGATCGTAGATGACGATGAAGTATTGGAGGTGGAACAAGCGCCCCATCCGAGTCGGGAAGAGCCCGAGGTAAGTTCCTTACTTCGGTTAGTTGTTCCGGATTCTGGTCCTCCGAGGCGTCAGGATTACTCGCGAGTGTCCCATGTGAGGTTATCAGCGGCTCAAGAGACAAGTTCACGAGTTATAGGAACTCGTCGCCCGGGTCGGGCTGGCCAAGAATCCGAACTTCCGGTAGAGATTCGATCTTTAATTCGCAACCTTGGTTATAATTTTAGGAGTAATCCTAATCGAGTCCCGTTCGTTCCGGATCCGCAGGCGCCGATCATCGAGGAAGTTCATGATACTTCGGAAGTACCTCCCAATTTGGGCATCTTCGAAGAGGGTGAGGAGGATCGTGTGCAAGTCGCTGCGCCTCTTCAGACTGTCGTAGAGTTAGCGTCCTCATCCGAGGAAGGCGAGGCAGAGGAAGGTGTCGGGCCAAGATTACGGTTTCAAGAGGAAGAAGGTGTAGAGCCATCCGCTCATATGCTCCGTGTGGAATCTGCTGGGCAAGCAGGGCCGAGTCGGCAGGTGGCTGAGGAAGAGCGTCCGGAGAGGCTGAGGAAGGGTGAGGACGTATTCCAAGTAAAGTTCCCTCGGTCTAAAGACGAGGTCACTCAGCGAGTTGAATGAAGATGGTACTTTGCCTACCTGTGCCTCAACCATCCGAGCCGATGAAGTGGATGAGCTCCGGAGGAGATATGAGATCCCGGAATGTGTGGAGATTCTCATCCCAGATGAATCTCATGCGTTCTACAATCCGCCTCCGGGATACATGTCTGTCTATGAGATAAGTCTCCATTGCGGGTGGCGCCTGCCCGTATCGTCCGAGTTTTTGGAGATTTTGAACAGCATGGGTTTGAGTCCGCACCAGATCATTCCCAACTCCCTCGGAAATCTGATGTGCTTCGGGGTCTTATGTAAATATAAAGGCATCCCGGTCACATTCGATAATTTTCGCAAGTTATTCAATATAAGTGTAAGTAATAGGAACACGTGGTTCTACACGTTCGTATGTCGCCAGGCTTACACGTTTTTTGTTGATCCCCTGTCCTCGTTGGGAATCCAATGGTTCAAGAGGTACATTTTTGTCCGTCCGGCTCTGAAGCCCGGGCAATCCGAAGCGGAGAGGCCCAAGTGGCATTTTGAGAAAAAGTTCTTCCGAGGCAAGCTGCCAGATTGGAAGCCACCGGCACGGAACATCCCCTTGTGGATGCAAGCACTCCATCGGAGTCAAGAGCCGGAAAAGTACTTCTTCCGAGGGCTGATATGTCAGCCTCTGCCTTACTTGGCCGGCTTGTCCGAGCCAAGTTTTTGTGACAACATGGAGGATTTGAGTAAGTGGTTTCCCTCTACCCCTGGTTGGTTGTCCGATTCGGTTGTCTGTTCGTCGACTATATGATTACCTTTTGTAGATTCTTTTGTATTTTGCAACTCATTGTGATTCGGATGTGCAGCTTTTTGGTTCGAGTATACGATGTCGACCATGCGGGAGTTGAAGCGTCAGCAAAATGCTGCACAGCGGAAGGAGTTGGCAGAGGGTTCCCGGACCCAGATTATCAAGACTTCCACCGTACTCCCGATGGACGAGCCAAGAAATGCTGCCGTGTTCCGAGTGGAGGAATCTCGGAGAGCTGCTGCGGGCGAAGAGGCCCAAACTATCCCTACTCCGGACAAGGGTAAGGTGGTCGGATCTAAGGGCTCGAAGAAGCCTCCAAGATCCGTGTCCCGAGATCCTCCCGCAAGCGGATCGAGCGCTGCGGCTGCAAAAAAGCGCCCCTCCGAAGGTCAGAATCCTCCCGCTAAAAAAGGCAAGGGGAAGATGAGCGAGGCGCCCGAGCCGGATTCTGAAATTGCTCTACTGGTTCTTTGCCTTGAGGTGGAGCGGATTTCAGAGTTAGTTGCCGCTCAACGCAAGGTTAGTAAGTGTTTTGGTTATTTTGTCATCTTCCTTTGATTCGGAGATATCTAAACGTTTGTGATATCTGTTATTTTTAGCTTGCTGCTGCCGTGGAGGCATGCTCCTTGGTAGCTGCTCGGAGGGCTACCCTAGAGGAGGATTTGGCCACCGAGTGCCAGGCGATTGAAGCGTTCGTTGAACAAAGACTTTGAGGCGCCTAAAGAAGGCCATAGCTGCTAAACAGGAGGCCGAGTCGGAGACGGCCAAGATGAAAAGTGTCATTCGATCTTTGTAGACCGACTTGAAGGTGCACCAAGATAGTTTGGACGAGTTCGTGGGTGTCTCTCGGACTTTCAAAGATAAAATGCTGAAGGAGCTTAAGGGGGTCCGGACAAGGGCTGCCCAAGATTTCCTTGATTCGGACTCCTGCAAGTTTTTGTTCGAGTCGAAGTATGACAAGGCCCGTCAAGATGGGTTTGATGCAGCTGTGGACCAGTGCCGGAGGAAGGGTTGGATACCGCCGATCATGACTTGGAGACTGAGGGAGTGTCCGCCTTTAAGAATGGAGATGGCTCGGACTTTGCTCCGGAGGGTGTCTTGGACGAAGACCTGCTTAAGTGTGAGTTTGTGGAGTTGGTCTGCGACGAGTCGGAGGGCAAGAAGTACAACCATGGCAGTCTGTATCTCCCATCCTTCGTCCCTCGGGTGCTTATGTCCAGTGTTTTCGTTCCTTTGGAGGATCACTTGGAACACAGCCGAGACTGGCTGACTCTGCCTGGGCCTGTCCATGGTTTTGCTCGCGACCTAGACTTGATGGAGGAGTGTCCGGCCTTCCTGAAAGAGGTTGAGGCTCGGAGAGAACGGAGGTTAGCCCAAGCAGCCCAACAGCAAGGTCAAGCGCCTCCGGAGAAGGATACGGGGGGTCCCTCTCGGTCTCAACCTAGTTCGTCCGAGCGGCGAAGGTAGTGAAGACGGGGTATGCCCCGGGCTTTTTGTAGTAGGGTGCCTCCGGGCCTGAAAACAATGTCTTTTTTGCTCGTTTTTTGTTGGCTAAACATATATTTGTCTTGATGAATTTTGTTGGTTCGGGTCCCTTGGTGGCTCATAACTATTTTTGCCATTGAAACACTAATGTTGCTGTTTACATTCTTGCGCGTTTTAATTTCGTATTTGCGTAGCAACTCATCAACTCTCGTAAACTCGGATAGTGGGTTCGGACCCTTTAGTAGAACAATCAACCATTGTACCCATCCGAATCGGACTCTTTGATAGAAATAAGCCGGATCACGAACGGTTCGGAGACACATTTTAGAGTGGCACGGCTTGCGACAAAGAGAATTTCCTTGTATCGTGATAAGTTGTGGCGATTCGGATGTTGACTTGGTGTGTCTTCCCGAGTCATGCAAACTTGTGAAAGAGTGAGAAGATGATCAGCATTAAGTATAGGGTGACTCTATACGAATCACAGTTGCTTCGGGTGTTGTGATGTCAGCCCCGAGCTTGATACATCCGAGTGAGTAACTTAGTCGATTTGCCCGACCTTATGGATGGATTATTGGGTTGGGCCAATGGAAGTCAAGAGCTGTGCCCATGTTCGGCCCAAGCCCATTTCCGGCGAATATGGGACACGTGTTCGCTTCTGATTGGTCCTCTCTTTCTATATATACCCCTGCTTTGTACGGCTTTTCATTAGGACATTTCTCCCTTTTATAGTAACCAAAGGTCCGGAGCTCGAGTCCGAGCAGCTGGTGAGCATGTTTATACCTTCACTCTTGCGCGTGATCTTGTCCCAAGGGTTTCTTCGATGCTACGGATGTCTACCCGGGCTGGTTCACGGTGAGAGTTTTGGAAATTAAATTGCTCGGAAAGCCAGCCTCGGATCTTCGAGGATACGGTCCGTGCCGAGTGAGACTTGAAATCTTTGCCAGTCAATTCCTCTGATCGTCAGGCTAATCTTCTTTCTCCGGGGCTGTGGTCTATATCCACGACTTTTAGCCCCGGAGAGGTAGATTAGCTGGATGGTTCGGGGATCTTCAAATAGTTGTTTTTGAACCTCAATGTATCCGAGGCATGCTGCTCTGGGTATGTGCCCGGGAGGCGACAAGTTGGCATAATTGGTTTGGTAGAATCCCTTCCAGTATTTCGTGGTTCGGTCGTAAAAAACCGCCCGAGATGTTGGAAGGCTTTCTACCAATCCTGTTGTGTCTAGTTGTCCATTTCTCGGATCGAGGGAGCTCCGGATGTATCCTTTTTGGTACCTCCTTTGTCTTACACCTATGGTCATTCGTCCGAGCAGCTCGGTTTTGTTGGTGGCTGCGTTCCAGAATTGAAGGCTCGAGGGAGCGACTTACAATTCTGGGACGGAGTTCCTGACAATGCCGGTCTTGTTGGGACTCGGATCAACGGGAGCCTCCGGAGTGACTTGGGTTAATCCGACTATCTGGGTTGTCCGCCTTCCAAATACTCTGAATCTGGGATGTATTTATAGTATTTGGTAAGAGGCGATCCGGATTGTTATAGTGCTTCTTGCTTGCTTCGGAGCTCTCTGTCGTTCAGAAGTGATGAAGTATCCTTTCTGGAAGCATCGAATGGCCTCAGTTATCTCGTCCGACTGCTGTTAGTTTTTAGATCGTCCGAAGGGGGCTTCGAGATCTGCCAGTAAGCAATCAAAGTTGGGATGGTGGAATTCCCTCTTCCTTCGGAGCGCCCACAGATACAGTGAATAGTGCTCGGACGGGGTTTGGTTCGGTAGACCAGGGTTAATTAAGAAGCTCCGCTGTAGAGTAGAAAAGAGAGAGAATAGGAACTTGTTTTTGTAAGCTCGATTAGGGCTCTTCGGACCTCGCCTTTGTAAATCAGACTCTGTTTTAATAAAAGCGTATTTGCCTTTGTGAAGGTCGGACGCTGTTTGATTGTGTTAATCCGCTCCAGATGAGTGTATGATCTAGGTTTGGATCGAGTAGTTAAATATCTTCATGGCCCGTTCGAATCATGAAATTCGGAGGACATGATTATCAACAATGTTTATGAAATCACAGTTGTATTGATTTAACGGAAATCGGATTACAACTTGAGGGCTTCGAGGCCTTTTTCAAAAAACAAACACAAAAAATAGTTCGACAAGATAGAGGAAGGTGACAGTCGTTGCCATGCTTCTCTAAGTGTAAAACTTTTGGAGATTCTTGGCATTCCAAGTTCTCTTCAAGGCCCGCCCTTGTTCATCTTCTAGTTCAAAGCTTCCATTAACTCTTGCCCCAGTAACTTTGTACGGTCCTTCCCACTTGGGCTTAAGTTTCCCCACATGACTTAGTATATCGGCTCTTCTGAGGACTAAGTCTCCAACTTGTATGTCCTTGGGAAAGACACGTTTATTGTAGGCTCGAGTGGTCATGGCTTGGTACCGAAGGATGTTGGACAATGCCTTATCGCGCTTGTCTTCAAGGAGCTCAAGGTCATAGATCCTTGCGAGCTCATTATCAACTGGGTTGTATTGCTGGATTCTCTGGGTTGCTACCACCGTCTCCGAAGGGATGACCGCCTCGGATCCATAGACCAAGGAGAAAGGTGTTTCTTGTGTGGCAGTCCGGGCTGTCGTTCGATGCGCCCAAAGGACCGCGTCGAGATCATCCGCCCAACTGTCTTGGGAGGTTCTCAACCTTTTCTCCAAAATTTTGACTATGGTCTTGTTGGTGGCTTCCACCTGACCATTGGCTTGGGGGTGGCCAACGGAAGTAAAGCGTTGTTCTATTTTGAAGGACTGTAGCCACTCCTTCAGTCTTGACCCAGAAAATTGTGCTCCATTGTCCGAAACTAGCACTCGTGGGAGTCCAAACCTGCAGATGATGTTCTTCCAGATGAATGTCCGAACCGCTCGCAGTGATGGTTGACATCGCTTGCCTTCACTTAGTGAAGTACTCCACTGCCACTATCAAGAACTTCTTTTGATGTGTTCCTCGCGGAAAGGGACCAACTATGTCTATGCCCCATTGATCAAATGGGCATGCTATGATTGACGGAATCATAGGGTTGGTCGGGCGGTGTGGTATGTTGGCATAGTATTGGCAGTCTTCACAGGCGCGGGCGATGTTGGCAGCATCCATGTCAATAGTTGGCCAATAGTATCCTTGCCTTATGATCTTTTGCGCCAAAGTTCTTCCTCCAGAATGACTTCCACAACTTCCGTGGATTTCTTTCATCACAGTTTCGCCCCGAGGATCTAGGCACCTCGGTGAGTTCCATGTAGGATCTTTTGTAGAGATCTTCTTCCGAATAAAGTATCTGTTAGCTCGACATTGAATCTTCCCGCCTCTTTAGGATCCATAGTAGAGTGCCATCCTTGAGGTAACGGAATATATCCCATCCAGCTTTTCTCGTGCTCAAAAGAAGCACCCGTCCGTTGGGTTTGCGGGGAGGATTCCACGGTAATTAGGATGATACTTCTTATGTCCAAAGCTCCTAAAGTCGAGGCGCTTGGAGAGGGCGTCGCTTTTTCATTCCATTCTCTGAAATTGGTCAAGAGTAAATTCTTCAAAGTGCTCAACCTCTTTCTTGAGGAGCTCCAAGTATTTGATCATGTTAGGTCCTTTGGTAAAGGACCCGAGAACTGGATTGTACGAGTGAGTGCATGTAGCTTTGATCCTTTTTACCAAGGGCCTTCGCCATTCTTAGGCGGTGATAAGTGCTTCATATTCGGCCTCGTTGTTTGTCACCTTAAAATTGAGGGTGATGGCGATTTAGCTTGGCTCCTTGGGACTTTCAAGGAAAATTCCTATTCCTCCCAACCGTCCGGTTGATGATCCGTCCACTTGTAATGTCCAACATTCTGTGTTTCTTTCCTTACCTCCCGAAGTGGGAGCGAGTGCTTTCTCAACCTCCTGCTTCTTGTCGAAAGATGCAGTTGTCGAGGTATTGAGTTCTTCGTCCAAGAGAAACATGTGCCTTACTCTCAGTGAATCATCCATAGGTTGGTGATACTTAGTCATAAGCTGGATGCTACCTATTTGTGTCTCTTCTGCTTCTTTCTCTTCCCTTGATTCCTTGATTTGGGCTATCGCCGCATGACTAGCCTTTTCCTGGGAGTTTTCGTTCCCTTCTTCTGCTTTCTCTGGATAGTCTACCAGGAAGTCGGCCAAAACTTGCGCTTTCTTGGCAGATGGGGCTTGATACCCAATATCATATTCACTTAGCTCAATAACCCATTTGGACAGGCGTCCTGACTGATCCGGTTTGTCCAAGACATGCTTGAGTGGCTCATTTGTAAGGACCACAATCCGATGCGACTTGAAGTAAGGCTTCGCCGCAAGTAAACCAAAGTCTGAAGCTTCTCAACCTTGACATATCTGGCCTCAGAGCCTACAAGAGCTTTGCTCAAATAGTAAATTGGTAAATGCTCGTTGTCTTGTATCCGTACCAGTACAGAACTCATTGCTTCATCAGTGGTGGCCAAATAGAGGTAAAGAGTTTCAGCCTCCATGGGTTTAGACAAAAGGGGCGGTGAGAGGAGATACTTTTTCAAGTTTTCCAGGGCCTCTTCACACTCCTTTGTCCACTCGAACTTATTTCCTTTTCGTAAGATCTTAAAGAAGGGAAGGTTCTTCTCAGCGGATTTTGAGATAAAACGGCTCAATGCCATCACCTTTCCTAGAAGCTTCTGAACTTCATTGACAGTCTTGGGCTGTGGTAGGTCCATGATTGCCTTTATTTTCTCTGGGTTAGCACTGATGCCTCTTTCTGTGACCATGTAGCCAAGGAATTTTCCTCCTTTCACCCCGAAAGTGCACTTTGTGGTTCACTTCATTCAGATTTCTGGAGAATAGAAAAACAATTGTTGAGGTGTTCTATGTGTTCCTCTTCAGTCTTGCTTTTCACCAGCATGTCATCCACATAGACTTCCATGGTTTTTCCCAATTCTTCCTTGAACATCTTATTTACCAGCCGTTGGTAAGTAGCTCCTGCATTCTTGAGACCAAAGGGCATGACCTTGAAGCAATAGACTCCTCCGGCCGCATAGAATGCCGTTTTCTTGATGTCTTCTTGAGCCATCCTAATTTGGTAGAAGCCTTGATATGCATCCATGAAGCTTAGAAGCACACATCCTGCAGTGGAATCAACCAGCTGGTCTATGCGTGGCAATGGATAGGGATCCTTTGGACAAAATTTGTTGAGCCTAGTGAAGTCATTGCACATTCTCCACTTTCCGGGAGCTTTTTCGACGAGGACCACGTTGCAGACCCAATCGGAGTATCTAACTTCTTCGATATGACCTGCTTTCATCAACTTGTCAACCTCCCCGCTATGATAGCATCCTCAATCGGTCCAAAGTCTTTCCTCTTTGCGGATGTGCTTGACCGTAGGATCCATGTTCGACGGGAACCGCGATCCTCGGTCTATCCTTGAGATCATCTGCTCCAAGCAAAGATGTCGCAATTGTCACGAAGGCGATGAGCTTCACTCTACTTCCTACTCATCTCCGTTCCAATCCGAGTTGTTCTTTCCGAATTTCCTTCGACCAGTTGGACCTCTTTCAAGGCTTCAAGGGATTCTATTCTAGCTGTCTTGGGGAACTTTTCTCTGAGCGACCCAATACCGATTTCTTCCTTTGGTGGCGTTAGAGTAATGGAAGAATGGTCATGAGAGCCCTTAGTGACCGAAAGGACAGGTACTGTGGCCCCCCTGGTTGACATGATATAGCACTCCCAGGCTTCTCTAACGTTGCCCATTTCTTCCCCCACGCCGTTCGGGGTTGGAAACTTCACCCTGTTGTGTAGGGGAGAAGCAAGTGCTCTGAATTGGTTAAGTCCCGGGCGGCCCAAGATCACGTTATAGTCAAAGGTTCTATCTACTACCACAAAGAGGATAGTCTTGGTCACTCTTGTCGGAAAAGTGCCCATGGAGACTTGTAGTGGTATACTTCCAATGGGGCGTACTACAGACCCTCCAAAACCTACCAACGAAGTGTATACTCGTCCATATTGTATTTTCCCCAGGTGCATTTGCTCCACGGTCCTTTTGGATATGACATTGGAGGAGCTTCCTGTGTCGATTAGTACCTTGTTGACCTTGTAAGTGGAAATCACTAGAGAAACAACCAAAGGGACATCGGGGTCCTTGAGATCTCCTCCGCCAGACGTTGGTGGGGGGATCTCGCTATCGTCAAAGGTAATTGCATTTGTGCCTTTCAGGGCTGGTGGACCGTAAGCTCTGTCGTTGTTTCTCAAGTGTTGCGCGGTCCTTTCCCTTGCATTTCTGCTATCTCCCCCTGTTGGTCCTCCTGCAATGGCGTTGATAATTCCACTGTAGGGGAGGTTCTCCATTTCTGTATCTTCGTGGTACCCTTGATATCTTTGGGCATGCCGAGGTGGGATTTCCGCTGGAAGTGGTGGTAAAGATCCTGTCGGAGGTTCAGAATCATGCTCCTCTCTTCTCTGCTCATCCTTTCTATGCCTGGAGGGTTCTTCTTCACCTGTTGGTTCTTTCAACTTCCCACTTCTCACTAGTCTTTCGATTTCTGTCTTCAACTGGATGCAATCCTCAGTCGGGTGACCTTTCTGCCAGGAACCTACAGTAGTCTTTAGAAAATTTACTCTTCTTGCTGCTCTTGACAGGTTTAGGCCATTGTATATCTAAGTCCTTCTCAACAATAGAAGCCAAGATGTCGGATCTTGGTCTGTTGAGGCGAGTATACTCGGCGTATCTCCTAGGTGGAGTTCTTTCTCTATGGAATTCTTTCCTGTCCCTGAGATCTCTTTTTTGCTCGAACTTCCCCTGACGAGGAGGAAGTTCCTGTCGTACTTGTTCTTTCCCCTTCTTTATCCCTGCCCTTATCGGGACATTTCTTCGGTAATCTTCTCCATACAAGACTCCTTCGCAGATATCTTCCAGATACTTTTCAGTGGTGATTTCTTCGTTGGAAAGCTTCCTTCTAAGCTCATCATTATAAGTGTTAGCATATAGGTGTCGGACCCGCTCTTTGATGCTATGAGGCTCTCACTGTCAAAGATTGACATTAGCGGACAAGGAAGGTTCTAAGGTCCTCATGCTCTTTCCGGATTATGTTCGCCAGTGCTCAATCGACCTCTTCCTTCTCTTTGCTTTCTCAAACCTTTTCAAGAAAAGGGAGGCGACGTCCGCATAAGATTTGATGGAACCATTAGGTAGTGAGGTCCACCAATCCATTGCTTCTCCAAAGAGTGTGGTGGAAAAGTTGAGAGCTTTCATGTTGTCGTTGAGTCCATTGCTTTCCATCTTACTTTCGTATCTAGTAAGATGCCCTACAAGTATCTCCATAGTAATGCTCAAGGTTTGGGATAACACGGGCGCTTTTCTTTCTCTTCGATCTCGTCGCATAGAGGGTTGGGAGTTTTAACTACCACCTTCTCATGTGCTTTGACCATCTTGCTCAAGGTGGCAATTTGTGTTTCCAGGGCCTTCTGTTGGAGGTAGATCTGCTCCGCTGTCAGTCTTTCACCAGTTCTGGGGTTGATAGCTACATCTGGAGGAAGATCAGCGATTAGAACTATCGGGATGCTTTCCGCCATTTGATCTCTAGGCGCTTGTTGTTGAGCTCCTCGCCGACTGGTTCCCACTTCGTCTACTCGTGGCACTTCTGGACTTCTCCCTCGTTGTTCATGAGAAGCAGCGGCTCTTCTATTGAGAAGATGTCTCAGGTCTTCTGGTTGAGCTTGTTCCCCCAGCCTTTGTTGGATAGGACGGTGCTCATTTCTTGATTGAGCGGGTTCAGCTTGCCTCGGGATCGGTGTAGGCGGGGTGGGCTGAGGAGGCTGGAGGTTGTTTGATCCAAAGCATCCTTGAATAGTGGTGAGTAAGAGGTCAAACTGATTCTCATTCATCCCGAACTCACTAGGACGAATGATCTAACCATTCGGGAGGGTAAAGTTTCTTCCTGGAGGAGGACCATGTGTTCCTGACGGAGGAATCTGTCCTTCGTCCCCAAGTGTCTGGATCTCATCTTGGTGGATTAGCGGCTCTTTCCTCGCCAGAAGAAAGACTAGCGGTATGGCCATCACTTGGATCATCTATTACTTCTCTTGTTGAAATTCTTGCTACCCCACCTCTTCTAGTGAGAGGTCTTCCCCTTTGTCTTGGAGCAGGCGTACCAATGGCAGTGGCGTTGGTTCTTGCGGACCTTCTTGTTCTTGCCATTACTGAAGAGAACGGGACTTTTGGTAAAGATTCCCACAGACGGCGCCAAAATGTTGAGAGTGTAACTCCCCAACTACTTAGATTTTATTCAACTCCACTAACGGGTGCCAAGGTAAGAAGCTCCTTGCTAGGTAAGGACCAATGCGTAAGAACCAGCGACCAACTACTTCGGTAAGGACCTGCACACTTGAGTGGTGGGGGTTAGTGCCCGGTTTGCTAAGTGTCAAACCGGGATGAGACTTTACTCGAGAGTGACTGAAGATCAACTCTGTATAATGCTCGGGATTGGGGTCATGATGTGACTTGTAAGATGACTTGATCAAAGTGCCTTACTTGTTGGGATGTGTGCCTTATTTATAGGCTATCATCAAAATGGAAGGCCTTGCTAGGATTGCGCCATGTGTACGGCCAGGATTGAGCCACCAATGCTAATATGAGGCCCATAGCCCAATAATGAAGTTTTAGCCCATGCCATCTTGGGCTTTAGGGGTAGTTTGGTCATTATTGGGAGAGTTCTTGAGGATGTGACTAGTTACGCCAATTCTGTGTTCGGAGAGATGGGTCCGGACGATTGGTTCGGACCACATTTGGTTGTCAGCTGAGGAAGTTCTCCTGCCTGTCCAACTCTTCCGATTCGGAGCTCCTGGGTTCGGACACCTCACTCTTTGGTGCCCATTTGCTTGGTTACTTTATGAGATGGTCATGCTGGATCTGAGTTGACATCCGTATCGGAGTCCTTGGGTCGGAGAGGGTACTGACTTAGCACTATGCTCCTTTCCCAGAGAGGCTCGGGCCAAGGTGGGTCGGACCTACGGTTCCGGGTCGGGCCTTGTAGGTCCAAATCCTTTGTTCCTTTCTTTTAGGGTGGGTCGGACCATGGATGGTCTGCCCGGATCGGATCATTGGCTCGGACTAAAGTGTCTCGGATCCATTGGATGACTTAGGGCGCCTTAGGATTCGTTCCTAGGTCCTTTATAACGGATTGGACATATTTTCGTATCAACAAGCATGGCGACTAGTACTGGCCTCATCCAGTCTAGGTCTTACTGGGCTCCTCTCACGATGATCCTGAGATGCAGTAGCTCTCTTATTGATAAGGTTGCGCAGATTATCTTGTCGACCTTGTTCTCCTATTCTCTCCAAGACATGGCGATGCTCATTCCTTGATCAAGGTGCTCTTGTTTTGAGTCGCCAATGGCAGAGTAGGTTGGACGTCGTTGGATCCCAAGCAACCTTGGATAGTAGTGAGCAAGAGGCCGAACTGATTCTCATTCATCCCAAACTCACTTGGACAAATGATCTGGTCATTTGGAAGAGTAAAGTTCTTTCCTGGTAGAGGACCATGTGTTCCTTGACGGAAGAACATGTCCTTCCACTCCTTGGACCGTCACTCCAGGTCCTTGGGTTCTCACCGGTAGATCAGCGACTCTTTCATCCTCCGAGGAGACACTAGCAGTGTGACCATTGCTTGGATACTCCTCTCGACTCCTTGATGCGGTCCTATCCAATCGTGTTCTCCTAGTAGGAGGTCTACCTCGTGGTCTTGGAGCGGGAGTTCCAACTACAGTAGTGGTGGTTCTCGTTGACCTTCTCTGTCTTGCCATTGCTTATAGAGCTATGAAACGTTTTGTAAAGATTCCCACAAACGGCGCCAAAATGTTGAGGGTGAAGTCCCCTAAACACTTGTTAAGTTCTTCCTAAGTCGCCTAAGTCCAAATCACTGCAAATCGTCCCAAGTCAAGGTCCGAAGCTAGGGTCCAAAGAACTCCAAGGTCCAAAGCACTAATGGGTAAGAACCTGCACAAGTAACTTTGGTGGGGGGGTTAGGACCGAAGACCCGGTTTGCGTAGTCTCAAATCGGGTAAAGACTTTACTTGAAAGAGACTGAAGATCTGCTCTTTATAGTGATCGGGATTAGTTCGTAATGATAACTTACCGTTAGCAAGGGAATGTGTGCCATATATATAGAGATCTCCCAAAGAGGAAGGGCTCCGTTGGATCGTGCCAAGTGTAAGGCTCGGATTGCGCTAACAATGCTCTATTAGGCCCATGGTCCATTAAGAAGACTTAACCCATTTCCCTTTTGGGCTTTCGAGGGTAGTTTAGTCATTCTCCGAGAGAAATTAGAGACTCCTGAAGTCCGTCTCGGACCTTCGTCCGATAGTGTAGGTCCGAGGGCCTGGTCCAAGTCACAATCTCATGTCTAAAAGCAACTCCTATAAACCACAAGGCATACTGGTTCGGACCTTGATAGCCTCGGATCCTATTTTCTCTCTTGGTGCCAGTTCACTTGGTTCCTTATGAGGTTAGAAACTTATGTCTGGATCATCGTCCAGGTCGGACCCTCATGGTCTCGGACCATGGTTTGGGTCGGACCTACTGTCTTTGAGGTCTAGTTCATCGTTTCACTCAGGAGGGTCGGACCAGAGGTGGCCTTAGGGTTGGACCTCCGGGTCGGACCTTGAGGCCTTGGACCTTAGACAGCTTGAAACGCCTTAGGATTCGTTCCAAAGGCGTCTATGACGGATTGGACATATTTCCGTATCAACACTTGCAGTTTCAATTGGACTAACCCAGTATCCGATCTATAGAAATAACCTGCAAAATCCATTAACTGTGTTAACCAAAGTGACAGTCTTTCAAATTCATCATAAGTTTCTTTCTATAACACAATGAAAAATCATCGTATAGATAAAGAGCTCAAATATTTTTGCATATATAACACAGACTGTCTGCTTTGACTCATTGTCAATAAGTTTGCAAAACTTTGCTTTGAATTTCACAGTAAATCCCTTGTCTGCAAACTGGCTCATGCTAAATAGATTGTATTTCAAACCCTTAACATGTAATACGTCAGTAATTGTTAAAGATCCCAATTTGACGTTGCCAAATCCCAGAGAGGGATTTAATTCTCCTCCAGCAAATCTGATGTCTGGTCCAGTGTTGCAAGCTTTGTAGTTGACCAGATTTGCTTTGTCTCCTGTCATGTGCTTTCCGCATCCACTATCAAATAGCCATTGAGCCTTAGTCCAAGAGGCATTCTGCACAAAACAGGAAACAGGAGTTAGGTTCTTGCCTCAGAGATAGAACCACTTAGACTAAACATTCTTCCAGTAGGAATCCACATTTTAGTGAATTTCTTGGGAGTTTGTTTTTGTCTAACTTTATCAGAAGGAGAAGCAATAGAATCAGTAATTTTGATCTCAATCTTCCTTCTTGGGGTGTTTCTAGGTGTTCCCTTTGGTGCTTTCTGGACCCTGGGTTTCTGGGGTTGCTTTTCAGCAAACTTAGCCTTTCTGGCCAGGTTCCTTCTAGCTTTGGCATTCAGTTTTTCAGTGGTTTGAGATTTCTTCCACTTCTATTTATTGCTACATGCAATATCAGCCTTGCGCCATTGTTCTTGTCTTTCCTTATATTGTTGTAAAAGGACTTTTCCAATAGCATGATAGCCAATGCCATTTCGAACACCTTTGGCTTTCTGAATGCGGTCTTCAGAAGCCTTACTAGTTTCTGCACCATCTTTATTTTCATAAAATGGTATAGTAGAGAATTTGCCTATTCCAGCAATTCTTCCCTTCCTAGTAATACTGCACTGTGGATGATTGCATGTCTGAGGTTTGTGTTTCTTTTTAGAGACCTTATCCACATGCTTCTTGTGAACTTGTTGTTCTCTCAAAGGCTGGGTTGCAACTCCCTTTCCTTTGTCAACTACCTTAGCTTTCTGACCAATGCTATAGGTCGTTGAAGAATCATTCTGTTGACTTCTTACAAAGGTCAACCTATCATCGCCCTTCTTTAGAGGAGACGAATTACTTGATTGTTCATCAAGTCCAAATCCACCTTTCTCAGAGGGATCTCTCAGATATGATTGAACCTCAGTGAGAGTGTCACTAGCCTTTGCATAAGATTGGAAGGATAGCTCTTTCTTTCGGAGTTCCTCATTCTCAGAAAGCAGCTTCATCATTTTCTTATTAAGTTCATCCAAGGCTAGTTTGTGAAAATTTTCATTTTCAGATATCTGACTTTTCAGAAGGGCTATTACAGCGCCCTTGTTCTCAGATACCCTGGTTAGCTCAGAAACCTCTTTTTCAAGAGTTTCTTTGCTTTCCTCTAGAATTCTGGTTTTGGATTGTGCTTCCAGAAATTCTTTCTCATAACGATCCAATTCACTCCTGATTAACTCCAGATCCTCAATTCCATCATCACTCTCATAGTACAGAAATTGTGAAATGTTAGTTACCTCATCAGCCATAAGACACATTTCAATGTTGGAGATGTCCGACCAAGAATCTCAAAGAACTCCACACATTTCATTCTTCTTAAGGCCGAAGTCGATTACGTCGTGGGTGATTCCACACAATTCTGGTGATGGTAGGTTTGAGTTATCTGAATCTCCATCTTCAGAATCTATCTCAATATCTAGAGCATCAAGTTGGATTTGAATCTTCTTCTTTTCTTCAGTCAGTAAGGCCCTTTGATTTCTTTTGTAATTTCTTCTGTCCTTCTTATCACCTGTCTTGAGCTTGTTTAAAGCAGGGCAATCTCTCTTGAAGTGACCAGGCTTTTGATAATAGAAGCAGATATCATTTCCTATCTCTGCTGATTCAGTACTAACACCTTTCTGAATGGGGGGCTTCAGAGAGTTGTTTAGTTGAATGTTCTTGTACTGATGATATTTTGGGCCAAGATGCTTTTTCAGCTTTTCTTTAGCTTTTCTTCTCTCAATCTCTTGACTCACAAATTTATTCATGTGTCTTACTGCAAGAGCATTTTCTTCAGATGCGTCTTTGGTATCTTTCTTTTCAGAAGTACCTTGAGAGACTAGAGCAACATTTTGCAACTTCTCAGCTGTTTGTTCTCTCTGAGTTGTCTCATAATCTACAGTAGCAAGATGAGAGAAGAGCTCTACTGGAGTAATATTTGGCATTCCTTGGTTGAAATAAAAGAATTTAGTGTGCTCCCAGTTGTGATTGAGACTTCTGACAATAGTCTTAATCTTTTCTGGCTGGGAGTATCTGTTGCTTTCACCAAGTGCAGCCATATCACTCATAAGAGTAGTAAACCTGAAGTCAAGTTCTTCCAGAGTTTCAGTGGGACCTTGCTTGAAGTTTTGGAACTTCAATTTAAGAACTTCGAACTTGTTTTCTTTGGTTTTCGAGCCCGCTGATTTCTACAATCAATTGCCAGGCAACTTTCGCCGTTTTAGCACCCCATAGTTTACACTGTATGTGCTCAGGTGTCGATCTGATGATGATATTACGAGCTTGACCATCCAATCTGTGTCTCTTGGCATCTTCAGATGTCCAGAGCTCTCTTGGCTTGTCTTCATACATAATGCTTCCACGAGCAACACGACCACTATCACTAGCAGTCGCATCCTCGCTTTCATCTTCCTTGTCTTTTCTTCCATCAGAAACCTCAGTGACTTGTTTGAGTTGTCTGATTTTGATAGGCCCTTCATTGATGACATAGATCATTTCATCACTAATGGCCTCCAGATGGAGCATCATGTTGTTTTTCCATTTCTCGTAGTTTTCTGGCTTTAGAACAGGTGCATCGCTCAGAGACATACTTGCACAGTTAACACACAAATTATATAGTCCTCAGAAAGGGACAAAGTTTCTTCACCTATCTGGGGATCTAGGTTCAGTGCAGAAGGCTTGGGAACCTCCTGCTCTGATACCACTTGTTGGTCCAGATAACGGCAAAGTAAAAGACTAGAGGGGGGGTGAATAGTCTTTCAAAACTTTTGTCGATAAACACAGTTAATCAGAAACTTGGGGGTTTCTGATACTTAAATTCAGAGCGCGGAAGACTTTAAGATAGGTTAGTGTAGAAACAATAACTATGTGTGTGTGCTTTGCTGAAATGTAAATACAGAAAGGTAAATGACACAGCAAGTATAGTGGTATCTGGAGGTGGCGTAATCCTCCAACTAATCCACTTCGGTCTTTCTGAGACCTAGAATTCACTAGAACAGATAATTGAGTTCACCTTACAAAAATCCTATTCTAAGATTCTTAAACAATTGGTTCACAACCAAATGTTCCCCCTGAGTTATTCCCCAGCTCCTAGAGCTAAGTACTTCCTCTACTCAGATAATCTTGGAGTTATTCCTTGATTTCCCAAATCAAGTACTTCCTCTACTCCACGCCTTGATGGTGTTGGTTATAAGGTTTGTCAGAGAGGCTTCTTGTATAACTTTTCAGTTATGTTTCCAGAGAGCCTAATAGAACAGGACTACTTAATACACTTGTTCAGTGTATGGCAATCGCTTTCTTCGACCCAAGTAATTGATGTCCGTTCTGGAGAATGAGCTTCAGAAAGGTTATCTGATAGTTCAACTCTTTCACGAATAACAATCTCTTGTTAAGGTTCAGGACAACTTAGAACTACTAGTGATTCTTCAAGCAACAGAAAGCTTTCAAAAAGGGTAGTAGAGTGCTTGAGAGAATACTTTGCTAGAATGTAAGTTTGCAAGTTAGATCGTTCTTCGGTCGTATTTCTCAGCATCTAAGTGTGCGATATTTATAGATGAATTAGAGAGTCGTTGGGATGTTATCCGTTAGACACAATTCAAATTAAGTCTATACTTATCTTGAAATGAGTACTCAGAAGTCCTTGTCTCATATCTCATAGAGGACTGTGCTTTAGCGGCTTTTCTGCCGATGCAATTAATGCACATGTACTATTTCTTGTCCTATAGTCTTCAACGGATACATTAGCCTTTCTGATGGCTTGCATGCTCCATACTCATGATGTCATATGTTCCAGAATCATGTTTCAAAAGTAACTAAATGAACTTAAGAAAGGATTAAGGACATAGGCTTTCCGAGTGAGACTAAACCTTGGTGTCTTCATAAATCTTGTGCAATCTCCGGTCTTGTAATCTTCAGAAAAGCTCCATTGCTAGGATTGATCTTAACGGTCTTCTTGGAAATAGAAATTACACTCAGAGACCTATAATCCTAATACAAGATTTACTAGACTAATCATACTCAGTGATTTCCTCTTTTACAATGTTCAAGTGAACCAAGAGTACTTTAATCACCTTTCTGGCTAAGATAAGAACATGTGATGAATGATCAACATACTAACAGATAATCCTAACACTGTGACTGACCTTGTGAAGCTTGAGGCTGTATGCTTGAGGTTATGATGAAGCTTGAGATTGTGAAGCTTGAGTCTGTGATGCTTGAGGTTGTGATGAAGCTTGAGATTGTGATGCTCCTGCTGCCTATCATATATAACAATGAAAGAGGAAAAAAGTAAGTAAATACTTCACTTAAATATACAACAAGTTATAATAAGTAATTGCATACATATTTACCTGACTGGAAGAGCCTGCATTATTCAGGAGTGGACATTTAGCCTTGTTATGTCCAACTTGCCTGCATAATGTACACATGTATTGCTTCTTCAGGTTACTACCAAGGGAGGACTTCTTCTTAGTACCCTTGGCACCTGGCTCAGAAGGATGTCTGATCCTAGTAACATGTGGCCTGCCTCTCTTTCTCTTAATCTCAGGAGGTCCACACTCATCATCATTCAAGTCTGAAGGCCAGAAGTTATACTGGGGAATAGGTTGAATCATCACCTCATAAGCTCTAACATAGGCTGCCTTAGTGTGGTTGGGAGACAAGAAATTTTCACGTTGTAACCTCATATGGTTGATTGCCACCCAGGCATGCCTACAAGGAATGCCTGATATATCCCATCTCCTACAATCACAACTACCAGTAGCAAGATTCACCACAAACCTAAAGCTAATGTCTTGTACTTCAAACCTCATGTCAGCCTCAGAAACAAGAGAACACCTTCTTGATTGTTGCAGTGATTCATTCATCTTAAACATTACTCTAGGCATCACAATGGCTTTGTTCCTCACACCCTTTTGTCTCCTCACAGTAATTCTTTTCATTATATGTGTTCTCAACCCCTCAAGTATGTTCAGGATGGAATAACTCTAACTGGTTCAACCCAAGAGTTAAATGACTCACTACAATTATTTGTACAATGTTCTATCTTAGGGGATGGGTCATATGCATGTCTAGCCCACAGCCTAGTCTCAATAGCCATCAAATAATTATATACAGCAATATTTCCTGTAAATAATAGCATAAATGATTCATTCATCTTATATTATAGCACATGACAGAAGTAGCATGACAAGAATTAAGGTTAGGGCAGGAGAAATTACCATCATGGATCTTTTTCATGGCCTTGTTGAACCCATAAGGAGTAAATGATGTAACAGCTTGCCAGAAGTATCTTCTCAAATCACCACTTGGCCACTTGCTCTTGAAGTTATCATATATGTGCTTAGCACACTTTCTATTGGTAACTTCTGGAGCTATGTCCTTAACCACTTCAATCAAGCCCTTTCACACAATGAGAAAACAAAATGTATTAGAAAAGTACATAGTAAACATGATTATATACCACTTAAATGGAAGGGCAACATAACTAATTATACCTTCTCTCTATCTGCCATGAAATGCCAACTTTGGTCCCAAGGTCCTAACATGTGCTTCAAGCAAATAAGAAAGAATCCCCAACTTCTTTACATTCACTCTCCACAGTTGCATAGGCTACAGAGAATATACTACCATATGCATCTGTGCCAACTGCACTGAGTAAAATACCCCTAAATCTTCCCCTTAAATGACACCCATCAAAAAACAAGAATGGGCTACATCCACTAAGAAATCCCATCTTGAGTGCTTCAAGGCTAACAAAGAACGTTTTGAATTGAGGAGGCTTGTCAACAAAGGTAGTCTTAACAAATCCTACTGTGCTACCTGGATTAGTTCTTAGTATCATCTCCTCATATTTGGGAATTAGCCTATAAGCCTCCACAGGATCCCCACCAAGCATTTATATTGCCTTCTGTTTAGCCCTATAAACTCTCATGTAGGGGACTGTGACCCCCAGCTGATCTTGAACCCATTTTACCAACCCCTTAGCCTCAAGCTTGGGATTCTTCACTAACTCTGCAGTAATCTTACTAGCCAACCAGTTAGAATCAGCCTCCTTGTTATTCACCTTCCTAATGCATCTGTGACCACCATTATAGGTCTTGACTGCAAATGTCTTGTTATCATCCAAGACAGATGCATGTAGCCTCCACTTGCATTCCTTGGCACCACAGTAAACAGTATACCTAACTGCATCATTCTTTTGTCTTTTCATTTCAAAACCTATCCTAAGTGCATACTCCTTACACCTTTTCATTAGTTCTTTCTTAGTAATGAACATGTCACCTACATTGAACTCCATGTCCCACTGCTCCTCACCCACATGAAACTCATCTTGAACACCATGATCACTCTCAACTGCCTCATCATATGCATAGTCATCATCAGAGTTATGACTTGCAGTCTCAGGTACATACTCATCACCTCCTTGAGTCTCATGATCAGACTCAGAATCATCAGAAAAGTCATCATTGGACTTATTATCAACTGGAAGCCTCTTAAACCCTATGGCCTCATCCTCTGAATCATGCAAGTATACAGATTTGGGACAGAAATCTTCACGATCATCAATATCAGAATCAGTCTCATTAGTCTCATTTGGACGAGGCTCATTAGTCATAGGCTCAGTATGAGGAGGCTCAGGTTCAGTATGAGGAGGAGGCTCAGGTTTATTGAAGTGTACAAGAAGTTCTCAAAATCATTATCATTCATGAATTAAGACAAATTAACATAATTTGGCACAGGGGAAGTAATGGCAGGGGAAGTAATGGGAGAGTGAGGAATGTATGGAGATTGCTCTTTCTCAGTGGAGGGGGGTGTATGTTTTTCAGGACATGGAACTTTCTCATCAATGGGTGAGGTGGGTTGTTCTTTAACAGGGGAGGGGAGTGTAACATCAACATCAATAGGTGGGGTGGGTTGTTCTTGGATAGGGGATGGAGGTTTCTCTTGGACAGGGGAGGGAGTTTTCTCTTGGACAGGGGGATTTTCATTTTCATCTTCATCACTACAATCTTTAGTTTTTTTTTTTTTTTTTTTTTGTGAATAAAGAGAGCTAATGCTCCCGGGTTATATATATATATATATATATATATATATATATATATATATATATATATATATATATATATATATATATATATATATATATATATATATATATATATATATATATATATATATATATATCAGCCAAAAAATCAGGGCGGTTTATGGAAACCCGCAAAGGTTAGGCACCTTGCCATAGTTACATTCCAAATACCTACCACCTTTAGTCTACCAATTCTATCCTTCCTACTATATACAAAGAAGTTATAGCTAGGAGGAAACTGCCATTCCAAAACATAATCATATACTAGAACTGACATAGCTATCGACCTATCATTTAAAAGGTATAACAATAATGACAAACCAAGGCCTAAAGTAGTGATCTGCATCCCAATCTTGAAATCGACGATTGCCCTGTGCCAATGCCGTAGCCAGTGATCCTTGATACTTGCCACAGTCTCCATTGTTTTCTGGTACCATACTTCCATCCTGTTATTTTCCTTGTCACTAAAATAAGGACTTTTCCTGTCATTAACTGATGCTTTAATGTTCTCTTGCATCATATCAAGCAGGAAAAAACACAAAAAAACCTTCCATTATAGTCAGACAACCATTGCTTTTTCCTCTAGCTACACAGAACCTCCACCAAAATACTACGATACCAAGTAAAGTTAGACTTATCACAAAAACAATCCTGTTGACTAAATCATTACTAACTAAAAGAACCAGCAAACTGCTTAGCCTTAGAAAGTAATTCAATATACAATCAGAGCAAGACCAATTCTGGGTCAATAAAAGTGTGTGCAATGCATACAAAAGAAGTGATCCTAACCAACAAGCACCACAGAATATCAACAAGCAAACCAGAACTAGTGCAAGGGGAGGAGAGATACTCCCCTAAAAGAAACACCATAGAACAAACCCCATCCTAACCCAATGAAAGTATGCAGTAGAAGAGAAAGGTCAGGTTCCAAGTCCCTCCAAACTTTAAACACTAAACCAGGTATAATAATGCAGCTACCCCTCCCTTTTTGAAAGATGTTGCAAGTCCACAAAACCAACCAGCAGTAGCAAAACCCATGAAGAACACTAAAGAGAAACCAGACCTGGACTGACACAAAGGCTTCCCAGACCTGAGTTATATTATTTTTTTGCTCATGTAACTCAATCATGTTCTTGAAAAGCCTAGCATTTTTTGACCCCCATACAGCCTTTTTTTTCATTTTATCTGGGAAGCTACTAGAGATCTTGTTCTGTTTATAGATCAATTGCCTTTTTTCCTTAAAAACTTGGCTTTTTTAAAAATTAGAGGGGGGATTCTAAGGACCAGAACACACAGGCTCCTGGAGGAGTAGCAGCACATGTACCTAACAAAATAAACCAAAATAAACAGGTTAGCACTGCCAACAACCTGCCTCTTACTACCAAAGTCCCTGCACAAACAAAAAAAAAAACCCTGACCACTCCTTTCCTCCAAACCCCTCTGAATACACTCCATAAATCTCCACCAGATCAACACAGAACTCCTTGGACAGCAAAAAAATACTGCTAACATCCTTTAACCCTTCTCAAATAGCCTACTCCATGCTTATCACTATAAGCCAATTGTCTGATCTTGATGGGGCACTCTCCTGGCTCATATGTGACATTGGATCTATCTGTTAAGGCTAGGTAGGCAAAATGATCTGCCACAGCATTCCCTTCTCTGAAAATGTGATGAAACTTAATGTGTCTATTGTTACATAGATCCACTATTTTAGATAGAATGATGACCAATTTCCAATGCCAGTTTTGCAGGTTGTTAGATATCAAATGAATGGCAAGCTTGGAGTCTGTTTCTATAATAACATTGTTCAACCTTAGCTCTTTGCTCATATTCAACCCTTGCCATATGCCCACCAACTCTGCATAGATCACAGAAGCAGGGCCTATGAAAGCTTGGTAACCCTTTAAAATCCTCCCTTCTTCATCCCTTATCACTCCCCCTGAAGCTGCAACCTGGTGCCTATGACTATAGGCTCCACAGTATTTATCTTGATCCACTGCCTTGGGGGCTTAGACCACCTTACAATCTTGGTTCTGTAGACTTTGGCAGGTGGAAGAATGATGTTCCAGCTAGCTGCAATGGATAAGTCTCCCTTCCAGAACTCTCTAGAGAAAGGTTTAGCTAGATGATTTAACTGCATGTGGCTCTTTATCTTGTGAATAATGACTTGAGAACTGATATTAGAACCCTTATGTTTAGCATCATTTCTGGCCAACGAAACATACCAACCTATTAGAACTGGGAGCAGAATTCTAATGTGATTTTTCATTATATTGTCTGAGGAATGGAGCCAGCTTCTAAACCTGTCCTTCACATGAATGTGCTGCCAGAATTGGACTTGGAATATTCTAGAAAACCATATCCACACCTTTTGAGCTTCTTCATTATCCATTATAACATGGTTTATGGATTCTAATGCTCTGCAACATTGACATCTGGATGCTAGGACTATGCCTCATTTCTGAATAACTTCATCTACTGGCAGCCAATTTTGCAATAATTTCCACCAGAAAATAGCAACTGTAGAGGGTATTCTAGATGACCAGCATTTAGACAAAACTGGATTACTCCCTGCTTTTGATCTGATAAACTCCCATGCTGAACTGGTAGTAAAGATACCATTGGAAGATAGTTTCCAAACAGGTCTGGCTTGGTTCTCTAGATTAGGGGGTATCAAAAAGATTCTAGCTGTTGTCTGTCTAGGTAAAAGATCTGTAAGCTTAATCCAATCCCAGTGATTTTCCCCACAATAATCTTGGACCACTTCATTGATATATATACTTGCCAAAGCCTTGTCCTTAAGAATCCCTTCCCCTGACCAGTCATCCTGCCAGAAAAAGCAAGTCCCTAGTCCAACTTTCCAATAGCATAAATTCTGAGATGCGCTAGCTTCTGTCAACATTCTCTTACAAACTGAAGAATCAGTATTCTTTGCAACCATATTCAGAGGGAGGCCTTTCTTGCAATACTTAATCATCAAGCTTTTTGACCAGAGGGAGGTCTGATCTCTAAACCTAAACCATAACTTCAAGGTGAAAGCTTTGCATATGTCTGATAGAAGTCTAATCCCCAGACCCCCTTCTGCTAATGGCAAGCACATTGGACCCCACTTAGACCAATGTAGTTTTTTGTTGGTTGCTGTTTATCCCCAAAAGAACTTGGATATCAGAGATTCTATTTGCTTGAATACTGAAACAGGAGGATTGCAGACCTGCAAAAGGTAAACTGGCATAGAGATGAGGACACTCTTGATGAGGATCCACCTTCCTCCTTGAGATATCTGATCAAGGTTCCAACCTGTCAGTTTTTTTATTACTCTTTCTATCAAAGGGGTATAAAGGCTAGCTCTTTTTCTGCCCTTAGAAATGGGGGCACCTAGATAATAGAAAGGTAGCTCATTGATTACAAAACCTGTGGTGCTAGCTACTAGGTCTGCACTAGCATGCTTACTCACATAAGCATTACTTTTGGCCATGTTGATCTTCTGACCTGAAGCTCCCTAATAGTGCTGTAAAAATCCCATCACCAATTTAAGGCCCACCTTGCTCCCCTTAGTGAATACAATCAAGTCATCTGCATAGGCCAAATGACTCACCTTGAGCCCTTTTTTGGTATCATAATACAACTCTGGTGATTCCTCAAATAGTCTATTTAACCCTCTAAATAGGTATTCTCCTACTATTATGAATAAGGCAGGGGACAGGGGTTCTCCCTGCCTAAGACCATGCTGAGATTTGATAAACCCTTTGGCAGACCCATTGATAATGATGCCAAAGTGACAGTTGTCTATTGTTCTCATCACCATGTTTATCCAAGCCTGAGAGAAACCTAAAGCTGCCATTACTTTGCATAGAAAACCCCAGTTTAACCTATCATAGGCCTTTGTCATGTCTATCTTGAGAGCTAGGTTAGAGCATCTTGTCTTGACATCCAATGAGTGTATCAACTCTTGAGTTAGGAGGATGTTGTCTGAAATGAGTCTCCCCTTGAGGAATCCACTTTGATTCTCTGAGATTATACAAGGCAACACAGCAGAGATTCTTTCATTTAGCACTTTTGATATGATCTTATGGGAGCAGTTGCATAGGCTAATGGGTCTATAATCAGACCACAAAGAAGGGTTGGGGATTTTGGGAATTAGTGCTATAGAAGTAGCAGAAATTCCTACAACCCTTTTGATTTATGCTTCCCCAGGTACCTCACATAAGGCTACATTAATCTCATCATTTACAAACTCCTGAAATAAGCTCAAGTCTGCCTCCTCTGATATAGCAATGTCATCTGCCAAAACCTTAGAGAAATATGCTATTGCTAAATCTTGCAAGGCTTCAGGACTAGATACAGTCCTGCCATTTTCTTCTATATTCAACATTTTGCCTTTGTTTCTCTTTCTTTTCACCATATTGTGGAATAACTTGGTGTTTTTGTCTCCCTGTAAGTTCCAGCTACAGCTAGCTTTTTGCCTCCAATATGATTCCTCCATGTCTAAGGTTTTCTGAAACTCTAAAGATTTAGCTCTCAAACTAGCTTGATTAGTAGGAGATGGATCCAGATTGTAGGCCACTTCAGCACTTGCTACCTTATCCTCTTCCATTTTCAGATTTTGAAATAGGTTCCCAAAAACCCTCTTGTTCCACCAGGTCAGATGCTGTTTGAGTCTGTGAAGTTTCTCCCAAAGCTTTTTAAATCCCACATGCCTGGCAGGAAGACTCCAATGATTAGCAATGCTAGGGATACAATCTGAGTGTTGTAACCACATAGCTTGAAATCTGAAGGATGATATCCTAGAAGATGTCCCATTTCCTATATCCATGAGTAGTGGTCTGTGATCAGAACACCTCCTAACTCCATGAGTGATCTTGCTCAGGGAAAAACTATCCATCCATTTATGGTTGAACAACACTCTATCCAGTCTCTGTCTGACTTCTTTCCATTGCCAAGTGAAAGGCACTCCCTCAAATCCCAAGTCATTCAATTCACAGTTTGATATACAGGACACAAAATCATTGATAGAGGGCTGATGTGGAGCTGCACCTCCATCCCTTTCTGAAGGTGAAGTGATGATATTAAAGTCTCCACCCACACTCCAAGGTAGACTATTAGTTGCCAAGCTTCTCAGATCATCCCACGGACCTCTTCTCTCTTGTCTTGTACACTTGGCATACACATATGTCATCAAAAGAGGAGAAGGCAGTTGAGCTGAAGTAATTTTACAGTGCAGGTATTGCATTTTGTCTTCAATCACTTCCACTTCATAGTTAGCATCAGAAAAAGCCCAGATTTTATTTGAACAATTTGCCACCACTTTGTCCATCTTGAATTTGTTACAGAATAGATAAGCATTCAATTGTACCATAGGCTCCAAAAGCACAAAAACATTCAACTTGTATTTATTGCACAAATACCACATCTGTTGTTGGGAGCTCTTGCTCCCTATGCCCCTAATATTCCATATTAGGCAATTCATCTACTTGATGAGGATTTTGGAGCTCTCCCATCTCTCTTCTTCCCATTTGCTGCCTTTAGATTTAACTGTCTCACTGATTTCCTCTGTGGAGATGATGGCACTTTAGCACTGTTTTTTTATTTACCCTTATCAGGAAACATTTTGGCATAAATTTCATCAGAGCTTGACCATTTTTCCTCCTCTTCTTCCTCCTCCTCCTCCTCTAGGTGATCCTCTCCTGAAGACGCAATGAGTAGTCCTCTAATGATTTTGTTAGCCTGCTCAGCTCCCTGTAAAGTCTTTTCAGCAAAAACTGAAGGCAAAGGCACCACTGAAAGATCTCCTGAAGATTTTCTTCTGTTTTGAACAAGAATTAGAGGCTCAAATTCCGGATTATTGTTACCATAAGGCAAGCTGGAAGATTCCCCAACCTGCAGGTTTAGATCTCCTCCTATTCTAACAAGTAATGATTCTTCATGTTGCAAAGGCTGGGTAGGAGCTAACTCCCCAGACCCTTCCAGAACATTACTAACCAACTGTAAATCCTCTGTCTCCCCAAGATGACAAATGTTGTGATCTGATTCCTTTTCTAACTCCATATCTTCTTCCTCTGATTCTCCATTTGAGGACATATAAGTACCCCCTTCAGACTCCCTTTCTTGATTATCCTCCTTCTCTAAGGCAGCAAAAGGGTTAGTTGTGATACACTGCAAATGCTCAATTTCACCCTGCTCCTGGACTTCACTAGCCTGAAACCTTCTAGGCTGCCAATAGGAAAAGTCACCTCTTCCTCTGCCTCCTCTCCCTCTAAAGGGAGGTCTTCCACCTCTGACATTTTGATGAGCTTTTCCTCTTCTATTTGAGGTTTCTACCCAATTCTGGACTTCTTCCTGCTGATCATAGTCATATGTTCTTTTCCTAGAATGATGTCTGGCTTGCTCTTTTACCTCCTTGTGCTGGTGATTTTACCTCCTTGTGCTGGTGATCTACCTTATTCTCCTTAGCTAAACAAGATTTCTCCAAGTGACCTAACTTATGATAGTTAGAGCAATAGTGTGGCACTTTTCCATAGCTAATTTTCACTGCAGTACCCTTATCTAGCGCCTTTATCCATAAGTGATTGGGTAGCTTTTTTGACACATCCATTTCAATACACATATTGGCCTGATGTAACTTGCTCTTGTTAGCCGTATACCCATCGACTTTTATTGGAGTCCCTAGTAGTTTACCAATTTCAAACAGAGCCTATTTATGGAACAAGAAAATAGGCAGGTTCTCTAGAGCTACCCAGACAAGCACTATTGGAGACTCATCTTCTAGAGAAAACTTAGGCGACCATTTGAAAAATCTGACCAGAATTCCATTCACATTGGGATTAAGCATCAGCCACAATGCATTAAAGTCTTCTTCTACATACAGTTTTATAGCTACATGTCGCTTATCCATGAAGCTAACATTGAATCTGCCTTTTAGCTTCCTCTCTTTTAGCATATTTGTCACTTCAAAGATTTTAGGGATACCATAGCTAAACTTGACAATCAAAGTCATATCAAAAGCTTCAGCTAGCTTTGACACTTCTACATCAGTAAAAGAAATGGAAGGCATACCGTTAAAAGCTTTCGGTTCCTTAGGATGGACTACTGACCTAGCCATATCCATACTTCCAAAATCAAATTGGTGCAGGGGAACAGCCACCTGCACTGCTTCCAAAGAAGACCAAGCATTCTGTACCGGCTTTTTCAGAACAGCCTCAGCAAAATTGCCTTTTTCAGTAGTAACACGGTTGAGAGGAGGAGCATTAGAGGGGCAGCTCCTCCGCCCGAGCAGACGACGCCATGGATTTGCTTAACCAGCAGTTAAACAACGACGGGGAAAGACACCGGGGAGGGGATTGGGAGGAGCAAGAAGCTGCCGGAAAAGTAGATCGAGATTAGGTATCCAAAAACGGAAAGGTCGATAAACAGTAGAGAGAAAAAAGAAACTAGAGATAAGACTTTGCTCCTTTTGTTTTTCTAGTTGCACTACAATCTTTAGTTAAATCAACATATCTAGGTGGACCTGTGTACCTAGGTAAATTGGCACCTTTAGCTCTCCTAAACCTAAATGCTCTTGTTCTCTCATCACATGTTTCAGTGATACCTTCTTTAGTAGGGGGGTGATAGGATTCATCAATGTCTGCAGACTTAACATTTTGCATGCTCCTATCAACAGCTAATGGAGCAATGTCATCAGTTTCAATATACAAGTCAACTTCTTTTCTGTTCCAGTTTCTCTTGAACATCATCTCAACATCTCTATCAGTCAAACACTCAAATAGCTCCATTGAATCCTCAACATCAAATTTCATTGTAAAGAACAGGGTATTTTGTGAAGGGACATCATTTAAAACTTCAGTCATAACATTTCGAACTACCTTCGAGTAGTTATACCTGTGATGTACTATTTGAGGCACCACATATTCATCCCTTCTAAACTTTATCCTTATGTTGAACAGATCACCTGTGAAACAAAAACAAAGAGTACGACGTTCAAACCAACAACAAACTATTTCGAAACTGAAAATTGAAAAAATAATTAAAATCGCCAAAGCTAGGGTTTTTCAGTCCAGTTTCAATCAATCGATGCATTCCATGGATAATTTCCATCAAAACGATCAATATAATCACTAACCATGCAATCTTAAACACATGTAAAGTTCAAAAGTTTGAAAAACTTACCACTCGCCATAGTCGAGTTTTCTTGACGAAATCAAGCAATCTGGCAACCACCAACCCGCCGCGATCGATGAATGGAAAATGTATGTATGTAAACGGTATTTCAGAAGGCCGAATTTTGATCGTTTCCGGTGGTGAGGTCGAGCAGATGAGACGATGGTGAAGATGAAGTATGGTGGGTGTGAATCCCCAATTTCACATTAACCCTTTTACCCTAATTGCCCAACTCCTTCCCGCCCAAGTCTCACAATTTTCATGTCATCTTCTCATTATCCACGTGGATAATCAAACAAATGATGGTCAACTCAGATAATGAAAAAAGGGCTAATGTATTATTGTTTTAATTCCGGGGACTTATTTGATATAGGGGGTCATTGTAGGGAGAGTAGCTGTAATTTTCCCCAAGAAGAATCACTAAACGACTGAAAATAAGAAATAAGAAGCAATTAAACGAGGTAAATGAGGATAAACATGAGAACCGAATTGTTGCTGTCTTGCAATTGTCTAAGACACAAAAGAAACCTAGCAGTAATGAATTAAATAGAAACTCTAGATAATTTCTCAAGAAAGTAACAAGAAAGAAAGATTGACAATAGCAAGTCTCTTATATCCGTCAATTCGAGTTGGAATGCACAAATTATTAATAGAATTGGAGGATGAGATAATAGATCTGTAATCAACGGAGGGGTCGAGATGTTCTTCCAGTGCGTACTAAAGGAAACGGTGAGTCGGAGACGAAGGTTGAGTGCGAGAGCTAGAGTAACCAGCGCCGTTTGAGCATAGAGAGGAAAAGTGTTTGCGTCATAGCGTGGAAAGAGAGATCTGAAAATAATGAATTAGGGGATATCTTTCTAGCGGCAAGTTAAAATAGATTGAGAGCTTGAAAGTGCCTCAACATGGTCAATTCTAATTAAATCTAATTAAGTGCCTCAAAATTATAATAGTCGAGTCACTTTGTTCAAAGTGACCCAAAATAAGTGTCTCAATATCTAAATTTTGTTCTAGTGTGGTTTTTGATGACCACAATAATGTGGTGTCTCGTGCATTGCTTACATGGCTCGGGGGAACGTGAGCTTGTTAGACCGATGCCCCCAGATGGTTAGTGTAGTTTGAAATTCATTTAATACATTTCTCTATATGTTATGATGGTTGTTTTAGTTGAGGGAGCTTTATGAAATTAAAGTTATATGCATAGGGCTTTAGAACCCACAATCCAGATTCATTAATACCATTGTTAACTAGATATCAATCTCTATTTAATTTGTTGACCATATTTCATTATTTTGCACTTATGACAGTCAAGTGAAGGTAGTTCGAATTGTCTACAACGTGCAAAGAAATTAAAAGAGCGGCCCGTTGAACCTGAGGCGATCATTGATCAGAACTTCCCTGTCGTTTTCAAGAACACCCACATAGCCAATAGAAAAGAGGTTCGAGCGGCGGAAGAAGCAAGGGAACGTGCCGAGGCTGCTGGTATTGTAGGTGACAATGATGAACCCACTGTCATTCCACAGGTGGAGGAAGAATGGGTAAATGAACCAGCACGAGAACTTTATGTAAGTCTAGTTTTTTCCAATTTACTAATATGCATGATTCTAATCATTTGACCAAAGTAATATTTATCGATAATAATTTAATTTATATATATATATGTTTGTATGCAATTTGAAAATAGAAAGGATACAAACAAAAATCGCAAGAGTCTTTAGATAGCATCGTGTCTGGGTTTAACCCTGTAATTTGTGGTGAGGTTGCTGGTGGCGTCCATCATGGTACTATGAGAGGTGTATCACGAGGTGTATTAATCCGTGAAGCTGGTCTCACTAGCAGTGGCGGACGAGCTTTGCCACCACGACCTCTTGTCACTTCACAGCTCGACCCAGAAGTGCTTAAGCTGCGAAAGAAAATTAAAACTTTGAAGAAAGATCAAAAGCAATCTCAGAAAGCTCAAAAGCAATATAAGAAAGATAAAAAGCATTCTAGTCGGATTTTGGTTTCTTGAAGAAATGGTCGGAAAAAAGATAATGCACCAGAGGAACTTAGGGAAGTATTCTAGGTGACAGACTCCACTGACGATGATGTTGGCAGTGAAGGTGATGAAGATGATGAGGAGGAGGATGAGTATGAGACTGGTGACGATCATGATGCTTTTGAAGGTGCCACTTCTTGATCTCATTCGCCTCGCTCGTATTTGGTTAACTAATGTACTACGATGATTTGTAATTATTTTTGCTTGTATATGAATGATTTTGCGGATGATGATTTTGCATGACTAGGGATGTATGTACGTATAACTGTTGAAATCTATCGATTTTTTTTAAAATTATGACGCTTTGACTATATATTATGATGATTTTGTATGAACGTATGTTGCGTTGTATCTCATGGATGTGTCTGAATAAAATCATACAAGTTCGGGTCATCTTAGATTTGACCAACTGCATATGCACTTTTATTCTAACTTTATTTTATAATTTATTGTTCTATAAATAACATGTAAATGAAATATTGTCAATTTACTTCCAATCCAAAATAAGGTTTTATTTATCGGGTGAATTTCGAATTTCATACTATCGATTTAACTAATAAAGTTAATAAATAACTTTGATAAGTTATCATATCTAAGCTTATTCAATGATATAAATTCAAATGTGTTACATAAGTTTTTATCTAGGGAAAATTACAGCTACTCTCCCTACAATGACCCCCTATATCAAATAAGTCCCCGGAATTAAAACAATAACACATTAGCCCTTTTTTCATTATCTGAGTTGACCAGCATTTTTTTGATTTTCCACGTGGATAATGAGAAGATGACATGGAAATTGTGAGACTTGGGCGGGAAGGAGTTGGGCAATTAGGGTAAAAGGGTTAATGTGAAATTGGGGATTCACACCATACTTCATCTTCACCATTGTCTCATCTGCTCAATCTCACCACCGGAAACAATCAAAATTCGGCCTTCTAAAATACCGTTTACATACGTACATCTTCCATTCATCGATCGCGGCGGGTTGGTGGTTGCCGGATTGCTTGATTTCGTCAAGAAAACCCGACTATGGCAAGTGGTAAGTTTTTCAAATTTTTGAACTTTACATGTGTTTAAGATTGCATGGTTAGTGATTATATTGATTGTTTTGATGGAAATTATCCATGGTATGCATCGATTGATTGAAACTGGACAGAAAAACCCTAGCTTTGGCGATTTTAATTATTTTTTCAATTTCCAGTTTCGAAATAGTTTGTTGTTGGTTTGAACTTCGTACTCTTTATTTTTGTTTCACAGGTGATCTATTCAACATAAGGATAAAGTTTGGCAGGGATGAATATGTGGTGCCTCAAATAGCACATCACAGGTATAACTACTCGAAACTGAGAATCATATGGTGAAGTTTTAGATGATGTCCCTTCACAAAATACCATGTTCTTTACAATGAAATTTGACGTTGAGGATTCAATGGAGCTGTTTGAGTGTTTAACTGATAGAGATGTTGAGATTATGTTCAAGAGAAACTGGAACATAAAAGAAGTTGACTTGTATATTGAAACTGATGACATTGCTCCATTAGTTGTTGATAGGAGCAAGCAAAATGTTAAGTCTGCAGACATTGATGAATCCTATCACCCCCCTACTAAAGAAGGTATCACTGAAACATGTGATGAGAGAACAAGAGCATTTAGGTTTAGGAGAGCTAAAGGTGCCAATTTACCTAGGTACACAGGTCCACCTAGATATGTCGATTTAACTGAGGATTGTAGTGATGAAGATGAAGATGAAAATGAAAATCCCCCTGTCCAAGAGAAAACTCCCTCCCATGTCCAAGATAAACCTCCATCCCCTATCCAAGAACAACCCACCCCACCAATTGATGTTGATGTTGATGTTACACCCCCCTCCCCTGTTGAAGAACAACCCACCTCACCCATTGCTGAGAAAGTTTCATCTCCTGAAAAATGTACACCCCCCTCCACTGAGAAAGAGAAATCTCCATACATTCCATACATTCCTCACTCTCTCATTACTTCCCCTGCCATTACTTCCCCTATGCCAAATGATGTTAATTTGTCTCAATTCATGAATGATAATGATTTTGAGAACTTCTTGTACACTTCAACAAACCCTGAACAACTTGCTAATGAGCCTATGACTACTGAGCCTCCTCATACTGAACCTGAGCCTCCTCATACTGAGCCTATGACTAATGGGCCTCCTCCAAATGAGACTGATGAGACTGATTCTGATATTGATGATTGTGAAGATTTTTGTCCCAAATTTGTATACTTGCATGATTCAGAGGATGAGGCCATAGGGTTTAAGAGGCTTCCAGTTGATAATAAGTCCAATGATGACTTTTCTGATGATTCTGATTCTGATCATGAGACCCAAGGAGGTGATGAGTATGTACCTGAGACTGCAAGTCATAACTCTGATGATGACTATGCATATGATGAGGCAGTTGAGAGTGATCATGGTGTTCAAGATGAGTTTCATGTGGGTGAGGAGCAGTGGGACATGGAGTTCAATGTAGGTGACATGTTCATTAGTAAAAAAGAACTAATGAAAAGGTGTAAGGAATATGCACTTAGGATAGGTTTTGAAATGAAAAGACAAAAGAATGAAGCAGTTAGGTATACTGTTTACTGTGGTGCCAAGGAATGCAAGTGGAGGCTACATGCATCTGTCTTGGATGATAACAAGACATTTGCAGTCAAGACTTATAATGGTGGTCACAGATGCATTAGGAAGGTGAATAACAAGGAGGCTGATTCTAACTGGTTGGCTAGTAAGATTACTGCAGAGTTAGTGAAGAATCCCAAGCTTGAGGTTAAGGGGTTGGTAAAATGGGTTCAAGATCATCTGGGGGTCACAGTCCCCTACATGAGAGTTTATAGGGCTAAACAGAAGGCAATAGAAATGCTTGGTGGGGATCCTGTGGAGGCTTATAGGCTAATTCCCAAATATGAGGAGATGATACTAAGAACTAATCCAGGTAGCACAGTAGGATTTGTTAAGACTACCTTTGTTGATAAGCCTCCTCAATTTAAAAGGTTTTTTGTTGGCCTTGAAGCACTCAAGAGGGGATTTCTTAGTGGATGTAGACCATTCTTGTTTTTTGATGGGTGTCATTTAAGGGGAAGATTTGGGGGTATTTTACTCAGTGCAGTTGGCACAGATGCAGATGGTGGTATATTCCATGTAGCCTATGCAGTTGTGGAAGAAAGTTGGGGATTCTTTCTTACTTGCTTGAAGCACATGTTAGGACCTTGGGACCAAAGTTGGCATTTCATGGCAGATAGAGAGAAGGTATAATTAGTTATGTTGCCCTTCCATGATGGTAATTTCTCCTGCCCTAACCTTAATTCTTGTCATGCTACTTTTGTCATGTGCTATAATATAAGATGAATGAATCATTTTTGCTATTATTTACAGGAAATATTGCTGCATATAACTATTTGATGGCTATTGAGACTGGGCTGTGGGCTAGACATGCATATGACCCATCCCCTAAGATAGAACATTGTACAAATAATTGTAGTGAATCATTTAACTCTTGGGTTGAACCAGTTAGGAGTTATTCCATCCTGAACATACTTGAGGGGTTGAGAACACAGATAATGAGAAGAATTACTGTGAGGAGACAAAAGGGTGTGAGGAACAAAGCCATTGTGATGCCTAGAGTAATGTTTAAAATGAATGAATCACTGCAACAATCAAGAAGGTGTTCTCTTGTTTCTGAGACTGACATGAGGTTTGAAGTACAAGACATTAGCTTTAGGTTTGTGGTGAATCTTGCTACTGGTAGTTGTGACTGTAGGAGATGGGATATATCAGGCATCCCTTGTAGGCATGCCTGGGTGGCAATCAACCATATGAGGTTACAAGGTGAAAATTTCTTGTCTCCCAACCACACTAAGGCAGCCTATGTTAGAGCTTATGAGGTGATGATTCAACCTATTCCCCAGTATAACTTCTGGCCTTCAGACTTGAATGATGATGAGTGTGGACCTCCTGAGATTAAGAGAAAGAGAGGCAGGCCACATGTTACTAGGATCAGACATCCTTCTGAGCCAGGTGCCAAGGGTACTAAGAAGAAGTCCTCCCTTGGTAGTAACCTGAAGAAGCAATACAGGTATACATTATGCAGGCAAGTTGGACATAACAAGGCTAAATGTCCACTCCTGAATAATGCAGGCTCTTCTAGTCAGGTAAATATGTATGCAATTACTTATTATAACTTGTTGTATATTGAAGTGAAGTATTTACTTACTTTTTTCCTCTTTCATTGTTATATATGATAGGTAGCAGGAGCATCACAATCTCAAGCATCACAGCCTGAAGCATCACAGCCTGAAGCTTCACAATCTCAAGCTTCATCACAACCTCAAGCATCACAGCCTGAAGCTTCACAAGGTCAGTCACAGTCACAACCTCAAGCTAGTACCAAAAATGCATTCAAAAGAAAGCAGAGAAGCGGGGAAGAAGAACAAAAAATCAAGAAAGGCGGGTTGTTCACTAGATGTTTAAGGGTTGTTCAAGATTAGTTTAAATTTATATTCGTTCTCTTATGGTGGATTTTTGAATGAAGCGCAAGTACTGCTTTGGTTCGACTATGGTGCTTATATTTTTGATATTTTGTCATGTTTATGACATACTCTTCTCATGTAATGGTACTCAACATTTCTTTTGATGGGAAGTAGTTTATTTCATACTTAGAGAATCTATTACATAAGATCATTACATAGCATTACATTACATATTCTAACCATTCTGCCTACCAAGTGCCATAATACCAAGGGCTGCCAATAGCTTGTTCATGTTGTTCTCCTCTGCATGAAGCCTTGCATTTTGCTGATTTCCTTCAATCATCTGTCTCAGAAACCTATTAGTATTCACTTGTTCTTCTTGCAATGCTTGGTTTGATTGAAGCAACCTTCTAAGCAACATATTTGTGGTGTTCTCTCCTGTCTCCTTTGAATCTGCTTCTTCTTCCTCCTCTTGTTCAAATTGATGAGAAAATATATGGACAGGACACCTATTGTACATTCTCCCGGGATTGACGTTAGATCGAGATTTCCATAATTGTGTCTTCTTGCCACACTTAACACAAAATTCTTCTCTCCCATGAGTGAATGCTCCAGAACTCTGACTAGATGAAGCCATGATGAAGTGAAACAACAAATATCAGATTTGAGGTAGAAGGAAAAGAAAAAAAAAACCCCAAAACCCATTTATAAAGCCATTCCAACGGCTAGTTTCTCAGAATTAAGTTTGATATGTTAATTACAGTTTAGACCCCATCAAATCTATTACATAAAGGACCTCCAACGGCTAGTTTTTCAAACTCAAGCATCACCTTTTAATTACATTTAGGTCCAACAGAATATCAATTACATATCAGTCCAACTGCCACCAATTTAACAAAAAGGAAAAATCATTCCCGAAAAAAGAAAAGGAGGAAAATGATTTTTCTCTTTTTACACGTCAGAATAAACATGCCAACTTGGATATTGCCTTTGACTTTCGGACCGTTCCGTAATAGTTCAAACATTGCAGGGACTAATGTGTTATTGAATTAATTCCGGGGATGAAACTGTAATTAGGGACTTTGTAGGGAGTGTATATGAAATTTGCCCTTATCTAATAAATACTTGTTGCTCCGGCTTAGTGGAAATTCAAAACGATAATATTTATGTTCGAACAAGCGTGTGAATTTTTTTTTAGTAATACGGTTGAGGGGACAAGTAATTTCTTTGGTAGATCATACAAATTTATTACGTATAATATCACAACTATGGTTTACTTGTACATACTCCTGTACTCCTATGACATCAAGAACACATAATCCTGTGCTCATATTATTTATACTCCAATTTTTACCACCTAATATGACCGTACACGGTCACAAAAGAATAATGTGGAATTCAAATACCGTATAAAAGTTCTGTGACAGCTTGATGTAATAAATTATGATTGTATACGGTCACAATTGGTTAATTTTGAGGGAGTCAAACGTAATTATTTATTCTCTATCGTATAAACATTCATTTGTGACAGCAGGCGCTTACGTTGTGGACCCGTATAACTATTCTGTGACTGCTTGCTTTAATATACTATGATTGACTTATTCCTTCTCCCCCAGAATCCATTCTAATGTTACTGCATGACTGGCTGTCACATATGTTTTGTTATAGAAGTCGATGTTTTTTATTATTTGTTTCTTAAACTTCTTTTTTAATTTTATTTTAAATGTCTTTAATTCATTATAATAACATCACATTAATTTTTTAAAACTACATTATTTGAAAATACAAATTAAATTGCTCCAAAATAAAAATTAACAAAAAATAAAAGAAAAAAAAGAAAAAAACCAAACGAAAAGAATTAAAATATAAAATATAAACAAAAATAAAATATTTTTAAAAAATGTGAAAATGGTGCTGGGGCACGTCCTGGAATTTGGGGCACACCCGGCCGCTGCATCACTGCCCTAGCTTCGATTTGGGACGCCTTCTCCAACTCTATTGGAGAAGGTCTAAGTATCGTGGAATAGTAATACTTTAACCTTTTAAACTAATATAGAAATATTAACACAAATTAAATGAATATGTTAATCAAGTGGGCATAATAAGTACACAATTTTCATTTTTAAAAAATTTCATCGGTATCCGCTTCGTGAGGTAATCTGACCAATTCATGGGCGGATCTCCTAGCGTATTATTTGCATTCATAATGATCGAACTTAAAATCGTATATATTCAAGTGAATTCAAATTCTTTGACACTTTATCAATTGAGCCAAGAACCTGTGCCTACGTTTTCCTCATCAGTGAAAGTATGATATTTACAATAATTTACAGATGGAGGCAATAGATAGGGATCCTCTATTGTCCTTAGACTTTAGGTATGAATTTTCCCTTTCACTCCGGTACTTGTAAGTATGGTAGTGGTATTGATTTGTCCATTTGTGTGTACAATGCTCCAGAATGAACGCACAAGTTTCAAGTTGAATGGGATGTATACCAGAAAATCCTGCAGGTTTACAGGCAGTGTCCTAGCTAAGGTCAAAAAAATTCCAAAAGTAAGCAAACTAGTATCGCACATCCAAATTCAACGACATTTACTTGATCGAACCGACTATGTATAGACCTCAACCTGCCCTTACGCAGATGTGGGGTGAGCGCGGTCGGGTATTGGCGGGTATTTACAAAAAATCAAACCAACCCACCTATAGCGGTGATTATTTGTCCGACCCACGACGGGTAGAATAATTTTTCAACCCGCAACAGTTCGGGTGATAACAATAGCGGGTGGGTTGGCGGGTGGATTGGCGGGTAGATTACTACATCAACATATCCATCAAATTAACAAAATATTTTGAAAGTAAGTAAAATGATGAAGTACCATTTTCACTTATGTAGTTTTTTATTTTATACATGAAATAACCCTAACTTTACTTTTATTAATCTATTATATATTTCTATATATTCATTTAAATGATAATTAATTTATTTAATATACATACATTTTTTGTTATGTAAACAATATGGCGGGTGGGGCGGGTGGGTTGCGGTTTGCACCCAACCAACCCACCACCCACCCACCAGTTGGCGGGTTATAAAAAATTTAACCCGCATAATTTTTTTTTTTAAATTAATCGGCGGGTACGGGTGAGATGCGGGCGGTTTGTGCAGACGGGTCGGTCGGGCGGATTGTTTGCACAACCCTACGCAGATGTAACCCACAACATCATCTAATCACCATGGAGTCACACTAATTCACACAAATCGTGATTCTCAATTGAATTCCATTTCATCTAAAAGTTAGTAAAGAGGTGTAGTTAATAACCATTTATATTAATATGCATTTGTGGCGATTTTAACATCTTTAGGGTCATTCGAGTGGAAATTTAATATTAGGTGAAGATTATTTTAGTGAAGATTCGAACGCAGGTTGGACATGCATCATAGACTCTGATACCATGATTCAATCTCATCTAAAAGCACGAAATTGTATAGAGTTTTGTAGAATCTAGCTATTTATAATAATTCATGTCAAGTGAAGGACTTGGATGCCAAAAGTATGAATTTGGAGTGCGAGGATTGAAATGATAAGAAGTAAAGAGTGCAGGCTCTTTTGAAATAATCGGACTCTCTTTTATTTTTATGAAGCTTGAACGTTTAATTTAGTAGGGTTCGTTACTTATCAAATACTACATAGATGCGAGTTGTAATTCGATTAGGCTTTGATTATTAGTTTTAGCTAATTTTAGTTTTCTCAGTTTGCATTTATCAATATAATTCGGTATTTGAAACGAAGCTCATTCTTCACCCTCGAAAAGAGAGAGGGAGGAAGATCAGTGGATCTTGTCAAATGATACCAGTGTGAATATTTATAAAAGTTTGACATAATACCTAGATGAGTTTGGAGTTTAGACCTTCATATAAACTTGTACATTCATGTTAGCTAAAATGCTTGTTTTTCAAGCGGTCAAAATTACCAAAACATAATTAAAAATAACTAAAAACATCTATTTTAATATAGTTCGACATAATACCTTAATTTGATTGCATTGGCTTCATCCTGAAGACTTGGATTCAGCATCACAACCATTCAATTTTCCCTTTCATTTCTAGCTAGTTTCCAATTGGTTTACAAACCTCAATGACTAAACATTTTTAACAGATTTTGACATATCATATCTGAGCTAGTTCGTCACGTACGTAATCATGTTCAAAACAATACATTAATTAGAGTCTAGAGACCAATCTCAACCTGCATAACATGCTAACCACCACTTTGCTGGTACCATAATCCCAATGACATGGATACAAAACTAGAAACATTTTGGAATTCTAAACAACTGTACTATTTTACTAACCTGAAATTTGGAGATATTTCGATACAGTTGGATCAAGACGTTAGTAGTAACTTCAGTAAATGGGCATGGCTACAAAATAGGTTTTGAACTCTAAACAAAACTGAAACGCTTACATTATCTAATCACGACAATCTTACAATAGTTATATCCCAAAACCAAGCAGATTCTGCAACTGAAAATACGTTACATGTAAACAAACCATGTTACACGAGGTCCACATATATTATACAGTCGGAGTAATTCATAAAAAGAGCCAACTTTTCCGAAATTATACGATACTTGAGGGCTGAATGTGTAAATATTCCCTATATCTATCCATCGACTGGATATATCCGACAAGCGCCTCATATACTCCAAGAAAAAGCATTATTGTTCGTGACCATGAGACCAAAGCAAACTTGGCCTAAAGTAGAAAGACACCATATATATATACTTCTTCAAAGGATACCATATCCATAAGAACATACCCAAATGAGGAAAAATAAAACCTTAAACCATTTCAAGCCACATCCATCCTGTCGAGAATATATAAGACAGATATAATCAATCAAGATTATTAATAATATTATTAGCAAAGCATATATATAACCATTAACGAATATTTACAAGAGTAAGATCGATGCATCATCACTAATCAAAGCAAAATAGCAGCAGGAATACAAGTAGAAATAACAATGATAATTATGAAACATGCTTGAAAATTGTCTTCCCGATCCAAGCTACCTTGTCCTTCGGAAGCCCAAACTCATAAATCTTCAGTCACTCTACATACATATTAATTTGGTCATATCATGATCATAAATCTCACCGAAATTGAATCCCAAACATATTCCGACGTCGAGATTTCAAACCATGGTTATAAATAACTCAAAAGATGCAAATCTTCTTCCAATTTTTTCTCGAGATTTTGGGCTTGCACCACATCATTAAATAGGTCAATTTGCACTCCTTAATCATAAGAGGGATTAATATATACCTTACATATTTACGCCAAAATGACACTTCTGCCCTTAAGATAAACACCTTTACCCCCTTTTCCAAATACTAGTAGTAGAAGTACTATTCACAAGGAGCCCCAATCTAGAAACAGCCTATTTCACCAGCTCCGAAACCCAACCAACATCCGGGTTCGGATCCTCATCAACCCGATCCAACGGATTCTCCTTACTAAGTTTCTCAAACATCTTAGCTCTCAAATCCCTTCCAGACTCCACCCTCTCCATCACCGGCTCCTCCTCATCAAACGAATCAAAATACCCGATCCCAGCCCGACCGACAACCCTTGTCGGAGTAGTCGGCAAGCTAAAGTACCCGGGTCGGGTCACGCCCACCCGAGGCGAAATCGGCCCACCCACCCAAGAACCCGGCATCGAATTCACCTTATTCAGCTGCAACTGACGAAAGGAAGCCACCATCTCATTAACGGTCGGCGACATAGGCGGCGACTCAACGGGAGAAGAAATCGACTCAGCGCGTGGGCTCAACACACGAAGCTGATCAGGCGAGTGAGCAAAGAAGCACACGCGCCTTCTACAAGCCATCCCATCCTTACAAGGCTGAGTCCTGTACCTAGCCGGATGCAGCCAACACTCAAACACCCCATGCGCGTACTCACACGCGTCGCCTTTGCGGCAGCTCCCACGGCGGAAATCCGGGCAAGCCGTGCCGGAGTAGTGAAACTTCCTCGGGTCACGACGGCGAGCCTTTTCGCCCGGGTGGGCGAACGGGCACTCGGTCCAATCATGTGATCTGCCACGTGTGCACTTTCGGACCTTGAACTCGAACATGCGGAAATGATCGCATGAGTGCGCGTCCACCGAGACGAATTCGTCACCTGATACGACGTCGTTTTCAGTGGTGTTGGATGGCAAGTACCGCTGAAGCGCCGCCGAGACTAGCGAGTAGTCGTCGGCGGAGACGGCATTCGGGCTAAGAGGGTACGCGGAGTGATGATCCTCCGTGGCGAGTGACCACGGAGGAACATGGACTGATGGTGCATACGAGTTTCTCTCTCCCAAAATCATTTTTCTTCTTCTTCCTTCTCAGTTTTCTTCTTCTTCTTCTACTTCTTTTTTGATAGTTAGTAGGATATGGTGTAGAAATAGTAGGGGTTTGGTTAAGTTAAGTTAAGTTAATGGGGGTTGATGTGAGGTTTGGGATGGAGGTGGAGGTATGTATATAAACTGCTGGTGAAGTGGGGTTTAACTAGGGGAGTAACCGTGGTTAAGTAGAAAGAATGGGAGGGGTGTATACTTGTGCGGTTAAATTAATGGGGAGATTCTTTAACTTGCCAGGTGGTTTTATGTAAAGTAGCAAGGCGGAACCAGAGGGTGCCACGTTGCGGTGAGGGTGAAGTGGATTGGGTTGTGACGAGGGGAGAAAGGGGAAGTTGTAGGTGAGGTTAGATTTTGGATTTTGGGGGAGTGTGCCTATCATGTTAACCGACGGCTCTAGATCTTCGAGAGGCCGGTGGACCGTACGAGTTGGGTATAGTGTTTTAGTTTTAGACTGGTGAAGGGAAAGTTTGCATATAATTGGTGATGGGCCAGGAGCTTTTATTGGGTTTCTGCTTTGGGCCTATCGTTTATGTTACACTTTGTTTGATGTTTTTATCAATGCTAATTAACTCAGTTCAGTTTAGTATAGGGACGTATTTTAACTTAATTAACTTAACGAATGATTTCCCTCCGATGTGCGCATGATAGGTTTGGCCAATGCCTACTTATAACTTAAAATGATGTGTTTTGTTATTTTATTTACATATCATCCCAATTGGGATAAAATAATGTAATGGGTGGGTTATTAAAATGGTTCATCATCCCATTAAAAGGTTTTATTAAGGGGATAAGGTTATTCATCTTATATGTTGTTTGTATGATATATTCACAATTGATGTGGGATATTCTAATACGCACCTCACGAGTAGGTCGCGGTTAATCGGCTCTACACGTGGAATCATAATAGCACTACAAGAATCTCCGGTTTTAGAGACGAAATGTAGCGACGGATTTTATCCGTCACTAAATAGCGACGAATCGCTAATTTTAGTGTCGGATTAGAGACGGATTGAGCATCTAATTCATCCCTAAATAGGGACAGATTAACTATACGTCGCTAATTAGGGATGGATAAATCTATCTGTCGCTAATTAGCAACGGATAGATTTATCCGTCCCTAATTAAGTTGACCAAACAATTAAAAAAAAGAAAATAAAATTTAGCTAGATCTATCTGTCCCTAAAACCCTATTAACCCCAATATAAACACCAAATTCAGATATGTCGTCTTCTTCCATCTTCCTTCTTCTCTTCTTCCACCTTCCTCCACCACTCTTCTTCCGTCTCCCTTCCACCACCACCTCCCGTCACCCCACCACCATCTCTACCACCGCCCCACCATCACACCCCACTACGACCTCTACCACTGCACTACCACCAAACCACACTCCACCACTGCCGCCCCACCGCCCCCCCCCCTCCCCCCCCCTCCCCCCCCCAACACCCCTGCCACCGCACTACCCCACTACCACCACACATCCACTGTCCAGTGTCTACCACCACCTCCAAACTTCACCGACCACCACAGCGACCCATTGGAGAAGTTTGATTAGCCGGAGCAAGGTGGCGGAGTAGAGGATTTCTTCACCAACACGGCTAGGGTTGTATTTTCTGTATTCGATTTTGTATTGTATTTTCTGATTATTCGATTTTGGGGAATATTGTATTTTCAGTATTGTATTGTATTGATGGATCTTGTATTTTCTGTATTGTAGTATTGTATTATATTATTGATTAATGTATATGAAATATTGTATTGTATTATTGGATATTGAATTTTGTATAAACTCTTCGAGTTATTGTATATTCGTATTGAAAATTATTGTCCGATGTGAATATTATATTTTCGATTTGTCAAGATCTCGTCCGATTTATTGTATATTTGTATTCGAATTTGGTATTCGTATATTTTGGATTAATATTTTTTAAAAAAATAGCTATTTAGCGACGGATAAAGAATCAGTTGCTAAATCCCCACCCCGAATTAGAGACGATAACTAATCCGTCTCTAAATGTGACGGCATAGTCAACGGAATTAACCGTCGCTAATTAGAGACGGATACGTTATTCATCTCTAAAAAGCTAGCGACGCGCAAAACAGAGATGGCCATTTATTCGTCGCTACGGATTTAGCGTGCAAGCCGGAATTATCATCGGCTGGGGCACCTATCATCACCTTGGGCCTGCTCGTGAGCTCATTTCAAACTCTTTGGGGAGGCCTAACGAGTTAATAATTAATATGGGTGAAAATGTTAACGGTGGGATTCGATCTCTGAACCATGAGGTTCATATGCATGAAAGAATTCCATCTCATCTACAAGCTCGAACTTATAGAGAGGTGTGGAATCTAATTATTTATATTAATACTCCAATACTCTCCCACACTCGTGGCCGATTTCAATCTCTTTTGGTGAGGCCATTCGAGTGGAAATTTAATATGGGGCGGAGATTGTCTCCGTGGAGAGATTCGAACCTAGGTTGGGCGTGAGCCAGAGTCTCTGATACCATGATAGAATTCCATCTCATCTAAAAGCTCGAACTTATAAAAAGGTGTGGAACTAATCCATTTATATTAATTTATCTAACATGGGTTAATTTTATGGGGTTCAATATGAATGTGATGATATCAGTTCGTGTGGATCTACCATGGCTCGTAAGCGTATGAAAGGAGACTGACACAATACTGTGACGACTAGTCGATGTATAAAGACTCAATTAATTTACTTACTTTAATCGTTCAGACAATTATATAATGTTTTGGACCTTGTTTACTTATTGAGGTGTTTGCCGGGTTAGTCTATTGGCAGGTAGGGTTATTGATTGATTGAGTAGAAAGATTATATATGAAAGCAGTGTTATAGTTTAAGGGGTTATTTATTAACCACCGTGTCGTGCTACAAAGATCCAAGACGATCTTCATAGCTTTGTATTGTGTTTTAGGAGTGGTGGTCTGATGTGTCTATGTGTGAACGTTCTAGAGATTTTTGTGAGATTGTATATTTCTTGTAGGGATTATTATATTATTCGACGGAATTCCATCATATGGTGTGCATAAGTCTCTCTTGGTTGTACCTTTGATCATTTTGGTGATACTTGCATCGGAACGAATGTTGACCAACTCAATTGCTTGACAACCTTTCCATTTATAGCAAGCATTTTTACTCCTAGGGGATTATGGTGTGGTTCTAATATGGCACAGGCCATGTCTATGTTGATGGTGGAAAGAGAAATTGAACCCACCATCGTTGATGTATTTAGGTTCAACTCAAGGATGTGGACTATGCATCAATTTGACCTTTTAGCCTTGCCTATATAGAACAATTGGAGGCAACGAGTAGAAAGTAATTGGAATTCAGGAACATGATCTACATGATATTACGAACAATCTAAATAAAGAACTGCTTCAATGGAATGTTAAAACATGATCTATATATATGTTAGAAGTTTAAATGAATGTGGCTGGTATTTAACAAGTTGACAGGTAGTTCATAATGTGATTAATTTTTTAAATCATTAATTTTATTAACAATTAACATACAAATCTATTATAACGAAAACATCATATCTAAATTAAATAAGATAAAATCACTTGACAATACAATTTAACTGGCCGTGTCAAACGGAGTGAAATGTAACAAATTTGTACGCCAAGAACATGTGACATACAATATCACAAATTGGACAGGTGCACCGGGGGTACACACCACATGGATCTATGAATTACCTCAAAGTGTTAATGTAATTTAGTTCAAGTGTAATGTAATTGGGGGATAGATCAATAATTGAGAAGCATGCTATAAGCAGTAGGCTGCGCGCCGTTCTAGAAAGTCACACGCAGTTGAAACTTTAATGGATACACGTAGAGACCATTTGGTTGGCATTTATGGATTTCATGTGCTCCAAATCTTGCCAATGACTATTTATAGCAGTAGTATCTCACAGTACAACTTATTCTGTGTTATTTTAAAGGCTTCATTCATTCGATTTATTCGATTAATTCGATTCGATTCGATTCGATTCATTCACAAATCTTGATTCGATTCGATTCATTAAATTATTATTATTATTATTATTATTGTTGTTGTTGTTGTTGTTAATAATAATAATAATATTATTAATATTATTTTATCATTTATTTACAGCGATCTTTATGCGAGGAAAATAAGAAAATTTATCCAATTGAGTTATTTTCAACTTTTTTTCTTTCTTTCTTTTAATACGACTTTTAGTAGATCGATGAAATAAAGTATAATTACAATTTGAACTAACAAAAATCTACATGTTCAAAACTCCAAAACAAGTTAAACCAAACAAAAGTCGGACCAAACTTTATAAAAATAATATTATATATCACAAATATTGAAAAATGGCATTTATTCCTCTATATTATCTTCCTTGGACTCTATATTATCTTTCTCGTGCTCTATATTGCCTGGAATAGAGCGTCAAATTCTCAATGTCATCTCCTTGCACTTGTTCATCGCTTTCTTTCCTTGGGTCCAATAAATCATTATCCACTCCACTTGGACATTGATATCATGTTGCAAACCCGGTATTTCAAGTTTACGCGCATAAAATTATGAAGAGTGAAGGTAGCAACAATCACGTATATTTGATATGTGTCTTCCATTTGAGGCGTCGTATAAAGGACCTTCCACGCGGTTGGTTTTAAAGTTTGTTATCTGATAATAAATAAAAATGTAAAGTGACGAGAAAAAGTAGGAAGAATGTGAGAAAGATACAAAATAATATATTTTTTAATTGTGATTATATATACCATCATATAATTATTATTATTACACAATAATTTCTTGATTCGATTCGATTAGTTTTAGTTTGATTTGATTCGATTCGATTCGATTCGATTCATTTAATTGATTCGATTCGATTCGATTCATTCGATTCGATTCGATAAATTTGATTGAAAAAACGAGCCTTATAATAGGGTAAATTACCCCTTATAATACCTTTAGACCAGATTTTGCTACTACAATATTCGACGACTGTTAATACTACGACTTTCTCGTTTACCAGCAAGATCGACCTGAAAATTTTGTGGATCATATTTTGCGTTATGATTTCGATGATAGTGATCGATGTCTGCAGATTATTATAACTTGAAGTCCCATACTCCACGTAGTTGATCTACTAAATTGTTTGTTGGTAGCGGATCATTGTTCACAACTTATTATACATTAATCTCCGTCCCATTAATTTAGTTTTAGTTTGAATTTTTTCGGTCAACTGAAAAAGTAAGTTTTAAAAAAATTGTTCGTATTTGACAAATTATACGCGATATTTAAGTACATGTTCAAGATACATTTTAGGGTACCTAAGCAAAAGCAACTATGATTTATATCATCCTAGCTCCCTGCATAAAAGATAACAAAAGGCAATCACAATTGGTAGGGTATTACTAGAATTCTAATTCATACCTTAATAATATACAGGGGCGGACACAAGATTTCAACTTCGGAATGGTAAAATTACATATGTGAGATTTTTCCGAGAGTTGAGAGGGGGGCGAAATCTAAAATTTTCGAAAATATTACCGATAAAAACAAAAATTCCAAATATTGGGGGGCAAAACCCCCCCCCCCCCCCAATAATATCTAAATGCCATATAGGAATTCATATGTTACCAAAAGAAACCTATTATAAAATAATTTGTTAAACTGTTGCCTAGTTATTTTTTAATCGTGTCTGGATCCATTGGACCCGTACAAACACATATTTTGCCCGGATCCGTTTCCTTCATATATTCGAACCCACTTTGGACTCACAAAAATAATATTATGGGTAGTTTGGGTCTACGTACACTCCACACTATAACAATTATTGGTATGATATTGTCCATTCTTTACCTAAACCCTTTTACCATCTTATTAATTTGTCATTACGAAAAGTCCCGAACCAATTAGATAGCATGCAAATGTTAGTTTCCTTATATTATCTATGTGAATCATAAAATGGACTACTTACATAGGCAAGGTATAAAAGATGTAACTAAAATTAGATAGAGACTGACTTAAATATCATAGGGGATATGACTCATATGAGTATGGTTATACACTATCAATTTTAATCCCTTAGATATAGGGTTGATTGTGAATGCTTATTACTAACAAAAGCAAGCTAAAGGGGTATGTATCTAAGCCTTTGTCAACCCAGTAACAGATGTACATAGTAACGAATATATAAATATTAATCACATGTGCAAGATACTCGAGCATCATCCAATTAGCATCCCACGTAGCATATAGTATTGCAGTAACATTTAAAGTTCAAGACACATCACACATGACTTGGTTCGAACAGGTGATATTCGAATTTGCATCCATAATTTGGCCATTGTTTGTACATGAAAAGAGGAATTAATCTATAGTAGACTGATAAAAGTGTCGGGAAGACTTTATTTGTTTAAAAAATGTAGTTTATGCTAAAAGTAGTAAGGACTAAGTTAAGTATTAGCGAAGAAAATGAAGGATGGAATTAATAGCGTCCAAATGTAGGGAGGGCAGGGAAATTAAAAGTCATGGCCAATTAAGGCAACGTGTCCTAATCATGTGATCCAACTCCCACGAGGAATGTCCATGCAAAACGACACCGCATTCAACATTTGACCCTACACCATACCATCTTCTCCCACGTGTCCCCCTAACACGTGACCTACAGTGGTCCTTGACTTGCTCCCACCTCACCGGCGATACCTACCTTTGTCCGAATTGTTGCGAATCATTAAATCGTTTCAATTAATACTCCCTCCGTTCCGGTTTCATCTTACCGCGAACCCGAACACAAAATTTAAGAGAAAATTGAATAAAGTAAGAGAGATGGTGATAAAGTAAGAAATATATTGAATAAATTATGACAAATAATGATTAAAGTAAGAGAAATAGTGTATAAAGTAGAAGATAGATTTTTCATTTAAGGGGTGAGAAGATGAAGTTGGGACGGATTAAAATGAAATGTGGGAAAATTAATCTGGGATGGAGGGAGTAAAAATTAATTAATTGTATACTTCCTCTTTCACACACACATATACATACATATATATATGGTTAAGTTGTCAATTTTAATTTTCAACATGTAAAATAAGATGAATATTACTGTAGCTATAGTATATATGTTGGATAATATATATGAAGTTACAAAACTAGTACTCTCTCCTATCCCGCAAAACTAGTTACAAAATTTCATACATTTATCATTTTTAGATATACCATATACAACTTCATACATTAACAAAAAAATAAGTTACCTCACACCCAACAAATAATAAACAATCTTGACTTTTCATTCAAATTATACATTTTGCCACTAAAAGTACATTTTTTCCCACTTTTCTTTATATTCTATAATTACTTTAACTTTTCGCATAAAACTACACGCTGACCCTAATGTATGAAGTTCTCCGTGACGGAGGAAGTAACATTTTTATTGAATTGCATTTTTAGTTAGTGTAGAATACAAAGTCATGTATATTATTTAAAACGATATAAAAAAATGAAAGCAAGCAATTCCAATGTCACGTTCAAAATGACAATAGTGTACAAAAGTTTTGAGACGGAGGGAGTATATACAAGTAACATCTAATTATATTCATAGAATTATCGGCTTAAATGGTGGAGAACTTGTATTAAGTTGTGCCATCATTCTCTTAAAAGTCCTTATTAAGGATAGAATGTTATCCAGTTTATATGTTATTTGTATGATCTTCTTACAAGTATTGATGACGTAGGATATTTTAACAACTTGTACTTTGTTCGAAGCATCACTTATACTCTTGTGGAACTATGGGTTAGTTAGTAGTAATAAAATTTTATTTTTCTTAGTTCATGCAAAAATTCAGATTAAAATCTGAAAATTTCAAAACCTATAGTAAGGTCCCAATGCATATCAATCCGATTTATCATGTACAAGTACTATATCGAATTTGGCTCACTAAACAAATAAGGTTATGTTATTTTAATCTGAAAACTCTTCAATTCAGTTCAGATCAATTCAGTTCAGTTCAGTTTAGATTCATTCAGTTCAGTTCAGTTCTGTTTAATTCAATTTTATACTACAATTCAGTTCAGTTGTTCAGATCAGTTCAGTTCAGACGAAAAGAACATAGCCTAACTAACTTAGGCCATCTCCAGCAGTTGCAACTCTCTGCAACGCACTCTCTCCGCCACGTCAGCATTCCACTCACTGCAACTCACTTTGCAACTCTTCACAATTCTCCACTCCAACAGTGAGGCCCAAAATCTATTTTCTTTCAACATTTCTTTCAAACTTAATTATTCATTTCATTTTCTTTTCTCATTTCTTTTTAAACTTTATTCTTGACTTTATTTTAAATGTAATTAATTAATTATAACAAAATCACATTAATTTTTTTAAAATACATTACTTGAAAATAAAAATTACATTACTTAAAAAAAACTACAATACTTAAAATTGAAAATTACAATACTTGAAATTGAAAATTAAAATAATTGAAAATGAAAATTACAACAATTAAAATACTACATTTTACAAGTGTGATTTTAATATGTATTTTAAATTTTAGAAGTAATGTATAAGTATATTTCTATTGCTACATACAATTATTATCATATAGAAATATTCAAGAAAAATAAAAAATAATAAAAAAGATAAAAGTAGAAAAGGAATAGAAATAAAAAAAATAAAAAGAGAAAATAAAAATAAATCATAAATAAAGAAACAATAAAAGAAAAGAAAAAACAAAAAAAAAAAATTTAAAAAAGGATTTGGGGCGCTGGGCTGCACCCCAAATTTTGGAGCGCAACCCAGCGCCCCAAATCTCAACCTTGCTTTGGGACTCTGTTGGAGTCCCAAAGCAAAACCATCGATGTTACTGGCTGTTGCATTTTGATGGAAAACGTAATTAGTGAGTCCGCAGCCTTTAAGCCACATGTATAATTGTATATTAGCTTTGACACTGAAATTAGCCCTATTAGAAAATTTATACTAGTAATTCATAAGAATATAGTATAAGAATTTCTACTCGAGGACTAGTGATTACCATGCATCTGGATGGAACATATTACTCTTAGTCACGGGTACCTGTCAATTCTAAGCAGATTTGGTAATCTTGGTCCATATTCAACCGAAAGCGAACGCATGATCAATTCTAAATTTTCAACGTGCCATTTTCACCTGTTACTGCCTGCCTTTTAGGATAACCCCTAATTAAAGTTGATTGTGTTGCACAATTGATTCATCACAAACTTCAAGCTTTATCTCATAGTTAAAAGAGGAGCTAGGAGACACCACCCTAGAGAAAGACATAAATAAAGAATAACTATCATTAATTAAAGTATAATAATACTATTAAGTCTCAAATGGCGCGTTAACTGGCGCGTGGAGAAATATACGGAATCCAGCTCACAACTTTTCAATACAAACCCACCACTTGAAAACCAAAAACTGACGAAATCCCCAATTCAACTCCAGAAACTTCCCATTTTGATCTACAAAAATCAAGACTAGCAAAGAGAAGAGGTACGCTTCGATGGAAGCCAACCGAACTCGTGGAGATTTGCAGATTTTTAAGTGCTTCAGCGGAAGAAGCGTTGGGAATTGAGGCAAATCATTTTTAAGAAGAGGTTGAAAGCAGTTCTTAGCGCTGCCGGTAAATTTCGAAGAGAAGAATTAGACTATGGGTTATCGACCCGCGAACGAATCCAAATCTGTGGAGATGGACAGTGGGGAACTCAATCAAGTCATCGATCTGGTTGAACAAGTTTCCACAGTCGATCTCTTCTATGAAATTGAAGTCCTCGATCTGGTACTCATTTCTTATATGAATGCTTCCTGCATTCTCCAGTAGTAATATTTTTCGATTCATGGGGTTAGTTGAATATCTATTTGCATCTTAGTTGGAAATTAGAATGGCCACCCTCTGTTTTTCTCATGATTCAAAGCTTTGCTGAATAATACAAATGTTTTTGTTGGAAACTGAAATATAAACGCCAATAAGCTACTTTGCTATCTAACGTTATGGTGTCTCCGGTGTGGTGTGCTACAATTCATTAAGGGAAGGGATAATGATCCAGATTAATATTTGGGAAAATTACAAATACCACCCCTGCAATATAGCCTCTTTTCAATTTAACCTCTTCTATTCAAATAATTACAGATGAACCCATTTTTTACACACGAAAAAAAATGTAATTACAGATAGGCCTAAAAGTCAACTTTTTCACTCATTTTATCTTTTCTTTATAATTCAAAAATTCATTAATACTCCACTATTGCAAAATAAACCCAAAAATATTTTTAACACCCACAAACAAACCCTAACATTTTTTATTCTTCAAATTTACTACCCACCATCTCCAACCATCTTCCACCACCACCATTCTTCCACCACCACTTCTAACCACCACCTCCAATCTCGGATCACTTATTCTTCCTCCCTCCATCTTCTTCTTCCTTCTTAAAAAAAGCTCCGATCGGAGCTATAAAACAGCTCCGGCGAGGAGCTGCTTATAGCTTCGGCAGGAGCTGCTTTAATGGGGGAGGAAGAAGAAAAAAATGGAAGAAGAAATGGAGGAGGAAGAAGAAATGGGGGAGAAAGAAAGAAAAAAAAAATTGGGTATATGTTGAAAACAAATTTTATTGGGGTTTAATTTACAATAATAATGAGTCGTTGTTGTAATTTATAAGACATTAGAGTCCAATGTGTAGTAAATTGAAGATTGTAAATTGCAACTAAGTCCAATTCATTTTCTTTTCCATTTATTTTATTTCTGGTCAACTCAAAAATCAGGTTTTCGGTGTATCTGTAATTGTTTGAATAGAAGGGACTAAACTGTAATTGGCCCAAATTTAAGGGGTAGGAAACGTAATTTCCCCTTAATATTTTTGTAAACAAATAATTTTTTTGTTAACACCATATAAGTTTTATTTAAATCTTTCCTTAATAATATAGGTCGTTCTCTTTTTCAATTAAATATATACGGTCTTCCACAAGATTTTGTGCTAACGAAAAATCACCAGATGAAGAAAGAAATGCAAAACCAATCACATGCCGCGACTATACTTAACGAAATCATCAAGTAAAACCACAAAACAATGGTTTGTCACGTGTAGCGTGACATACGCATTCTAGTTCAAAGTAGTGATATAACCCAACAAAAAGCGATTGGGAAAAGCAATTGATTGTCAGATTTTTTCTCAATTTCGTCTTTTACAGTACAAATTGTTGGAATTTTAGTGAATGATTGAGCTTTCAATTCATTCGATGAATTGGTCAATTGGGCCCAACACGTCGTAAACAAGCATTCCGTGTAAGCGTGTATCTCGTTATTAAAACAAATTACACTTTAAGTATTAAGTCACTAAAATCACCAAGTGGTGAAAGGGTGATTAATGCATTAACTGTGTTTGATCAATACATGAATGAGTTAAGTCATCTTATACATGAGGATTCGTAATTCCATGTGCTAAAATTTGGGTTTAAGAGCAAAGTTATCGAAAAGAAAGGAGAAAAATCGAATCCGGGAGAAAAACTGGGGCTCACCGCGAAAAGGGAGCTCACCGCGGTCCGCATTGGACACCGCAAAAAGTTTTTGTCCAATGCGGACCGCGGTGAGGTAAGGGGCTCACCGGTGAGCCCTGTTGGTGCCTGAACAGGCGCGATTTCCTCCGAAAATTCGAATTTTTCCTGGTCTTTTCATGAATAGACACTTCCTTTAAGTTGAAGAATTGTGTCACTTTCAACTTGTGTATATTGAATGAAGAGTTAACACCTTTAGTAGAAGGATATAACTATTGAAAAAGATCACCAAACAAGTATAAATATGTGGATAAGTTCTTCACAAGAACACACATCACATTCCCTACTTGTTTCTTTCCTCCTGCTCTTTTGTGCATCCTTACACACTCAAACTAAGGTTCGGCAGACTCGGCTATCGGAGTGCAACCTAGCTGTTTAAGAGAAGTTTTATCCTGGGAGACTGTTGCAAGCAACCCGTGTGCACCGTAGCGGGGCAATAAAGTCTTAAGGAGAGATATATAGTCAAACTATCGACTCTTCTCGACCCTGTTTTCTTCTTCTCTACTTCCATACCCGCAGATACCTATCATATTCCTACAAGCTTAAGACTTTATCTGTTATTGAAGTACATGAAGATGTCAACATCAATGAATGATGCTACTGGTGGAAGAAACTTCAAAAGCTGGGGCAAAAGATGAAAGAGGCTTTCGATGCTTGGTCGCATAGCGACATTCTCTGTAAGATTTACATTTTGAATTGTTTTTCAGATTCTCTATACTCTGTTTACTTTACTGTCTCTTCCGCCAAATCCCTCTGGGAATTGTTGGAAAAGAAGTATAGTTCTGAAATTCAAAATGATGGACTCCAAACCTGTGGGGTTTCAAGTTGAAGAATTCCAAATGCTTTTGCATGTCTTAGATTCTGAGAACTTGAAACCCAATGAATCCTTCTTGGTGGCTGCTTTAATTGAGAAGTTACATCCTTCGTGGGATGAATTTTCAAATTACTTGAAGCTTAAATCTAAGGAGATGAAGTTGGAAAACCTTATTATCAAACTCCAGATTCTGGAGGATAATAGGAACGCTTTGAACAAAGGGAAACAACCCCTTTTTTGCAAAGGCGCACTTGGATAAGACCAAGGGTACACCTTCTACGGTGGATAGGACTTTAGAATTCTCTGCGGTTGTGCTTGAAGCAAACTTAGTGGAAAATTCTGGAGCCTGGTGGTTAGACACCGGAGCTACTCGCCACATATGCTCTGATAAAAGTGTCTTCTCGAACTACACTCCGGTGAGCGACAAGAGGCTGATCATGGGAAATCATGCAAGCTCTGAAGTTGCCGGTGTTGGAAGTGTGGTCCTCCAAATGACTTCTAAGAAGACGCTTGTTCTCAAAGAAGTGTTTCATGTCCCGGACATGAAGAAGAACTTGGTTTCAAGATCACTCTCGGTGAAGGCTGGCTTTAAGTTAGTCTTTGAATCTGGGAAGTTTGTAATCACCAATTTTGGTGAATTTGTTGGAAGAGGTTACGTCGCTGACGGGCTTTTCAAGTTGAATGAAAACTCTGTAATGCATAAGTCAATGAATGGGAACAATATTTCTTCTTACCTTGTTGAGCAACCTGATTTATGGCATTATAGAGTAGGACATATCAACTACAAATCGTTACAAACTCTTGCAAGACTCGAGTTGTTGCCTGGTATCAAATTTAACAACCATCAGAAATGTGGGGGTGTGTGTTGAAGCAAAACTAAAAAAGTCTCCCTTTCCCTCTATGGAAAGAAGTACTTTCCCTTTCGAATTAATCCATAGTGACTTATGTGATTTGAAATTCGTGCAAACAAGAGGAGGAAAGAAATACTTTGTGACATTCATAGATGATTGTACAAGGTATTGTTCTGTTTATTTGCTTAGAAGCAAAGATGAGGCCTTAAAGGCTTTCAAAAACTACAAAACTGAAGTTGAGAACCAACTTATTGCGCGTATCAAGTCAATACGCAGTGATCGTGGTGGGGAATATGGAGCGCCATTTGAAGAATGGTGTGCTCTATATGGTATCTTCATCAAACAATATCCCCCTACCCTCCTCAATCGAATGGAATTGTTGAACGCAAAAACATGACATTGAAGGAGATGATGAATGCTATGTTGTTGAATTCTGGGATTCCTCAAAATTTGTGGGGTGAGGCCATTCTAACGGCTAATAAGATTCTTAACAGAATTCCCCAGAAGAAAAGCAACAAAACTCCATATGAACTATGGAGGGGTCCCCCCCCCCCCCCATCTTACAAGATGTTTAAAGTGTGGGGTTGCTTGACAAAGGTAGAAGTGCCCAAGCCAAAGCAGGTTAAGATTGGTCCCAAAACTATAGATAGCATTTTCCTAGGATATGCAAATAATAATAGTGCTTATCGATTCTTAGTCCATCGGTCTGAGATAGGTGATGTACATGTTGGGAGAATCATAGAATCAAGGAATGCTGAATTCTTTGAAGATACATTTCCTATGAAGGAAAAGAAGGACTTGGCTTTCTTTAAAAGTCAAGTTGGTGAACTTAGTGAGAATGAAAATTCTGGACCAAATGAACTTGATGGATCAAACGTGGGGTCTTCCTCTTCTAGCATTTTACCTAGTTCAAGCCAAGAGATAACCAAGGCTCATGGTCTTGAATCTAGTGTCTTCCCTCAATCTGGCTCACCAACTCAAGAGAATACAAAGGCTCATGATGTTGCCAGAGAAAGAAAGCGATCTAGTAGTTCAATGCAAGAGAATTCCAAGGCTCATGACATTGAACCAAGACGTAGCAAAAGGGCTAGAAAGAAGAAAGAATTTGGTCCTAATTTTCTGACCTTCTTGGTAGAAAATGACCCTGAGGCTCCTCTTTGGAAGGAAGCCATAGAGAATGAAATTGGGTCCATCCTGCAAAATCACACTTGGGTATTGGCTGACCTCCCTCCAGAGATTAAGCCTTTAGAGTGCAATTGGATTATGAAGCGAAAGCTTAAGACGGATGGAACAATTGACAAGTACAAGGCTTGATTGGTGGTACCGTCAAAAGGAAGGTCTAGACTAATTCGACACATACGCTCCTGTGTCTAGATTAACTTCCATAAGAGTATTTATAGCCATTTTTGCTTTGCATGACTTAGAAATACATCGAATGGATGTTAAAACAACTTTCCTCAATGGTGAATTGGAGGAAGAAATTTACATGGAACAACCTGAAGGGTATGTGGTTCCAGGACAAGAGGGCAAAGTTTTCCGCCTTGTAAAATCATTGTTCTGGCCAAAACAGGCTCCTAAACAATGGCATGAAAAATTTGACAACTCGTTATTGTCAAAAGAATTCTCAATAAATGTGAAAATGCAAGTTGCACTTGATTAGTTAATCTTATCTTTCATGATTCAGTTCAATGTTTGTGTTTGTTGTTGTTGTTTGTGAACTGCAGGATTTCAATGTTGTGCAACATTGCGAAATAGTGCCGATACAATGTTGGAACAAGATTACGGACAACAGCAGACAACATAGAAACAAGCAGGCCAATTGGACTGATGACTTGGACTGGAAGCAATCAATTCGAATTTCTGCAGGAATAAGGAAAGAGTTTGAGCTGCTTTGGACATAAGGAATGCAATCTAAAAAGAAGGAAAGAGTTTGACAAGTTATGGGCACCTTGAAAGAAAGAAGGAAATAAAAGATTCTCTAGAGATAATCTTGGAAAGATTTTCCGACCCATATCTGAGAGAAACAACGTTAGTTTCTTCCTGCTGAGATCAAAGAGAGAATCTTTCAAGAAGATTGTTGAAGAAAGCAAGAAGGAAATATATTGTAGAAGACACTAATATGGGAACTTCCTTCTAGCTGATTATTGAAGAAAACAAGAACATGGAAAATTGCCTTTGCTGAGATCCTATTGCATTTCGACTTGGATGGGAGCTGTCGATATCTCAAGTATATATACAAGGATTCAGCCGAGCAATCATTGAGCCTTTCTTGATGATCAATCGAGATTTTATTAAAAGAGTTTAGGCTTCTTGTTTTCTGCTAGCTTTAGAGTTTGTCTAAGAGTATTCATTGTTGGAATAACTCTTTCAAACATCGACCTAGAATAGCTTTTACTGTTGGTTCTTCTAGGGCTAGTTTTGGTTGTTTAATCAATAAATGCGTGATTGTATTAAACCCACTTGATTAGATCTACTTTTCCGTCAAGAGATATTTTGCCTACTATTTGCCAATATATTTTTCTATATATTGGCTTGGTAATAGAAGTTTCATTCTTATTCATCCGCTGCCATCTGTTTGCTATGTTGAAGACAATGTTGAACAACATTGTTGGCAACATTGTCTATTGATCTTGTTTCAAGTACCAATCCGGGATCTTATGTTCTAACAAGTGGTATCAGAGCCAGCCACCTAACTACTGGTGTCTGGATTTGGTACTACTACAATGGAAGTTGCAAACTCAAGTGTCTACAGGCCACCTATGCTTGATGGATCGAACTACCACTTCTGGAAAATCAGGATGAGGACATACATCAAGTCCATTGAAGGTCGAGCTTGAAGATCTGTTCTAGAAGGATTTGTCTGGCCTACTGAAGGACCTGATGCTGATGGAGATATTGTTCCCATACCTGAAGAACGCTTCACTGCAGGTGACTTTCTTTTAAGCTCTTACAATGAAAAAGCTTTAAATGCCATTTTTGGACATGTTGATGCTCATATGTTTAAAATCATTCAAAATTGCACTGACTAAACAAGCTTGGGACTTACTTGTAATCATTGTGAAGGTGATAATAGTGTCAAACAAACTAAACTTCGAATGCTTTGGTCAAAATTTGAAAATCTGAGAATGGAAGAAGCTGAAACCATTGATTCTTATTTTGAAAAGCTTTTGACTTTGTCTAATGATGTTCAACTTCTTGGTGATGCTATTTCCAACAAGCAACTGATTTCTAAAGCCATTCGATCTCTCTCTCCAAAATTTGACACTAAAGTTACTATTTTGGAAGACACTCACAATCTAGCTACTATGGATTTTCATACCTTGATGAACAATTTGAAAACTTTTGAGATAATTGATAACGAAAGAAAAGGTACGAAAATCCTTAGTATGTCCCTTCACTCTAAATCTAAAGCTAAAGTTACTGAGTCTGAAAGCAGTAGTGATGATTCTGATGACATGACTGAAGAAGCTTACAATGACTTGGTTAGGAAAATTGAGAAACTTAGATTCAGGAAGAATTCTAATAGAGGCTCTTCGAGCAACTCAAAAGGAACTAGAAATTTCAAAAAGAAAACTTGTGTGTCAAACTCTAGCCCTAGTCTTAGTAAACTTAGTAAAGTTAGATGTTTTGAATGTCAAGGATGGGGGCATTATCAGAATGAATGTGCTAACACTCTTCGAAAGGAGAAAAAGACTATGCTTGCTTGTCTCAGTGATGTTTCAGATGACGAACAGGAAGACGATGATCCAGAAGTTCATGCCAAAGCCCTATCTGCTGTTCTGAACAATGTTGAGAAACAATGTTGGTCCAACATTGATAGTCCAACATTGACAAAAGAAGTCTTTTTCGACTATGATGATTCTCAAAACCGTGAAACACTTTTCTGGACTAACCCTGAGGAATCAGTTTCTCTTTGTCTACATGGTTCGATTGATCTATCTGCAGATTATCACCGGAAGAGCTGAAATCGATGAATGAAAACAATGTTGAGTCAACATTGACATCAACATTGTCTTTTAAAGCTGTCTTTTCTGATGTCTCTGTCCAGAAAGGCACTGTACCCAAGAATAAACAGGTTGTTGCAGTCTTGAGCAGTTCTGACACTACTCACGAGAAAGCGACATCGAACACGAAAAGGTGTCTAAACCAAGAACTCCAGCTGGTGTACAAGGAGAAATTGTCAATGCTGACAGCAATGATGACACAACATTGAGCTCAACATCACAGTGAAATTCCATCCGACGGCGGTACCCATGAGATGAGCATGATAGGTGAACCCAAAGACTCCTATGGCTAATGGTCTTATGCTCAGCAGAATCGATGTTGGAGATGATGTTGACCTAACATTATCTGAACAATGACTCTGACCTTCTATATCTATCAACCAAAGATACCTCACATCATGTTTTATGTGTGTGTTTGTGCAGTGTCAGTCTAACTAAAATCCCACACGATTGTTCTTAAAAGATTTTCATATATATATCAAGAATCTTAATCTTAGATTATGGTATGCATGTGATACAAACACTAATCTAGTGGGATTTAGTAATTAAATTGGTGTTCTAGATGATAGAAAATACACTAGTGGAGGTTGCTTTTATCTTGATTCTAATTTAATGTCATGGTATTTCAAGAAACAGAACAATGTGTCACTCTCATATGTTGAATCTGAACATGTAACATCTGGGAGTTGTGTTACTCAATTGATATGGGTGAAAAATATGATGCATGACTTTGGTCTTCAATGTGATACCTTGTTGATGTTCTGTGATGACCTTAGTGCCATAAATAATTTTAAGAAGCTTTGTTTTGCACTCACGCACGAAACACGTAGACATTAGGTATAATTTTCTTATGGATATGGTCAATCTGCAAGTAATAGTCATACAACACTTAGATACAACCAATCAACTTGCAGATATTGTTACCAAGCCTTTGAATTGTGAGAGATTCTTCAGTCTTAGGAGATCTCTTGATTTGTGCTCTTTGTGATCTTCGATGTTGAAACCAGTGTTGACTCAACATCACGATCCAACACCGCGCAGAAAAGTGATGTGTTTTTGTTGCCTTTTGATTTTCTTTATTTTCTTTATTTTTTTGTGTGTCTATGTGCTTTACGTATACATCTTTGGTCTATGCTGTTCTGCTTTGTAGCTTACAGTGGTGATGCTTAGGGTTTGAAAGGCTATTTGAAACCAAGGTTGAAAGGGATCGAGTCTCCTGTGTGTTTGCTTTATGTAAAACCCACTTTTGCTGCTTTTTGGCTATATTTACTCGTACCTTGACTCACTCTTGATGTTGCCTCCTGTCCTTTATGCTTAATAAATCTAATGAATTATGATAAAAAGGGCTCGAAGTGTTTCCTTCGAGGATCGTGTTGGGCAGGTTTCAAATACTATCCAGATATCGACGTGGCCAATGTGTCATATGTCGTGAGGGTTGATGACCTGTACATGAAACCGACACGCACAAAAGTGCCGATTCTCGTGTCCTTGGTTCACTTTCCGAGTACCAAATTACCAAATGTGGTCAATTGAGTGATTTTATGCCATGAGACGTGTGTTTTCCTAACTCCGCATACCCGGCTTTGGAGCGGATTCATCGTGTTCAATTCTTTGACATGGTTCACGGTCTCATGGTCACCCCCACTCAAACTTATGCTAATTGTTCAATTTACTTTTTGAGGCAATGTTGAGTGTGTTTCTTTGGTATTCCTTTCTCTCTCTGTCTTTGCCTGCAGCATTAGTGGTGTTAATTGAATCTGCACATCTTGAGACTTGGTTTTCTGGCTGACTTACATTAAGAGTGGTCTGATTTCCCGATGTTGTCATCAATGTTGAGTCAACATGCTGGTCATCATTGGCTGTCCTTGGAGTACTTTCGACTTATATTTGCTCTTTTTATATGTGCTTCTCTATCGACCTTTCCGTGTGTGTTTTGGGTTTGAGGGGAGTAGGTCGAGGTGTTTGGTCTAAGGTGTTTCATTGGGGTTTGGGGTTTTTTCTGTTCTTGCATTTCAAGTCATTATTTAAGATCAAGATTTTTAGTGTCAACCTCCCTAGGGTTTATCTGTTTATCTAATTACTATGACTTGACGGATAACTGTTTTACTTGCAACTTTAATCTTTTATTAACAGTTGTGCACAGTTTCTGTAGCATTGACATATATTTGCAGGATCTTTTAAGGCAAACCCAACAACACCCATCATGACCATCCACTCTTATCCTAACACTGCTCTTCAGCTAATCCAACCTCTATTCCTGATTACTGCCCTCCAGCCGATCCAAATTCTCTTCCTGCTTCTGCTATCACCTTGGCTGCCAGTGTTGAACTCAATGTTTTCAACATCATTCTCCAACATTGCACAGTTCTTATTGCAGGTCCTAGTCCACAACTCATTGCATGTCTTCTTGTCTCCTTCTGTGAACTTGGTTGAATAATCTGAGAGATATCTTTCTTCTCAAAAAAAAGGGGGAGAAGAGAAGAGATTGAACAAAAAGCTAACATACTTTATTTTGTTATATTGCTCTCGTCTAATGTTGAGGGGGAGTTCTGTAGTTTCATGCCTGTTATATTTGTTTGTGTCTAACAAGTTTGTTCAGGTGTGTTTTTGTGAAGAAAGACAAAGGGGGAGATTGAATAGTGCAGTTGATCGCAATGTTGTGTCAACATTGCGCATTTACTTTGTTTATGCACTTATCTTGCGATTCTACATAAGTTTGTCTTTATTCACTAACTACCGAAAAGTGTGAATTGTCAAAAGAAGTATGATATGATGCCCATGATGAGTTCAAAGGAGATGAGTAGACAAAGACATAAGAGGGAGTTTGAAAGTGCATTTACAAAGAATGTTGAGTTCTGTGTTGACTCAACATTGTCCATCAGCATTGATCGATTGCACTTTATCTTTCAGTTCCCAACAAAGGATTCCTCTTGACTTGTTTAAATCCTACTTGTTCGATTTGACTAACAAACTGGTTTTAGGTTGTGTGAAGAAAGATCAGAATTAAGGGGGAGATTGACAGTGCAATTTAGTGCACTTTGTTTAGTAATTCAACCTTTCTTCACAAGTAAAACCGGTTCAATGTTTGTAGTTGTTTTTCTATGAATATTTTGTAGGATATATCAAGTTGGGCTCAAACATGCTTATTGGATCAAAAGGAATCAATGAGCCCAATGGAATGCTATTGCTTGATGAAAGACTAAGATTAAGGGGGAGATTGAAAATGCAAGTTGCACTTGATTAGTTAATCTTATCTTTCATGATTCAGTTCAATGTTTGTGTTTGTTGTTGTTGTTTGTGAACTGCAGGATTTCAATGTTGTGCAACATTGCGAAATAGTGCCGATACAATGTTGGAACAACATTACGGACAACAACAGACAACATAGAAACAAGCAGGCGAATTGGACTGATGACTTGGATTGGAAGCAATCAATTCGAATTTCTGCAGGAATAAGGAAAGAGTTTGAGCTGCTTTGGACATAAGGAATGCAATCTAAAAAGAAGGAAAGAGTTTGACAAGTTATGGGCACCTTGAAAGAAAGAAGGAAATAAAAGATTCTCTAGAGATAATCTTGGAAAGATTTTCCACCGACCATATCTGAGAGAAACAACGTTAGTTTCTTCCTCACGAGATCAAAGAGAGAATCTTTCAAGAAGATTGTTGAAGAAAGCAAGAAGGAAATATATTGTAGAAGACACTAATATGGGAATTTCCTTCTAGTGATTATCAAGAAAACAAGAACATGGAAAATTGCCTTTGCTGAGATCCTATTGCCTTTCGACTTGGATGGGAGCTGTCGATATCTCAAGTATATATACAAGGATTCAGCCGAGCAATCATTGAGCCTTTCTTGATGATCAATCGAGATTTTATTAAAAGAGTTTAGGCTTCTTGTTTTCTGCTAGCTTTAGAGTTTGTCTAAGAGTATTCATTGTTGGAATAACTCTTTCAAACATCGACCTAGAATAGCTTTTACTGTTGGTTCTTCTAGGGCTAGTTTTGGTTGTTTAATCAATCGTCTGTGATTGTATTAAACCCACTTGATTAGATCTACTTTTCCTGTCAGTAGATATTTTGCCTACGGCGCTGCCAATATATTTTTCTATATATTGGCTTGGTAATAGAAGTTTCATTCTTATTCATCCGCTGCCATCTGTTTGCTATGTTGAAGACAATGTTGAACAACATTGTTGGCAACATTGTCTATTGATCTTGTTTCAAGTACCAATTCGGGATCTTATGTTCTAACAAAATGAATGTGACAAATGCATTTACGTGAAAGGGGATTCCAATTCCTTCGTGATAATTTGTCTGTATGTGGATGACTTGCTCATCACAGGTAGTAGTCACAAGTTAATCCTTGAGACTAAATCCATGTTGAAAAATCTTTTTGACATGAAGGACATGGGAATCGCTGATGTGATTTTGGGAATTAAGATATCCAAGACTTCTGATGGTTTGGTACTTTCGCAATCTCATTACATTGAAAATGTATTGAAGAGATTTGAAGTTCATGGTTTATCACCATTGAAAGCACCAATGGATATGAGCAAGAACATTGCTAAACATCGGGGTTCTCCTGTGTGTCAAGATAGGTATGCGCAAGTAATTGGCTGCCTAATGTACATTGCTAATTGTACACATCCTGACATTGCTTATCATGTCAACAAGTTGGCAAGGTTCACACGCAATCCAGGAGTCGACCATTAGACAGCGTTGGAAAGTATATTGAGATATCTAAATCACACGCTTAAGTATGGTCTGCATTACTCCATATATCCTTCTGTGTTAGAAGGGTTTTCTGATGCTAATTGGATATCTGATATTAAGAACTGCAAGTCCACTAGTGGTTATGTTTTTACCATTGGTGGTGGGGCAGTGTCTTGGAAATCCTCCAAACAAACTCTGATTTCTAGGTCAACCATGGAATCTGAGATTATTGCTTTAGACAAAGCTGGAGAAGAAGCGGAGTGGCTCCGTGAGTTTTTGGAAGCTATCCCTTGTTGGGATAAACCCGTGCCTTCAGTAACAATTAACTGTGACAGTCAATCTGCACTTGGAAGGGCACGAAGTAACATGTACAATGACAAGTCTAAACACATTCATCGTAGACATAAGACCATTAGAGAATTGCTCTCAACGGGTGTTATTCTTTGGATTATGTGAAATCTAAAGACAATATTGCTGATCCGTTAACGAAAGGCCTTTCAGGGGAGCAAACTCTGTTTCTGTCTAGGGGAATGGGGTTAAAACCCATGTCTTAAAGAATCCTTGCAGTGGTAACCCAACCATACTGACTGGAGATCCCAAGAATTTGGTTCAATGTGGAAAACTAAGCTGTAAGGATTCGTCCAGCGCTTCGTGAGTGTTTAACAACACTAAGAAGTATGAGCACTTCAGATTATGTCACTTGTGACTATAACTCCAAAGCCTATTCCCGCGTAAGACATAAGTGCTACCTGCAGAACGGGTAAAGGGTGAGTTCACGGAACTCTTAATGATTCTCAAAGTTTGAAGTTCAAATGGGGTATTGGCAGGATACTCTTGTTGATAAGTCACCTATGCAAGTGTGACGACTGGCCGCCTCAAACTAGAAACACACTTGTGAAACCAGGCATGTCCATGGCCACAACGGACAAATGATACGAATATGAAACGAGTGCAGGGTTATATTAGTGTGGGTACTTTGTCTTGGTATACACAAAACGCCGACTGGTTCAAGGCATCACGTCCACCGCGTGACAAGTATATCCGAAAGTATTCCACTAGGGAAGATTCAAAGCCGAAAGCTAGTATAATCCGCCGGTAAGGTGCATGTGCATCAATTCCCATTCATGTGGGGATTGTTGCAATTTTAGTGAATGATTGAGCTTTCAATTCATTCGATGAATTGGTCAATTGGGTCCAACACGTCGGATACAAGCATTCCGTGTAAGTGTGTATCTCGTTGTTAAAACTAATTACACTTTAAGTATTAAGTCACTAAAATCACCAAGTGGTGAAAGGGTGATTAATGCATTAAGTGTGTTTGATCAATACATGAATGAGTTAAGTCATCTTAAACATGAGGATTCGTAATCCCATGTGCTAAAATTTGAGTTTAAGAGCAAAGTTATCAAAAAGAAAGGAGAAAAATCGAAACAGGGAGAAAACTAGGGGCTCAGGTGAGGTAAGGGGCTCAGGTGAGCCCTGTTGGTGCCTGAACAGGCGCGATTTCCTCCGAAAATTCAAAATTTTCCTAGTCTTTTCATAAATAGACACTTCCTTTAAGTTGAAGAATTGTGTCCCTTTCAACTTGTGTCTATTGAATGAAAAGTTAACACCTTTAGTACACTACAAGAAATCAGGGAAAAAATGACGGAAAGGGGCGACGAATCGCTAAGGGTAGCGACGGATTTAATCCGTCGCTACCCTTAGTGACGGATAAAAGTTATCCGTCGCTACAGAGCGACGGATAATTTTATCCGTCGCTAATGTGTTCTTTTAATTTTATTTTTTTAAAAAAAATTCAAAAATTTACGACCGATAGATTATCCGTCGTAAATTATTTAAAATTTAATTTAAAAATAAAAAAATAGCGCGGATAAATTATCCGTCGCTAATTTAAAAAAAAAATAAAAAAGAAATAAGGACCGACAGATAGCTTATCCGTCGGTCCTAGCGACGGATAACTATCCGTCTTAGCGATGGATAGCTATCCGTCGCTGAAAAACGGGGAGCTGCCCCCATTTTCACCATTTTTACGTCTGCTTCCATCTTCCTCCTCTATTCGCCTCATTCGTTCTTCTCCACTTTTCGGCCAAAACTCCACCATTCCGGACAATCTTGGTGTCAATTCGAAGCTTGTAGGACAATGAGCTTGGGTGGTCGATCAATTTCATCCTTCTTCGGCTATTTTTCCCGCAATTTGAAGGTATTAGGCTAAACCCTAACTATTATAAATTTGGGATTTTTGATAATTTGGATCAATTGTATGTTTGTAAACAATTATGGTAGCTAGTATATGTTATATGAAGTAGTGGGTTAAGCTTGGGGTTGTCAATTGATTGATTTTGTTGTGAAATTGATTTAGTGTTTGATGTTTGATTGATTAAGCTTGATTTTCATGTTTGATGTTTTTTTATATGTATTACGATTAGTGTTTTGAAACCCTAATTTTTTGACAAATTTGGGAATTTTGTTAATTTCGACTAGTTTAATGTTAAGTATATATATCAAATTAGTATTACTAGTTAATTAGTATAATGTTAAGATTTAGTTAATTAACTTTGAGATTGCTATCACTTAGATTGTTAATTAGTATAATGTTAAGTAGTTTTGATTTGATAAATTCGTATATGTACTAGATTACGAGGATTTAGTTAAGTGTTTTGAGGCCATTTGTTGATTATATTAACGTGTAATTTATAATGTATAACTCGTAGTAGTAAATGGTTGAAATGGTTAAAATACATGGGAAATTTTGTAACATATCGAACACTTAATAATTAATCATAAAATTATAAGGAACGTATAATAATTAACAATTAATCTCGACAATCTCGGCAGAATTGGAATCGATCTAATCAATTAAATACGATCTAATCAATTGGAACGTGTCAGGTTACAAAAGTATCTAATGAATTCTGACCGTTCATGGATGTACGATCGTACGGCGGTAAATGGCAGAGTTTGTAAGAGTTTTGTAAAAGGGTTAAAGGTTTCATCGCATTTGCCATGGGACGTCCGGCTTGTGCAAATGGGGGTTTGATAAAGTGTCCTTGCACATTGGAAACCTGCAGAATCAAGCAATTTATGACTCCTACAGCGGTATTCGAGCACTTGAGACGTAATAGATTCATGCCTGAGTATCATGTATGGATTCATCATGGTAAGGAAGCACCGTCCATGGCATACCTCCAATGGAGGGAGAGGCAGGGTTTGGGGCCGCCTATTGAGTACTTTTTTGGCTGTCGGAACATGTGCATGGTGTATTGGGAGGAGGATGTAGATCTATTGGAATGCAAGTTCTGTGGTAGGGAGCGTCACAAGTGGTGAGGAGGGGGCTGCAAGAGAATGATGAGTTTTATCCGTTTTGTCTTTAGGCTTGTATAACTAGTAATCATTAGTTGATATATGAAACCAAACATTATGGTAAAATTGAAGCTAATGTAACTTATATTATGTAATGACGTAACAATTGATTGAAGCTAATATAACTTATATTATGTAGCAATTTATTGAATTATTGTGAAATTGATTTATTATCGTAAATGATAGACCTCGATCTAATGAATTCAAATGTGTCAGGTTATTATCTAATTATTCAATGAATACCGATCGTTCATGGATGTATTGTCGTACTCTCTAAATGGCGTAGTTCAATCGAGTTTTACGAAAGGGTTGAAGGTTTCATTGCATTTGCAATCTCAAATCCGCTTGTGTAAATGATGGGTTGATAAAGTTCCTTGTACAATGAAAAAGTGCGAAACAAGCAATACCGACTCCAAATGGTAGTCCAAAGACTTGAGGAAAAATGGATTCACGCTGCAGATCGTATGGAATCATCATGGTGAGGAAGCAGCACCGTCCAATACATATGACCAATACAGACAGCGTGGAAGGAAGAGAAAAAATGAACAAGTCGGGGAACAAAGTACATCTGAAGGCGATGCTATTCGAGCTCGAGTAGAACAAATGGTGTATGATGCTACAAGGGCAGAGTTCATGGACACAAGTAACACTGAAACCGAGGGGGAGGTGGAGGAACCACCGAATCCCGAGGATCAGGTGTTCTTTGACTTGTTAGAATCATCAAGGAAGCCGGTTTATCCGGGGTGTAAGCTCACTGAGTTATCTTTGTTGGCTCGGCTAATGAGTTGTAAGGCTAATGGCCAGCAATCTGAAACGAGCTTCAATGAATGGGTTGATGTAATGTCGGCCCTTTGTCTTGAAGAAAACCTAGTTCCCACCAACTTTTACCAAGCGAAGAAAAAGATGCGGGGTTTGGGGTTGCCCGTGGTAACCATAGACTGTTGTCCGAAAATGTGCATGATCTATTGGGAGGAGGATGCAGATCTAATACAATGCAAGTTTTGTGGTAAGGAACGGTACAAGCGTTACAAGGAGGGGGCTTCAAAGAAACGACAGAAGAAAAATCTCCCACATAAGAAAATGTGGTACTTCCCTCTAGCACCTCGTTTGAAGAGATTGTATGCTTCAAGTGCTTCTGCCGATAAAATACGGTGGCACAAGGAGCGAGTAATCTCGGATAATGCAGAAGATGGTAAAATGGACCATCCAGCAGACTCACCCGTATGGAAATCGTTTGACAAGACATATCCAGAGTTTGCAGCCGAATCTAGAAATGTACGATTGAGACTTTGTACGGATGGTTTAAACCCGTTTGGAAGTGCCCGAAAATACGCTTGTTGGACAGTTATGCTCACACCGTACAACCTGCCCCCCGGTGAGTGCACGAAGGAGCCATTCATGTTTCTGACTGCGTTGGTGCATGGGCCGAAAGATCCTGGACTGACGTTGGATGTTTTCTTGCAACCCCTAATCAAGGAGCTGATTGAGTTGTGGACGGATGGTATCCCTGCATATGATGTGTCGACCAAAAAGAACTTCACCTTGAGAGCAGCTCTTCTTTGGACCGTGAGTGACTTCCCTGCGTACTCCATGCTATCTGGAAGGAAAACCGTAGGGAAATATGCATGTCCACATTTCTTGGAGGATACTGATGCATTTAGACTGAAGGGTAGTGGAAAATTTTGTTGGTTTGATTGTCATCGTAGGTTGCTAGAAAGTGACCATTCGTTCAGGAAGAACAATGATGAATTCTTGAAAAATAAAGTCATAAAGAAAAAAGCCCCGAGACGACTTACTGGTGCACAAATTCTTGCGGAGATTGATAGGTTGGGTCTTATGAAGGTGATTGAACTTGGGTGGATGAAGCATAATGAGAAAATTGGTAAAAAATGTGGTTGGAAGAAGAGAAGCATCTTATGGGACTTGCCTTATTGGAGCAGTCTTCTTATCCGTCACAACTTAGATTTCATGCACATTGAGAAGAACGTGTTCGAGAACTTATTCAATACACTTTGCAACATTGATGGAAAAACAAAGGACCATGCGAAGTCTAGAGCCGAGTTGGATACGTGGTGTAAAAGGCCTGAGTTGACAAAGAAGGATGAGAAAGGTAAGTGGCCGAAAGCGTGCTACACAATTGACAATGCATCTAGGTCAATTTTGTTTGATTGGGTGAGGGCATTGAGTTTTCCAGATAATTACGCCTCAAATTTAGAGAAGTGTGTGGATTTGAAGAAGACAAAGGTTTTTGGGATGAAGAGCCACGACTGTCATGTTCATGGAGAGGCTTATCCCGGTAGCATTTCGAGAACTGCTACCTAATATGTATGGACTTCTATCACCGAGTTGAGCTTATTTTTCAAAAATTTAGGCACAAGGGTGGTTCATGACAAAGTGTTGGAAAATCTTGGAAAGAACTTACCATTGATTCTATGCAAGCTCGAGCGTATCTTTCCACCGAGCTGGTTTGATTCTATGGAGCACTTGCCGGTTCACCTTCCACATTAAGCGAGACTTGCTGGACCGGTTCAGTATCGATGGATGTATCCATTCGAGAGGTACTTGGGGAAATTGAAGAAGTATGTCAACAACAAAGGTAAACCTAAAGGATCGATTGCCAATGCCTACATTCAAGAGGAAACTGCAACCTTCTTCTCTTATTACTTTGATGAGCACGTCCCTACGAAGACATCAAGGCCGGCTCGAAACGCAGACACATTCGAAGTTCAAGCGGATGATGAGTTTTCCCTATCTATCTTTAGGGTATCAGGGAGACCTCTTGGTGGAGCTAAGAAAGAATATCTTACGGGGAAGGAGTTGAAAGCAGCTCAATATTATGTCCTCACGAATTGTGCTGAGGTTGACAAGTATATGGTGCTATTTGCGAGGTGAGCATCACTTTCTTTAAATTTTAATATAGCTACGTAAGTCTCTACTTCAATTATAGACTTATCATCGAATCAATGTTTGCAATGTTTTCAAAAAGCGTTGTTTGGAAGAAAATCCTCAGATGACAGAGGATACACTAGAGGAACTACTTGACTCAAAAATGGAATTAGAATTTCCAGATTGGTTCAAAGAGTATGTCCGGAATCCTATTAACAACGTCACATGCCTATACTTAAAGGCTCTCGCAGAGGGGCCATTCAAAAAGGTCTACACATTCCCAGGTTATATAGTCAATGGCCTTAGGTTCCACACGACTGAATGTAACACGACCATGGCGACGAGCAACTCCGGGGTGTGTGTTAAGGGTGCAGATTATGGAGACGCTGCTTTGTTTGATTCCACGGGAAGCTAAAACGAATAGTGAGGATTGAATATCCCGGCTTGCCATTGAAACAAACCTTCTTGTTTGATGTTGAGTGGTATGATCCTAATCCAGGAGGTACGAGGAAGAACGAGCAGTATGAAATGGTTGATGTAAACCAAAAGAAGAGGTACAGAACCAAGTATGAACCATTTATTTTGGCGACTCAAGCACGACAAGTGGTGTTTCTTGAATATCCAAGCAGGAAACGCGATAAGGCGGAATGGTTAGCTGCGATACCTGTTGGTCCAGATAACGGCAAAGTAAAAGACTGGAGGGGGGGGGGGGGGGTGAATAGTCTTTTAAAACTTTTGTCGATAAAAACTATTTCTCAGATATCTGTGTAGATATCTGATACTTAGATTCAGAGCGCGGAAGACTTAAGATAAATAAGTGCAGAAACAGTTAAAGTGTGTGTGTGTGTTGGTGAAATGTAAGTACAGAGAGGTAAATAACACAGCAAGTATAGTGGTATCTGGAGGTGGCGTAATCCTCCAACTAATCCACTTCGGTCTTCCAAAGACCTAGAATTCACTAGAATAGATAATTGAGGTCACCTTACAAAAATCCTATTCTAAGATTCCTTAAACAAATGGTTCCCAACCAAATGTTCCCCCTGAGTTGTTCCCCGGCTTTCACAGCCAAGTACTTCCTGTACTCAGAAACCTTTTTGAGCTATTCCCTAGCTTCCCAAGCTAAGTACTTCATGTGCTCAATAACCTTGGAGTTATTCCTTAGTTTCTCAAACTAAGTACTTCCTGTACTCCACGCCAGTGATGGTGTTTATTTTGGTTTGAGTTGTCAGATGAGCTTCTTTAATAACTTTTCAGTTAATCAGATAGGTTAAAGCGCCCAACTCATAATTGGCGAATTCGTAGGTTCAATTCCTACTCTCTGTGAATCAAGTATACTTAATACACTTTTCAATGTATGGTATCTTGTTCTTTTTACTGACCCAAGTCTTAGATAAATGTTCAAGAGAATGAATCTCAGATACTTGATCTTTCAATTCAACTCTTTCACGTATAGAAAGGTTGCTTGTTTAGGATCAGGACACTTAGAACTTTAGTGCTACTTAAGATCAGGAGCTTTGGTCGCAACAGAAAGCTTTGAGGATAAGTAGTTTGCTTGAGAGAATATGTTGTTCAGCGTGTTTATGGAGTTCAAGGTGTCTTCTCAAGTAGTCTAAGTATTGATATTTATAGATAAATTTGAATGCTGTTGAATAGTATCCGTTAGGCTTAATCAAATTCAAACTATTGATATATGTGTATAGTACTGCAGTAGGTTTGTCTTCTTCTTCAGAAGGTACCGTTGCTTTTATTCAGACATCTCTGTCCGTGCATTAAATGCATTGTACTGTACTTTTTGTCCTGTAGTGCCAACGGAACTATGCTTAGTACAGAGACTAGTATTATCTGATTCTTTGCACGTCCTTATCTTTAATCTTCAGATACCACTTTATTGAAACAACTTTGTTGCAATATATTTCTTTTTCAGAAATGTGGTTAAGGCTCAAGGTATCTGAGAGTAGATATCTGTGGGCACTTTCCTGGTTTTCAGAAAACCTTCTAGTTCTCAAATATCTCTTGTGACACAGCTTGTTTAAAACTATTCGTGTCTTCAAGATATCTAATCAAGGTATCTGTAAAACTATTTCAGTAATCTTGTGCAGTTTCTTCAAATCTTCAATGTCGTTGAACTTGTTCCGCTTGGATGTCTTCTTCTTGGTCTTCTCTTCATAAAATAAAAATTACATTTTGAGACCTAACATCCTATACAAGATTAGCTAGACTATCATACTTAGTGGGTTTCCTCTTTTACAATGTTCAAGTGAACCAAGAGTACTAATCACCTTTCTGAAACTAAGATAAGTCATCATGTTGCTGATCAAAATCTAAACAGATATTTCTAACAAAATATCTAACAAATTTCCTAACAATTTCCCCCTTTTTGATCAGTCAACGATGACTATCTGACCTATTACAAATCTGGATGAGTAAACAATCCAACACTTAATCATTTCTTAAGATTTTTCAAATCATTCAATTAAGTGCAGAAAGTAAACATCAACCAAATCACAAGGTGTGATCTTTGCTGACAAGTTATCTTTTATAGAATACTATCTGAGAGTAAGTTCTTCAGATAAGTTACAAAGAAAGATTACAGATAACTTTAGTACATAAAACAAGTTTAGCTCAGTCAGCAAAAATACAACAAAAATACATAGTAAATTAGGACAACAGGAGTAACCAAGCTCCAAGTAAACATCCTAATAGACTAGTCTTCAACTCTTCAACTCTTCAAGTCTTCAACAGTTGTTCTATGGATCAGTCTGCAAATTTCCTATCTCCAAACCTTTTGATGTCATCAGAATAATCATAGAGAAGTGTTCTGACGAGCATCTCAGTGTCTCTGGCAAATCCATAGACCTCTTTGTAGGTTTTGGTAGGATTTTTCTTGACAAAATGTTTGACCCACAGATACTTTCCCCACTTCCAGGCATGCTCTATTCTGATATCTGAAAGCTTGAAGTATTCGTAGATAATCCTCAGATATCTGATGTCACCCTTGTATTGATCTTCAGTTAGATAGAACGACTCATAGGGTTCCACAGCGAGTCTTGCTCTTGTGCCTGTTCCGGTGATATTCAGAATTCTGTGCACATCATCTGGCTTTCCATATGGACATTCATCAGAGAGGTCCTTTCTCATGGCTTCAGTTCTCTTGACAACTTCAAAATCCAACAAGGCTTTAATGTGATTGGTGTTGATCAAGGTTGGCTTATCTTTTCTCCATGCCATAAGTTGTTTATGGATTGGTTCTGGAAATTTTGAATTTACCAGTAGATGCTTAAGTTCCAGAATCCAATAGCCATTTTTCTGATTGATGCACCTGTAGACAGAGGAATCATTGTCATTCTTCACATACTCTATTTTGGCTTCTTCTGGCCTGAGTGGAAGTTGACTTTGTCTTTGCTCAGCTCTCAGTCTGTTCCTTCTTTGTCTTGAATTCTGTTTGGGTTTTGTTGCTTGAAGAACCACCCTGGATAGACTTGGTATTTCCAGAGGGTGTTTTAGCTGCTAGGGCTTTGCGACTATGGGCTCGATTAGGCTTTCAATTTTCCTTTTTACGTGAAGAGGAGCTTCATCTTCATCGGTTCCTCATCATCATCAAGATTAGATCTTGTGAGAGTTTCTGACCTTCTTCATTGCCCAAGGACTTGATTTGACCTTCTTCTTCTTCGTAAGATTCATCAATCCCTTTAACTTGTCTTCCTTGGAGCCTTGGTACTCCTTGGAGGTTTCTGTGCCATGGCCCTTGTTATCATTGTAGTTCCTTCAGTAGGTTTCTGGGAAGCAGCTACTATTTACAAAGCAACTTGGCTTGAGGAGGGTTCGTTGATTCTGAGTGGTGGCTGGGAAGTTTTCATGTTTCTTCTTCCTCTCTGAGCCACACCAGCTCCAGATTTCTTCTTGTTTTCTTCTCCTTCTTCCCATTCCCCCTGACTTTGAGGTCCAGATTTGTACACTCTTTCCCCCTTAGTCATTGTTGGTGACTCGCCTCACAAAAGAATCGAGAGAGAGTTAAAATGCCCTTGTAAATAATTGTAAAAGTGACCAACTTCAAGTTCGGCTTTGAGCTCCTGATTTTGCTTGATAAGTCCATTGTCCTTATCAGTGAGCTCTGCCAATGGGCCTAGGATGGCATCTGCTTTTCCAGCAGTGTAACTTGCCTCTTGGAAAGCTTTTTCAGCTAAAGACGCATCATCGTCCCGTATCATTCCCATATCTTTCTGAGCAATGACTATGCTAGTTGTTCTCTGAGTAACGAGCTCAGTGAACTTTTTCATTTCAGAGGGGACGGAGGCAATTACTTCCTTGTTCTGTGAAGACATCTCCTTTTTCAGATGAGCCAGTACTTGGTATCTGTTCATGTATTCATGGGAGTGGACATTTGGCAGTTTGCTGAAAGTTTCTGGAGCAATCAGTTTCCTTTTTGTTAGATATTTTGTTAGAAATATCTGTTTAGATTTTGATTAGCAACATGATGACTTATCTTAGTCTCAGAAAGGTGATTAGTACTCTTGGTTCACTTGAACATTGTAAAAGAGGAAACCCACTAAGTATGATAGTCTAGCTAATCTTGTATAGGATGTTAGGTCTCAAAATGTAATTTTTATTTTATGTAAGAGAAGACCAAGAAGAAGACATCCAAGCAGAAAGCTCAACGACATTGAAGACTTGAAGAAAACTGCACAAGATTGCTGAATCTGATTGTTCAGATATCTTAGCCAGATATCTTAAAGACACAAATAGTTTCAAACAAACTGTGTCACAAGAGATATCTGAGAAATAAGATACATATCTGAAAACAAGGAAAGTGTCCACAGATATCTATTCTCAGATACCTTGAGCTTTAACCACGTTTCTGAAAGAGAAATATATATTGCAAACAAAGTTGTTTCAATAAATACAAGTGATATCTGAAGAATGAAGATAAGGACGTGCAAAGAATCAGACAACACTAGTCTCTGATACAAAGCATAGTTCCGTTGACACTATAGGACAAAAGTATAGTACAATGCATTTAATGCACGGACAGAGATGTCTGAATAAAAGCAACGGCAACTTCTGAGAAGAAGACAAAACACCATAAGATACTATACACAGATATCGATAGTTTGAATTTGAGCCTAACAGATACTTTTCAAACGGCACTCAAATTCATCTATAAATATCAACACTTAGACTGATTGAGAAGACACCTTAGACACACGAATAACTTGAAAATGCTGAACGTCTTACTCTCTCAAAGCAACTTACTTACTCACAAAGCTTTTTGTTGCGACCAAAGCTTTTGATCTTGAGTAAACACTGAAGTTCTAAGTGTCCTGATCCTAAACAAGCAAAGCTATCTGTGAAGGAGTTGAATCAAAAGATCAACTATCTGAGATTCATTCTCTTGAACATATATCATAAGACTTGGGTCAGTGAAATCGAACAAGATACCATACGTTGTAAAGTGTATTAAGTAACTTAGTTCACAGAGCTATCTGATTAACTGAAAAGTTATTAAGACGCTCATCTGACAACTCAAACCAAAACCAACACCATAATCAAGTGGAGTATGTGAAGTACTTAGTTTGAAAAATCGTGAATAACTCCAAGGTTACCGGAGTATAGGAAGTACTTGATTTGGGAAACTAAGGAATAACTCCAAGGTTATTGAGTATAGGAAGTACTTAGCTTGGGAAGCTAGGGAATAACTCAAAGGTTTCTGAGTATAGGAAGTACTTGGCTGTGAAAGCCGGGGAACAACTCAGGGGGAACATTTGGTTGGGAACCAATTGTTAAGAATCTTAGAATAGGATTATTGTAAGGAGAACTCAATTATCTGTTCTAGTGAATTCTAGGTCTCTGATAGACCGAAGTGGATTAGTTGGAGGATTACGCCACCTCCAGATACCACTATACTTGCTGTGTCATTTACGTTTCTGTATTTATACTTCAGCAAACACACACACACTTATTAACTGTTTCTGCACTTATCTTTATTAAGTCTTCCGCACTCTGATTCTAAGTATCAGATATCTATTCAGATATCTGAGAAATAATTGTTATCGACAAAAGTTTTAAAAGACTATTCACCCCCCCCCCCCGCTCTAGTATTTTACTTTGCCGTTATCTGGACCAACAAGTGGTATCAGAGCAGGAGGTTCACCAGCCTTCTGCATTGAACCTAGATCCCCAGATAGGTGAAGGAACTTTGTCCACTTTTGAGGACTATTTAATTTGTGTGTTAAGTGTGCATGTATGTCTCTGAGTGATGCACCCGTTCTCAAACCAGAGAACTACGAGAAATGGAAAAATAACATGATGCTCCACCTTGAAGCCATAAGTGACGAGATGATCGAAGTAATAAAGAATGGCCCAATAGTCATTCAACAACTTAAGCAAGTCATGGAGGTTTCGAAGGAAGAGAGATCAAAGCGAAGAATCTTCACAAAGATGCATCAACTAGTGGAAGATCTCGTCAAGTTATTTATTTAACCAAAGCCCAGAGAACTCGGACATCGGAAGATGCTAAGAGGAATCGTCTGATGGTCAAGCTCGTAACATCATCATCGATCGACACCAGAGCACATACTGATGTAAACTGGTGCTAAACGGCGAAAGTTGCTCGCAACCGATTGAAGAAATCTGCGAATCGAGAAAACCAAGGAAAACAAGTTCAAGTTCTAAAGTTGGAATTTCAAAATTTCAAACAAGGTCCCATCAAACACCTGGAAGAACTTGATTTCGGGTTTACCACTCTCATGAGTGATATGGCGACTTGGGAAAGCAATAGATACTCTCGACCGAGAAGATTAAGACTATTGTCAAGTCTTAACCACAACCGGGAGCATACTAAATTCTTTTATTTTAACCAAGGTATGCCAAATATCACTCCAAAGGAACTTTTCTCTCATCTTGCTATCATGACTATGAGACAACTCGTAGAGAACAAACAACTGAAAAGTTGCGTAATGTTGCTCTAGTTACTCAAGGAACTTCAAAAGAAGAAAAGCAAGGAGGAGATCGAGGATGCTCTTGTGCCAAAGCAAATGAGTAAATTTATCATCGAGAAATTGAGAGAAGAAAAGCCAAAGAGAAGTCAAAAGCATCTAGGCTCAAACTATCACCAAGACAAAATATATGCAAAGCTCATTGAACAAGCCATTTCGTAAAGCATCATGTACTGAGGAAGCAGAAATTGGAAACGATATATGTTTCTATTGTTAGAAACCTGGCCACTTCAAGAAGGATTGTCCTGCCCTCAACAAACTAAGGACAGGCGACAAGAAAGATAGAAGAATCTTCAGAAGAAGCCAGAAAGCTTTGTTAACTGAAGAAAGAAAGAAAATCCAAATTCAACTGGATGCTCTAGACGTTGAGACAGATTCTGAAGATGACAATTCAGATGATTCAACCCTACCATCACCAGAATTATGTGGAGTTACTCATGATATAATCGACTTCGGCCTCAAGAAGAATGAAATGTGTGGAGTTGCTGAAATTGACGGACCAGACATCTCCAACATAGAAAACTGTCTTATGGCTGATGAGGTAACACATACTTCTTGCTACACTTATGAAAGTGATGAAGAGGAAATAAAAAATCTAGAAAATCTCAGGAAAGAACTTGACATCTATGAAAGAGAATTTCTAATGATCCGAGCTAGAGCCGAAAACCTTGAAGAAGAAAAGAATTCTCTTGAAAAGGAAAATTCTCAATTAGTTAAAGAATCTGAGAGAAAGGATGCTAAAAATGCATTTCTCAAAGCTCAGATATCTGAGACTGAAAAGTCACATGAAGAAGCAATGGCTGAGTTACGAAAGAATTATGAAAATCTTCTTTCTGAAAACAAGGAACTCAAGAAGAAAGAACTATCTTTTCAATCTTATGCCAAAGCTAGTGACACTCTTACTGAAGTACAATCTTACTTAAGAGATCCTTCAGAAAAGAAAGGACTTGGGTTGAATACGCATGATTTGTTCTATCACTCAAATAGAGTAAGGAGAAAAGAACATTTGTAAGTACTCAAAGACGGTTCCCATGCAATCTATAGTATTGGTGAAAAGACAAAGATTGTTGACAAAGGAAAGGCGATTCGACTAAACCTTTGTGGGAAAACAAGTCAAAAACAAAAGCTGTTGGTACGTCTCAAAAGAAAACAACACCGAAAAGTGTAAACACCCACACTATGTCTCTCAAAAGGTAGAATTGGGTGAGCCGGCAAATTCTCCCATGTCACTTTTTCTCGAAAGAAATTGGATCAACCAGAGACTAGCAAAGTCACGAGAAAAGATCTCGATAGCTTCAAGTGCTCAAACGGTATTGCTACAAAGGCATCGGAAACAACTTGCTCATGAGTACAAGCAGGAGCAAGAACGATGGCTGAAAGCTAGAATTGCTCAAAGCAATTATCAGAAGTGGAAGTTAAATCAAGCCACTGAAAATCTGAATGCCAGGGCTAGAAGAAATCTGGCAAGGAAGGCTAAGTTTGCTGAAAAGCAAACTCAGAAACCTGACAGAATGCTTCCTGGACTAAAGCACAATGGCTATTTGATAGTGGATGCGGAAAGCACATGACAGGAGACAAAGCAAATCTGGTTGATTACAAAGCTTGCAACATAGGACCAGATATCAGATTTGCTGGAGGAGAATTAAATCCCTCTCTGGGATTTGGCAACGTCAAATTGGGGACTTTAACAATCACTGACGTATTACATGTTAAGGATTTGAAATATAATCTATTTAGCATGAGCCAGCTTTGCACAAGGGTTTTACTATACAATTCAAAGCTAAATCGCAAACTAATTGACAATGAGTCAAAGCAGGATAGTCTTAGTTGGTCGGAAAGGCGCCTTTTATGTTGTCGATTGGGCATCCGCCACAATGAAGAATGTCTCATGGTGAGTCAATCTGTCACCTGTAAGAGCACCTTGGTTATGGCACAAAAGAATGAGTCACTTGAACTTCAAAACTCTGAATAGACTTGTCAAGAAAGAGTTAGTGGTTGGTCTTAGAACATCTTTCAGAAAGGATGGTATCTGTTCTGCCAGTCAGATGGGGAAACAATCTAAGATCTCTTTCAAGTCCAAAATCGACACTCTAGTGTTAGACCAACGCAACTTTTACACATGGATCTATTTGAATCATCTGTAACTAGTTATGCAGAAACAAGTATGGTTTTGTTGTAGATGACTTCTCAAGATTCACTTGGGTTGTCTTTTCGAAACACAACTGATGCCGTGGTGGAGATACCAAACTTCTTGAAAAAGCTTGAAGTCATGAAAATGACAAGGTATCTGCAATCGTAGCGCACCATGGTACCGAGTTTGTCAACCAAGACATAAAGGAGTTTTGTACCGCAAAGGTATACAACACCAACTTTCCTCTAAGAACACCTCAACAAAATGGTGTTGCAGAAAGGAAAACAGAACCCTTAAAGAAGCCGCAAGGACAATGCTAATGACATCGAAATAAGTGAAATTTATTGGGTTGAAGCAGTAACACAACTTGCTACACTCGTAATGGATGTTTGATAAACAAACACCATGACAGACCCCTATGAAATCTTGGTTGGTAGACCCCCTAATATCAAACATCTGAGAGTATTTGGTTGTAGATGTTTTGTTCTAAACAATGGGAAAGATTATCTGAGAACATTTCAACCAAAGGCAGATGAAGGTGTTTTTCTGGCTATTCCAAACAAAGAAAGCTTACAGAGTTTACAACAAAAGAACAAAGAAAATTGAAGAATCTCATGTTGTATTCTATGAAGGAAATAAGAAAACACCTCCTATTGATGAACTCTCAAAGTTCAAAGAACTATTAATGAGGATCCTAAAGAAGAGTCCTCAGAAAGGAAAAACATCATTATGGAAAGTGAGGATGACTCTGACGTAGAAAAGCTTGAAAAGCCTAGTAACAACAAGATGACTCACAAACATGATGAGGAATTTCCTATGAGTTTTCCAGAAATGGAACAGGTTACTGAGAACCTTCATCATGAAGAGGTATCCAAAATAAGAATCTTTGAAATGCATGTCTCGGATATCTCTAACATCGAAAAAGTGTCGATATCCATGACATCTCCCATATGTCGATATCTCGACATCAAAAAAAGTATCAAATCAAAATCTTAGTGATTCACATTCAGATCACCTGGATATTGATCCTACTAGCACTAAACCTATGATGAAAGGGATCAAAGATCATCCTACAAAGGATATAATGGACCAATTAATCAGGGTGTTAGGACTAGGAGAGCAATAGCTGAAAATGCTAACTCTCTCTTTGGATGTTTCATTTCGAATATTGAACCTAAAAATATTGAAGAAGCATTAGGAGACCAAGACTGGATCTCTGCAATGCAAGAAGAGTTGGATCAATTTGAGAGAAACAAAGTCTGGAAACTAGTTCCATTTATAGAAGGAATATCTGTGATTGGAACTAAATGGGTTTTCAGAAACAAGATGAATGAATCTGGTGAAATAACCAGAAACAAAGCAAGATTGGTTGCCAAGGGATTTACTCAGACTGAAGGCTTAGATTTTGACGAGTCATATGCACTTGCAGTTGATTGATGCAATAAGACTCTTTCTAGCCTTTGACTCATAAAGATTTCAAAGTTTATCGATGGATGTCAAAAGTGCATTCCTAAGCGGTGAACTTGCGTAAGAAGTTTATGTTGAGCAACCACCTGGCTTTGAAGTTTCCTCAGAAAGTAGAATGGTCTATAAACTACAGAAAGCTCTGTATGGACTGAAACAGGCTCCAAGAGCATGGTATGACACTTTGGCCAAGTACCTTCTGCAAAGTGGTTTCAAGAAAGGTGAAGTTGATAAAACTTTATTTACCTTAAATCATGATGGGAAACTACTCTTAGTTCAAGTATATGTTGATGACATCATATTTGGATCTAAGGACAAGCAACTTTGTAATGACTTTGCAAATCTCATGAAAAGCAAGTTTGAGATGAGCATGATGGGAGAAATGAATTATTTCCTAGGATTGCAAGTCAAGCAAATCAATGATGGAATATTCATTAGTCAAACAAAGTATGCAAAAGATATGCTCACAAAATTCAATCTTAAGCCTTCTGAAAAGAATGCTAAGATACCTATGAGCTTGGAACCAAAATGACCTATACTGAATCAGATAAGAGTGTTGAAGAACATAAGTATAGGAAATTGATAGGTTCACTACTTTACCTCACTGCAAGTAGACCTGATATTCAATATGCCGTTGGAGTATGTGCTAGATTTCAGACAAATCCAATGCAAACACACAACAACATTGCTATGAAAATATTAAGGTATGTAAAGGGTACAATAGATGTAGGATTGTGGTATCCTAAAGAAAGTGGATTGAGTTTAGCTGGGTACTCAGACGCTGATTATGCTGGATCACTGCTTGATAGGAAAAGCACCTCAGGAACTTGTCAGTTTCTGGGTACTAGACTTATCTCATGGTTTAGCAAGAAGAAAAACTCAATTGCAACTTCTACCACAGAGGCTGAATATATTGCTGCTGGTTGTTGTGCAACACAAATTCTGTGGATACAACAACAACTTAAAGACTATGGACTCGATGAGAAGAAAACTCCCATTTTCTGTGACAACACAAGTGCTATTGCGATTACACAGAATCCTAAATTTCATGCCAGAACAAAGCACATTGATGTTAGACATCACTTCATCAGAGACCATGTTGAAAAAGGCAATATAGAGATACTCAAGATTGGCACTGAAGACCAACTTGCAGATATCTTCACTAAGCCACTACAAGAAAGTAGATTCTTAGCCTTAAGACATAGTTTTGGACTAATGGAACTACCAATGAACTGAAAAAGTTCAGATATCCGAACGGCATCCAGAGAAGAGATATCCGAACGGCATCCAGAGAAGAGGTATCCGAACGGTATCCAAAAAGAGAAAAGAGAAATCAGAACGGTATCCGTAAGTCAAAAGGCTAAAGAGCAAAAGATAGCTTAAGATCTCTCGAGAGAACTCGATATATCTGAATCACTCTATAAACGGGGAACACAAAAGAGAATAGTATAACTATCTGCAGTCAACTACTCTCTTGAAACTCGCATTATTTCTATCTTGATGAAAAACTTGGAAAAATCCTAAGTATAAGACAGATTAAGATGCGAACAGTGTCCTTGGTCATACAGAATTGTGATTCAGATAGCAAGTCGCCAAAACTCATTAAATGGGCACAATTACACTTGCTGATTGTGATCATTGCTGGAGAAGCAATGGTGACCCTTGATGAAGTTAAGCGATTGATCTGTACGGTGGAAATTAATTCACAGTAAATAGTGGACTGTTGAAATTCAGACATGGCCCACTAAGCATTTAATGCCGAACTAGCTTTTGCTCACGCCTGTTTGCAAATCACAGATACGTACTCACAAAATCAATTTGTATGTATTTGTCTGTTGGGATTCAACTGCTATATATATAGGATTTTGGCAAATGAAATCACTTTTGCCTAATCCGAAATTTCATGTTGCACAAGAATAGCAAATCCTTCTCTTGATTCTCTGCAAACCCTCTACAATCTCTGCAAATCAAGATTAAGTTTTTCTGAAAAGAATCACTGAATCAAATCTCTTTCAAACACCAATTTCAAATCCCTACACTATATAAAGAGATGGCCTCCAAGAACACTTCAACACAGAAATCCCAATCCTCCACTGGTACTGCTGAAAAGCAAGCACCAGAGTTGGTTATTGTTAACAATCGACTGGTAGGAGTCTTTAATCCTGACCATTGGACTTCAAGTCACAGAATGATTTGCGGTTGTGCCATGGTTGAGGAATACCTCATCTTTGCAATAGAAACCAAACCGATGTAAAATTGATTCTTGACATGCTTGAAAAGGCACAAATCAAGGGTTTTCTATCTGCTTGCCCAAGTGGAATTTCATCACTCGATGTGTTGGAATTTTACAACAACTCCAGGATTATTTCCTGTGTATCTGAAGGCACTGAAATAGTGTCTATCAAAACCTCAGTCCAAGGAAAGGAAATCCTTCTGGACTTAACAACTTTCTGTAAGTTGTTTGAGGTTCAAAATATTGGAAAGGATTTTGAAATAAACACCAAGGATGACGAACTCCTTGAAGGTGTTAAAGAACTTTATGATGGACGTGTGTGTGATCTTGAAAATCGATACACCCACCGAGTTCAAGCTTGTCGACATCCGAACCGGACATCTGTTGGTTCATTGATGTCTTGGCTTGCATTCTTCATGATGCTTTGATGGTCTACAAGGAGGTGCTGACCAGATAAGCCAAGAACGATGGATCATGATGTTCTTGCTGAATCAACAAGACAAAAGGCTGGAAAACCCTTTTAACTGGGGAAAGTACGCCTTCATGAAATTCTTGAAGAAGTTTCAAGGCTTCGAGCCTAAGATTGTCAAAGGACTAGCTGAGCCATAGGCCATAGTAGGTTATGGTCTGAAGATATGCTACTTGCTGGAAAAGCTTGGCATTGAGCTCAGAGAGACGGCTGAAATAGCCAACAGTAACTTACTCTACAAATATGAGTATACAATCGATGATGAAAAGGTTACCGGGTCTCGAAGGTCCTAAGAAGCGAAAATCGAAAAGATATCTCAAGAAAAGGTTGCGACCAAGAAGCCCGAACTTCAAGAAAGAAGTCTGGCAAATCAAGACACACCCAAAGAGGTTGTCAATTCTCGGATATATGCAGCATTGCCGATGAACGATAATGGCGGATGAACTCATCAATGCCGCAAAAGAGTTATCAACTCTTGAACAAGTAGACTCAAAGAGAAAGTGCTTTCGTAAATGTTGCGACTAATGCGACTACGCTTTGATGAACTCATAAATGCCGCCAAGATCGGTGAAAAGCACTAAGCCCCATCTAAAACCGCAGGAGTTATGGACCAATCAGTTCCTAATGCTGATGAGAGCTCTGACGATGAAGATGATGAACTAGTCATCTCTCAAGTCCTAGAAAGAACAAAGAGGGCTAAGGTTACTGAAAAAGTAACTGGTGATAAGGTATCTGAAGAAGGACCTACACCACAGGTTTCTGAGACTATAGCAAAGGTTGTTGGTGCAAACACATCATCAGGGAATGATTCTCTTGAACAACTTCACAAAGCCCTGATGAGTGGTATTTTAGTGCTGGCAGATGCTGATGGAAATGCCACATCTAAAAATCTGGAAGAACTTTCTACTGATCAATCTTCTGCTTCCAGACAACCACAACAACCACAACAGCCACAAGTGGTTGATGAAATGGTAAATGAACTCCATTTTGAATTACCAAAGAATACAAGATGTCTTGAAGAAAATCCTGCAAATGAGCAGGTTCCCCAACTCACTGAGAGGGATCAAACTGAGACATTTACTCAGAATGATCAACCAGGGGAGGCAACTGAGTTGCACACTCAGGAAAGGTGTAAAGTACCAGAAACTTCAAACAAAGAAACTGCACTGGGACAAGACGACCAATGTATAGAAAGGTAACAAGTTCCAGAGACCAATCAGCCTGAAACTGCTCAGGTAAATGACTGGTTTAACTCTTACCTTGTGAAAAATTTTATACTTATAAATCTTGTTACCTTATAAGAATTTCTTTGTTACAGGCTGAGTTAGAAATGCAGAAACAAGAGGAAGCTGAGAAGCTTACCTCAGATACTGAAAAAGAGGTTTCTTCAACCTCAACTCTTGAGAAATCTGAGCTCGCTACGGTAAATGTTTCTTAAAGAGAACTAACTTTTCAAGAAAAATGTTTGTATGCTCATTCATGATAAATGTTTCTAACAGCTCCAACCGAGATGGAAGAAGATAAGGCGTAAATGCTGAGACAAACCCAGAAACCAACAAGGTTTCTGAAGAACACATCACTGAGCCTTCAAACTTGAAGGTATATGACAATCAAGTGACAAGTATTCTTCATCCTGGGTTATCTTTTATCTCTTCTACTATTCAATATTTTCTACTTACAGGCTATTTCAGAAGTAGAAATGCAAGGGGATAAAGTTGCGACTTCCCCTGCATCAATGGAAATTGATGAAGCCCCTAAGGCTACATCACTCGAAAGAACACCAGAAACTGCACAAGTTTCTGAGAAAAATGAATCTGAGCTTCCTGTTGAGGAAGTAAGTAGCTCAAATCAGAATTCATTAAAAGCATATTTATGCATAGGTTCTTTCAAACTATTTCCTAAGTATTGTATTTTTCTCAGGTTCAAGAAAGAAAGGTTGATGAGGACCAGACTTCCAAGTCTCCACCTCACAACAAGATATTTGAGACACCAATCGTCTCAGTAGAACAAGTATCTGAGCCTGATGTTCTTACTCAGGTAACTCAGAAACTAAAGTACACTTCTACTCAGATATCTACAAAAGTTTTGAAACTCACTCAAAACTCCTTCTTTCAGGCTCAAACAGATGCAAAGCAGGTTCCCATTGAAGAAACAAGGGACCTACTTCACTTCTTCAAAGCTCACACCCTGCCAAAGCATATTCAATGCTTCAAGAAATGGCAGAAGTTAAGGTGCTCTGATCTCTCTGAAATATTGAGAATCACTGATCAACCAACCAGACGAGCACGAGCTCTTGACCTGGAAACATATGTCCAAGCAATGTTCCCTGTAACAATACACATATGATTCTACTACATAAGGACTTTTCCAGAAGTGGCGATAGTTTGATACATGCCTTTGAACAGCAGAGATGGTCGACAAGATTACGATGGCATTCAAGCCACCCGCCTGCATCTGCAGCTTTATACCTTCCGAACAAGAAGAAGTTAATGGTAAGATCACTATCCCGGAAGTGATCAATCTTGTATCTGAAGATGATGAGGAGGAAGAAATAAATGAAAATTACTTTGATGAACCTCCCACTGACCATCACCAAGAGGATGATAATGACAAAAAGGATGTGATGATGCCCCTGCACCAGGGACCGGAGGAATTTCACAGAGAAACAATGCCTCACCAATTTGAAAAGCAAACTGAGAAGACTTCACAGAAATCTCCGTCTTCATCACCTCAGAAATCTACTCATCCATCTTCTAACCAACACACAGTTACTACTGAGCAAGTAGTTGAGCTTTCTGAAGAAACCAATCAGAAAATCTTAAACACTCAAACCAGATCTGCTCAACTCGCATAACCGTTGAAGAAGAACAATAGCTCCATCTTCAACTGGAAGATCAAATAGCTAAATCCAGAGATAAGATTGATCAACTACAAGATCTATACTTAGAAGAAATGATTGCTTACTCTGAGGTTAAAGAGCTACGGGATGCTGTGCAAGAGATCACCAAAGAACTCGATACTGAAGAAATATCTGAAATCAAGCATGATGTTAAGGCTGCATCATCTTCGAAAGAAGTACCATCCTCCTCCCAGAAAGGAAAGAAACCAATCTCTGAGATGGTTGCTAGACTCGATACGATCGATGAAAATGTCCAAGAGGATGAAGATCACTGGACTAATCACTCAGATGATGAAGAACACAAGACTTTGGCAGAACACCGCAATGAACATTTAGCGGTTTCTCACTTGAAAAGGAAGTTGATTGCTCCTACAATATTCAGCAAACTGCCAAACGTCCACTCCCATGAATACATGAACAGGTACCAAGTACTGGCTACTCTGAACAAGGAGATGTCTTCACAAAACAAGGAAGTAATTGCCTCCGTCCCCTCTGAAATGAGAAAGTTAACTGAGCTCATCACTCAGAGAACAACTAGCATAGTCATTGCTCAGAAAGATCTGGGAATGATAAGGAATGACGATGCGTCTTTAGCTGAAAAAGCTTTTCAAGAGGCAAGTTACATTGCTGGAAAAGCAGATGCCATCCTAGGCCCATTAGCAGAGCTCACTGATAAGGACAATGGACTTATCAAGCAAAATCAGGAGCTTAAAGCCGAACTTCAGAAGTTGGTCACTGCCTATAATTATCTACAAGGGCACTTTGACTCTCTCTCAGATTCCTTTATGAGACTGAGTCAGCCAACAATGACTAAGGGGGAAAGAAAGTACAAATCTGGACCTCAAAGTCAGGGGGAATGGGAAGAAGGAGATGAAAACAAGAAGAAATCTGGAGCTGGTGCGGCTCAGAAAGGAAGAAGAAAAACTTCCCAGCCACCACTGTAATCAATGAACCCTCCTCAAGCCAAGCTTTGCAAATAGTAGCTGCTTCCCAGAAACCCACTGAAGGAACCAAAATGGTAACAAGGGCCATGGCACAGAAACCTCCAAGGAGTACCAAGGCTCCAAGGAGAAGACAAGTTAGAGGGATTGATGAATCTTCTGAAGAAGAAGAAGAAGGTCAAATCAAGTCCCTGGGCAATGAAGAAGGCTGTGAAACTCTCACAAGATCTAATCTTGATGATGATGAAGAGACTGATGAAGATGAAGCTCCTCTTCACAGAAAAAGGAAAATTGAAAGCCTAACTGAGCCCATAGCTGCAAAGCCTTTGGCAGCTAAAACTCCCTCTGGAAGTACCAAGTCTATCCAGGGTGGTGGTTCTTCAAGCAACAACCTCAAAGAGAATTCAAGACAGAAAAGGAACAGACTGAGAGCTGAGCAAAGACAAAGTCAACTTCCACTCAGGCCAGAAGAAGCCAAAATTGAGTATGTGAAGTATGACAATGATTCCTCTGTCTGTGTGCATCAATCAGAAAAATGGCTATTGGATTCTGGAACTTAAGCATCTATTGGTAAATTCAAGATTTCCAGAACCAATCCATAAACAACTCATGGCATGGAGAAAGAATAAACCTACCTTGATCAACACCAATCACATCAAAGCATGGTTGGATTTTGAAGTTGTCAAGAGAACTGAAGCCATGAAGAAGGACCTCTCTGATGAATGTCCATATGGAAAGCCAGATGATGTGCACAGAATTCTGAATATCACAAGAACAGGCACAAGAGCAAGACTCGCTGTGGAACCCTATGAGTCGTTCTATCCGATGTAAGATCAATACAAGGTGACATCGATATCCGAAGATTATCTACGAATACTTCAAGATTTCGATATCGTAATAGAGCATGCCCGAAGTGGGGAAAGTACCTATGGGTCAAGCATTTTGCCAAGAAAAATCCTACCAAAACCTACAAAGAGGTCTGTGGATTTGCCAGAGACACAGAGATGCTTGTCAGAACTCTTCTCTATGATTATTCTGATGACATCAAAAGGTTTGGAGATAGGAAATTTGCAAACTGATCCATAGAAATACTGTTGAAGACTTGAAGTCTAGTTCTTTAGGATGTTTACTTGGAACTTGGTTACTCCTGTTGTCCTAATTTACTATGTAGTTTTTGTATTTTTGCTGACTGAGCTTAACTGTATCATGTATTAAAGTTATCTGTAATCTTTAGTTGCGACTTATCCGAAGAACTTACTCTCAGATAGTATTCTATAAAAGATAACTTGTCAGCAAAGATCACACATTGTGATTTGGTTGATGTCTACTTTCTGCACTTAATTATATAAATTGAAAGATCTTAAGAAATGATTAAGTGGTGGATTGTTTCCTCATCCAGATTTGTAATAGGGAAGATAGTCATCGTTGACTGATCAAAATGGGGGAAATTTGTTAGATATTTTGTTAGAAATATCTGTTTAGATTTTGATCAGCAACATGATGACTTATCTTAGTCTCAGAAAGGTGATTAGTACTCTTGGTTCACTTGAACATTGTAAAAGAGGAAACCCACTAAGTATGATAGTCTAGCTAATCTTGTATAGGATGTTAGGTCTCAAAATGTAATTTTTATTTTATGTAAGAGAAGATCAAGAAGAAGACATCCAAGCAGAAAGCTCAACGACATTGAAGACTTGAAGAAAACTGCACAAGATTGCTGAATCTGATTGTTCAGATATCTTAGCCAGATATCTTAAAGACACGAATAGTTTCAAACAAACTGTGTCACAAGAGATATCTGAGAAATAAGATACATATCTGAAAACAAGGAAAGTGTCCACAGATATCTATTCTCAGATACCTTGAGCTTTAACCACGTTTCTGAAAGAGAAATATATATTGCAAACAAAGTTGTTTCAATAAATACAAGTGATATCTGAAGAATGAAGATAAGGACGTGCAAAGAATCGCATAATGTAGTCTCGACATAAAGCATAGTTCCGTTGACACTACAGGACAAAAGTATAGTACAATGCATTTAATGCACGGACAGAGATGTCTGAATAAAAGCAACGGCATCTTCTGAGAAGAAGACAAAACCTGCTACAGTACTATACACAGATATCGATAGTTTGAATTTGAGCCTAACGGATACTATTCAAACGGCACTCAAATTCATCTATAAATATCAACACTTAGACTGATTGAGAAGACACCTTAGACACACGACATAACTTGAAAACGCTGAACGTCTTACTCTCTCAAAGCAACTTACTTACTCACAAAGCTTTCTGTTGCGACCAAAGCTTTTGATCTTGAGTAAACACTGAAGTTCTAAGTGTCCTGATCCTAAACAAGCAAAGCTATCTGTGAAGGAGTTGAATCAAAAGATCAACTATCTGAGATTCATTCTCTTGAACAGATATCATAAGACTTGGGTCAGTAAAATCGAACAAGATACTATACGCTGTAAAGTGTATTAAGTAACTTAGTTCACAGAGCTATCTGATTAACTGAAAAGTTATTAAGACGCTCATCTGACAACTCAAACCAAAACCAACACCATAACTGGCGTGGAGTACAGGAAGTACTTAGTTTGAAAAATCAGTGAATAACTCCAAGGTTACCGGAGTATAGGAAGTACTTGATTTGGGAAACTAAGGAATAACTCCAAGGTTATTGAGTATAGGAAGTACTTAGCTTGGGAAGCTAGGGAATAACTCAAAGGTTTCTGAGTATAGGAAGTACTTGGCTGTGAAAACCGGGGAACAACTCAGGGGGAACAATTGGTTGGGAACCAATTGTTAAGAATCTTAGAATAGGATTATTGTAAGGAGAACTCAATTATCTGTTCTAGTGAATTCTAGGTCTCTGATAGACCGAAGTGGATTAGTTGGAGGATTACGCCACCTCCAGATACCACTATACTTGCTGTGTCATTTACGTTTCTGTATTTATACTTCAGCAAACACACACACACTTATTAACTGTTTCTGCACTTATCTTTATTAAGTCTTCCGCACTCTGATTCTAAGTATCAGATATCTATTCAGATATCTGAGAAATAGTTGTTATCGACAAAAGTTTTAAAAGACTATTCACCCCCCCCCCTCTAGTCTTTTACTTTGCCGTTATCTGGACCAACACTTTTAAAGTGTGAAACAGTTAGATGTTCATTGCGATGTTCTGCCAAAGTCTTGTCTTCTTCATCATCTGAGTAATCAGCCCAGTGATCTTCATCCTCTTGGACATTCTCACCGATTGTGTCGAGTCCAGCAACCATCTCAGAGATTGGTTTCTTCCCTTTTTGGGAGGAGGATGGTACTTCTTTTGAAGATGATGCAGCCTTAGCATCATGCTTAATTTCAGATACTTCTTCAGTATCGACTTCTTTGGTGATGGCATTTACAGCATCTTGTAGCTCTTTAACCTCAGAGTAAGCAATCATCTCTTGCAGATATTGATCTTGTAGTTGGTCAAGCTTGTCTCTGGATTTGGCTATCTGGTCTTCCAGGTGAAGATGGAGCTGTTGTTCTTCTTCCAACAATTGTCTGAGTTGGGCAGTTCTGGATTGAGTATTCAACAATTTCTGAGTGATTTCCTCATAATCCTCAACTACTTGTTCAGTATTAACCTTTTGTTGGGAAGATGGATGAGTTGACTTTTGAGGAGACGGAGACGGAGATTTATGTGCTTTCCTCTCAGTTTGCTTTTCAGCAGTTGAGGCATGATTTCTTTGTGAAATTCCTCCGGTCCCTGGTGCAGGGGCTTCATCATCATCCTTTTTGTCTGTGTCATCCTTTTGGTGATGATCAGTGGGAGGTTCATCGAAGTCGTTTTCGTTTATCTCTTCCTCCTCATCATCTTCAGATACAAGATTGATCACTTCAGGAATAGTGATCTTCTGCCCATTAACCTCTTCTTGTTCAGAAGGTATAAATTGCAGAGTCTGGGGCAGAACTGGCTTGAATGCCATCTGTAATCTTGTCTGACCATCTGCCTGTTCAAAGGCTTGTATCAAACTGTGCGCCACTTCTCTGGAGAAATCCTTATGCAATAAAGTCGCAATCGTAATTGCTCGCAGGGAACATTGCATGGATATATGTCTCCAAGTCAAGAGCTCGTGCTCGTCTGGTTGGTTGATCTGTGATTCTCAATATTTCAGAGAGATCAGAGCACCTTAACCTTTGCCATTTCTTGAAGCATTGTATATGCTTTGGCAGGGTTTGAGCTTTGAAGAAGGGAAGTAGGTCCCTTTTCTCATCATTGGGAGCCTGCTTTGCACTTGTTTGAGCCTGAAAGAAAGAGTTTTGAGTGAGCTTCAAAACTTTTATAGATATCTGAGTAGAAGTGTAGTTTAGTTTCTGAGTTACCTGAGTAAGTACTTCAGGCTCAGAGACTTGTGCTACTGAGACAATTGGTGTCTCAGATATCTTATCAGGAGGCGAGACTTGGAAGTCTGGTCCTCATCAACCTTTCTTTCTTGAACCTGAGAATTAAAATTATCACAATACTTAGGAAATTTTATCAAGAAAACTTTAAGTGACAAATCAGATATCTGAGAGGTCAATTACCTTCATGGGAGGCTCAGATACTTGTCTCTCAAAGACTTGTGCAGTCTCTGGAATATTTTCTTGTGATGAAGGCCTTGATGCCTCATCAATTTCCATGGGTGCAGGGGATGTCGCAACTCTGTCCCCTTGCACTTCTACTTCTGAATGAGCCTGTGAGTAGAGAGTATTGAGTAATTTAGAAGAAGTTTGAGATAACCCAAGGTTAAGAATTTTTTATCATATATATATATATATATATATATATACATATATATATATATATATATATATATATATATATATATATATATATATATATATATATATATATATACCTTCATATGGGAAGGCTCAATGATGTGTTCTTCAGAAACCTTGTTGGTTTCTGGGTTCTTTTCTGGCATTTCTGCCTTATCTTCCTCTTTCTCAGTTGGAGCCTGTTAGAAACATTTACTTTAAGCAAATGAGCATATGACTAAAAAGTGTTATCTTAAGAATCAATTTATCACCTGTGGCACAGGCTCAGATTTCTTAAGAGGTGAGGTGAGGTTGGGGGAACCTCCTTCTCAGTTTCTGAGGCAAGCTTCCCAGCTTCCTCTTGTTTCTGTGTTTCTAACTCAGCCTATAACAAAGAAATTTTATAAGTAACAAGATATATATAAGCATAAAGTTTCACAAGATGAGAGTTAAACCATTCAGCTACCTGATCCATGTCAGGCTGATTGGTCTCTGAAACTCGTGACCCTTCTATACTTTGGTCTTCTTGTTCCAAAGAATACTTCTTTGTTTGAAGTTTCAGTACTTCACACCTTTCACGAGTGTGCAACTCGGCGGTTCCCTTGGTTGATCATTCGAGTAGATATCTCATTGATCCCTCTCATTGAGTTGGGGAACCCGCTTTTGCGGATTTTCTTCAAAGATACAACATTCTTTGGTAATTCAAAATGGAGTTCATTTACCATTTCATCAACCACTTGTGGCTATTGTGGTTGTGGTTGTTGTGGTTGTCTGGAAGCAGAAGATTGGTCAGTAGAGTGTTCTTCCAGATTTTTAGATGTGGCATTTCCATCAAGATCCGCCAAAGACTAAAATACCACTCATCGTGGCTTTTTGAAGTTGTGCGTAAGAAACGTTCCTCGATGATGTGTTTGCACCAACAACCTTTGCTATAGGTGCTTGTTCAAGAACCCGAGGTGTAGGTTCTTCTTGAAACCTTTTCACCGCTTACTATTTCAAGAACCTTAGCCCTTTTGTTCTTTCTAGGACTTGAGATGACTAGCTTCTCATCTTCATCGCCGAGCTCTCACCAAAGATTAGGAACCGATTGGTCCATTACTCCTGCGTTTCGCAGATAGGGCTTGTGTTTTTCACCACTTTGGCAAAGATTTATGAGTTCATCAGCAAGGCTTTCTGCAATAGTCTTCACATTTCTGAAAGCACTTTCTCTTGCTGAGTCTACTTGTTCAGTAGTTGATAACTCTTTTGCAGCATTGATGAGTTCATCTGCCTTTATCAGTTCATCGGCAATGCTTGCAGATATCTGAGAATCGACAACCTCAATGGGTATGTCTTCTGATTTGCCAGCAGACTTCTTTCTTGAAGTTCTGGGCTTCTTGGTCGCAACCTTTTCTTCAGATACCTTTTCAGACTTTCGCTTCTTAGAACCTTTCTGAGACCTAGTAACCTTTTTCAACAAGTTTGTATACTCATATTTGTAGAGTAGGTTACTGTTGGTTATTTCAGCAGTCTCTCTGAGCTCAATGCCAAGCTTCTCCAGCAAGTAGCATATCTTCAGACCATAGCTTACTGTGGCCTTTGGCTCAGCTAGTCCTTTGGCGATTTTAGGCTCGAAGCCTTGAATCTTCTTCACAAACTTCATGAAGGCATACTTTCCCCAGTTAAAAGGGTTTTCCAGCCTTTTATCGTGTTGATTCAGCAAGAACATCATGATCCATCGTTCTTGGCTTATCTGGTCAGCACTCCTTGTAGACCATCAAAGCATCTGTGAAGAATGCAAGCCAATACATCCCAGTGAACCATCAGATGTCTAGTTCGGATGTCAGCAAGCTTGTACTCAGTGGGCGTATCTGAATTTTCAAGATCACACACGTCACTGTACAATAAATTGTTTAACACCTTCAAGGAGATCATCATCCTTGGTGTTTATTTCAAAATCCTTTCCAAGATTTTGAAACTCAAACAACTTACAGAAAGTTGTTAAGTCCAGAAGGATTTCCTTTCCTTGGACTGAGGTTTTGATGCATGATTGAAGGTGCCTTCTAAAGACAGAAATTATCCTCGAGTTGTTGTAGAATTCCAACACATCGAGTGATGAAATTCCACTTGGCGCAGCGATAGAAATCCTTGATTTGTGCCTTTTCAAGCATGTCAAGAATCGACTTTCCGTCGCTTGGTTCTCTATGCAGCCGTAAGGTATTCCTCAACCATGGCACCACCCCAAATCATTCGTGATTTGAAGTCCAATGGTCGATTAAAATCTCCTACCAAATGGTTGTTCACAATAACCAACTCGGTGCTTGCTTTTCAGCATCAAAGGAGAATTGAGATTTCTGTGTGGAAGAATTCTTTGGGGCCATCTCTTTATATAGTGTAGGAATTTGGTGTTTGAAAGAGATTTGATTAAGTAATTCTTTGCAGAAAAACTTAGTCTTGATTTGCAGAGATTGTAGAAGGTTTGCAGAGAATAAAGAGAAGGTTTTGCTATTTTTGTGCAGGTCTAAATTTTGGATTAGGCGAAAGTGATTTCTTTTGCCAAAATCCTATATATATAGCAATAGAATCTCAACAGACAAATACATACAAATTGATTTTGTGTGTACGTATCTGTGATTTGCAAGCAGGCGTGAGCAAAAGCTAGTTCGGCATTAAATGCAAAGTGGGCTTTGTCAGAATTTTTACAGTCCACTATTTACTGTGAATTAATTTCCACCGTATAGATCAATCGCTTAATTTCATCAAGGGTCACCATTGCTTCTTCAGCAATGATCACAATCAACAAGTGTAATTGTGCCCATTTAATGAATTTTGGCTATTAGCTATCTGAAACACGTTTGTGTATGACCAAGAACACTGTTTGCATCTGAATCTGTCTTATACTTAGGATTTTTTCAAGTTTGTCATCAAGATAGAAATAATGCAAATTTCAAGAGAGTAGTTAACTGCAGATAGTTGTACTATTCTCCTTTGTGTTCCCCGTTTATAGAGTGATTCAGATATCTGAGTTCCCGTCTCAGAGATCTTAAGCTGTCTTTTTGCTCTTTAGCCTTTTTGACTTCTGGATACCCGTTCCAGATTTCTCTCTTCTCTTCTCTGGATGCCCGTTCTAGATACCTCTTCTCTGGATGCCCGTTCCAGATTTCTGAACTTTTTCAGTTCATTGGTAGTTCCATTAGTCCAAGACTATGTCTTAAGGCTAAGAATCTACTTTCTTGCAGTGGCTTAGTGAAGATATCTGCAAGTTGGTCTTCAGTGCCAATCTTGAGTATCTCTATATTGCCTTTTTCAACATGGTCTCTGATGAAGTGATGTCTAACATCAATATGCTTTAATCTGGCATGAAATTTTGGATTCTGTGTAATCGCAATAGCACTTGTGTTGTCACAGAAAATGGGAGTTTTCTCTTCATCGAGTCCATAGTCTTTAAGTTGTTGTTGTATCCACAGAATTTGTGTTGCACAACAACCAGCAGCAATATATTCAGCCTCTGTGGTAGAAGTTGCAATTGAGTTTTGCTTCTTGCTAAACCACGAGATAAGTCTAGTATCCAGAAACTGACAAGTTCCTGAGGTGCTTTTCCTATCAAGCAGTGATCCAGCATAATCAGCGTCTAAGTACCCAGCTAAACTCAATCCGCTTTCTTTAGGATACCACAATCCTACATCTATTGTACCTTTTACATACCTTAATATTTTCATAGCAATGTTGTAGTGTGTTTGCATCGGATTTGTCTGAAATCTAGCACACACTCCAACTGCGTATTGAATATCAGGTCTACTTGCAGTGAGGTAAAGTAGTGAACCTATCAATTTCCTATACTTATGTTCTTCAACACTCTTGTCTGATTCAGTATAGGTCATTTTGGTTCCAATGCTCATAGGTATCTTAGCATTCTTTTCAGAAGGCTTAAGATTGAATTTTGTGAGCATATCTTTTGCATACTTTGTTTGACTAATGAATATTCCATCATTGAGTTGCTTGACTTGCAATCCTAGAAAATAATTCATTTCTCCCATCACGCTCATCTCAAACTTACTTGTCATGAGATTTGCAAAGTCATTACAAAGTTTTTTGTCCTTAGATCCAAATATGATGTCATCAACATATACTTGAACTAAGAGTAGTTTCCCATCATGGTTTAAGGTAAATAAAGTTTTATCAACTTCACCTTTCTTGAAACCACTATCCAGAAGGTATTTGGCCAAAGTGTCATACCATGCTCTTGGAGCCTGTTTCAGTCCATACAGAGCTTTCTGTAGTTTATAGACCATTCTACTTTCTGAGGAAACTTCAAAGCCAGGTGGTTGCTCAACATAAACTTCGTCTGCAAGTTCACCGTTCAAGAATGCACTTTTGACATCCATCTGATAAACTGTAAAATCTTTATGAGCTGCAAAGGCTAGAAAGAGTCTTATTGCATCCAATCTGGCAACTGGTGCATATGACACATCAAAATCTAAGCCTTCAGTCTGGGTAAATCCCTTTGCAACCAATCTTGCTTTGTTTCTGGTTATTTCACCAGATTCATTCATTTTGTTTCTGAAAACCCATTTAGTTCCAATTACAGATATTCCTTCCATGAATGGAACTAATTTCCAGACTTTGTTTCTCTCAAATTGATCCAGCTCTTCTTGCATTGCAGATATCCAGTCTTGGTCTCCTAATGCTTCTTCTATATTTTTGGGTTCAATATTTGAGATGAAACATCCAAAGAGAGAATTAGCATTTTCAGTTATTGCTCTCCTAGTCCTAACACCTTGATTAATTGGTCCAATCACATCTTTTGCAGGATGATCCTTGATCCATCTCATCATAGGTTTAGTGCTAGTAGGATCAATATCCAAATGATTTGAATGAGAATCACTGGGATTTTGATTTGATACTTTTACAGTATCTAAGACATTTTGCTCCTCAGAAGGGCAATTAATGTCTGACACTTGTTCAGCGTTTGAGCTATCTGGAACATGTCTTTCAGAGAGATTATTTCCAGAGATAGCTTCATGATGAACATCTTCATTTTCCATTTCTGGAAGTTTCATAGGAAATTCTTCATCATGTTTGTGAGTCATCTTGTTGTTACTGGGCACTTCATTCTTTTCTACGTCAGCGTCATCCTCACTTTCCGTAATGATGTTTCTCCTTTCTGAGGATTCTTCTTCAGGATCCCTCAGCATTAGTTCTTTGAACCTTTCTGAGAGTTCATCATTAGGAGGTGTTTTCTTGCTTCCTTCATAGAATACAACATGAACTGATTCTTCAATTTTCTTTGTTCTTTTGTTGTAAATTTCAGAGCTTTGCTATTCGTGGAATAGCCAAGAAATACACTTTCATCTGCCTTTGGTTGAAATGTTCTCAGATAATCTTTTCCATTGTTTAGAACAAAACATCTACAACCAAATACTCTCAGATGTTTGATGTTAGGGGGTCTACCAACCAAGATTTCATAAAGGGTCTTGTCATGGTGTTTGTTTATCAAACATCTGTTCTGAGTGTAGCAGGCTGTGTTTACAGCTTCAACCCAATAAATTTCACTTATTTCAAAGGTCATTAGCATCGCCCTTGACTTCTTTAAGGTTCTGTTTTTCCTTCGCAACACCATTTTGTTGAGGTGTTCTTACAGGAAAGTTGGTGTTGTATACCTTTGCAGTACAAAACTCCTTTATGTAATGGTTGACAAACTCAAGACCATGGTCTGCTACGATTGCAGATACCTTGTCATTTTCATGACTTCAAGCTTTTCAAAGAAGTTTGGTATCTCCACCAAGGCCGATTTGTGTTTGTAAAGACAACCCAAGTGAATCTTGAGAAGTCATCTACAACAACTGACCATACTTCTTTCTGCATAACTAGTTACGATGATTCAAAAGATCCATATGTAGTTGCGGTGGTCTAACACTAGAGTGTCTAGTTTTGGACTTGAAAGAGATTTTGGATTGTTTCCCCATCCGACATGCGTAATGATATCATCCTTTCTCGAAAGACGCTTTTGGGAAGGCCAACCACTAACTCTTTCTTGCAAGTTTGTTCGAGTTTTGAAGTTCAAGTGACTCATTCTTTTGTGCCATAACCAAAGCTCTTCTGGTGACCAGATTGACTCACCATGAGACATTCTTGATTGTGGCAGATGCCCAATCGGCAACATAAAGATCGCTTTTCCGCCGAAAGCAACCAAGGTATCGCTTTGACTCATTGTCAATTAGTTTGCGATTTTGCTTTGAATTTTATAGTAAAACCTTTGTCGCAAACCTGCTCATGCTAAATAGATTCTATTTCAAATCCTTAACATGTAATACGATTGATTGTTAATGTTCCCAATTTGACGTTGCCAAATCCTGAGAGGGATTTAATTCTCCTCCAAAGAACTGATATCCGATCCTCGTGTTGCAAGCTTTGTAATCGACCAGTTGCTTTGTCTCTGTCATGTGCTTTCCGCATCCACTATCAAATACCATTGTGCTTTAGTCCAGAAGCATTCGCACATAACAGGAACAGGAGATTAGGTTCTCAATTTACGATTGGAACCATCAGACTAAACAATCTACCAAGAGGAATCCATTTTGAATGAATTTCCTTGGAACATTCTTTTGTCCGATAGGAACATAAGGAGGAATTCGATTGAATGATTATCATTATTAAGAATTATTTTCTTCCTCGTGTGTTCCTAGGTGCTCCATTTGGTGCTTTCAGATACTGTCAGTTTCGAGTTTGCTTTTCAAAGAACTTAGCTTTCCTGCCGATTTCTTCTAGCCTGGCATTGATTTTCAGTGGCTTGATTCAACTTCCACTTCGATAATTGCTTTGAGCAATTCTAGCCTTTAGCCATCGTTCTTGCTCTTGTTTGTATTCATGAGCAAGTTGTTTCCCGATGCCTTTATAGCCAATACCGTTTCGAGCACTTGAAGCTATCTGAGATCTTTTCTCAGCAGCTTTGCTAGTCTCTGGTTGATCCAATTTCTTTCCAGAAAAAGTGACATGAGAGAAATTGCCAGCTCCTGCAATTTTACCCTTTTGAGAGACATAGCATCATGGTGTTTACACTTTTCGTTGTTGTGTTTCTTTTCGTAGACGTGCCCATCGCTTTTATTTTGACTTGTTTTTCCCACAAAGGTTTAGTCGAATCGCTTTCCTTTGTCAACAATCTTCGCCTTCTCCGACGATACTATAGATTGCATGGGAACCATCTTGCTGAGTACTTACAAATGTTCTTCTTTCCTCACTCTTATTCAGAGTGATAGAACACTCTGTCTGTGTATTCAGCCCAAGTCCTTTCTTTTCTGAAGGATCTCTTAAGTAAGATTGTACTTCAGTAAGAGTGTCACTAGCTTTGGCATAAGATTGAAAAGATAATTCTTTCTTTTGAGTTCCTTGTTCTCGTAAAGAAGATCTTCATATTTCTTTCGTAATTCACCATTGCTTCTTTATGTGACTTTTTGGTCTCGATATCCGAGCTTTGAGAAATGCATTTTCAAAGATCCTTTTCTCGAGATATCTTAACTAATTGAGAATTTTCCTTTGCAAGAGAATTCTTTTCTTCAAGATTTTCGGCTCTAGCTCGGATCATTAGAAATTCACTTTCATAGATGTCAAGATCTTTCCTGAGATTTTCTAGATCTTTTATTTCTTCTTCATCTCTTTCATAAGTATAACAAGAAGTATGTGTTACCTCATCAGCCATAAGATGATTTCTATGTTAGAGATGTCTGACCGTCAATCTCAAAGAACTCCACACATTTCATTCTTCTTGAGGTCAAGTCGATTATATCGTGAGTAACTCCACATAATTCGGTGATGGTAAGATTGAGTCATCTGAATTGTCATCTTCGTAACATTTCAGTCTAGAGCATCCATTGAGTTTGATTTTCTTTCTTTCTTGATTAATAAAGCTTTCGCTTCTTCAAGATTCTTCTATCTTTCTTGTCACCGTCCTTAGTTTGTTGAAGGCGGGACAATCCTTCTTGAAGTGGCTGTTTCGACAATAGAAACATATATCGCTTCCAATTTCTACTTCCTCAAGACATGATGCTTTCGAAATGGGCTTGTTCAATGAAGCTTTGCATATTTTTCTTGGTGATAGTTTGAGCCTAGATGCTTTTTCACTTCTCTTTGGCTTTTCTTCTCTCAATTTCTCGACATATTTGCTCATTTGTCGGCAAAGAAAGAGCATCCTCGCCTCTTCCTTGCTTTTCTTCTTTCGGAAGTTCCTTGAGCAACTAGAGCAATATTCGCAACTTTTCGCTTGTTTGTTCTCTTTGTGTTGTCTCATAATCAACCGTAGCAAGATGTGAGAAGAGTTCCACCGGAGTGATATTTGGCATACCTTGATTAAAATAAAAGAATTTAGTATGCTCCCCAGTGATTAAGACTTGACAATAGTCTTAATCTTTTTGACCGAGAGTATCATTGCTTTCCCCAGTCGCCATATCACTCATGAGAGTGGTAAATCTGAAATCAAGTTCTTCCAGAGTGGGTCCTTGTTTGAAATTTTGAAATTTCAACTTGAGAACTTTGAACTTGTTTTCTTTGGTTTTCTCGCCCGCAGATATTTCTTCAATCACCGCTGACAACTTCGCTGCTTTAGCACCCTACGCTTACATCGATGTGCTCAGTGTAGATCGATGATGATATTACGAGCTTGACCATCCAGACGATTTCTCTTGGCATCTTCCGATGTCCGAGTTCTCTGGCTTTGGTTCAAATAACTTGACTAGTAGATCTCCCACGAGTTGACGCATCCGTTTGTGAAGATCCTTCGCTTTGATCTCTGTCTCTACCATTAGAAACCTCCATGACTTGTTTAAGTTGTTGAATGACTATTGGGCCATTTTTTATTACTTCGATCATTTCGTCACTTATGGCTTCAAGGTGGAGCATCATGTTATTTTTCCATTTCTCGTAGTTCTCTGGTTTGAGAACGGGTGCATCACTCAGAGACATTCCTGCACACTTAACACACAAATTAAATAGTCCTCGTAAATGGACAAAGTTCCTTCACCTATCTGGGGATCTAGGTTCAGTGCAGAAGGCTTGTGAACCTCCTGCTCTGATACCACTTGTTGGTCCAGATAACGGCAAAGTAAAAGACTAGAGGGGGGGGGGGGTGAATAGTCTTTTAAAACTTTTGTCGATAAAAACTATTTCTCAGATATCTGTGTAGATATATGATACTTAGATTCAGAGCGCGGAAGACTTAAGATAGATAAGTGCAGAAACAGTTAAAGTGTGTGTGTGTGTTGGTGAAATGTAAGTACAGAGAAGTAAATAACACAGCAAGTATAGTGGTATCTGGAGGTGGCGTAATCCTCCAACTAATCCACTTCGGTCTTCCAAAGACCTAGAATTCACTAGAATAGATAATTGAGGTCACCTTACAAAAATCCTATTCTAAGATTCCTTAAACAAATGGTTCCCAACCAAATGTTCCCCCTGAGTTGTTCCCCGGCTTTCACAGCCAAGTACTTCCTGTACTCAAAAACCTTTTTGAGCTATTCCCTAGCTTCCCAAGCAAAGTACTTCCTGTGCTCAATAACCTTGGAGTTATTCCTTAGTTTCTCAAACTAAGTACTTCCTGTACTCCACGCTAGTGATGGTGTTGGTTTTGGTTTGAGTTGTCAGATGAGCTTCTTTAATAAATTTTCAGTTAATCAGATAGCTCTGTGAATCAAGTATACTTAATACACTTTTCAATGTATGGTATCTTGTTCTTTTTACTCACCCAAGTCTTAGATAAATGTTCAAGAGAATGAATCTCAGATACTTGATCTTTCAATTCAACTCTTTCACAGATAGCAGTGCTTGTTTAGGATCAGGACACTTAGAACTTTAGTGCTACTTAAGATCAGGAGCTTTGGTCGCAACAGAAAGCTTTGAGGATAAGTAGTTTGCTTGAGAGAATATGTTGTTCAGCGTGTTTTTGGAGTTCAAGGTGTCTTCTCAAGTAGTCTAAGTATTGATATTTATAGATGAATTTGAATGCCGTTGAATAGTATCCGTTAGGCTCAAATTCAAACTATTGATATCTGTATAATCTTAAGATGAGGTTTGTCTTCTTCTTGAAGGTACCATTGCTTTTATTCGACATTTCGTCCGTGCATTAAATGCATTGATCATTTACTTTTGTCCTCAGAGTTAATCGGAACTATGCTCGATGTAGACTAGTATTATCTGATTCTTTGCACGTCCTTATCTTTAATCTTCAGATACCACTTTATTGAAACAACTTTGTTGCAATATATTTCTTTTTCAGAAATGTGGTTAAGGCTCAAGGTATCTGAGAGTAGATATCTGTGGGCACTTTCCTGGTTTTCAGAAAACCTTCTAGTTCTCAGATATGTCTTGTGACACAGCTTGTTTAAAACTATTCGTGTCTTCAAGATATCTGACCAAGGTATCTGCAAAACTATTTCAGTAATCTTGTGCAGTTTCTTCAAATCTTCAATGTCGTTGAACTTGTTCTGCTTGGATGTCTTCTTCTTGGTCTTTTCTTCATAAAATAAAAATTAGATTTTGAAACTTAACATCCTATAAAAGATTAGCTAGACTATCATACTTAGTGGGTTTCCTCTTTTACAATGTTCAAGTGAACCAAGAGTACTAATCACCTTTCTGAGACTAAGATAAGTCATCATGTTGCTGATCAAAATCTAAACCGATATTGCTAACAAAATATCTAACAAATTTCCTAACAAATTTCCCCCTTTTTGATCAGTCAACGATGACTATCTGACCTATTACAAATCTGGATGAGTGAACAGTCCAACACTTAATCATTTCTTAAGATTTTTCAAATCATTCAATTAAGTGCAGAAAGTAGACATCAACCAAATCACAAGGTGTGATCTTTGCTGACAAGTTATCTTTTATAGAATACTATCTGAGAGTAAGTTCTTCAGATAAGTTACAAAGAAAGATTACAGATAACTTTAGTACATAAAACAAGTTTAGCTCAGTCAGCAAAAATACAACAAAAATACATAGTAAATTAGGACAACAGGAGTAACCAAGCTCCAAGTAAACATCCTAATAGACTATTCTTCAAGTCTTCAACAGTAGTTCTATGGATCAGTCTGCAAATTTCCTATCTCCAAACCTTTTGATGTCATCAGAATAATCATAGAGAAGTGTTCGACGAGCATCTCAAGGTCTCCGCAAATCCAGACCTCTTTGTAGTTTTGGTAGGATTTTTCTTGACAAAATGTTTGACCCACGGATACTTTCCCCACTTCCGGCATGCTCTATTCGATATCCAAAGCTTGAAGTATTCAGATAATCCTCGATATCCGATGTCACCCTTGTATTGATCTTGATTAGATAGAACGACTCATGGGTTCCACAGAGTCTTGCTCTTGTACTGTCCTGATATTCGTAATTGCACATCATCCGCTTTCCATATGGACATTCATCAGAGAGGTCCTTTCTCATGGCTTCAGTTCTCTTGACAACTTCAAAATCCAACCAGGCTTTAATGCGATTGGTGTTGATCAAGGTTGGCTTATCTTTTCTCCATGCCATAAGTTGTTTATGGATTGGTTCTGGAAATTTTGAATTTACTAGTAGATGCTTAAGTTCCAGAATCCAATAGCCATTTTTCTGATTGATGCACATGTAGACAGAGGAATCATTGTCATTCTTCACATACTCTATTTTGGCTTCTTCTGGCCTGTGTGGAAGTTGACTTTATCTTTGCTCGCCTCACCTGCTCCTTCTCTCCTTGAATTCTCTTTGGGGTTGTTGCTTGAAGAACCACCCTGGATAGACTTGGTATTTCCAGAGGGTGTTTTAGCTGCTAGGGGCTTTGCAGCTATGGGCTCAGTTAGGCTTTCAATTTTCCTTTTTCTGTGACGAGGAGCTTCATCTTCATCAGTTTCCTCATCATCATCAAGATTAGATCTTGTGAGAGTTTTACAGCCTTCTTCATTGCCCAAGGACTTGATTTGACCTTCTTCTTCTTCAGAAGATTCATCAATCCCTTTAACTTGTCTTCTCCTTGGAGCCTTGGTACTCCTTGGAGGTTTCTGTGCCATGGCCCTTGTTATCATTGTAGTTCCTTCAGTAGGTTTCTGGGAAGCAACTACTATTTGCAAAGCAGCTTGGCTTGAGGAGGGTTCGTTGATTCTGAGTGGTGGCTGGGAAGTTTTCATGTTCCTTCTTCCTTTCTGAGCCACACCAGCTCCAGATTTCTTCTTGTTTTCTTCTCCTTCTTCCCATTCCCCCTGACTTTGAGGTCCAGATTTGTACACTCTTTCCCCCTTAGTCATTGTTGGCTGAGTCAGTCTCACAAAAGAATCTGAGAGAGAGTTAAAATGCCCTTGTAAATAATTGTAGGCAGTGACCAACTTCTGAAGTTCGGCTTTGAGCTCCTGATTTTGCTTGATAAGTCCATTGTCCTTATCAGTGAGCTCTGCCAATGGGCCTAGGATGGCATCTGCTTCAGCAGGTAACTTGCCTCTTGAAAGCTTTTTCACTAAAGACGCATCATCGTCCCTTATCATTCCTGATCTTTCCGAGCAATGACTATGCTAGTTGTTCTCGAGTAACGAGCTCTGAACTTTTTCATTTCGAGGGACGAGGCAATTACTTCCTTGTTCGCGGAAGACATCTCCTTTTCGATGAGCCAAGATTGCATCTGCTCATATATTCATGGGAGTGGACATTTGGCGGTTCTTTGAAAGTTTCAGAGCACCGCTTTCCTTTTCAAGTGTGAAACCGCTAGATGTTCATTGCGGTGCTCGCCAAAGTCTTGTCTTCTTCATCATCCGAGTAATCACCAAAGTGATCTTCATCCTCTTGGACATTCTCATCGATTGTCGAGTCTAGCAACCATCTCAGAGATTGGTTTCTTTCCTTTTTGGGAGGAGGATGGTACTTCTTTTGAAGATGATGCAGCCTTAGCGTCATGCTTAATTTCAGATACTTCTTCAGTATCGAGTTCATTGGTGATGGCATTTACAGCATCCTGTAGCTCTTTAACCTCGAGTAAGCAATCATCTCTTGCAGATATTGATCTTGTAGTTAGTCAAGCTTGTCTCGGATTTAGCTATCCGTCTTCCATTGAAGATGGAGTCGTTGTTCTTCTTCCAACAATTGTCCGAGTTGAGCGCTCGATTGAGTATTCAACAATTTCGAGTGATTTCTCGTAATCCTCAACTACTTGTTCAAGATTAACCTTTTGTTGGGAAGATGGATGAGTTGACTTTTGAGGAGATGGAGACGAAGATTTCGTGCTTTCCTCTCGGTTTGCTTTTCGATTGAGGCATGATTTCTTTGTGAAATTCCTCCGTCCACCGGTGCAGGGCATCATCATCATCCTTTTGTCATGTCATCCTTTTGGTGATGATCGGTGGAGGTTCATCGAAGTCGTTTCGTTTATCTCTTCCTCCTCATCATCTTCAGATACAAGATTGATCACTTCAGAATAGTGATCTTACGCCCATTAACCTCTTCTTGTTCGAAGGTATAAATTGCAGTCTGGGGCGAATCGGCTTGAATGCCATCTGTAATCTTGTCCGACCATCCGCCTGCTCAAAGGCTTGTATCAAATCAGCGCCACTTCTGGAGAAATCCTTATGCAATAAAGTCGCAATCTGGTATCGCTCGGTAGGGAACATTGCATGGATATATGTCTCCAAGTCAAGAGCTCGTGCTCGTACGGTTGTTGATCTGTGATTCTCAATATTTCAGAGAGATCAAAGCACCTTAACCTTTGCCATTTCTTGAAGCATTGTATATGCTTTGGCAGGGTTTGAGCTTTGAAGAAGGGAAGTAGGTCCCTTTTCTCATCATTGGGAGCCTGCTTTGCACTTGTTTGAGCCTGAAAGAAAGAGTTTTGAGTGAGCTTCAAAACTTTTATAGATATCTGAGTAGAAGTGTAGTTTAGTTTCTGAGTTACCTGTGTAAGTACTTCAGGCTCAGAGACTTGTGCTACTGAGACAATTGGTGTCTCAGATATCTTGTTGTGAGGCGGAGACTTGGAAGTCTGGTCCTCATCAACCTTTCTTTCTTGAACCTGAGAATTAAAATTATCACAATACTTAGAAAATTTTATCAAGAAAACTTTAAGTGACAAATCAGATATCTGAGAGGTCAATTACCTCCATGGGAGGCTCAGATACTTGTCTCTCAAAGACTTGTGCAGTCTCTGGAATCTTTTCTTGTGATGAAGGCCTTGATGCCTCATCAATTTCCATGGGTGCAGGGGATGTCGCAACTCTGTCCCCTTGCACTTCTACTTCTGAATGAGCCTGTGAGTAGAGAGTATTGAGTAATTTAGAAGAAGTTTGAGATAACCCAAGGTGAAGAATTCTTTATCACTGATTTTCATATATATATATATATATATATATATATATATATATATATACCTTCATATGGGAAGGCTCAATGATGTGTTCTTCAGAAACCTTGTTGGTTTCTGGGTTCTTTTCTGGCATTTCTGCCTTATCTTCCTCTTTCTCAGTTGGAGCCTGTTAGAAACATTTACTTTAAGCACATGAGCATATGACTAAAAAGTGTTATCTTAAGAATCAATTTATCACCTGTGGCACAGGCTCAGATTTCTTAAGAGGTGAGGTTGGAGGAACCTCCTTCTCAGTTTCTGAGGCAAGCTTCCCAGCTTCCTCTTGTTTTTGTGTTTCTAACTCAGCCTATAACAAAGAAATTTTATAAGTAACAAGATATATATAAGCATAAAGTTTCACAAGATGAGAGCTAAACCATTCAGCTACCTGATCCATGTCAGGCTGATTGGTCTCTGAAACTCGTGACCCTTCTATACTTTGGTCTTCTTGTTCCAGTAACACTTCTTTATTTGAAGTTTCAGGTACTTCACACCTTTCCTGAGTGTGCAACTCAGTTGCCTCCCCTGGTTGATCGTTCGGAGTAGATATCTCAGTTTGATCCCTCTCATTGAGTTGGGGAACCTGCTCTTTTGCAGGATTTTCTTCAGCATACAGTATTGCTGGTAATTCAAAATGGGGTTCATTTACCATTTCATCAACCACTTGTGGCTGTTGTGGTTGTGGTTGTTTTGGTTGTCTGGAAGCAGAAGATTTGTCAGTAGAGTGTTCTTCCAGATTTTTAGATGTGGCGTTTCCATCAAAGATCGCCAAAGACTAAAATACCACTCATCAGGGCTTTTTGAAATTGTGCGTAAGAAACGTTCCCTGATGATGTGTTTGCACCAACAACCTTTGCTATAGGTGCTTGTTCAGCAACCTGAGGTGTAGATTCTTCTTCAGAAACCTTTTCACCAGTTACTATTTTAGTAACCTTAGCCCTTTTTGTTCTTTCTAGGACTTGAGAGATGACTAGCTTCTCATCTTCATCGTCAGAGCTCTCATCAGCATTAGGAACTGATTGGTCCATTACTCCTGCAGTTTTTGCAGATAGGGCTTGGTGTTTTTCGCCACTTTTGGCAGCATTTATGAGTTCATCAGCAAGGCTTTCTGCAATAGTCTTCACATATCTGAAAGCACTTTCTCTTGCTATGTCTACTTGTTCAGTAGTTGATAACTCTTTTGCAGCATTGATGAGTTCATCTGCCTTTATCAGTTCATCGGCAATGCCTGCAGATATCTGAGAATCGACAACCTCAATGGGTATGTCTTCTGATTTGCCAGCAGACTTCTTTCTTGAAGTTCTGGGCTTCTTGGTCGCAACCTTTTCTTCAGATACCTTTTCAGACTTTCGCTTCTTAGAACCTTTCTGAGACCCAGTAACCTTTTTCAACAAGTTTGTATACTCATATTTGTATAGTAGGTTACTGTTGGCTATTTCAGCCTTCTCTCTGAGCTCAATGCCAAGCTTCTCCAGCAAGTAGCATATCTTCAGACCATAGCCTACTATGGCCTTTGGCTCAGCTAGTCCTTTGGCGATCTTAGGCTCGAAGCCTTGAATCTTCTTCACAAACTTCATGAAGGCGTACTTTCCCCAGTTAAAAGGGTTTTCCAGCCTTTTGTCTTGTTGATTCAGCAAGAACATCATGATCCATCGTTCTTAGCTTATCTGGTCAGCACCTCCTTGTAGACCATCAAAGCATCTGTGAAGAATGCAAGCCAATACATCCTAGTGAACCATCAGATGTCTGGTTCGGATGTCAGCAAGTTTGAATTCAGTGGGTGTATCTGATTTTTCAAGATCACACACGTCACTGTACAGTTCTTTAACACCTTCAAGGAGATCATCGTCCTTGGTGTTTATTTCAAAATCCTTTCCAAGATTTTGAAACTCAAACAACTTACAGAAAGTTGTTAAGTCCAGAAGGATTTCCTTTCCTTGGACTGAGGTTTTGACAGACACTATTGCAATGCCTTGTAAACACAGAAATTATCTCGAGTTGTTGTAGAATTCCAACACATCGAGTGATGAAATTCCACTTGGGCGAGCAGATAGAAAACCCTTGATTTGTGCCTTTTCAAGCATGTCAAGAATCAATTTTCTGTCGGTTTGGTTTTCAATTGCAGCCGTGAGGTATTCTTCAACCATGGCACCACCCCAAATCATTCTGTGATTTGAAGTCCAGTGGTCAGGATTAAAATCTCCTACCAGTCGGTTGTTCACAATCACCAACTTTGGTGCTTGCTTTTCAACAGTACCAGTGGAGGATTGAGATTTTTGTGTGGAGGAATTCTTTGGGGACATCTCTTTATATAGTGTAGAGAATTTGGATTGGTGTTTGAAAGAGATTTGATTTAGTAATTCTTTGCAGAAAAACTTAATCTTGATTTGCAGAGATTGTAGAAGATTTGCAGAGAATCAAGAGAAGGTTTTGCTATTTTTGTGTAAGTTGGAATTTTGGATTAGGCGAAAGTGATTTCTTTTGCCAAAATCCTATATATATAGCACTAGAATCTCAACAGACAAATACATACAAATTGATTTTGTGTGTACGTATCTGTGATTTGCAAGCAGGCGTGAGCAAACGCTAGTTCGGCATTAAATGCAAAGTGGGCTTTGTCAGAATTTTTACAGTCCACTATTTACTGTAAATTAATTTCCACCGTATAGATCAATCGCTTAATTTCATCAAGGGTTACCATTGCTTCTTCAACAATGATCACAATCAACAAGTGTAATTGTGCCCATTTAATGAATTTTGGCTATTAGCTATCTGAATCACGTTTGTGTATGACCAAGAACACTGTTTGCATCTGAATCTGTCTTATACTTAGGATTTTTTCAAGTTTGTCATCAAGATAGTAATAATGCGAATTTCAAGAGAGTAGTTAACTGCAGATAGTTGTACTATTCTCCTTTGTGTTCCCCGTTTATAGAGTGATTCAGATATCTGAGTTCCCGTCTCAGAGATCTTAAGCTGTCTTTTTGCTCTTTAGCCTTTTTGACTTCTGGATACCCGTTCCAGATTTCTCTCTTCTCTTCTCTGGATGCCCGTTCCAGATACCTCTTCTCTGGATGCCCGTTCCAGATTTCTGAACTTTTTCAGTTCATTGGTAGTTCCATTAGTCCAAAACTATGTCTTAAGGCTAAGAATCTACTTTCTTGCAGTGGCTTAGTGAAGATATCTGCAAGTTGGTCTTCAGTGCCAATCTTGAGTATCTCTATATTGCCTTTTTCAACATGGTCTCTGATGAAGTGATGTCTAACATCAATATGCTTTGTTCTGGCATGAAATTTAGGATTCTGTGTAATTGCAATAGCACTTGTGTTGTCATAGAAAATGGGAGTTTTTTCTTCAATGAGTCCATAGTCTTTAAGTTGTTGTTGTATACACAGAATTTGTGTTGCACAACAACCAAAGACAATATATTCAAATTGTGGTAGAAGTTGCAATTGAGTTTGCTTCTTGCTAAACCATGAGATAAGTCTAGTACCCGTAAACCCAAGTTTCGAGGTGCTTTTCCTATCAGCGTTGATCCAAAGATAATCGGCCTCGACTCAAATAAACTCAATCCGCTTTCTTTAGGATACCACAATCCTACATCTACTGTACCTTTTACATACCTTAATATTTTCATAGCAATGTTGTAGTGTGTTTGCATCGGATTTGTCTGAAATCTAGCACACACTCCAACGGCGTATTGAATATCAGGTCTACTTGCAGTGAGGTAAAGTAGTGAACCTATCAATTTCCTATACTTATGTTCTTCAACACTCTTATCGATTCAAAGATAGGTCATTTTGGTTCCAATGCTCATAGGTATCTTAGCATTCTTTTCAGAAGGCTTAAGATTGAATTTTGTGAGCATATCTTTTGCATACTTTGTTTGACTAATGAATATTCCATCATTGAGTTGCTTGACTTGCAATCCTAGAAAATAATTCATTTCTCCCATCATGCTCATCTCAAACTTGCTTTCATGAGATTTGCAAAGTCATTACAAAGTTGCTTGTCCTTAGATCCAAATACGATGTCATCAACATATACTTGAACTAAGAGTAGTTTCCCATCATGGTTTAAGGTAAATAAAGTTTTATCAACTTCACCTTTCTTGAAACCACTTTCTAGAAGGTATTTGGCCAAAGTGTCATACCATGCTCTTGGAGCCTGTTTCAGTCCATACAGAGCTTTCTGTAGTTCATAGACCATTCTACTTTCTGAGGAAACTTCAAAGCCAGGTGGTTGCTCAACATAAACTTCTTCTGCAAGTTCACCATTCAAGAATGCACTTTTGACATCCATCTGATAAACTTTAAAATTTTTATGAGCTGCAAAGGCTAGAAAGAGTCTTATTGCATCCAATCTGGCAACTGGTGCATATGACTCATCAAAATCTAAGCCTTCAGTCTGGGTAAATCCCTTGGCAACCAATCTTGCTTTGTTTCTGGTTATTTCACGAGATTCATTCATTTTGTTTCTGAAAACCCATTTAGTTCCAATCACAGATATTCCTTCCATGAATGGAACTAATTTCCAGACTTTGTTTCTCTCAAATTGATCCAGCTCTTCTTGCATTGCAGAGATCCAGTCTTGGTCTCCTAATGCTTCTTCTATATTTTTGGGTTCAATATTTGAGATGAAACATCCAAAGAGAGAATTAGTATTTTCAGCTATTGCTCTCCTAGTCCTAACACATTGATTAATTGGTCCAATCAAATCTTTTGCAGGATGATCCTTGATCCATCTCATCATAGGTTTAGTGCTAGTAGGATCAATATCCAAATGATTTGAATGAGAATCACTGGGAGTTTGATTTGATACTTTTTCAGTATCTAAGACATTTTGCTCCTCAGAAGGGCAATTAATGTCTGACACTTGTTCAGCGTTCGAGCTATCTGGAACATGTCTTTCAGAGAGATTATTTCCAGAGATAGCTTCATGATGAACATCTTTAGTTTCATTTCTGGAAGTTTCATAGGAAATTCTTCATCATGTTTGTGAGTCATCTTGTTGTTACTAGGCACTTCATGCTTTTCTACGTCAGAGTCATCCTCACTTTCCGTAATGATGTTTCTCCTTTCTGAGGATTCTTCTTCAGAATCCCTCAACATTATTTCTTTGAACCTTTCTGAGAGTTCATCATTAGGAGGTGTTTAATTGCTTCCTTCATAGAATACAACATGAACTGATTCTTCAATTTTCTTTGTCCTTTTGTTGTAAATTCTATAAGCTTTGTTATTCGTGGAATAGCCAAGAAATACACTTTCATCTGCCTTTGGTTGAAATGTTCTCAGATAATCTTTTCCATTGTTTAGAACAAAACATTTACAACCAAATACTCTCAGATGTTTGATATTAGGGGGTCTACCAACCAAGATTTCATAAGGGGTCTTGTCATGGTGTTTGTTTATCAGGCTGTGTTTACAAAACAATAAATTAAATTTCACTTATTTCAGTGTCAGCTAGCATCGTCCTTGCAGCTTCTTTAAGGGTTCTGTTTTTCCTTTCTGCAATACACCTTTGCAGGTACAAAACTCCTTTATGTACTGGTTGACAAACTCAGTACCATGGTCTGTTCTGATTGCAGATACCTTGTCATTTTTCATGACTTCAAGCTTTTTCAGCAAGTTTGGTATCTCCACCCTGGCGTCAGATTTGTGTTTCAGAAAGACAACCCAAGTGAATCTTGAGAAGTCATCTACAACAACCAGACCATACTTCTTTCCTGCATAACTAGTTACAGATGATTCAAAAAGATCCATATGTAGTAGTTGCAGTGGTCTAACACTAGAGTGTCTAGTTTTGGACTTGAAAGAGATTTTGGATTGTTTTCCCATCTGACATGCAGAACAGATATCATCCTTTCTGAAAGACGTTTTGGGAAGGCCAACCACTAACTCTTTCTTGGCAAGTTTGTTCAGAGTTTTGAAGTTCAAGTGACTCATTCTTTTGTGCCATAACCGGCTCTTACGGTGACCAGATTGACTCACCATGAGACATTCTTGATTGTGGGAGATGCCCAATCGGCAACATAAAGATCGCCTTCGTCGAAAGCAACCAAGGCTCGCTTTGACTCATTGTCAATTAGTTTGCAGTATTTTGCTTTGAATTTTATAGTAAAACCTTTGTCTGCAAACTGGCTCATGCTAAATAGATTGTATTTCAAATCCTTAACATGTAATACGTCAGTGATTGTTAATGTTCCCAATTTGACATTGCCAAATCCCAAAGAGGGATTTAATTCTCAAGTAGTCTAAGTATTGATATTTATAGATGAATTTGAATGCCGTTGAATAGTATCCGTTAGGCTCAAATTCAAACTATTGATATCTGTGTATAGTAATCCTTGATGAGTTTGTCTTCTTCTTCAGAAGGTACCGTTGCTTTTATTCAGACATCTCTGTCCGTGCATTAAATGCATTGTACTGTACTTTTTGTCTTGTAGTGCCAACGGAACTATGCTCAGTATCAGAGACTAGTATTATCTAATTCTTTGCACGTCCTTATCTTTAATCTTCAGATACCACTTTATTGAAACAACTTTGTTGCAATATATTTCTTTTTCAGAAATGTGGTTAAGGCTCAAGGTATCTGAGAGTAGATATCTTTGGGCACTTTCCTGGTTTTCAGAAAACCTTCTAGTTCTCAGATATGTTTTGTGACACAGCTTGTTTAAAACTATTTGTGTCTTCAAGATATCTGACCAAGGTATCTGCAAAACTATTTCAGTAATCTTGTGCAGTTTCTTCAAATCTTCAATGTCGTTGAACTTGTTCTGCTTGGATGTCTTCTTCTTGGTCTTTTCTTCATAAAATAAAAATTACATTTTGAAACCTAACATCCTATACAAGATTAGCTAGACTATCATACTTAGTGGGTTTCCTCTTTTACAATGTTCAAGTGAACCAAGAGTACTAATCACCTTTCTGAGACTAAGATAAGTCATCATGTTGCTGATCAAAATCTAAACCGATATTTCTAACAAAATATTTAACAAATTTCCTAACAATATATGTTTTTTTTTCAATCTAGCATTACGTTTATGTATTGTGTCTCTACTCTATTACTTGTGAGATGATAAATGGTTGACTATATATGTTGTTCAGATGTCAGAGGGGTAGGTGAAATCCAAGTATGACATCTTCAAAAAGGCCAAGCTGAAGGACGGGATATGGACTGACCTGTATTTAGTCTATCATGGTATGTTTATGTTGGTTAAAGTTCATATTTGTATACTACTACAAGTTATTTTTGAAAAACAGTAACTGATCATGATATCTGCTATTTATGATTTCAGGCTGAGATTGATGCTCAGGTAGTGAGGCAGGAGGAAGAGACGGGTGAGGTGCTATCAACTGAAAGTTGACAAAATCTTCTTAGAGGTGAACAAACCGGACAACAAAAGATGAATATATGGACTCGGGAGCCTCGGTTTGAGCTGGGCTAGTCCTAACTACTCCTCATCATCATCCCGTGATCTAGACATCGGTTTTCCACTGTGCCCAGTCTCGGATATGGTGCGATCCACAGTTTGAGAACATGTTGCTCGGCTATGTAAAAGATGGAGCGGTGACGGAGAGAACGAGTGTCTTGATTCTGAGATGGAGGCTTTCATGTCCTAGTTCGGCCAGCACCCACCCCCGTCTGGTAGCTAGTTATGTTTATCGTTACTTTAGACTATGTACGTTCGGATATATTATATTTACACTTGTTCGAATAATTAAGACTTATTTGGATCTTCGGTTTGTTAACTTATGAATGATTTATCATTTATTGAAACATTTTCCGTATTCTTAATTTATTATCGAGCATTATATTGATTAAATAGGTGAAATATGAAAAACAAAGATTAATATAATTAAAAAAAATTTTAAAAAATATTTTGTAACGGAATTTGAGATTTCGTCATTGATTCACACCAATAATGTAGCGACGGATAAATATTTATCCGTCGCTATATTTAGTGACGAAATTTCACTAATTCCAATAATACATGTAGCGACAGATAGATTCTATCCGTCGCTACAGTGGGTGACGGATAGAATCTATCCATCGCTACATGTAGGGACGGATATCTATCCGTCGCCAATAATCGAATTTTTTAAAAAAAAGGAAAAAAAAAGTCAAATTAGATAATCCGTCGCAAATTGGGCGACGGATTATCTATCCGTCGCTACAGCTCCAGCGGGGCGACGAAATTATTATCCGTCGCTAGAACTGGGGCGACGGATCGCTGGTCTGTAGCGACGGATCTATCCGTCGCTATAGACCAATTTTTTTGTAGTAGAAGGATACAACTCTTGGAAAAGTTCATCAAACAAGTATAAATATGTGGATAAGTTCTTCACAAGAACACACATCACATTCCCTACTTGTTTCTTTCCTCCTGCTCTTTTGTGCATCCTTACACACTCAAACTAAAGTTCGGCAGACTCGGTTATCGAAATGTAACTTAGCCGTTTAAGAGAAGTTTTATCCTGGAAAACTGTTGCAAGTAACCCGTGTGCATCATAATGGAGCAATAAAGTCTTAAGGAGAGATAGTCAAAAATATCGACTCTTCTCGACCCTGTTTTCTTCTTCTCTATATCCATACCTGCAGATACCTACCATATTCCTACACAAATCTCACTAAAAAAGATAAAAAGTCCCAGTCTCTAGACAAAAGGCGCGTCTCTCCGTCCATTCTTCTTCTCTCACAAATTGACAAATCTCATTCTTTCTTCTTCTTCAGTTGTCTCTCTCTCTTCCATTATCGATTCTCCCCTCCGCCCACCGGCCACCGCCTTGCTCCACCTCTGTCCTCCGCACTCCTTCCTCCCTCCAACTCACCAGCAAACAAGCTCCTCCCTCCGACTAACCTTCAATTCTCAGATCGGCCTTGTTGAATGTCGTCTCTGTCATTTTATCGATCTTTGGACTCCGATCGTCGTGTATTCCCCACGAGTAGGTCTGTTCCTTGGGCTGTCGAAGCGATCTCGATGGTCAAATTCACAGGAAAGATGGCTGCAATAAAAGAGCGAGAAGGAATAACGATTTCAAACAACTGACATCATCTTACCTGTGAATTTGCTTAATCGGAATCTCCTACACAGCAATCTGGAGCTCCGACTCGAAGAGTGTATGGATGGAGGAAGGAGACAGCTGTTTATGCCACCGATTTGATTAGAGGTATTGTCTGTGATACGAATGGTAAGATATTACATAATTCTGATTTGGTTAGGGCTTCATGAAAGGTTTGAGAATAGGGGATCAGAGGTGATGGACTTGATAAATGGTTTTGTGCAGGCTCTTCCGAGGCCTTTCAAAGAGAGAAAACGAGATCAGAATGTCAATAACGGGAACAGTTTCTGTCAAAGTGATTTACTCTTGAAACTTGAAAGTGGATGTTGGATCAAGGGTTAATCAGGAAGACACAAAAGGCAAAGACGGGAGGGATATGCCATTTGAGTATTTTAGAGGATTTGTTTTTGATCAGTTGAGTCATTTACCCAAGTTTGATTTAGGTGTTCAGGAGAAAGAGTGCAAGGATACTAGCACTGAACCTTGCGATGCACCTGTCAATCAGTTTGACCATTTCAAGGCAATTTTTTATGTATTTACATTATGATATGTTTTAGTTTGTACTGCAGTATATATGAATTTAATTTATCATGTAGATGCAGATGTATGTATGTGCTCTCAAATTCTTGCAAACTATTGTACTAAATTTAACTATATGCATCTCTTGTTTTCAAGATTGGTATCTATGTTCACTACAAAAAAAAAAAAAAAAAAAATCAGGTTTAGGGACGGATTCTGACCCCCGATTCGCTCCTAATCCGTTAAGGACGGATAGAGATGCACGTCCTTAAAACGGGCGTCTCTAACCAAATATCCGTCCCTAAATAGAGACAGATGCTATTCGTCCCTAATGGTCTTTGACCATTAGGGACGGATAACATCCGTCTCTCAATTTAGAGACGGATATTATCCGTCTCTAAACTGCATTTTTCTTATTTTTTCATGTTTTTCACATTTCACCTGTTTTACACTCAATATAGTCGTAGATAATATACCCGAAAGTGATAAAATTGCAATAATTAAAATAAAGATTCGATAAAATATCCGAACAGAAGACTAAATATCCGAACAAGATGATAGTGTGAAAGTATGTAGCTAGAACAACATAAGTACATGAGCATCTAAGAACCGGGAGGAGGCGGTGGTGGTTGGTTCGCACCGAACATCTGCTGTGTCATCTCATCCATCCGACGAGTGATACGATCTTGATTCTCTAGCAATTGATCGATCGTTTGCTTGAGAGGATTCATCAGCTCTTGTGTGTAGAAATTTCCACGTGATGAGGATGCCTGAGACACCGAGAAGCTACCACCCGTAATGCAGGGCCCAAACTGCCAATCCCATACACTCGACCCTTAGTGTCCATCGGGTTGACTTGGAAGAATATCTGGTCTTGCTCTCGAATTGTTAGCTCATGACCGTCGATCATCCTCTCCTCCATGAACCGCTCCACCTCAGTCTGCAATAGTGTAGTGCATACGAAATGAGATACAGTTTTAGGAAGATACGCTCGATATATAATATACACAAATGCAAATGTGAACCTTAACAAAGAAACGTACCCCAATTAGCTCGGCCCTAGGATCAGTCCAGATGCCATTCTTCATTTTTGCCTTCTTGAAGTGGTGAAGAGCAGTAGTGGGCTCCCCGGCATGGAACTGAAGAACATGCAAACAAGTAGTGAGTTGTTAGAAATGAAAGCAAAAAACATATGTACAAATCATATTCCAAGTCATAAATAACATATATACTAACCGTTATCGGCGATTCAGAATAACGACCGCGACCCATAATGATGCCTGGAGATGCCCGTACCATCTCGCACCTCAGTCAACCGGTTCGCTCTGTTCTTCGTCGTCGTGTCCCTGACAAAGGGATCCCTCCAGTACTCCTGCCAAATTGTCCACTCATCATCCCCCATGAACTACAGCTTTACCCCAGCGGTTTTCATGTTGCTAACCATCCTCTTATAGCACTCTGATCCAACAGTCTCGAAAACAGGCCACAATTGGGGAATCAGGGCATTGGGAATGAAGTAGTACTTCTACAACATTTCCATAAGAAGTAGAAATTACACAAGGTTAATGAAAAGTAGGAATTTAAAGATAAACACAAGTACAGTGGCTAACATATCACGAAATCAGCACAACAAGTTCAGTAATGGTGACTAACATATCACCCAAGTACAGTGGCTAAAATACCACTCAATCAGCACAACAAGTCAAAGAACAGTGACTAATATATCACCCAAGTACAGTGGCTAACATACCACTCAAATTGTCCTAAAATTTACTAACACAATGGTGACTAACATATCACCTAAGTACAGTGGCTAACATACCACGAAATCAGCACAACAAGTTCAGTAATGGTGACTAACATATCACCCAAGTACAGTGGCTAACATACCACTCAATCAGCACAACAAGTCAAAGAACAGTGACTAATATATCACCCAAGTACAGTGGCTAACATACCACTCAAATTGTCCTAAAATTTACTAACACAACAGTGTCTAACATATCACCCAAGTACAGTGGCTAACATACCACGAAATTAGCACAACAAGTTCAGTAATGGTGACTAACATATCACCCAAGTACAGTGGCTAACATACCACGGGATAAAGCATTGTAACATTTAAGTACAGTGGCTAACATACCACGGGATAAAGCACTGTAACATTTAAGCTTACCCGCATCTCATCAAAGTAATGGTGCTTCATCCGGTCCGGGAGCGTAGACCACTTCTCGCCTCCTTCACCCGGCTTCTCCCTCCTGAGCCTTATAATCTTACCAAGATTTTCGCTAGCACCCTGTGGCCAAAGCCTGTTATAAATGAGATAGACATTAAACAAACATTCTTAGTAAATTCATGTAACATTTACTAATTATCTGAAGTTATGTTCTACAAATGCATAATACTTAGTTCTTCCCGTTCGGGAACAACACCGGCTTCCCATTCCAAGTAGCACCGGGTGTCAGAACGGTGTAGGGACACCCATCAGACGATAAGTCACCAAACATGGGTGACGTCCCCACGCTCAAGCCAGTGGGAGTCTTAGGAACCTGTGACTGGCTGCTCCCGCCAATGTCATAGCCGCCCGAAGGGCTACCCACAACACTGCCCGTACCAGAACCACCACTAGTGGCATTAGACACCGGAGGACGGTATGTGGACCTCTTCTGCCACGGCATCTGCAAAAGCATACAACAAGTGTTAGTAAGAAAGACGAGATTAATTGGCAGGTAAAACATATACAATAGACACGTAATAAAGCATATATAACAAGTGTTAGTAAGAAAGATGAGATGAATTGGCATGCATGTAAAACATATACATTTAACACGTCAAGAAGACTAAAAAGTTGAGTTAATCAAGAACCACCAGTATACACATACCCTCGCCCTCCTCGCCCGTGGCTAAGTCTACATATTGGTCTTCGTGCAGCTCAATGTACTCATCAAGAGCATGTACAACATTTCTCGCTGTTTCATCCACGACCTCTTCTTGGTACGAGTTGGTAATTGAGTCGTCCTTCTTAACGTACTCTACTCTGGAGCGGGCCCGTATATGTATCGCAGCCAACCAGTCTGCCTTGTCACGTTTTAGGCTTGGATATTCAATGAATACCACTTGGCGTGCTTGAGTAGCCAAGATAAACGGGTCGTACTTACGGTACCTCCTCCTATGGTTAATGTCCACCATATCATACTGCTCGTGCTTCCTCGTACCAGCTGGAGTAGGATCATACCAGTCAACATCAAACAGAAAGTTTCTTTTCAAAGGAAAATTGGGATATTCAAGCCGCAGGATTCGCTTCAGCTTACCGTAGAAAACATACAAATCAGATAGATCTTGCCCACTGACACACACCCCTGAATTGTTTGTGGCCATGCTCGTGTTAGACTCAACCGTGTGGAACCTAAGGCCATTGACTATGTATAATGAGAATGTGGAGACCTTTCTGTCTGGTCCCTCCGCTAGAGCTACAAAGTAAGGAGATGTGATGTTGTTGACAGGATCTCGGACATACTCCTTCAACCAAGGTGGAAATTCTGTTTCCAACTTCGCTTCAAGTTGTGACTCAATCTCATCATCTGCTAATATTGGATTCTTCTCCAGAAAACACTCTTTGAACTCCCTGTGGACACGATTGATATGCATGATTAGTTAGCTAGTAGTTAGATATTCAAATTCATGAAGGCCTTAGTAAGAAAGCTACTCACCCAGCAAATTTCACCATAAATTCATCAACTTCAGTATAGTTCGAGAGGACATAAAACTGGGCTACCAACATTACCCTGTCATCCACCCATGATGTATTGTTCTACCCCATAGGTCTCCCTGAGACCCTAAAAACAGAAATAGCATCATCATCATCCTCTTGAACTTCGAATGTGTCTGCATTTCGAGACGGCCTAGATGCTTTTGTGGGAACGTGGTCTCCAAAGTAATAGGAGCAGAAGGTTGCAGCTTCCTCTCGCACGTATGCATTGGCCATCGATCCCTCAGGCCTACCTTTGTTGCTGACATACCTCTTCAATTTTTCCAAGTACCTGCAATGCATATATATTTGGGTAATATAATGTGACTTTGGAAAATTCAGACATTTGAAGTGAATGATTGTCTTTATATATTACACACCTCTCGAATGGATACATCCATCGATACTGAACCGGTCCAGCAAGCCTCGCTTCGTGTGGGAGGTGAACCGACAAGTGCTCCATAGAATCAAAGAAGCTCGGTGGGAAGATACGCTCGAGCTTGCACAGAATCAATGGTATGTTGCTTTCAAGGTTTGCTAACACTTGATCGTTAGCCACCCTTGTGCATAAATTCTTGAAAAATAAGCTCAGCTCGGTGAGAGCGATCCATACAGGTTTAGGTAGCAGTTCTCGAAATGCAACCGGGAGAAGCCGCTCCATAAACACATGACAATCGTGGCTCTTCATCCCATACATCTTCGTCTTCTTCAAATCCACACACCGCCCCAACTTTGAGGCATAATTGTCGGGGAACTTCAATCACCTAGCCCAATCAAACAGTTTGTTCCTAGATTCAGTATCAATCGTGTAGCATGACTTGGGCCACTGCCCCTTCTCATTCCGCGTTGTCAACTCAGACCTTTTACACCATGTATCCAACTCGGCTCTAGATTTAACGTGATCCTTTGTCTTTCCGAGAATGTTGCAAATCGTGTTGAAGCAGTTCTCGAACACATTCTTCTCAATGTGCATGAAATCCAACATGTGACGTATAAGAAGACTGCTCCAATAAGGCAAGTCCCAGAAGATGCTTCTCTTCTTCCATCCACATTTGTTCTCAATTTTCTTGTTATGCTTCTCCCACCCAAGTTCAGTCACTTTCATAAGACCCAGCCTATCAATCTCCGCAAGTATCTGTGCACCAGTAAGTTGTCTCAGGGGGCCTTTATTCTCTACTTTGTTTTTCAAGAATTGAGTCTTGTTCTTCGTGAACGGATGGTTCCTTGGTAGAAACCTACGATGACAGTCAAACCAAGATTCCTTCCCACTCTCCTTCAGTCTAAATGAATCAGTGTCCTCCAAACAATGTGGACAAGTATGAAACCCCGTAGTTTTCCTTCCAGATAGCATGGAGTACGCAGAAAAATCACTCACGGTCCACAGTAGTGCTGCTCTCAAGGTAAAGTTCTTCTTCGTTGACACATCATATGCAGGGATACCATTTTCCCAACACTCAATCAGCTCCTTGATTAGGGGCTGCAAGAACACATCCAGCTTCTGTCCTGGATCAGCTGGCCCGGGCACCAACGCAGTCAAGAATATGAACGGTTCCTTCATGCACTCACCGGGGGGCAGGTTGTACGGTGTCAGCATGACTGGCCAACAAGAGTACTTCCGGTCACTTTCAAACGGGTTAAACCATCCGTACAAAGCCCCAAACGTACATTTATAGACTCGGCTGTAAACTCCGGATATTTCTTCTCGAACTCTTTCCATGCTGGTGAGTCTGATGGGTGCTCCATTCTACCCACTGCATCTGCCTCCCTTACTCTCTCCTTGTGCCACCACATTTTATCAGCACAAGCACTTGAAGCGTACAACCTCTTCAAACGAGGTGCTAGAGGGAAGTACCACATTTTCTTATGTGGGAGATTTTTCTTCTGGCGTTTCTTTGAAGCCCCCTCCTTGTAACGCTTGTAGTGGTCCTTACCACAAAACTTGCACTTCAGTAGATCTACATCCTCTCCCCAATAGATCATGCACATATCCGGACAACAGTCTATGGTTAACATAGGCAACCCCAACCCCCGCATCTTTTTCTTCACTTGGTAAAAGTTGGTGGGTACTAGGTTTGGTTCAGGGAAACACTCCGATAACCGTTGTACGGTGTTATTGAAGCTCACTTCAGATTGGCCACCCTCGGCCTTATAACTCATTAGCCGAGACAACAAAGACAACTCAGTGTGCTTCTTACACCCCGGCCAAATCGGCTTCTTTGATGATTCCAACAAGTCAAAGAACACCTGATCCTCGGGATTCGGTGGCTCCTCCATATCCCGGTCGGTGTCCATGAACTTTGGACCCGCAACATCATACACCATTTGCTCAATCCTCTCATGATCAGGATTAGCATCAGATGTAGACGTATTTTGAGTACTACCGATCACATTTTGCTTCCTTCTTTTACGCTTAGGAATACTCCCATAATCCATGAACGGTATTGATTCCTCACCATGATAACACCATACCTCATACTAAGCTTCGAACCCCTTACGTTTCAAGTGCTCGACTACCGTTCTAGGAGGCAAAACTTGTCTATTCCTACATTTGTTCGCATTGTAAGGGCACTTCATCATCCCCGACTCAAACAAGTAGTCTGTGTAAGTGCAAAAGCAATGAAGGCTTCAACCCCTTCCACAAAACTAGATTCAATTCTGCCATTAACAGTGCGACGGTACATCCATGAACGATCGGGATTCATAATTCAACAATTAACACTACAAGAATTTCCGGTTTTAGAGACGGAATTTAGCGACGGATAAATAGCGACGAATCGCTAGGCTTAGAGACGGAAATTTTTCCGTCTCTAAATTTAGCGACGGATAAATCTATCCGTCGCTAAATAGCGACGGATAATCTATCCGTCTCTAATTAGAGACGGATAAATCTATACGTCTCTAAATTCGTTGACCAAAAAAAAAATTAAAAAAAAATAAAAAACTTAAAATTTAGCGACGGATACCATATCCGTCGCTAAATAGCGACGGATAGATTTATCCGTCGCTAAATAGTGACGGATATGGTATCCGTCGCTAAACTACGCAGAAACCCTAATTTATACTCTCTTCCTCCCATCACTCACTAACCCTTCCTCTTCCTCTCTCCTTCTCTCCCACCACCACTCCACCACCCTACCTCCTCCACCACCCCACCACCTCCACCACCACTCCACCACCTCCACCCCACACTCGCCTTCCACCACCACTGCCTCTCCCACCACTCCACCCGCCTCGATCCCCACCACCACTCACGGATCCGGCCTTCCACCACCGCCTCTGCCCCACCACCACGCTCCCAGATCCACCACCACGACATCTCCACTGTCAGCCCACCAAACCACACCACCACCATGAGATCCGTCCACCACCATCTCCGATAAAGAAGAAAATGACGCTCCGATCTCACTCTCTCCCACCACCACGAGATCTCTCCGTCCACCACCATCTCCGACCAGATCCGACGTCATCCAAGATCCAACAAGATCCAGATCCAGATTGTACATTGTATTATTGTAATTTCTTATTAATTTTGTAATTTCTTATTTGTATTAATTATTATTAAATGTTGTATATTGTATTATCGAATATTGAATGAAATTGTCGGTTTATCCGTATTGAATAAAATTATCAGTTTATCTGTATTGAATATTTGTATACAATTGTCGGTTTATCCGTATTGAATATTCGTATATAATTGTTGGTTTATCCGAATTGAATAAAATTATTGATTTATCCGTATTGAATATTCGTATAAAATTGTCGAAATATTCGTATTAAAAATAAAAACAAAAAAACAAAAAATATTATTTAGCGACGGATAGTTATCCGTCGCTAAATAGTGCTGTTGTTTGTTTCAAACGGTCAACACTTTATCCGTCGCTAATTAACGACGGATAATTAATAAATTATCCATCGCAAAAAAACCTAGAGACGAACAAAATTGAGACGGGGAAGCTATCCGTCGCTAAATCCGTTGCTACGGATTTAGCGACGGATCGGGAGGCTTTTATCCGTCGCTAAAAGCCTGTTTTTTTTTGTAGTGTAACCTGCGTCTCAATTTATTAGATTTATAACATGTATAGCATTACGTATTTAGTTTCATTACAATTACAATTATATTCTTAATTAGGATGCGTTAACAATTGGTAATCAATTACATGCATTTTACGATTACAATTCAATTTTCTAGTAGTTAAACTTCCATATATCTATTAACATTACAAATTGTAGATGAAAATATTAGTAATTGTTTTTATGTTAATACTCCAAAATTATATTAAAATCACCAAAATCATCAAATTGTCTCCAAACACACAATTAAATCTTCATAATCCTAGTACGTATACGAAAATAGCTAAGTAAATACCCTACATACTTACAATCATACTAACATCATACTAACAATCCAATTTCACAATAAATATATCAATTGCATATCTCAAAGCTAACCCAATATGTAATATAAGCTAAATTATCTACTACATACTTCCTATAAACATACAATTGATCAAACTAGTCGAAATTAACAAAATCCCCAAATTTTAAAAAGTAAGGATTTTAGCCAAAATACCTTCAATTCCGGAGAAAATAGCGGATGAAAGTTGAAATTGATGCACAACCCGAGCTCCTTGTCCCACGAGCTTCGAAACGAGTCCAAGATTGGCCGGCATCGTCGAGATTTGGCCGGAAATGGTAAGTGGCGAATTTGAGAAGAGAGGAGGAAGAAAGAAAACCAGTGAGCAAATGGAGGAGATCTGCTCGTTGTATATCGGTTCTAGGGACGGATAGCTATCCGTCGCTGACCCCCCTTTTTTCATTAATTTTTTTCTTTTTTTTTCTTGGTCAACTATTTTAGGGATGGATAAAATATTCGTCCCTAAAACAGGGACGGATTAGGGACAGATACCATAATCCGTCCCTATTTAGGGACGGAATAGGGACGGATAGGCCTATCTGTCCCAAAATCTGCCGATTCGTCCCTAAGGTAGGGACGAATATCCGTCCCTAAATTCGGTTATTCTTGTAGTGGTTCAAGATTGTACCTGTTTATTATTCTAAGTGTTGGTATTTTACTTAGTAGAATTGTATGATTGATTTGTTAATTTTATTGATTGGTATATAGGTTCCTGCATGTAAATGTAGTTTTGAGTAGCTTGTGCAATGACTGAAGGGAGTTGTTGAGAAATGCCTTTCAAGAGGAAGTGATTTCACGTGCTTTGTAATGACGATAAACAAGGCACAAGGACAAACGCTAAAAAGGGTTGGGATATATTTGTCACAACCAGTTTTTTCACATGGAGAGTTATATATTGCGATGTCAAGAGCGCGGAGATCATCAGCGATTAGGTTATTGATTAGGCCGCCTACAGTAAACTCTGATGACCACACATGCAAGAAATGTTGTATACACAGAAATCTTACAGAATCAAAGCTTTGTTATAATATTAACCCACTTTAACAATTAATCATAAGTTTATATAGATATCTGTAAAATTGTACAACTTAGGAAACCATAGAGCAAAACCAGAATACGCTTCACACGCTATGTGTGTGACGTAATTTCTAGTTATACAATAACTCCAAACAAAAAAAAAAACTAGCTACTAAACTATCCCAACCCAATCAAGAGAAACAAAAAAACTAGCTACTAAATTACCCCAACCCAACCAAGAGCCAGAAAGTGGGTCATTCTAAATGGGTCAATGCGGCAGTATATATACATTTTAACCCACATTCTACATAAATCTCACAAAACACTAAAAACATTTAAAAAAAAAAAAAACCAAAATTCTCTCTCTAGAAAACTTCTCCTCGTCGAAAAAAGCTAAAAAACAGCTCGATCTCACCGGAATCAACATCATAAAGGTACGAAAAGCTAGATCTCGACCTAGTTTTTGGGAAATCGATGATTATTTTGATGAATTTCATCTCGCGATCTCTTTTTTTGCTCGAAATCGATCCAAATCGATTAAACCACGTTTGAAATCAATGAAATCAACTACACGAAGGTAGGAAAAAGTTGAATCTCTACTACTAATTTATGTGAAATCAATGTTTATTATGATCGATGATGTTTATATTCAAATCTGGTGTTTTCATCAATTGTTGTTCAGATTCAAAAACAGATCTGAAAATTTCGTACATCACTGTTAAAATGTTCTAGATGATTTGTGTAATGTTTTGGCTTATATCAGTAATGTTCTAGACTATATTGATGATGTTGACTTAAACAAAGTACAATTATAACTATTGTTCATTTAACAAATCTGTTAAAATCAGTACTTTATTACACATGATTAATGTTCTTACATATGTTTGATGTTTTTGTTGATTTATTTAATGTTTTGATGATATACATCAAAACTTTAAACCTATATTAAGAATCATGATATTATTGTCTTAGATTATGTATGTAATGTTCTCACTCATTCTTTCAATGTTTCTAGAAATGTCTGTAATGCATGAAAATTTTAAAAAACCTAATGATATTATTGTCCAAATTATGTACGTAATGTTATCAATCATATCTACAATGTTTAAAATGATCAGTGTTATGTCTATAATATTCTCAATTATGCGTGTAACGTTCTGCTTGTTTTATTGGTTTTATGATGATGTATGTAGTGTTTGTAGATTTTCTAGTTACAACCTCAATGAAAAAAATATGATATAATTTTCAGTGTGATGTATATAATGTTCTTGGTGATGTCTGTAAAGTTTATGCTAATGCATGTAATGTTCTTTGCACAGATAAATGTGGAGTTGAAGTTGACAGGAGTCTTGCTGGCAGTCTTGGATGGATGGCCAAATATGTAGATAAATTGCATACTATGTATAGAAATCTCTAATGAGTTTGAAAATATCCCAAACAAGTATATGTAATAGAAAAAGTGATGTCGTTATTCAAGCAATGTTCTTACGTATTTATGTAATGTTCTCAAGCATTAATATAATGTTCTCAAGTATATATTACGATTTTCACTATTTGTAATGTTCTTAACTATTTGAGTAATGTTCTCAAGCATTAGTATAATGTTCTCAAGTATATATTACGATTTTCACTATTTGTAATGTTCTTAACTATTTGAGTAATGTTCTCGTTTATATGGGTGATGTTATAGAGTATGATATTCTTAACTATGTTGGTAATGTTATAAACTGTATGTGTAATGTTCTCAACTATTTGAGCAAAATGTTCTTAGCTAGGTATATGAGTGATGATTTAGAGTATAATGTTCTTAACTATATTAGTAATGTCCACGACTATTCGAGTACTGTTCTCAACTATTTGATTAATGTTCTTATCTATTTGTCTGAAATGACGATTCGATTCTGATTTTTGTCTGAAATGGATCCGCTCATAACCCGCGAAATTATATAACCCGACCCAGCAACCCGCGATATTGATTAGAAGTGTGGTAAATTCACCTATTTGAGTAATGTTCTCGCCTATTTGAGTAATGTTCTTATCTATTTGAGTAATGTTATCGCCTATTTGAGAATGACGGTTCATTTCTGATTTTGTTTGACATGGATCTGCTCAATAACCCACGAAATTATATAACCCGACCCAGCAACCCGCGAAATTGATTGGAAGTGTGATAAAATTGCAAATCAGTCCGTCTTTTTGGTCTCTCTAATAAGTTGGTCTTTCCTAATACTTTGTGTATAGTTAATTGTGTTTTGATTCTGCACAAAGTCTCATGAGAGACGGTATTTAGATAACTTATCTACAGACTGCCTATGTTATCAATAAAATCTTCCATGTTATTAATCAAAACGTTTATGTTGTTAACGAAATAAGTCTTGTTATAATATGTAATAAACACCAATGTTGAAAACATAGGTGTTTTAATTAATAATATCGATGATTTTCATGATAATATAGGTCCGTCTCTATATAAATTATCAAAAGACCGTCTCTCATGAGACTTTTGAAGTGTTTTTCTCTCTTGCTAATTAAACCGTAATATATTAAAATTGAACAAAGTACGCAGAGTATAAGAAATGTTTCATCAAAATTCAAAGTTTAACCAACACAAAAGTACGAGACAAAAGAAACACCCAAGCCTTCAACTAGATTCCAAACAATTTTATATCGTAAATGGTGAACGAAACGATCACCGTATTATCTATGAAACGATATTAAATAAAAGGTTAATTGACATGCTATTTAAGTTTATTCCCAACACTAAGACGGTAAGATAGGTAAAATTCCTTTCATTCCACTCCCCGTGATTAAAATTTAAAGGCATCGATGTCAATCTCATGGTCGCAGTTATTTAGTACAGTTTTTTACCAACTCAGAGAAGGGCTTTTACTGTTTCGTTTTCTACAAAACTTGTTTGATAGCAGTGTGTTTGTGCACTCAAATGGGGTATGTAGCATGTTGAAATTTGTTTGCGACCATGACAGATGGTGAAAGTTAGGTGGGATTGATTTGAATTTGCTTTGAAAATTATTTTCTAATTCATGTTGATTGTAATCACAAAGTTGAGGAGACATGTATCAGTAGGAGACCTGAAAGTTCGATTGATGTTATATATATATATATATATATATATATATATATATATATATATATATATATATATATATATACATATTTTTTTTTTTTTTTTTTTTTTGAGACTTTAGTATGAAGTTCGGAAGGTATTTGAAGGATTTAAGTAATGAGACTAAGGAAATAGGTTAAGGTTTTTTAAGCTGCCATGAGTTGCTTTGAAGAGTATATATTAATTGCTGGGTAATTGATTCGTGGTTACAACTGAAAGAATGGCTGGCTTTTATAGCCTTACAAATGGTAACCTTCTAAACCGGTTTTTATGACCGGCTGCTTATCTATAAAATAAAATAAGAAAACAGAAAGAATCTAGCTACGTGTAAAGGAAAGAATATTTCTTAACGTCATCGCTTACGTTTTTCCCTTTTATTGAAACCGTCCATCTGTCTTTCTTTCTAGAAGTCTCTGTTGACGTCATTGCTTACATTTTTCCCATCTGTTTTTGCTTCTAGAAGTCCCTGTAGTTGCTGTCAATTGTGGGAATTGTGTTTGCGTCTAAATCAGACTGGCTGTCTTGCATGTTGTCATCTTCTGAGAATGGCCATGGTGTCTCTTCGTTGTTATTGATGTGCTGTTGTTCCAGTGTATTACCTTCTCCTACAAATGGGAGGAGCATATCCCAATTTGTTGCTGTCCAGATCTGAGTATAATGTCCTTCGGCCATTAGCTTGTACTCAAACCAAGGAAAATACTTGGGAAGAGCTGGAGTCTTTTGTTGTGCTTTTATGACTCCTAAAACTGTATCTGGATTTTGTTCATAGAGCCAATAAAGACTTGAGAAATTAATGTGTTCTTCAATTTTCACCGCTACTTCTAGCAATGCTTGATCATTAGGTCTGTTACTGATAAAAATTCTTTTTCTGGCTGGCCTGTATGTATGGCTGTCTACTTCTGGAAAGGATGCAAAAATCTTACATCCTACTGTCTGTGAATGAGAAGCAATGTTTCCTGCTACTAATGTAAACTTCTCACCAAAAGTGTTGATAATTTTCTCTGTAATGTCAGTGAGACTGAATTTGATGTAATCAATCATACCATAATGGTAAAATTGAGTAATCAATTCCTGTGGCATGTCTGTTTCTCCCAAATCTATCTGTAATAATAGTATGCATGTATCTTTTCCGTCTCTGTTTATTCTTTCTATCACATTTATTCCGGTATATTTTCACTCTCGGAACACTATCTGTACAATTTTTTGCTGTAATTTGTACAAGACTAGAGGAAATCCTGTACAAATTTTTTCGGATATAATGTCATCGAGACCTTCGATTCTGTCTAATACAGGCTTTAAAGTCTGTCTCCATGGAATGTCTATAATGCGAGCTTTAAAGCTGTTGAAATCTCTGTAGATTGGTTCTGTGTTTTTTACTCTGTCTTCAAGAGTAACAATTTGCTGCTTTAATTTCTGATTTTCAACCTGTAATTTTGTTGTCAGTAATGTTGGGTTTTCTTTTTCTTTTTGGAGAATATGTCTTTGGAGCCTAACAATCTCCTCCTCCTGTTTTTTGAAAATCTGTTCAGGGATTTGCTGTGTGATTTCTGAAAATATTTTTACTACTTCAGGTTCTATGAAGAAGTCTCTGAGTCCAAAATGTTTTCTAGCCATAGTCATGGCTTCTGAAAAACTGTAGTATCCTTTGTAAAGAGGATCTGTGCACTGTATATATGTGATTTACAACTGTTTCCCACTTGTTGAAAATTCCAACTTTTGTGCCCCGAAAAATAATATAGTGAGAAAATCTCCTAATATTAGTTTTTTCTGAGGTTTTTTGAGCTGTTTCCATAAAGAAGTATCCCAAAGAATTTAAAATCTGGACTTTCTTTGTGGATTATGTAGGAAAAGTATGTATGTGCCAAAGATTGTCAAGAAGACACTGTTGTTTAACTGTTAAATTTATCCCAGGCATGGGCCTAAATTTTTTTGTTTCATCTGTGCAGACTGGTAATGTATTTGGGCCAAAAGTAATAGTCCTTTGTTGGACTTGTGGGCTAGAGTTTTTAGGAAATTGTTTTAAAGAACTTGGCCCTGTTTGTGAAAGGTTTTGGTTTGATACTGTCATTGGCCAAAACACTGTCGGTGGCCAGGGTTGTTTGCTGTAGATTTCTTGATCTGTCTTGCTTTTCTCTTCATCAGAAATATCCATTGTTGTTGCTTTATCTGTTTGTTGAGGATGTATAAGCCTTCTCATTTTCTGATCTTTATCCATGAAACAACCTGTTCAAGTTTCTTGATAAGATATCAGCAATAGTATTATTGTTTCCTTTAATATGTTCAAAATTTATAATATATCCACTTCCTTGTATTATGTTTTGTAAATTAATCCATCTAGTTCTATTTACTTTTTTACTTTGATCATTTTTAATGAATTTAACTATGGCTTCACAATCTGTTCTGACAGTGAATTCTTTATTTAAGAAAATCTTAAATTTTTCTAATGCATTAATTAATGCATGTATCTCATAGTCTAAACTAGTCTAGTTTAATCCTGTTTTATTAAAATTTCCACTAGTATAAGCGCAAACCTTTTCACTATTTCTTGGTAAATATTTATTTGTTTTACAAAGAATAACAGCTCCCCATCCTTCTTTACAGCCATCTGTTTCTATGATGATGTAGTCTGTTACTAATGGTAATTCTAATGGTTTAATCTTTTTTACAACTTCTTTTATTTCTTTAACTAATTTAATATCTTCCTTACTGAATCTTCGTTGACCATTTTTTGTTGTTTTACTGTATAATGGTCCTACTAGTTTTGATAAGTTAGGAATAAATTTTCTAGCATAATTTACTAAACCTAGAAAAGCTTGTATCTGTTTTAAGTTTTCAAATTTTTCAGGGAAATCAATAATTTTTGTTGAAATATGGGGTTGTAATTCTATTTTTCCATTTCCAATTTCTAATCCTAGAAATGAAATTTTTCTTTTAAAAAGTTCCATCTTTCTTTTTGAAACTACTATATTATGTTTTTTAATTTCATTAAATACTTGTTTCAAATGATTTTCATGTTCATAAATTGATTCACTGGCTACTAAGATATCATCAATGTATACCATGCAAAAACCATATTTTAAGAATATGTTATCCATAAATCTTTGAAAAATTGAAGGAGCGTTTTTTAGTCCAAAACTTAAAACATTCCATTCAAATTGTCCTTCTGAGCATGTAAAAGCTGTCCAAGGTTTAAAATCTTCTGATAACTTAAGGTGATTGTAACCTGATTTTAAATCGAATTTTGAGAAAATCTTTTTCTTTTGAATTAAATTTATTAGAGTATCTTTATTAGGTATATTATACCCATCATCTTCTGTATTATCATTTAGTCTTTTATAATTATAAACTATTCTAGTCTTTCCTCTTTTAATTTCACTATGATTTCTTATAATAAATGTTGCTGACCTATGTGGACTTTCTGATTTTCTTATTAAATTTTGTTTTATCATTTCAGGAATCTGATTTTTAAATTCTTCCTTATCTAATGGACTGTATTCAATGTTTGCTGTTCTAATAGTGATATCAGGATTTTTAATTTTAAATTTACATTCATATACGACCCTTGATTTCATAATGTCTTCTCCTATTAATCCTATTTTTTCTAAATGTAATATTATAGGATGATTACTACTTTTAGTGACATCTATTCCTTTTTCTAGTTCATGTGTCAACATGTTTGTAAGTAGTCTTAATGTATCATTTTCTATATTGGTTTTTGAAGGATTATTAAAAAATTCTAAGTTTCCTAGTCCACCACGTTTCTGTGCTAACTCTGATGTTTGAGTATATCTTAAATTTGGTATAATGTAGGTATGTTTATTTATTGTAATGTATTTTTTTGCAATAGTAATAGCACCCTGTAATGCTAGAATAAAATTAAGTCCTAGAATAAAATCTTTAGATTTAACATACTCGGGACTAATATTTACTTGGGGAATATTATATTTCATACTATAATTTCCTGAAAAATCTATAAATTGTATTCCTATTGGTTCTATTTAATGTGTAATTATCATTAATCTGTCTTCTATAGTCCTAGTGACTAATTTGTATGATAATTCTTTTTTATGTTGTAAAGGTACCATACTATGTGAAATTACACTTTTAGTTGCTCATGTGTCTAAAAGGGCTGTAAGATCTAAATTGTCACGCCCCAAAATCAAAATACTTTGGCGCGACCGGCCGTCTATCGTGAGATGGGCTCACGCCAAGACGAAGCCTCAAATTTAGTTACAAAACAGTTTTTTTTTAAAGGTAATTCAGAGCATCTAAAACACAAATACAATTCTAGAAACCTCGAACTAGTTACAAGCCTCAGAAATTACAAAACTCCCACTAATACTACTAGCTTCTTTAGACCGACTTGCCTCCACTAGCAACTTTCTCCAAACCAGAACCACTCTGACGACAACTAAAAAAAAAGTGTAAGGGTGAATCTCCTGGCACTTTTACCGGATCAAGCAGAGCAATAAATATAAATATATATACACACCATATCATAACACATAGCCAGAAAACAGTTTCATGGAGTATTTGTAACAGAACAGTAGTATCAGAACGTTTAGCTTAGACAGAGTCACACTATGGCCACTAGTATAAGTCCGGTGGCACAGAGGTCGGCACAGAACATAACATAACTGAAAGTTCCCCGCTAAAGGAACACAAACAGAAAGCCAGACGTAATCACCGTCAAAGACGGGCCCAGAATTCATAGGTAAAACTGTGAGCTCAAAACATATTTTATCTCCATGTGCAGAAACATTAATTTTCACACACATCACATGCATTACAAAAAAATACTTTAGGGAATTCACATACTTGATCCTCTTTGAATAGAATATTATATCAAGTCCCATAACAAGATATAATAATCATAAGTTATTTGTCAATCGCAAAAATATACATATACATTTTATATACGAAAAATAGGAGCAAAAGTGTCAGAAAATCCCCTTACCTCAAGATTGACTCGAATCGAATTTAAACCTAGCTAGACCACCAAATCTCTACTAACTTGCACCTCGAATCCTCCGAAAAACAACACTACAATGTAAGAACCCAAATACATAAATTAGATTACTAGCACCGCACTGCCGCAATGATAAACTCAAAACCTGGCCCCAAAAGCAACTAACGATGGAATCATATACAGGACCAATGGAAAAACTTTGAAAGCTTGAAAGGAAATCATTGAAATCGACACTGAAAATTAAGAATAGGGGTCAATAATTAATTATCATAGCAAGAAGGTGAGGAAGCAGTCCAGAATCGAGAATAGAAACAATAACAAAGTAATTAATTTGCTTCCCAAAATCAACAAGACAAAGCAGACTATTTTTTTTTTTTCCAAAATATAAGTACTTGAGAGTGTGCATGGATTCATGCAACAATTAACAAGATTTCAAAAGCAAGACAATGAAAAACAAGCTCACCAAATTTGGTTCTGTTCTGCGGCAGACTGAATCAGAGAGAAAGTAATTTTGTTTAGATAATTTGTGAATAGGTAGGGTTTCGAAAACATATGATAGTACTGTTTATGGGCTCCGGCTAAGAATATAAGGATTAGTTTTAAAAATAAAAAGAAGGCTAGGCCCGATCCACTATAAAATAAAATTAAACTATAAAATCAAATTAAATTAAAAGTACGGGATCTTATATATATATCATAATATATATATTAAATTAATCAATTATAATTTATAATTATATATATATATTATATTATTATTAGTTTTTTTTAAATATCTGTTCTCTTCTATTCTTTTTTCTTCTCTTATTTTTTTTCTTATATTATATATATATATATATCTCTACTTTTCTTTTTTTTTTTTTTTTATTTTTTTTTTTTTTTTATTTATTTTTTTTTTTTTTTTTTTTTTTGTTTAATTTTTTTATTAATATTTTTTTTTTTTATTTTATCTTTTTTTTATTTTTTTTTTTTAATTTTTTTTATTATATATATTTTATATTTAAATAATATATATATATTTTCTTTATCTTTTTTTTTTTTTTTTTAAAAATACTAAAAAAAATAACATTTAATATAATTATAATTATTTTTTTTTCCCCTTTTTTTTGTTGTTTTCTTTCTCTCTATTCATGTAAGTAATAAGTAATTTTAGTAAGTTGGGCTATCATATCACTACTATAAATACTATAGATTGATTCATAATCCGAATCGTTTATGTCTAAAGGTTCTATTTTATATTCTCCTAGTTGTTCTACCAAGTTACTTCTTCGCATATTTTTTTATTCTTGTTAGGACATCTATTTGCTAAATGTTTTCATCCCACATATAAAACATCTACATTTTCTAGTCGATTTTTTAACATATCATTACCTTTATATGGTTTAAATTCTTTCCTATATGTTGTACTTTTTCTTAGTTTCTTTTTAGGTTTACTATATTTATCTTCTAGTATAGTAAATATATAAATCTATATATTTTTTTTCTTTCTAAGTTTGTGTTTTCATCATGAATTTTTTTTTTTCCTAAATCTCCTGGTAATTTAACAAAATATTTATCACATAAATCATCATTCATAGCTTGTCCTGTTTGAGATAATAATCTAGTAAAGTCTAATGTAAATTCATTTATGTATCTCATATTTGCTATACTTAATTGTTCTAAATTTCTAATAGTTGTATCTTGTATAAGAGTAGTATTTTTTGCTGGGTCTACTCATAGTATTAGTGTTCTAATTTGGCTGGTGAAGTTATATGGGTTATCACCTATAGCTTTAAGTCTGTTTATTTCATCTGGGTCTTGGGCTTTCTTACTTTGCCATATGCCTAAGGCTATTGTGCCTAATGTGGTTTCTAAATAAGAAAACATGTCCATACTATCTCGTTTATTTGTTTCCCATAATCTTACCACTGTTTGTTCCCATACTAATATCTCATCTCCCCAGAGTTGTGGTTTTTGTTTTTCTAATAATAACATACTTCCGCTATAAAGGTTTCCTAATGGTAATCTAGGTCCTTGACTAACATATTTTGATTCTCCTGTATAATGTTGTGATGGAGGAGTCCATTTGTCTCTTCCTATGGTTTCCTCTGTACTTGTTCCTGGTTCTGTCCATTCCATTTTAGCTCTTTTTCTTATGTTTGCCATATCTTGGTCCATAAAAGCTTTTTCTTGTTTATAAAAATCAGAAATCATTGTTTTACCTTATTGTATATCTTCTACTAGGGGTAAATTATAAAATTCTTGTAATTTACTATAACTTTCTTCATAAGTCCATCCTAATTCTGTAATGCAGTCTATTATCATATCATCTACTTCTTCTTGAATGTTTAACTCAGTGAATTTTTTGTTAATAATATCATCAAATGTTTTAGTAGTTTCTTCAATTTTAAACCCTGTTGAAGGTTCTTCTTCTAAATAATCAATTATACTAAAATCATTTTCTTCTTGTTCAAATTCATCAAATCCAATTATTATTTCTTTTTCATCATTCTCTTCAGACTTGAACAGGCTTGATAGGTGGCAATTGTGTTGTAAGTCCACTTTAAAAATCAATAACCCTTCTAGGTGAAGATAAGGGATTAATTATGCTCAAATTATTATTAAGATTATTAGTTGGAATTTATTGGTCTATTATTCTGCATTTATTTAGAAATGTTAAATCAAGACTTTATGACTATTTTTTGAAGGATTTCAGGTATTAAGTAATGAACTAAGGGATAGGATTTTTCTCATCATTGATAATCTATCTTTAATTAATATCGCCGAGCTCCTTGAGTTAACTCGTGCTAATCATAAATCTTTATCTAAAATAACTGAAAATTTAGACTATATTAAATATTTAAATACTCAAATCTTAGGAGAATTAAGAGGAATACATAAACATTTGCCTACTAGACAGGATATTCATCAGCTTGGTTTTTTACTAGAAAACTCAAAACCCCGACAGATCTTAGAAGCCAAAGATTTATTACATAAAGTAGAAAAACAGGTTATTGATTTAGAACAGGTTATTAGTACTGTTAAAGAAATAGTAGAAAGTTAAAACTGTAAAAAACAAAAGAATATCTACAGGCTTTAACTGACGCTAAAAGATATAAAGCCGAAGAAAATAAAGAAGAAATTAATGGTTTCACTTTTTATACAGGAACAAGTAGAGCCGATAAAACATATCATAATCTATTTAATTTTATTATAAGTTTGTTACTACAGATTATTGATAAATTAAATAAATTATTAGAAAATATTAATAAGATACCACCAAGTACACAGACTATAGATAACGATCTAGATAAAATAATTAGTGGTATTAATAGATTAAGTCTAGGATAAGAAGTTAGAATAAAAAGAAAACCCACACCTTATACACATTGGGTACCAAGAAAATGAGTATTCAACAGAAGAGGAACTTTTTAGGAAGAAGTAGGACATTACAAGAAGCTAGAAATTCAACTAGTAACATACAAAGTGTTATTACATCAGATAGTTTTCTCAACAGAATAATAAGAAGAGGATCAGGATCTACTAGTAATCAACAGATTATACAGTTAGAAGAAGAAATAAATTTAGATAGAAATATAGACTTATATAATCAACACCAATTAGATATATTAAATCCAAGAATATTATATCAAACAGGATTTAGAAATATTAATACAGTTCTAATACGAAGTAGTAGAGAAGAAAGTCTTAGGGTTATTGACAAAACAGTAACTATAGATTTATTTTCTCCAGAAACCATGCAGAAAATAAAACAGTCTGGAAAACAATTTGCCCATATAGGATTAGTTATAATTGGCATAAAAGTTTTAGCAAGAAAAAACTTAGGAACTAAATTATTAGCATTATTATTAGATAAGTCATGGAAAACATAGATGAAAAAGGCCATTATTTCAGGAATGAAAATAGATTTAAGCCAAAACACTGCTTTATTTTATTGTACACCAGGGATCTTAAAAGACATAAAAGATTTAAAAAATATAAAAATTTCACTACAAGCAAAAGGATTCGAAAATTATGAAGGAAATAATATTGTAATAAGTATAGGAACACTAGGAAAAGCTAGTAACAGGTCAGGAATGAAATATAAAGTTAATATTGATGGAATTGTTAATACAATTGCTTCGAAATCAATAAAAATGATGGATCCAATAAAAATAGATCCAGAAGAGTTAGCAGGACTTGAATGGTCATTAGAAGATTTACAAGAGTCAAGTAGTACAATACTAGAACATAAAAAGAGTAACATTTATGAAGATGCTAAAGAAATACAAAGCTTAAGATTTGTAGATTTTAAAAAAGAAAATCAGCCGAATGAAGAAAATGAACTGAGACAGAGTATACTTTTATGAATATAGAATATGATACAGATCCTATATATGACACAGATACTGAAGAGAATGATGAAAAAGAAATAATAATTGGATTTGATGAATTTGAACAAGAAGAAAATGATTTTAGTATAATTGATTATTTAGAAGAAGAACCTTCAACAGGGTTTAAAATTGAAGAAACTACTAAAACATTTGATGATATTATTAACAAAACATTCACTGAGTTAAACATTCAAGAAGAAGTAGATGATATGATAATAGACTACATTACAGAATTAGGATGGACTTATGAAGAAAGTTATAGTAAATTACAAGAATTTTATAATTTACCCCTAGTAGAAGATATACAACAAGGTAAAACAATGATTTCTGATTTTTATAAACAAGAAAAAGCTTTTATGGACCAAGATATGGCAAACATAAGAAAAAGAGCTAAAATGGAATGGACAGAACCAGGAACAAGTACAGAGGAAACCATAGGAAGAGAAAAATGGACTCCTCCATCAAAACATTATACAGGAGAATCAAAATATGTTAGTCAAGGACCTAGATTACCATTAGGAAATCTTAATAGCGGAAGTATGTTATTATTAGAAAAACAAAAACCACAACTCTGGGGAGATGAGATATTAGTATGGGAACAAACAGTGGTAAGATTATGGGAAACAAATAAACGAGATAGTATGGACATGTTTTCTTATTTAGAAACCACATTAGGCCCAATAGCCTTAGGCATATGGCAAAGTAAGAAAGCCCAAGACCCAGATGAAATAAACAGACTTAAAGCTATAGGTGATAACCCATATAACTTCACCAGCCAAATTAGAACACTAATACTAGGAGTAGACCCAACAAAAAATACTACTCTTATACAAGATACAACTATTAGAAATTTAGAACAATTAAGTATAGCAGATATGAGATACATAAATGAATTTACATTAGACTTTACTAGATTATTATCTCAAACAGGACAAGCTATGAATGATGATTTATGTAATAAATATTTTGTTAAATTACCAGGAGATTTAGGAAAAAATATTCATGAATCATGGAAACAACAGTTTAATGAAAGAAAAAATTTAGGAATTGGACCTAGACTCACTTATACATTTACTATACTAGAAGATAAATGTAAAGAAGTAAACTTACAAGAACAGTTAAAAAAGAATGCTTATGCGTTTTGATAAACAGCTATTTATACACCACAAGCATATGGTCAATATAGTACACCTAAAAAGAAACTAAGAAAAAGTACAACATATATAGGAAAGAATTTAAATCATATAAAGGTAACAGATATGTTAAAAAACCTCAGACTAGAAAATGTAGATGTTTTATATGTGGGGATGAAAAACATTTAGCAAATAGATGTCCTAACAAGAATAAAAACGCAGAAAGAAGTAACTTGGTAGAATAGCTAGGAGAATATAAAATAGAACCTTGAGACATAAACGATTCGGATGATGAATCAATCTATAGTATTTATAGTAGTGATAATGATAGTCAACTTACTAAAATTACTTATACTTACATGAATAGAGAAGAAGATTGTAAACATGAATGGATTAGTAAAAGAGGAAATAATTATATTAAATGTTTCAATTGCGGTTATTTTTCAAGTATTGAAAAAAGATCACAGTGTAATATATGATTTAAAGAAATATGTTATTTATGTCTAAAATTATTATATAAACAAAATATGTCTATAGATAAAAAAACCATTAAAAGAACAAAGTATGAAATTAATTACAGAAAAAATAGAAAAAAATAGTAGTAACAAATGAATTACATAGTTTAAAAATTAAAAATTTAGAAGAAAAAGTTTTACATATAGAAGATAGGATATATAAAAATAAGCAAAAATTAGAAGAATCCTTAGAAGACATAGATTTAACAAATATGTCCACTGAACTCACCCTAATACAAACTAGGAATATAACAAATATGATTAATTTACAATGTAGATTATGGCTAGACAATAATGAATATTTAGATCTTACAGCCCTTTTAGACACAGGAGCAACTAAAAGTGTAATTTCACATAGTATGGTACCTTTACAAGATAAAAAAGAATTATCATACAAATTAGTCACTAGGACTATAGAAGACCGATTAATGACAATTACACATTATATAGAACCAATAGGAATACAATTTATAGATTTTTCAGGAAATTATAGTATGAAATACAATATTCCCCAAGTAAATATTAGTCCCGAGTATGTTAAATCTAAAGATTTTATTCTAGGACTTAATTTTATTCTAGCATTACATGGTGCTATTACTATTGCAAAAAATTACATTACAATAAGTAAACATACCTACAGTATACCAACTTTAAGATATACTCAAACATCAGAGTTAGCACAGAAGCGTGGTGTACTAGGAAACTTAGAATTTTTTAAAAATCCTTCAAAAACCAATATAGAAAATGATACATTAAGACTACTTACAAACATGTTGACACATGAACTAGAAAAAGGAATAGATGTTGTTGAGGGTGTAACTCCCCAACTACTTAGATTTATTTCAACTCCACTAATGGATGCCAAGGTAAGAAGCTCCTTGCTAGGTAAGGACCAAGGCGTAAGAACAATGACCAACCGCTTGTGAAGGACCCGCACACTTGAGTTAGTGCCAGTTTGCTAAGTGTCAAACCGGGATGAGACTTTACTCGAGAGTGACTGAAGATCAACTCTGTCTAATATTCGGGATTGAGGTCGTGATGTGACTTGTGAGATGACTTACTTGTGGGGATGTGTGCCTTATTTATAGGCTATCATCAAAATGGAAGGCCTTGCTAGGATTGCGCCAAGTGTAAGGCTACGATTGAGCCACCAATGCTAATATGAGGCCCATAGCCCAATAATGAAGCTTTAGCCCATGCCATCTTGGGCTTTAGGGGTAGTTTGGTCATTATTGGGAGAGTTTTTTAGGATGTGACTAGTTCTGCCGAGATCCCAGGTTCGGAGAGATGGGTCCGGACGACTGGTCCGGACCATATTTGGTTGTCAGCTGAGGAAGTTCTCCTGCCTGTCCAACTCTTCCGATTCGGAGCTCATGGGTTCGGACATCTCACTCTTTGGTGCCCATTTGCTTGGTTGCTTTATGAGATGGTCATGCTGGATCCGAGTTGACATCCGGATTGGAGTCCTTGGGTCGGAGAGGGTACTGACTTAGCATTATGCTCCTTTCCCAGAGAGGCTCGGACCAAGGTGGGTCGGACCCGTGGTTCCGGGTCGGGCCTTGTAGGTCCAAATCCTTCGTCCCTTTCTTTCAATGTGGGTCGGACCATGGTTGGTCTGCCCGGATCGGACCGTTGGCTCGGACCAAAGTGTCTCGGATCCATTGGATGACTTGGGATGCCTTAGGATTCGTTCCTAGGTCCTTTATGACGGATTGGACATATTTCCGTATCAACATATGTCACTAAAAGTAGTAATCATCCTATAATATTACATTTAGAAAAAATAGGACTAATAGGAGAAGACATTATGAAATCAAGGGTCGTATATGAATGTAAATTTAAAATTAAAAATCCTGGTATCACTATTAGAACAGCAAACATTGAATATAGTCCATTAGATAAGGAAGAATTTAAAAACCAGATTCCTGAAATGATAAAACAGAATTTAATAAGAAAATCAGAAAGTCCACATAGGTCAGCAACATTTATTGTAAGAAATCATATTGAAATTAAAAGAGGAAAGGCTAGAATAGTTTATAATTATAAAAGACTAAATGATAATACAGAAGATGATGGGTATAATATACCTAATAAAGATACTCTAATAAATTTAATTCAAAAGAAAAAGATTTTCTCAAAATTCGATTTAAAATCAGGTTACAATCAGCTTAAGTTATCAGAAGATTTTAAACCTTGGACAGCTTTTACATGCTCAGAAAGACAATTTGAATGGAATGTTTTAAGTTTTGGACTAAAAAACGCTCCTTCAATTTTTCAAAGATTTATGGATAACATATTCTTAAAATATAATTTTTGCATGGTATACATTGATGATATCTTAACATATGCAGTGAATCAATTTATGAACATGAAAATCATTTGAAACAAGTATTTAATGAAATTAAAAAACATAATATAGTAGTTTCAAAAAGAAAGATGGAACTTTTTAAAAGAAAATTTTCATTTCTAGGATTAGAAATCGGAAATGGAAAAATAGAATTACAACCCCATATTTCAACAAAAATTATTGATTTCCCTGAGAAATTTGAAAACTTAAAACAGATACAAGCTTTTCTAGGTTTAGTAAATTATGCTAGAAAATTTATTCCTAACTTATCAAAACTAGTAGGACCATTATACAGTAAAACAACAAAAAATGGTCAACGAAGATTCAATAAGGAAGATAGTAAATTAGTTAAATAAATAAAAGAAGTTGTAAAAAAGATTAAACCATTAGAATTACCATTAGTAACAGACTACATCATCATAGAAACAGATAGTTGTAAAGAAGGATGGGGAGTTGTTCTTCTTTGTAAAACAAATAAATATTTACCAAAAAATAGTGAAAAGGTTTGTGCTTCTACTAGTGGAAATTTTAATAAAACAGGATTAAACTGGACTAGTTTAGACTATGAGATACAGGCATTAATTAATGCATTAGAAAAATTTAAGATTTTCTTAAATAAAGAATTCACTGTCAGAACAGATTGTGAAGCCATAGTTAAACATTAAAAATGATCAAAGTAAAAAAGTAAATAGAACTAGATGGATTAATTTACAAAACATAATACAAGGAAGTGGATATATTATAAATTTTGAACATATTAAAGGAAACAATAATACTATTGCTGATATCTTATCAAGAAACTTGAACAGGTTGTTTCATGGATAAAGATCAGAAAATGAGAAGGCTTATACATCCTCAACAAACAGATAAAGCAACAGCAATGGATATTTCTGATGAAGAAAAAAGCAAGACAGATCAAGAAATCTCAAAGAAACAACCACAACGACAGTGTTTTGGCCAATGACAGTATCAAACCAAAACCTTTCACAAACAGGGCCAAGTTCTTTAAAACATTTCCCTAAAAATTCTAGCCCACAAGTCCAACAAAGGACTATTACTTTTGGCCCAAATACATTACCAGTCTGCACAGATGAAACCATAAAATTTAGGCCCATGGCTGGGATAAATTTAACAGTTAAACAACATTGTCTTCTTGACAATCTTTGGCACATACATACTTTCCCTACAGAATCCACAAAAAAAGTCCAGATTTTAAATTCTTTGGGATACTTCTTTATGGAAACAGCTCAAAAAACCCCAGAAAAAACTAATATTAGGAGATTTTCTCACTATATTATTTTTCAGGGCACAAAAGTTGGAATTTTCAACAAGTGGGAAACAGTTGTAAATCATATACAGTGCACAGATCCTCTTTACAAAGGATTCTACAGTTTTTCAGAAGCCATGACTATGGCTAGAAAACATTTTGGACTCAGAGACTTCTTCATAGAACCTGAAGAAGTAAAAACATTTTCAGAAATCACACAAAAAATCCCTGAACAGATTTTCAAAAAACAGGAGGAGGAGATTGTTAGGCTCCAAAGACATATTCTCCATAAAGAAAAAGAAAATCCAACATTACTGACAGCAAAATTACAGGTTGAAAATCAGAAATTAAAACAGCAGATTGTTACTCTTGAAGACAGAGTAAAAAACACAGAGCCAATCTACAGCAACAGCTTTAAAGCTCGCATTATCGACATTCCATGGAGATAGACTTTAAAGCCTGTATTAGACAGAATCGAAGGTCTCGATGACATTATGTCCGAAAAAATTTGTACAGAATTTCCTTTAGTCTTGTACAAATTACAGCAAAAAATTGTACAGATAGTGTTCCGAGAGTTAAAATATACCGGAATAAAAGTGATAGAAAGAATAAACAGAGACGGAAAAGATACAGGCATACTATTATTACAGATAGATTTGGGAGAAACAGACATGCCACAGGAATTGATTACTCAATTTTACCATTATGGTATGATTGATTACATCAAATTCAGTCTCACTGACATTACAGAGAAAATTATCAACACTTTTGGTGAGAAGTTTACATTAGTAGCAGGAAACATTGCTTCTCATTCACAGACAGTAGGATGTAAGATTTTTGCATCCTTCCCAGAAGCAGACAGCCATACATACAGGCCAGCCAGAAAAAGAATTTTTATCAGTAACAGACCTAATAATCAAACATTGCTAGAAGCAGTGGTGAAAATTGAAGAACACATTAATTTCTCAAGTCTTTATTGGCTCCATGAACAAAACCCTGATACAGTTTTAGGAGTAATAAAGGCACAACAGAAGACTCCAGCTCTTCCCAAGTATTTTCCTTGGTTTGAGTACAAGCTAATGGCCGAAGGACATTATACTCATATCTGGACAGCAACAAATTGGGACATGCTCCTTCCATTTGTAGGAGAAGGTAATACACTGGAACAACAGCACATCAATAACAACGAAGAGACACCATGGCCATTCTTAGAAGATGACAACATGCAAGACAGCCAGTCTGATTTAGACGCAAACACAATTCCCACAATTGTCAGCAACTACAGGGACTTCTAGAAGCAAAAACAGATGGGAAAAATGTAAGCAATGACGTCAATAGAGACTTCTAGAAACAAAGACAGATGGACGGTTTCAATAAAAGGGAAAAACGTAAGCGATGACGTCAAGAAATATTCTTTCCTTTACACGTAGCTAGATTCTTTATGTTTTCTTATTTTATTGTATAGATAAGCAGCCGGTCATAAAAACCGGTTTAGAAGGTTACCACTTGTAAGGCTATAAAAGCCAGCCATTCTTTCAGTCGTAACTACGAATCAATTACCCAACAATTAATATATACTCTTCAAAGCAACTCATGGCAGCTTAAAAAACCTTAACCTATTTCCTTAGTCTCATTACTTAAATCGTTCAAATACCTTCCGAACTTCATACTAAAGTCTCAAAAAAAAAAAGTATAACCTCACTCTGTTCATACTGCATCTGCTATATATATATATATATATATATTAGTAATATTTTATGATATAATTAGTAATGTTTTAAATAATATTAGTAATATTTTATGAGATAATATTTTATATAATTTTCTATGTTTATATATCATTAATGTTTTTAGTAAGCTTTTAATATTTTTTTTATATAACTGTAGTGTTTGTCGGTTTCTTGTAATTGTAAAAGTTCATCAGCAAATATTTTGGCCGTTTTAAACGGAAAAAAGTGCCCCTAGGATTTTGGGAAAAAACTTATTTTTCGAAAGATTATGAAAAGATCAACCGTCTAGTATATTTTTAGTGATCGATTATTCATTTCATACGTCTTCAAGTTTAACATGTTTAAAATTGCCTATGTACATTGGAAAAAACTGCTGTACGAGATGCGCCTGGATAACATTGCCGTGAAAGTTTATTGAAGGTGGTATTGGGTACCAATAGCTTTTTACGTTCACCGTAACGTATCAGAATAGAGTAACAAAATGTATTCTTTTGGCAAATTACAGATTCTGTGAATGTGTGAACTACGAAAACTACAGATCCAAGCATAGCTTACTCAGCCTTAAAATATTACTATGTGGGATACCCATCAATCCATGATTAGTGAGTACACACAGATCGATCGATCGATCTTTATAAGGATAAGATTTATAAACCAAGAATTGTGGACAAATATGGTACTGGTACACATGTCTTTCGTGGTGACAATTTCAATAAAGTATAAGAATTTGTCTTCCCCATAGTTTACGAAACGATGTTATCATGGAAATTGACAGATAGTACATGTTTTGTTGATATGACTAAAGCAACTGATTGAGATAAGATATCGGATTGCCACCGTTGAACGTCCTCCTCAAGACAAAACCTTTCTTTTTTCTCTCCATATTTAATCCATGTACTCGATGCTATTTAGACTTCGTTTTCTAAATTTGTCAAAATTATAAGTGGTTTACGATTTCTTATATTTTCGAATGTGAAAGTTACAAGTAGTTTCCAATTTATTCTACTATTGAATATAGAAAGGTTGAATCACATTGGTGTCTGGAGAAATTTCAGTCTGAATTATGAACTCATTAATTTGCTTAATATCTAAGTTATACATTCACTAAAACATGAACTTTTATTTGCCTACAAGTTCAAATTGATCATAAGTACCAATTCGAATAAATAATTTTAGAGCTAAAAGCACTTAAAATCATGCATACCTACATTTTAGTTACAAGTACCATATGTCATCGATCTTTGGTGTATACTTGTTGGTTTTAAGTAGGTCTACTGTTCGATAAATTTATACGTTGCATATATATCTGATGAAATGTTTCTCTTAAGCTAGGGAGGGTTTGTTAGACCCTGGAGGTAGATCACTCAGTACTGGTAGCACCCTATAGTCACTAATGATTCAAAAAAAAAAAAAAAGGAGGTACATCTCTACATTTTGTATTTTGTAATACTACCTCCATTTCTTTAAAAACTTTCCTATTTACTATGCTCCGGTCAATCATATTTTTACCACGTATTATTCTTAAAATATAATAATTTAATACTTAATAAAATTATATTATGAATTATTATAGTTTAAATTTTTGTCATAATTTTGTTAAATTTTAATCATGATAATTTAGACTAATACGTTATTAAAAAATGATTACGGTTGATCAATAAAATTCAAAGTGAAATGCTCGTAAAAGAAATGCACGGGGCTTGTTTGAACAAAAATAGTACTGATGTCAAGGGACCTGGCCGGTAAGTAACTAATATGGGCCTCTCGTAAATACTCCATTCCTGGATCGTACAGTCTGTTTGATCTCAAGGAACCTGGCCGGTCAATATGGGCTCTTGTGTCTATATTTTGCAACGAAACTAAGAGCATGTAAATGGATAATGGATCAAAATCACACTGTTGAAGAGTCATGTAGCTTTAATAAGTCCATTGGACTTAAAAGTTGGATCGACTGAACTGTGTTTGGGCTTAGGATATCGATCAGACTGTAGCCTTATCCGGGACATACATATAAGGCAAAGTACATGTATCTGAGTTCGATCTCAACTAGGGTAGTAAAACTTTTGTGCTACTTCCAATTGAAATTCATATGCAAGTAATAATCAATCACAACTAATCCTTTTGAACAAGTATCACGGAAGATTTGATTTTTATCAATAAAAAAATCAAAGTAAGATTAACATAAGTTAAAGGAGTGTGTCAATTAAATACATAGTAAGATGAACAACTTTTTAACTCTTAAAAAAAAGAATATTATATCCCATCATATTCACGAAAATTCATTGTATTTACAAGAATTTCACAAATTTGTTTCTTCATGCAGGTTATGACGACTACTTATAATAATTTATTTATTTATTACAAATTAATAATTTACAAGATTTGCAATTTATTTAGCTTATAACAAGTTACACTTATGGACAATAAGAAACGAACAAGACAAATGGCATGCTGCCTTATTGAAATACTTCACAATTACTACAACAGAAAACACGACATCACGATGCGTCCATAACGTGATATTTTCACCACTTGAGCCACTTCGGGAAATACTGCACAACCAAATTCAATACGAATCAATTTTTTTCGATCAAATTGTGGAAAAAAAAAAAAAAAAAAAAAGGAAATGAAAGATGGTAAGCAAAGCGAACCTTGTCTATGAGGGACAGATAGTAGGGCTCCACATTTTCTATATTTATTTTCACCTTGCTCTTGCTATAGAGATCATACTTCCTGTGCCACACCGATATATATATATAGCATGCAACATTTAGATATGAATTGTCTTTTAGAAAACATAAAGGTTTAAAATAATCTAACTTGTGTACTATATCGTATCTTATCATGCATTCGTTTTTAATTTTTTATCCATATCTAGCAAAATTAGAGTATTAGAAATTTAGAATTTTAATTTCCTTGTAGAAATGTGTCTTACGTGAAGATCTGTAGCCACTTGAGCATCTCTTTGTCTTCATCATTCATGAGGTAGGTGTAAGCTCCATCTTGGTGAAGTGCTATATATGTAATGAATATTCGGTTGTATAATAATCAAATCATTACATAAAATCAAATACGGAAAAAAAAAAAAAAAAAGAGGGAACCTTACATAAAATCATTACATATCAATTAAATGGAAAATATATACTACTATAGCAGCAAATTGTCTTTATGACTCACCGTAGAAGGAATGGAACCTGATTATGAAAAGCGCAGCGGGTGGGAGAGTGGTGTTATTACCCTTTGCAACCTGTGTGGTAAAATGTGTACTCTCAATTAAGTTTGTAATTAAATTTTAGTTAATGTATTTTTAATTGTATAAATTAATTGCGATTTTTATTTATCATTCAAGCGTCATGAGTCATATAACATGATGTATCATAGAGGAAAAATATTAAGTACATACCAAGTACATGTACTCATCATGCCCCCATGACATGGTCACCTTGTCAAGTCCACAATTTTCCGTGTAGATACCCAATTTGGTGTTGTATCTCGGGTTATGAGTGTCTATGTTGTCCCCAAAATACTAAAAATATTCAAAATTTATGAACTTCATGATCCATCTAGATTGAGATTGAACACTCATTTTAGACGTGGTGGAAAATGGTTGGTTAAAGTTTGTAGTTAAACTACCTCATGATAAGCTAACTTTTCACTGAAGGCACATCCCACCGGAAATGTATCACCTGTATATCTCAGTATTGTCAAAAGATTGAATTTTAGTATAATGTCAATTCTTCATGTGATACTACTTGTGTCTGGCCTGGATCTAGCCGAGTCTGTGTAATAGTTTTGGGCCGGGTCTCGACCCAAAACCCGCAACAGGTCGGGTCGTTACAACTTGGAGATGCGAAAACGGGAACATACCAACAACGCACCACTGAGGTAATTCTCCAAAAACTGGATGCAGCATAATCTTGCCCAAATCTACATAATGCACGCGAAGTCATTTTAAGCATCAAATTCATGTCATCATAAATGAAACTTAAATATACAAGTAAAATTGACTACCATGAATGAGTGCAGTAAGATGAAGCCATTCTTGATCAGGAAAATCTCTCCTAATGGCCTCAGCAGTTTGGAAGAGATGCTGGATTTGTAGCTCGTCCAAATCCGGGTCGCTGTCATCTACATATTCGTTCAGCACACCGCAGCACTCCCATATGCTCATCACTCCTTTATCCAGCTTTTCGTACTCTTCTCTCATACTCTTGGCCTTTTTTCATGCAAAAACAACAAGAGAAAACGTGTGACACAAGACACAACATGCAACAATGTGTATGTAGTATGTGACATTTGGATGAATCCTTAGTTAAGAATAGTTACAAATTCAAAGGTTTGGTGAGTATGATTTTTCTGATAGAAGTCCTCAACGATAGCTCGGCTTTGGCTCTTTTCGTCGCAGCCCCTAGTCGAAAATATGACATAATATCAATTTAGCTGGATAAAATAAATTTATTGGTGATTCTTTAAGGTATTAATGTAAAAAGTTATGCAACAATAAATGTACCTGAAGGAATTGCCAAATGCATTGTTTTCAGGAATTACAATTTTGATCTTTCCCCCTTGCATCTCTAGTTCAATATTTATGACCCGTTCACCCTCGTTCATGTTCGACATTGGCTCTAGCAGAACATGTTACATGTAGTAAAAAGATATATAGTACCAATATAAAGGTGACAAAATGTAATTAGTTAATAAATGAACAAGATTGATCAATCATAGAAGAGAAGTAGCTAGTGAAGTAGTAAAGCATGTACCATGTACGAACACCCTGCTTGGTTGTAATATATAGAAGGCAGTCTGATTATTAATGGTACTTGTGAATTATAATGATGAATATGCCTCCCCTATTTATATTTGGAGATTAAACTAAAGGGGCCATGGATGATGAAATATTACATTTTGTGCCAATTCATGGGCAATTACTTCTATGCCATTTTCCTTCCCAAAAGTTGTACTCCTCCCGGTTACCAGAATCTTTTGTGTATTTTTCAAAAGGAATATGAACAGATAATAATAATAATAATATAATTTGTTTAGTAGATTGTATTAAAGTGGGAGAGGAAAATGATTAAAAAAATGAAAAATGTATGAAAGGTAGATAATAAAATAAGAATAGTGGTTGGTGGATTTTTTTTTTTTTTGTTATTATTTGTATGTGTATTTATTAATCAGACGTTCATAAAAAGAATACAGGTACAGATTAGTCGAACATAGAATATATGTTATAAATTTAGTTGTATACTAGATGTCAAATGAACCTTGCAAACCTGAATATTCTGCAAACCTTTCTAGAAGAAACATATTGTGATGTAAAAAATTTCTGACACCCTGTGGATTTTAAGCATGACAAATTCGTGTTACTTGACATATATAGTGGTATTAAAAATATGTGGGTAGTGTTTCTAAGTTGAAATCGTTAAATATAACCAAATGCTTAAATGTTTATGCCAGTGAAATATGTGTCAATAATGTGTGTTTCAATTCAATACTTAATTACTTCTAAAAAGCACACTTTAATTTTGGATAAGTTAGCAAGTAGAGTCATATATAATTTCGTTGGGTATTGGAGATATTAATTGGCTAAGTTTATCCTTTAATTAAGTTTTTGGTCATTATATTTGCTTTTACTAGCCAATCTTGGTATGTCGCGGCCTTGTACAAATAAGTCATTCCATAATTTTTTTCAATTTTTTTAATTACCCAATGAGTCATTTGGCAGGAATTATTAATCCGGTGTCATTATAATTCCGTTGACCACTTTTATGTCGTCGCGTCATGAGACTAATAAGGATAATCCACAAACCTCGGAACCCGATTAATTGCCATGACGAGCCGACATAGATTACGTTTAGCACTAGTGTCGTATAAAGTTGGCATATATTGTGTTTATAACCATTGCATGCGCAAATCATATTCGTATTATGCGATCCGTTCAAATTATATACGTCCACTCGAGAAATGAATTGACCATTTTACGTTGAGTTATAGTGAGTAACTAGGCTTCAACGTGACATTAAAACTATGTGCTCCAAGTGAAGTAGATCGCAAACCACTATAAATGTAATGTTCAGCATCCAACAACATGCATATTTACTTGGTAAGTCCTTAATGGACAAACAACAAAAAAACTTAGAGTTCCACGTCTAGAAAAGAACAAAATTCTACTCCCGCCAAATGTCTGACATGCCATTTAAGACCGCACTAACTTCAATGGCATTATCGTAATATTGCTTTAAGCACAAGATGACAATGTCATTGAATAATAAAGCATAAGGACAAGGAACCACATCATCATTAGTTGGACATGCATGCACTTATGGCTAATGTGTCAATCATTTATTTCTACCACCGCCTGATTTGACACGTTGGAAGTTGTACGTACGTTCATACTATAGATCATGCTTTTTTTGTGCAATATAACTAATTATGCTTAAAACTAGTTGTTGTGAAATTTAATGCTTAAAAGGGTTCAAAAATATTTGTCCATATAATAATCTTGACCTATCAAAGGCAAAATCACATGTAAACACAATTTTCTCTTTTAAAAAAGCAAGTTAATTTTATATTTAATTTACCATTGTATATTACTTCCTCCATTTCAGAAAAATTGTTAAATTTTATTATGGTTAATCGTTTTGGCGTTTGATTAATTTATTTTAACGATATTAATAAATAAATTATTAAAATTATATTATAAAAATTTGGTAATTAAATTTTTATTATATGATTTTATTAAATTATTTACTATTATCGTTTAAGAGTAAATTGTGGTCAAACTCGAAGACAGTTGACCGGTCAAAGTTAAAATGTAACACTTTTTCTGAAATGGAGGGAGTATTACTTAAGATATAGTTTTTTAAGATCCATTTCGTCTCTGATATACCATTGAAAGGATTAAGGCTCGTTTTTCAACCTAAAACTCATTCGATTCGATTCGATTCGATTCGATTCGAAATGCCTTCGCTCAAATTGCCTTCAATTCGATTCATTAAATTCATATTATTATTATTATTATTGTTGTTGTTGTTGTTGTTGTTGTTGTTAATAATAATAATAATATTATTATTATATTATTATTATTAATATTATTTTATCATTTATTTATACACCCGATCTTTTGTACGAGGAAAATAAGAAAATTTATCCAATTGAGTTATTTTCAACTTTTTTTCTTTCTTTTAATAATGACTTTTAGTAGATCAATGAAATAAAGAGTATATAGTTACAATTTGAACTAACAAAAAATCTACATGTTCAAAAACTCCAAAACAAGTTAAACCAAACCAAAAATCGGACCAAACTTTATAAAAATAATATTATATATCACAAATATTGAAAAATGGCATTTATTCCTCTATATTATCTTCCTCGGGCTCTATTTTATCTTCCTCGGGCTCTATATTGCCTGGAATAGAGCGCCAAATTCTCAATGTCATCTCCTTGCGCACCCTGTTCATCGTTTCTTTCCTTGTCGGGTTCAATAAATCATTATCCACTCCACCTTGAACATTGATATCATGTTGCAAAATTGGTATTTCAAGTTTACATGCATAAAATTATGCAGTGAAGGTAGCAACAATCACGTATATTTGATATGTGTCTTCCATTTGAGGCATCGAAAAAGTACCTTCCACGCGGTTGGTTTTAAAGTTTGTTATACAATAATAAATAAAATGTAAAATGACGAAAAAAGAGTAGGAAGAATGAGAAAGATGACAAAAATAATATATTTTTTAATTGTGATTATATATACCATCATATAATTGTTATTATTATTACACAATAATTTCTTGATTCGATTCGATTAGTTTGATTTGGGCCGATTCAGATTCGATTCGATTCCATTCATTGATTCGATTCAGTTCATAATTCAAGAATTTCAAATTGAAAATAATGAGCTAACACCCATGTCGGCATGTCAACAAGTATAAATATACATTGTAGATCAGCATATTTTAAACTGAAAAATGACTGAAATCTAATGAGATAAACCGCTTTGGAATATTGTAGGGCCACATTTGTTTAAATCCCTACTTTTACCAATGATCACGCCTTAAGAATAACATGTTAAATTTATCTATAGGTTAATAGAATTACATAATAATGAAAATTATTATTCTATAGATTTTCAGTGTAAGGCTATGTTCTTTTCAAATTGAAATTCTTGAATCAATCGAATCGAATCGAATCAAACGAAATAAATCAAACGAATCAAATCAAACGAATCAAGAAATTACATTTGTCCCATTTTTAATAATAATGAATACTACATCCGGTCCATTAATAAATTAAAGGAGACTTTTTTCGGACGCCGTTGATCAGAATTATCAAATTACGACAAAAGAATATAATAAAATTATATTATAAAAATATATTAAGTATATTTGACTAACATAACTTTGTTTTATACTTTTTTGTGCGTAATTTGTAGAGTTTGGTTTGACTTTAGTTTGGTATAACTTGTTTTTTATTTATTAAGTTTGAGAAAAAACTCAACAGATGCTTCGAAGTTTCTACTTGTTCTAATATCTTCCAATAAAAGAACATGTCGATTTTTTGTTAGAGATGTACGTACAAAGTATGTGAACCAGTTTGAATGGTACTCTCAGGTTCCTGTAGTTTATCATCTTAACTCAACTTTTACGGTAGAAAAGAAGGGTAATTCGAATCGTAACTATACTTTTTATTTCATTGATATACTAAAAGTCGTGTTAAAAAGAAAGAAAGAAAAAGGTTGAAAATATCTCAATTGGATAAATTTTCTTATTTTCCTCATACAAAAGATGGGCTGTGTAAATAAATGATAAAATATTAATAATAATAATAATAATAATTTAATGAACTTAAGAGAGCTGAACTGAAGAAAGTGAATCAAGAGAGTCGAATCAAGACGAGTGAATCGAATCGAACTTAACTTAACTGAACGAGTTTTCAGTTGAAAAGAACAGAGCCTAACTATTGTAATAGAATTATGAGGGTATATAATTATGGAAATCGGTAAGATAAATGATTAGATGTATAATTGTACTAAATAAAAAAGGTTGGTGATAATGTCAAACAAAATTTCTAGTGCCAAGTATTGAAGTATTAATATATATGACTAGATTTCACACCTCTCTACAAGTTCGAGCTTTTAGATGAGATGGAATTCTATCATGGTATCAGAGCCTCTGGCTCACGCCCAACCTGGGTTCGAATCTCCACGGAGACAAACTTCGCCCCATATTAAATTTCCACTCGAATGGCCTCCCCAAAGAGGTTGAAATCGGCCACGCGTGCGGGGAAGTATTGGAGTATTAATATAATATATGACTAGATTCCACACTTCTCTACAAGTTCGAGCTTTTAGATAAGATGGAATTCTATCACCACGGAAATTTTTAATTTTATTGTGAACGTGTAACTTTTTTGTAACACATATTGATTCCACAAAAAAATAAAAATGCTCTAACATTGTCGACATCCAAATAAACAATGTCTCAGTGTAGTAATCAGTAAAATATTTAATAAACAATAATATATTTTGAGTTATGGAAATAATGCAATTCAACTCGATATTTCATCAAAATATTAATTTAAAACAAATGCATCAAAATGAATTTCATATAAGTCTTATAAAGATGTACTGTTGGTCGTGCCCTTAAAAACTTGATTAGCAGACGCGTCAACATTGGAATAAGAATTATATATACTTAAAATATTTAAGCAAACACCAAAGATATCAAATAAATTTATTCTTGTCATAGGAAATAATAAACGAATCTATATATATGATAAAAGTGATAGTCTAAATGAAAGCAGAGCTATACCACATATGCAAAAAGCTGATGAGGCAAATTCCCTCCAAAATTAAATGGTTTTTAATTCATCAATATTTGAAGAAGGAAAGTTTATCTCTTTGCAAGTTAATCAATAATTAGTTGTTAAAGCCCCCTATTTTTATGGCTCTACTAGGTTAAATTATATCCGAACGTCTGCCATGATGTTTGAATTTAAATTTCCGAAGCCCCCTATTTTTATGGCTCTAAAATTATATCCGTACTTCCGCCATGATGTTTGTTAGGATCCAATACTTAAATTTAAATTTCCGAAGCCCCCTATGGCTCAACTAGGTTTAATTCCATGTTGTTTGTTAGGATCCAATATTTGAATTTAAATTTCCGGTGAAATAGCATAGTACGTTTGTTTACCTACTTTCTATATAGGTCCTATCTCGATTTACTAAATTTACGTCACAGTCATGCCTAGCACAGCAGGTTCGATGAGTCTAAATTTACCAGACGATTTGTGGATTACCATTCTTGAAAAACTTTCGTTTCAATCAACGGATGCATGGGCAATAATAACTTCTAGGTTTTTTTATGCTTTGTTTTACTTCATCTTAACATTTGATTGAAATTTGCATTATAACTCATCGTTTTTTATATTTATTAGCTGCCCACGGTTCTATCGGCTGGGAAACACACGGACTGTTCTGAAGAATATACAGATCGAGCCAGATGTAATTGTTCCTCAACCATTGATCGATAGAATGTCTTTGGCAGAAAATCCCGAAGCCGTATTAAGAAAGTCATTGGTAAGAAAATAAACAATGTAAAGTGCCACATATATCAGTAACATGTTCATATCACATAGTGTATTCTTATTTATGATTTTGTTACATTTATACCACAGCAAGCATACTTCGTCGATGGGAATGAATCCGAAGCGTACCAATATATGGAGATGGCTATATCTTTGAAGCACAACGAGGCAAATTATTGCATCAACTATATGAAGCTATTCAGCAAGGAAATACATGTTCGTGATCAAGGTGTCTGTGGATTAGCAGAGCTGAAATCTGATTATCTTGGAGTTCTTTACATTAGCTCTTCTAGATGGTCATTGAAATCTAGACAGTCCAAATTAAAGCTGAAGAATCCATTTGAATTATCGTTAATAAACATTTCCCTTTTCATATTACGGAGAATATTCGTTACTCCATTATTTTACACTATTAAGTCAGATCCTAAGTATACTTTGTAAAGTCAAATATCACCTAAATTCTAAAACTATACGCGATAGGGAACCATTTGTATTGAGTAACATATCTCAATAATACATGCATGCAACCAGGAAAGATATAAACTTAAGCACATGGAATTGAAAGGCAAAGACGAGTAATTTAAGAGGAATACTTGTTTTACCTGTCTTCCGAGGTCCTGGAACCGAGAACGCTACAATAAAAACTAAGTTATAATACAAACCACTGATGTCCTATCGAATTACATTCTACAGTATGTTACGAACTCGGTCCCGAGTATGCAGTCTTCCTCCTGCCCAGATTTCCTTCCGTTTTAAATTCCATTTTCTGTGTTCGACTCTGTTCAGCCAAATCTGATTTTCAGTTGCAAATGTTCATTCAATTTCAAAATGTGTTTTTACTTGAGAAATCAGCAAAATATTAAGATGAATTATTAAGAAGAATTACTAAGATGAATAATACCTTATGAAATATTATAATTATATCCTTATTCAATGTCTTTTTGGAATAGTCCCATAAATCTAATCTATCTACAAAATTCTGGCTTACCTTTTCGACTGATTACCCGATCTGAAATCTTTCTTTTTGCTGATTTGTGTCCCCAGTTTACCTACAACATTTTATATACCCTCAATCAACAATCCATCTAAAAAAGACACAGTACATTATATGGTTTGACCATAATTAAAATGTAAACCAAATTTTGTTGGCACTGTACTATCGTATCACCATTGAAGGACATCACCAATGGTAATTTTTTATTTTATATCAATTTGTACGTTTTGTGTGAATTTATGCATATATAAAAGCTCTTTTAACGATATTATTTGTATCAGTGTTGAGATCAGGCATAATAACTCGCATATAATTGAATGAAAACCTTAGTAATTTTACAAAAAGACATTATTTTAGGATGCTTATTTTGTTTTACATTGATTCAGAACATATATAAAGTTGTATATGGAATTGTATAAAGTATTATGTACCTTAGAGATTAGTATAGAAACATATTCGATCTGTTCAAGTTTAGTTTATACAAAATCATCAGAAGAAGTTTCACATGGTTGATAAGATGCATGTAATTCCAAGCTGTTTATTTATATTAAGTCCTGAGATTATTATGCATGTGAGATTAGTCGAAGAATTGTTCATATATACAATAAACCCACATAAAAACAGAAAGATACGAATAAATCTGTTCAAGAATTTACCAGATCTGAAATGCGAAGTTAATTTCTTTCTTAGCTAATCTTTAACCCGTCTTCATCTACTTTCAAATATCCATATCTGCAATAACATTAATAAGAAAATATTTGAAGTCTGATTTTATTAATTAAATGAAAATGCAACTGCAGTTTATTTATATAAAGTCCTTAGATTATTATGCATGTGAGATTATTCGAAGAAGGGTTCATATATACAATAAATCCACATAAAATCAGAAAGATACTTTCGGATCTGTTCAAGAATTTACCAGATCTGATATGTTCAGTTAATTTCTGGCCGAGAAAATCTTTAACAAGTCTTCATTTACTTTCAAACATCCAGATCTGCAATAACATAAATAAGAAACAACGTTAGATTTGCATCCGGGGTGATAGAAATAATAACAGTATAGTAGAAAATGATGCAAGTACTGAACACGAAGAAAGGAACAGTGGAAAGTACAAACAATGAGGCATTTGAAGGAAAACAGAGCTCCCCGTTTCATTTTCTGAGTCGATTGGACAGAAATTGGAGATGAAGAGCATATCCAAATCGATATTTTCTCTACCGTACAAAGAAACAACACATCTGCAATCGTTCATAAAAGAAACGAAATCAAAGCCTAACACATCATAAAAATTCGAAAGTAACAATCATAAAAAAATTCAAAGTCGATCTTAAAAGCTTACCCCAATCCTTCATATTGATCCGGTTTGTATCCCCCATCTTCGAAAACAAAGAATCAAGTAGCTAAAAAGCTGTAAAAACATCTTTCGAATTGTTTATAATACACCAAATATTTTCAAGTATCGGTAAGAATGGGACAAATTATTAGGAAGAATCGAGAGTTGTTCTCGGGGCATTGTATATATCGGACAATGGCAGATGTTATGAGAGGAAATATGGTTGTTGTTATAGAGAGAGAAACTTTGGGTGGGTACTGATAGATAGAAAAAATGTAGAGTAGTGGATTCTAGGGTTTATAGCGTTTTATTTCAGAGGTCGGTTATTTGGGCTTTCAGGCCCAGTTCTTTTGTACTCAGGCATGTAGTAGTTGTAGGCAACCCAAATCCATATACTACTTCATTTATCGAGAATATTGAAAGAAATTATAAGAATGAATCCAGCTAAATTAGGGATCTCTTTGGTTGCTTAAAACTAATGTTATTGTTAGATTATGAATTATTAAATTGAATTGTTGTTACCGAACAGACCTTCTTTTCTTAAGATTAGAGAAGAATCCGTAATATGCTACCTGTTGAGTATTAGTAAGATAAGAAAGATGCTGGAATTAGTGCAATATGTCTTATAATCCAGCTAATAAGTGATGTTCTACCTTACACTTCTCTGTTGCTTATGATTGATACAAGTTAGTACTTTACACAGTTTAATGATTTTTTTTATATTTGTGTAGTGATGGACGGTAGACGTCCTAAGTCTTCAAACTATAGCGATCCAGATAAACATTTTAATGTTGCACAAACTTCGTCTGGAAAAAGAACAAGGTTTCTAAACAGTCCGAGTACACCATTTCCGTTGAATGATATTACTAATGGTAGTATTCTATTGAATTTAAATATATTTTATATTTAATACATATTCCATTATATGTATGTGAAATATATAATATTATTTTATTTGTTTTGTTTGTCATGATCGATCAAGTTAATAATGAAAATGGTACAAGCTTTAAAAAGAACCGAGCATCGTATCAATCCTTACAGCCTCAAGAACCGGATCAAAATGGTAATGCAATATCCCAGGGCCGCCGTACTATCGTATCACCATTGAAGGACATCACCAATGGTAATTTTTATTTTATATCAATTTGTACGTTTTGTGTGAATTTATGCGTATATAAAAGCTCTTTTAACGATATTATTTGTATCAGTGTTGAGCTCAGGCCAAACCATTACAAATAGCAACACGTCGTCAAAATTAGTTTTAACTACACCAAATGTTGGTCTATCTAAATTTACTGTACCGATGTGCGATATCCACGACCAAGGAAGCATTCCATTGAGCTGTGTTACAGATGGTATAATTTTTTGTTGCTTTTTAATTTTTGTATAATTATATATTTTTTAATAGTGTTAGTATGTTTGATTATACAAATATCATTATAGTGCATGGACACCGGTACATCACTCCTGGAGTTATCAACGACGTTCCTGAGAGCTCTACATCTGTTAGACCCGGTAAGCAACTAACTATTGGTCGGGATGTCCTACATCAAGTTACAAAGCAAATTTCCATGGATATTTCATCGCCAGATTTGGAGCAGTCATCAAGTAAGTTGAAATGATGTATTAATAATCCGTTTATGCCCTCACATGAAATTTGTTCTAATTATATTCGCACATTTATATATTCTACCTAGGGAATATGAATGAAGATTACAAGGTTGTTACGAGGTTCAATAAAATGAACCGGAGATTTACTCTAACAATGAGACGGCATCTCAAGTCAAATCCGTTTGATTATTTCATGTACCATGAAGATTCCAGAGGATATAGTAAGTATATTGATTTTTTATTTTTTATTTTTTTATTTGATCAGGTGATTACATCTATATATTTTGTACTGATGGGATGAAGGGTCTTCAAATATACCTAACAAGCGCATTTTTTTAAGATTCAGAAATTCCAGTGCCTCTTAATGTCGAACAATCAATACCACTTGCGGATAAGCATATAGAACATCTACTCGATAAATATACCCAAAATTTGCAAAGGGTTCTTCCCGAAGAGCCCTCAAGTGCTGAGAAAAATAAGAATTTACGAAAGAGAGCAACGAAAGCAAGATAAGACAAGAAGGATATGATTGCTCGAAGGAATATTGGCATCTCAGTAGTAGGTAATCATCTATTACCATGGTTATGTATATTTGCAGACACACGCACACACACACACAGATATATATAGATATATATATATATATATATATATATATATATATATATATATATATATATATATTCTTTATTAATCATATTTATTATTATGATGGTGGAGAATATCAAGATATGGGTGATGCTACATATGGCTGTAATTTTTGTGCACTTATGTGGTTCGACGAGGATAAAAATTCTCCATTGAGCAATCCAGAATTTGGTTTGTGTTGTAGCCGTGGCAAAATACAGTTACCTACTCTCAGGCAACCTCCGCGTCTCCTAAGTGATCTTTTGCAAAATAGGCATATTAAGAGTAGAAATTATATTGAGCACATAAGAGCTTACAACATGATGTATGCATTTACTTCGATGGGTGGTATACAAGACAATTCAGTCAACAATGGGAGTGGTCCTTATACATACAGGCTTGGCGGAAATAATTATCATAGGCTTGGTAGTTTGTTGCCAGATGAAGGTGAAACTCCTAAATTTTCTCAGCTTTATATGTACTGCGGAGAGGATGAAACTAAAGATAGAATTGATGCTGTTCGGTATGATATCTCTACTTCATGCAATGTTATTGATTTAGTTAATTCTATATATACATTTTGATTACAATATGCATATAAGTTAATAGCTCATGTTGAGGAAAAAAAATTATTTGCAGATCAAAAAGTACTGCTGTTGTAGATCCATCTATTGTTGATGATCTAAAAGACATGATAGATGCGGAAAATCCAATTGCCAAAAATTTTCGTATGGCTGCCGATCGTTTCAAGGAGAGTGCTGACATGAATGTGAAACTATGTCTTATTGGAAGGAGATCACGTGAAGGATGGATGTACAATCTACCAACATGTTCTGAATTCGTAGCTGCATTAATTGTTGGTATGTTTGCTCTAATGCCAATCTTCGTTAGATAATATCGTGATATAAACATGTATCTGCTATTTCTATATTATAAATTAACTAACTTTATAACTTTACTTATGCAGGTAACGATGAGTATGACATGGATCCCCGTGATATTATTCTCGAGCCTAAACAAGGAGATTTTAAGAGGATTTCTAAATTTCATCCGAGCTACCTTCCAATGCAATATCCCCTACTTTTCCCATATGGTGAAGATGGATATCATACGGAGATTATGCACACTGATAAGTCAAAAGTGTTAGGCACAAGGTTACTATCAAGGAGTTTTTGTCTTTTTGGATTTTTGATCGTGCCAATGAAGCACAAACCATACTACTCAGTAGGAAATTGTTCCAGCAGTTCATAGTAGATGCTTACATGATGATGGAATCTCAAAGGTTTTCATTCGTGATGAGGAACCAACCATTATTGAGATCTGATAACTATAAGTCCCTTGATGATGCCATAAGAACAGGTGATATAGATCCAAATGATCTTACCAGAAATGTTGGTAAACGATTTGTGTTGCCATCTTCTTTTGTTGGAGGTCCCAGATATATGGTTCAGAACTTCCAAGATACAATGGACATCTGCAAGAGTATAGGCTATCCTGAACTCTTCATCACTTTCACATGCAATCCGAAATGGCCTGAGATCACACGTTGGGTGGAGTCTAAGGGTTTGCGTCCCGAGGTAGACCTGATGTATTGAGTCGCATCTTCAAGATGAAGTTGGATCAACTAATAAAGGATTTGAAAACATAAAATGTCTTTGGAAAGGCCATAGGAGGTAATCACTCATCATAGAACTAATTTTTGCCTTCTGTTTTCATAGCATGTTATTTTTTAATTAATTTGTAATTATTATTTATTGTTTTAATATTTTGGATTTCGTAGGCGTGTACACCATTGAGTTTCAGAAACGTGGTCTCCCACATGCACATATTCTTCTCTGGGTAGATTGAGGGGACAGAAACATGTCAGGAGATGCTATAGATGAGTTCATATCCGCTGAGATACCTGACAAGGAACTTAACCCGGAGTTGTACAAGGTCGTATCTGAGTACATGGTACATGGTCCGTGCGGTCCATTGAATCCAACCTCACCGTGCATGCATGATGGGAAGAAATGCTCTAAGAAATTCCCAAAATCTTTTAATGAACGTACCATATTTGACGGCAATGGCTACCCGGTATACAAGAGGCGTGATACAGGTGCCACAATTGAGAAGAACGGGGAGCTTATTGATAATAGGTACATTTAGTCATAAATTATTTAATTTAAATAATCAATCTCATTATACTGTTATTGTTTAACCATTTTTTATTTTTGTTTTTATATCAACACGACTAAGTTCATTTGATATAATTCCACAGGTTCATCGTACCACATAATCCCTTTCTATTGATGAAGTACCAGACACACATTAATGTTGAATGGTGCAATAAGTCCAATTCAATAAAATATCTCTTCAAGTACGTCAACAAAGGGGTGGATAGGATAGGTGCCAATATAACTGTGGATAATGAGGTGAAGGATTATGTCGATCGTATGTATCTCGCATGTGAAGCCGTCTGCGTATTATGGGATATGATATTCATTACAGAGACTCATTTAACGTTTATCCTTTCATATGGAGGGAGAACAGTCAGTCACATTTAAGGATGGTGACCTAATAACTGACCTGCTTGAAAAACATACAGTTTCCGAGATAAAATTCCTAAAATGGATGGAGTTCAACAAACATAATCCTGAAGCACGTCAGTACCTGTATGTTGAGTTCCCTAAACATTACGTGTGGGATTCTAGACTGAAGGTTTGGAGAGATAGGAAGCAGTTCAACAACAAAGTTTGATTTAATTTATCACGCCCCAATTAAGACCGGGTCCTCTTTATTACATGAGGATAATGTTGAATCATATTAGGGTGCTACTTGCTTGAGGATCCGCGACGATTGATGGTGTTGTTCATGCAACTTACCGCGATGCATGTTTTGCTTGGGCTTGCTCGATGACGCACAAGGAGTACATTTATGCTATATAGAAGCCGCTGGGGATCTGGACGTTTCCTTTGACATTTGTTCGCTATTCTGCTTTAGTCTGATAGTATGTCAAGGCCTCTGCATGTATGGGAAAGCTCATGGGAGTTTTTATCGGATGACATCCAGTATATGATGCGTAGGAAATTGAAAAATCCCGGTATGAAATTTTAATTATTTATTTAAATTAATATCTCTGACATATTGTTCATTTATTGTCACCCATCATATTTAAACATCATCCCTCATTTATTAAATGTAGAACTGGAGCTTAGTGAAGAACAATTGAAGAATTTCGCTCTTGCTGAGATTGAAAGTTTACTCGCAAGGAATGGATTTAGCTTGAGTGGTATCAAGGTATGCCCATGCCGCATAATGCAACAATTAATAATGGCATGAATAATTTGATTGTTGAGGAAATGTCATATGATGTTGATGAGATGATCGAAAGACAATCGCTCATATCCATGTCTCACTAATGAGCAGAGGTCTGTATACCATACTATTATGGATGTCGTTAATTCTGGTAATGGTGGAGTTTTTTTCCTATACGGTTATGGTGGTACGGGAAAAACATTCTTATGGAATACATTATGTTCTGCGTTACGTGGTAGACGTGACATAGTTCTACCAGTTGCATCGAGTGGCATAGCTTCTCTTCTTCCAACCGCATGACCCATTCAAGATTCAAGATTCCATTGCAAGTCGCATTTAGACTACCGTATGTAGTAGAATTACACCTGGAAGCGAATTAACAGAACTGTTGAAAAATACCAAGTTGATCATTTGGGATGAAGCTCCCATGACCAATAGGTTTTGCTTTGAGGCACTTGATCGCAGTCTAAATGATGTAATGAGAGGTCCCCATGGCAGTGAGTTGAACAAGCTATTTGGTGGATTGGTTGTCGTATTTGGTGGGGATTTCAGACAAATCTTGCCGGTAATACCAAAGGGAAGTAGGCAGGATATAGTACACGCCTCTCTCTGCTCATCTAAGAAGCTTTGGAGTTCATGTCGTGTACTTAAACTTACAAAGAACATGCGTCTGCAGGTATTATCCTACATTTCATAGTAATTTTCATTTATATTCAAATTAATGCAATTTAAAGACTATAGTATTTATTTATATTATATTCTGCACTAATAATGTTATTTCTAATCAGTCTGGCAGCTCACCATCCGAGAATGAGACAATAAAAGAGTTTGCGGAGTGGCTTTTGAAAGTTGGAGATGGTGAAATTGGTGGTGATAATGATGGTGAGGTAGAATTCAAGATACCCGAAGACATGTTGATCCGTTCTAGCGGTGCACCAATTGACGCGATCGTTAAGAGTACATAGCCAAACTTATTATCCCATGTCAGTGATGGTAGGTATTTTCAAGATAGAGCTATTCTTGCTCCTATTAATGAGATCGTACACAAGGTCAATGATTATATAATGTCCATTTTACCTGGAGATGCCACCGAGTTCAAGAGTTCAGATGCCATTTGTCCCGATGAAGATGACATCGTAAATAGAGAAGATGTTTACTCCGTTGAGTTCCTAAACACTATTAAGGCATCAGGAATACCAAACCACATAATCCAATTGAAGATCGGCACTCCTATTATGTTCCTTAGGAACATTGACCAGTCCACTGAGCTATGTAACGGTACTAGATTGATTGTCACTGCAATTGGAAAACATGTTCTTGAGGCTAAGACTATACATGGAAAGAATGCTGGAAAGAAGGTTTTCATACCTCGAATGGTACTCACACCTTCCGATCTTACTAAGTTTCCTATTAGATTCCAAAGGAGACAATTTCCTATCTCAGTTTGCTATGCAATGACAATCAACAAGAGTCAGGGACAATCACTTTCTCATGTTAGACTCTACCTTCCAAACTCTGTTTTCAGTCATGGACAACTATATGTGGCATTCTCGAGAGTAACGAGCAAGAAAGGGCTAAAGGTGTTAGCGCTTGATGAGGAAGGTAATCCAACCGATACGACAACCAACGTAGTATACAAGGAGGTGTTTAGCTCTCTTTGAGGTATTTTTTTTTATAACAACTTCAATGTTATATTACAATTTGTTTTATTTAGTTAATTAACTAATGTTTACTATGTTTTATGCAGTTCACGAAGATCCGGATGCTGTTTGAGATTCATTAATTTCAATTATTATTTATAATTGAAAACGATATTCACCTTGAATTTGATTTATTAGTCTCCTGTTTTGCTTTATACGTATGTATCCTACTATCATTCTTCATGAGTTAATTTGATTTATTATTTACAATAAAATGTATTTGACCTTCGATTGCTACTATTTTATTTTACCTTTCGGTTATTAGTATGGAATACTACCTTCATCTATTGTAATAAGTAAACTATATTGAATAGCTAAAATACAAAGCAAGTAGTTAAATGGAATCTATTTATCATTGTCTTTAGCGCAAAAAAATCAAATGAATAAATAAACCATAAATAAATAATTTGAATAGGATCGATGATATTTTATTAGGATTTTCGCGCCAAAATCAACTTAACATTCAAACAAATTATTAAAAACATATATGTAAACTAAACCATTTTTTCACTTCAAGTATATCATTATTCCATACCATATCAATTATAGAAAATAATTCTCCAAGTTTCAAACAAAATCAACCAGATTTTTTCTCATCAATTCATTTGTCAAAGATGCTGGGTCTTTTCTTGTCTCCTTCGCCCTTTTGTTGGCGCTTGAAGTACTTTTGAGCATGGCTTGCTACTTGGGCAGGAGTTCTAGTTATCACCATGTATCTCGAAATACTCTTCCAATCCCCTTTGCCATATTTTTCAAGTCCCTGCAGAAATGACATGTGTTCTTCATCAGTCCATGGTCTTGGTGTTTTAGGCAATTTTTCTCGCACCACTGATGGCTGGTTTTCATACTTTGGCAACTCGACTAGCCCATCTTCAATCGCAGCTATGTTGTTCATCAATAGAATGTAGTGGTTCTCGACTTCATGTGATGTCTTGGTTCCAAGCTCTGCCGCAATTCGCTCCCATCGATTGCTACAATCTTCAGTGAATTCAACGAGATAGTTCTCAAATTTCTTGTTTTCCTCCCTACAGAACTTGAACCACTACCACTCAAGTTAGTATTGGTAAACATTTCCAGTTTTCTTTGCCAGTAACACCAACGGTACGTATATTTATACTATGCATCAAAGTATTGTTGGTTTAGTTAAGTCAAATAATAGTTATTATGTAATTATCAAAAAGCATGGATAATTTCCCTTTTACAACATATAAAATCTTAGTGTACTTGCATGAGATTAAATTAAGTATGGTTGTTTTTTTTATAAGGAAATATTGTATACTAGGTAGGGAAAATAAAGTTAGTTCTACTGCATCATGAATTTGATATAGAGATGTTTCTCTCTTTGGAAGATTATCATTTGTATTATTAGGAAGTGAAATATTATACTTTATTACTTACATATTAATCAACTGTGTGAATGGGACAACTAAGCCTTAGTATACCCATTTTATTGTCTATTTCATTTTCAAGGGACTAAGTAATAAAAAATTATTTGAATTATCAAGTTAAGTTATCATGAGTTTGAGAGTTTTAATGGATCTTGGATAAAAACCAAATCAAGTAAATAACTTGAGGTTGCTCTAAAGGGTGATTCGAATGCTAATTAAGGACAACATGTCGGCTTAATATAGTCATTGTTTCATACCGGTGCAGGGATACATGAAATAAGTAAAAATATGATCACTAGCTTTGTGCAAAAAAAATTAAAAAAAATATATATATATATATATATATATATATATATATATATATATATATATATATATATATATATATATATATATATATATATTTATATATTAACGAATAATACGTAATGGGATAAAGAATACCGCATCATGTATTTTGCATAAAAACTTACATAAACATACAAACATGTATTTGGGAAGATTATATTTGGATAATTTTAATATGTCCAGTAAAAATAAGCGGATAAACAAAATATAGTAAATAACTTGAGATACTTCAAATGAGATACGTATATTAAAGTCAACATGTCGATTTAACGTAGTAAATATTTCATATCTATGCAGAGTAATGATATGCTCAAATTAGTACTTATTTAAAAAGTAAAAAAGTAACTGCAGAGTTGTGTAACAAGCTTAAACTACGAAATTGTTCTCAAAGAGTTAACAAAGCAACCTAGCGTTTGAGAGTGCAAAAACATAAGTGTTTGCGCAATAATATCGAGTGATTTGTGATTTTTGCGTAAGAAATTAAACTAAAGTAAACAAAAAAAGAGTTTCATAATAAACGATGGAAAAACAATGAATGCAATAGCAATTTAGGTAAATCATGCGCGTGTTTAGCCAATCGTTCGTATGCTCGTTGTCACAGTTATTTGTCCAGAAACTGCGAATTCAACCTAAACCAATACATTTTCGAATATTTTGAACTAGAGAACTTATTCGATTGTCAGACGAATAATTATTAACCTAGCGATTTGAAGATCTTGAACTAGAGAATTGAATTCTACGCGTTTTACGAAAGTTTTAGACTAGCTTAACGCACACGAATGAATTGATGGTTTTGGAACCCTCGAACAATTAATCCTATATCACTATACCGCATTCATTACGTGATTAGCTACTCATAATTGATGCAACAATATATGAATAAGGCATAAGATTGATAGAAGAAATCAAGAACGAATCAATGCCAAGAAAATATATATATTAATGAAGATTTCTAACCTCTGAATCCTAATTCATTTATATCGTACGCGATTACAATCAACTAAGATGAATCTCAAGTCTAAGACCAAAAACTAGGGATCTTGAGTGAGGGAAAAAACTAAATAGAATATGAAAGAATATGTTCAAAATCGTCCTAAGTCGAATATTACAAGGCTGGAAAAACCGACTTGTCGCGACAAGAAATAAAACTTGTCGCTACAAGTCACATGCCAGACATGAACTCTTTGTCGGCCTTGTCACGACAAGTCTCTTTTGCAGGTCTTCCTTGAGCTCTATGCAATTTTTGTCGCGACAAGTTTGAAAACGTGTCGCAACAAGTCCTTCAAATCCCAAAATCCCCGTTTTGGCTTGGAATCAAACTTGGGGCCTTCAATTTGGAGTTTTTAGCCTTTATTGTCGAATACGACCTTGAAATACGTCGTTTTCCTCCGGTTTCCACTTAAAAACGCACGAACCTGTACATCACAACAAAAATACGAAAACATGTAAAACGCACAAGAAACACAAAAAATGCAAATAGAGACTAACAAAAGGTGGTTAAAAAGGTAAGATGAGACTCTAATATCGTCTCATCAAGTAAATATTAAATAAGTAAAATTTAATTAAATGTTCCTATATAAAAGGAAAAAAAATCAATCCTCCAAATATTACCCTCCTTCTCATGCACTTAGGCTCGTTTTTTCAATCAAATTTCGAATCAATTGAATCGAATCGAATCAATTGTAGTATAAAATATAACCAAGGTAATCGAATCGAATCGAATCTGAATCGAATCGAATCGAATGAAGTTTTCAAATAATAAAGCCTTAGTATGTGAAGAAACGAGTAAAGAGAAAATTGACCAAATCTAACTCTGTGTCATCAACTGAATAATCGAATTGAATTACAAGCCAAACTCCATTGATGATTATCGAGAAGGAGAAAATAATGAGAATGAAAAGTAAGTGAAAAATACAAAGGAACGACACTATTTATACCTAACTAATTTTCTAACTGTCAGCATACAACTATATACTATAGCACCCAGTACAATAGCCAAAAGTCCATTTCAGCGCACTTTCTCCTCACTCGTTCGCGAACCGGGAGACATCCTAGTTGGTCACCCATCACAAGATTGCTCCAAAGCAAGCACGTTTAACTCTGGAGTTCTCATGAATGGCTTTCCGAAAAGAAAATTGCACCTTGTTGGTATGAGTAGCGGTCTCGATCCCTTTAAACTCTTTGGACTTGACTTGAAACTTTGGGGCGTTACATTCACCCCTCTTGAATTGTGCGACGTCCCCATCGCACCTTAGTCCGGCCAACCATCCACCCCTTGTGAGTTTTGGGTTGGCACGGCTTTGATATCATTTGTAACGACCCGACTACTAATCGATCGAGCCCCGACCCTTTGGGCCGACGCGGTTACTCATGGGCAGTTCTCCGGGTGATATATGTTGGGCCCACTCTACCAACGTATGTCATTTCCCGCGCAATTTGTCCGAACCGGGAGACTCTCAGTTGGTCACCCATCATAAGATCGCTTCCAGCAAGACGCTTAACTCCTAATTTTATGTGAATTCTAAAATAAAGCGCACTTTGTTGGATGTAGTAGATTTTCAATCCTTTAAACTTTTTGGATTTAACTTGAAATTTTAGCTGCTACATTTTACATGTTTTCGTGGTGTAGATAGTCTTAGAACTTAGAAGAAGTGGAAAAATGTGTGCAATTACTAATTAAAGTAAGATGGTATAGACGTATAGTTGATTTATTATAATGTTTAAATTGGATTTGTAATTGTAATTTAGGTGAGTAGTGTACCAATTCTTTCACGGTTACATGTTTTGAAGATTTAAGGTGTGGCTAATCATTAGGCCCGCGCCCGACAGACTCAAACTTTTGCCAAACAATTTACCATGCTCATGTATCGTCCTAGCTTTTATTAATTAATCAAGTCGTAATCAATTAAAGTCTATCCCGACTATGTTTTACAAGCAAGCCTCATTTAGTCGACAACTCATCTAATTTCAAAGAGTGGGACTAGTAGTTCTTTATCCTCGACTAATTTCTTTTTTCTCTAAAGTGGTGCAATGTCTCGTGGAACCTATTTTCAGTCTTACAGGATTCGGAGTATTTAATGAATAAGGTTTATATTAAGCATGTTGGGCCCGGATCGATTAGGCTATCAATTAACCAATCAACCTAAACTCTCTTAGGTAATATACATAGCTTAGCACATTAGACTATGTGTTCTACTAGACCAACTCTAAATCTATAAGATCACATTGCTAAAGAGCATAAGCAACTTTTATATATTCAAACAGAGTAGAGCAACCAAACACAAGAATACAATGGCTACATATCGACGAACTCCTGCAATCTAAGAGAGTAAGAGACGCATACTATCGAAAACCAAGAGTACACTTAAGTACTCAGACTACCTAATCTATGCATCTACCATGAACACTACGTTCTACTATAAACTAGTAACGTCGATATATAAAATTATAAGGGTGTTGAGGCATAACCTCTACAAAAGACCAATGAGCCCTAGCCCATAAATCATATTTCTAGAATATTCCTTACATTGTAATACTATACTACTAGATTTCTTCCTAACTAAGTAGTTTAACATTTAAGCATAACCATAATTAATACTTCCCCGTCTCAACACAAGCTTCCTAAAGTTTTATTATATAATTTAATTGAACATTTTACATTTTCGGTTTGAGATTAACCAGAATAAAAGTTGGCATTTGCCATCAAAAAGTTAAAGTTTGAAAGCTTATGGCGGAGGAAGTATTAATTAATATAAATAACTAGATAAACAATAAATTTGAGGATCTCAGTTTCTTTAATTCCACGTAGGATTACCTACGTTTCTTGCCAAAGCCGGCTCCTAACATAGTACTTTCAAATAAAAAATAAAATGCTAGAATCCCCTCCAAAAGAATCAATCATAGTGAACTTGGTTTAATGCTATATCTGAAATATTTGTGGTAGTTTTATCCACGTGAGATGGAAAATTAGATAATGATCTAACCCTCTAAGTCTCTAAGTGAATCAATGAGCCCTACATGTGCGACTCACAATAAGAGAGACCATGGTAACTATACTATTCTTTTTATTAGAGCAATAAACCTGGAAAATATGCTTGAATTGTTGGGTACTAAATGGAATTTAGCAATTCCAGTTGAGTTTTAGAGAAATTAAAAGAGATGGACAAACATTACGGTTATATAAAAAACATTAGAGGTTTTACGAATAACATCGGTGATATACACATATATAAAATATTATATAAAATGTACACTCATAAAACATTACTAATATTGTTCAAAACATTATAAATATACCTAATAACATCAATTTGTATCTCATGTATTAATAAAATACATGTATCTTTCAAAATTTTATGTACTCCCTCCGTCCCGGTGAAGCTGTCCATGTTACCGTTCATGCACACGTTTTAAGTAGAGTAATATTATAACGCTATATAGTTTATGGCGCTTTTTTACGACTTTTATCGATAATGGCTTGATTGCTTAAGATATTTTTGACATTTTAAGAAGAGCGATATAAAATTATATAATCGTTCTAAATTCAAAAGAAACGAAACAGCATAATTCTACGGACGCTCAAAACGATAAAAGTTTGACAACTTCTACGACGGCGAGATGATTTAAGCCAAACAATGCGCGACTGGTTCGCCGCCGGCCGAATTAATACAGAAACCCAAAAGATCTACTACTAAAGATGACGTGTCCCAACAACCACCGTCAACCGATCACAATTTTCTTAAGGTTTTATCGTGGCATAGCACATAACAGCTCTGAATCGAAACAGACCTAGAAATAAAATAAAATAAATCAATCAGAAAGGTCGTCGGTATGACTTGGTTCCGAGTCAGTATACATCACACTATTATCTAAATCCATCCTTATCTTACTCACCACGCGCTTTCTCCTCATTTCCTTCATGCCTCTCCATCACGCGCGTGTTTAAGGTAATTGCAGACCACTAGTTGGTTGGTCCAGAGATTGAAACACACGCGATTGAAATGGGCTGTACGATTGTGAAGGTTGATGACGAACCTTCTTTGGAATCTAAACTGGCAAATTTTCAGTTAAGGACAGATACAGAATTTCAGTTGAGGACTCGAAACCGCGAAATTCTCAGATAAGGACTTTTTGAAATAACTATAAATACCATCCTTTTTCTTCAGTTTTATACACCCAGCCAAAGATACATTATTATCCTTTAAAGCCCTCTCTAAACTCTAGTCTTCTGTATTCTTAAAAAAAAAAAAACTATAGTCTTCTGTTATTATTCTGTTGCGAAAATGACGATCCTCATTGAACAGCCCGACCTAGGTAATTCTTTTAAAATGTAACCTGACCTGACCTGAACTGAAAGAAATTTGCCTTTCATTTTATTTTCTTACCGTGTTAATTGATGTTCATAGGTTCGCAAGTGGTGGACAAGAAATTTCCATGTAATGAAAATGAACTGGTTTTGGATGGTGGGTTTTACACACCAGAATCTGGATTCGATGCCCCTGACATCAACGCTTTTGGAAATTCATTCAGGTTTGCTATTTTCTTCCTTCATGTTACTCATCTTCACGAGGTCTCCTAGATACAAACTCTAGATGGCTTATACTTATCTATACTATCAATAAAATTATACTTTTTTAATATTAAAAAACATTGAGAACATAAACGTTATCGGAGATTTTATTGATAAACTAGATCAAATTATTCAGAGACCGTATGAGTCCCAAGATACTTACTCATATGAATCTTTATGATTTATATTGGAAAATTATTGTTTATTATAACTAATTAATGAAACTTGACAGGTCCTATGATGTTGAGAGCGAGAGGCAGAAATCAGTGGAGGAGTTCTACAAGAATCAACACATTAATCAGACATATGACTTTGTAAGCATGGTTAATTAATTGCTGTTAAAATAGTAGACTCTATGTTAAGGAGTGAATTAAAGGCTGATTATTTCTTAATCTGTGACAAAATAAAGGTGAAGAAAATGAGGGAGGAATATGGAAAACTGGACAGAACAGAGATGAGCATATGGGAATGCTGTGAGCTTCTGAATGAGGTTGTGGATGAAAGTGACCCTGATTTGGATGAGCCACAAATTCAGCACTTGCTGCAATCTGCTGAAGCTATTAGACAAGATTACCCTGATGAAGATTGGTTGCATTTGACTGCCCTTATTCATGGTATGCACATTTTAAATGAGTTTTAAAAGTCGCTGTTGAATTGTTTTGTGCCAAGATTTAATGAACTGATTACGTTTTGTGCTTGAATTTGACAGATCTGGGAAAGGTACTACTTCTTCCTAGCTTTGGGGAGCTCCCTCAATGGGCTGTTGTTGGTAAGTAATTTACTATCAAAGCAGACCTGACTTTACTACGGAACCGGAAAGACCACAATGTAAACTATGTGAATATGCCAAGTACATGTTTCGAAGAAATATAATAATTTTTCCAATAATTTAATTAGTTCAAGTCCTTATACAAGGTCATCTGTAGGTGCAGATTCAGAGTCAGAAATATTAGTAAATTTAGAAATTTCAAGGATAATACTCGTACATTATTTATGAACGATAAGGGCTGCGGGCTGGCCGCCTTGATTTTCAAATTTGGATATTTTTCTATTCAACTTATGGAAATTTTAGCATTTCGCGACATCTAAATTTCTAAAATGTCATTTTCGCACCCCTTGGATTTCATTCTGCCTGCTCCTGTATGGCTGTATAGGCAGATCCATTTTTGGGCGGCGGAGTCATTTTAAAGCTACCAAGATACTTGTGCATATAACAAATCACCCCATGAATGTAACAAAATAACTTATAAAAAAAGGTCTATGTACTAATTTTCTGATCAACTGATGCAGGTGACACATTCCCTCTTGGCTGTGCTTTTGATGATTCCAATATTCACCACAAGGTAATAACTAATACAGTACGTACTAAGTAAAGTTGTTTGTTACATCATGAACTGTTTGTTTTCAAAGAATTTTTTTTTAGGCTTCTTAAACGCAGAACACTTTTTACTAAACGTAAAACACTTTTTTTATATATTGCAAAAGGCCCTTCAATTGATAAAAATATAGAATTAGTCCCATTTTTGGAAAAATTTCTCAAATTATCACATTTTCAAAAATATATAAACGTATATACACTACGGTATCATAACACAACAAAAATCAATGTCGTACAATCATTAGCCATATTATGCCGATAATGAAGAAGTATATTTTTTTAATTTGATATTTATATTGTTTATAATTATTTTATTGCGTTTGTATATTTAAATTAACTAATATTTCACCAAAATTTTAAAAAAAAATAAAAAAAGGACCAAAAACACGCTTAGCCCTCAAGGTCGCTGAACTATTCCGAAATTTCTCACTGCCTAGCAAATTCGAGGGTCGCCAGATTAAAGGTTTGGCAATTTTGAGGACCCAGACGGTTCGTTTCGTAGCCCCACGCCTGCTTGGCATTTGAGGTCTATCGATTAAATTTTGTCCGTTTGAGTTTTTTCGGTTTTTAAGTAATTAAAATATTGTTTTACCGTGTATGATTTGATTAATTTTTTTTTTATAACATTGCTCTTAAATTTTAATTATGTTTGTTTGAAGATCATAATCACCTTCGTGTTCTTCAATTATGTTTGTTTGAAGATTCGAAGACAAAGATGTATGTTAGAGAGTTGAAATGCATAAATAAAAGTGTTTTTGGATAAAATCACCTTCGTGTTTTTCTTTTTAAGTTTTTTCGATTTATTCATTCGGATGATAAAATTAATTCGAATAAACTTGTTTGATGTTTTTTAGGTAAAATAGTAATTTTTTCAAATTATTGAACCATTTTGTAAATTATAATAATAGTGATATTATATGTAATATGTAAAAATTTGTTCTGCTTAAGAAAATTGCTCGCTTAACATTCCTGTTTTTTTAACTGAAATTGAATATTATTATGTTGTTGATTCAATTCAACTTTGTCCTGCAGTACTTCAAGGAGAATCCTGATGTGAACAACCCTGATTACCAAACTAAGAATGGAATTTACGAAGAGGGGTGCGGTCTTGAGAACGTTGTCATGTCATGGGGACACGATGACTACATGTACTTGGTGGCAAAGGAGAATGGAACAACTCTGCCTTCGGCTGCATTGTTCATTATTCGTTACCATTCGTTCTATCCGTTGCACAAAGCTGGAGCTTACACACATTTGATGGACCAGGAAGACAAGGACAACTTGAAGTGGCTTCACGTTTTCAACAAATACGACTTGTATAGCAAGAGCAAGGTTCACGTTGACGTTGAGAAAGTGAAACCATACTACCTCTCCCTCATCGAGAAGGTATACATACATATAGAAGCTATGATTCCGTATTGATAGCTTTCTTTCTTGCTTGCTCTTTACTAATGTGAAGTAAATTTATGATTGCAGTATTTTCCAGCAAAGTTGAGATGGTAAATTGGGACGGGACGACGGGTACTTGTGATGGAGAAGCAACTTGGGGAAACAGATTGATCGCATCACAGTGATCTAGTTTAGTTATAAGAAGAAGACCGTGTTGTTTGTTTTTTCCTTTAAAGACTATCATATCACATATAGAATATGCGATCCTTCTTTTCAGGATCAAATATTGTATTTTACTTTCTGCAGTAAAATTCTTTATAAATCTAATTTCTTATTCCTCTTCCCCAGACCTCTGTCTAAACTGCACATATATCAATTTTACCAAGCTCTAGGCCATATACTGTAAATACTCCCAGATATATGAGAAAAGGGAAAATGACTTCATACATCTCCTTAATCGGCTTATCTTTCTCCCCACTCCCAAGTCCCAATCAGCTCACCGAAAGACCAGAGACCAAAGCCAGGAGAATAGCAATTTTGGAGAGCGCATAAAAGAAATACTTTCATATAAAAGATATATGCTAGATTACATATAAATATACTTCAATAAAATTGAATTATTTGACTCCATCGCTATTAAATTCTTACTTTAAATCCCACAGCCGTTAAACTTTCAGCAATGACCCTCGATACGTCATCATGATGTCATAAATATGGAAAACAATTAAGAAAATCATAAAAAAATTAAATAGCGACTATCTGAGACTCACTAGTGGTGGCGGAACTTTGAGCTCTACCATTGAGCTCCGCCTTTAATGCATAGCATCTATCACTGATTGGGGGCGGAGCGTTCCACCAGGCCTATGGGTCATGGCGTAGACGAAGAGGGGTTTTAAATCTTTTTCTATTTGTCCGGTTTTGTTTTTGTTTTTTTTTATTTTTTAAATTTTCAGAATTTCGGTGCATTTTGATGATTTTAAGTATATTTAACGTTGACATTTTCTACATTTAATAGCCAGGGTGTTTAAAAGTGATTTTTTTATGGAATCCAAATTTATGTATAATTTAACATATATTTAAGAGGTTTCCACATAATATACCCACAGTTTTAAATCAATTTAGCCCCCTACAATAAAAAAAAAATTACATTTAAACACAAACACTACACTACTTTGAAAAGCAATTACAAATTGACAACAAACAAAAACAAAAAAAAAAAAAAAAAAATCCCAATATTTAATTTTATTGAATTTTTTCTTTTTCATTTCTTATCCTCATTTCTTCTTTTATCTCTTTTTTTTATCTTTAATTTTCTCCAACTCTAAACCCAACCACCACCATCCACGGCAGACGCCATTCTGACTAAAGTCCATCTCTATCATATCGAGATAAATAGTTTAGTCAAAGCTGTAAACATGAGCCATTTTAGAATGTAGCAGCTCCCTTTCGTAACTATTTTTAGGTTTTTTTTTTGTAAAAAGTTAAAGTGAATTCATGTCAATTTGTTAATACATAAATGTTAGTGCATGTTTAATTAACATGAATTATTTTTAATCTTTTAATATATAAAAGCCAACTATGTGAAAGAGGTTCTTACATCAAAAATTCTTTACAAATTTACCCTTCTAATTTTGACTAACGGTTACAAAGAATGGATTAGTTTTCTTCTCAAATAAACTAATCAACCAAATATAGGAATATGGGAAACAGATTTAGAATTATGTTTTTAAAGTGATGTTAATTTTGTTCCAATTTTTTCACAAATAATATTTTACTACTATATAAAATCAGAATACTTAATGGGAGGTGACAGATTAAATCAATTTAAGTTAGACCAATTCAATTCATTTTGACATACTATAAAAGAAAACACGACAGTTTTTAAATAACTTATCTGCAGACCGATCTATCAATAAAATCATAGATATTTTTAATCAAAACGTTTATGTTGTTAACAAAATATATATTTTTTGATTATGAAAAACATCAATGTTGACAACATAGACATTTTGATTAATAACATATGTCTCTATATAAGTAAGTGTATATATATACCGCCTCTTAAAATACCTACTCAAAAGAAAATAAAACGGATTTATCAACTAATTATGACATTCAATCTTCTTTTGTTTCATATTTTATAACTTTGACTTTTCTTATTTTAAACGGATATATTTAATAAAATATGATTAACTAATTTTGATTTTCATATATTAATTTAATTATTGCACGTGTAACGTGCACACGTATACTAGTAGAAACTAAGTCCCTTTATTTTTCTTTTATTGAATAAAATCCAATTTTAAAGGTGGCCAACAATGTTGGGTGGCATTGTGGTTTTCAATATTGTTACTGATTTTCCAGTAAGGAATAGTTAATGAAATTCACCCATTCGGGCTTTGGGTTGAGTAATGACACTCTCTAAGCATCTATGTTGGTCCATCGATTTTCTTCAATTTCGTTTTACGATAAGCGAAAGAGAGAGTATTTTAGTCTTCCTGAATGTTTTTTTTATTAACACTACACCATTGTTAGGATTGGTCTACAACAAAATCTAACTCAAACAATCAATATCAAAATGCAAACCAGACGATGTGCAAATTTAATAAATGATCGACATGCAAAGGCAATAAAAACAAAGAAAAAACAGATATATTGATTTACGCAGACACATTGACTAACCACCCTAAAACAAAGTATTGATTTACGCAGTTTGATTGCAAGTACAATAAGTCGTTTCCATAAATAACTCATGGAGCACATAATCATAAACTTTTACACTAAAAAAGATGCAGCTCTACTAATTGAAACACAAAGTAGTTGAACATAGATATATACAACTCTGAGAACATACATTAAGATGTTAGAACTGTTCAATCATGTACTCCGACCCATTATGATATTGATCACATTAATAACTCATGTACTTTAAATTTAATTCCACCGACTTAGCTAATCGAACCACAATTAACTGCATGCTAAAGCAGAAGAGTCCCGTCAGTAAACCTCAAGCTGTTCTCCGAACATTTATCAATACTTGGGACTAATGGCTCAACATATAGATACATCTTTCCATAAGAGCATGTCATTTATTTACCGCAACTGGTTTACTCGTCATACATACCAACCGTGCGCAAGCGAAAGAAAAAAGGCGGGAGAGAAATAAATTTAAACTATAACGATAAATTAAAACAAAAAAATTGAACGAAACTTTTCCTGCATTCTCCAAAATCATTTCGCATGTTGCTACTCATAGCGTTATATGTAAGCATCCCGATGATAAGCTAGATACTTAATTAAAAACCCTAAAAAATCCTCCATGTTAATAATTTGTGTGTGGACACATTAGTAGACCATAGTTTTTGTTGCAGACTTGCAGTAGTAAGTAGTTCAGAATTGAGATTTGACACAATTCCTGGATGGAAATGAAACGAGGAAGCCATGCCCGAACTCCTCGCATTCTCTCCAGTCTCCACCTGTTGACACCAACCAAAAACACAGAGACACATAATCATAATTGTTTTGGGTTGCATACAATTGTCAATTACATTCAAATCTACATACATACCAAATTCATCTTCATCAATCCTAATGCAGTATTTATTACAGCTCATCAAAATCAAAATCAAACTCACAATCCACATTTCTTCATCAACAATTTACCTTCACTGTCATCATGGCCACCCCTAAACACAAAACCACCTTTCCTCTTCCATGCTTCTCTTCTTCTTCTTCTTCTTCTCGTTCTTTCAAATTGCTCTCTCCGGTAATTCTGATTTGCGAAATGATTCGCTTACGCTTGTCTCCTGCGAAGATTTGAGAGGCATTGGTTCTCTGAATACCACCTGCCAGCTCAATTACAACCTCAATTTAACCTCCGGTGTAAACATCACCGGTACCGGTAGCCTCTTCGTCCTGCAAGGTGTCACTCTCACCTGCCCTATTCTAGGATGCAAGATTCTCGTTAATATCACCGGCAAATTTCGATTGAGCGCTAATGCCCAAATACTTGCCGGTTCGGTTGTCATAGACTCGGTAATCTCACTCTATCCGAGGGTTCGGTGATCAATGTCACCGCTATGGGTGGTGAACTGGCGATTGCCTCCACAGGGACGCCAAACAGTGCTCAGGGTGGTGGTGGAGGTTATGGCGGGAGGGGAGCTAGCTGTTTGGTTGATAATCGGAGGCTGCCGGAGCAGGAGTGGGGTGGAGACGCCTATGGTTGGGATACATTGGATGAACCTAAGAGTTTTGGGAGTAGAGGGGATACTACCAATTATTCGGAGGACTATGGAGGGAAAGGGGGTGGGAGGATTTGGTTGAGAGCTGCCACTGCAGTTCGTGCGCTTGGGATGCTGTTGGCGGATGGAGGAGATGGTGGGAATACAGGGGGAGGAGGATCCGGTGGCAGCATTTGCGTTATTGGCACGAAAATGTAGTAATTCTTTTACTCCCTTGGATGGTGCTTAGTTGTGTAGTTTTGCTTGATATATTTAGTAACTGGATTTTATCATGTATTACTTACATATTCTCTTGCTTCGGGCTTGTCGCGTTGTTACTGCATGCAGGGAAACACGTTTACATGTCGTCTCATAATACGTGCAGACAGTATATGAGCTAAGGAAGAGAGTTAAATGCGATTATTTGATGAGGATGTATATATGATTTAGTCAGTTAGAAGTTAGATCCGGCTTTTAAGGTTCCCCGAAACTTAGGGCATTTTTCATAGTGTGATCATGCATTTCCAAACATGATCCTTTGTTGTTCTGCGGTCAATTTTGTTCCGTGACTTTGAGATCTTGGCCTTCTCATGTTGTCGTTTGGTAAATAGAAGTTATTATACTAGACTTTCACACTAAGAGTTCTGATATTTGTAATCAGACTGTTTGGCGAACTTAGCGTGTTACCCAAATCTAAAAGAGTTATAATCCCTAATAAAATGGCATGTCAAGTAGAGGAGAAATGGTTTACTAACCGTCCACGTTAGCTGTTATATGGGCACAGTAGAGCACAAGAGGAAAACTCTGTCGGAGCAAACATAGCAGTCTGAGATTGGCTGCATGTTTAATATGATAACATCCTCTTGGCTGCTCCAAGTGAAAGCTAAAGGAGGTTCTAGATTACAATATGGACAAATACCTTAAGAATTTTGAACGTTTCAGTGATCTTCCATCTAAATTTGCATGTACAATTACAAATCCTAGTTTCCCTGGGTCTTGATTTCGTTGTTCCTGACCTTTCTCTCTGTCTGTTATCACATAATCAGATTTAGGAAGCAATTAAAAGTTTCATGCCTAAGTAGTTTAAGAACCATGTATAGCAAGTTTCTCTACAGAAGCATAAGATGAGGTATACAGTAATATAGAAATACATCAACTCACTAATGTGGGAGGTTATTAGTGATTTCTATGTAAAAAAATGGTATGCCTAGTCCTTGTTATGTCACGAGATACATGCGTAATTATTACGGGAGCTCACTAGTAAAAACAAAGAATCTTCCATATTTGGTAGGAAGTATTGTCTTGTTTTCGCGCTTTCTGCTTATTGATTTTCTAAGATACTTGTTCCATCTTTTCTTCCGAGGCCATCAATGCCATTTATTTTTTTTGTCATCTCTCAGGTTTAAATTTATTATGGCTGATTTCTTCCATGCTGTGCAGGACGGGAAGTGGCAAAATAAGTGCATGTGGAGGTAATGGGTTTGCGGGAGGTGGTGGTGGAAGGATTTCTGTCAATGTCGCTAGCAGGCATGATGACCCAATAATTTCAGCACATGGTGAGATCTATTTGAGCCAAACTCTTCCTGTTAGTGTTGTTACTTGTAGACTAATGCATCTGGAGAGAAGAATATTTTTGTAATTTTTTTTTTTACTAAATTTGGAACCTTTAATTAAATCCCAAAGGCTGCTATAACCCTGTTTGGATTGCCAACCGATCTATCTCACCTAACCCTTTTTGAGCTACTTCATATTCAAATATAATCCAGAGCACACAAGGGCACACTTAATTGTAACCCTAGATACCTATAAAAGCATTACGTTGCTCTCACACCTCTCTTACTTATACACCCCACACCACACTTTCTCACAATCATGCTACAATCAACCTCAATCCAACTTAAGCCACCAGATACATTTTAGTATATCCCAGTCAGTTTCAATCTAAACGGGTCATATATGTGTACTGAGTGCAGGGTGTTACCAAATACATGAATTAACCATTTTTTTTGGTTTTACGTGAAGTTGATTTATTGTAATGATCTGTTCACTTGGAACTTGCTATATGTAGGCTTAATGAGTTCCAACTAAAACTTTTTGTAGAGGCTGTGGTAATGGGTAGAGTTGATACTATAAATGGTCTAATAGACACTGTCTAAAACTCTTCCGCTTCATTCATTCAATTCAAACCATTCCATTTACATGAATGCAAATGAACTATAACTACAAAAACATTGAATTAGTTATAGACCTGTCCTGGGTACTATACGTCAGGATTGAAGCAGGTTGGATCGGCTGATTGTGCTTAATCTCATTCCGTTATCATAATTAGAGACAGTTATTGGCCCTTAATGACCTGCCGGAGATTTTTGTATGCATGGGTTGTGTTCAAATACATAGCCTCATCTATCCCAATATGTGTTGTACGGCAGAAAAGGTGCTTTTACTGTTTTCTGAGTGAATGGATCATTGGTTATTTTCTACTTATCTATTTATTTTCCCCGAAGCATATGGATATGGTGCACTTTTTTGGTCGGCATGCTTTGGATATCTATGATGTATGTCATCAACCAAGTTGGCTGCTCCTTGTGTCCAAATACTTCCTGGAAATATGTCTCTTAGAAAATTGCAGCAACATATTTTTGCTTCTTCAGCTTGTCAAATTATATACCCGCTAAACTTTTGGCCTAATTGTCAATAGGTGGAAGAAGCTTTGGTTGTCCAAGTAATGCAGGTGCTGCTGGAACTATCTTTGATGCTGTTCCCCGAAGACTGGTCATTGACAATGAGAATATGTCCACAAATACTGATACACTTCTTTTACAGTTTCCTAACCAGCCACTTTGGACAAATGTTTATGTTCAGAACCAAGCAAGAGCTGTTGTTCCTTTATTATGGAGTCGTGTTCAGGTGATTTTTTTTGGTTTATTCATGGTTTTCATGCTTAAATCCTGGTGCATCATTGTGCAACTGCTGTTTGAAAGAGATAACAGTGGCAGCAGTTTGTGTGGCTTCCATTTATTTGTAAATCTTTCACTTTATCCAATGGTCTTTTATCCCGACTGTTCCATAGCACCTGAAGAGTTCATTTGACATTTTGCTAGCCATCTAATGATATGCCACATCTCATTTATTATTTACTTGCACACGCTTTTGAAAATGTGCTTTTCCTAACACTGAGTTTATGCTTTATTTACGTGTACTGCTCTATAGAAGCCATTTAATTCAGATCTTGAATATGTCTAGTATCTGACTGTTCCATGTGACTTTGAATAGGTTCGGGGACAACTCAGTTTGTCGTGTGGAGCAGTTCTCACATTTGGTCTTGTAAGTTTTGCTATTTCAGAATTTGAGCTGATGGCTGAAGAACTCCTAATGAGTGACTCATTAGTAAAGGCAAGTATTGCTGTTCTTGTATGCAGTTCAGAAAAGCCCCTTGTGTCTCTTGCTCTTCACAAATATTTCCTCTGAAGCATATATAAATGGGGCTCAAAATTGTGGACTTTCCCGGTTTCCAAAATGCCCAACATTTCCTTGGTGTTTAATCAGATAAGTGACTTTGCCTGGAATAGTCAAGGCACCGTTATAAATGTTGAAAGGAAATAAGAAATGAACAGTTTATAATCCTCTGTGAAGTTGATTGTTTTATTTTTTTTTTTTTTTTTGAGGAAACTAGATAGAATAAAAACAGCTAATCATTATTCTCAGAAGGATTTGAATGGTAACGCTGTGCACAGACTTAGGATCAAGGATGGAAAAGCATGAGAAAGTGCATTCATTTAGAATTTAGCTGGCAAGTAAATTAACACAGCGACTATCTGATCTAGTTTATACCAAGTCCAATTTTTTACTGTCCTAGTGTTGATACTGGATCTGATTTTTATTTTTTCAAATGTATTTATGCGTCTTTTATATTTGCCCTTGGATAATAATCTTTAATGTGTATAAAGTCTTACTTTTCATCCTGCTGACTGATATTTCTTCTAGATCCATTGGGAAATGGATCTACGATCCACAAGGTCCTCGTCGTACTTTTTAAACATATTTTCATGTCAACTTATACTGCACGACTAAATGACATGGTCCATTTATCTTCTGGAATCATTTTTTATTAACTCTTTTAAGGAAGTCGAACGTAATTGTCATGGTTCAGTGTTTAGTTATTTGAACATGCCGATACAACAGAATAGTAAATTGCATTTGCTTATTATCATCTTTTTGTGGCTCAGTCACACAATACATTTGATGGAATCACTGTAGGTCTATGGGACGTTGAGGATGTCTGTCAAAATTCATTTGATGCTGAACTCCAAATTGCTTATAGACCGCGATACAGATGCAATAGTTACTACATCTGTGCTTGAAGCCAGCAATTTAGTTGTTCTTAAGGTAATTTCTGCTGCATTACCTATACATATTATTTTGCTAGAGGTTATTATCTCATGAACGATTTGTTGCCAGGGATCATCTGTAATACAATCGACTGCAAATTTGGGCCTTCATGGACAAGGATCATTGAACTTGTCAGGACCAGGAGATGTTATTGAAGCCCAGCGTTTAGTATTGTCCTTATTTTATGCTGTCAACGTAAGGCCCTTACAACTCTGAATTTTGTCAATGATCCTTCATGGACAAGGATCATTGAAAATGGACTAGATTCTTGAACTCCTGCCTTTTATTCCTTCCTAGTGCTCTTACCGGCTCTAAATGATCGAGTCATGAAATCTTGAAATTTTGCTGTATGCATTGACCCATAACTCCATAAGAACCAGGTCTGAAACATTACATTCTGAATGTAATGAGCTTTATGGTTGATATCGTATTAAACGGAGCTGGCCGCTCATTGAATTCTCTTGTCCTTATACAATTTCTGTTGAAAGAATATGTTCTGACAACTATCTTAAATATTTAATTACTGGTGCTTGAACATTTGTTCTTTGCATTTCCATTAATACCTTCTATGACCATCAGCAAGTCCATAACCGCTATATACTCACGAATTCTGCTTTCTGTCTAAAGGTTGGCCCTGGATCTGTCCTCAGAGGTCCTTTGGAAAATTCAAGTGACAATTCCACGTAAGTGCTCAATGAGCTTACAGACGATTAACTTGTCCTCATGTTGGGCTTCTCACAAAATTTTAGCACTATAACAATGGTAGGATGCCAGAGCTCTACTGTGAGAAGAAAGATTGCCCTGTTGAACTGATCAATCCTCCTGAGGACTGCACTGTGAATGCTTCACTGCCCTTCACTCTCCAGGTGTCCCAATACTTAGATTCAACACTCTGAGGAGTTTTCTTTGGTTAGAAGTTCTTGATTTTGTTATTGGTAGTGCGTGTCGTTTGTTACATTCTGCTACCATGTTGAAGGCTCAACTATTGTGCAGTTGTGCCGAATTGAGGGTATTAACGTGGAAGGTCTGATAGAAGGTTCTGTTGTTCATTTTCACTGGGTTAGAAGTGTGGAGATCCAGTATCTTGGAACGATAAGTGCATCTGGACTCGGTATGTTACTCTTTCTTGTGGGCCTTGGAAGATGCTTTCCTCTTGTGATTTTAACCATGCTTGATCTTTTGTTTGTTTGTTTGTTATTCTATGTCTGACATTATGTAACTGATCTCACGTATTTAAAATTTACAGGGTGCACTGGTGGGTTGGGTCATGGAGAACTTCTGCCTAACGGATTAAGTAGCGGTGCTGGGCATGGCGGTAAGGGTGGAGATGCATATTATGAGGGCAGTTATGTTAGCGGTGGTCGTATGTATGGGAATGATGAGCTGCCTTGTGAACTTGGCAGCGGAAGTGGAAATGAGAGCCTGCCTGGTGCAACCACTGGTGGTGGTATTATAGGTCAGCTCTTAAATTGACATATACCTTCCAAAAATGTTACCTCATTCTTGTGTATTTCCCGGATGCTTACACCAACCTTATGGTGGACATGCAAGCTGCATGACATGCCAAACATTAGTAAGAGCTGGAATCAAACCAATTTTAATTGCAACTGTTAAAACATTAATTATATCGCTTAATGGAAGAATTGTGGATTATTATCAAAATATACCGGTACAATCTTCAGTGTTTCAATATCAGGCCAAGGAAATATTTTGGGTAAAAATGTCACCAACATGCCAAAGCACTCTATAAATTTTATAAAAAAAAGCTCGAAATGCTGGGCTTTATGATATGGTGTTGCATGTCGCTGTTCATAATAGTTAGCCTCAAGTGAATGGAAATCTATCTATAAGGTCGAGCTATAAAGAATGAAGTCATTTGATGCACAATCTGTCACTTGTGTTGACATATTCCTTCTGAATTCATCCATTAGGCTGATGATTGCCTGTTACTAGCTTTACTGTACTATTTAGTGTCCCTAGCGCAGTGGCTAGTACTTTGGATCTTTGATTCAGTTCGGAATGTGAAGCTAGCTTCTTGCTGTCCTTTTGCAGTAAAACTTCTGGTTCAGAGTCGACTTGACGTAGATTAAGGCCTAAGCATCTCTATGTATAATTTTATAAATTACTGGTTCGCTACAATGTTCACCTGTCACAAACTGGATTTTTCTTAACTTGTACCTAATTTGAGAAAGGAACGGATCTCCTATTTTATAAATTACTGGTTCGCTACAATGCTCAAAGCTCCTCCTTACTTGTTTCTACTGTATTTTGACTCTTTTCTCAAGCAGTGATGGGTTCATTGGGGCACTCATTGACAAAACTAGTGGTCGATGGTAAACTTGAAGCTGATGGAGAGAGTTATAGGAAGTATTTGAAAGGACAGGAGGATCAGCTTAACTCAGATGTAGGTCCTGGGGGCGGATCAGGAGGAACTATTCTTCTGTTTGTCCATAATGTGGTCCTTCATGAAAGAGCTACCATCTCAACCTCTGGAGGCCACGGAAGCCCTAATGCCGGTGGTGGAGGTGGTGGAAGGGTTTTCTTTCATTGGGCAGACATCTCAGTTAAAGATGAATACGTTCCATTGGCCATTGTCAAAGGAGCTATTGATGTCAGGTTTGGCTGATCATTTGGTACTACATGTACATCTATCTTGTAGAAATTTAATTCATTCACTAATATGTAGATTAAGGACTTTATTCTTCTTTCGGGCGTTATTCGTGTTTTGGGCATAATCAAATTTCGGAGATGAATTGCTTATCCTTGAGAATGAGTCCTTAGAAAGCTCCTAATTATATGCGGTATTTAGTTACAAAAATCCACAATATGGATGTCCTCTTTGCTGTAGCGTTCATCATCCATTTCTTGAATTTCTAAATACATTATGCTGATTTCCTGTCTAGCGTAGCTTATTTACCTGTTTTTCCCCTCCTTATCTTAAGAGTGCTTGTCTTGCTATTCCTTCTTGACTTCCATTAATTGAACCTTCGGATTACCGCTGAAAAAAAAATTCTGTTTCAGACCATAGCATAGTAGCATTATTGAACTGACCCAATGCTGTGGCTGTATGGCTTCGGGTCGTGTAAAGAACGGATAGTTCTCAGATTTCCCCAAGGTTTGGCATAATTAACCAAACCATCCTGTGGTTTCTACATGATTTGAACGTTCTATAGACAACATAAATCATAACATGACTGGATAACAGTGATTTGACCACAATATTATAGTAGCCAGAGGGTTCATCGTAGTAGTTAGTTTGAAATATATTGTTTTCCTGATTTCACTCCTTTCAGTTAATTTGATTTTTTTTTTTTTTTTTGAGAATATTAGTTTATTTAAGAAGCATTAACTTATTTAAGAACTTCTCTTTGAATTGAATTGAATTGTGATTCTCTGCAAATATTTTTGCAATTGTTACCGTGCCCTCTGGAAATACTTTTCCAATCGTTACCATGCCCTCTGGAAATATTTTTTGCAACTGTTACCATGCCCTCTAAATCCCCTATATTTATTAAATTGCATGTATTTATGCCTTCATATTAACTTTTGATCTGATTCAAATGTCGATATACAAGCATAAAGATATTCTCAAAAAATTCTCCATGTATTTACTTTGAAATAATCGTAATTATAAAACAATTCTCCAGTTCTAAAATGTTGAAGTAATAATGATCATAAACATTACGAAGGATAAGCAGAACACACCAAATTTCTTCTGAACATTCACCCATCACTGGTCCAACCTGCCCCAATTCCTCTCTACCAGTCACACTTGCTTTGACTAATGAGTCCCATCCGTTAATTCCTATTAGCAACTGCACCGTGATTCACATCTAAGATCATCCTACCAAAAATCGCTTAGTGAAACCTCACCCCCGTTGTTAATTGCTTTCATTGTTGTTGTTGTTGTTGTTTTTCAAGGCAATCAGGACTAGTTTCCAGTTTCCAAAGGAAAATGTCATCCCCTATCAGCCAAAAGTATTGTGTGGGGTTGGGTATCTGGGCTGTCTAGGTAGAGATGGATGGAGCTGGGGTGGTAAGAGGTCCTGCAACTCCAGGTGTTGCTGTTGCATTATCTTAATACGACCTTTGTTGTCTGCATTTTTTAGGTTTAAGGTTTTTACTTTTATGTCTCTCATTAGTGGTTTGCAAAATCATGCACAAAGTATTTTCAAATGATTTATAAGAACTTTTTCATTGAATCTCTTCAAAAATACTAGTTATGCAATTGCAGAGGAGGCATTGGCCGAGGTCTGGGACGTGAAGGTGAAAATGGGACCATCGGTGGCAAAGCATGTCCTGAAGGGCTATATGGGATTTTTTGTCAGGTAACTCCACCCCCCCCCCCCCCCATTGCTCCGCCTTTGCTAGAAGATGGTTCTGAACCTACATTAATTAATCATAATATTGTCCAGGAACTTCGGATTTAGTATAAACAACATGCACAATACGTGATACTGTTTTCTTTTTCACAATGATTAACTTTCAACTTCTTTACATCTTCCAAAATCTCATAGAAGCGTGCAATCACAGAGCCAATTCATACCTTCTCGAACTGTTCTCCTGACGATAAAATTCTGCATGTTGTGACTTGCGAGCATTACATATATCAAATTACATGAAGTTATGATGTTTCCCCAAAAGCCAGAAAGAAAAATTGGTACCTTTGTAGTCTAAACCAATTTTTCTGTCAGTTGTTAGATAAGTTAATGCTTCTGATCTTAGCGCCAAGTTTTACCCTTCAATAAATATGAATTAAGTAATATAGGTTGCCACATTTATTATATATTTTGTTTTATTAATAAAAGGAGGATTATAAAAATAATATCACTTAATTAGGCAGGCAACATGGAGAACTAATGGGTCGGAGAAAGTTATGTAGTCTAGTTTGAAACAAGATGGATCTTGAGGCACTTCAACTTTGAGTATCGCATTATACTTTCCTTCACGTGTCGCAAATCTTATACTCCTGTGGATGCAGGAATGCCCGCTTGGAACATATAAGAATGAGACAGGTTCTAATAGAGCTCTATGTCATGATTGTCCGGCTCATGATCTCCCCCCTCGCGCTATTTACACTGCTGTCCGTGGTACTGCATGATTGTTTCAGCTTGCTTTGTCTCTAATCTTAACTTTCTATCTTTTCCGGAATTTTTGCATGATATGTCATATAAAATTTCAATCTTGAGCCAAAATTTAAATCTTGTATAACCATGCACATTGATATTTTGAAGTAGATTTTCTTACCTTGACATCTGTTACGTTACAGGAGGTATTACGGTACTCCATGTCCATATAAGTGTATATCTGAAAGATATCATACACCTCATTGCTATACTGCACTCAAGAGCTAGTATACACTTTTGGAGGGCCATGGTTGTTTTCTTTCTTACTCTTGAGTCTCCTTATTCTCCTAGCGCTTGTTCTAAGCTGCCATAGGATGAAGTTTGTCAGTGGAGATGAATTACCAGGTCTAGTGCCCAGTCACAAGAGCTCACCAAATGATCGCCCCTCCCATTTTTAGAGTCACTAAATGAGGTTCTCCACTTTACCTCATGCACAGCATCAACAGTCACATTATCTCAATAACTCAGTGGAAAAATTAGTTTGAGTTATTCTTATGTGATTAATCTTCTCTCAGGTCTTGGAAACAAGCAGAACTGAGGAATCCCAAACCCATGTTCATCGATGTACTTTCTGGGGCAAACACTTTCAGTGAACCTTGGCATCTCAAGGATTCACCTCCTAAAGAAGTGAAAGAAATAGTGTATGATCTTTATTTTCCTTATATGTGTGCCAGACACTTTAAATGTTAATTTTAGTGACTGCATCATTCTCTATAGCATTGATTGAACTTTATTTTGGCAAGTCCGATAATCCATTATGAATTTTCTATAAGTCCGCCAAAGCCCTAGCTGAAATCATGTCTGTACTCTGCATAACTAAGGACATATTCATATTCAATCGGTACCCTTTATTTCATTGCTAGATATGAGGATGCATTCAACAGATTTGTTGATGAGACAAATGCATTAGCTTCTTATCAGTGGTGGGAAGGAGCAATATATGGTATCCTTTGTGTTATTGCATATCCACTTGCATGGTCATGGTTGCAGTGGCGCGGAAGAAAAAAGTACAGCGCCTACGTGAATATGTTCGATCAGAGTATGATCATGCTTGCTCATGCTCTTGCCGCTCACGAGCTCTCTATGAAGGACTGAAGGTATGTATTGGTATACGTTTCTCAACTAGTTAAAACAACTAGTCCGGCTTCCATGATGCTTTTATAGCATAAACATTACCTTTAGTTTGGACTTCAGGGCCGTTCTCTTTCAGATTTTCTTTACAGTACACCTGCCTAAGCTCGAGCTAAATCATTTTTTGCATATGTAATGTTATTCTGAAAACCTCGATCCTTTAAAAGAGACAATGCTTTTCACGTTTCAGGTAGTTGGCAAAGGATCATGAGCATTAATTGTTGAACTTGTTGGGCTCTTGATTTAGCCTGATGTAATGTAATGGTCTTGTCTTTGTTTTGAGGCATTGGATACTATTGCAGCAATGCATACTTGAATTGTGAGGGCTTCGCTTGATTTCAAATGCAGATTGTCTCTGTTTATTTGTGTTCTTTATTAAGTTTATCATTCTTCAAAACATATACCCCCTTCACTCCGTTACAAACTTCCTAGAGGTTACTTTATTTAGATTTACGAATTATGTTAAACAAATGGTTTGTGGGAGGTTGTGTATTAATACGGTAGGAAAGAGGATGAATAAAGAAATGAAGTTTTATAAAACATTCCATTTTGGGGTTCGGAAGTTTGTAACGAAATGCCAAAAATAGAAAGTCTTGAAGTTTGTAATGGAACGGAGGGAGTGATTTCTTGGAGTATACTCTCTCATTCATGAAGTCTGGATTTTATTAACATTATTTTTATTGTTGTTGCTGCTGCTGTTATTATTATTTATTAAAAATTATTATCATTATTTAATCAAATTGAATGTTGACAGTTGGTATAATTATAGAAGCGGCCAGCTAGATCTCCTATTGACTATTGAGAAGCATATTGCATTGCTTAATGAAGTTTGGAGTCCAGGAAACTGGATTATATTACCCCTAAAGATATTTTTCTTGTGAATTCTAAGGAGTATTTAACAAATTAAGAAAGTTAATGTGTAATAGAATCCAATACATTGTTTTATCTGCTTAGAAATCTATGAGACCCTATTGTCTGATTGACCGCATTTCAATGCAAAGTAATATGAGAGTTAGATTCCTTTTCTATCCTTGTTCGTTGCTACATGTTCTCAAGTAAAGTTCTTCTCTAAACTTTGCAGCATATTCCTGTCCCTCACAGATTCAGCTGAGAAGACCCGTTACATTTTTGTGATTCGTCTCTTATTCATTATTACTCATTATTGTTCACCTTAAAGGTTCTCAAACATGGCAGGTTTCTGCCACTTCTGATTTGATGCTAGCTCATGTGGATTTTTTCCTTGGTGGAGATGAAAAGAGAGATGGCCTCCCACCCCGCCTCCAACAGAGGTTGCCAATGTCCTTGGTGTTTGGAGGAGATGGAACTTACATGGCCCCCTTCTGTCTGCAGAGTGACAATATTCTAACTAACATAATGAGCCAGGTCAGCATTCAATGTCCTCGTTAATAAAATTTGGAGACATTCAACCTACCTTTGATATGGTCACTTTTCATGGCCATTAGAGTTAACTCTCCTAAAGAGTGTTTGGTGTAGTTTCTGAAAATGAAAGGGTCCTGTTTCTATATGCAGTGAGTTTGAGTGTGAATATCCTTTGAAATTTGTTTGTTTTTATCTTTGTTGGTCCTACATTCCATTTTGTGTTTGTTTTCCGATGTTGCAGTCTGTCCCCCCTACAATCTGGTATCGTTTGGTGGCTGGTCTTAATGCTCAACTACGTTTAGTCCGTAGCGGGCATCTTCGAGCAACTTTCCGCCAAGTTGTGTCTTGGCTTGAGACACATGCTAACAGAACATTACGTGCACATGGTCTACGTATCCAATTAGCTCGTTTCCAACCTTCTGCGAATGAATACTGCCAATTTGGACTTTTTGTTTGTGGCATAGAGGATGAGAGCGTTCATTCAGGAGTCCAAGGTCCAGATAGACCATCATTAAGTGATAAGCAGTCACGGTAAAGCTTTTTCATGCATTCTAAATCCCGATGATACATATATACTTTTAGTTTGGTTCACTGTTTTACTTGTGCATCATTTTGCGCTTGTGCAGCTTGCCTGTAAATCGGTGGAAGAAAGCTTTGGATCTTGTGAGAGTTGGAGAGCATGTGATGACGCAGAAAAAGATGCCTGGGGAGATTTTGCATTCAAAGAATATAGAAAGCCTTGAGGAGAAGTTAACAGTATGCTATCCTTTCTACTATATAATTCGTGCCCTTCGGCCAGTTTACCATCGTGTGAGTTTCAGAGAAGTTGACTTCATTATATCTACTTATTTTTCTTTTCTTTATCATGATTTAGTGACTGGAGACCTTTTCTTTCTGTTTCAACATTGCAGGACCTTGTCGGCTTAATAATCTCTGTACTTCTTCTAGGAGATTTTAGCTTAGTTCTGTTGCTTCTGCTTCAGCTATATTCCGTATCACTGTTGCATGTCTTTTTGGTTCTATCTATTCTTCCTCTTGGCATACTTCTTCCATTTCCAGCTGGCATCAACGCATTATTTAGTCATGGACCTAGACGATCAGCCACACTTGCACGTGTGTATGCTTTGTGGAATATTACTTCGGTGATTAATGTTGTAAGTAATAATTGCATTTCCTTCCAGCTTTTTTGCTAAATGTTCTTTACTCTTTAGTCATGCTTGTGAACTTGTACCTGACCATATTATGGAATTCCAATGTTGTCAGTCCCCGATTGCGGTGCGTAGCTGCCCGCAAGAAAATCTGGGATGGCTGGGATACTGAATTGATGTTTAACATATACCATAACTTACAGAATGAACATATAAATACTGTGTAAAGTTAAAATAAGCTTGCAATAACTGAATTAATCCTAAGAAGTCGTAGAATCTTTCACATAGGGTCAGAAAGGCAATCAAAGTCAAGGAAATTGACGGTATATTGGTCATTCACCCCCAAAAATACTATCTCGGCGCTTAGGATTTGCCAGGATCGCGCTCAGGGAAACACCGGATCGTCTGGATGCTATGCAACCTGGGATAGAGGTATCTATCCCGGGCAGGTCTGAAAATGCTGGGGATAGGGGGATTGTGCGGGATTGACAATATTGCAGAGTTCATTTAATGAAGTGCCCAAATTATAATTCTCGATTTTGAGTAGCACTACATAAATAAATTGCTACTCTACTTAAATATGCTGTGACAATTCCTGCTACTGTTGCTGTGAATTTAATATAAGCTATTAAACCTTAGGGTCACCCAAGCTTTGCTAATGGAATCTCCCTTAAAGCTTCGTTCTTTTATTTTAATAAAATATCTGTGTTTTTTCAATTTTTATTGCAAGTGGAAGCACAAATATATGCATTTTCAACCTTGTCTTAGTTACACATAAGGAGTCTGTGTGCCTTGTCTAATTTATAGGAGAAGTGCTAAAATGTAGGAGGAATATGAAAGGAAGGAACTATATATTGGTCATTAGGTCTTGATAAGAGGCTGGGGAATCAATGTTGTCTGGCTAGATAAAATCCAGAGATACTAGAATCAATATATTTTGTTTTTACTGGAGGGTGAGGCACCTGGGATGGTGTTTGTGCTTCAGTTGTTGATTGATGATATATTGATTATATTATACTTTTAGTATTTATTGGTATTTATGAGGGTTATGGGGCATCAATTCTGTTATGATGTCAAAATCTCATGTTTTTGAATTTCTCAACCACATTGATCAGGTGGTTGCTTTCGTATGTGGATACCTTCATATGAAGGCTCAATCGTTGAGCATGATTCAACCAGTTGCGCCATCTTTAAACTTTACCATGTAAGTAGCTCTTATGGTTTCCTTTTGATTTCACCTTGCTGCACGAGACTATTGAATCCAGTTATTTGTATTGCATTCTGATTGAAGTCTCTGATTTGTTTCATGCAATATCAATCAACAGCAGGGATGAAAGTGGGTGGTGGACGCTGCCTTGTGGACTCATCATATGTAAAATTTTCCAAGTGCGACTGATCGACTTTCATGTTGCCAACCTTGAGATCCAGGATAGGACTTTGTACAGCAGTGACCCCGAAGTGTTCTGGCAGTAATGGGAACAAGGATGAGTATCGGCAAACTGCAGAGAGTAACTTGTTCCAACTTCTTGCAAGGGTTCTCTTCAATCCAAATCCTTCACTTTATTCCTTTTGGAGCAGTGAGGGAGAGTTGTAACTTGTATATATATAAACTATATAAGTGTATAACTGCTAAATCATGTAACTGGTTAACCTTGTGAATATCATCAACAGTTTTGCCATAGCACCTATAGGATCTTTTCAAATTTACATCCAGAATCTAGTTGTGTTTGTTTGTTTCTTAACAGATTCCTTTCCCCCAAGAAGAAGAGCCGCATAAAATGTGCATTGTGAGGACTGAAACAGCCATTTTCTTCTTGTTAGCCGTTATGGTAAGTAAACTTGGGAAAGATTTGGGTTGCATATGTTTGCTCTTGGTAGTAGTAGTATTACTGGCTTGTTTCTCTTAGTTTTATAGTATTGAGTTAAACATGGGGATGATAACTTTAGTAATATCGCATTATACTAACAGGTACTACGATCTAAACCACCTAATCAATTATAGATTTAATCCCAACCCTTCATTTTTTATTAATGTGACTAGGCGTCGCACTGTCGCATAATGAGGTTGCGTTATGTCACATAATATTATAAGGTTGAATTAATTATACATCCTTCATATTTGAACTTAACAAAATACACCAAAAAACAATTCAAAATCAACCCTACACTAAATTCACAAAAACCCCACTTTCTCTTTAAATAAAAAAAAATTAACTAAAACTATTTTTGACCGGATCTCCGGTCAACCTCCATGGTCATGGCTGGAAGCTTTGAAAGCTTCCATCTCCATGGCAATGGAAGCTCAAAAGCTTTTAGCCAGATCTGGACTGGAAGCCATGGAAGCTTAGCTTCTAGCCAGATCTGGACTGGAAGCTCGCTTCCAAATCCCGACAGGAAGCTCGAGCTTCCAGATCTGGATCGATTGGAAGCTTCGAGCTTCCATGGCGACTGGAAGCTCTAGCTTCCAGCCATCCACGGCCATGGACGAAGCTTCCATGGTGGAATCAAACTTGTTAATCAGATTTGTTTTATTAAAAGTTGATTCGTCGGAGCTCCGACGATAATGGCTGTAGTTTTTTGTGGTGATAATTGAAGGAGAAGAGGATGAGGTGGTGGTGAGTTTTGGAGAAGAAGAATAAATTTGGGGTTGAAGAATAAAGAGACTATTTAGGAGGGGTGATTTTTGTAATTTGGTGTAATTTGTATTTTCAAAATTGTTTAAATTATTAAAATTATTTTTAAATTAATTTTAATTGTAAGATTATGACATTTGGCAAACTTTGAATGGTGTACTAACGTTAGTACATTGCAAAGTAGTACTAAAATTAGCCTAGCCCATTAAACATAGTGGCTGATACACATACTTAAGCAAATAACTTGGTGTTTTTGTACATTGTCATTGGATCTTGAAATTGCGAGGATTAATGTTGATTTTAATTGAAAATATATATTGGGTGTTCCATATAAACAAAAAGATTGTAATGTTGTTTCTATAGTTGCACTTGACAATGATTTCTGTGTTTATTTGAATCATTAGGTTGTGGAAGGTTTTTGGTGGGTTGTACTTGGAATTTGGATGATCAAATTATATTTAATATTTATGGGACTATTTCGAAGATTAAGGGGTGAAATCTTAATCATATAAAAATATTATATAAAATTCTTTTTGTCAAATTTTCAAGAGGGGGACGAATATTTCACTATACCCTGGATATTTGTCACATTCCAAGAGAGGGATGAATGTGCCACTGTACTCTAGAGTCTGGACTTGTGCATTCGGTATCCACATGCGGGTTTCTTCGATCTGGGCCGGGCGCAGAACAGCCCGGCAAGCTTAAAAACCGGTCCGGCCCGGCCGGTTTAATTTTGACCCGGACCGGCCCATGTACATTTAAGTTATGTGGGCCATAGGGGCCTTTGTTTTGGAGGCCCAGCCCGTAACCGGTTAAAACCGCATAACCGACCCGGCCCGGGACCGAATAAGCCCGCGAATCGTCTAGGCCCGATTGGTTTAGCCCGTATTAGCCCGTCCATTTAGAGGTATTTTTTGGATTTTTCTATATAATCTATATTGTCCAAGACTCCAAGTCCATACCATATTACTATCCAACTCCATATGGCCCAAAAGCCCAATTGACTAGGGTTTCTTCACAAACCCACAAAGCAGCCTGCATCTATCTTCTTCCAAAACTTCAAGCGCAGCCACCAAGTCAACGAATCTTCTTCTTCTCCTTCCTTTTTCTCTTTACGTTTTTTCTTCCCTTTTTCTACAACGGTCGACTTAATTAATGACCGGCAGCTTGTGAAGGGTGTTGTTAAACAAAACACCTTTTTGACTAAACGCAACATCAAATATTTACGTACTTATCTAAAATGTCCTTAACTCAAAAAAATACTTTTGAAATTAATGTAAAATTGAAATAACTCGTTTACACAAACACAATAACATTAACATGCACGATTGAATACAAATTACAACAATAAAAAACATCGAAAATTTTTCACAATTTTTTTTTTTTTGTGAAAAGTGGAAAAAGTTGAAAAATATGTAGAGAAATTGAAAAGCAAACAAAAAAAAAAGAACATGAAATGGCCAGTTCTCAAAACCGGCCATTTTTTAAATGGCCGGTTCCATTTCATCTTCTTTTTTTTTTTTTTCCCAACTTTTTTTACGGGAAGTTTTAAAATGGCCCGTTTGACCGGCATTTTTTTTTTAAATTTGAAATTTATTTATTTTCAATTCGCAACTTTAAATTTAATTCAAATTTAAATCGAAATGCTTCCGAATAAAAGGTTACAACTTGAACACGGACGAACTTGAATAGAAAAAATTACATGCCATGACTATTGACTAGGTAATGGAATAACATCTTGAAAGTGTTCACAAATTTCATCGACAATGTCGAATACGCCTTCTCGCTCATATAACGCTCGTTAAGGATGCGTAAAGTTTAGCCCCGAGCCATTGTATCCTCTACAAATTAAAAACACGTAGTAAGGATTTGATGAAATGCTAACGCCGTATGTATATGTATTGAATGTTTAGGAACCATACCATGGTAGGATTCATGTCACTGGTCGGTAATGTTCCTTCGAGTAAATGATTCTTGGTGTGTCACCAGATATGCGCCCTCGGCTAAACCACCTGGTACTGGAAGAGCTTCATTCGTAATGCACTCGAAGCGTTTGGAGATGGAAATTACATCGAACGTTCTGAAAGTTCTCGAACGGGTCTCCAGCACGATAAGAACATCGATAGAGTGACGGTTGTGGTGGCCTTTGCACAAGCATTGGTGTTATGAGTGGTTGAGGAATGAATTTGGGGTATCCGAATCATGATAACACGGTGCCGCATGTAAGCCTCCGTAATCTTTAAACAATGAATAATTCCCCTAAATTGATAAATGGGGACAGCTTCCTCCGCTCTTTGTCCAAATGGTGTCCAAATAACCTATTACATAAGAGAGGTAAGTAACATAAGTAAATAATTATAACAGAGTTTAAATCTTAATGAAGACAAGCGTGATAAATTTCATGACATACTTCATTTGCAGGAACATTGTCCAGGACACTTCTGTATGCAAAATGTAGAGCAGTTTGATCTTGGTCGATGGTTCCCAAGTTCCATGATTCAAAACCAGGAAAGTGCTTGTAGATCCACAGCTGAAATCGTATAAAGACTTCAATAAAAAATGTATTCTTTTTTAAAAATATGAAAAAATGTATAAATAATATAGAGCGAGCAAACCTGCACAAGTGAGTGACATAATCTATCAAATTTCTTACTGCAACCATTGTTAGCAGATGTTCAGGAACCGGGTATGGAAAAAACTTGAGTTTAGTAGGAATCCCACTTCTTACTTGGTAATTTAGAAAAGTGTGTCTAAGATGTTTATCCAATTTATAGTTTTGGATTAATGTATATCACATCAAGGTTAAAAAAACTCAATAAAAATCATTGTGAGTTTGATTTGTAATGGAGAAAATACTATCTTGGGATACGTTCACCATATATTCTACTTCCTACGTCCCTGAAATAGTTTACCATTTTGTGTGTCCCAATTAAAACTTATCATTTCTTTTTTTTTTTTTGCAACCACTAAAATATTAAATATACTCAAAAGTAAACCCACTAATATTATTTTATCCCACTTCCAACTTTAAAAATCAATTTGAGAGACCCACTAGTACTATTTTATCCAAAAGTAATATATATTTTATTTTCTACACCAAAAAAGTAAACAATAAATTATTTTCGGAGGGGAGGAAGTATCTGACTTGTATCACACGGTCACAAAATTTTGGAAATTTTATATAAACATCTTAGGAGTATAACCTAACTACACATGAAAGATGCACCTGGTAAGGGAGTACTCTACCACAGTATATATATATAAGTGGACAACTATTAAAATTACAGAATCGAAGATTTAATTTAAGTTAAATTGGATCCATTTGTAATAAGTATGTAAATTAGACTTTAGTTACAAAAAACAATCTATTTAATTCAATTAAGTTACAAGTCCTAATGCAACCTTAACAATTCATCATTTAAAAAAATTAAATATGTCATTTCCAATTAAATTTTAAGCTATAATTCAACCCCAACCAAATCAATTCATCGTAAAAAAAAACAAGGATAACAATCTTTCTTCTCCATCTTCTCTAATTGAATTAAAACAGATCAATTCATACTAACCTAAACCCTAATTCAACTCGAAAAAAGGACAATCCATTCTCAGAAACAACGATATTACTTACATTCATATATTTCATCAATTATATATAATTAGATGCCACAATAACACGCCAGATATATGTATATGATCACTAGGTTCATGTACAATAGAAACTATATTCAGGGTGTCTGTAAATTTTCCCAAAATTTAACCATTAATTGTTATCAATATTTATAAGAAAGAAATTATTTGAAAAAGATGAATGTGCTTACACTTTCGAAAAATGAATCTTCCACAATTTCATATTTAGTACTACTAATTATTACTCCAATGTGTCGGTGAACAAGAAAAATGGTGGTATATGTATATCTTGTGAACTCAGTGCAGGACTATTTTATCTGCCGCACAATTAGTCCCCCTTTTGAGATCTGGTGTTCGAAAGTTGAAACACCAGCACTATCTTTCAACACTCCAATTTGATGTTTGTAATACTGGATTATTATGTAGCTTATAAACTGAATAAAATTATTTTCAAAATAAATACTACTACATTGTATGAAGGTTTAGTTTATAGCTAACTAAATAAGTTATTCCAAGTAACACTTATAGAGGCAGTGTCTAGAATATTTAGGCACATTTACTATTTATTTTTTATTTTTTGAGAATATCACTATTACAATCATATTACATCCATTGAACTAATATATCATTCGTATCAATCATTACATCATCATCAATCAATCTATATATCATAACTAGCATATACTAGATCACAACCCCATTTACTATTTAATATTTAGGCCCATTTACTATCGAGTAGAATAATTTTTAATTTGAACTTATGAGTTTATTAATCAATTTTACATAAAGAGTTTAATAAGGTGAGTGCGTAAAACAGTTAGTTAGAAAGAATATAGTTTTTTCTCATATAGTTAGAATTTCACCAATTTTGGAGTATAATATTTATATATTTACTTAGAATAATTTTTTAATTTGAAGTTATGAGTTAATTAATCAATTTTACACAATAGTTTGATAGAGCGTGTAAGTTTTTAACTCCATATACTTATTTGCCGAATATTATTGAAAAAGTTGAGACTGTCGATGATGTGTCAAATCAGAGTTTTCAATTTGTTTGAGCCAAGAGTTAATTCTCAACACTATGAAAACTTGTAGTGCAGTGAAGTTAACCCCGAGTGTCGTTCTCTAAGGACGACTTAACTAGGCTGAGCTATGCTTACGAATTATAATAAACAGTAGTGAAAGCAATTAAAGTTGGTTTGCTTCGGCAGCAGATGATAATCTATCTATAATGCAAGCAACTAGAAAACAGATTAATTGTAGAGATTAAGATATGAGAGGGAACTATGGTGTGGTGACAGATAACAAGCTAGCTAGTAGGATTAGATGCAATAATAATAATGCGATTTACTCTAGTTATCATTGGGCCAGGTCCAACGCGACATTCACTACAAGAATAACCGATTTTAGAGACGGATAAAATTCGTCTCTAAATTAGGGACGAATCGGCGGCCGTAGAGACGGATTAGGGACGGATAGGCCTATCCGTCCCTAATCCGTCTCTAGTCCGTCCCTAAATAGGGACGAATTAGTTATTCGTCACTGTTTTAGGGACGGATAAAAATATCCGTCCTTAAAACAGTTGACTGCCAACAAAAAAGAAAAAACTTAAATAAAAAAAGGGTTTTAGAGACGGATATCTATCCATCCCTAAACCCCACAGTGTAAAAAACGGGAGATCCCCTTCTTCTCCTCCATTTTCATTCTGCTTCTTCTCCTCCCTTCTTCGCCATTTCCCCACTTGCCAATTCCGGCCAATAATCCACCATTCCGGCCAATCTTGGACTCATTTCGAAGCTCGTGGGACAAGGAGCTCAGGTTGTCCATCAATTTCAACTTTCATCCGCTATTTTCTCCGGAATTGAAGGTATTTTGGTTAAAACCCTTACTTTTTTAAATTTGGAAATTTTGTTAATTTCGACTAGTTTGAGCAATTGTATGTTTATAGTAAGTATGTAGTAGATAATTTAGCTTATATTATGTATTGGGTTAGCTTTGAGATGTGCAATTGATATATTTATTGTGAAATTGGATTGTTAGTATGATTGTAAGTATGTAGGGTATTTACTTATCTATTTTCGTATACGTACTAGGATTATGAAGATTTAATTGTGTGTTTGGAGATAATTTGGTGATTTTGGTGATTTTAATATAATTTTGGAGTATTAACATAAAAACAATTACTAATATTTTCATCTATAATTTGTAATGTTAATAGATATATATGGAAGTTTAACTACTAGAAAATTGAATTGTAATCGTAAAATGCATGTAATTCATTACCAAAATTAACGATCCTAATTAAGAATGTAATTGTAATTGTAATGAAACTAAATACGAATGCTATACCGCTATAAATCTAATAAATTGAGACGCAGTTAATTGTTGAATTATGAATCCCGATCGCTCATGGATGTATCGTCAAGACGTTAATGACAAAATTGAATCTAGTTTTGTGGAAGGGTTGAAGTCTTCATTGCTTTTGCACTTACATGCACTAGTTGTTTAAGTCGGGGATGATGAAGTGCCTTTGCAATGCTAACAAATGTAGGAATAAGCAATTTTGCCTCCTAGAACGGTAGTGAGCACTTGAAACGTAAGGGGTTTGTAATGAGTATGAGGTATGGTGTTATCATGGTGAGGAATCAATACCATTCATGGATTATGGGAGTATTCCTAAGTTTAAAAGAAGGAAGCAAAATGTGACTAGAGTACTCAAAATACGCCTACATCTAATGCTAACTCGATGATGAGAGGATTGAGCAAATGGTGTATGATGTCGGGTCCGTAGTTCATAGACACCGGGGATGTGGATGAGCCAAATCCCGAGGATCGTGTTCTTCGACTTGTTGGAATCATCAAAGAAGTCGATTCGGCCGGGTGTAAGAAGCACACCGAGTTATCTTTGTTGTCTCGGCTAATGAGTTGTAAGGCCGAGGTGGCCAATCAAGTGAGTTTCAATAACACCGCATAACAAGTTATCGAGTGTTGCCTCAACCAAACCTAGTACCCACCAACTTTTACCAAGCGAAGAAAAAGATGCGGGGGTTGGGGTTGCCTATGGTAACCATAGACTGTTGTCCGGATATGTCCATGATCTATTGGGGGGAGGATGTAGATCTACTGAAGTGCAAATATTTTGATAAGGACAGCTACAAGCGTTACAAGGAGGGGGCTTCAATGAAACGCCAGAAGAAAAATCTCCCACATAAGAAAATGTGGTACTTCCCTCTAGCACCTGTTTGAAGAGGTTGTACGCTTCAAGTGCTTGTGCGGATAAAATGCAGTGGCACAAGGAGAGAGTAAGGGACGCAGATGCAGGGGGTAGAATGGAGCACCCATCATACTCACCGGCATGGAAAGAGTTCGACAAGACATATCCGGAGTTTGCATCCGAGTCTAGAAATGTACGTTTGGGGCTTTGTATGGATGGTTTTAACCCGTTTGGAAGTGATGGGAAGTACTCTTGTTGGCTACCATGCCGACACTGCATAACCCGCCCCCTGAGTGCATGAAGGAACCGCTCATGTTCTTGATCAAGCTGGTGCTCGGGCCACCGATCCAGATGGTTTGGATGTGTTCTTGCAGCCCTAATCAAGGAGCTGATTGAGTTGTGGGAAAATGGTATCCCTGCATATGATGTGTCAACGAAGAAGAACTTTACCTTGAGAGCAAAGACTACTGTGGACCGTGGAGTGATTTTCCTGCATCTATGCTATCTCGGAAGGAAAACTGTGTTTTCATGCTTGTCCACATTGTTTGGAGGACACGATGCATTTAGATCAAGGAGAGGGAAGGAATCTTGGTTTGAGTGTCATCAGATGTTTCTACCAAGGAACCATCCGCTCAGAAGAACAAGACTCAATTCTTGAAAAACAAAGTAGAGAATAAAGGCCCCCGAGACAACTCATCGGGTGCATGATATGGAGATTGATAGGCTAGGTCTTATGAAAGTGACTGAACTTGGGTGGGAGAAGCATAACAAGAAAATTGAGAACAGATGTGGATGGAAGAAGAGAAACATCTTCTGGGACTTGCCTTATTGGAGCAGTCTTCTTATATGTCACATGTTGAATTTCATGCACATTGAGAAGAATGTGTTCGAGAACTGCTTCAACACAATTTGCAACATTCCCGAAAAGACAAAGGATCACATTAAACCTAGAGCCGAGTTGGATACATGGTGTAAAAGGCCTGAGTTGACAAAGTGGAATGAGAAGGGGCAGTGGCCCAAGGCATGCTACACGATTGATACTGAATTTAGGAACAAACTGTTTGATTGGGTTAGGGGATTGAAGTCCCCGACAATTATGCCTTAAAGTTGGGGCGGTGTGTGGATTTGAAGAAGACGAAGATGTATGGGATGAAGAGCCACGATTGTCATGTGTTTGTGGAGCGGCTTCTCCTGGTTGCATTTCGAGAACTGCTACCTAAACCTGTATAGATCGCTCTCACCGAGCTGAGCTTATTTTTCAAGAATTTATGCACAAGGGTTGTTGACGATCAAGTGTTAGCAAACCTTGAAAGCAACATACCATTGATTCTATGCAAGCTCGAGCGTATCTTCCCACCAAGCTTCTTTGATTCTTTGGAGCACTTGCCGGTTCACCTCCCACACGAAGCGAGGCTTGCTGGACCGGTTCAGTATCGATGGATGTATCCATTCGAGAGGTGTGTAATATATAAAGACAATCATTCACTTTAAATGTTTGAATTTTCCAAAGTTACATTATATTACCCAAATATATATGCATTGCAGGTACTTGGGAAAATTGAAGAGGTATGCCTGAGGGATTGATGGCCAATGCATACGTGCGAGAGGAAGCTGCAACCGTCTGCTCCTATTACTTTGGAGACCATTTTCCCACAAAGGCATCTAGGCCGTCTTGAAACACAGACACATTCGAAGTTCAAGAGGATGATGATGATGCTATTTCTGTTTTTAGGGTCTCAGGGAGACCTATGGGGAACAAAAATACATCATGGCTGGATGATAGGGAAATGTTGGCAGCCCATTTTTATGTCCTCTCGAACTGTACTGAAGTTGATGAATTTATGTTGGTAAAACATTTGCATGATCCTTTGATGATTTTGTGGGTAAAACACAGAACACGAAACTACATATGCATATAATCAAAAAATATTAAGTAAATCCCATCGAACTGTTATTGAATTGCATAAACTCTAACTAGCATGCATTGAATCCATCACCACCTCATAATGATGGTGTTTAGCTACTCATGATATACGAAAGCATAATCAAATACGTAAATGAACAATCAATGGACATAATCAATATCAAAATACCAAGAATCAAGAGTTGATACAATGTTACCCAAGTTGTCACAAACCCTAGGTAGAATTGAGATTTCTTGACAATCGGTAGAAAGTATGATATTATGCTCCCAAACAGTAATCTATAGTCAATTACAAGAATAATCGGTTCAATTACCTCGAACAAAGTGAGATAATTGCCTTGGAAAAAGGTTCTAAGTTGAGAGCAAGAATGAAAAGAAGATAATGAATTAATCGTCTGTAATTGAAAACTAATATAGCGCTGAAAAAACCTACTTGGCGCGCGCCAAGTGACCGTTTGGCGTCGCCAGTCCTCTGGTGGACTTGGTTTCATGCCTTTGACTACAAGCTTGGTATTTTTGGCCTTTCTGCTCCGTTTCCAACGTCCGTCGATGCATAGGAACTTCGTAATCCTTAAATGCATATAAAAATGCATATTTTTTCCTACAAATAACGCGGTTTAGCCAAATACCTACAAAACACACAAATAACAAAACAAGTAAAAAATACTCTAATAAAACTAATAAAAACTATACTTGAGAACGAAAATAAGACGGTAAAAAAGACCAAATGAGACGATGTAAAACCGACTCATCAGTCGACACATATTCATTATGGATGTCGAACCATAGATATTATTGAATATATTATTTTGGTCAAAATATAGATAATTAATTAATAAGAATTGTTACAGATTTTGATTGAAAATTTATAGTGTGCAATCCAATCGGTGTGTATTAAGCTTTTTTTTTTTTTTTTCCATAAAAGAACTACATAAACAATTGAAAAAATTAAAAGAAAAGTCTCTTGAGAGATGGTCTCTATATAATTTATCTAAAGACGGACCTATATTTTCAAGAAAATTATCGATGTTATTAATCAAAACATCTATATTTTCAACATTGGTGTTATTTCATATTACAACAATGATTATTTCGTTAACAACATAGACGTTTTGATTAATAACATGAATGTTTTTATTGATAGCATAGGCCATCTCTAAATAAGTTATATAGAGACTATCTCTCATGAGACTTTGTGTAAAAGGAATTAAAAAATGATAAATAAAATGGAGGAAATACGTTAATGGGAGAAATTCAAAAATATAAATGCATTAAGTTTTTTTTTTAATAATTATTTGTTAGTTGTGGGGTAGCTTTTCTTTCTAGTAATGCATGAAATTATGTAATACGGTTAAAAACTTTAAAGGAAAAATTACCACAGGTCCCCCAATATATAGGGTAGTAACACTTTAATCCCTCTGATTTCAACAATAACATATTGGTCCATTTTCCACTTTCAAAATTTGCTCTCCAAACATGCCCTTATTTTTAACCGTCACATTTTCTAGTTTCTGTTGGTCCAGATAACGGCAAAGGGAAAAGACTGGGGTGAATAGACTTTTACAACTTTGTCGATAAACACAATTTCTCAGATATTTGTGAAGATATCTGATACTTAATTTCAGAGAGCAGAAGACTTTTCTGTGATAAGTGCACGTGCTCAGCAAGATATGTGTAAATACTCAACAAGGTAAATAAAGCAAGTAATAAATTGCAGAAAGTAAATAACACTGATCTTTATAGTGGTATCTGAAGGTGGTGTAATCCTTCAACTAATCCACTTCGGCCTTTATCAGACCTAGAATCCACTAAGACAGATAAATGAGTTCACCTTACAAATATCTTCTCTCGATTCCTAAATACACTAGGTTCCCAACCAAGTGTTCCCCCTGAGTTATTCCCGCTTTTCACCAAGTACTTCCTATACTCAGAAACCTTTGAGCTATTCCATAGTTTCCCGAACTAAGTACTTCCTATGCTCAGTAACCTTGGAGTTATTCCTTAGTTTCCCAAACTAAGTACTTCCTGTACTCCACGCCATTTAAGGTGTTGATTAAGGTAGTTTGTCAAGATTTGATAGATTAATAACTTGTACAATTATGTAATACTACCTTCTTGAACAAGAGTCACTTAGCACACTTCACAATGTGTGGTGATATGTTCTTTACTGACCCAAGTCTATGATAAATGTTCTAGAGAATGAATCTTTATTTTTGATCTTTGATTCAACTCCTTCACGATAGCAATGCTTGTTAAGGATCAGACACTTAGAACTTTCATGCTACTTAGAATTCAAGAGCTTAGTCGCAAATCGTAAGTCAAGAATAAGTAGATTGAAGACTAGATGCTTGAATGAACAAGTTCAGAGATGTAAGTTCTTGGTGTAAGTTTTGTGTGTTTCAAGCATTCTAAGTGATGATACTTATAGTTGAAAATCATGCCATTTGAATAGTATCCTAGCTTAATGAAATTCAAATTATTGATATCCTAAAATAGTCGCAGAAGACGCTGTCTCTTTCGTAGATTTCCTTTGTTCAGATGTCTCGTCACAGATTTATTGCATTGTACTATTTTTGTCCTCAGAGTGCCAACTTAACTATGCACGCTTTCAAGCATCGCATGTCCCTTTCGAGACCTTTCATCTCCAGATAATGCTGAAACATTGTTTCCGTAAACATAGTTTTATCCAAGGTATCTGAGTATAGATGTTTGTGGGCACTTTTCCTCGTTCAGAAACCTTGCATTCTCAGATATCTTTTGCAAAGCTAGTTCATTGAGAAACACTTGTTTGTCAAAGATATCTGGACATAGGTATCTGATAACCTTTGTCTTCAGCAATCTCTTGCAGTCTTCAAAACTTCATTTTAAAATTGAACTTCTCATGCTGGATGCATTCTTCTTGATCTTCTTTAAGGAAATAAAAAAAATTACATTCAGAGACCTAAAATCCTATACAAGATTTGCTAGACTATCATACTTAGTGATTTTCCTCTTTTACAGTGTTCAAGTGAACCAAGAGTACTAACCACCTTTTTTAGCTAAGATAAGTCATTAGATTGCTGATCAAAATATAAACAGATATTCCTAATAAATTTTCTCCTTTTTGATCAGTCAATGATGACTATCTTTAAAACCTATTACAACTTGGAAGAGGGAACAATCTAACACTTAATCGATTCTTATGATCTTTTCAATTCAAATCTTAATTAAGTGCAGAAAGTAAACATCAACCAAATCACAAGGTGTGATCTTTGCTGACAAGTTATCCTTTTATAGATTGATATCTGAGAGTAGGTTCATCAGATATGTTACAAAGAAAGTTTACAGATAACTTTTACAATGATAGAACAATAAAGTACCTTAAGCAAGATACAAAATACATAGTTAACTAGGACAACAGGAGTAACCAAACTCCAAGTAGACATCCTAATAAACTAGTCTTCAAGTTTTCAAAACTTTAAGTCTTCAATCAGCAGATCTATGGATCAATTTGCAAATTCCCTATCCCCAAACCTTTTGATATCATCTGAGTAGTCAAAGATCAAAGTCCGGAATATCATCTCAGTGTTTCTGGCAAATCCACAAACTTCCTTGTAGGTTTTGGTGGGATTTTTCTTGGCAAACTGTTTGACCCACATATACTTTCCCCATTTCCAGGCATGCTCGATTCTGATATCTGATAGCTTGAAGTATTCATATATGATCTTCAGATATCTGACGTCACCCTTGTATTGATCTTCACTCATGTAGAAGGACTCATAGGGTTCCACAACAAGTCTTGCTCTTGTGCCTGTTTCAGTGGTGTTGGGAATTTCGGCACATCATCCGCTTCCCATAGGGACAATCATCAGAGAGGTCCTTTTTCATGGCTTCTATTCTCTTGATTACTTCAAAATCCAACCAGGCTTTGATGTGGTTGGTATTAATCAAGACTGGCTTGTCTGTTCTCCATGCCATGAGCTGTTTATGGATTGGTTCTGGAAATTTTTCATTTACCAGTAAGTGCTTGAGTTCCAGAATCCAGTAGCCATTCTTCTGATTAATGCATCTGTAGACAGAGGAGTCATTGTTGGTCTTTACATACTCAATCTTGGCTTCTTTAGGCCTGAGTGGTAGTTGAAGTTTTCTTTGTTCAGCTCTCAGCCTGTTCCTCCTTTGTCTTGAATTTTCCTTTGGGGGATTGCTTGAAGAACCACCCTGGATTGACTTGGTATTTCCAGAGGGTGTTTTAGCTGCCAAAAGGCTTTGCAACTATGGGCTCAGATAGGCTATCAACCTTTTTTCTTTTTCTGTGAAGAGGAGCTTCATTTTCATCAGTCTTCTTCATCATCATCATCAAGATTAATTCTTGTGAAAGTTTTGCAGCCTTCTTCATTGCCCTGGGATTTGATTTGGCCTTCTTCTTCTTCTTCTTCTTCTTCTTCTTCTTCTTCTTCTTCTTCTTCAGAAGACTCATCAATCCCTCTTACTTGTCTTCTCCTTGGAGCCTTGGTACTCCTTGGAGGTTTCTGTGCCCTGGCCCTTGTTGTCATTCCTTTTTCAGGAAGTTGCTGAGTGGTGGCCACTAACTGTAGAGCAGTCTGACTGGAGGAGGGCTCATTTGTTCTGAGAGGTGGTTGTTCAGATTTTCTTTTGTTTCCTCTTCCTCTTCCTCTCTGAGTACCTTGAAATCCTTCCCCCTTAGTCATTGTTGACTGACTAAGAATCACGAAGGATTCTGAAAGGGAGTCAAAGTTGCCCTGCAAATAGTCAAGTGTCGCAACCAACTGCTCCATATTAGCTTGAGCTCTCGATTCTATTTGATAAGACTTGTTTCCTTATCGCTGAGCTCGCCAAGGCCTTGAATAGCATCGCTTTTCAAAGATAGCTAGCCTCTTCAAAGGCTTTTGCAGCCAAGTTTTGGTCATCATCCCTAACCATGCCTAGGTCTTTCTGAGCAACGACCAAACTGGTTGTTCTCTGAGTGACGAGCTCAGTGAATGTCTTCATTTCTGCAGGGACTGATGTAATGGAAGCTTTATCTTGAGAAGACAACTCCTTTTTCAATATAGCCAGTACTTGATATCTGTTCAAGTATTCATCGAGTCGACATTCGCGCCTTGCTAAATATTTCAGAGCAATCGCCTTCCTTTCAAATGAGAAACCGCTAAGTGTTCATTGCAGTGTTCTGCCAATGCATTGTCTTCTTCATCATCTGAGTCATCAGCCCAGTGATCTTCATCCTCTTAGACATTTTCATCAATGTTTTCTAGTCCAGAAACCATGTCAGAGATGGGCTTCGCCTTTCAAAGGAGGAGGATGGTACATCTTTGTAATGCAACTTTAGCATCATGCTTGTCTCGATACTTGCTCAAGATTCAATTCCTCGAATTGCCAACAAAGAAGTCGGAGTTCTTTCATTTCAAAGATAAGCTTCCATTTCCTCGATTGTTTGATCTTCAATCTTTGAGCTTTTTTAGATTCAGCTATCTTTTCTTCCAGTTGAAGATTTAGATGTTGTTCTTCCTCCAACAGTTGTTTGAGTTGAGCAACTCTGGCTTGTGCATCCAATATTTTCTGAGTGTTGTTCTCAGAGTGCTCAACTACTTGTGCAGTAGAGTCCTTTTGTTGGGGATATGGATGGGTGGATTTCTGAGGAGATGGAGGAGGGGATTTTTGTGATGTCCTCTCGGTGTGCTTTTCAGCAACTGAGGTATTATTACCTTGTGCAATCCCTCCTGTCCCTGGTGTAGGGGCATCATCATCATCCTTCTTATCATACTCATCCTTGTGATGGTCAGAAAGAGGTTCTTCATAGTTATTCTCATCAGTCTCCTTCTCTTCTTCATCTTCAGAGTCCAGATTGATCACTTCTGGAGTTGTGACCATTTTCCCATTAACTTCCTCTTGCTCAGAGGGTATGAATTGTAGTGTTTGGGGCAAAGTAGGCTTGAATGCCATCTGCATTCTGGTCTGACCATCTGCCTTTTCAAAGGTTTCAATGAGCTTGTGTGCTACTTCCTTTATGAAGTTCTTATTCATCAACGTGGCAAATGCATATTGCTCGGTTGGAAACATTGCATGCACATAATTCTCCAAGTCAAATGCTCTTGCTCTTCTGGTAGGGTGATCTGTGACCCTTGTGATTTCAAACAGATCAGAGCATTTGAGTTTCTGCCATTTCTTGAAACACTTTAGATGTTTTGGCAGAGTATGAGCCTTGAAGAATGGAAGTAGGTCCTTGTTCAAATCTTCAGGGACCACTAAGGCACTAGCTGGAGCCTGAAAGAGATAGTTTTGAGTTAGTTTCAAAACTTTTAGTAGATATCTGGGTTTTAGAGTAGTCAACATATCGTGTTACCTGCGGCAAAGTTAATGTGCTCAAGGTTGGACTATTGAGGTTTCAGGTGCCTCAGATATCTTGGTGTGAGGAGGAGACTTGGAAGTCTGATTCTCAGCATCCTCTCTTTCTTTTTGAACCTGAGATTAAATAACAACATAACACTTAGAAATTTGTCAGGAGAGAAACACTTAGACAACTTAATATTTGAGATGTCAATTACCTCCACAGTAGGAGGCTCAGATACTTGTCTCTCAGAAACTTGTACAGTTTCTGTTATTATCTCTGGTGATGAAGGTTTGGTGGCCTCATCAATTTTCATTGGTTGAGGGGATTGAGGGCAATTCTCAAAGAACTTCTACTGTTTGAGCCTATGAGTAGAAAGTGTTAAGTATTTAGAAAAATTATCAGAGTATTATTATAAAGAATATAGATATCTGAGATATATACCTTCTCAATAGAAGGCTCAGATACTTGTTCCTCAGAGACTTTGTGAGTCTCTGGTTGATTCTCTGACGAGTTAGGCTTCTCAAATTTCATCATTTTTCTTCTCAGTTGGAGCCTATTAGAAATAAACACTTTAGTATTATTCATATGTATAAAGCATATATCTGAGATGTTATATCTTAAAGAACTTTCTTCTACATGTAGATGTGCTCCTTTCTCGAGTGATGAGGCTATGGAAGCCTCCTTCAGATTCTGAGGCAAGCTTTCCAGCTTCCTCTTGTTCTTGTGTTTCTAATTCAGCATGTAACGAAGAAATTTTATTAAATAACAAGATTAATAAACACAAAATATCACAAGTAGAGAGTTAAACCATTCAGCTACCTGAGCAGTGTCAGGCTTATTGGTCTCTGGAACTTGTGACCCTTCTATGCCTTGGTCTTGTTGTTCCATTTTAGCTTATTTGTTTGAAGTTTCAGGTACTTCAGACCTTTCCTGAGTGACTAACTCAGTTGCCTCCCATGTTTGATAATTCCGGGTGTGTCTCGCTTTGATCCTCTCTAGGAGTTGGGGGACCTGCTCATTTACAGGATTTTCTTCAGCATATTGCATTGCTGGTATGTCGAAATGGAGTTCATTGACCATTTCATCAACCACTTGTGGCTGTTGTGGTTGTGGTTGTTGTGGTTGTCTGGAAGCAGAAGTTTGAGCATTTGAGAGCTCTTCCAGATTTTTAAGTGTGGTGTTGACATCAGCGTCTACCAACACTAGGTCACCACCATCGTGGCTTCTTGAAGTTGTTTATACGTGACTTTCCCTGATGGTGTGTTGGCACCAACAACCTTTGCTATAGGTGCTTGCTCCGTCCCGTAAATTGATACATCCCCTAAATCGATATGTCCCGTAAATCGAAACGTCACGTAAATTGAAACATCACGTGAATCGATACGTCCCGTAAATTGAAACGTCACGTAAATCGAAACGTCCCGTGAATCGAAACATCCCGTGAATCGAAACCTCCCGTAAATCGAAACCTCCCGTGAATTGAAACATCCCGTAAATCGATACGTCCCGTAAATCGATACGTCACGTAAATTGATACGTCTCGTAAATCGAAACATCACGTGAATCGAAACATCCCGTGAATCGAATCGTCCCGTGAATCAAAACATTCCGTAAATCGAAACATCACGTGTATCGAAATATCCCGTGAATCGAAACGTCCCGTAAATTGAAACATCCCGTAAATTGATACGTTCCGTAAAACGAGGGATTTTGGTTCTATAAATAATCTCCTCATCCATCACATTTTTACACCACAACTCTCCGTTCTTCTTCCTTACAACATACTATCAAATACTTAGCAATCTGGTCAGTGTTAAATGTCAGGAATCTGGAAGGTAAAGTTACGATAATACATTAATAAATCGTGGTATATTTGATTGCTCATCTTTCTCTATGAATTCTAACACTCCGACTATTCTCATTTTCCTACAGAAACTCAGTAAGGGCGGTTCATCCAAAGATGGCGGTGCTGAAGATAAAAAATGGGGCAAGAAGAACGCAAAGGATATCCCGTCGGTACCAGTCGACCAGTATTCTGGACGATTGAGAAAGATTCGTGGAAGGGAAAGAGGGCCCATACCTGCTTCAGCCAGAGCTAGAAGGTCCAAATTGATGGCCAATGAAGAGTTAAGTTCTAATGATACGGAGAACTTAATAGAGGACTCCTACGAGTCACCCGAAACTATCGACACACAAACAAGGAACAGACTTGAAAGTGAAATCCTCCGCAAAGGGGTCGATAACTTCGAGATGACACATCGCCTGAAGCGGATAACAATTTCAACACCAATTCGTACCGGCCATCTACACATTTCAACGACACCCATTCGTACCGGGCATCTCCACATTTAAATGATGATGTCCCTCCATTCAACGTTTCTGGTTATTCTCAAATGAGTCACCACACTGAAGGAGAGGGTGGAAGCGGCCAGCGTGGAGAGGAAGCTCCTAATAATGCCACTAATCAACCCTAGAGAGAGCTAACACAAGGTATTCATGGAGGCCCGGCAAATGCGGAGTTACTCACAGGATATCTAGGCCACATCGCTCACTCCATATGGATGGGAAATGTAAGTCATTTAATTCCATATCTTTAAAATCCGAGTATTCATATTTATAATTGTTAACTCATTCTTATTTACTATTTACTTTAAAATGTCGCAGGACCGCAATATTCTAGAGGGGTTTCACCAATACCGTAAATTAAGCAAGTTCAAAGACTATTTAAACGACGATGTCTTGAATGTTGTATAAACAATGTACCATCTCTCACACTTGCCCATCTGTATGCACCCGAAGATCAACATGCCTTTGATTAGTGCATTTGTTGAACGGTGGCATCCTGAAACTAATAGCTTTCACTTGCCATTCGGTGAGATGACTATTACCCTGCATGATGTCCACTATCTGTTAGGAATTCATGTTCATGGTCGTGCGGTTAAGGTGGAAACGAACCACCCAGAGACGTTCAAGCTCTCATTATCAACTCATATGCAACGGAATGATGCATCGTTGAAGGCCAACTTTAAAAGTGCTGGGTTCAAGCGTAGCACAATTGAGGCCACTTTAAAAGCACAGACTCTTCCACCTCCTTCACATGCTATCATGTACTTGTTGTGGTTGTTAGGCACATCGCTATTTGTCGACAAGAGTGGTCATCGAGTACCAGTCGGATTTCTACCGTTCCTACATCAGCTGGATGAGGTTCATATGTACGCATAGGGAGCTGTTGCACTTGCCAATCAGTATAGACAGTTGGGAATTGCATCACGTATTAACTGCAAACAAATAGACGTTTCGATTCACGAGATATTTCGATACTCGTGATGTTTCAATTTACGGGATGTTTCGATTTACGGGACGTTTCGATTCACGGGATGTTTCGATTTACGGGACGTATCAATTTACGTGACGTATAATTTACGGGACGTATCAATTCACGGGATGTTTTGATTCACAGGATGTTTCGATTTACGGGATGTTTCGATACACGTGATTTTTCGATTTACGGGATGTTTCGATTTACGGGACGTTTTGATTCACGTGATGTTTCGATTCACGTGATGTTTCGATTCACGTGACGTATCGATTTACGTGACGTATCGATTTACGGGACGTATCGATTTACGGGATGTTTCGATTTACGGGATGTTTCAATTTACGGGACGTATCGATCTACAGGATATTTCGATTCACGGGATGTATCGATTCATGGGACATTTTGATTTACGGGACGTTTCGATTTACGTGACGTTTCGATTTATGGGATGTTTCGATTTACGGGATGTATTGATTTACGGGATGTTTCGATTTACGGGAGGTATCGATTTACGGGATGTTTCGATTCACGGGATGTTTCGATTTACGAGCGGGACATTTGAATTTACGGGACGTATCGATTTACGGGATGTTTCGATTCACGGGATGTTTCGATTTACGGGACGTTTCGATTCACGGGATGTTTCGATTTACGGGACGTTTCGATTCACGGGATGTTTCGATTCACGTGATGTTTCAATTTACGGGATGTTTCGATTCACGTGATGTTTCAATTTACGGGATGTTTCGATTTACACAATCCCTCGATTTACGTTGTGTCTACACTTCTATAAAATCCCCACCACCATCATTTTAAAATACTCCACACTTGATTGAAACAAATATTCTATTCTAAACACTTGAAACCCGAAACACTTCAAATCCCAAACACGTATACTATGAGTGACTCACCTATTTCATATATTTCATCCGATGATGCGGCTGATTTTCCAGATTGCAGTCAATTTTTCCAAAACAATCAGAGTTTTGATACTCGTGAAGCTGCAGAAACTTGGGTTCGTGCTATTGGTCGAGAAAACAATATCTTTTTCGCGATCTCACATTCGAAACCAAGACACGTATACATGAGTTGTGAGCGCGGTGGGGCCTATAGAAACACGGCTTCAAGTGACCCCGAAGTGAAATCCAGAAATGCAGTTGGGACTAAGAAGCACAATTGTCAATTTCAGGTTAAGCTGCATGAGAGGTATCCGGGGGAGTGGAGAGTTGCTATCAGAGAGGGCCACGAGAAACACAATCATGCACTCGGGAATTACCCCCATGGGCACACGCCCGTCAAGTCGAATGACGAAGAGTTCGTGCGAGTGATTGAAATGCTGAAGTGTGGAATGACACATAGAGAAATTCTCAGGAAACTGAAAAAGGAGTTTACAAACAACTGTAGTGTCCTACGGCACATATACAATGCTGACAAAAAATATCAACGTATGGAGATGGGATCGATGCCCCCAATGGATTATTTCTTGCATATGTTGGAAAAACATCATTATATATTTACACACTCGCAAGTGTAGGGTACTAACATATTGGAGTGAATTTTTTTTAGCTCATCCTAATACAAGGGAGATGCTCCGTTTGTTCCTGGAAGTTGTCCTCATGGATGCAACCTACAAGACAAATTTGTATGACATGAATTTGGTGGAACTGATTGGCGTCTTACCCACTGGGCAAAACTATCACATAGCTTTCATTTTCCTCTCCAACAAAAGGACATCAAGTTATGTGTGGGACCTTACACAATTGCGGGAGTTGTTTGCTGAGTGTGGTGTCTCACCGAGGGTTTTTGTTACCGACAGAGAGTTAGCGGCAATGAATGCGGTTAATATCGTATTTCCAGAAGCAGCACACCTACTGTGTCGGAGGCACATATCAAAGGATGTGCAGGCTAAAGTAAACAAGCTGTGTGGTTCCACATAGTATCAAGGGGCGGTAAAATCTAGATGGGATCGCATCGTGCATACAAAGACTGCGGAACTCCATGAGCAGGCTGTTGCAGAAATGGCAGAGGCCTGGCGAAGACTACCGGCTATCATGGAGTACGTACGGAGGACATGGTTCGACCCATACCGTGAGCGATTTGTTCACGCTTGGACCAAGAACATCCTACACTACGGGATAAACACGACCAACAGGTAATTCTATTTATCGCCATAAAACCACTCGTACCTTAGTTTATTTCGTAATGCACTACTAGCCTATAATTGCAGTTATGCCGAAACTGACATTCAACAGTGTAACTTGGTTGCAGAGTCGAATCGCCACGCCAGTACAAGTTATGGTCAGTCCTTCAAATCGAAGTTTCACCGCATTCTCAAGTCGCACGGCCTACTTGAAATGCATTTTGAAGCGATCCGCACAGAGTTTGAGAGATCTCTTACGATTAAGCCTCATTCCACAACAAATCACATCTTCCGTAGGCTGGGAGGTGTGGTTTCACATCTTGCCATTGACAAAATGGTGAAACAAATGGACGATGTTAATCCCAGTGATTGCGATCACACATTGCGCACAAGTTTTGGACTAATGTGCGCATGTCAATTGGCCGTCAAGTTGACAAACACGAGGACCGTCCACCCGGTTCACGATCTAAACGTGTTCTGGAGAACTCTTCACATGGGGGAACCACCTGAGACTAGGCAGCAGAGTGTACGGGACCAGTTTATTGACTGGGCGAGGGACCGCAGCGAGACTGCCACGGAGGAGGAAATGAGATCGTATTTCGACGATTCGAGTGCATCACAATCGTTCTTGGAGGAGCCAATCGTAAACCAACTGAGAGGTAGGCGACCTAGAGCAACAGGGAGTAGGATCCCATCTGCTTGGGAGCAGCAACACGCGAATCAATCTCGACGGAATTCCACCCCAAGCAATGCAGGTTCAGGTTCGCAAGCAAGTACTGGTAGATCATTTAGATACCAGAGTCAAATGCCGCAACAAACTGTACACTTCATTAGAGGTTGGACTAATGTCGTCTCCGATGGAAACTGCAGTTTTAGGGTCATAGCACAAGTCCAATACCATTCACAAGATCGGTGGCCAGACATCAGGCAGGAACTTATGGAGGAGTTGAACAACCACAGGGAGCTTTACGTCGCAGAAATGGGGGCACAACGGGTCACGGAAATAACTAATCGTTTGAACTGGTTTGCAGGCCCATGTAACAACCCATGGTGGTATACACTCCCGGATATGGGGTTTCTTACAGCTACAACGTACCAACGGGTCTTGAGCTGCTATGTTGCGGTAGGGAGTCTTATATACTTTCCATTGGAGTGTCGTTCACAAATAGACTCACCATCTCCGGACCCTCCATCGACAGATGAAGAGTGGACAATGGGATTCGTTGATAACAATCACTATATTAGGTTGCACGTGATAGATGAATGTCCACTTCCACCATTATGGATGTCATGGGAATCTGCTAAAGAGGAAAGAATAAGCCATTGGATGCAACATTATTCCGTTCAGCTACGTCAATGGTTTTTGTTCTAGTTTATGCTTTCAATTTTATGTTGTGTTCCGTATTTATAGTGAAATGAGTAAAAATTCATGTTGCCGTAATTAAAATAAATATGATTTCACTTTTACTAAAATAGTTCTTTATTTAAAATAAATAAATAAATAAATGTTAAAAGAATAGTTCTCTATTCAAGTTCGTCCGTGTTCAAGTTGTAACCTTTTATTCGGAAGCATTTCGATTCAAGTTCGAATTATAGTTAAAGTTGCGAATTCAAAATAAATAAATTTAAAATTTAAAAAAAATGTTTATTAAACGGGCCATTTTAAAATGGTGTTCTTTTGTGAAAAGTTGGGAAAAATTGAAAACACAAAAGAAAAATTAAAATGATGAAATGGCTTCTCAAAATCATTATTTCAAAATGGCCAGTTTTGAGAACCAGCCATTTCATCTTCAGATTTTTTTTTTTTTGCTTTTCAATTTCTCTACATATTTCCCAACTTTTTCCACTTTTCACAAAAAAAAAATTTGTGAAAATTTTTTGATGTTTTTATTGTTGTAATTTGTATTCAGTCGTGCATGTTAATGTTATTGTGTTTGTGTAAACGAGTTATTTCGATTTTACGTTAATTTTATAAGTTTTTTTGAGTTAAGGGCATTTTTGGTAAGTACGCAAATATTTGGTGTTGCGTTTAGCCAAAAATGTGTTGCGTTTAACATTAGTGCTTTCGGGAATTGTGATTTCCGACTGCTCAAGCTCAACGGTCGATCGCCAAATTTCTTCAGATTCTACAGACTCACATTTCTATAAATAGGTGAGCTTGTTTCTAGATTCATCACACTATCTCTTCTTAGTTCTTAATCTTCTACTCTCTCTTCATAATCTCCTACTCTCTTCTGATTTCTGAATCTCTATTTCTCTACAAGCCAATTGTCTTGTTTACCTTTCAAGAATCAAGATTCAACTTGTTTGAGTTTTTTCCAATTTTTTTCTTGTCCAGTTTTATTATAAATCCGTTTTTGTATTTTGGTGGTTAATAATGAAAAACCAAAAACTTCTCAATCTAGTTCATCTTCAAAATCGATTTCTTCAAAAAAATGTTTGTAAGGCTACTATCGATGGGCAACTAATGAATTTTACAAGTAGAGAGTATGAAAACTTCATGTACGGTCGTAGTACTAGTGCATCAGAAGAACCCACTGGTGTTTCTGATGATGATGACACTGCTGAACCTGAACCTAGTGATGCGCCTTTAGAATCGGGCAGAAAACGAAAATTCACTAGTAAAGTTTGGTTATTGTTTGACAAAGATTTTGAGAAGAAAATTGCAAAATGCCGTATTTTTGGGCATACTTTAACTCACAGAAATGGCACTGGCACATGTACTCTATCACGCCATTTTACTAAACATCCAGGATGGGATGAGGATGGTGGCGAAGGATTGACTCAGCAACATTTGCAAAGGTCATCAGCTGGTCAAGTTGAAAATTGGCGATACACTCATAAGCGGGCTAGGGAATGCACTGTAAGGTATGTGGTCCAAAAAGAACTCCCTTTTTCTTTTGCGGAATACCCTGTTTATGAAAATTATGTGCAAACTACTTTACAACCACAATTAAAAAGAATTTCACGTAGTACTCTTTACATTGATGGCATGCGTTTATTTAAAGAAGATTGTGAAATTTTAAAAGGTGTTTTTAATTCTTTGTCTTGCAAGTTTTCGTTTACTTCCGATTTGTGGACTGGTAGGTGTAACCTAAGTTATATGTGTGTCACTGCTCATTGAGTTTATGATGATTGGATTATACAAAAGCGTATTATTGACTTTGTTGAACTACCACATCCACACACGGGTCAAGAGATTCATAGTCAAATGATTAGAACTCTTTCAAATTGGAATTTAAAAGAGAATTATTTGTCATTTTCCTTTGATAATGCGAGTAACAATTTGTCTGCGGTACGTATGCTTAAATCATATCTTAACCCAATTCTTGATGGTAATCTTTTTCATATTCGATGTATTTGTCATATTATTAATTTGTGTGTGAAAGATGGTTTAAGTCACATTCTTTGCTCTATTGAAAAGATTAGGTCTTGTTTGTCGCATATTACCTCTAGTTCCACAAGAACTCAAAATTATAGGGATTTGGTTGTGCTCAATGGAAAAAAAATTGCTATCCCTATCTTAATTGCAAAATTAGGTGGAACTCCACATTTCGAATGTTGCAAGAATGCCGAAGTTATGCAAATGAAATTATTGAAACTTGTTCGGAATTTGTAGTTGAAAATGATCAAATCGACCCGACAAACAATTATTTGAAAATGGATGATTTTTATGTTGTTGATGTTCTTGGTCCGCTCCTTCAAAAATTCAAAGAAGTTAGCAAAGTTATGTCAGGTCAACTTTATCCTACCTCAAATTTGATGTTGGCCTATATGGTCCATATTACAAAGTTATTTTCCAATTTAAAGAACCATGAATTGTTGGGCAAAGTTATTGAAGGAATGTTGGCAAAATGGTTAAAATATTTTTCATTAGTGCCAAAGATTGCTATACTAACCGCTTGTTTAGATCCTCGATGCAAAAATCGATGGGTGCATTCAATTGTTGAAGATGTATTATACCAACATAGGTACCGAAAGAACATTTGATGAGCTTGCCAAGAAAGACAAAATTCAAAAAATGTTTCGAACATTATATGATGCTTACAATGATGATGCACAACCGGTGGGTGAGACTTTGGAATCACAAAGAAGCAATCAACAAGGTCGTGGGATCTTTGATTCTTTACTTGGACAAAAATCAACGACAACAACAACATCAAGCAAATCAAGTGTAAATGAAGTAATCTATTTCTTTGGAGCAGGCCAACATCCCGACACAACCGGTTTCAATGTTCTTAATTGGTGGAGAGACGATGCAAAATCATTTCCCGTATTTAGACGTATAGCCCGTGATCTATTGGCTTCACAAATGTCCACCGTAGCTTCGGAAAGTTATTTTAGTGCGGCGGGACGCACACTATCGGATAAAAGGAGTCGATTAACTCCAAAATCGATACGCTTTTGTGTCATGTGGAAAGATATGCTTGATGCCGAAACTCGAACTAAGGAAGCTAAGTTTAAATTGGAGGCGGGCGACGATGAGTATGACATATTCATGAGGGGTCACTTTGATAATCTTGAAGATGAATTTGTACCCGAGGAGGAGATATCGTCTAACACAATCGATACGTCAAATAAACATGATTTCTTGGCCGACTTTCATGGATGAGTATTATGTACTAGTCTTATTTTGCTATTGATTTGTAATTTTCTTCTTTGTAATAAAATTTCAAGTTTTAGTTTATGCATTATGAATTTATGATTTATGAGTTTTGTTGGTCTTGACTCTTGAACTTGAAATCTTGAATAAATAAAGTTGGAAATAATAAGCATCAAGGAACATTCTGTTATGCATTATGAATTGATGATTTAATTACTTCACTTTTCTTTAACAACATTTAATTTGTTTCTCTTTAGTTTAATTAAAGCTTGGCCAAAGATTCTTCTGTTTCTCAATTTTTGTCACTATTGTAGTATTGTTTAGTCGATTGAATGTGTATTAAATGTGGAGTTGTATGTGAGAATGTATAAATGCTTCAACCGCCAAGTATTTGTTGTTGATACTATATTGAACTTGAATTTATTGTTGTTTCACCATCGACTATCTTCATATGTTTGCCTGAAGTGTAAGTGTCATTAATTTTTAATTGAAAAATAAAACAAAGGGATTTGCCCTGACCGTGAATGTACTCGCACGGTCCGTGAACAAAGTGGGTTGTGGTGCGGCCTTGTACTGGCAGTGTATTAACTGGCCTACCGGATAAAAGGTGAACCGTCCGCCAAATTTTGAATGGAGCTTTTTAGCAGCCCGTCTTAATAACACCTATATACTTGATGAATAGTCTCACCTACCAAAATGATGACACGTGTAACTATCCTTTTTCTTGCTTCTTATTGTAATTTATCTACAAAATTTATCTTATTGTTTAACCATGTTTACTTGTTAAAAGGTTATTTGCCCGCAAAAAATAATATGAACAGGTGGTTTTGGGATTTCATGTGGGTTGTTGATTTTGGAATTTTAATTTCTTAAGATATTAAAATTTTGAGTAACTTAACTATATTGTAAATAAAATCATCAATATTATGAATCAAAACGTCTATTTTATTAACAAAATACATTCTTAGTATATAATATAACACAAATGTTGATAATATACACGTTTTGATTAATATCATTAATGATTTTCTTAACTGCATAGGTTCGTCTGTATAGGGGTGGACGCAAGGACGAAATTATATATAGGAGATTATTTTTTTAGAGGGGCGGGGCGGCCCCTGCTCCCGTGGAGCTTCCATGTCCGTCTCTAAATAAGTTAATTATCTATAAACCGTCGTCTCTTTAGAAACTTGTATAAAATCTTTATTTAATTTGAAATTGATGAGTAAGTTTAATGTGGAAATATCTATAGATGGACTGGAAGAGATGGTATATAATATATTGTAGTTATATTCGAAAAAATAGATACTCCCTCTGTCCCAATTTCATCTTCCCATTTTTTTGGTCAACACCATTCAACTTTAAGTTTGATTTAATTCCATATAATACATCATTATGAATTTTTTAAAAATATATAATGAAAATTTACAATGTAATATTAATAATATGAATTTTTAAATTTTTTATCAATATTATTTATGAGTAATTCGCAGGCGAAGTTTATAAGCGTTAACAAGAAAAAGTTAAATGAAAAGATGAAACTGGAACAGATGAAATAGCTCTTACAACTTACAAGGCTTTTTCAAATGGTAAAGACATAAAACCTATATAATCCCCACAAAATATACGTTTTGGTTGAAGTATTAGCTAATTTCACGAGCAATAAATTACCAATCCACATGGTTGAAGTATTAGAAGCAGTAGTGCCCTTGTTAAGGCTGGACAAGTGTCATCATTTGGAGTGGTAAGACCACTGATCAAGCCCTTAGTGTCGACCAAATCCCCCCATACGGAAGGATGAAATGAAACCCAAACCGGACACTACAGAGTAGTGGGACTTTAGTGATTCTTTTCAAGTGGCAATTAAAATGCGTGGGAACTGGGAACCAACCAAAATTATAAATATAATTAACTGGAGCATATATTACTCCCAGCGGTCTTTAAAAGCTTTTTAATGAAAAAATTTTTTCGAACTTTAACTATAAATTATGCTCAAACTATACGATAAAAATATATAATAATAAAATTATATTATGAAAATAAATTAAGTATATTTTACTAATATAACTTTATTTTATACTTTTTATATGTAATTTGCGAGTAATTTACAGTAAAAGTTTTAAAAAAAGTCTCATTGGTAAGATTTTAAAAGACGTAGTATTATATTTCTCATGAGTCATGAATGAATGTCAAACCCATGAATAACGTGCAACAAACAGTGGAAGAATAAGCTATTATTGCAAGCTGATCTGTCATTGTTTTTCCTCCTCTTGTCGTTGTCTTGATACCACTAGTTTACTCAAAACGTTTATGGTATGAAGGAAAATCACTCCTCATTCCGTGCGCCGCCAAACTTCATATCTTCTTCAACTTTTAGTCTATGGTAGAAATTCATACATAGACCCAAAATTACCACACACATCAAATAATTAAAAATGTCATTTTTACACTAAAATTACATATTTCAAACCATCACATTTCATATTTTATTGTTTTAAATTTTAATCTAAAACTACACATCAATCCGTAATATACTAAATTACTCATGTTAAACTACAAAATGTCATTAGCCTTCTGACGTGTAAAGGAAAATTCACCAATAGTAATAGTGTAAACTTACACTACCATTAGCCTTAAAGGCTTATTTCCTTCTCATGTTAAACTTTCAACTTAGTTTAGTCAGAATTCGTTTTTAATGCATGTTCGATTACAAATTAATCCCAAGTTAAATGTAATCAACTGAGCTTTCAGAAGGGAAGAAAATAATTGCAGGTAATTACTTGTCATGTGAGAAGAGTGAGATCTGTTACCGCACGGCACCAGGTGGAATATTAATTAATACAGTCCATGTTGATATTTCAGGCATTAGCTAGGGACCAATAAAACCAATTCTTGGAATCACGACAAGACTGATTCACCAATCAAGATTCCCATAACCTGTTACTTTTGCAGTACTAAACTTAAATAGCCACAAAGTTAAGTACCTAACAAACTTATAAACAAGCAGCACCACCAAATATTACAAACAGAGGCAGATAACACAGAGACTGAGCAAGTCGGGATATTCATGGGGCAACTGCGTTTACATGATTCGTTCCTGGAATCTGCCAATACAAATTCAAGAAAAGGGAGGATTTTGCTGCTGATTCTTGCTCTTTTTACAGCAACAATACTAGCATGTTAGTAGTTGTTTCTGCTTTAAACTCCTCTTCCCTTCTTGTTTTTCTTTTCTCCTAGACTTTTTTATCCTCACTTCTGTGATAAATGATCAAATGACAATTTTGTGTTGACTTTTGATGAGTTTCATTGTGTGTTTGCTTGCGTGTGAACTTCAATAAAGTCAAATTGACATCTTTAAAGCCTTACTATATGGATATCATATCTGATATCACTAGCATGTTTGCCTCTTAATTCAATTTTCCATAGAAAATTGAATAGCTAGATGTAACTCTAGGAAGAGTTATCAAGTTTTTGCCATTTAATGACACTTCATTGACTTCTATAGTATTTAGTTTGGTTTAAGATAATGGGCTAGCCTAATTATTACCAGTTGAATGATAAATGCTTGATTTCTGATTCAAGGCCTTGCTCTTGGAGGGGCCTTGAACTTTTGGCATGGGAGATATGAACAGAAGTTTGGCAGTGGATTGCGGATTGATAAGAGCGATGTCGTTGAGTCGCAAAAAGCGGTTGTGGCTTCTGACGATGGTCGATGCTCGGATATTGGTGTGTTGATGCTGGAGAGAGGTGGGCATGCTGTTGATGCGGCAGTTGCGACTGCTATATGCCTTGGTGTAGTTATTCCAGTGGCTAGTGGGATTGGAGGTGGTGGATTTATGGTTGTTCGATCTTCATCAATGTCGGATGCACTTGCAATCGATATGCGCGAAACTGCTCCTTCAGCCGCTTCACAGAACATGTATGAGGACAATGCAGGAGCCAAATACTTGGGAGCTTTATCGATGGGTGTTCCTGGTGAGATAGCTGGCCTGCACGTTGCTTGGTTGAAATTCGGGCGGTTGCCTTGGAGTTCTTTGCTTGAACCAGCCATTAAACTAGCCAAGGAAGGGTTCATTATCAGCCCTTATTTTGGAAGGAGCATTGCTGGTCACGCTGATACGATAACTGCTGATCCTGGTCTACAACAAGTGTACGCACCAAATGGGAAGCTGTTAAAAGCTGGCGACACGTGCTACAATGTGGAACTTGGTAACAGCTTACAAGCAGTCGCAGAACAAGGGCCAAAAGCCTTCTATAATGGACCGGTAGGTGAAAAACTTGTGGAAGATGTGAAGAAAGCTGGTGGAATATTGTCTATGAATGATCTGAGAAACTACATAGTGAAGGTGACTGATGCGGTTTCTGTTGATGTTATGGGATACAAAATACTGGGGATGCCTCCGCCTTCTAGTGGAACAGTAGGCCTTTCTCTGGTGCGTATGTTGCGAAAAATTGAATTGACTGGTTTTAGCATTTCTGGCACAAACAATGTTTCAATCTGGTGAAACTTTATTGACAGGTTCTGAACATCCTTGATAGTTATGGAAGTGTAGATGCTGCTGGAGGCACTTTAGGCTTGCATCGTCTGATTGAAGCACTGAAGCACATGTTTGCCATTCGAATGGACCTAGGAGATCCTGATTTTGTCAACATCAGTAGAACTGTTTCCGACATGCTTTCTCCTTCTTTCGCGAAGGAAATACAAGAAAGGATATTCGATAACACCACATTCCCACCTGAATACTATCTGCCAAGGTTTACTTTGGTGAAATCTTCAGATTTTAGTCAATTATTCAAAAAGGATTCTGAACCTTAGTGTAATTTCAGGTGGAGCCAGCTTAGAGATCATGGAACGAGTCATTTCATGCAGGATTCTGATCGGAATGCTGTATCCATGACCTCCACGGTTAACTATCCTTTTGGAGGTGGAGTGTTATCTCCATCTACCGGGATCATTCTCAACAACGAAATGGATGATTTCTCAATACCAACAGATATAACCCCTGATAAGCTCCCTCCAGCTCCGAGCAATTTTATCAGACCACACAAACGTCCCTTGTCTTCTATGACACCACTCGTCATCCTCAAGGTTGGTAATTCAGTTAAAATGATTGCATTGAAGCGGAAATAATGCTCTAACATTCTTTTTTCTATCTTACCAATCCCAGGATGATCAGTTAGCCGGGGTGATTGGCGGTAGTGGCGGGCTAAGCATCATTCCAGCCGTGGTACAAGTGTTCGTCAACCATTTCATACTTGGGATGGAGCCTCTAACAGCGGTCCAGAGCGCAAGAATATACCACAAGGTACGATGAGTAATAAGTACACTGTTCTGTTCTGACTTCTGACATTATCAACACAATTCAGAAATGACATTTTCTTGAAAAAATATGCAGCTGATCCCGAACGTTGTCCAGTATGAGAACTGGACAGTTGTTCATGGCGAACACATTGAGCTTTCAGAAGAGAGGAAGCAGTTCTTGAGAGATAGGGGACATCAATTGCAGGCTAAAGCAGGGGGAGCAATCTGCCAGCTCGTGGTTCAAGATCTAACGAACATAAAGGCGTCAGGTAGGAAAGCGAGAAACGAGAATGTTTTCCGCGGAATACTGACAGCAATTAGTGATCCTAGGAAAGGTGGGTGTCCTGCTGCTATGTAAAAAATCCCCATTGTTACAATCCATTTATTGTTCAAAGAATCTACATTCTTTGTAAATAGTACTTCGATCTAATTCTGGAAAATGTTAATACAGGGCATCGTTCCTGTTGACTCTCCAAAATTGTGTATGTAAAGGTCCTGGAATCTACATATAAATTGATAAGCTTCACAGATTCAGAAAGTCATATAAGGTGATCCTCCAATTCTAGCAGTTCCTTTGAAAAGATCAGCGTATTACACCTGAAACTTGGAAACATGAACAGTTCCATGTAATGCTCAGGAACTTGGAATTAACCTGAAATTTATTTTAATGATTTCATATGCTTCTGAAGGGGTTATTATTAACCTTCCAATGATCTCATGACTGAATTTTACAAATAGTTACTATGCAGGAAGTAAATATATTGCGCTTATTAAGCAACTTGACACACACAAGTTGACCGCAACAGGACTAATTTCTTCACACAACATTGAAGAAGCCTAATACATATTGGATGAGATTAAGATCCCCAAACTGATATTATCTTGCATCTCGTTTAGTATTGGACTTAGTTATGTTTCACAACACCATTTGGAAGGCTATGCGGTTCCTCCTCTGTGGTGGCTGTAGTCGCATCTTGTGTACTGATGAAGCTGGGTTGGTTGGTAGAGGAAAGGAGCCTCGCCCACATTCTGTCGGTGATCACAACTTCATTTCGTCTCTCGTTTATCCTCTGCATGCACCAGCATAATTTCAAATGAATAATATGTTCCCAATAGTTCATTGCAAACTTGATTGATGATGGATGTTTGTGATTTGTTAAGAGTTGAAGTTTCTAAAGGAATAACTCACATGGAAAGGTATATAAGTCTGTCTTGTGTTTACTAGGCCGGATGTGTAACCTGTATATCCAGCCATTGCTCCATGAACTGCACTTTGAGCAAGAAGCGTGCAGTACACATTGTCTGCAGCATTGCTAGGAATGGCCCTGATCATGTATGTCGGGTCTGTACATGAACGAGTACCAAAACCACAATTAGAATAGGCTGTATACTCCTCTAAAAAGTATTGCTGCTATACTTGCTAGTACTAACCTATATATTTGAGATTGATTTCCATCTTAAGTTCCTTGGAGAAATGATGCTGCAAAACGAATGTAAAGGTTCTTATTGAGCCACATTTCTGAAGAATAGAGTAATTCCAAGTGGTACACGCATGAAGATTGAGGATAGTCGGCAAATCACTGTTCTTCAATTACAACGATTGCTTCGGCAAAACAGATATACTTTCCCTCCTTTTATACTGACAAGTGCAATCTTATAGTATGTGCTTAAAAGCTTAAATGAATGAAACCTGGTTAACAAAGTAGCTGCATGAATTTAAAAAATACCAGAAGAAAATAAAAGATGAAATAGAATTGAACCTTAATCTTCTGTGATATCCAGAGCCCAACATCTTGTAGAAGCTTGTTTCCTGAAGCATCCTGTTGATCTTCAGACTCCAAACTCTTTGAGAGTAACTCCTGTCCTGCACCTTCGGCTATTACGATCACCATATGTCCTTGTTCTCTGAGTCGCTTTCTTATATATTCAAAAAGTCCACCAGGACCTTCAAGATAAAAAGGGGATTCCGGAATAAGACAGCAATCAACATCACGGCTGGCAAGTGTTGCATACATAGCGATAAATCCTGCACATCAGATGGGATCAAAACAAAATGGTCAGTTTTGATAAACTCCTTTACTAATATGTTTACTAAGTTGTGGCAGAACAAATAAAACATGAAAAAAGTGAAATGCATACCACTATATCTTCCCATTAACTTCACAAGGCCAATTCCATTATCAGCACTCATAGCTTCTACATGTGCTGCATTTATAGCACGTTCAGCTTCCTCAACCGCAGAATCAAAACCAAATGATCTGTCGATTACCTATTCAGCATAAATGTGGCTTACAACAGTTAGCTTGCATCTAAACACTTTTTTCCCCTTCAATTTCTATGTGGATAAACCAATTGCTTATGTACCGGAATGTCGTTATCAATGGTTTTGGGGATTCCCACAACTGCAACCTTGAGACCGCGTCGTTTTATTTCCTAGAGCATGATAACAATATGACTCAGATATATTTAATAGTTTTGATTTAAATACTTCAGTATGGCAAATACATTGAAGTGACACCAGATGTTTTATCTGTGGCTAGAAATTACGGTTTCTATTTGAACCAAGCAATACCTCAAAAATTACGGCTGCTCCTTTCTGAGTTCCATCTCCTCCAATAATGTATACCTTAACACGAACAGCTTAACCAATGTCAGAAATCAACTACACATATTCGATCAAACATACAGAAAAGGGCAAGGTTACCTGATTGATTCCACGATCCTGAATGCTATCGACAATCTTTTTATTGTCATGGCCACCTCTGGATGTCCCTAATATGGTCCCCCCTCGTTTATGAATGTCGTTTACACTTTGGGGAGTAAGAGGAATAGTGTTTCTAGAGTAAAACCCCTTGTATCCTCCCTGCATATATACTTCCTTAATTAGCTTCAGTTCAAGCACAGAACATAAAGAATGCATACATGTTCTCTTCCATTTTACTTACATTTATCCCCAAGACAGTTTGCACACCATACATATGATGTAAACCACAAACGATTTCCCTTATAACCGTGTTGATACCAGGACACAAGCCTCCACATGTGACAATACAAGCCCGCACATCATCGGACTTGAAATAAATCTGACAAAGTACACATTCTTTAACATTTTGAAAATATAGGCAGTCAAATTTCAGTACAAATTGATATATCCACCCCTTGCTATTTTAAAGAGAAGCATCAACTCACTCTTTGGCGTGGACCAGCTCGACGGAAATGAATCCCTCGTGGGGTATCCTTGTGAACTACAATCTGTAACACAGGACAAGACAGGATATAAAATGATTCCCCCTTGGAACATCACATCCATTTAATACAATACCGGATAAAGTAACTAAAATCTTTGACATTACAAATTTACAATCAGGATGCAACCCTCACTATCAAATATCAATTCAAGACAATATTCAAGTTTAAGAAGTCAATCATGATCATCCATAATCTTTAAAAAGGTCTGACCTTTTCTGCAACTGTGTCATCAAAATCGACAAAAAACTGTCTGCGAAGGCATAAAACACTCATCAGCAAAAGGGTAACTCTGCATCAGAATCTACAAAGATAAGGCCAATCAGCAGACATAAAGTTACCTAACAGTTGAGTAAGCAGGATTGTCTTGCAAAGGATTGGGAAAAGTCTGTCATATAACAACAAAAAACATTTACACAAGCACTCAAATTTAGCATTTCTAAACACACTTGTACAGAAAAAAGACAACTTACAGGCAGATTGGGAATGTAATCGGACAAGTGAGGCACGTCCTGGAGAATATAACCAAATTCTCCAGTCGCAATTTTGAGCTCTGGTGATGACCTTATCTCCAGACCCATAGAAGCCAATTTCACTGAATAAAAATCGTTTCTTGAACTGATTCTGAGATGATCAGTTTACTCACTTGCTCCACACGTAGCTGAGCTTTATTACTTTCTATTGAAACTTCCTTTAGTGGGTATTATGATGAGCTGAATAAGGTAATAAGAGATGTTAATAAAAGCTTAGAGCCTAGCCCAAGTTTTCTCTTTTCTTTCTAGAAGAGGTTTGAATATGAATATTCTACTGTGTTTTCTTGATTGGGTTGCAAGAATTGCGTTTACTTATTTATACAAAGAAGGAGGATAAGAAAACAGGTAGCAGAAGATAATTCAGGTAGAGAACACGGGAATAAGGAGGATCATAGGCAGTTGAATGAATGGACAGTGGAAAATTGGATTGGTAGGCAATGAACGAAGGAGAAAGGAAAGCCCAACTTTTTGTTCCGAGTGTAAGTGTACAAGTTTCTAATCATATGGTACAACTTTGTGCTGCTTTTATAGCGAGGAAAAGTTGAATAAGCTCTATGAATCGTTGACTTGTTGAGGTTAGCAGTTTAGCATAGGCATGGATTATTATGGTGGTCTTCTGGAAAATTTTGTCAATGATCCAGTTTTGATACCAGATTCCTTTTCCAAGATTACTAATATACTCTCATTTTTTATCTTTATTTTGTAGAAAAGGAAAAGTGGCACGAAACATTCCGACCATTTTTGTCAAAGTGTCTTTCAAATTAAGTGCATCATAAATAAAATTGTGCATTCATGATTTTTCAGCTGATTGAGTAGGTTTTCCAAAAAAAGTTTATAAATAATTTAGTCTATATTCTCTTCAACTTAAAACTCATTCGATTCGGGCTACCGCTTATATTTTATACTACATTCAGTTCGTAAAATCAGCTTTAAAAGATGAGCCTTATCTACACACGTACATATATTGTTAAAAAAATCATCGATATTATTAATCAAAACGTTTATGTTCTCAGTATTGGTATTTTTTCATATTACAAAAAAAATCATCTGTTAAAAATATTGACATTTTGATCTATAATATGGATGAATTTCTTAATAATATAGATCGAACTTATTTAGAACTGTCTTTCGAGATACTTTGTGCTTTGTGCTCTGTGTATTGTGTACAAAAAGAACAACACCCACTCAACAGGTTTTGTCTACCTATCGACGTCAGAAATACTTCACGATACTTTTCGACGCTTTTAAACGTTGCATCATACGCAGATACGTTAATCGCATAATACACTCAAAGAATATTCACTACATCAACATAAAAGTAAAGTTACATTGGACTTTGCAGAAGTATCGTGAGGAACCAGAAGATCTAAAAGAGACCTGCAAAAACTATTGTTATAGTAAATATACTGATATTTTTAAATGAAAATCATATATTTGGAGCAATTATTGGTTAAAAGATTACGTAAGGTTTAATAAAAGAAAAGTCGAGGAACGAATAGGCCTAAAGCCGTGCCCTATGGTCTGAACTATGAACTAAACGAATGGTCCCTTTTCAAAAAATAAAATAAAATAAATAAACGTATGGTCTAGTTATAATTAAACATGACATGTGACGTATAAAGTTAGGGCGGCTAACACAGGTGATCTATCTATGAACTACTAAACGTCTATACTCCATACCCATGCCAAATTTTAAAAATGGACTAATTAGTAATCTACACGATGGTCGAAGATAAATTACTCAGGGATTCTAAATTTCCCTCCCTATGAGAATAGCAATTTTCTGAGTAAAGTAGAAATGCTTTACCCTTTTATCGAGACTTGCTTTGATAAGTTGAATAATGAAATGAAAAAAAGGTCTAAACTCTAAAACCTTAGCCCCGAATCTCAAGTAGCTTAGAAGATTGAAAAATAATACTCATGTCTCATTACTAATCTCCATAATTTTTTTAAGAATATCGATATTACAATTATATTACATCAAATATACTCACATATCAATCATTACACGGTCATTATTCATCATTCAATCATCGAATCCATGACCTTTGGGTTATGGTACCTCAACCTAACCAAAGGAGTCAGGCCTCATTGGCAGTATTAGAGTATATATATTGTAAAAGTATCAAATTTGGGGAAAAATATATTGATTGAATAAGCAACTGTGAAGTAGATACAAAGCTAGGATGTGTTTAAATAGACAGAAACTAAGCTAACTAACCAACTAGGAAAAGATAACTAATATACAAGACATCTAAGAAGAGTAAAATATACTAGAGAACTATTAGTAACAGAGATCGTATAAGACTAGGAGAAGGAACTATAAGTAGAATTCTTCAAGCATTAGGAGAACCTTGTGAAGTATCTTGAACCCCCCCCCCCAAGAGGAACATGGATGTTCCACATGTTCATCTTGGAAATCATGTTGTGAAAAGAAGAAGAAGGAAGAAATTTGGTGTAGATATCAGCAGACTGATGGATATTACTTATATGAATAAACTTGAGAACGCCTCGAGTAATCTTTTTTTCCCTGATAAGATGACAATCGAGCTCAATGTGCTTAGTCCGCTGGTGTTGAACAGGATTATGAGCCAAGTGAAATGTAGACATGTTGTCGGTATATAGGAGAATAGGCTGAGGATGAGGTATGCGCAAATCATGAAGAATGTATAGCAACCATTGACCTTCGCAGGCGGCATTAGCAGCAGCTCTATATTCAGCTTCTGTGGAAAGATCAAGAAACAACTTGTTGTTTCTTGCTCTTCCAACTGACAAGTGAGTCGCCAAGAAAGAAACAATATCCAGCAGCTCTATATGCAGTTCCTATGTGAGTAGCTTTGGTAGTGTCACCAGTAGGTAGGTGAATAGTAAGGTCGACAGGAGTAGTAGTAGTGAGAAAGAGGTTGATATTACAGATCATATGATCTGAAGCACTGGTATCTATAACCCAAATGTCATCACGAAGGGTAGAATTTTGAGATGATGAGGCATAGATGTAAGTACCGTAGAGAAGAGGTAGTAACATGAATAGTAACAATTGAGGGTATAGATAAAGCAGCAGCAGCATGGTGTTGAGTAGAAGATCCATGAGTTTGAGATTGAACAAAGTGGAGATATTTTTGGTACATCTCAGGATTGAAGTAATCCAAGACATGTTCATCAGGAGTAGTATGCGTATAGTTGGAGGCTGAGGGATCATTGGTGTTGGGATCTGTTTGAGTAACAGTGGAATTGGCAGTAGCACGATAGTTATTTGTAGAGGTGGAAGCATATGGTGTCGATTTACACGGACCCTTAGGACCTTTCCAGTTAGGTGGATAGCCAATGAGTTGGAAGCAGCGTTCTATTGTGTGTCCGGGAAAACCACAGTATTTGCATTTAGCAGTATTCCTCTTCTTGTCTTGAGTTGGGCCGTATGATGATCTTGATGCAGAGTTGTAGGAATTAGTGACCATGACCATAGCATCATTGACATCATGAGCACCATAATACAATCCTCACCGGCTTTCTTCGAGCGTAATGGAATATATCTTGGATAGACTCGGGATAGGATGCATCATGAGAATCTGGTTGCGTAGAGGTGCATACGTATCATTGAGACCAACCAAAAACTTGAGAGCAAAACCTTTCTGTATGGAATCAGATGTCGTTTTAATCATGCATTCGCATTTACCACAATAGCACGTAGGAGGTGCACGATAAGTGCCATATTCATCCCATAAGCTTTTGAAATTGTTGTAGTAATCAGTAACGGATTGGTGTTGTTGAGCCATAGAACTCAAACTCTTTTCTAGCTGAAAAATTCGTGGTCCATCACTCTTGACATATTGTAGTGAGATGTCATCCCAAAGTTCTTTAGCTGTTTTGAAGTAGAGCAGAATATTGCGAATAGTAGGAACAATGGAAAAGAGCAGCCATGATCGAAGAAGCGCATTAACTCGAACCCAAACGATGGATAAAACAGTATCCGTGTCTGGTGGTTTAGTAATAGTGCCATCCAAGAATCCAAGTTTGTTTTTTACGGTGAAGCCCATATATACCGAATTTTGCCAGGCAATGTAGTTGTCGCCTTTGAAGGTTTCTGCAATAACCCGGATACCAGCTGAATCACCAGGATGGATGAAGTATGGAGAATTAACATCTTCGGTGGGAGAGGTGGTGGCATGAGAGGAGGTGGTGGCAGGAATTAAGGTGGAGGTAGAGCTTGCTACGGAACTAGAAGTAGCCATTGATGTCGAGTTGCAGATGGTGTTTTGTTGAAGAAAGACGTAGAGGAGCGATCAGAATCAGATCGCAAGAGAACAGATCAAAGAAAGCAAGTGTTAGGGCGCTGATTTGCAGGTGACCGGATCGGAGAAGCAAATTGTTGATGGCGTGCAAGAGAGCGATGGCAGATCTTCCGAGTGATGGAAGAAAAAAGGTGTCGATACAGAGAAGACGCAAGAGTACGATTGATTTATATATATCTTTCTGGCTTATGATACCATGTAAAGTATCAAATTTGGGGAAAAATATATTGATTGAATAAACAACCGTGAAATAGATACAAAGCTAGGATGTGTTTAAATAGACAGAAACTAAGCTAACTAACCAACTAGGAAAAGATAACTAATACAATACAACTAAGAAGAGTAAAATATACTAGAGAACTATTAGTAATAGAGATCGTATAAGATTAGGAGAAGGAACTGTAAGTAGAATTCTTCAAGCATTAGAAGAATCTTGTGAAATATCTTGACATATATTGTTCTCACAAATCTATTTGTGAAACAATTATAATCAACCAAAAAATATATATACACTTCAATTCAATTCATTTGTTGGGTTGGCTAGCTTAGAGTAATATAATTTATTATAATCATATCTTAGGGGATATTCTATTAATCCATTGATCAATTAATGAAAGTGTACGTATAACTGCTCAACTGCTATTCTATACTTAATTAAGTTACGACACAAGAGAGGCACAACTCTGTAATGTCACACTATACTTATTTAAGTTACGACACAAGAGAGGCACAACTATGTAATGTCACACTGCAAATGACACATTTAATTTTTAAATTAATTTTTAAATTTTGACCATAAGTTACTTTTAAATTTAAAATTAGTATTCAATGTACAACTTTGATAGTTCAGGCCGTGCTAAAGAATATTGAAGCCCCATGCAAATATAAAAAATGAGCCCCGGGAAATAAGACACCAAAAATGAAAAAGATAGATTTCATATATAATCAAAAATATATTTGACAAGAGAAAATTTAAAATAGGATTTTCAATAATCCCAAGCGCTTCTGTTTCGTAAAGACACGTCATTTTGTTAGTAGACACCAGTAGTCTAACTTACCTCGTAAAATAATAATTTTTATTTTTTCATTATATATATTATATATGAGTTGGGCCTGGCGTGGACCTCAAAAAATCGGGGTCGTAAGTGGCTGAACAGGCCGCATAGGATTAGGGGCCGGCTCGACCCCGCAATAGTTATGCACTGATATATGTACTGTATAATTAGTTATCGGATCACATGACATTTGCCGTGCATATGTCATTTGCCGTGCATACAAAATGATATAGTTTGAAACTTTTTATTAGTGGGTGAATGATACTATGGAATATTGAATTATTACTGCATTATAGAGTGATAGAATCATTTTATGAATTATCCTATAGCATAATTCCTTACACTATATTATAATTAATAATTCCTTTATTCTAAAGATTTATTTCCATTTTGACTTTGACTGATCAACTGTCTTCGACTTTGGCCACAAATTACTCTTAAACTGTAATAGTTAATGATTTAATAAAATCATATAATGAAATTTAAGAATTAAATTTTGAATATATAATTTTATTAAATTATTTACTATTATATTTTAAAAGTAATTTATGGTTAAAGTCGAAAATAGTTGACTAGTCAAAATTAAAATAAAAAGAAATCTTTGTAATGAGGGAGTAGTACTATTCCGTCCCGCAGAACTTCATACATTTGTCATTTTTAGCCGTTCCACAGAACTTCATACATTACCAAAAAAGGAAGCTACCCTACACCCAACAAATAATAAACAATCTCAACTTTACACTCAAATTACACCTTTTGCCACTAAAAGTACACTTTTTTCCACCTTTTCTATATTCTATCATTACTTTAAATTTTCGCATAAAACTGCGCACTAACTATAATGTATGAAGTTCTCCGGGACGGAGTACGTATATGATATCAGTAATGTAATTGAGCAAGAAAGAACAACATGCTCTTACCTTACAGGAGAGCTGATCAAATATACCACGTTTTGACCTCCAGATCCACACCATTCGACATCCCCGTGTACCATTACATATATAGAAGTACAGTAATATACATTTTACATCTATGTGGACTGTGGTAGTTGAGTTTAGGATTTTCAAATAATAACCGTTCAAAATTAGAGTAAGTCTCCCGGAAGACGGTCTCTAGATAGACACGGACTATGTTATCAATATTGATGTTTGTTTTCATATTACAGCAAAACTTATTTCGTTAACAACATAGATGTTTTAAGTAATAATATAGATGGTTTTATTGATAACATAATCCGTCTCTATCTAGAGACCGTCTTTCACGAGACTTTGTGTCAAAATTAATAATTAATGCAATTAATGTTGTTCAAGTCCGTCTCAGTATCCGACTTCCTTCCATACTGTGTAACGAGATTCGAACCCGGCCTGAACCAACAATCCGATATAATAATACTACTTTAAATACTATGTTGGGGACAGAGGGAGTAATTTTTTTTGAATGCAAACCCGCCAACAAAAATTTCTATTGAATCTCTCAGAAAACAAGTTTAGCAAAATAGTAATCTTTGAGGGGTTGTAATGGGGCCAAGGCCAACCTCGTCACCGCAAAAGAAATTTATAATGTAATATGTGAAAAATTATGTTAGTGAAATTCTAATTTTTGTCAGGGACAGCTTTGTTTGATGTGATATGATCAGTTACCTTGTCAATTCATTCCGTCTTACTTTATATTCCTACATAAGATTGTTTGAATATAATATATTTGGTGAATGACAATAAAGAAAATATTTGTTTAGACCATGTCCATTAATTTTCATAAATGTTAAACGCAGCACCAATTATTTGAGTACTTGCCCAAAATGTCCCTAACTTAAAAAAATCGTATAACATTAACGTAAAATCGTAATAACTCGTTTACGCGAACACAATAACATTAACATGCACGATTCATCCCGAATTACAACAATTAAAAACATCGAAATTTTTTAACAAACTTTGCTTATTGGAACAAAATTATAAAATACCTAAATATTTAAACATTATATACATAAATAATAAAGAAAAAATTCGGATCAATGGATCTGGCCGCTTTTTCTGCATTGTCAGAATCGGTGTGATACCCCGCTTCACTAAATGGTCGGTGCAACCTACCATTTAAATAAATGGCCGGGTTGCACACCCGGCCATTTAGTGAACGTCCGGAGTTTTTTTTTTCTTTTTCTTTAATTATGTATATAGTGTTTAAATATTTAGGTATTTTATAATTTTTTTTATATGTTTTTTTTAATTATTTTTTAATGATTTGCAAGTTTGTTAAAATGTATATTGAATTACGTAACATGAAAATCGAAATACAACAACATTGAAAACATAAACTAGAACCTATGCTATCGACGTAGGCTTAACGCCATAATGTGCTTCCCAAAGGGCTTATTCTCGCTTCTCTAGTACCTCTCCGTGCCAACCATATTGGTGGAATTGACATTCTGCTACCACGTGGATCCCGATCCAGGATTGTTACCAATGTGAGCCATTGTCCACTTCGAAATTGATGGAGGGTCCTGAGCGGTGAGTCCATTTGAGAACGACACTCAATGGCAAGTATGTCATACTCCCTAACGGAGAATAACCGCATAAGACCCGCTGATACTTTGTTGCTACAAGACACCCCATATCCGTAATGTGAAATACCATAGTTGTGTACACGCCATGAAACCAGCTTTAGACGGATATTTATTTCATCTACCCGTGCTTCGCTATTTCGTCGATATACATCTCGCTGTAGTGCAACTCATCAATGAGGTCTTGCTGACGTCCGCCCAACGCTCTTGTCCAAGTATTGCATTTGAGCTATGACCCTAAAACCGCAGCTTCGCCGCCGATGACATCATTATGGCCTCTAATCCGTAATCGAGTTTGGGGTGGCATTTGACTTTGATATTTGAATGTTCGCCAAGATTTGCTAGAGAACCCGAACCGCCATCATTGGGGCGGAATTCTTTCGAGATCGATTCGGGTTTCCAACCACTCGTAGCCTTTTTCCTATTGCTTTAGGTTTCCTTCCTCCGTCAGGTTACGTAATGGCTCGGCCCACGAACGATTGTGATGCATTTGAATTGTCGAAATACGATCTCATTTCATCCTCCGTGATAGCCTCATGTCCGCCCAAAGGAAGAAACCGATCCTTTATACTCATTTAGTCTCAAAGTGTTCCCCATGTGAAGAGTTCTCCAGAACACGTTTACATCATGAATCGGGTCGACGGTCCTCCTGTTTTGTAGCTTCACATGCAATTGACATGCGAACATTAATCCAAAAGTTGTAAACAGTATGTGATCGCAATCACTTGGATCATTGTCTATTTCTTTGACCAATTTCTCGATGGTGAGATGTGAAAGCACACCTCCGAGTTTTTTGAAGATCGGCATTGTTGATGTGGAATGAGGGACGATATTAAGAGATCTCTCAAACTGTGTGCGAATTTCATCAAAATGCATTCGAAGTAGGCCATTTAGCTTCGGGAATAGACGGTGGAACTTCTGATTTGAAGGACCCAACCACAACTTGTACCTAGCGTGAGCACCTTCGACTCTGCAAATAATTTACATTGTTGAATGTCAGTTTCGGCATAACTGTAATTATAGGGTAGTTGTATATTACGGAATAAGCTAAACTAAGGTATGAGTGGTGGAATAAATGAAGGAATAACCTGTTGGTCGTGTTAGTTCCATAGTGTAGGATGTTCTTTGTCCACGCCTGGACAAATCGATCACGGTATGGATCCAACCATTGGTTCCGTACATAGGCCATGCAACCTGGATGCCTATGCCATGCCTCCGCCATTTCTGCAATGTACCGCTCATAGAGTTCCTGGTGTCTGCATGCACGATGTGATCCCATCTGGATTTGATTACGGGTTGATACTTAGTACCTACCATCTTGGATAAGTGAGCTTGCACATCCTTTGAGATGTGTCTCCATACGAGGTGTGCCGCTTCGGAAAGACAAGTTTAATCGCATTCATTTCCGCTAACTCTCGCCGGTAACAAATACCCCTGATACACCACATTCAAAACAACACCAGTAAATTGTTTAAGCCCCCAAACGTAACTTGAAGTCCTTTCGTTGGATAGGAAAATGAAGGCTATGTGATAGTTTTGCCCAGTAGGTAAGACGCCAATGAGTTCCACCAAAGGCATGTCGTACAAATTCATCTTGTACGTTGCATCCATCACGAAAACTTGCGGGAACAAACGGATCGCCTTTGTATTTGGATGAGATAAGAAAATTCCTCCAATATGTTGGTACCCTCCACTGAATGTGTATATATGTAATGGTTTCTTCTCAAGAGTTCCTCGAAATACACCATTGGGGCTAGGGATCCCATCTCCAAACGTTGATATTTCTGGTCAGCATTGTATATTTGTCGTAGGTTAGTACATGTGCCCGGAAAATCCTGCTTAACTTGATCGAGAATTTGTCTAGGTGCCATTCCGCACTTCAACATCTCAATCACCCGGTCGTACTTTTGCCAAAGGAGCTTGGTGGCGACGCAGTGCCCATGGGGGAATTCCCAAGTGCATGATTGTGTTTCTCGTGGCCCTCTCGAGAAACACTCTCCACACCGGATACCTCTCGCAAATTTTAACCTCAAATGGACACTGACTTTCTTTGACCCAATGAACTTCCGGATTTTACTCGGATCGGTTGAAGCCGAGCCAGATTCACCACCTCGCTCACAACCCATGTAAATGTGTCTTGCTTTCGAATGTGAGATCGTGAAAAATATATTGTTTTGGACACCAATATCTCGCACCCAAGTTTCTGCAGCTTCCCGAGTATCAAAAGTCTGATTATTTTGAAAAAATGAACTACAATCGGGGAATTCAGGTTCACCGTCGGATGAAATATATGAATCTGGGGCGTGACTCATTGTGTTTTTTAAGTGTTTAGAATATGATTAGTGTTTCGGGTTTCAAGTGTTTAGAATATGATTAGTGCAGGGGACCATTTGTTAGAGAAAAGAAGGGTGAATGAATTGAATATGATTAGGTAGGGGACCATTTTATAAAGAAAATGAATGAATTGAAAATGTACCTCAGTTGATTGTGTTAGTGTTGTGTTACTAGAAACATACCGTGAATCGAAAAATGGGATATATTTGTCATTAAAACGGACAAAGCTGAACATCAGATACATGAATTGTCCCGGATGGGACAATTCATGCATGCTTTGTCCTTAAGGACAAAGCAAGCATCTTGCTTTGTCGACAAAGCAAGGACAAAGCATGCCCATGCTTTGTCCTTTCCAAGGACAAAGCATGGGCATGCTTTGTTCCAAGGGTCAAGTGACCCTTGGAAGAGTATTCAAGGGTGATTTGACCCTTGGATACGGGTCGGATCGGGTCGGGTCGGATCGTTTTTCCCTATAAATACTCTACACCTTGTCAACAAATTTGCACCACACCATTCTCTTCTTTCTTCTTCACTTAAACATATTATTCTTCTTCACTTAAACACCACCAAATTCTTAAGCATCTAAATGGCAGGAATCTGGAAGGTAAAGATATGATAAAACATTAATAAACTGTATTAAGATATTTGATTGTTCATGTTTCTCGTCGAATTCTAACACTCCGATCATTCTTATTTGATTGTTTCAGCACTTCACTAAGGGCGGTTCATCCAAAGATCGCGGCGGTCCATAAAAAAGAAACGCCCCGGATATCCCACATGTGTCAGTCGACAAATATTCTGGACGATTGAAAGAGATTTATGGAAGGGAAAGAGGGCTGGTCGCTTCAAAGAAGAGCTCAAGGTCGATCGCATGGCTAATCCCGATTTCGCCGGATGCGACTGAGAACTTAATAAGGGACTCAACCGAGTCACCCCCGACCATTGACAACCAAACAAGGGCAACACTTGAACGTGAAATGAATGAACAGGGGGGTAACGAGTCACCCCCGACCAATTCGTACCGGCCAAATATAAATGTCGACGACACCAATTGCACTGCACTGCATCGACACATTTTAACGACACCAATTGTTCCTATGCTTCTGGCAGCCAACATGGAGAGGAAGCTCGTAATGATCCCACCAATCAACCCTGGGAAGAGCTAACATGTCTTGATGGAGGCCCATCAGATCCGGAGTTACTCAAAGGATTTCTAGGCCACATTGCTCACTCCATATGGATTGGAAATGTAAGCCATTCCATTCCTGATCTTTAAAATCCGACGATTCATATTCATTATAGTTAACTCATTTTTATTTATTGTTTACTTTAAAATGTCGCAGGATCGCAATATTCTATGGGGGTTTCATCAACACGAAAAATTGACCAAGTTCAAAGATTATTTGAACGACAATGTCAACAATGTTGTCAACAACAACCTTCTCTCACACTTGCCCACCGTTATGCAACCGAAGATCAACATGCCTTTGATTAGTGCATTTGTTGAACGGTGGCATCCTGAAACTAATAGCTTTCACTTGCCATTCGGTGAGATGACTATAACTCTGCATGATGTCCATTTTCTATTAGGAATTCCTGTGCAGGGTCGTGCGGTGAACGTGGTGACTCACAGTCCAGAACAAATCAGGCACTTATTGTCAACTCATATGCAAATGAATGATGCATTGGTGAGGGCCAACTACAAAAGTGCTGGGTTCAAGCGTAGCACAATTGAGGATGCTTTAAAAGCACAAACTCTACCACCCCATTCACATGCTGTCATGTACCTGTTGTGGTTGTTAGACACATCGTTGTTTGTCGACAAGAGTAGTACCAGTACCAAATTGGATTTCTACCGCCTAAATCAACCGGAAGAGGTTCAAACGACGCATGGGGAGTCACGACTTGCCAATCAAGATAGAGCTTGGGAATTGCATCACGTATCGATCGCAATCAAATAGATGGATGTCTCTCACTTGTGCAGGTTTGCTAGCTCTATATAATTTTTACATTTTATCATAACTTGAAAAGAGAATACATTTTTGTTGAAGTCTTTATATGATTTCAGATGTGGATCTACAAGCACTTTCCTTCTTTTGAATCATGGAACTTGGGAACTGTCCACCAAGATCAAGATGCTCTACATCTTGCATACAGAAGTGCCTTAGACAATATTGCTTCGAATGAAGTATGTCATCACATTTGTCACACTTGTCTTCATTATGATTGAAACTATGTTAAAATTATTTAACATACTTACTTCTTATGTAATAGGTTATGTGGACACCATTCGGACGTGTAGCAGAGGAAGTAGTCCCCATTTCTCAATTTAGAGGAATTATTCATTGTTTAAAGATTACAGAGGCTTACATGCCATACCGTGTTATGCGCCAGTTCGGATATCCCCAACTAATTCCACAACCACTCATACAACCAATAGTTGTCTCAAGGCCACCACAACCGGCATTCTACAAATGTTCATATCCTGCTCAAGACTCCTTCGAGAACTTTCAAAACGTTCGATGTAATTTCCATAATCAAGCACTACGAGTGCATTACGGATATGAAAGTTTTCCAAACTACAACAAATGGTTTCACGCAAGGACGCATAGGCAAGTGACACGCCAACAAACCTTTACTCGAAGAGAACATTACCGACCATCCGACATGAATCCTACCGTGGTATGGTTCCTAAACATTCAATACATATACATTCACAACGTTAGCATTTCATCTCTCAATTCTTATTATGGGTCGTTTTTTATTTTGTAGAGGATACAATGGCTCGGTAGCCAACTTGCACGCATCATTGAGCCAAACAGCCAGATGAGCCAAAATGACGTATTTGACATTCTTGATGAAATTTGTGAACACTTTAAAGATGTTATTCCATCATTACCTAGTCATGACATGTAATATTTTCGATTCAAGTTCGTTCGTCCGTGTTCAAGTTGTAATCTTTTATTCGAAAGAATTTCGATTCAAGTTTGAATATAATATTGAGAAATATATATACCGGTTTGAATATATATATATTTAGAAGAAAAGACCGGGTTGATTGGATCAAAGCATTGTGAATCGCCGGTGTGATACTCCGCATTCATAACTGGCCGCTTATAAAGATGATCCTACCATCCTAAAAAATTTCTTTTTGTTTTAATTGTGTATATAGTGTTCAAATATTTAGGTATTTTATAATTTTGTTCCAATAAGCAAAGTTTGTTAAAAAATTTCGATGTTTTTAATTGTTGTAATTCGGGATGAATCGTGCATGTTAATGTTATTGTGTTCGCATAAACGAGTTATTACGATTTTACGTTAATGTTATACGATTTTTTTAAGTTAGGGGCATTTTGGGCAAGTACTCAAATAATTGGTGCTGCGTTTAACAACTCTCTTAATTTTAGGTGGGACAAACTTTCCCTCCTGCACCCTGAATCTCCTCATCTGGGTTCGGATATGTATATACAAATTATTTAATTTCCAAATTGTACACTTCTCTATTGTTTGTGTATGAGTCGTCCCTCCACCCTTGTCTTCGAGAACTCAGCAAGTAAAGTTACTACAAAAATTGTTGGGTGAATTTCACATATAAATGCGGGTGGGTAGTGTATTGAAGATGGATATCTGGAACACAACACAAAACAAAATAAAATGTTTATATCACGAGCGTAGGTGGCCTCGGTCCTTAAGACTTTATTTGTCCCGCTCTGGTGCTCACGGTTTACGTAACAAATAGTCTCCCAAGATAGAATAACAGTGATGAATTAGAGTTCTAGCACTGAACAATAATTCCGACGAATTACTACAATAATGAAAGAACTGAAGAACATTCAACACCCTACCATTCTCCTAAAAGAGAGTATGGACTTGGATGATATTAGATTTTGGATGATATATTCGGATGTGTATCTTTAAAATGAAGTAGGGGAGACCTATATATAGATGTCCAAAGAATGGGAGGATGGGACGCAATTGTTCGTCAATAATTGTCTGCGGCCGAACAGATATGTACCATTTTCATTCATGACTTTTCATGAAATGGTTCATAGCTCAACTGGATGGGCACAACCCTTGGCAACCAACAGGTCCCTTACACCCAATAGTTACAATTTTTGGAACAATTACAACATTTCACTCCACAACCTTTTTATCTATATATTTACATTTATATTGTCGGAATTTCACGCAACTTCATTGCGAATACTTTCGTATTAATAATTACAAACGGTCTATTTGTGCATTAATTTCTCATTCATCTTCAATCCGAATTGAATAATTAAAGACACTAAACACACTTTAATTAAAAATCTAACCACTTTAATTTTTATCATATTATTTTGTCAAAGAAAGACGGTGTAATATGTTCGTGTTTTTCATTTTCCTTTGTTAATGGACGTAGGAAATGATTTATTGAGGCATGCCAAATAACACATTGATCTGTTTAGTACTAGCTTATCAACTCGATAAATTTATTTTTCAAATAAATTTGTTACGTGAACGTTTAGGTGGTAGCTGATCTGATGAGCTTGTACATGAAACTTATCAAAAAAGATAATTTAACGGATTTGCTTTTACATACTATATTTAAAAATCAGCTACCTTATTAATTTATTAATTTACTAAATATTGTTATAAAAATAAAATACTTATCATCTACCTAATCAGATACCAGTTAGTTTATGAACTAGTTTTGCTAAACAGGGCTTACAGAGGATCCTGGATCCTACAATTGGATTCCAAACCGAATAACGGGTTAATCCAGGTAAATAGACCCAAAATATATATGGGCCTGTGTTTATATACACAACGAACCATACAACTATGGAGGCCAACCAATTACTTTTATTCAAATAAAGGCCAACCCTTTTTACACACAAAAAATGACTCTGAAAAATCGATTACACCCATCTACTTATTTACCCACTCGCCCCACTTTTCACTATTACACCAATTCACTTCCTCTCTCTATCTCACTCTTTTTTCTCTCAACACCACCACCCTCTGCCGCCACACTACCGTCCCTACCGACCTCACACCACCCACCGCAGTCCCGACTCCCCTCTCCAGCCTCCCACGCACCACCCGTTTCACACAACCACCGCCGCCCACCACCACTCTGCCAGATCCACATCCACGAGATCTCCCTCCGACCACCACACCACTGCTTTCCACCACCACGAGATCTCGACCGCCACCACACCGCACCACCAACATATCCGCACACCGCCATTGCCACGAGATTTGTCCCCACCACCAACAGATCCGCCCACCACTAATCCGTCCACCGCCACTGATTCACCCTCTTCCAACAGATCCGCCCGGATTCATTCATTGCCGTCAAGATTCCGCCCATTACCGTCAAGATCCGTCACGATCCGTCCACTATCTTCTCCGTTGGCCATTAACTTCTTAAGATCCATAGATTCACCTTTTACTTTTTCAATCTTCTCTATATTTTGTGCGTTTATTAACTTCTTTTTTTTTATCTTGTAAATTGTAAGAAAATGTTATAGTATATTTTTCACATTTTTATTGCCTTTTCTGCTTGTTGTTATGTGCATAAGTCTAGTAAGAAGTTGGACTGTATTTGTAGACTCTACTAATGCAGTCGGACCGGATTACCTAACTCTACTAATACAGTCGGACTTTATTACCCTAACTCTACTAATACAGTCGTACTGTATTATAACTCTACTAATACAAATTACATCAGACACTAAACTCTACTAATATCAGACATATAATTTACTAATATACCGATTGTATTGCTTATAAAAATACAGTCAAACCAATTATGAAGCTTAAACTTATGATTCTTGGAAAACAGAGAAAAAAAAAAGGAACAAAATCTTAACGGAAAAAATTAAAATAAACAATTGAAGAGGTGAAAATGATATTTAAAAAATGCTGATTCATTTTTAACAAGTAAGGGTATAAATTCATTTCGCATGGTCAATTAAGGGCAATTTTGTCTTTCTAGATGGCTGTAAAAGCCAAATGGTCTTTATTTGAAAACATCAAAGTGCTGTAGTCACTTTTTACAAACTTGGGTGCAAAATTGATTAATGTCACCAATTTTCCCTTCCATTTTTCAACCAAATACATGGTATTAGACCAACTGGGATGATACAAATGAACGAACTACTAGTACGTGATAGAAACACGGAAACAATCCAAATTCAGTTACTTGCCTGTGACTGACTTGAAAGATTGAAAATAGTTAATTTCCTCCCCTTCTATTTAATTGTTTCTAAACTCAGGGTCTGTTCTCTTCATCTGAAAACTTATTAGTTTCAGTTCAGTTCAGTTCTGCTTAATTGTTTTTTATACTACAATTCAGTTCCATTCAATTCAGATCCGTTCAGTTATGTTCAGACGAAAAGAACAGAGCCTCACTAGCTTAATAATTAAAAAAAAAATCCTGCGGGCTAATGTATCGTTTTCTTTTCAGACGAGATGGAACATGCGTTAAATTTATTGGCGGACTTTAGCTTTTGAGGGTTTTTTTTTCCTTTTTAGGATAAAGGATTAATTTCATTCAAGAATAAAAAAACCACAAGTACATCATACAATCTTAGTTAGGGTTTGTTAGACACTAGACCTCCCCCAATAGTTTCACCATTCACACTACAAGAAAGTCTGTTCCTAGCCACGGGAACATAGCGACGAATCGCTAGCTCTAGCGACGGATACAATCCGTCGCTAGTTCTAACGACGGATAAGCATCTCCGTCGTTATGTTTAACGACGGATAGGCTTATCCGTCTTTATTTAACGACGGATAGTCGTATCCGTCGTTAGAACTAACGACGGATAGATTATCCGTCGCTAGATTCGTTGACTAAAATGGGAAAAGAAATAAAAAAATGGAAAAAGAATTTTTTTTTAAAAATTAGAAAATCGAAAATCTAGCGACGGAGGACTATCCGTCGCTAGAGTTTCGCTTTTTACTGAAGCGTAATGCTTCCTTCCCATTTTTTCTTCTTCCTCATTCTTCTTCCTTTCTTCTCCCATTTACTAAAGCCATTCCGGTCCAATTCTCAACCATTTTGTCCATTCTTCGTGTACATTCGAAGCTCGTGAATCAAGGAGGTCAATTCTGCCGTCAATTTCAAATTCCATCCGCACATTTATCCGGATTCAAAGGTAAACCCTAATTTTTTATATTTGAGGATTTTGTTACTTTGGACTAATTTGAGCAGTTTAATGTAAATGGAGAGTATATAGTACTTAGTTTAGATGTAATTAGGTAATGTTTTACCTTTGAGATGTGCAATTGATATATATTGATTGTGAATTTGAATTTTTAGTATAATGTTAGTATGTTTGTAAGTATGTTGGGCTTTTAATTAATTTGATATTGGTGTATATTTAGTAAAATTATGAAGATTTAGTACCTCGTTTTGAAACCCTAACTTTTTGACATATTTGGAAAATTTAGTTAATTTAGACTAATTTAAGCAATGGTATGTTTACTAGCTAGTTAATTAACTTTGAGATGTGCAATTGTTTGAATTGTTAATTAGTATAATGTTAAGTATGTCGTAGTTTTGATTTAAGTATGTTAATTAAGATTTGCAATTGTTTCATTTGATAAATTTATACATGTACTAGATTATAAATTATGAGAATTTAATTAATGAAGTGTGTTGATATAATTTGGTGATTACATTCGTAAAATTAATGTAATTTATAATTTATAAATTCGTATTAAAGGGTTGGAATGCTTTATTTGTAATGGGAATTTTGGTAAGAGACAAAAACTTTATAACATGCAAGAAATGGGGAAATGGGAATCGAGTTGAAAAAATACGATCTAATCAATTCAAACGTGTCAGGTTATATAATCATCCAATGAACACCGATCGTTCATGGATGTACCAAAGGATAGTTAATATGGCAGAGTTTTACCTAGTTTTGTGGAAGGGGTTGATGCCTTCGTTACATTTGCACTAACACAGACTAATTGTTTGAGTGGGGGATGATGAAGTGCCCTTGCACCCAGTATAAATGTAGAAATAAGCAATTTTTACCTCCAGAAATGGTAGTGGAACACTTGAAACGTAAGGGGTTTGTAGCTGAGTATGACGTATGAACTTCTCATGGTGAGACATACACGCCGTTCATGGATTATGAGAATTTGGGGAAGCGTAAAAGAAAACAGAAAGCTGTGATGGGAAGTACTCAAAATACTTCTACATCTGATGCTAATAATGATCATGAACGGGTTGAGCAAATGGTATATGATATTGCGGGTTCAGAGTTCATGGACACCAGGGAGCCAGTAACCGAGGGGGATGCAGAGGAGCCTCCGAATCCTGTGGATCAGGTCTTCTTCGACTTGATGGAATCCGCAAAGAAGCCGGTTTATCCGGGGTGTAAGCACACCGAATTGTATTGTTGGCTCGGCTAATGAGTTGTAAGGCTAATGGCCAGCAATCTGAATCGAGCTTCAATGAATGGGTACAAGTAATGTCGGAGCTTTGTCCAGAACCAAACCTAGTTCCCACCAACTTTTACCGGGCGAAAAAAAAGATGCGAGGGATGGGATTGCCCATGGAAACCATAGATTGTTGTGAGGGTATGTGCATGATTTATTGGGAGGAGGATAAAGATCTACTGAAGTGCAAGTTCTGTGGTAAGGATCGGTACAAGCGTTACAAGGAGGGCGCCTCAAAGAAACGTCAGAAGAAAAATCTCCCACGTAAGAAAATATGGTATTTCCCTCTAGCACCTCGTTTGAAGAGGTTGTACGCTTCAAGTGCTTGTGCTGATAAAATGCAGTGGCACAATGAGAGAGTAATCCCGGTAGAGGGTAGAATGGAGCATCCATCAGACTCACCTGCATGGAAACACTTCGACGAGAGCTATCCGGAGTTTGCAGCGGAGCCTAGAAATGTACGATTGGGCCTTTGTACGGATGGTTTTAACCCCTTTGAAGTGACCGAAGTACTCTTGTTGGCCGCTTATGCCGACACTGCATAACCCGCCGGTGAGTGCATGAAGGAACCGTTCATGTTCTTGATCGCTTTGGTGCCCGGTCCATATGATCCAGATGTAAGGTGGATGTGTTCTTGCAGCCCTAATCAAGGAGCTGATCGAGTTGTGGGAAAAAGGTATCCCAAAGATATGATGTGTCAACGAAGAAGAACTTCAACTTGAGAGCAGACTATCATGGACCGTGAGTGATTTTCCACTTACTCCATGCAACTGAAGGAAAACCGGCTTTAATGCTTGTCCACATTGTTCGACGAGTGGTGCATTTAGACAGAAGGAGAGAGGAAAGGAATGTTGGTTTGATCATCGTAGGTTTCTACCAAAAGATCATCCGTTCAGGAAGAACAAGACTCAATTCTTGAAGGGTCGAGTAGAAATGAAAGGGACCCCGACAAAACTTACTGGTGCACAGATACTTGCAGAGATAGAAAGGATGGGTCTTATGAAAGTAACTGAACTTGGGTCGGAGAAGCATAACGATAAAATTAGCAAAAATTGTGGATGGAAGAAGAGAAGCATCTTCTGGGACTTGCCTTATTGGAGCACTCTTCTTATCCGTCACAACTTGGATTTCATGCACATTGAGAAGAACGTGTTCGAAAACTGCTTCAACACGATTTGCAACATTACAGGGAAAATAAAGGATACAGTTAAATCTAGATCTGAGTTGGATACATTTTGTAATAGGCCGGAGTTGACAAAGCGGAATGATAAGGGACTGTGGCCCAAGGCAGCCTACACAATTGACATTGAAGCTAGGAACAAGCTGTTTGATTGGGTGAGGGGATTGAAGTTCCCCGACGATTATGCATCGAACTTGGTAGGGTGTGTGGATTTGAAAGAGACAAAGATGTATGGGATGAAGAGCCACGATTGCCATGTGTTCATGGAGAGGCTTCTCCCTGTTGCATTTCGAGAACTACTACCTAAGCCTATATGGAGCTCTCTCGCCGATCTGAGCTTATTTTTCAAGAATTTATGCTCAAGGGTGCTTGAGGATGAAGTGTTAGCAAATCTTGAAAGCAACATACCATTGATTCTATGCAAGCTTGAGCGTATCTTTCCACCGAGCTTCTTTGATTCTATGGAGCACTTGCCGGTTCACCTCCCACATGAAGCGAGACTTGCTGGACCGGTTCAGTATCGATGGATGTATCCATTCGAGAGGTGTGTAATAAAGGCATCCATTTACTTAAAATGTTCTTATTTCCGAAGGAACATTATCTTACCTAAATATATATACAACTTTCAGGTATTTGGGAAAATTGAAGAAGTACGTCGAACAAAGGTAAGCTTCGAGGGTCGATGGCCAATGCATACGTGAGATGTCGCCATCTTCCGCCTATTACTTTGGAGACCACGTGCGCTTAAGGCATCTAGGCCGTAAATGCGCATACCGCATGAAGTTCAAGAGGATGATGACGTTACACTTTCAATATTTAGGATCTCAGGTAGACCTATGGGCGAAATGAATACAGAATGGCTGACAGATAAGGAGGTGAAGGCAGCCCACTATTATGTCCTCTCGAACTGTGCTGAAGTTGATGAATTTATGAAGATCTTTGCTAGGTGAGCAGCTTACTTATTATAACACATAAATTTGAACTTCTAACTACTAGCTAATCATGTCATCATGTCCACAGCGTTTTCAAAAAGCGTTGTCTGAAGATGGATCCAAATATGGCAATGACACACTTGAAGAACTGCTTGAAGAGAAGTTGCCAATTGAATTTCCTGATTGGTTCGGGGACTATGTCCGAGATCCTGTAAACCAAGTCACGTGTCCTTACTTACAGTCTTTAGCAGAGGGCCATTCAATCGAGTATCCGTTTTTTCCATCGTATATAGTAAATGGTTTTAGATTTCACACAATGGATTCTGACACGTCCAAGTCTACTAGCAATTGTGGGGTGTGTGTGAAAGGGGCTGATCAAAATGGAGGTGATGATTTGTTTGATTTCTATGGAAAACTTAAACGAATTGTGAGGCTTGAATATGCCGGTGTGCCTCTAAAAAGAACCGTTCTGTTTGATGTCGACTGGTATGATCCCGGTCAAAATGGTACGAGGGTGCACGAGCAATATCAAATGGTTGAGATTAACCATAGGAGGAGGTACGCATTAAGCACGAACCTTTTATCTTCGGCATCGTGCACGTCAAGTGATGTTCATTGAATATCCAAGCCTAAAACGCGATAAGGCGGACTGGTTGGCAGCGATACACATACAAGCCCGCTCCAGAGTTGAGTACGTTCTTAAGGACAAATCAACTACCAACTCGTACCAAGAAGAGGTTGTCGATGAAACAATGAAATCTGTAGACGCTCGTGATGAGTACATTGACCTGCACGAAGACATATATGTAGACTTAACCATTGGTGACGAGGATCAGAGTATGTGTGTAGTGTAGAGTAGTATATATATCTTAATTGTTATATGCTTACTTTTCCCATTACATGCCAATTCATGTCTTCATTTATACTAATACAATTTGTTTGTGTTTGTCATGTGCTTTTTGCAGATGCCCCGAAAGAAAGTGTAGTTACGATTCAGCTCTAGTGGGATCCGTGGTTCACCATCGTCACGAGAGTAGCCCTGGTGGATCGGGCAACTACTCTCATTTTAGTCAGACTCCCAGTGGATCGAGCATGGGGACGTCTGGTGGTGGTTATGGGCAGATGCACTACCGACGGGTGTCCATATACCGAGATCGTCGATGGTGCTACGTGGGAGGGGAAGTTGGTGTTGTTCCCTAATGGCAGGAGGAAGTAAGTATTATATATACATTTGTAGAACATAACTTAAGATAAGTGTTTATATATATGTCACATGAATTGTCTAATAAATATATGTACTCTTCTATATGTCATTCATAACTGCAGGTTGTGGCCTCAACAATCTTCAGACGACCTGCATGAGATATTCAAGCTTAGGAGGGAGTCACGCCGTGGAGGCGAAAAGTGGAGCACACTCAAGGCTGAGACGAAGCACTTCTACTTTGATGAGCTTCGGGTAAGCTTAAATGTTACAATTTGTTGTGGTAAATGTTACAATGCTTTATTTGTAGAGAGAATCGATTAATGAACTAGTTTACTAATTTGTGTGGTATGTTAGCCACTTAATTGGGTGATATGTTAGTCACCATTGTGTTAGTAAATTCTAGTACAATTTGTGCGTTATGTTAGCCACTTAATTAGGTGATATGTTAGTCACCATTGTGTTAGTAAATTCTAGGATAATTTGTGTGGTATGTTAGCCACTTACTTGGGTGATATGTTAGTCACCATTGTGTTAGTAAATTCTAGGACAATTTGTGTGGTATGTTAGCCACTTACTTGGGTGATATGTTAGTCACTATTGTGTTAGTAAATTCTAAGACAATTTGTATGGTATGTTAGCCACTTACTTGGGTGATATGTTAGTCACCACTGTGTTAGTAAATTCTAGGACAATTTGTGTGGTATGTTAGCCACTTACTTGGGTGATATGTTAGTCACCATTGTATTAGTAAATTCTAGGACAATTTGTGTGGTATGTTAGCCACTTGGGTGAAATGCACCATTGTTTATCTTGAAATTGTGACCTTGGGGCATTAATTTTTACTTTGAATGGAATTGGAATGTAGAAAAAATACTACATTCCGACTGGCCTTATTCCCCAGATGTGGCATGTTTTCGAGAGTTTGGGCTCTGACCTGTATAGGCATATGGTGGCTGACATGAAAAAATACCGAGACAAAGGAAAGCCGCCACAGTATAGGCATATTGGGGACGAAGAGTGGGCTATGTGGCATGAGTATTGGAGCATTAATCACATCGAGGATTAGTCCTACAAGAAGAAAGTGTAACCGGCCGGTGAGCAGCGAGATGGTAAGTGGCTCGCCAGCATCACTTGGTCACGAGTGTCATCACCGATCATGGATGTCGGTAAGTATATATATGTGTGTTCGACATAACATGATTTGTACACACGTGTATTGCTTTCATTTATACCAATTTACCACTTGTTTGCATTCCTACCAACTTACTAACTACTTGTTGCAATATATAATGTTCTTTAGCTGAACCTGAACCAACCCAAGACTTGCCTAGAGCAAATGAAGATGGGGAAGTTCAAGAACGGCGTTTGGGTGGACCAGAAGTCCGAGCTTATTGCGGTATGTGTATTTGCTAAGTATTACAATTGTATATGCATGTGTATTATAAATTAAATATGAAAGTGTAGCTCATTTCGTATACACTTGACTATTACAGAGTGAGGTGGAGCGGATCATTGCGGAAAGGCTACTCGAGGGTGAGGAGTTGTCCGTGGAAGAACAAGACCGGACCTTTCTACAGGTCAACCCACCCGACAACAAGGGTCGGGTTTATGGTCTTGGTAGTTATAGTGAGACACTGACGCAGAGCTTCTCCGTGTCCCAGCAGCAATCTCAGGGACATGGTGGTGTTTACACACAGGGGCAGGTCGAGCAGATGGTGAATGAAGCAGTGACTCCTCTCCAAACTGAGATTGGAAATCTCAGGGATGAGCAGGCTCGTATGAATCAGATGATGGAAGAGCTCTGCAGCTTGTATATGAGCCAGAATACCCCCGGCCCCTCGTCTTAGTGATGTTGTGATGTTTTGGACACTATGCTACTTTTTTACTTTGTTGGATATTTGGATTTATATTCGGATATGTAGACTTTATTTTGGATAATTTGTTTTTGGACGAATCGTTGTTGTTAATTAATGCAATTTCCCCTTTGTGACATATCACTATTATATTTGTTGAAAAAACAGGTGAAAATTATAAAATAATTTTTAAAAAAAATTAAAAAAAAACAGTAGTTCGCTAAACTACGAATTAGGGCTAGAACGCCCTAATTCGTTGTTTAGCGACGGATAGTTATCCGTCGCTAACTAGGAATTAGGGTAGCACTCCCTAATTCGTTATTTATCCGTCGCTAAACAACGAATTAGGGCGTTCTAGCCCTAATTAGATTAGAGACGGATAATTGGTGACGGAGGGTCAACGCCCTATCCGTCGCCAATTCCGTGGCTATTAGCGACGGATAAAAAATTTATCCGTCGCTAATTCGCCTTAGAGACGCCCGTCATTAAGACGGGCGTCTTAGCGACGGATCGGCAGTGGCTTAGCGACGGATAATTCCGTCGCTAAACCACTATTTTCTTGTAGTGTCACTGTAGCCGCGGGTCCCACACATAGGGGCCCACTGCTACAGTGAGAGGGTGAGACCATTGGGAGAGGGTTTAGTTTCTAATTTTCCCTTAAATGTACACTATCTATACCATCACAATCTCTATCAATGTTATGTGCAAGGTCATGTGCCAAGGAATTACCAGCTCGCATTACATGATGAAAAGAATAACTATGAAAATTAACGAACTTAGTCTTAATGTCTTCAATAAAATTCCCGGCCATTGACAAGCAACGAACCTGCGAATTAAGTGCTCGAATCACAGCTAGACAATCGCCCTAAAACGCAACAAATTGCCACCCTTGCTCAATTGCTAAGTCAACACCCCAAGCCATAGCTATCGTGTATGCAATCTCCGGACATGTAACATGTGTAATCCGACGCCATACCAATATATTACCGTCATGATCTCGAGCCACAATTCCCACCCCAGCAGCTCGATTGGGACCTGGAACAGAGGCATCAACACTAAGTTTCACAATTGGGCTATCCGGCGCTGTCCATGTAGTGGCTGACTCAGGCGGGCATGGAGCTGCAAATTGCAGCCTTGGAAACCGAAACAAAAAATCACGGGCATAATCTGCCAATTCTCGAGGATCTCAAAACTGTGCTCCATGAATGACTCCATTCTTGTAATTCGATAGGACCCAACAAAGACTAACAAAGAACGCAAAATGCTCTTTGTCAACAACCTATTTAACAACTAATATGAATACTAGAACGTGAGAACACGTATTATTGTGGCATCTACTTACAAATAATTGATGAAATATATGAACGTAAGTAATGTAATTGTTTCTGATAATGAATTGCCCTTTTTCAAGTTGAATTAGGGTTTATGTTAGTGCGAATTGATCTGTTTTAATTCAATTGGATACGATGGAAAAGAAAGATTGGTTATCCTTGTTTTTTTCGATGAATTGATTTGGTTGGGGTTGAATTAGGTATTGAAATTTAATTGGAGAATACATATTGAATTTTTTTGAATGATGAATTGATTTTGTTAGGGTTGCATTAGGGCTTGTAATTTAATTGAATTAAACATTTTTTTTAACTAAAGTCTAAATTGCATACTTATTACAAATGAGTTTAATTTAACTTAAATTAAGTGCTCAATTGCACAACTTCAATAGTTATCCACTTATATATATATTGTGATACAGGCAGGCAATTCTGTAAAAGCCCACACTAGACGAGTAAATGGGCAGGCATGAAATGCATGATAACCCGACTCTTCAGCTTGTTTACACAACACACACAAACTCAATCTGAATATTTATTCTACATAAATTGGCAGCAACAGCTAAACCATTGAGTTTTGACTTTTGAGAATGTAGCTAATTTTGGCGGGGAAAACATGGGGTCGACTTTGAATGCAGGGGGCATAAGGCTGGGTAATGTCCTAGCCTGTCAATGGGTACAATCCAAACCATATTTTCACATGGCTCAAAATTCATGGATTGTTTTCTTTCTTTCCAATTCATTTGCCTTCAGAACAGAAAGAATTCATTGGGAAAAAAATTGTCGCTCGTCTCCTTTCTGATCGAGAGTGTGAGTGTTTGTTTTATTGAAGCTTGGAGATTATGCGAGTTTGTTCCATAAAAGAATTCCTTCTCTCTCGAAGTTTGGGTTAGAAATTGTGCAGGAAGCAAAAAAGAATTCCTTCCTTCTATTCCATCGATTATCGAATGACATGATCTTCTCTAAAAAGAAAAGGAACTTACTTTGATTTTTTTTCCCATCTCCAATAAAGAATTCACAAAAAGTGATTTTTTTTATAACATAAACCCGGAAACTGGAACCGTCACCAGTCAATTTCCTCTCCTATGGCTTGCATTGGATTTTGACCGGGCCAGTTTGGGCTAAGAACTTAAACTTCTTAGGTTTCTTCAATTTCTTCCTAAAATTTTGGATCTAAATCAAGTAATAAAAGTATGTAACTTCTAAAATTAGAAAACAGTCATAGATTATTGATCTGTTAAGAAAACTCGGAACTGTGTATGCGCTTAATTATGGGAAATGCTCGTTTTATGATTATTCCAGATCTAACGAGTAGCATATTGGAGCATACTTATAAATACATGTACAAAACTGTACGATCCTCTTCTTTCGCCATTAAGTTCTCCAATCTCAAACAGCAGGATGAAGAAAAACTACGCTAGTAGGAAGAGGAGCAGCTGCTTCAGGCCGAATTGGTCAGATCTTCCTCAAGATCTTCTCGCTCAAATTGCAATCAAGATCCAATTTGTTCAAGATGTTTTTGCTTTTCAATCAGTTTGTGTTTCATGGCGTTCTGCTTCCGAAAACCAAAGCTTTCCTATGCGCAAACTCCCGTTGTTGCTGCAGTCGAAATCTACGAAGGAAGGCGTCATCAAGAAACAGATGATTGCTCTTGGTTATGATCACAAAGGTTTCGATACTGAAATTTATAAGCACAGCTTCAAAACCTGGTGTTTAGGTTCGGAAGGATGGATACTCGTCTCTAGAAGAGATTGCAGGATGTACCTGTTACATGCTTTTCATAACAAGACCAAAAGAATAAAGCTTCCTTATCAACCAAGTTTGAAAGCTAATAAATATGACAGGGTCACTGTATATAAGGCCGCTTTGTCCTCCAATCCGTTGACAAACCGTCCTGATTATACTTTAATGGTGCTTTACTACGAACGATTATTTTCTAACAAACGACTAGCGTTCTGGAGACCTGGAGCTAAATCTTTTACTCATATCCCGGTTGATCATGATTTTCGACCAAGGGACATTATATTTCATAAAGGTTTATTTTATGCCCTCACAATCTCTGGAGTTGTGGTGTTTGATATTGCGGGACCTGACCCCAGTTATGAAATTGTAGGAAAAGCCCCTTATCGTTGGACCAGTTCTTCCCAGTACTTGGTGGAGTTAGATGGAGAGCTTGTAGTTGTTGTGAGACTGTGTACGAAATTTAAAGTGTTTGTTGTTTCAAAATTGGGTGAATGGAGTGAGATTCAGGACTTGGGCAACAATGCTATCTTTATTGGAGGTAACACTTCCTTCTCAGTGAATAATGCTTCAGAAATCCCCGGACTCATGCCTAATCATATTTATTTCACGAGCGACTATCCAAAGTTTCAGACGAGGCATATTTACAACGGAACAAATCATATGGGCGCGTATAACTTGACAACTCAAAACGGAACAAATCATATGGGCGCGTATAACTTGACAAATCAGAAGGTTGAGTACTCGCGTTGCTGCAGTGAGGAAGAGTTTTGTTGCTGCTCTCATCCACCATTATGGATACAACCTGCTTTTCCTTAGCTAGTGATGGGAACCGGCATCTTCGTCACCATATTTATTATTTACTATCACATTGTTTCTCATTTGGACTCGTATTATTATTTGGATTCCTAGTTGGACTCGTATGATTATTTGGATTCCTAGTTAGTATGTTCTCGGCCGGGACATGAGATCCGCTTAGTTTAGTATGTCATATTTGAGTAGTTGTGCTTGGCCCGTTAGGCAGACTAGGCCTGCATCTTTATTATATAAACATATACTGTAAATCTCTTCATTATGAATATACATTGATTAATTATGTTTTGAGTAATAGCATGTGTACCTTGTTGAGTGTACGTTGCTGAGTGTCCGTAAGGAGACGCGGTTTATCAATAAGGCTAGAGGTGGCTTTATGGTTCCGTAAGAATGCTTTGAAAGTATTGTAAAGATGCGTACCACGGGTGATTGTGTAAGGGATTAGGTGCCTTTGCATATCCATAGATTGCCTATGTAGTTGGTGGTTAGTGATCTAGCTGTCAATTGTCCAGGTTAGTATTCGACGATGGAAGATTTATTGATTTGGAGATTACATATGTGCCTTGTTTGTTGTGTTTCTATGTGGGATTAGTGTTCTTGAGTGGACGAAATGGAATTTAGGGTTTCTTTAGCAATTCTCATGCTATTGGAATTTTGGCTCCAAGCAGTTAGCAAGTACTCAGTTTTTAAGTTTTTGCGTTTCATTAGCTAGCAAGTTCTCAGTTTCAAGATTTTGTCCTTAGATAACAAGTTCTCAATTTTTAAGTTTTTGTCCTTACCTAGAAAGTTCTCAGTTTTTGGTTAATGTATACACTATACAGTTTCAAAGCAGATCAGGCCATCAGGTACGCATAGGAGTACCTTTTATTTTGTAAATTTTCCTACATTTTGTTTTGTATCAATGTCCAATTTTAATACTTCAAATTAGGATGAATTAGTCAATTTTATGTCAAGTCGGCGTGTGAACAACATGCACTCTTAATAAAATATTAATAAAGTGTAAATTTAAAAAAAAAAGTTAATCTGACTTTTCTAATTTAACAAATCAAAATTAGAAAAAGAAAAACTAAAAACATGAAGAAATAGAAAATCAAAATTCAAGAAGCGTCGCAAGAAAAGGAACGTAGGAGCAAAAGTTCTGAAAAAAATCGCTAGTATAGAACAGAGGAGATGGCATAATTTGGTTACGTTGTTGGGTTCTGAGAACTGGAGCGGTTATTTCTTATAGTTACCCCACAATTTTCATCATTCAAGTGAGGACAAACTCACTCTATTAAATGACAAATAAAAAAAAAAAAGCCGTATCCAAATTCAGCAGATTAAATACTCCCTCAATTCCGAACTCTTTAAATTTTGACATTAACCAGTACACTCAGTATAATAGTATACAATTTATTTAATAAGCCGGCTCAAGCATGAGGAAATTGGATAGGATTTGACACTAGCCCAGCCTAAATGGGCCAATTACCGTTCCTCGTAGTAGAGTGCATCTTCTGTGGTGAAATTCTCTCTTTTTGAGAAACTCAACTTTTTTTATCCGGTTAATTAAGAGTAAGTCTCTTAAGAAACGGTCTCTAAATTATTTATTTAGAGACAGACCTCTATTGTTAACTTAAAAAAATCATCGATGTTATTAATTAACACTTATATTTTCAACATTGGTGTTTCCTCATATTGTAACAGAACTTATTTTATTAACAACATAAACATTTTGATTAATAATATGGATGATTTTATTAATAACATAGGTTATTTTTGGATAAGTTATCTAAAAATCGTCTATGATTAGACTTTGTGGTTAATTAATAATTCAATATTTGAGATTATACCTTTTCTATACGTTGAGCACTTGGCATATCAACTTTATAGTCAAAGCATAAATCGTATGTTCTATGATTAATGGTACATACCAATAATTCGTAGTTTATGATGGAATTTTAAATGCAATTATTTTAGGTATGTTAAATGCATAATAATTTTTACTAAACGCAGTACATTTGTTTACATATTGTAAACGGCCTTTGAAGTAATATAAATATAGAACTAGTCTCATTTTTCGTAAAACCTCTCAAACCTTCACATCTTCGAAAATAAATAAACGTATACACACTACGATACCAAAGCAAAACAAAAAAAACTATGTCGTACAAATATTGGCCAGATTATGTCAATGATCATGATTCTAAAGATGCATGTATTGTTTTAATTTGATATTCGTACAAGTGCTAAGAGACTGGTGTTCTCGAGACATTGTCTAGCTGCAATACTGGTGTTGCCAGAACACCAGCTAGTTGTCGTTCATCAGCATTTGATTGTTTTGTCTTTATTCACAAACTAATGAGGGCACGAATTTCATAGCAAAAATGAGTATGTTTACATGTGTGATTTGAAATTGTTCAAATATAAAGAGGTCTTTTAACATAGAATTATAAGAAAAAGAAGGATATGATAGTTTTGTATTCCTCACATAAAGGGGGAGAGTGATGAGTTCTGTTATCTAACCTTTTTATATCGATGATGTTTGATTTTATGTTTCTGATATTAGTATGTTGGAAATACAAAATAGATGGAAAAAAATTGTGATCAATCACATAAAGATTCTACTAATTCATGTATAAGGATAATTTGGTCTATACAGTAGGAAAGATAGACAAATAGTCCCTTCTAATGGTCACATGTGATGTTTGAATCTCTATGTTTGACTTATGTTTTATATCTAAGTTCATTCTTGGATTAACGGGGAGAAATATTTCTTGGTTTGACTGGGAGTTTAGTATAGGTATATTTGCACTAACTCATTTGGTTTAGGTTTTGTGAAGAAAGATGAAAAGGGGAAGAATGTAAATGTGAGTATTTTTTATAGTGTTAATCTTGGTGTATCAGGCACACACAAGATACACACTTATATGCAAAACAGTTCTCCATGTTTTTATTTGGTGTCCCGGGAACACCAGTTTCGATAGAATTTTGCTGTGCGGGAAAAACCTGTTGTACAACAGATTTCTGATTAGGTTTTACCTCTATTCACTTTATTTCCTTTCCTAATTGGTTCAACGATTTTACTTATACTACTAGAAAACTATGAAATAATCAACAGACTTTAATCAACATAACTTTGCATGTTGAGTATAAAGTTTTAATTGACAGAAAAAAATGTATTAGTCGACAAAGTCGTGTTGCAGGTATTTAAGAGAAGGCCCACTCGTGGTCAAACAATTTAAATATGAACCTAACACATTATCTACATAGATCCGTTGAGTATACTAATAAAATTATTCCAAAACATCGTTTATACATCTTTTCACTTTACAAGAGAATAGGCAACATAATGGTCTTGAATAATAGACATTTAAGACAGAAAGGGTATTTTGTTTATGGTATTTTCTTTAAACATTCAGAAAATTGAACCAATGCATTCATAATTAATTAGAATGGGAGAAGTTGTACAATACAGATGTATATCACAGAGTGAGACAAGAGATCAGAAAAATACTAGATTTAATTAAGCAGACGGAAAAAAACGACTTTTCGGGACGGAAAAATGCAAAAGAAATGTATTTATAAGTCATTGTTCATTAGTAAATATGCTCAGCTTCTTGAGCAGAGAATCGTCTATTTACTCTTTCAGAAAGAAATCTAAGGTTCCTGTAAAATCCCGAAAACTTTATTGGACCGTCTATTTGGATTTAGATTGGAGATGAAAAATTATTTGGACTGCAGTTGCTATACGAAATTTCATAAGTTATTATTTTTATCGACTGTTAAATTGAGACGGGCTTTGATGATTATTGGACTGAATTCGGGCCGGACTAAAATCCCTTTAGGTTTATACTGGTTACCTTCCCTTTCCTTAGTTCATCCTCCTTCTTATTTTTCTTGTTTTCCTGTTCCTTATGCTGCCGTCCTCTTCCTTTCTCTCTGATTTGTTCCGTCCACCACCTCCCGACCCCCATAGCCGCCTCCTTCGATGTAGTCCTTCTCCAGCCCGTTGTCACTAGAGCCGCACGGAATTTCGGACCGGAATCGATTGAAGATTGGGTGTTATGGATAGCGAAACCGAATCAGATCGAATTCGCGAAGTTCTTGGATGGATTTGTGTTATTTTGGATTGTTTCTGGACCGATTTGGACGGAGGAAGTTGATGAGAATCGTTTGATGTTACCCTTGCTTGGATTCGGATGAGTGTAAATCGAGTTTAGAAACTTTCAGAATTCGCAGGGCTAGATTGAAAGTTTGCAGGAAGCTGAGGGGCTGATCTTGGAGAATTCGACATAGGTTGGGGACCTTGAATGCAATTTACAAATCTGATCAACACTTCGATTGATTAAATAGCTCGCACATATACTAGAGTAGTAAGTAACCGAGTGGCAACATGTTGTGCATTGGTTATGAGAGGTCTGTGGTTCAAACCTCACTGGAGCCAGATTATGTATTCCTTTTATTTCCAGCCTGTTTCGACCCGTTTAAATTACCGTTTTGCCCCTGAACGTTATAGAACCATAATTACGCCCATCTACATTTTTATCCTATTTTTCCTAGCTCCAGAAAATTACCATTTTGCCCTTGTTACCCTATTTCCTCAATATCGACCTATAAAACCGTAGTAAAGACGAGATGGAGTTTGTAAGTGGTGCTTTGGAGAATTTAAGGTTTAAGGTGACTTTGGAGTATTCGACATGCAAGTTAATGGATGGTTTTTCGGAGTATTTAAACTGGACATGGATGCGTTTCTCCTTTGAAGTAAAGGGGTTTCTTTGACACTTTTACTCTTATTTTCGTATTATCGTATATATGTAGTTTTAATGTTTGATAAACAACTTATGGTTATTATATCAAGATATGGGACTTGGTATAATAGTCTATTCGAAAAGGATCAAATATGTGAATACCTAAAACGTATTTTATGATGTGTGTGATGTGTGAAACGATTTTGTACAAGTGCATGGATAAATGTTATGTTTGAGCTCTCAGTTGTGACTATGAAATGTTATGTGCCCTTCGGGGAATTTGTCTGGCTGGAGTACTCCCTTATGTTATGTTACCCCTTTGGTAGGGGATTATGTTTATGTTATGTGAGCCGACCTCTGTGCCACCGGACTTATACTAGTGGCCATAGGATCATGTCTGATTGAGCCGAAATGTTACGTTGTTATGCCATGCAACTTTTGTATATGTGTGATCGTACGGTGTGTATATATATGTATCTTTGAAACTCTGCTTGATCCGGTAGAAGTGTCAATGAGACTCACCCTTACACCCCCTTTCAGAAGTTTAGTGAAGTGACACTGGTTGATGGTACAGTGGAGTTGCACCCGGTAGACGGATGATGGATTTGTGAAGATTATTGAGTAGATGTTGCGTACTTTGAGATTTGTATTGTATAGGATGATTTGTACCGTTGGGATTGTTGATATGAATTGAGGACTTGTAATTATTGTTGTGTATGGGATTTTAGATGCTCTGATTGTACCGCTGTTGAGATAACTAATGTATTTTGAGGTTAAAGGTAGGCTTCGTCTTGGCGTGAGCCCATCTCACGATAGACGGCCGGTCGCGCCAAAGTGATTTGGTTTTGGGGCGTGACAGTTCCAATAATTGATGAGAAGGGAAGGCAACTAAAAGCCTTTACCACCAAACAATTTATTATTTTTACAAATGACTCGAAGAAGAAAATTAAGCAAAGACAAAGAAAAGTGCCCTACATAACCATGAACATTTGAGATATCAAGCTAATTTGTTTTTATGTTCTACAAAACACGTGATTAATTAGAAACAATTCGATATAACATGAGCTTATTTGGTTTGATCTTCACAACATCTAAAACCGATCTGTTGAAACAGATTAATGTATTTGACATAGTTTCAGACATTCCCAGATGAATGAAGTGACCAACATTCAAACTACAAGAAAGAAGGTTATGACACACATAAAAATACACATTCTTTCAGAACTTAATATTAGTACATCTAAGAGTACCATAAAAAGATCATGACCTTAAAATAAAACATTCTTGATTTGCTAATCTATTATTGACTCAAAACGGACATAAGTATACACAATACTGATAATTTATGATTATGCAAGTAACATGAGCATATATGAAACGCACGACAGATCCTAGATATAATTACTCTATCTAACTCAACCAAGTTACAAAACAAGTTCAATTACTGGATAGAATGGCTCAAAAAGTCTAGTGACAATCCTATATCAAAACCTGGTAATGGTAAAGCAATACAACACTAATTCAACTACCATTAACAACTAGAGGTTCAAAGCATCAAGATTCAAGAATCATGAATTGAGAACAATTAAACAAAAATATAATAGTGTTCTTCAAGGAAAAAAGACTCGAAAGAGTAAAGAATGTAAACACAGGAAAATACCATGGACCTAAAGAATGTAAACACATAACGGATAGTGAGAGGTAAGGCAAAGGTGTAATTGTGCAAAATACCAATCATCTACATACAAATTGGACTTACAGCAGCAAACAAATACTTGCTTATATAGACACCAAACCAGAAAGTCCAAACTAGGAAAACTTCAACAAAAATACCTTCACAATAACCTGCATGTCTAGCCAAAGGAACATCAAATCTCCTTTCCAGTTATCTTACATAATTGCTTAAAAATCGACTCTCTTATTCTAGATTCATAACTTCTTCGTTAAAGTTGCCTAATCCGAATACTCATAAGACCGATAAGACACATACATCTCATCTCATATTGGATATTCAAATATTAAAGCAAGATAAAAAAAACGTTAAGTTGATCATATTCGATGAATCACATATAATAACTTTTTTTAAAGCGAACTAAAGTTGTATTTACTAGAATAGAGGAGGTACAGCTGATCATATTCTCGTACAACGGACAATACGAGTAGTTGGTGTTTAGATCACGATTTACAAAATATAGAAGCTAGTGCGGGGTAATCCCAAACCCTTAAGCTACAAGTGATACTGCTACTAATTGCATCCGAATTCTCAAAACCAAAGAAGTGTTCACTATCTACATTAAATCACTGTCTTTCCTAGCCAAAATGTCCGCAGAAGCATTTGATTACCTGAAAATTTTAATCAGCTGCCATTCCTCTAAACCTTTCAAAATGCACTTGATATCTTCAACCGGTTCACTAACTACATTATATCAAAGACACAACATCATTACAAATGCGTGTAATAACAAAATATACACCATCCAAACACATAAATAAGACAATCAAATACCTGAGTATCAAGAAGTATCCGCACGTTCACCTCCAGAGTAATGACCATCAGTCTCCTCATCATCGATATCTTGCCCATCCTCCACTTCCTCGTCATCATCATTATCATCACCGCTGCCTTCAACAAATGCTGCTTTAACTTTTTCAGTCAGCTCTGGGGTGGCATTGCCCGATTTATCCAGCATAAGAAACATAATGTCTTTCATGGTCTTCATGGTTTTCTTCAGTTTCCTAACCTCCTTCTTTAGTGTCACATTTTCTTTATTATTGGATGAATCTGCCTTTGGATGGGCAGGCGGAACGTGTCCTCGTCCCGAGGCAAAGCCAGATTTAACAAGAATAACCCCACCGACACACCTCTCACCCTACCATGTTTAATGCCTCCAGCAACCTGAGCCCATAATAAAGGGTCGAAGGAGGAATTCTCAATACCACTTTGAGGCCCATTTTGTTCAACACCATCTGTGTAACCCACCTGCATATATAATTAAAATTTTGGATTATAGAATTTTCAATCAGAACATAACTAATTAAACCTAAACCAAAACTCACATAAACCATGTCAAACACTTCTGTAAATATCGTATTTTGTTGAACAACACTTGTATAACAAACACGTTGACTTTAGTTGGTTTTAGCTTATTTTGATATGATAAGTTACTGTAATTTGAAGTTTTTGTATCATAGTTCTTGTTTATTTAAATAGAAGTATAGAATTGCTTTTAGGAGAAAAAGGATAAATTTTAGAAAATACTACAGCCTACTTTAACTTTTTCATGAGTTTGAGTATTATTAAGAGATGTAACATAGTGCATAAGTGATGCCCACAAGGTCCCAAAATCCTCACTACTTTTCAATACAACAAACCTACAGCAACCTAAACCTCAACTTCTGGCACAAAAAAAGTCTGATCAATATTGTATAAGACTGCAAATAGTTTCGGGAAGAAATGGATAGTGAAGTTTCAGCTTAAGGCCATTGGTTTAAGTTGTTGTTAGGGCTGACCATGAGGAGACAGTAACACCAATTTAAACTTTACTTTTTAGAAGACTAGTAAAACATCAATAAACACCAATTTAAACATTACTTTTAGACTTACATAAAGCATGCGTGATTCTTCATCCACCCATCTCTCCTCCACATGCATTCGGGATAACTATTGGGGCACCATCATCTCCCACCATCTGCCCCCCATTCGCCTCCAGATTTGCCCCAAGTGTTTCCATCTTTTCAATCTCCTTTCGGTTTGTTAGATGAGTCACTCGGAATGCCTGTGGGAGAAAATTCTTGGCAAGAGGGGAGATCTCTACTGGTAGTTGCCTAAGTCACTTCCTACCCTTCGGGCCTGCATTGGTAGTGCTAATCCCGAGCACCTATTTTTCCAAAAACATATCATTAGATATTTTTATAAAATTTATGTGAGAACAAAAGATTGACCTATAGACTACTACTTACCATCTGAATGTCTACCTCATCAATGCTTATAGGCCCACCATAATACCTAGGGGGTGCTTTCAAGGTTGCTCCACTATCGGTGAACACCACTCCCCTATTGATTGATTTTTGTCGGCTCTTTTTTAACTCATCTTCATCACCCCACCTCTTTTTACACATAAGGAATTGAGGGGTTTTCATCCACTTGTATCTTACATATTTGCCTTTTTTCAAGTGTTTCATATATTGCCTGGAGTATCTATACTATTGGCCATAAAAAATGGGAAGTTGAATCAAAATTTACTAAATATATCGAAAAATATAATTGCAAGTGAAGATATATATTTATTATATTCATAATTATATCTATCAAACAAACTCTTCTATAATTTCAAAAAGTTCAAAATTTTGAATCACGGCTCAATTTTATCAAAATTTTTGTAAAATTTCAAACCTGCCGCTTTTCCGGAGTGAAATATTTTGAGACTTTCTATAATCAGCACAACTATATTAACTATATGCGAAAAGTTTCAAAATTCCCCCCACATTATGTTAATTAAACTATAATCATGATTTGTATAAATCTCTTTCCCCTTTTCATCAGTGGAGTAGTTCCTCCTCATTTCTATCATCTTCAAACTAAAACGTTCATACTCCATGACTCCATTTTTCATTGGTAAGATAATTAAGGTATGTTCCATGCTCAAATCTCTCTTATGTTTCAAGGTATTTCTTTGCATTTTGTTTCTAGCTACGTACTAACACAACTGACCATTTATCATTTTATTAATTTGTTTGTAGGACTTATCAAATTCATCCATAAGGTATGTTTTTGTTACATCAATTCCTTACTTAACTTTTTTTTGTTCTTCACTAACCAACTAATTGTTCCTTTTGTTTTACTTTTGTTTGTGTTTCTTGGTTTGTATTTCCTAAATCCGTACATTTTTGTGTTATTTACCCTTTATAATTTGTTGGTCTATTTCACATTCATTTTGTAACAAAATTTATGAACAAGTAACATTGTAAATGTTTCATAATTAATTTAATATAATTAGCAGAAAATTGCCAGTTTTGGCAAGTTTCTGCTTTTTTTTTTAATTCCGTATTTCACATATAACCAAGACAAGTTTGTCAAATATATGTGAAATACGTGTATTTTTTTAAGTCGTATATCGAGTATACTTGAGACAAGTTTGTTAAGTATATTAGAAATACCACCTTTTTTTAATATTAGTATTTTGGACTATAGTTGAGACCAAGTTATGTCAATCATAATCGTAATGACATGTATTGTACGAAAGTATAGCTAAGACCACTTTGTTGACAATAAGTAAATCTGGCACATAGTTGACCGCCTTTTCATTGAGGGATTTGTGTCAATCATATCTATTGATTATTTATTTTAACTAACACCCTGTCAACTAAAGTAGTATAATCGACAAGGGCATATTCAACAGCTATACTCAAGATACATTTCTTATTTAAAGGTTTTCATTAACATAAAATGAGTTTAATCAACACATTTGATTTGTTACCCATTATACTCTTTTTTAGTAGTAGTGTTGTGCAGATATATTTAGGTTGAACGAACTTGGAGAAGTCACGAGATCATGGTTGATTTGTTTAAACTTATCCAATAAGTTATTTAAGAGATAAACAAGGTTATTGGCTGCTTGTGGACTACTGGGACTGGATAAAAACGTGGTGATGAGAAGTTTGATGTATAAAGGAAGCAACGAACAAGGTCTGGGAGATCTTGGATAGACTCAAGAAGACTTGAAGGCATAAAAGTCGACTAGGATATGGAATCCTATAGCAAACGAACTATAAGATCTCTGCAAATCTGATGTGCTTTGTTGCTGGACGTTTTTGAACATTATATATACAGCAAGAGCTCATATAGATGGATACGGATGCAAGAGCTATAAAACTAGGGTTTTCATAGTATTTGCATACGCTTCTATCAACGTTTTCAGAGTTGTTTATATCAAGAATTCTCTGTGTGATCCAGAGTTTGATTGGTAGAGGTAATTCTTTACATTACTCAGTTGATTTGCATCTAGAGATATTCGGATAAAATAGATCTAGAGTAGTTTTGTATACATTATCGACATACGTATAGTGAATATTTTCGCCCTGAGGCTCGGTGGATTATTGGAATATAATCTGCTAGAAACGTACAAAAGTGTCATCAAAATTCCGTTGTTGCACATGTCAAGCCCATAAACTAAAGAGTAGTTTATATAAACTAAAAGAATATATCTCATAGTGGTACAACAGAACATCTAAAATCCCATAAACTAATTACAACAATTACAAATACTCAAACGATTACAACGATTCCAATACTACAAGTCATCCTATACAATACAAATCATCTTATACAATAGAAATCTCAGAGTCGCAGCAACTACTAAACAGCCTTCACATATCCATCATCTGACTACCGTCTCAACTCTAAAGTATTTTCGTCCAATCACTTACTAAATATATGAAAGGGAGTGTAAGGGTGAGCCCCTGACACTTTTACCCGGATCAAGTACATATAAAAAGTATACATATATATACACTCCATTTTATATCAAACATAGTCGAAAATCATTTTGCATGGAACATGTCACACTAATCACAATTCACATTTAAAGCTCGAATCAAATATACACTACGACCACACAAATCGTGGTGGTACACAGGTCGGCTTTCACATAACATACCCCTAACACAATAGGCGCCACACACATAACACTGGGAGTACTCCAAAGCACGACATTCCCTCCGAAAGGGTCACACACTTCATAGGCATATCGATGAGCATAAACGTATACATAATCCATGCTTTATCAAATCACTTTCACAAATCGTATACACAAGGAAAACATTTTGGGATACACATACTTGATCATTTTTACAAATAGACTATTATATCAAGTCCCATAACATGATATAATAACTATAAGTTATTTGTCAAACTTTAAAACAATACATATACTATACCAATAAAATAAAGCAAAAGTGTCAAGAGTTCCCCTTACCTTAAATACCATACGAATCCAACTTTACATAACCAACCACAAATCTCTACTAATTGCAACTCTGTATTACCCCAATCCTCGTCTATCCAATCGCACTACTCGTTAAAGATCAACATGACTAAACATGGTTCCTTTAACCAAAAACAAGATCCTTAATTAATTGCAAAATATGGCACAAGATTAGCCGCTAATCAGGAACCAAAATCTGCTAATTACCTGACCATTAATATCTTGATCCGTCCACCAGTTATACAAGCAGTTCAATCATCAATCAATCGTCAACTTGCTATAATATTGGTACGTCTAATCCGTAGAATTCATTCAAAGCCAAGAATGTTCATGGTGAACTATAAATCATGCTCTAAGTCATCAAATCAAGCTCGATTACCCAAGAGTTCCTGATCAAATTACATACTGGCAAGTTAAAATCCATGATCCATCAATTAAAACGCCAATTAACCTTGATAAGGACTGAACAAATCCATGCCTTTCTCACGTACCATCCTATTTAAATCTACTAAAAGACAAACGGGAGGGTAAACAATTTACCTCTCAATGATCATTCCACCAGAGCTTCATTAATTGGCGTCTTGGGATCGAACGTGATAAAACCTTTATCTAATAACTATCCATCAATATCTAATTAAAAATCCATATCAGGTCGGGCCTAAATATCCAATAACGTTTTAATAGACTGCTTTGGACTTTAATGCCATTCCAAATCAAATCGAACAAAAATACTATAGTCCGCCTCGATATAACAACCCATAAAATAATTAGTATAATCCCGTATATCAACTCAAGTCCATATAATTTCTCTTCTCCAAATTAAATTCATATAGACGGTCCAATAAAAATTTCGGGATTTTACAGCACAACTGTTTATTATTTATCTGTTTTTATTTTCTGCTGTCAGCAATTCAGTGTATCGAACACACTAGAAAACTGCATTGTCAGAGTTCTTTGTTCTGAACACACCAGGTCACATAATATAGTTGTATAGTGCCAAATCCTGGTCCGGTTGCATTTACAATTCGTAGTCGTTAATTTTTTTTCATTGCATTAGTATGTTTAAATTAGTTAAAATTACATTAAAAAATTCAAAAAGAAAAAAAGCTTTATAAAGGTGAAAAACAATGAAAAATGGTTTGGCAGCCATGAGGTAAAATGGTCGTCTTGTTTTAAAATTCTAATTGAATTTGAAAATACTTTTGAAAACTATTATATTCTTTCACTCTTTCGGATCTCAACCATTCTCTCTTAAACGAAACCACTAATTAGTATACTCCAAACGAAATGAAGGTATTACTGTAGATTTGGCGTTCTAATATCTGAAAAGTTAATTTATACTCTCATGATATTGTATCTCTTTTAAAATTTATAGAAATGATAGGTATAGACAAGGAAATAGGACCAATAAGAAACATAGGAATGCCAAAAAAGTTGTAGGAATAGTTGTTGGGATGGCACGGTTTCCATGTGAGCAAGTTTGAGGGATAATAATGAGAGCTTTAGCATGCCTAATCATACCCAAATTAACAAACCAACATTACATGAGACAAGATAACAACATCTATATAACATCATGCATGTCTTGTGTCACACAAATTTATAATATGCATATCATCTCAAGGCAAACTTACTTTTACATATTATAAAATGCTTTCACTGTCTTAATTAATTTTATCTTCTGTCTAGTTATTACTACTATGCTTAATTTGTTACATTATATCTTCAACGCGAACAAAGTATTCGAGCTAATGATAACGGGGTACTTATGCTATAACCGCAAATACATCAATTATGAAGCATGAGAAGGAAAACAGAGCCTGCATTGAATACATTCTGACCATATACAGCTGTATAATGTATAATTGGCTATTTAAAAAAAAAAATTAACCAAAATGATATACATCTTCAATTGAGAGTTAATTACCAAAGCGGATATAACTATATGCATCTTCAGTTGAGATGTTCGAACCTCGTTTTACATTACGGTTGGTCTAGCAAAGGTGCAATGTGGACTCCGCAATCATAATAGATGTGATTGTAACGATCTCAAAGTTTAAGAGTTTAAAACGATTGAAAACGTTATACAAACCAACAAGGTGCACATTTATCTTTAAGAATGCACATCGAACCCAGATTTATGCTTGATAGTTCTGAAACATTGTTAGAATCAGTAGTTCACTGAGAAGTTTCTCGATGCACACACAAGTGGATAAGTTCTACGAGTTTGTCCAGTTCGTTAAAAAGAGAATAATATTTCTTTTGGAACATGTGAATGAAATAAATATTTTAGAAATGAAATTATAAATATACAACACGCGCTTTGATTTTAAGAACGAGTGAACTATATATATAATGGAGTAATTGACTCGACAAATGTGGTAGATAACCATGATATACTCATGTATTCCTTTAGTTGGTACACCAAAATGAATCCTTTTTACACAATTTAGTGAAAAGAAAGTCAATAATCTCAATATCATTGGCATGCAGGGAATGCCACATTTACATTTTTCTAATAGCAGTATTATTAAGATCAACTGCAATGGAAGATTTTTTAGTAAATTTAATCCAACTAAAACCCAAAACAACTTCCTTTTTTCTATAAGCTACCAAGTAGTGATCTCTGGACTACTAATTAACAACTTCCTTTTTTCTATAAGCTACCAAGTAGTGATCTCTGGGCTACTAATTAGCATTAATCTCGGTAGCTACGCCACCCACAAAATTTAAAGAACATAAAGGGGCGTGAGTCATATATATATTCTGCGGAACGCTGTTCTTGCCAAGATTGTATGTCTTTTTTCAACCTACTCAAATCCAAGTATTCCTATAAGATTCTCATATCTTATCAAAATTTGATGAGTCACATGTAAGACCCATTTTTGGACTTCTAACATTATATAAGTATGATACTGCCAGGACTTCTAAGGATACTTTTCAAATTAAAAAAAAAAAAAGAAGCTATAATCCTCTCCAAAAAGGTCAACCATTGACATTGTCTTACCCCCTCCAGTCGTTCACCGCTATCGGACCATGTGATAGTAGTATACATATACCATTGTTTGGATAATGACTACAACATTGAATCAAAGAAAAATTTAGGTATTTTTAATAAGGTTTTCTTGATTTTAATCGTTACCCAAACATTCATTGGTTAGCCGTTAGCCAGCAAAACTAACAGTCCAATGGCTCCAACTAAACTAAGGTGTGCTGATCCATTCCATATCAAATAAGTTTATGAGACCAACTTACAATGTACATTTCAAATCACCACGACACCATGTATTATAATAAATTATATAGTTACTAAACTAAGGCACAAACCATAGAGTATATAACAATCATCCGAAGTTGTTGCGGTCCTGCGGATTAAATTTTCCTATTTTCAGAATCACAATTGATTTTCCTTTTTTTGAATATGATGAGTTCTTTAAATACTAAAGTAGTCAACTAAAACGAAATCAAGAAAATGTGGTGTGGGGGTATAAAGTAGTTGTAGTACTCGGTTTATTTTATGGAAAAAAACTAAAACGGATGCTAATTCCGGACCAATCATGTACTATCTTAGATCATTAAGTGTGGATTAAGCTATCTACCTAGTCAAATTAAGTCCTTTTTTGTACGATTTATAGGTTTAATATTTCATAATACTTGAATGTGAAATTTAAACCTTTCAGTATATAACTATCGTGACTTACTCACTCTAGCATACAGGTTCAAGTGTTACCTAGTTTACATTGTTTATAAGGTAAAGAGAATGTTTAGAATATATTCATCGCTTGCATAAAGATTTGTTATCACAACGTTGGTTTCAACCAGGGGCGGAGCCACACTCAAGCTAAGTGTGGCTACAGCCACACCCAAATTCTTCTCTAACCTTATATATATGGCACTTTTATTATACTTTTTTCAAATAATCTCATTTAAATTTCAATTTTTATTATATATAATTCTTAAATTTCAATTTTATGATTTCAACTCTTGATTCGTAAAAAAAAAAATTTATGACAACGGTGTGTGGTATTTTTTGGTACAGATAGTGTATATTTTTAAGGGCGAATTATCTATGGTTCCCCTTAAATTTGGCTCAATTACAGATTCATCCCCGGATTGGTGAGAATTACAAATTCCCCCCCCCCCCCCACCCACCCCCCGAAGCCCATTTTCGTTGACCGAGTTGCCACCATCAGCACTCTCTCTCTACACGTGGAATTAAATAGATGTCTAAATAAAGGAAAAGGAAAAATAAATTAAAAATTAAAAAAAAACATTAAAGTAAATAAAAAATAAAAGAGAAAAATCATAAACCAACTTCGTCTTCTTCCTCTCCTCCATCTTATTTACCACCTCCACCCACACCCATCAATCCCCTTATCCTTATTCCATAACTCCATTGGAGCTGCAGCTTCACAGCTCCGGCGACAATGAAGTTGTAAAAACAACTCCAGCGAACTGCAATTAACATCTCCAAATCGGTTTAAAGTTCCGATTTGGAGCTTTCGAAAGCTCCGATTTGGAGTTCTATTTGTGGGTGGTGAAGATGGCGATTCAAGAGTGACGATTATGGAGTTTGGTTGATGTATTGTTGGAAATACAAGTTTAAGGATTTAATTGAACTTTTTCAGAAATGTTGTAGGTGAGTTTTGGAGAATTAGATTAAAACTAGGGACTTGATTTGTAATATAATGAATAAATGAAGAATAAAGAAAGGGAAAAATAAAAGAAAAAAGGAGGAAAATTTTTTAAAAAAAAGCAAAAATGAAAAAAAAATGATGGCATTTTCGTTATTAATTAAAACTTTCTCGTCCACCTCAGCAAAGTGACAGTCCACATTAACACTTCCGTTGACTTTTGGGGCTGGATGTAATTCTTAAATTTGGCCTTTGTAAAAATTGGGTTCATCTATAATTTAAGCCAATCCGGGGGTGAATCTGAAATGAAGGTATATTTAAGGGATAGTATATGTAATTTTCTCTATTTTTAATTGAATTTGTACCGTTTATAATTAGTCGCATGCTATATTAATTCCTGGCTCCGCCCCTGATTTCAGGGGCATTTAACGGGTTGAGTTAACAATACATTCAAGGGAACACTATCTCAATTGTAACAGACTAACAGAGTTAAGTACAAGTTACATAATGTACGATATTTATAGGTTAATGAAGTTCAAAATATACTAGTCCCTTATCTTGAAATAAGTTTTTGACATTTTATTGTCTCAAATAACACTTGTAATTTCATTTCCATATTTAAAAATTAGTTTGTCCAACCAATTAATATTATTTAATTATAAAAATAAAGGAGACGTATTTTGTAACATAAGGCTTCATTTGATTTGAAGGAAAATAGGGGGAAAAAAATAGGGGAAAATAAGATTTTTCCTGGAAAATGTGAGGGAAAAATAAATTTCCTTATTTTGTATAGATAGGTGTATTTTGTATAAATTTTGATGAATTTTTCAGAATTTTCTGAAAACTACTAAATGGTGAAAAATAATATTTTCCCCTATTTTTTTTCTTTTCACCTATTTTTACTCAAACCAAATGAAGCCTAAAATTAAATATTACGAGTACTGACTTTTACCGGATGAAGAAATTGAGAATGTGATGTAGGTGTTGTAAAAGGAAATGCTCCGCGTTGATCTGAGAAAGAGTACGTAGTGGGGCCAGGCAGGCAAGAAACATGAAAATCTTCCAGGTGGGACCACGGTAGAACCGATGGGGTCCAAGATATTTTCCTATACAGCAACTTGTTCATATTGATTGATTGTTTGTTCACAAAGACAAGTGTATTTTATGTGTCACAAATAATAATAACAATAATGTCACCACACCAATATACTTATTTTAATTTTGAGAAAAATACAAAATCAAACAGAACACAAAACGACAATAATACACAGACAGAATACATACAAAGACAAGCAACCATTTGAAATCAATACATCTTTGTTCATGTGTGTTTCTTTTCAATGACGGGATTAGTTAATTTAATATTCAAGTGCTTGAAGTTTAAGTCTAATGGATGATCATATACATTTTTAAATATAATTATTATATTATATTATATGAATACATTATTAGACATATTATTGTAATGAATCAATTGTTGTTGTTGTTGGAATTAATAATAAAATTGGAAAAGAGGGTGGGGTCCATCTAAGTGTAGAGTATGGTATGCTTATGTTCGGTTGCCTTCCATATCAAGCAACGTCGTTGTACTAGTGTCTACTGTCTAGTAATAACATCAATTTTCTCTATCAAACACTCTCCCTCATTATCATTCCGTCCAGTTATAAAATGTATTTATTTCTTTTATAAATGTTTCATTAACATAATAACTTTACTAATATAAAAACTAACAGTAAGTATTCTGAGATACGATCTTTAGATAATTTATCTAAAGCGGACATATATTGTTAAGTAAATGATCGTTGTTATTAATCAAAACGTTTATGTTATTAACATTGGTGTTGTTCATATTATAAAAGAAATGAATTTCGTTAACATAGTCATTTTAATTAATAATATGAATGATTTTCTTAAAGACGTAAGTCGTATTTAGATATGTTATCTTGAAACTGTCTCTCATGAGACTTTGTGAAAATCAAACCTCACTATATCTCATACTTTTTTTTTCATTATTTATCATTTTTCTCTTTTACCTCTCATACTTTATCATTTTTCTCTCCAACAACAAACAATATATTATTGTCTTCCTTAAAACTAGTGCCGAAATGAAAGTGAACTAACGAAGCGGAATGGAGGAAGTACTATCTTACGTTATTATCCCTGCATCCAATATTTCCATACATTTATCACTATTAATCGTCTCACAAAGTATAATAGATTACAATAAAATTATAAATTTTCACACAAAAAATACACTTTCCCACCTTTTCTATTTTATTATTTATTTAAAATTTTAATTAAAAGTCTAAAGATACACGTCAACATAATGTATGAAGTTGTCCGTAATCCAAATTAGTACTGATGAGTGATTCATTCATGTCATATGGGCTATGGCAAGGCAAGAGAATCATGATATCTCTCAACACTCCAGCTCGAAACCCATGTGAATTACTATCATTTTTAGGCATTTCTTCCTTTTCCCCTGTTTTTCTTTCTTTTCCTCATTTCTTTTTTCTTTAATAATTATATTTTATAACTTCTCTACTTATATACTCATATACCTGCTGTTCAGAGTCCTACGCCTTTATCTTTTTCTTTTCTACGCCAACATATATGTATGTATGTATGATGTATCTATGTACGTATTGTTTCCTCTCTTACTAGTGTGAATGTATGTATATATGTACTAATGTGTACTACTTAACATATATCTATCCTTTTGATTTCGTATGTTGTTTCATTCATTAGTTCAACGGAACTTAACCGCCTTATTTACGTTATTACTTATTACTACTTACACTTTGCAATGAACCTTATCGTGTATTCTTAAGCTAAGTAGTGCTATTATTGCTAGCTCCTAATTTCCCAATGATTTGAATCTAGGTGCGGTTTACTCAACTCATATGGTTAATGTGGTTAATAATCCATCGTGTAAATTGGGGGTTAATTTCCATGTGCACACCCACTTCACAAATACTATACGTTTCAAATTTTATGTTAATTGTAGTAATTGAGTATGTTGACGAGTTTTTTCGTCGTCCATCGCAGCAAGAAGTATTAGAGACAAACAAGATCTATCAATATTTTGGAAAATTGTACGGAGTGGTAGCTAGGATTAATTAATTAAGTTGCAAAATACAAATAGCTTTTGCTTTAGCGGTCAAAGGAGATTTATACACAAAAGTGTGAGTCTCTATAAATTACAATACAATATACAGCTATAAGATTAAGATTTATTCATGGGTTATATTGCATCTAATTAAACCCCCTTAGTTCTCATGAATTCGCAAAAACCTGTCACACGTTTTGGAAATGTGAAATGATGATCCTACCTGTTCTAAATCCGGAGATTACAAATGCATTAAATTTAATTTGAAAGAATCTTTCATGTTAATCAATTTTATTAAGAATAAGTATCCTGAGAGACTGTCTTATGCAGAGACTAAAATAGACGGATAAACATTACAATTATATTAAAAACATTAATGGTTTTACTAAGAACATCGGTGATATACATATATATAAATAATGATATAAAATGTACACTCATAAATTATTACTGATATTATTTAAAATATTATACATATACTTAAGAACATCAATCCGTCTCTCAGTTATCTCACTAATACACGTCCCTTCCAAGACTTTGTGTTTTATTAAATATGAAGAAATTCTATGTTAAATCTGGATAATGTAGACATTTAAAATTCTTAAAACTTACGATAACCAATTCTCAACATTTTTTATTTAAATGGGCGATTTTTTTCAATTAGAATAATCGGCAAAAAATATTACTACTGGTAAACTTTTATAAAAGTATAAAGAGCGAAGAGATGCTCAAAAGACAATATTTTATCAATACTACCACCTAGCAACTTTCACATGTACTAATCAAAACGGTGTACCAAAAACCTTCTCAAACTCTTTAACAATATTACAATATTACTCCCTTCATTTCAGAGAAAGTGTTACATTTGATTTTGGCCAATCATTTGTCTTGAGTTTAATAAATTACTCATAAACAATAATAGTAAATAATTTAATAAAATCATATAATAAAAATTTAATTACTAAATTTTCATTATATAATTTTAATAATTTATTTATTAATATCGTTTAAGAGTAAATTGTGGTTAAACGCGGAGACAGTTGACCGCAGAATAGTAAAATGTAACACTTTTTCTGAAATGGAGGAATTACAATATAACAAACCAAGGCAAGGGCACTAAAACCATCTCCCCTTCAAAATAATTATCACCGGTAAAATTAAGAATATGGCTGCATCTCAATATATATTAGGAACACCCATACAACCTATGTTCCTTTAGACAATAAATGTCGATTAATTTAAAATGTAGTCATAGACGTCCAATTCGACATACCCCTCCAAAAAAAACATGAGGATTGTGTATCAATCTATATTCACCACACCCCTATATTATATGTTCTCAACTTAATGTGTATTATTAGACATTTGGTTAGGTATTTTATCAAGAGATCACAATTTCCTTCAATTAGGGATTTAAGAGATCACAATTTCCTTACATGCATGTGTTGTATTGTATAGTGCAACATATAAAGCACATAGTACAACTATAACACAAAATTTTAAAGTGCCCCGAGGCACTGTGTAACGCCCCAATTTTCAAGTCAAGCCCAAAGAGCTTAAAGGGATCGAGAACGCTATTCATACCAACAAGGTGCACCTTTCTTTTCGGGAATTCATCCATAAGAACTCCAGAGTTAAGTGTGCTTGGGGCCAGCATATCACCCGGAGAGCTGCCCATGAGTAACCGCGCCGGCCCAAAGGGTCGGGGCCGCTCATTAGTGGCCGGGTCGTTACAAATGGTATCTGAGTCGTACCAACCCAAAGCCCATAGGGGGAGGACGGTGGTCCGGACCATGGTGCGGTGGGACGTCGCACAATTCAAGAGGGGGGTGAATGGAACGCCCCAAAGTTTCAAGTCAAGTCTAAAGAGCTTAAAGGGATCGAGAACGCTACTCATACCAACAAAGTGCACCTTTATTTACGGGAATCCATCCATAAGAACTCCAGAGTTAAGCGTGCTTGCTCTTTTTGGTATACCGCATAGGAATTCATGGTGTTTCGTGTAATTTACCTAGCTCCAACCTTTTTATACTCCATTTAAGTAGAGTTTAAAGGAAGAAAAAAGGAAATTAAATAAATGATAGTATATCATACATAGACCCAGAGAGAGAAAGAAAAGAATTTAAAGAGGTGAGATTAGTACTAGCTAGTTTGTATTAGTATTAGAGATGGTGTGCTTAAATGATCAAAGAGGTAAGTAAAGCGGGAACCTTTGCCTTTATCTGTCCTGGGTTTAATTCAGTTAAAGCAAGCCCAGATTTTTTGTGTTTTTTTCCTAGGGGTTAAATTATTCCAGCCAAGTTTTCTTTTTATATTTCTTTCTCTCCCCCAATTAAATTAATTCTCGCTTCTATATCAATTCAATCCCACCTCCTTATCTTCTTCTCTTTTCTCCTCTCTTTCTCTCTTTTCACTTCTATACTCCTCCTTCTCCATCTCTATCCTTTTCCATAACCATATTTTTTCTCATTTCCTATTCTTATTTCTTTTTTAATTTTTAAATGTTTATGTCTTTCAAGACTGAGTTTTTTGTGTGTATTTCACTAGCTTATGGCATGCAGTACTAGTCTTCTAAGGCTGCAGTACTTAATTGTTCAACCTTATATTTCTTGAGACTGTGTTTGTAAGTTTTGTACCCTTTCTTGAATTAGTCTCATATCAGAGAGAATATATATCTATGGTGATCAAGGGCAAGGAAGATGGTGAGTTTTATTGACGTTGTCGTTGTCACCAAGTTGGAATAAAACAAGAAGTTTTTGGGATCATATTTCAGATTCTTTTCACCTATGAAGACTACTGAATAGCATCGGAAGAATATATCCATTCGCACAAACCTCTCCCAAGAAAAGTAGAGGAGGAACAGGCGTTAAATATCTTCTCTTCTAGCTCGGAGATATGAATAAGAGTGCAAGTACGACAAGCTCGAATCAGGCGCAGCAGATGGGATCCGTCAGCAGTTCGGATCTCATAGATGCAAAACTCGAGGAGCATCAATTATGCGGATCCAAACACTGCCCCGGTTGCGGTCACAAACTCGAGGGAAAGCCGGTACCCATTTTTTCTTTCTTTTTTCCATGTAGTATTATTCTTTGCTTCACTTTCAAGGCTTTGAGCACAACCTTAATAGGATACTAATAATAATTATATCTCACATGTAGTATCTTTGATCATTTTAGAGCTAGCATATGATTTTTTGTACTTTTGTTTTAAGTACATAGCAATTTTTAATTGTTAATAGTCTGATTAAATTTTGTAAGATTTTTTGCAGGATTGGGTAGGTCTACCGGCGGGAGTGAAGTTCGACCCGACGGACCAAGAATTGATCGAACACCTGGAAGCGAAAGTCGCAGGCAAAGAATCAAAGTCTCATCCATTGATAGATGAATTTATTCCTACTATTGAAGGAGATGATGGTATTTGCTACACACATCCTGAAAAGCTTCCAGGTCAGAAACTAACTCTAGCTAGCTACCTCCCATGGGGTGTGGTGGGGGTAGGGTGGGGTTAAGGGTACGGTTAAGTGTAGGGTGGGGAACATAGTTGCTTCAAGCATAATTCAACAAGTTAGGTTTTACTAAACACTTTTACTAATTGTTTCTTGTAAGACAGGAAAAATGTACAAGTTGGAAGGAAATTGTAAAGACTAGGGTTTTCTTCTTATCTTTTTTTCCTATCAACTATCAAGAAAGTTTTTAGTCATGACAAAAAATTTGTTACACCTAAGTAATTACCTAACTTTGATTTTATTTCTCAAATCGTTATTTCTTAGGAGTAACAAGGGATGGATTGAGTAGGCACTTCTTCCACAGACCTTCAAAGGCCTATACCACTGGGACGAGGAAGAGGAGGAAAATCCAAACCGAATGCGATTTGCAAGGTGGTGAGACCCGATGGCACAAGACGGGGAAGACCCGACCGGTGATGGTGAATGGCAAGCAAAAAGGGTGCAAGAAAATCTTGGTTCTCTACACGAATTTCGGGAAGAATAGGAAACCGGAGAAGACTAACTGGGTGATGCATCAGTACCATTTAGGCCAGCATGAGGAAGAGAAAGAGGGTGAGCTAGTGGTTTCCAAGATTTTCTACCAGACTCAGCCCAGGCAATGTAACTGGACCGACCGGAGTGGAAATAGCAACCTTGTAGTTGCTGGAGAAGCTGCTGGTAATAGTGATCATTTGAGTAACCGGCAAAGGGATCATAGTGGTGGCAGTAGCTCTTCTAAGGAAATGAGCTTGCATCAAAGAGATGATCATCAGTTTTCGGCTCCTTTGAACGTTGGGTCGGGTATTTCGGTTTATGGGGCAATAGATTTGCAGCAATTGAAAGCAGCTGAGCATTTTAGCTACCTTCCCTTCAGAAAGACCTTTGATCATGATCAGGTACATATATAATTTTTTGTCTCAACTTCCATTTAATTAATTAGGCCAGCTATTCAAATTTGAAAATCACTACATTTTTTCTAAATTCTTGCTCGTTAGTGATTTAAATTTTCATTTCTTAGCCTCAACCCATTTCGGTTTGGAACATGTAACATGTCATATTTCAGTTACGAAACAACCAATCATCATAGTTTTTGCGAAAACCAAAGTAGAAAACATTGATTTTGCTTATGAAGAAAGTATGAAAACAATGTCAGGCTTGCTTGAAAACAACCTGATTGCAGATAGCTGCAACATCCAGTTCACTCACTATTTACACTACTAACATAATAAGGACAGAGAGTAGTGTACATTACTCAAAAGGATAAAACTATTAATTAGACCGGGTTTAATTTATGATTAATGTGTTTGTCAATAGGGAGGGAATATTGGGGAAGCGTCCATGGCAAGGGAAGTTATACAGCTTCAAGCCGGAGGAACGACATCTGGTGCGTCAGAAAGCGTCCGTGACATGGCACAGCAGCAACAGCACCATCACGTGAGTGGTGTGGATCAGCGTGATCACATACTACACCTACAGCATGAGCCAAGTCAGCACCAGATAGCGGCGTTCCATGTCAACCGGCCTTCGCACTCCATTGCCGCCATCATCTCACCGTCTCAGTCGCTTCACCACACGGCGTCACTCATTCTCGATCAGGACCACCCGTTCCAAATCCCCAGAATGATGCTGCCTGCCGAACATAACTTTCCGGTAAGTTCTCAAGTACATTTGGGACCAAATTAAAAGGAGCGTGGACCGGTGCTTTTTTGGACTATCATGACCAGTTTGGTCTAACAAAAGACCGTGTTACATCACATCTTTTGTTAACCGTGTTTTTTCATTACATTACATGAATTAGTAGTGTTACCATATTTTTTCTTTAAAAAACACCAAGTCTAAAAGAATGAGTTTTATATATTTTTAGGTAACTTAAATTAATTTAATTGGGAGAGTGACCATAATCGAGTGAAATTTGCTAATAAGTGAAGTACTTTTTGTTTTTGGTTTGTCTTCTTTGATTTATTTATAATGATTAATTAATAATAAGTGATCCACTTTTTTGTTAATTCTTTAATATTCTTTAATTTATTTTGACGGGAAAAAACACTATATCAGTTGACGTGCATTTTATTATTTACCTTTTTTATTATAGATTTTTAATATGGCTAATAATTGATGCACTTTTATGTTACTTATTTTCCATTCTTTGGTTTTTCCTATTGGTGTGCAGATTAAAAAGTTCTTGAAACTTAAGCACTTATTATTGTGACTATGACCAAATGCACCAATTATTAAACGTGACATTAAGTCTGACCAAATGTTGACTCCAATTCATTGATATTTTTGAGGAACAAGAATTTCAGTGCCAGCAATTGGGATGGGCCAAGTGATGATAGCAGTATTACAAAGGATTCAGAAATAGATTTAACTTTTTGTAGACAGTGCATGATCATATGTATGATTGTGTTCTCTTAGCATTGTTGTGAGAGAATGAAATCAATTTATAATTATGTTTTATGCAGCAGCAGCAACAACAAGCTCAACAACAACATCATCATCAACATCAGCAGCAACATCATCAAAAGATTGGAGGTGGAAGGTCTTCTGCATCTGGATTAGAAGAACTCATCATGGGTTGCACCTCTACTTCCTCATCTGACATCAAAGAAGTAAGTTATTATATTACCTTACCTTGCTTCTCCTTATTACCTTTTTGACTATGAAATGCATGCTTCTCATGTGTCCAAAATAGGAACTCTTACTGCTCAACAACATTGTACAAAAAACTATAAGTCATTGGTCTCCTAATGATCAATTAAAAAAAATGCAAACTTATTACTTAGACCGGATCTATAACTAGCTATAAACCATGTAGATATAAATTATCCACAACACATAATGATTAAATCTAATTCACACTAGTTTGCTATTCTGTAACATTCCTAATCATATGGTCTACAGAATTAATCGTAGATTCGGTTTAGATAAGTTTTCTTCATATAAAATAAATCAAATACAAGAAAAAAAGTGGTGTTATACGGTATGGCGGTTAAACCAGACTAAATTACGTACCCTACCTAAATGTTGATTAAACACATTCATTGGGTTTGAACACGCACCTTTAAAACCAAGTAAGAACCACACCACTAGCATTCGTCTGGGCATTAGACCAATAAATAAAACATTTTTTTTTCAATTGTAGCAAGTGTTTATAAAGTGAAAAGGAAACATATATATTGAACCTTGTCATTTCTACTTTCCACACTAATTGTACAAACTTTATCTCCTTTTCTTTTCCAAAATGGAGTTTATAACATACTTAGTTTTCACATTCCAATGTGACCATTAATCTAATAATAACTCCTTAATCACGGAATTTTATGCATCTTTTGATCCCTTGTAGTTAACAGCATTGCATGTTGTAGTGTCACTAGCTTTAACTGTGTTCTTTTACAAGTCGCTTCAAGTGTCTTTTATGTTGGAAACTTTGTCTGGTTGATTCAGTCATTTCACAAGCATGTTGGCCAAAGACATCATAGAAGATATATGCATGGAAACATAAGTAGAACATTGTAAAACAAAAAGCCGTCAGTTATGGAAATAGCACAAGAATCCTCTTTTACGCTGCTTTTGAACGTTAAAAGCAATAACTTGAAGCCAAATGAGCCTTTTATAATTAGGTTGGTTTAATTTGAACTGTTTGTGCTCGTAATTAAGATACGAACAAGTACAAACTTCTACAGCAATTAGCTATAAAGATGAGTAAAGTAAAGTATTATTCCATGTGTGCTTTGGAATAAAACAACTCAAATTATACAGAAAAAGTAGATTACCATAAGCGATCTTACAAAATCCTTGAAATTGCATAAAAGAGAATTGTTTGGGACAATGACTCCAAAACTTTTGCCTTGTGGCATCCAATGTACTAATACTCAACGTATAGTACTGGCTAGCTATTAACTGACTACCATGAAGCACCTCCAAGAACTCATCAATTGAGACAAATGTGACAGATTTTTCAGTTATGGCAAGTTTTAAAAGAAAATTTGGGGAATACCATAATCTTTATGGACTCACACAGTGTTTGAGTTCATTAACAAGCTTATAGCTTAATAAGATTGCAATGTACTTCACTTTTAATTTCTTGTTAACCATGACAATGTCAATGTGGAATTTGGAAAGTTTATAATGAAAGTTTAAAAAAAATTAGGAAACTCAAAGGCCATCTCATAAGCAAAATAATCAATGTGCACGTACGCATGGCTACGATGACATCCCATACTCTTAGAAAACTCTAATCTAAATCGAGTTTATAAGGTTTTCATAATCCTTACCGTTAAAATTGATCCATAACTCTGATTTATTACGTATATGTGTATTGTGAATCATTTTTAACCATGAAGTGTCAAAAATTAATTGTAGACCCAATCAATCTAGCTAGGTGAGTAAATTTGGGACGAACTATCTCATGAGTGCCATGACAACTTAGAAAGGAATACATGGTGAGGTAATTAGTTACATCGGTATCAAGAACTCACGATATTAGGACCTTGATATGTGCATCACACATCATTTAACTTATCATCTAATTAAACACCAGATCCACATGAGTCTATCATCAATGCCTAACTACCATATTTTAAACCTAACTGATTAAACAATTACTCTAGCCAACTTGTTAAAAGTTAGTTTAGCCGTTTTTACTCACATACATTATCATCTCCAGATTTCAACTAGTTTTTCATGTATTATTTAATTTACAATATGTCAATTGTCTATCACCTACGAGTTAAGTGATCATCTTTTAGCAAGGTGATTAAATAACTAGTTTTGCAAAATATAACCTAGCTGGTATGTACGAACACGAATTTACTTGTACTGAGCTATTAAGAAATAATTATTGTATTGTCTTATCAACTCTAAGAAAAGAGTAAAAGAAGAAAAGCATCAGCGAATCGCTTCTATGAGGATTAATTGTTTCCATAATGGGGTGAGTGCAAGCGTACTCACGGACATAAACACTGTAATACCCACACATGAAATTAATCCATGTATGATCCACTTGGTTTTGTCTGGTGAATGCATTGCATCTCATCTCCTAGCAGCGAATAATCCCTTATACGAGTGGAAGTTCGAATTTCACCAACTTAACCTGATTTGAGGCAAAAATGTTTTGGCAGGAAGGATCGATGATGAATACACAAGAAGCAGAATGGCTGAAGTACTCAACATTTTGGCCCGACCCAGATAACCCGGATCATCATGGATAATACCAAAGAAAACCTTATGCAGTTGAGTAATTTCCCAGACAAAATCATAGTATAATTTCCCATTATTACAAGTTCATCAAGCCTTTCCTGTCCTCTTCTTCTTCTATAGGGGACCATACATACATACCAAATTGTTCCTAGCTAGCTACTGTCTCTTTTTTTTTTACTTTCTTTTTTGTCTTTTGATCACATGGATCCATCTTTTCTCATTCTTCAGTTTTTTCCTTGAAAATACATGGCTAGTCTAACTTGGTGCTAATGTCAGAAATGGAAATATTGGCTCTAACTGAACAAACCGTTGAGCCAAAGTAAGGGTGCTAGGTACGTATGATCGACCCATATGTTGCAAGAGAAACAAAAGCAGCTAGCAAGTTAGCAAGCAAAGAGAAAGAAAGGAGAAATTGGTAAAGAGAGATTTTATTAAAGCCTGCATGCACTTCTCTCCTCCTGACATTTGTGCTTACAAAGAGGATCTGAAAGCAAAAATCAACCAGCTGCTCTGCATCAAAATCATCACCATGATGATTGCCTATACATCTTTAATTTCTTTCTTTATTAATTAATTAATTAATATATACTCCTACTACATACTACTATGTCTATTATAAATATCTTCAATTTTTGGTTTTTTTCTCTTTTTCATTTTTCTCCTTTTTTTTTTTTTTTATAATTTGTTACATTCTGATTTACAAGAAAAAGCAGTATACGTACGTACAGAAATTGTTAATTAATTAATACCACAGTTATATGGTTTATAGTATCTTGTTTGCATTATTTTTCTAGCTATTCTTTAATTAGGATGGGTACTTTCAGACAAGGGCACAAATACTTTCCCTTTATGGAAATATTGGTGGATACTATATTTTTATTGCAATACTTGGGAAAATTTTATTTTTGGTACACTACAATGAGACAGTGCCACTTTTGATACAGTAAAATGGCCTTGTTCAATTTCAATACATTACAACAACCACCCTCGAAATTTATGCACTACGATCAATTTACCGGCCAAATTGATGACGTGGCAACCGGAGGTCCAATTTTCGCGACAAAAACAGTATATTAACCTTATTTAAGTGATTTTGACAAAAAAAAATAATAAAAATTAAATAAAGGGACACGTGTCACGCTTTGGTTTAATTTGGAAGATTTTGATTTTAAAAAATGATTTTTTTAATGAATTTCAAAAAATATATATAAAATTATAAAAATTAATTATTAATATTTTAGAACTAAAAAATAAAAAAATGAAAATTAAATATAAAAAATTCATAAAAAATATTAAAAAATATTTAAAATTATATATATTTATATTTAAAAATCAAAATCAAAATAAAAAAATAAAAAATTCCTTCTTCCTCCTCCTCCTCCTCCATGGAAGCTTCTTCCTTTTCATTTTTTATTTTGATTTTAAATATTCAATAAATTTTTTATATTTAAATATTCAATGAATTTTTTATATTTAATTTTAAATATTTTCAGTTTTTCACCGGGAAAATTGGACTTTCGGTTGCTACGTCATCAATTTGACGGGTAAATTGATCAAAGTATATATATTTCGATGGTGGTTATTATAGTGTACTGAAATTGGACAAGGCCCTTCTACCGTATTAAAAGTGGCACTGTCTCATTGTAGTATATACCAAAAATAAAATTTTCCTTGCAATACTCACACTCCTGAATCCTGGTATGATAATCTATCTATGTCCAACTGCTTTCACACTACTTATCTTACGGGAAGCTAGCGTTATGTATAATTATTCTGTTCTTAGTACTCAAAACATGCATAATTAATTAGATGAGTCCAATCTTCTAGCTAGTTGCCAATCTAGTCAATTTTGTTCTCAGGTGATTAATTCAATATCTTGTACATTAAAAATGATTTGATTTTCTTAAACCATGAAAAATACTTACCGTATTAGTTTAAAACTACGCTACGCTATGTTGTACTTAGTAAATGATTTGATTTTCTTAAACTATGAAAAATACGTATTAGTATAAAATGGATGAGTGTGTGTCACAATCACTTGGATAGGGCGAATGATTATTAAGGAAAATCTCGACTAATCAAGTAATATCAGGTTTATGGCTAGCTACCGAGAAGAGGACTTTTTAAATTTTTGTGAGAGTGCTTATTTCTTTTGCCTTGATTTGTATAGATGATAGATCGTTTTAGCTTAATGTTAAGATTTTGATGCAATTTTAGTGCATAATGCGCTCTATGTACTCATTTGCTTAAAAATCAATAAATATTTTTCTACCCTTTTTTTTATTGAATAAACTAGACTTTTACAATAATTTCAATACTTATAAACTTTTTAAATTTATTAAAATGTATCCCTATTAATATGTTTTATCGAGTGGACATTGGATAACAACCTGGTGTTTAAACCCTTTTCTTGGAAGCAGATAACAAATTTATTAATAAAACGGGCATATTGTACAAGTACAACAGAGTACAAGGAATGCTCTTCCAAAATCAATCTCATAAATCATCCCACAGTCGATCTTGCCCTCAATCTCAAACAACTTCAAATTAGCTAAGTATGGCAATTACACAAGAAAACTTATTCGTAGGTTTGACTGTACTATAGAAACTGTGAACTTGTTAGTCACACTAACACGGTATAGCAGTATAGTAAAGTTCCTAATCGTAATTGGTGCTTTAAATTGTTTAGTACGTATATATATTCTTTCTATCTTTATCTTTGTTGGCAATGACATAAGACTACTTTACTAGTTAAGTTGGTCGACAAATTAAGGCGACGTGCATGTAGCAAAAGCATGCAGCTAGCTGGATATAATATAGTGCATAATAGTATACATCAACTCGTTTTTCTAAAACGAATAAATTAAGATTAGTATCTTTAAAATGAAAATAAAATCTTCGATCTCACGGAAAGCACTCAAATACTAACTAGTATTATAGTTTATAAGCTCATAATAAGATCGTCTAAGAACAAAGTTAATAATTAATTTAAGAGAATCTCTTGCATATCTCATAGGAATACAACTATGAATTAGGTATATATCTGATTCCCACTCGGTCCGATGATTAAATATAATATTCTTAATAGTTAAAATAAAATAGATTTTAAATATGAGCAAGATTTTATTTCTTGGTAGTTAAGCCAAACCATTACTGGCTGCTCGATGAAAATCCAAAAGGATAGTTTAAATCAATTTATGGCACAGATTCTTGCTTTTAGACCTTAAAAAGATGGATAGATTGTAATTGTGGGTGTGTGTTTTTACCAACTCGCATCTCAATGCAGTAAGCATCCGATGCATATATACCAAATCAAACCAAATTCTCCCTTTCTTTACCACCTGCAGATCATTACACTCTGCTTTTTGGTTTTCTTTTCTCCAGATCCTTTTTTGATTTCAGTTCCATCTTCCATGTTTGCTTTGCTATGGATTTTGATGAGTCTGATTTTATGAGCCATAAACTCTAGTTCTTCCAAGGTATATTAGTTCTTTCTTCAATTATTTGCCAACCATTAACAAGGACTAATTATTAATTAAGGAGGAGATCTTAATTCCAAGGAGGCCAGGCAGAAGAATAAATGTGACTTAAAATGTAGTACAGAGGAAAAGTAAGGATTGAGCTCAGAGAGATGTCACGTCGTGTTCAATCTAGCTAGCTAGCTTAAAAGTTGATATTCAATTTTTTCACCGCTTTATAGCAACATTTCATTTTGGCGCTTTTTACAAGTATTCTGAGAATATTGTTCTGGTGTTTGTGGTTTCTCTGTTTCCTCACTTGGTTTGGGAAACAACTTGCAAAGGATAATGCCAATTATCTAGGAACGTATATCATTCACCCCTCCCCTACTTATATGAATTTAAATCTACAATTCTTTTCTGATTCGCAACTAAGGTCCTTATCTAAAACATGATAAAATTAAAAACATTTGTTTTCATGAATCTAACACAAACTTGTTAATTATTCAAGCATCAAAATGAATTAAACCCGTCGATATGCTGTTTCATTCTATGGTAAGAACAAGAGCAACTGCACGAGATCTTGAACTAATACCAGATATATTGACCCATTAGCCATTACCCCATAGATTATTATGTAAAAACTAAAATACAATTGTGGCCTAATTAACCTAACCAACTTGCTAATTAACTACCAACGAACGGATGTTCGAAAGATAACATAACTACGTTTCTGGCCCAATTGTAGAGAGAATGCGCAACCCATCATGAGGACTGAGGACGGCGCCCATCCTCCATAAAATCATCGTCGGAGAGTTGGATATATTCGAGATTGATGATCGAAGGTGGTAAGTAAAAATTCCATACAGCAGTAAAATAAAAAATTAAAAAAAAAAAAAAACATGAGAGAGAAAGGTAGAGAGAGAAACTGGAGAGTACCAAATTTCCCTATCCAGCAGAATACAAGGGGCCGCAGCAATGGAGCTTTTCCGATGCAAGGAGACCGCAGTGGTGGAGGTAATAGACTACAGGGGGATGGGTGGACGTTAGTGGTCGGGAGAAAAAGGAGAGAATGGGATAGAGAGGAAGGAATAAGAGTTAACCAAATCAATGAAAAGTTTCTGAATATGTACATCTCCAACTTTCCGGAGGACTGGACAGAAGAACCCTTGAAAGAAATATTGGAGAAGGTGGTGGGTAAAGTAGTAAACGTTACGATCCCTCGGAAAAAAGCTAAGGATGGAAAGAGTTTCGCGTTTGTGCGCTTTGAGAGAGTTAGGAATGAAGAAGCACTGATCCAGAGAGCGAAAGGAGTTTGGATTGGTAAGTATAAACTACTTGCCAATGTGGCGAGATTCAACAAACCAGAAGAGAGAGCTAGAAAGAGAGCGTTTTGGTATAGGGATGGGTCTGTGTGACACAGAGAGACCATAATAACAGGGGAATGGAAAAAAAAGGGAGTGGTAGGAGGACAGGGAGCTAGACAACAGGTATGGAAACAGAGACAAGATAAAATGGTTGTCAATGAGATGGAAAGTAAGGGCCATGAACAACAGCTTAAAGGAATTGAAGAGAATACAGTAGACATTCAGAAGGATAAAAATGTAATGGCCAGTGATCCCCCAATGGATGAGGAACTAGTATGGGCAAAAGGAGTTTTCATCGGAGAAACTACACTGTGGATGAGGAAGGATCAACTAGAAAACGTATTGAAAGTCAATGGTCACGGCGGTTTCAAGGTGGCAAAATTAGCGGAAAAAAGCTGGGTTATTTAACCCGAGGATGAGAATGCGAAAAGGAAACTGTTAGAAGAGGAGGAGGAATGGATTGAACAATGGTTTACCATGTTACGACCATGGAAGAAGAGTGATGTAAATGTGCGGAGGAAGGTATGGTTAAGTGTGTACGGTGTACAACTACATGATTGGAAAGCAGAAACATTCACAAAATTAGGAAACCGCATGGGCAAGGTGATTGAAATTCACAAAGATACCGTTGAAAGAACGGGTCTGAGACAAGGTAGAGTGTTGATTGAAACCCCATACTTCGATGTTATAATAAAAGAATCGTCAATCATGATTAAAGGGGAAGTTTTCCGTGTACACCTAGTTGAAGAGATGTTTTGTCAAGGAATAGATGATCCAGTCCATTTAATTAGGAAAGCTAGTAGAAGCAGAATCCCAAACAATGGTATTAGGTCGGACTCGAAAAAATCAGATTTCTACTCCGGCAGATCGTCCGATGAATGTGTTGATGACAGTGATGACAAGGATAGTCACTGGAGCAATGATGAAAACTTATTGGAAATAGGAGATGAGTTTAAGGATTTTGTGGAGGCCGAGATGTGGAAAGGAGAGAAGACGGCTATTTTTTAAAGAAACGAGAAGCAATCAAGGGAGGAGGGGACAGAAACGTTCAAGGTTATGATGGTAGAAAAAGGAGACTTGATGGACCCAAACAGTGAAATGGGGTATCTGCAAAATGATGTGTTGGGCCTAACACAGGAAAAGATTAAGGAAATCCAAAAGGATACGGCCCAAACTGAGAAATCTAAAGGAGAGAATGAACTTGAAAGTAAGATGGGCCATCTTGATAAGGCAAAGGGATCAGCCCATGTTGGGCAATCGGATAATATGGGAAACGCTAAACCAGTAGAGAATAGGGGAAGAAGCGAAAGAAATATGGAGGTTTATCAGACAGAAAAAAACTATCAACTGGGAGAGGAGAAACAATTGGGGAAAGCGATTGGAGAAGATGAGGTATGGAACGATCAAAGGAGTGGCACAAGTGTACTTGAAGGTGAACAAGAAATGGGTACAGAGATGGATGATTCTGATCCGTTTGACCTTGCTCCTATAATTGCAAAGAAAATGGGAGGTCAAAACAGGAAAAAGAAGACAATGAAAGCTAAAAGGAAAAATAACTCAAGTGTTCAAAAGGATAGAAGGGAACAATGGAATGACTTTATATGTGAGGTGAGCAGTGATGGAAAGAACAACAGGGGTATAAAACAGAAAACCCCCAAGAGAGGAAGGAAAATACCAGTGGAAGTGATACAGAGTCAAATTCAGGGTGGTGATCAACCATCGGACAGCCAAATTAGAGAATGCAATCAGCAGGTGCTGAAGAAGACTTGCGAACAGGAGGCAGAAAGTAATGTGAATATAGGCAGAGAATTGGGTTTCCTGGATGAAAAGAAAGGGACAGAGGTCTCGCATATTTTTAGACGATGGGAAGAGAGAGACAGAGCTCAAATTGAGGGAAATGGATCGAAAATTGGTATTGGAAATGAACATAGTGGATTATGAAGATGATAAGCTTTAATATAAGAGGTTTAGGAGGATCGTTGAAGAAAAGAGAAATCAAAGAACTAATACTACATGAAAAGGTGGATCTCATATGCATTTAAGAGACCAAAAAAGAGACTTTTGAAAGAAGAGAAGTGGAGTCACTGTGGGGAAATTGCAAGGTTGATTGGGTGTATAATGGAGCAGTAGGAGCATCTGGGGGGCTGCTTACAATGTGGAATAGTGAGGTGTTTACGAAGATGGACTTCTGGGGCGAAGAAGGAGCGTTGGGGATTAGAGGAAATTGGAACGGAGATGAGGTAAATGTAGTTAATATTTATGCTCCGTGTACTAAGGAAAAAAGAGAAGCTTTGTGGGAAATCTTGTCATACAGAATAAATGGCTCTAAGGATGGGAGGTGGTGTTTATGTGCTGATTTCAACACGGTAAGTGCGGATGAAAGAAGAAAAAAGGCGAAGGAAAGGGGGAAGCGCGGAATAAAAGCTTTCAATGAGTTTATCGAGAAATCGAAGTTGATTGACCTACCTTTAAGTCGACGGAAATTCACTTGGTATAGGAGTAATGGAGGAAGTTGTAGCTGTTTGGATCGCTTTCTCTTTTCCGAGGAATGGATGAAGAAGTGGCCGAACCTAACTCAAATTGGACTAAAGAGGCGAATTTCTGACCATGTGACTGTTCTAATCAAAGAAGATGGTAGGATTTGGGGTCCGAAACCGTTCCGTTTCATCAATGGATGGTTGAAGGAGAAGGAATTCAGAAATATTGTTGAGAAAGTGTGGAAAGATGAAAGTATAAATGGATGGGGGAGTTTTGTAGTAAAAGAAAAATTGAAGAGGGTTAAAGAGAAACTCAAAATGTGGCATGGGGGAAAATTCAAAGATATTGAAGAGAGAATCAAAAAGATGGAGACTAAATTAATGGAATCAGATTTATTGATGGAGGGATGATGAAAGTATAGATAATGAGGATGATACTGCAAGTGGGAACATGGTGGGCCAAGATGAAAATGATGTGTGTGGTGTGAATGATCTTGATGCACAAATGGAAGGGGACATGTCAGAGGATGGTGGCGCCAATTTGGGAAACAGTACAGATAATGGGATGATTTTGACTGGCTGCAAGGATGGGGAAAGAATGGAGATAACAGTAGAGCTTGAGAAGCTGCTAAAAATCAGAGAAAGCTTAAAAATGCAGCAGGCAAAAAAGACATGGATTTGTGAAGGGGATGCAAACACAAGGTTCTTCCATGGAGCAATCGAGAGAAGAGGCCGCCAAAATAGCATAAGAGGGATTAGAATAGATGGTAGATGGGTGGAGGAGGTGAATGAGGTGAAAGAAGGGATAAAAGAACATTTTAAGACTCATTTTCAAAGAAGGATTGATGGCGGAGTCAAGATAAATGGGATGACTGGAAGCTCACTGTCTGGGGAAGAAAAAATGGGGTTGGAGGAAATTTTTGATGAGAAAGAGATCAAACAAGCCATTTGGGAATGCGGAGGTGAGAAAAGCCCGGGGCCGGATGGCTTTGGAGGGTCTTTTTATAAATCTTGTTGGGAGGTGATCAAGAACGACATAGGAAAAGTGTTTGAGGACTTTCATAGGAATGGTAAACTTTGCAAAGGTACGAATAGTACCTTTTTAACATTGATTCCGAAAGTATCAAACCCCGTGAATATATGTGATTTTAGACCAATTTCCTTGATGGGAAGCTTGTACAAAATTATTTCAAAGGTGTTGGCTAAAAGGTTGGGAAAGGTGTTGGAAAAATTGATAAGTGAGAACCAATCGGCTTTCATTGGGGAGAGAAACATTTTAGATGGAGTCCTAATAGCAAATGAGGTTTTGGAGGAGGCTAAAAGGAAGAAAAGAAGATTTTTTGGTTCAAAATTGATTTTGAAAAAGCCTATGACTCCGTGTGTTGGGATTTTCTTTTTGGGATGATGAAAGAAATGGGTTTTGGAGAAAAATGGATTAGTTGGATTAGAGAGTGTGTTTCCACCGTAACCACTTCAATTTTGGTAAACGGAAGTCCAACAAAAGAATTTGAGTTTCAAAGGGGGTTGAGGCAAGGAGATCCACTCTCGCCTTTTTTGTACCTTCTAGTGGCGGAAGGATTGAGTAGAATGATTAAAAAAGCATGTGATGTGGGGAAATTCAAACCGATTTTGGTAGGAAGAAATAAAATTCCAATTTCGCATCTTCAATTTGCGGATGACTCGCTTATAATGGGGGAGGCGAGCAAAGAAAACTTTGAAGTAGTTAAGAGTATTTTGAGATGTTTTGAACTTGCTTCGGGGCTTAAAATAAATTTCAAAAAGAGTAGCCTCATGGGAGTGGGTGTAGAGAAGGAGACTCTTGCTAGTTGGGTTGATTATCTTAATTGTGGAATGGGCGAATTGCCTTTTAGCTATCTAGGGCTACCGGTGGGGGGTAAGGCAAAGGATAAGTTTGAGAAGAGACTAGGGGTGTGGGAGAACAAATTTTTGTCATTTGGGGGAAGAATTGTTTTAACAAAGTCGGTACTAAATGCTCTCCCCATCTACTACCTCTCCTTCTTTAAAGCACCGGTTGCAATCACAAAAGAGTTGATGAGAATGCAAAGGAACTTTATTTGGGGTGGGGGAGTGGAGAATGAGAAAAGGAATATTGCATGGGTGAAATGGAGAAAGTATGTGAGTCTAAAGAAGAAGGGGGTCTTGGGATTAAAGACCTTAAACTTTTCAACTTGGCATTATTGAGAAGGTGGGTGTGGAGGATTTTGAAAGGAGGACAAGAACTTTGGGTGAAAGTCATTGATTCAAAATATGGAAATCTTAGAAAAAATGTAGAGGTATTTAAGAAGGGGGGAGGAAAAATGGGACATTGGTCGGAATGGTGGAAGGACATCATACAACATGTGGGGTCAAAAGAATGGTTCTCTAATAATTGTCGAAAAAAGATTGGAAATGGTAAAAAGACTTTTTTGGGAAGAGAAGTGGGGAACATGTGAAAGAACTTTGAAAGAGCTATTTCCGAGGCTCTTTAGCTTAGAAAGGGAAAAGGAATGTAACATTGCGGATCGCATTAGACCAAGTGGGAGGAGTGTAGCTTGTGTGTGGAATTGGAGAAGAGAGTTGTTCGAATGGGAAGCTAAAAAAGTCAAAGAATTAGAAGGGTGGGTGGAAGCACTTCTAATAAATGAAAATGAGGAGGATAGATGGGTTTGGGTGGAAGGGAAGGAGGGTTGCTATTCCACAAAAGAAGGGTACCGGATTTTGAATAGAAAAGATGAACCGAATCCAATGAAAAAATGGGCAAAAAATGTTTGGAATAAATTGGTACCCTCAAAAATAAATGCATTCGTGTGGAAGACCATCCAAGATAAAATTCCTACAAAAGAAATTTTGAAAAAAAAGAGGCATTTTTATTAGTGAAGTAGATACTTGTTGTAAATTTTGTGAAGAAGAGGTGGAGAATACATGGCATTTGTTTGGAGTTTTTGCAAAAAAGGTGTGGATGTTGTTGTATGATTGGCTAAAAAAGAAATGTGTGCAAGGAAGTAGTATGGAAGATTTTTTTGAGAACCATGGGAAAGAAAAGGTCAAAGGAGAGAAATGTGTGTGGCAAGTTTTTTGGCACTGTACCTTGTGGAACATTTGGTTGGCTCGTAATGCGTTGATCTTTAAAAATGAGAAGCTAACACCTTGGCAGATTGCTGGAAAAATCAAAGTGAATTGCTGGTTCTGGTTGAAAAGTAAAGGAGCATACAATCAAAACAATGATTGGCTATCGGAGCCAATACAGTGCATGAATTTGTGATGTTTTCAGTTCCGTTTCCCGAGGTTGAGGGGAAAACCACTTAGTGGTGACCTGTTAGTCTAGTTTTTGTTTCATTCCAGGTACAGATTGTCAGGAGCCTATTGTGATGCATTTGAAGAAGGAAAAACGGAACTGTTGATACAAGAAGGGGAGAGGAACTTAGGTGAAATCACATGCAAATCCATTAGTGGACAACAAGTGGGGCCAGGCGTGGAGGATATTCAGGTATATGAATGTTTGTGTCACATGCTTTTTTAACCAAGAGTCATGGTAAGTGGTTTAATATGGCTGTTTATGGATTTTGGTTTGTAAGCATATGATACTGGGCATAATTATATCTAACAGTTTGGGAAGTGGTCTTGGAGTATTGTGTTTGATTTTATGCAGAGAATGTGGACGCTGATGCAATAGAATGCAGGCATATCCGAAGCAAGTGGAATAGGGTCTAAAGAGGTTTTGGTGAAGGGTAAGTGGAATCGGTAGTATAAAATGACTTGAGTCTCAAGAGATCTAACCGATTTTTAACTCAAGTGATTAGACCAACGCGATTTAATTAAATATCTTGAGGTGTGTTTTGGGATTATCCTTGTGATCTAATTACTTTGACCTTGGGTACTATGATTACACCTTAAATTACTTGCCACTTACGATCTTGGGGGCATAGGGTGGAGGGAATTGGTAAATATAGACGGGTTGGCCCAATCATCGTGACAACACCTTAAATTACTTGCCACTTGCCTCTTGTAGGCATAGGGTGTAGGGGTGTTGCTACTAGCGCGGTTGGAAATTCGTTTATGACTAATTCTTAAATTACTTGCCATTTGCCTACTTATGAGCATAGGGTGGAGGGATGTGATTAGTATAGTATCCTTGGGGTCTCGAAAGAACCTATGACCGAGCCTTAAATTGCTTGCTATTTGCCTTGTTTAAAGGCATAGGGTGGAGGGGAGTCGGCAAATATAGGGTTGAGACGGTTTAGTATTGCACTTATGAAGGAATTGACGGTGAGGGATGGTTTTGGAAACAATGTTGTAAGAAAGGACCTTTTATTCATGAAGAAGCATGGAACTGTACTGTACAAGGTTATGGGAAATTTGACTTTGGAGCTGAGCGAAAGTAATCATCAAGGTTTTGGTAGAAAGGATTTATAGTTGAATGTCTGAATCTCAACTTTATTCTGTAATTAGTGGGTTGTATTGTTTCGTATGGAGCATTCCTTATGCTCGTGTAAACGTTATTTTATCCCGTTATTAATATATTTTGCCGTTTCAAAAAAAAACAAAAAAAAAAAAAAGAGCAACTGCACCACTATATATAAACATGGGTCCCATTTATTTTTGTCTAGCCGGGACATTTCTCTTGGCCCTACTATAGAATTTAGACATTTGATAGTGAGACTATAAAATGGAGTTCAGCCCTTAACGCCAGCTCTCTTTGTAAAGGACTTCCGTTTTAATTCAACTAAAGTAAAAACCCCAAAATAAGTATTTTATGAAGGAATAAACTCTGTTATAGTAATAAACATTCACTTTCTCAACTTGGGATAACCACTTTAAAAGAATCTATTTAGGAATAAACTTTGTATAAGAAAGGTTTTTTTGAAGGTTTCATATGTATTGAGTTTGTACTATCTATATATAGATATTTGCACCATCTATTCTTTTTCTTTTCTTCTAGAAGAAGGTGAGACAGGAGGGAGTATTCTTTTTCTTTTTTGGAAGAAGGTGGGATGGAGGGAGTATGTAATTCTTATTGATTAGATTTCATTTTGTAACAAGGTAAGGGTCAATCCATAAACTTCACAATGCTTTGGGATAGGAAGAATAAAAAGAAAAAAGCAGCTCCATTTCTACTTAACTAATCCAGATCCAATAAATTTTGGGCCGATTAAGTCCAGCAGCTAACGGGTTAGGCCCAAGTCTAAACGTTTACAAAGATAAAGGGGTGCATGGAATCGACTGAACCAAGCATCAACTCCATTTTTGGCTCATCGACAACTGCACAATTCCTTCATCTAACATTAGAAAGGTTTTCAAAGATTTACGCTACCAACCGCCGGCATTTCAATTTTCAATTGCTATATTGTTTGGGTGTGTCAGCTAGGTACGATGGGGTTTACTAGACGCCAAGGGGGCAAACGAGTGTGACACGCCGACTTACATAGCATATGGTCTCATGCATGGGCCCACGATCAATGTGAAAGGTTGTGGCATCTCAATATCCATATAACGAATCTGGTCTAGATATGTTTTATGAATCTATTACTTCTGTATATAGTCTAGTCCCAGACTGACAGAATAAGAATATGTTATGAGTGGTGGAATATAGATACTAGATGCCAGCCCTTTCAACAGCTATTTGCCTACAATACTTTCAAGTCTCAACGAAACCAGGCACTGAAGAATGCGAGAATGACCATGAAGCAGAATTAGAAGCAGCAGCAAGAAACTTGAAGAAATTTAAAGTGTTTGCACAACAGGAGAAAGCAAAAGCATCGACGCAAATATATACAGACAGGAGTACATAGAGATACCATGCACGCTATATACAATAACAGAGTGGTCTTTTTTTATTTAGCTCCTTAATTTACCTCTACATCACAAGACTGCAGATCCTTAAAAATAGTTGTCTGAGCTTGTTCCATCATATCTTTTGCTCAACCTGGCAACTTTTGTTTTAGCATGCTCGTGCTTCTGTCAGCTGCCTCGAAACAGGCACGTAATTACCTGAGACTTTTAGTGATGCGAAGAGGCAGGACAACCTGGCAATCATAGGCCTCGTCTTTCCAACTCTTGGAATAATTGCCAATTTTTTTCCTGGTTTGTCATTACCAGGGCTGTGATAACCTTCAAGATCTGCCTTCGTAATAAGTACAGCATCTCCAGCGGTACTCGTTATCCTGGAAGCTCTTCTCTGCTGCTGAAATGCTTGAACTGCCTGAAAAATGCAGATGAAATCCATGTTCAGAATCTAAACTTAATCTATTCGTGGACTAAGTAATGAAATTTACCAGGCACCCGATGGTTATATACTACTTACCTTCCACTGTGATGGAGCAAGCAGCACCCTGGGTCTTCTAGACCTAACATACTCAAAAGCAGCAGCAGGACTCATGTCTTTATATTGCACCTGCAAACAAGAATGTTAGCATAATTTTTAAGTGCAATCACAAAATTGGTGTTGAATAGTCAGAAAAAGATAGTAGTACCAAATAACAGAGGACAACAGTTGTACTCCTTCCCCTGCCCGCTTTACAGTGAACATACGTCGTCTGTCCATTACAAGCATTTCCTGAAACCACCAAGAAAGATTAACAAGGGAGATGATTAGAATCTATAAGGATTACCACAGAGATTCGGAATTTCGGATTAAAAGAAACGGAAAGCACTCACTGTGGATGAAATCCACAGCACGGTTAATGTCCACAAATGAAGGAGCAAATAGATAATCTCTTGTGGGAATTACAAGATGGTCAATCCCATGGGCCTGGAGATAAGAACATCAAATGACCCATGTAAGCAAGATGGATTAGATGAATCATAAGGAAACCCCAATCATCCAAATTTGAGTAACACCAAACCAACTGCAACTACATCATCTAATTATCTTTTCGGAATAGCATTACTTCAAACATTACGTTGCAAAAAACATGCCGTTTGCTATAAAGCATAGAAATTTGACTTGGAGAATAAGTAGGATGACCAATAAGAAATACAGTATACTCGTTCAAAAACATGCCAAAGATCAATCTACTTGGAACAGATAAATCTGAAAAATGACACCACCAAGATCACTAACAAATAACCAAAATCATTAGCATACGATATCACAGTACCGATTAGAGGCCCATCCAATAACAAGTATCTTAAGTCATGAAACTAATCAAACTACAACCTACAAGGAACTTACGTAGTACAACGATGTCGGGACCAAAGTTTCGTATGGCTCATTCAGAGTGATCACGCCACCAACTCCAAGTTGCTTCAGCCTGGGTACATCCTTAGGGAACGGAACAGCCCCCAATAGAAGAAACTGCACAATAATCAAAAGGGCAGACACCTTAAATGGTCTAATTTGCAACAAAATTAGACCACCAAAAAAGTTTCCAACTCTCAAATTTATCCAATCATATTGAAAACATAACTAGTCAATCCCTCTCCACCAGTAGCAAAAATACTAAACACAACTCATAATCATTTTTATACGGAAATACACCCAATTTCAGTGAGCAGGACAAAATTTGCAAATTCAAAGTATCAGAATTCCATGTATTACCTGATCGATCTCATCCCACCATCTGAATTCAGACTGAATTTTGTTGCGGAAAACGTTGTACAGCAGAGTCGGGTAGAAGAGGATCCGAGCACCCGCTCCAACTAGGGCCCGTTTGGCATCAACCCGCACCGCGATCAGCCTCGTTTCTTTGTCAGCAATACAGATACTTGTTTCATCGTTCGGAAAGTTGCTTTCTTCGGACGAAATCGGATCATCCAATTGGTCAATCTTCATGGCAATCGAAATAAGAACTTAACCTAGTAAATGGACTCGATCCAGTTGAAGAATTAGCTGAAATTCTTGAAAAGGAATTGAATAGTATAATCTAGAGGGAGTGATGGATAGAGAAGGGAGAGAGAATTGGGTAAGGAGGTGAAAGAGTGTTGTGCTGGTTGAATGGAGGAAAATGTCAGACTCCCATCAAAACGGTATCGTTTCGAACAGGTGGAGTGTGAGGCAATTGGACCCCACAGCTTTATCCCTCTTTTTCAGTTAAAATATCATTTCGGATCCTGGAGTTTAAGGAATTTGACTGTTTGGGATTGACTCCCTAATATTTCAATTTTGGCGCAATATTCCCATGTAAAATAATACTGCCTCCATCCTAATTTCATCTTTCTACGAGATAATGAGAGATGGTGATAAAGTAGAAAAAATAATCAATGAAGTATGAAAAATGGTGAATAAAGTAGAAGAGATAGTGTATAAAGTAAAAAAGAGGTTTTCCATTTAAGGGATGGGAAGATGAAGTTGGGACGGAGCAAAACAGAATACTGGAAGATGAAACTGGGAGAGTAAGGCTCTGTTCTTTTCAATTTGAAATTCTTGAATCGAATGGAACTGAATCAAATCGAATCAAGAAATTACATTTGTCCCATTTTTAATAATAATGAATGCTACATCCGGCCCATTAATAAATTAAAGAGACTTTTTACGGGCGTTGATCAGATACTCGCAAATTACACGACAAAGAATATAATAAAATTATATTATAAAAATAAATTAAGTATATTTGACTAACATAACTTTGTTTATACTTTTTTTGCGTAATTTGTAGAGTTTGGTTTAATTTTAATTTGGTATAACTTGTTTTTTATTTATTAAGTTTGAGAAAAACTCAACGTATCTTCGAGTTTACTTCTATTGTTCTAATATCTTCCAATAAAAGAACATGTCGATTTTTTGTTAGAGATGTACGTCTGAAATATGTGAATCGGTTTGAATGGTACTCGAGGTTCTGTAGTTTCTTATCTTAACTCAACTTTTACGGTGAAAATAAGGGTAATTCAATCGTAACTATACTTTTTATTTCATTGATCTACTAAAAGTGTTAAAAGAAAGAAAGAAAAAGTTGAAAATATCTCAATTGGATAAATTTTCTTATTTTCCTCGCAAAAGATGGGTTGTGTAAATAAATGATAAAATATTAATAATAATAATAATAATAATAATAATAATAATAATATGAATTTAATGAATCAAGAGAGTCGAATCAAGACGAAATGGTAATCGAATCGAGTGAGTTTTCAGTTGAAAATAACAGATACTAACACTTAAAAACCAAAAATTCATTGCAAAAACTATTCAAAGTTTTGAACCTCATAATATGATTGGTACTCGTGTGAACTTTAGATGGAAGTTTACACATGTACGTTGATTTTAGGGTGAAGTATACATGTACAAACTACAAAGTTCAAGAACAAGTTGAACAAATATTCCAACTTCGAAGAAGGCAAAAACTAGTCTGAATTTGAGACATTAAAAAACCCACAAAATCTGAAAGGGATCAAGATTTGCATATGGTGTGGAATCAATTATTATAATCTCTACCTTTTTTTATATACTAGTACTAACCCGTGACGATGCCACGACATAATTTACTTTTAATAATATACGTAGGAGGATAATTTAATTGAGATAATCATAGTAGTCAAACTAACGACAATACATACCCATAGTAGAATTTCATCGATTGTAAAACAAAAAAAAAAAAAGGTTACATATATTTAAACTCATAAGAGAACAAAAAAACCTTAAGTTAGTAATATAATGATTTATTTATATCTTAAAGGTTGCTAAAAATTTCTTTGTAAAAAATGTTGGTTATGGTCCGTAGTAAGTTTGTGTAATCTGCTGAAAATGCCCAATTAAATTAAAACAGAAACGCATCTCCAACGCAACTAATGGGATCCCATAATCTTATCATTACCTGAATTACTCCATATCTCCCTAGGTTTAGCTTTTAAACGGGTATGATCCAACCCAATCGAACCCGTTTAAACCAAGGGGTTAATTCCCGTTGGTTATGGTCATCTGCATGTATACGGCCTGGACCCATTAATTATTAATTGGTACATGTCGGATAGCGGTTTACTAAAATCAAGCCGTCTGAAAATAAGGCAAAATAAGCTCGTTTTCATATTCTCGATTTTCAAATTTATTATGTGCATGAGTCTGGTATATAGACTTTTAAACGGATTGAGAATAACCCGACCTGAATCCGTTCAAATGACCCAATGGGTTGATACCCAGTATTTTTATTTCGTCATCATTTGTTTAATCGATTTTAGTCCCCCCTCCAACATGCAATAACCACAAATTTCCACATAATTTCAACCATGACCTTGGATCTACCAGAGTTGTAAAAATAAATATAATTACATATTAGATAAATACATTCAATAGTCTCTTAGATGGTCAATGAGATGCAGGCATGATATCTTGTCTTCCACCCTTCGGTATGACCGGCTATATTTGTCTTAAGTGTCCACCAAATACTACCACTTATCTATTGAATGGTTTCTCATTGACTCCCATCCGCACCTCTCATTACGTCTCTAGCATTATGGTAAAAACCCTAAAAAAGCAAAACATAATTATTCAAGGATGTATCATCCCATGGCAATGACACGACATACTTTGAATACAAAAAATGAAAGACAATACGGAGTATAATTTAATAACGCAAACATAACACTACCTCCAAAATATCGTTAAACACCTACTTATAAATCACATTAGTGGTCCTTTATGTAGGTTTTATCAGTTAGAATTATTCAATTCTTAGAGTTGAGTTGAAAGGTTGCAAATATCAAATTATTGGAGTTGGTTTACACACCGAATTAAGTTCCAATTTGGAAATTTTCCTTTCATAGAGTATTTTCCCACAAAATGCGGTTTACTTTCCAGATTAAGTTTTCAAGTTGTAATTATCTCATTTCTTAAGTTGGTTTATACTTCGAATTTAATTGTCAAGTTGAAATTACGTACCCCATTCTTACAAAGTATTTTTCACATAGTGTAGTTTACCCTTTGAATAGAGTCCTAAAGTTGTAATCATCCCATTATCAGAGTTGATTTGAGTTCTAAATATGAAACTAACTTACCAAACAGTCGGCTTTATCTTTCAGTAGAGTTTCCAAGTTATAATTATCACATTCTGATAGTTGGTTTGATCGTCAATTTGAGTTTCCAAGTTAGATTTATCACATTCTTATAGTTGAGTTTATACTACCAATTGAGTTCCCATATTGAAATAATCCGATTACTATATGTATTTTTAACTTTAAATTGAGTCCATAAGTTGGAAGTACCCCTTTATGGAGTAATTTCTTCATATATCATGGATTAGTCTTTGAATATAGTTCACAAATTGTAATTATCACAATCTTAGAGTTTGTTTACCGCTCAAATTGAGTTTTTTATTGGAATTATCACATTCTTAAAGTATTTTACCATATAAAGTGGCTTACGTTTCTAATATAGTTTCCAACTTTGAATTATCTCAATCACATAATATGTTTACCGTTCGAAATGAATTCCTAAGCCAAAATTATCTCATTTTTAGATTATTTTCCAAATAGCATGATTTATCCTTCCATTAGAGTTCCCAAGTTGAATTATATTGTTCTTAGCGTTGGTTTACCCTTTAAATGGAGTTCTCGATTAAGAATCATTTCATTATTAAAGTTGAGTTTAACTTTGAATTGAATTTCCAAGTTAAAATTATCCTATTGTTAAAGTATGTTTACTATTTTTCTGAGTTCCTGAGGGAGTTATGCTTCTTCCAATACTTTTTTTTTTCATATAGTGTGGTTACTATTCAAATAGAGTTCTCAAGTTGTATTTATCCTTTTTTTTAGAGTCGGTTTACCTTCGAATTGAGTTTCCAAATTGTAATTTCCCATTCGTAGAGTTTGTTTGCCACCACGTTGAGTTCCCAAGTTGGAATTATCTGATTCTCAAACTTGTATTTACCATTCGAACTAAATTTTCAGGTTGAAATAATGTCATTTTTATAGTTGGTTTGACATTCAAATTAAGTTTTCAAGTTTAATTATCTCATTCTTATAGTCGATTTGTCATTCGGTTTTGTAAATACCTTCGAATTATTCCCTTTTTTCGAGTTGAGTTGAAGTTCGAGTTGAAATCCTGAGCTTGAATCATTTCTTATTAAAGTATTTTTCACACATAATGTGGTTTATTCTTCTAATAGAGTTCCAAGTTGTAATATCTCATTCTTAGAGTTGGTTTGACGACCTTGGATGAGTTCCCACTTAGAATTATGTCATTCATAGGGATGAGTTTTACTTTTCAAATTGAGTTCCCAAATTTGATTATCCCATTTTTAAAGTTCGTTTATGCTTCAAATTGAGTTCCTGAATTTAAACTATCTCTTACTTAGAGTATTTTTCTAATATAAGATATTTACAAAAGCGACCTCTACTAAATGATCGTTTTTTAAATTAGTATTCAAAGTTCGAAGATTACAATGATTGCAAATTTGTACTGCAGTCTGAAACTAATTACAAACAAACCAAAAAAGTCAAAGATTTCCTAATTTTTATAATGATTTTTTTCTATTTTTAACATTTCTATTAGTCTTCTCCTATAATTTTTATCTAATTTACATTTCAAATTCCAACTTTATCCTTCTTCGACCAAACTCCCCACCACCATTTCTTTAATTTTCCACCACAACCCCCTATCCCACTTCTTCAATTTTCACATAACAAAAACTCCACCGACATGAATCACCACCAAAAAATAAGAAAATTTAAAAAAAATGTAATGTTTTTATTAATTTTCAAAATTGGAATTATATCATTTTTAAGTGTTTACTATTCGAATTGAGTTCCGAGTTTGGAATTAGTATCTCACTGTTGGAGTTGGCTACCAAACTCAATCGAGAATTTTGTAGATTATCAAATTCAGTTCATAAGATGGAATTATCTCATTCTTCAAGTTGAGTTTACAGTTCTAATCAAGTTTCCAAGTTTGTTGTGATCATACTTTTGTTATTAAGATCTACCAATTTCGTTTATACATTTTCACGACGTTCTCCTTCTTCACTCCTCGATTTTTTGAACGTTGCAGCATACCATTTCAAACCGACTCGTATCTATTGTCACGACCAAGATGTCAAGATAGGAAGATATTGAATCACATTTCATTAATCAGTTTATTAATTAGTTTGTGTGTTCACTTTTATCCATCCTTTTACTCTTCAATTAAGTTATATGTGATAACATGACTTGATTTAATCAGTTATTAACAATTTATCTTATGGAAAGTTAGATCATTATATTTCTACATAGGCCCTATTGAATTGCTTAAAAATTTATGCAACTACTATGTAATATTCATTAAAAAAGTGTAATTAGAGGAACACTCCAACCCTTTTATAAAACCATAAATTTAGTTTTACTAATCCTCAAACTTTTTTCTTAAAAAGAATATATAATTAATTTGCTTCATTTTTGTAACTTTTCATATATACTCTCCCCTTACGCTAAAAGTGTCTCAACCCCCCCCCCCCCAATTTTGTCATATTGATACTGTCTAATTTTAAAATAGCTTAAAAGTAAACCTCACTGTCCCATTTAATTTTTTTTATCTATCTTTAATATTTTTTCCATTATTTATCATTTCTCTCCCCTATATCTCATACTATTTCCATTCTTTATTATATCTCTCATACAACAAAAAATAAACTATTGACTTTCTTAAAAAGCAGTGTCGAAAAGAAGTGGGATACGTTTAACGGGGTGGAGGGAGTACTATAAATATCTAAAAAGTTTTTTTTGTTATACATTTACTTTAAAACTTTACATTTTCTTACGAAAACTCAATAATTAACCACAAAAATCTTGATCGGAATCATTTAAATGTCAAAATATGAGTCGGAGATAATGTATAGGTTACCAAATCAATTTTACCAAAATTCAACATTCAATTTACATGTTCGTAGTTTGGACCATTAATTTAGCACATCCTTCTTCTATCCACCAAATGTCATTAGGGTTATTATCGAGAACTTAGGATGTTTAGTTAATAACATTTATGTTTTCTATAAATGAAAAAATATAGTCTAATAATGGGTAGACATTTTAATTAAAAACATTGATTTTTTTTTTCTTAGCTTGACGGTCTCCCACATCACTTATTACATAAAAACCTGAGGACACTAAATTTGAAAAGATTTAGTTAAATATATCAATATCAAATTTTATGTAACTTATATAAACGCACTAAATGAATGTAAAATCTGGTAGGTGTGGATGCATTTTTGGACATAGTACATTATGATATGAAATTGTCCCAATTTAATTATTTATATTCATAATATGTCGCTTATATGAGACTACTTATTGATAAAAGTAATTTTATACTAAAAACACTAATCCACTGCCTTACTACACAAATGCTTGATATGTAAGTGATGAGGTCATCAATTACTCAATATTGCCGCCATGGACTATCGAGAATATTTTAGATAATTGCAAATTATCTTTTATAACAAAATTGTTAGCCTTTGGAGCATCTACCACAGTACAACGCTTCATAGCAGAGAAAGTAGGCGTAATATGTGGAGGCTGACATCAAATCTATATTTCTTACCATAATTGTTTTGATTTTTGTGGGCCAAAAAATACAAAAAATTAAAAGAAATTATGTGATTCAATCTTGACAAAAGTGCTATACAAATCCTTTAAAATAAAAACTGAACTTTATAATATATATATATATATATATATATATATATATATATATATATATATATATATATATATATATATATATATATATATATATTTGGTAATTGGTAGTACCGTAGTAGACTCCGCATCCAAGTCTTATGTGTAGGAAATATTTTGGTACGGGTCTATATTCTTCAATGCCATATCCATTGAAATATCATGTACTTTTGGTCTCTTTGAATAAATGATCAAATTAAGGCATTTATTCTCCTCTTTAATCTCCATTCACATACAACCTCGATGTTTTACCGTTTCTCGACTCTTCTTATCCTTCAAGGCAGGTGCTAAGTTTGTATTCTCAAGTTGTCACTAATTTGTTTCCAATGTAGTTCTAAAAAGGTGATTTTTCAAACCAAAATATTTAATTGTTTTTCTTTTTTCTTTCACCATTTGGCAATATTGATATCCCAATTAAATTTTTGTTTGATTTGATTTTTATATATTTAAATCTCACTTTCAATCTCACCAATGACAAGCTTAAGGTATTGGAAAAATCTTAAGGACGATTCAGATCCTATATATTGTTAGATTTGGGCGAAATGATATTCATTCACACAAAGGGCATTTATTCTCCTCTTTAATCTCCATTCACACACAACTTGTTGGGTTTCAAGTGAAGTATTAAGGTTCGGAATGATATTCATACATTTCTTTGGCGATGACACGGTATAATTTACTTTTATTAATAAATACAAAGGGGATGATAAAATAAATTAATTGAGAAAATAAGGTAGTCAAATTTATGTGAACAACGTTGATCGTGGTGTCGGTCGGTAGTCCTTCATCCAATATTATATCATTGAGTGTTTATTTATGTTAACTATAGAAAATGTAAAATAGGGTCATCTGTGCAGACATTAACACTACAAAAATCGGCTGTGGCGACGGATAGATCCGTCGCTACAGTTAAATATCCGTCGCCCGGCTCTGGCGACGCGGATCGGGCGACAACCCCCGAGGCGTGGCGACGGATAACAATCCTCGTCCAATTCGCGACGGATTGAAAGACGGATTGACCAATTATTATTTTTTTTTTTAATTCCGAAATTTAGCGACGGATAGGATCTATCCGTCGCTAAATATAGCGACGGATAGATTATCCGGCGCTATATTTAGCGACGGATAGATTCTATCCGTCGCTATATTTAGCGACGGATAGATCCTATCCGTCGCTAAATATTTTAATTGACTAGTGACGAATTTGAAATTCCGTCACTAATTAAATCCTTGTGAATTCCGTCACTAATTCCGTCACTATTTATTTCATATTAATCCCTATTTTCGTAGTTCACCTATTTAATCAATATAATGTTCGATAATAAATCAATAATACGGAAAATGTTTCAATGAATAAAAAGTAATATTGAATGGAGAAATTATCCAAACAAGTGTAAATATGAAAAAATCGAACATACTGAGATACATAACTAGCTATCGACGGGGTGGGGTGGGTGATGGCGGGCTGACATGAACTGCTCCATCTCAGAATCAAGGCGCCGTTCTCCTCCCTTCGTTCTCTGTCGCGCGCTCCATCTCGTCCTTTGTTGCTCCATCTCTTGAGTTAAGAGCAACATGTTCCGGACTGCGATGCACCATTTCGAGACACAGTCCTGTGTAAACCGGACGTCTGGATCTGGGATGATGATGAGGACGCCGGACTAGCCAGATGCAAACCGAGGCTCCGAGTCCATATATTCGCCCTTTCTTGTCCGGTTTGTTGACCTCTAGGAAGATGTTGTCAACTTGTTGATTGACAACACATCACCCGTCTCGTCCTCTGCCGCAACTTTGAGCATCAACCTCAGCCTGAAATTGTAAATAGCAGATATAATGATCAGTTACTGTTTTTAAAAAGTACCTTGTAATAGTGTACAAATATGAACTTTAAGCAACATAAACATACCGCAATAGACGAGGCCCGCAATGGTCCATACCCATATACCTTGGCCTTCTTGAAGATGGCATACTTGGATGTCACCTCCCGTGCCACCGAATCAAACCAGATCTAGTCAACAATTTATCATCTACAAGTAATAGAGCGGCAGAGACTTGATACGCATTACGTAATGCTAGATTGCAAAACACATATATACGCACCGATTGATAATAATCGATATGAGATCGCCTCCCAAGGTGGTGAACGGCCCTTCCTTCCAGACGATCGGGATGCGGTTCTACTGTTGGTCAAACAACGTCACGACATCGATTCGGCGATGAAGCATCCCAAAGGCCCACTCCGTTGCATCAACTTTGTGGAGGATTGGGCCACCCCGATCGAATGGCCTTCCACGTCTGAGACCATATCCTCAGTTTGGATCCCACGGTCTAAACGCCGCGCCCGGTGGATCAACCTGCTGGGAATGAAGTACTCCTTCTACATTCCCAATTTCATACAACATCCAAAGTCAATACATGTCCTAACAACATAATAGATATGGTGACTAACATATCACCCAAATAAAGTGGCTAACATACCACTCACATATAGTGGCTAACATACCACTCACATACAGTGGCTAACATACCACTCACATTGTCCTAAAATTTACTAACACAATGGTGACTAACATATCACCCAAATAAAGTGGCTAACATACCACTCACATACACTTGCTAACATACCACACACATTCTCCTAAAATTAACAAAAACAATGGTGACTAACAAATCACCCAAATAAAGTGGCTAACATACCACTCACATACGTGGCTAACATACCACTCACATTGTCCTAAAATTTACTAACACAATGGTGTCTAACATATCACCCAAATAAAGTGTCTAACATACCACTCACATACATTGGCTAACATACCACTCACATTGTCCTAAAATTTACTAACACAATGGTGACTAACATATCACCCAAATAAAGTGGCTAACATACCACTCACATACAGTGGCTAACATACCACTCATATTAAAACGATTATAATTACAAACAAATGAATGTCATATTTTAACTTACCCTCAGCTCATCGAAGTACTCGGCCCTCATGCGCTCCGAGATGTGGCTCCAACACTCACCACCTTTGGTGGCTCTCTCACCTCCGGAAGATGTCACCTAGTTTGTTGTGCACCTCCCGATGCCATAAGCTGTTGTCAATGTATAAGATACAAGAAACGAATATGCATTACTTTAGTACAACAATTTATACTTGTCAACTATCATTATCAGTTATGTTTTACATATTTAAGAAGAATGTATAATACTTACTTGGCAGGACCAATAGGGAAAATCACGAAGCCGTCCCACGTGACGTTGGGATTGTTTGGATCGAACACGGTAGGGACAATCGTCGTGGTCCTCCGACATGTCCGGCCGATTGGTAGAGCCACGCCGCTCTCTCTGCCGGGGGTCTCGGGAATCGAGACCTTGTCACGATCTTGAGCCTCCACGTTCGACGGTGTCCCCGACCCACCACTATCATGCGGCCGGCTGCGTGGGGGGGGACGATAGGTGGACGGCCTCTGTCGCGGCATCTGTAAAAAAAATGTAATAAATACAATAAAAATGTGTTAGTACGAGTTATAATACATAACGGATTATAATAACACATATAATTACTCATAATACACATAATATACCATCATAGCCGTCCTCTAAGACTACATATTGGTCCTCGTGCAGATCAAACAACTCATCATCTGCTTCTATGGGATCTTCTGCTTGTTTATCGACATCCTCTTGTTGGTACGAGTTGGTAATTGAGTCGTCTTTCTCAATGTACTCCACTTTCGAGCGAGCACGAATAGGTACCGCAGCTAACCATTCCCCCTTATCGCGTTTTCTGCTTGGATATTCAAGAAACACCAGTCGTTTCTTTGCAGCCCCCTCCTTGTAACGCTTGTACCGTTCCTTACCACAGAACTTGCATTCTATTAGATCTGCATCCTCCTCCCAATATATCATGCACATTTTCGGACAACAGTCTATGGTTACCACAAATCCCTAATCCGCATCTTTTCTTCGCTTGGTAAAAGTTGGTGGGAACTAGGTTTTCTTCAGACAAAGGTCCAACATTACGTCAACCCATTCATTGAAGCTCGTTTGATTGCGGCCATTAGCCTTACAACTCATTAGCCGAGATAACAAAGACAACTCGGTGAGCTTACACCGGGTAAACCGGCTTCCTTGATGATTCTAACAAGTCAAAGAACAACCGATCCTCGGGATTCGGTGGTTCCTCCACCTCCACCTCGGTTTTCGGTGTTGGTTGTGTCCGAACTCCGCCCGCAAGATCGTACACCATTTGTTCGACTCGAGCTCGAATAGCATCGCCTTGATTGGGATTGTTCCCGACTTGTTCATTTTTCTCTTCCTTCCACGTTATGTATTGGTCATATGTATTGGGCGGTGCTTCCTCACCATGATGATTCCATACGACACGCAGGAAGGAATCCATTTTTCCTCAAGTCTTGGACTACCACTTTAGGAGTCACGTATTGCTTGTTTCTGCACTGTTTCATTGCACAAGGACACTTTATCAACCCATCCTTTACACAAGACGGATTTGACATTGCAAATTCAATGAAACCTTCAACCCCTTTAAGAAAACTCCATTGAACTCTGCCATTGAGAATGCGACAATACATCCATCCACGATCGGTATTCATTGAATAATTAGATAATAACGACACGTTTGAATTCATTAGATCGAGGTCTTTCATTTACGGTAATAAATCAATTTCACAATAATTCAATCAATTGCTCGTAATATAAGTTATATTAGCTTCACCAATTGATTGTTAAGGCATTACATAATATAAGTTACATCACTTCAATTTTACCATAATGTTTGGTTTCATATATATATCAACTAATGATTACTAGTTATACAAGCTTAGAGACAAACGGATGAAACTCCTCATTCTCATGCACCCCCTCCTCATCACTTGTGGCGCTCCTACCACAGAACTTGCATTCCAACGGATCTACATCCTCCTCCCAATACACCATGCACATGTTCCACAAGCGAAGGCACTCAATAGGCGGCCCAAACCCGCCTCTCTCCCTCGGAGGTATGCCATGGACGGTGCTTCACCGTGATGAATCCATACATGATACTCGGGCATGAATCCATAACGTCAAAGTGCTCGAATCTGCAAGAGGCGTCATAAATTGCTTGTTTTCGAGGTTTCCAATGTGCAAGGACACTTTATCAACCCCCAATTGCACAAACCGGATGTCCCATGGCAAACGAGATGAAACCTTTAACCCTTCTCTGAAACTCCTAGAAACTCATCATTTACCGCATCGATCGTACATCCATGAGCAGTCGAATTCATTGTTTACTTTATTTTTAACTGAGACGTTCCAATTGATTAGATCGTATTTAATTTATTAGATCGATTCCAATTCGGATAAGAAGATTAGAGGTTAATTGTTAATTATTATATGTTCCTTATAAATTAATTATTAATTAAGTGTCGATGTGTTACAAAATTGGACATATATAATAACCATTTCAACCTCTTAGTACATATATTATATACTTAACATACATATCAAATTAACTAATTACTCTATACATATAATTACTACATATATTCATATCAAATTACATACTTAACATACAAATTTATCAAATCAAAACTACATACTTCTATACTTAACAAACATATCAAATTAACTAAACTAACTATATATACTTAACACACAAATCAAACTAACTACATACATACCAAACTTAACATACTACATACATTCATATCATTAATTAAACTAACTATCAAATTGAACAAATTACATATAATTGATCAAATTAACTAAACTAACTACTACATACTTATCATATATACATATAATTGCTCAAATTAATCAAAATAAACAAAATCCCCAAATTTTAAAAAACTAGGGTTTTAGCCAAAATACCTTGATTAATCGGTAGAAATCTGAAATTGATCGAAGAAACAAACTCCTTGTCCCACTAGCTTCGATTAGGCACCAAGATTGGCCGGAATAACGAACAATTCACCGGAAACCGAAGAGAGGAAAAGAAGAGAATGAGGAAGAAGAAGGGAGAAGATGAAGAAAATGAGGCTCTGCCTCTCATCGTCAATTAGGAAATTTCGGCGGACACGTGTCCGGCCCGTAATCGATCCTTCGGCCAAAATGGCGACGGATATGTATCCGTCGCTAAAAGGCGACGGATAATCTATCCTTCGCCCATTTTAAAAAAAAAAAAAAAATTTCTTTTTTTAATAAAAAATCACTTAGGCGGATAAATAGTTATCCGTCGCCCAAGTTAGCGACGGATAAGTTATCCGTCGCTAATAAGCGACTGATAACTATTATCCGTCGCCAAACTGGGCGACGGATAGATTCCGTCGCCCAGTTTACCGATACATGTGTTTCTTAAAAAAAATCTATCCCTCAAACGAAACGAAAATAAAATACAAAAGTATACAACACAATCAACATGGTTGTTCCCAATAACTCCGCGGTGGCATATGTGACCACCCCACCAGACACACAAAAAAATATTTTACAAATTTAATTTCACATGTTACAATTGTTTTTTTCCAACCCACCGGTTCCCAACAACCCATGATGCCCCGGTCATGGAGATCAAGAAAGTACAGAGAAGATGGAAGACATTTTTCTCCGCCTAGGGAGTATCAGATCCCAATAACCGTTATGGTTCAAGAAAGTAGAGAGAAGATCGAAGAGAGTTTCCCCGTCTAGAGAGTATATGTAGAACCCCCCCCCCCCCCACCCCGCGCGGAGAAAAATGTAAGTTTTGCTAACTTAATCATAAAATGTTGCACTCGGGTTTTTAACAAAGGTATGGAACGGGTTCGAGTATATGTCAGACCAGACCTGAACATCATTATTTCGAACGGGGTTGAATTCGAGTTGGATAGAACCAGTCGTTCCAGCCAGAGACTGTAGAGAAGATAACCCTTATACCTCATCGTACCGATCGAATTTTATACATAAAGAAAAGGAAATTGAAAGTCTTCACGTATAAAATGTTATTGATAGACATGTAAAGATCAAACACACCACCAATTAGCTCATTTATATCTCTTCTATCTCCTGGAACTGAAAAAGGCAGGTCTAGTCACGATTCATAGAACATTCTTAGAAGATTAGTTGAAGGGGCTATGTCAAGCATAAATCCAAAGGTCCTCCTAACTGGATTTATGCCCATTAAGAAAATGCATATTCAACAGTAAATCATACACATGTGATGTATAAAATATAATTAAGCTTCATTATCAAACTTCACCATGGAATACAAATTAACACAACTTTAAACATTCACTCATGTTAAACTATATAAGAATGTATGAGTTTCGTTCATGTAAGCTTGGATTAACTTAGTATTGTCCTTAGAGTATATAATCCACTTCATCAACATCAATATCGAAATGTTTAATTTTGTAGGAGCTGTACACTCAAACTTATTCTCATGATAACTATGACTTAAATAAGTATATTATTTAGTATTTTTCTACTTCTTTTATGCTTGGACCATCCTCCATATTTGGAGAAACACCAATTGAAACGTAAAAGAAAATTCAGAAAAAAATACGGCAAACTGAATTTTCTTTATTATTACAAATAGATAATCAATACCGGACATGAAGATGGAGATAAATGAGTAAATGATTTGTATATAGGTAGGTTTAATATTGCAAATGGATAGTTGTTGTTATGTTTATTAGTATCCAAATTTATATTTAGGTCGTAAACATTTGACTGTAAAAAATATTTTAGTAGACTTGTGCCAATCAAGCTTTATAAATTAGTTTGGCCAGTGGTTGGATCGGAGTTCCTAGCTAATTGTCGATTGATTAATCAAGTATGAATATTTAGTTTTCATTCCTTTTTAGTTTACAAAAAAAATCATTATGGAATAATGTAGTAGCATATAGTGCTGCCATATTTTCTTTTTAATAGTGAAAGATCACTATAAAGATTTAAATTATAATTAAAGCATATACATCATTAACTTACTCACTTGTATTTTATTTACTACTAATTCACAAAGTACTTTAGCCACATTTCGTCAATGATAACAATAACTCAGCTAATTTACGTGATTGTAAAGAACGAACATGTGCAAGGTTATTCTTCCTTATCCCAGTCGTGCAGTGTAAAGTGCAAACTTTGACTCTGCATATTTTTCCGCATCTACCTCTGCCAATTAAAAATTACAAATAAAGGGTATTCCTCCCGTATCTAAGTCAAATATGTCCATAATAATATTTTGCAATCACTCCAACCTCATCTGGTAGAGCATATTGTAAAAAATAGAAGCATCAAATTTATCTTGATCCATATAAAATTATAAAAAAAAAAACAACTTGAGAAGAATATGTGTAGAGTTGTATTTAAGTACACCACTATAGTAGATAATATTGTTGTTAGCAGACTTTATGAAAACATGCGAGTGATAAAGTCGAAAAGATTTAGATGAATTCGTCTTGGCACGGTGAATTTAAATATATGTTCAAATTATTTTTCGGAGTTTTGTATATAAATTTATATGAGATTTTATAAAACTATATATGCAGCCAATATACACAAAAAAAAAAAAAAAAAAAAAAGGTGAAAGATATATTGGCTGAAAATGCAACTAATCCCACAAAATTCCCGTGGCGATGTCACGATATAGTTTACATTTAATAATATATAGAAATTGGAGGACAAAATAAATTGATCGAGACAACCCCTGGGGTGGTATGTACTCCCCCCACATAACGATCTTGGTGTTGATAATATAAATATACTAAACCAACATCATCATAAGAACACCCAACTGATAATCTATGTGCTAAAACGTTACCCTCACGTTTAACTTGGCAAAACTTATTCTCTATCAAATACCTAAATTTCTTTGAAAAGTGAAACAAAGGGGCAAAGCTAAAATTTGTCGATGTAAAAGATTTAATCACCAAAGAACAATCTCTTTCAATTATTACATGTTGCCACTCAAATTCTCGAACAAATTTTGTTCTTAATTTGGCTGTCCAACCTTCGGCATTTTCAGCAACCATAAGACATAAAAAATTTCACCAAGCAATAACATTCATGCCCTCTTGATCCCTAGCAACAACACTAATACGTCCCCTTATTCGGATTCTGCTCAACCGTATGAAAATTACACATAGGATGGCTGAAATTTGAATGAATTTGGCGGATTTAGCCCATCAACTTTATATATTATATTATATAAGAACACCCAACTGATAATCTGAGCACTAAAACATTAGTCTCACGTTAAACATTAGTTAAATACTCTATTTTTATATTTCCATTAATTCATTTTATCTTATTTAATAAATTTATATTTTATTTTAATGAATAAAATGATTTATTTAAATAATACTATTCAAGATTGGTACATGGATTAAATGTCATACTTGAATTCAAATATATGTTCAAAACATTTTTTGAATTTTTGTAGATAAAGTTATATGAGATTTAATAAAACCTATATATATAGTCAATATACCAAAATTAACAATGAAATATATACTTGCTAAAATACAACTAATTCCACAAAATTCCACGTAGGACTGAATGAATCTGTGAGGTTTAGACCATTGTGCTTTATATAATACTCCCTCCATTTTAGAGAAAGTGTTACATTTTGACTTTAACCGGTCATTAATCGAGTTTGACTGAATTACTCATAAGCGATAATAGTAAATAATTGATAAAATCATATAATAAAATTTAATTACTAAATTTTCATTATATAATTTTAATAATTTATTTATTAATATCGTTTAAGAAATTAATGATCAAACGCGTGAACCGATATGGCAATATAAAATATATGATTTTTACGAAATTGAGGGAGTAAAATGGATGAATGGATGGATTTGAAAGATAGGGTTTGGACCGCCGATGATGATATGTATATAAAAAAAGAAGTGTATAAAACCGCCTGAACCGGTCGAAAGCTGGTCAACCGTCAGTTTTGACTCAAAACAGAAAAGAGAAGCTGAAAACCCTAGACAATAATCATCGAGCCGCTTTTTCTTCTCTCTCACTTTCTTTCTCCTTTCTTCTCTGTTTCACTATTTCTCGAGTCTTCTCAGAAAACGGCGCGGCACTGAGAGACGGTCAGACGGAGAACATAAGCTTGCACGGCGCGGCTTGAGCAACGCAGTGACAGGTTCGAATTGTTTGATACTTTGATACTGACTTCTATTTGTATAGCTGAATTCTGATTTCTATTTGTAATTGGATTCTGATTGGGGTATAAACTATAATGCTGAATTCTGAATAACAATCAATTGGGGCATATGAATTTGAATTCATATTTGTATATGACGTTGATTCTAAGTTTCTGACTGAGTGTAGATGAATGTATTATATTTGTATATAAAATTGATTGATTCTGGATTTTTTGGTTCAGTGCAGAATGTGAAACTGTCTGAGTTTATGGGGTATAAATGTAGTATAATGCTGGTAAAAAACAGAGTGTTGATAAGTATCATATAATTGTTGGCACTGACCGAGTATGTGAAATTTCTGTAATCGTGCTTACATATTTAGAACTCCTTTTTATATTTTAAATTTGGCATTGTCGTTTATATATAGAGGTTTTGAGGTTTATATCCAATTGTCGTAATGCATATTCTGTTTTGATTTTTAATGTGAATGATTGCATAAGTTATACATATAATTATTATGATTATGACGCCCATACCGGCTCAATCCATCCCTAACCTGTACTACACTGTTGCCACCCTATCTCAGCCGTAGCAACGGCACCACACTCTCCTGGGGTCTCCTTGTCCCTTTCCTCTGAAACGAGCTCCTCCAGACCTGCCTCAGTCCGTCATTTGCTGGTCGCCTGTGGTGTGCTTTTTTTTTCGAATTAAGCAGATTGATTTTTTGTTTATGCTCACTTGAAGTTTGGATTGACAATTGATCAAACCAAAAGGGTGCTTTCTAATTGTCTTTGAATGCAATTATCTGTATTTTAGTTGATATTGAAGTTGAATGGAAAATTTTAGTTGATCTTTTAGTTTAATAAACCATGTATACTGTGTTAGTGATCCGGGTAATGTAGGGTTTATCAATCTGAGATAGGGCTCCCATCTAAGATAGGATCATTTTGACCCTACTGGCTTATTTTATGCCATATGATGATTGAGGACGTTTTACTCTAATAGGGCCTTTTTTTTTTTTTAATACTGTCGTTTCTGCACATATCGTAATCTTGCTATTATGAGGCAACCTTTGCTAATGAATCATGGGATTTTGATCTCTTCCTTGCATGTATTTTTGCCTTTGGAATGTATAACTGACAATTAGTTCTTTAATCAGTTATGGCGTCGAACCTTTTGGACGAAGCCATTGGAGGTCGCTGGAAGATGATCCTGGTACAAGACTGTGTGGACACAAGTGGGGCATGCTTCATTCACCACCTGCTTAAGCGTGCGTTCACTGATCCTCATGACATCGTTGTTTTCCTCTCCTTTGCCCATCCCTTCTCTCACTATGACCGTATTCTTCGCAAAATGGGGTGCAACTTAGTTGTCCAACGCGACAATAAGAGATTGTTGTTCCTCGACATGCTAATGCGGGGCCGACAGAGCCAAGGCAGAACATGCGAGGATATCCTTCGTTCATGGTATGGAGAAGTTCAGAAAGCAATAGAAGTTTCTTTACCTCCTGAAGGAGGATTACGTAAGGTATGTGTAATAATTGATGATATATCTCTTATGGAAGTGGAGTCTAAAGGCTCACCAAATCTTGTCCTGGATTTTCTCCATTACTGCTACAGTCTAACAACCCAATTTGGTTGTTCTCTTATAACTCTTAACCATGACGATGTGTATTCCACCGTCGATAGGCGGGCCTTTCCTCTGAAATTAGAATACCTCGCTGATGTGGTCATAAAAGTGGAACCTTTAGCAACTGGTTTAGCTGCTGATGTACATGGGCAATTAACAGTTGTGAACAAAGGACTACGAGATAGTTACCAGAGTCCAGATAGCAAGATTTGTAATTTTAATTTTAAGGTTAAGGATAGCAATGTTGAGTTTTTCTATCACGGGAGCAGGAGTTGAAACAATTCACATCGGAAGAAAATGGCCTTTGTGAGCTGTGATTTTTGTTTGTCCATGTGGTAAGAGTACAACACTGCAGCAAATTGTTCCTTTCTTGGATTGCTTCGCTTGTCTAACCACCTTTGCTTCAATGAGATTGTATGTTGTTCAAGAGAGAAGAAGGAAAACAGGTAGATAAATTTTTTATATGTTCTTTAAATTTGTAACATAGCTAGTTAGTGAAGTACTAGTCTTTATGTGGCTATTGCAATTTCACAAGTACATGCTTTGTTAGCATCTTGGATCGAGTATTTTATTCCATAGTCTGTTTAGAATTTTTATACCCTCTATTTATGTTTGCAGTGAGGGCAATAGTTAGAAAGGTCTTGCTGTGGCAGAGGTAGTAGGCCAGAAATAGTTGAAATCCAGAGATCCTGGGCAGATCTTCCCATTGAGCTTCTCTGTGAAGCATTCTTAAGGCTGTTTGCAGGTGATACGGTTATGCTTTGTTTGGTATGTACCTAGCTCTTGTAATTTGGCATCATCTTTGTCGACTGCCCAACTAGATGTTAAAAACTCAGATTCAAAACGCTCCTCCGTGCCAGTTATTTGCTGGACATGTATGGACACTACGGGTAACAGGGTCAATTGTTAAGACTAGCTCTGAATGGTTCTTTTCTCATGACTGAATTTGGAGACTTTTTTCCTCCTTTACGATAGTAGAACAGGTGTTTGCAACAGCCAACAGCTCATTTGAATTCGGCACATGTATCATCACTATAGAGTCAAGTGCACCCACTGCTGCAGGCAGTGTTTTACAGCAACTCACCAGTTGTTTCTCAATCCCTTGAGCACTGTTATAAACAACACACGGACATTTATTCCATTTGTTGTTTGTATAAGGGTAATGGATAGGCTATGATTAAAGGTAGGAAGATAGTAGAAGGTCGTTTCTTGTGTTGGCCACAATAGCCCAAAAAGTGAGTCTCGGGAAGTAAGCTTTGTGAAATCACATGATGAATCATTGCACAGTTAAGCTTTTCAATCCGCGCATGGAAATAGTTTCTCATGCTTTCATGTTAAACTTCGATTTCATCTTTCTTTCTTTCCCAAAACACATGGCCGATAACTCTATAGACTATATAGTATAGCGACATGTGAGGATATTTATGAAGTAATCATATTTGAACTTTAGAAAGTAAGTGCTGCTGTTTGGTATAGAGTTAAAAAATTGAGTTAAGGAAAAAAATTTAGTTGATGAATAGCAATTGAGTTAAAAGTGAGATAAAAAATGGTATTTGGGATAGAGTTAAAAATTTATAGGGTTTATGGGGTTGTTATATAGGATGTGTAAGAAAAAAGTGATGTGTGTAAGAATGAAGTGATGTGTTTGATAATTTTTAAGTTATTTGATTGGTTTAAAGTTGTTAGTTTGATTAGAAAAGTAAAGATGAATTGAAAGTGGTGTAGAAATAGAATGTTGATTGTTTAGTGTAGAAAAAATTGAGATAAAATTTTTACTGTAGAAGATATAAAACAAATACCCAAAAATATTTTAACAGATAAATAGTATGTTTTAGATTAATGCCAAACAACCGGTGTGATTTTTTCTTTTTTCTCATTGGGTTGGTGAAGTTGTGGTTGCTTGGTCGTGACTCGTGAATAAGAAGTTATCAGTAGCACTTCATAATCATATGCAAGCTTAATTATTTCCCTAATTTGAGCAAAAGAGTACCAAATTTATGATTCCAACATATATCGTTTTCACTGGGGATGAACATCATGAGTGAGTTGTTTGGTCTTTGGCCTATATGACATGATGAATGAGATACTTTTGGCTTTCTCATTATTGTCTTCTATTAGATCGCCCACTGTGGGGCGATTGTGAGGTAGGCTGCTCCGCGACTCCTCCTACACGTCCACTGTGGGCGGTCGTGGGGAGCGGTCGCTCCCCCACAACTCGCGAGGTTGCTCCGCGACCTCGCGAGTTAAAATTTTAATTTGTTTTTGTTTTTTTTTAATTTTGAATGTAAAAAAATATAAAAATTATACCACCGGTCATATTTTTTCGAAATCTATAAATAGAGACCAGTGAAGACATATTTTCTCACACCTCACAATTCATCTTTTTTATTAGTGATTTATGTTGTTCGATTTTGATGCTTAATTTAAATATAAAAAAAAAACACAATTTTCAACTCCAAAACTTCTATACATTTGAATATTCTTACTAATATAACTACTATAAATAATAAAAAAATTAAAAAAATTCCCGCGACCAACCCCATAGTGACAGTTTTTGGTTGTAGGAGAAATATGCAATAACTTGGTGATATTGATACTTAGATTTGCTAGTGTCATGGTGCGGACGAGGAATCAAAACTACGTGTGACTATAAATGAAACAAATTCAATTGGAAATTCACACTACTTATACAAAAAAATATCATACACGATCGCCATAACTTTTGTTTTTCTACAAATGAAGAGTTTAAACATACTTCATAGATTTAAGTAGTACATAATAATAGTTAGAAATTTAAATGTGATTGTTCTGATAAAAATACAGGGATTGAGTGTGGCTGGAGAGTGACTCCACGCTGTATAGTGGCGTATGGAATAGGGATGTTGAGTCAAGCTTCCTGGGTTTAGTTTGTTAAGTTTCAAGCTTGATTTTTCGTACTCGTGTACTTAACAATAATTTTGTTATTGTAGATAAATTTATATTTTTTATATAACCTTTTGAAATTTCACAGATTCTTGGAAGATACATGTATTAGTGAAATATCTGAGAGGCGGATTGATGTTCTTGAATATATGTTTAATGTTATAAACAATACAAGTAATGTTTTATGAGTGTACATTTTATATCATTTTTCATGTACATGTTTATCACTGATGTTCTTAGTAAAACCTTTAATGTTTTTAATATAACTGTAATGTTTGTACGTCTCTTTTAGTCTCTCCATAAGACCGTCTTTCAAGAGACTTACTTAGATCTAAAATTTCATCATATAATTCATTTGAAGATTTTACAGTTATAGTTTGATATTAATTTATGATCAAAGTTGTATTTTATTGATTGCAAAAATTTATAACTGGAAAACTAATCCGGAAAGGAGGCAGTATATGTTAACATAATATGAACAAGATTTTAGACCCTAATCCAAACATATATCCACTCACAATTCACTATCCATATATTCCTATCTCACCTTACCATGAACTTAATATGGTTTGATTCCATATGATTTCCTGTACAAGACACTATTCAAATAAATTTTCACCAAGGCATCACTCCCATTTTCAACAACCAACTACCAAGCACAAAACACATCTTACCACAAAAATCACTACTTAATATATTCGGTAAAACTTAAAACACATTTTTAATTTCAGGTGTTCCATTATTTCATGTACTTTATAAAAATGAAAGATATCCCACGTATATTTAAATAATAATTAAAAAACTTTGTTTTAAACTAAAATTACAATTTTTACAACATAATCATATTTAAATTTTTTAAATTAAAATTACATCAAGATTAATGTGTAGCAAAACTTCACCCCGAATGCTAACGAGAATCATGTAATGTTGTTTGGCCAAGAACTAAAATCCAGAAAACCGAGTTAAAAACACTTATATGATACTTGACAAACGATTTAAATCATAAAAATCAGATTAAAATAAATGCTTTAATCGCTAGACAAAAAAAACACTTAAAATTTTAGTTAACTCGAAGTTTTAATCGAGTACCTATGAGAATCGCCACCATTCCCAATGAGATGAATCAAACCGACTTTAACTATTGACACAACTCCCCTCAATTACAACAAAACTTCCCCAAAACATATAAACAAACAACAAACACATTTCATTTAACACAAAGGTAAAATCCCACCACTTCAACACATTTCACTCTCCTCCTCACCATCATCATCAATGCATCAACCTAATTTGCACAAACACTCCCTCACCAAACTAACCAAAACCCCTTAAACTCACCACTCCAAACATGGCCACCACCACAAACCACTCCCTCACATTCCTCCTCCTCCCAATAATCCTCACCACCACCATCACCACCGCCGACATCACCGTGGGCGGCGGCGTAGGCGTCGGATCCGGCGGCGTCTGGATAGGCGGCGGAGTCAGCAATGGCCCAACAAGCCCATCTCCCACAGACTCAAAACAAACCAACTCCTTCACAGCTCTCCAAGCCTGGAAATCCACAATCACCTCCGACCCACTCGGCATCCTAGCCTCATGGACCGGCCCAAATGTGTGCTCTTACAAAGGCATCTTCTGCTCCGAAACCCGAGACTTCATGGGCAACCCATCTGGCAATTTCGTCGTTGCAGCCATAGATCTCAACCATTGCAGCTTGCAAGGCACACTCGCTAAAGAACTCTCGCTCTTAACCGACTTGTCGATTCTCCATCTCAACAGCAACCGCTTCACTGGCACTGTACCTTCATCTTTCCGTGACCTGCAGTCTCTTACTGAACTGGACCTCAGCAATAACAAACTCTCCGGCCCATTTCCGAACTCAGTCCTCTACATTCCCAATCTGCTCTACCTAGACCTCAGATTCAACGACTTCTCAGGCCCAATTCCAGAAGATCTATTCGATAAAAAGCTAGACGCCATTTTCCTAAACAACAACCAATTCGAAGGCGAATTGCCTGAGAATTTGGGGAATTCGCCTGCTTCGGTTATCAATTTAGCGAACAATAAGTTCACCGGTTCGATTCCGTTCAGCTTGAGCTACATGGGGATTAAGGAGATTCTGTTCTTGAACAACCAGCTCACTGGGTGTATACCGCAAGGAGTTGGGCTGTGGACCGATTTGCAGGTTCTGGATGTGAGTTACAACTCGTTGATGGGGCATTTGCCTGACACGTTGTCTTGCTTGAGCGACATTGAGGTGCTCAATTTTGCGCATAACAAGTTGACTGGTGTGTTGCCTGATTTGGTTTGTTCGTTGAAGACGCTGTTGAATTTGACTGTTGCGGCCAATTTCTTTTCCGGGTATGATTCGGACTGTGACAAATTGTCTTTCCGGTTTGATTTCTCGTTCAATTGTATACCGGGAAAAGGGTCGCAGAGACCGGACTGTTCTGGTGCGCCCAGTGGTGGGCTGAGTTGCCTCAGGATCCCTTCGGCTAAGCCTTTGGGGTGTGGGCTTCTGTTGGAGGCTCAACTCGGAGCGATTCCGTGACTCGGTGTTGTCGTTAGTTAACACGGGAACCAAGTAAAGTTTAAGTAGTAGTGGCTTAATTAGTTAATTAATTAATTAATGTGATATGATTTGATTTGTTCTGGTGGAACAAAATCTTGTAATTGTATGGTATTGGTTCTCTTTTGGATAACAGAAGGAAGAGAAAGAAAGAAAGAGATCACATCACATGACATCCCAATTTATTACTAGGTTCTTGAAACAGAGATACTATTAATCACAATTAAGTTGTCCTAATCTTGTTATTATACTATGGTATTATTATTGAAAATTTGTCTAAATTATTTCTTCTACATGGAACTTGTAAGTATGTTTATGAATTATGATGAGAGATTTGTTTGACTAAGGATTTGTGGCTTGTGTTGGGTGTGATTTTAAATTGTATTGCAGGCACATGCTTTTGTGACTTTGTCAATTATTATTATAAAATATATATCCAACACTATCCAAAAATTATAATGTGGTGACCTGTGATAAGGTTGTAGCATGTTACTACATTGACAGTGAGATTTAAACCAAGGTTATGATAATAAATAAGCCGAGGCCGCGTATTTAGGTTCCTACGCGAATGATAGGTCTACTCACACGTTAAATATAGGGTCTGCCAATGGTGCGTACAAGTCTATAATCGTATATTGTAGTATCACACAATTGGATTGTGTTTATTATGAGTACGATATTATTTCATACTAGTATTAAAATACACTATCTGTGATAAAAACTTAAAAATTACTGGCAAAGATTGCACTAATAGTAAATATAGTTGCCAACTGCATGATGGCAGGTTGCTATGATATCGCACAACCACTCGTTCTGTTGTGAATGAATGCATTACAACTTTCATATCTGATCATAAATGGTCAATAAAGCCAATACTTCACTATATGTATGATTACTCACTAGCAGCCACTATCAACATCTCTAGCTATTATTATGACTACTATTTTTTTAAAAATGGATTGGCATGGATAATTCAAAAATATGCGGATTTAATGTGATCCTATTTGCAGTCCCGGCCCAGGCCCCATACGGCCGAACCATTTTTCCTGGAGCCCGCATGGGGCCTCATTTTCCTGGGGCCCTGGTCCACATACCATAAAGACTGGAAATCAGGCTCTAAAACTCTTTTTATTCATCTTTTCACGGAAAGAATGAAGCTAAGAAAGAAATAAACTTCAGGTTTTCTACCGTCAGTCGGTAACGTCAGTCGAGGTGTCCGACATCGGCGTATCGCTTCCTCAACTGAATTCTTTTAATAGCCATGAGGTGTTGCTCTAATCGTTTACGTTGCTTTAAATTATTTAAATAAAATATTTTTGATATATTAAAAAATGAACGCTATTAAAAAATAAAAAATAATTTTTTTTAAACTATTAAATTCTTCAAAAAAAATTAATTATTAAAATTTTAACTCACCTTCCCCCATCCCCACCACCACCCACTACCACCGCACAAACACCACCACCCACCATCTTCTTCCCCACCACCAACACCGCACACCACCACCAAAATCACTGTCGGAGCTCCGGTGGAAATTCCGATTTTTTTTTCTTTTTATTATTTTTTTAATTGAGCTTCCGCTTTGGAAGCTCCGGATCGGGAAAAAAAAAAATCGGAGCTTCCGCCGGAGCTCCGGTGGAAGCTCCGATCTGTTTTTTTTTTCGTGGCGGCTTCCGGTTAGAGCAAAAATATTATTTTTTAAATATATTTAAATAATTTAAAGCGACGTAGGCGGTTGGAGCAACACGTAGCGCATGACCTTTCATGCGACACCCATGGCAACACTTAGTGCGATAGGTAACAAATTATTCGATCTCCACCGTTAAAATTTTAATCTAATGGATCAAAATAAGTGACTGACGTTAGTCAGGGCGACACCTTGACTCACGGTAGAATACCGAAGAAACTTTGGCTAGTTGTTTACAATCGATGATATTTTCTTGAAAAGAAGGAAACTGCTTTAAGTTAAGATAGATTAGGAAAAAAACTGAAAAATAGTTATAATCAAATGCTAGCTCAGAATTTCTGCTGGTCATTACCAAGTTGGACTTTATGAGTTATCACTTGCTGTATTGCTTAATATTCTAAGAATAAACGGCCGTCACTTGTTCTCTGATTTTGAGTGAGTGAGTGGGTTGAAAATTGATATACTATGTTTATATAGTATGTATTTTTTGAGTGATTTTGAGTGAGTGAGTGTGTTTTATACTTGATACAGTACACATATTTAGTAAACTTAATATGGTGATAGCTTTCTTGATACTTGATTATTACATGGCATGTTTATAATTTGTGGTAGGCAATAACTCTCAAATTGTATTTGAATTTTATTTTGGCATATACATATTTTATTATATACGTATGAAATTCATATTTTTAATTTTTATTGTATAATTGTTCGGAGCCCATTTTTAAAAATTCGCATGGGGACTCATATTTTTTGGGCCGGCTCTGCCTATTTGAATTCAAAATTCTAGAAAAATTGTATGCTATAATCTGATTCGAACATACCGAACTAGATTTTTGTTCGCATGTCATATTCAGCTTATTTTTGTCCATCTATCCACATATTATGTAAATCACAAAGGTTAAATCTCACCAGATTCATTCAATACTATGTGGAATTTTATGGAATTAGTTGTATTTTAGCCAGTATATATATTTCACTGTTAATTTTGGTATGTTGACTGTATATATAGTTTTTTATTAAATCTCATATAACTTTAACTGCAAAAATTTGAAAAATATTTTGAACATATATTTGAATTCGTTGTGACTAGACGAATCCATAGACACCAATCTTGAATACTATTATTAATTAAATAAAGTATTTTATTCATTAAAATTAAATATAAATTTATTAAATAAGATAAAATGAAATAATGGAATTTCAATTTTAAAAATGGGGTAAACCTCAACAGATTTATACAGTCCTACGTGGAATTTTGTGGAATTAGTTATATTCTAGCCAGTATATATTTCACTGTTATTTTTGGTATGTTGACTGTCTATATAGTTTTATTAAATTTCATATAACTTTATTTGCAAAAGTCCGAAAAATATTTTGAACATATATTTGAATTCGTCGTGACAAAGCGAATCCATATACACCAATTTTGAATACTATTATTAATTTAATAAATTATTTTATTTATTAAAATTAAATATCAATTTATTAAATTAGATAAAATGAAATAATATAATTTTAATTTAAAAAATAGAGTACTTGTTAAATTAATTCAATCATACATGAAATTTTGTGGAATTAGTTGCACTTTCAAACAGTATATATTTCACTGTTTATTTTTGATATGTTGGCTGCATATATAGGTTTTATTAAATCTCATATAAATTTATCTACAAAACTCCAAAAAATATTTTGAACATATATTTGAATTCACCATGACAAGACGAATCAATAGACACCACCAATCTAGATTATTATTATTATTATTATTATTATTATTAATTAAATCATTTTATTCACTAAAATAAAATATTAATTTCATATAATAGAGTCCGAATGGGGGGACGTATTAGTGTTGTTGCTCGGGATCATAAGGACAATGTTATTGTTTGGTGACAGAATTTTATATCTTATAGTTGCTGAAAATGCGGAAGGTTGGCCAGCCAAATTAAGAACTAAATTTGTTCGAGATTTTGAGTGGCAACATGTGGTAATTGAAAGGCATTGTTCTTTGGTGATTAAATCTCTTAAACGAAAAATTTTAGCTTTGCCCCTTTGTTTCGCTTTTTAAAGAAATTCAGGTATTTGATTAAGAATTTTATTCCATGAAGTTTTGACAGGTTAAACGTGAGGCTAATGTTTTAGCACATAGATTATTAGTCGGGTGTTCTTATGATGATGGGGAATTTTATTCCATAAAGTTTTGCCAGGTTAAACGTGAGGCTAACGATTTAGCACATAGATTATCGGTTGGGTGTTATTATGATGATGGAGAATTTTATTCTATGAAGTTTTGGTAGATTTGTATTATCCATACCAAGATCGTTATGTGGGGGAGCACATACCACCCCAGGGGTAATCTCGATTAATTTATTTTGTCATTCCATAATGATCTTTTTTATATGTTAAAAACACATACCGCCCCATGAGTTGTCTAGATTAATTTATTTTGTCATTCCATAATGATCTTTTTTATATATTAAAGAAAAAAGGAAAACTAAAAATTCTTAATTAGTTGATTAATCAACCGTGCAATTAGCTAGGAACTCTGATCCAAACACTGGCCAAACGAATTATAAAGTTTGATTGACACAAGTCTACTAAAATGTTTTTTACATTCAAATGTTTACGAACTAACAAAAGGGTCTTCTTTCTCTTGCTTGAAAATAAGACTGGACAAATTCAAGTTTATCGCTTCATTTTTATTTTTTTCATTCTTTCTTCTTATTGCAGCGCCGCTGGAGGATTTAATACCTCCTACTTATGACAGACGACGAGAAAATTCAAACGAAAAACTTGGGAACTCAATTTAGATGGTAAAGTCTACTCAAATAATGATATAATTCCAATTTAGAATCTGAATCCGATAATGTAGAAATTTTCCAGTTGAGTGGGTAAACCAACTTTAAGAATGAGATAATTCCAAATTAAAATTTGAATGGTAAACTAAAATCAAATAATGAGATAATTCCAACTTAGTTGGGATGGTAAACTCATCATTGAGAATTGATAGTTCCAACTTGGGAACAAATATTGGGAGAACGGCATAATTCTAACTTAGCAACTCAATCTGAAGAGTAAACTATTAACAATGAGATTATTTCAACTTGGAAATTGAATTCGAAGGTTATACTCAACTCTAAAAATGTAATAATTCTTAATCAGGAACTCCATTGAAGGGCAAAACAACTCTAAAAATGATATAATTTTAAATTGGAACTCTAATGGAATGATACACCATGCTATTTAGAAAATAATATAAAAATGAGATTATTCTGACTCAGTAACTTAATCTGAACTGTAAACATATTCTATGAATGAGATTAGTCAGACTTGAAAATTCTATTAGCACTACAAAAATCTACTGTTTTAGCGACGGATAAATCCGTCGCTAAAACAGTAGCGATCTGTCGCTAAGTCCGTAGCGACGGATAAAAAAGTCGTCATCCCACGGGAAGTGGGACGACGGATAGTTTATCCGTCTCTAAATCTCTACGGATTTAGCGACGGATAAACCATTGAATTTTTAGCGACGGCAAAAAAGCAGATTTTTTATTTAAAAAAAAACAGGCTTTTTAGCGACGGATAAACTATCCGTCGCTAAAAAAGCAATTTTTTGTTTTTTTATAATCTGCTTTTTAGCGACTGATAAAATATCCGTCACTAAAAAGCAGATTTTTGTTTTTTTTTTAAATCTGATTTTTAGCGACAAATATTTTATCCGTCGCTAAAAAAGCAGATTTAAAAAAAAAATTAATATTTTGCAGCCTGTTTTCATATTTCACCTGTTTCACAAATATAATGTCCGATAGTAAATCTACAATAACGAAATTGTTTTAATTAAACACAAATCATTCTACAAAAGTTAACAAACCATCCGTAATGAAATGAAATATCCGTACATAGTCTAAAGTAAGAAGTCAGAAAAACACAAGTCGAAATCTAACTACCGGACGGGGGTGGCTGCTGCTCGAACCTAGACATGAAAGCCTGCATCTGTTCCCGAAGACGCTCATTTTCCTCCCGTAATGCCCTATCTCGCCGCTCCATTTCCTCTGTTAGCGTCAACTTGTTACGAAACACGATCGCACCAACTCAGACACCGCTCTGTGTGAAAACCTGATGTCTAGATTGTTGGGATGCTGAGTAGGTAGGAGTAGTCACCACAGGGCCAACACTCCCCAATCCATATACTCGGCCTTTGTTGTCCATTAGGTTGACGGCTAAGAAGATGTTGTTTTGTTGTTCAATTGTCAGCTCCTCACCCGCTTCGGCCTGCTGCCTCTCGATCTGAGCCTCCACCTCAGCCTGAAACCATAAAATGCATATATCATGAGTTACAGTTTTTTCATAATAACTTGTACTACACAAATATGAACTTTAACCAAAATTAACGTACCGCAATAGCCTCGGACTTGCTATCAACCCATCTGTCGTTCTTCAGCTTGGATCTTTTAAAGTACTCGAAGGCGGTATTCTTCTTCCCTGAAGACACCTGAAGAACATATATATGCAACATTTAGCTAGGAACTCATTAAAGGTGTAGAAATGAAACACAAAACACATGTACAAATAAACCGACAAATTAGATGTACACTTACATATTTCACGTGATGCGTAAGAACAGCTTGCGACCCATAGTGGTGAATGGACACCCCTTTACCCTCGGGACTCGTCGTGAGTTCTCTCATTCAGTCCACAATCTGCTGGACATCAGCTCGAGTCCAGTAGGCCACCCAATGCGCCCACTCCTCCTCATCACACCATGCATGCCTTTTGTCTTGTCGCCACATATTTTTCATAGTGCAAACCATATCCTTGTATCGGGCTGACCCCAATGACTCAAAACAAGGCCATATCAGGTGGAGCAACTTGTTGGGAATGAAGTACCTTTTCTACATTCCCAATTCCAGACAACATCCAAATTACATAACGTAAACCGAGACATCAATTTAATAAGATAACATAATATAACATATTCAATGGTGACATCCAAGTTTAGCGGGTAACATACCACTCACATATAGTGGCTAACATACCACTCACATTGTCCTAAAATTTCTAACACAGTGGTGACTAACATATCACCCAAGTTCAGCGGCTAACATACCACTCACATATAGTGGCTAACATACCACTTACATTGTCCTAAAATATACTAACACATTGGTGACTAACATATCACCCAAGTTAACATACCACTCACATATAGTGGCTAACATACCACTCACATTGTCCTAAAATTTACTAACACAGTGGTGACTAACATATCACCCAAGTTCAGCGGCTAACATACAACTCACATATAGTGGCTAACATACCACTTACATTGTCCTAAAATATACTAACACAGTGGTGACTAACATATCACCCAAGTTAACATACCACTCATATATAGTGGCTAACATATCACTCACATTGTCCTAAAATTTACTAACACAGTGGTGACTAACATATCACCCAAGTTCAGCGGCTAACCATACCACTCACATATAGTGGCTAACATACTACTCACATTGTCCTAAAATATACTAAATCTAAATGGTCTCCAAATACTCAACTAAATCCTACAAACATCAATATACTACAACCACTAATCCTAATACATATACGAAAACATCAAACTAAATACCATACATACTTACAAACATCATACCAACAAATCAATTTCACAATAAATTAATCAATTGCACAACCTCAAACTTAACCCACTACTTAATATAAGTATACTAGCTAGTAGATGAGTTTAAAAACATACAATGATCGATATTAGCAAAAATTCCAAATTTAGAAAAGTTAGGGTTTTAGACTAATACCTTCAATTACGGGAAAAATAGCCGAAGAAGGATGAAATTGAAGGCCCACCCGAGTTCCTTGTTGAAAGAGCTTCGAAAAGAGTCCAAAATTGGCCGGAATGGTCGAGTTTTGCTCGGACTTTGAAAATGGCGAATTGAGAAGAGAGAAAGAAGAAGAAACAGAACCAGAATCGAAAATGGGGAAGAAGAAGCTTGTTCCCGTTTTTGTACACAGTTAGCGACGGATAGCTATCCGTCGCTGGTTTAATTTTTTTTTGTTTTACTTTTAACGACGGATCTATCCGTCGTTAATTTTCTATTTTCCTTTTTTTTTTTAAGTCAACAAAGACTTAACGACGGATATAACGACGGATTAGCAACGGATAGGGCGAAACGCCCGTTCGCCCTACCCGTCGCTAAAATCACCGATCTGTCTATCCGTCGCTAAAATCCAGTTTTTTTTATAGTGTAGAAGTGTAAACCACATTATATATATAAATACTCTAAAAATGTGATAATTCTATTTGAGAACTCAGTTTGGAGGGTAAACAAACTCCAAGATTGTGATGATTACAAATTGGGAACTATTTGAAAACTAAATCATACTATATGTAGAAAATACATTAATGAATGGATACTTCCAATAGATGGACTCAATTCAAATGTAAACCAATGATAATAATAAGATCATTTCAAATTGGGAACTAATTTGGTATGATAAACTCAACTCTAAGATGATAAGTCTAACTCGGAAATCACCGCTGATGTGGTTTACAAGGAAATGTGTAACAATGTTTGGGGTAGTGTTATATTTGCTTTATTAAATCGTATTATATTTCATTTGCTTGATAAAGAATTTTATGTCGCAACATTGCCACGGATCAGTAAAAACTACATTCCCCTCGGGGGTACTCTCTAGGCGTAGAAATTCTCTTCGGTCTTCTTTCTACTTTTCTGTTTTCCATAACGAGAGGTGGGGGGGGGGGGGGGGGGGGGTTGGTAGAATAATAATCGTTGTGTGTGTAATGGGGTGACCACGTACCACCGCGGGGTTGTTGGAAACTAACTCAATTGATTGCGTTATACATTTTTGTATTTTATTTTGGTTCGGATTTGAGGCATACATTTTTTTAAACATGTATCCGTAACTAATTAACAGATTAGATACGATCGCACCCGTTATAAAATATATGTTGTCAACCCGTCGGATCTCGAACGGGTTAAGGTTTGATCCTACCCCGACCTTTCAAAGTATAACCTTCACGATAAGTCGTATTTTTATTTTCGATAGTTAACATAAAAAAGATCAATGATATAATATTGGATGAAGAAGGACTATCCGTCGACACCAGGATCATCGTTGTTTACAAGTAAATCTGACTATCTTATTTTCTCGTTTAATTTATTTTGTCATCCCCTTTCTATTTATATTATTAAAAGTAAACTATACTGTAGCGTCGCCACGGGCTAGTAGTAGTATATACAATCACATGATGATCAGCACAATCTAAGCTCATGAATCCAGTGAATTAAGCGTTTCACCAACTTTGTGTATCCAAATTCAATTTCTATGATTTAATCTAATCAAAGTGATTGAATTGAATGGAGCTACTACATTATATGGCGAAGGCAATGTGTTGCCACGGGGTGATTGTCCACCTCAATTTATTTTTCTACTTGTACTAAATGTGGGATCACATTTTACTCCACCTATATTTTAACACCGGTACACTACAAAAAATCTGGCCTGTAGTGACGGATAGATCCGTCGCTACAGGCCATCTATCCGTCGCCCCAGCTCTGGCGACGGATAGAAAATCCGTCGCCCCCTGGAGCTGTGGCGACGGATAACAATCCGTCGTCCAATTCGCGACGGATTGGACGACGGATTGACCATTTTTTTTTTTTAAATTGATAATGGGGCGACGGATAGATTCTATCCGTCGCCCGCAACGACGGATAGATCTATCCGTGCCCCATTTCTATTTTTTTAAAAATAAAATCCGTATTCGAATTTTATATTCAGTACGGATTAATTAAATATCAATTTGTATTCGTATCGAGATATTGATTTGTATTCAGATATCGTATTAATTTGTATTCGAATTTTTATATTCGTATCCAATTTGTATTCGTACGGTGCGGTGGTGGTGGGAGGAGAAAGGTGGTGCGGTGGTGGCAGTGGTGGTGGCAAGGTGGTGGTGGCGCGGTGGTGGTGGGAGGAGGAAAGGTGGTGGTGGTGGTGGGAGGAGAGAGGTGGTGGTGGTGGTGGTGGAGATGGTGGTGGTGCGGTGGTGGAGATGGTGGTGGTGCGGTGGTGGTGGGAGGAGAGAGGTGGTGGTGGTGGTGGTGCGGTGGTGGAGATGGTTGTGGTGCGGTGGTGGAGATGGTGGTGGGAGGAGAGAGGTGGTGGTGGTGGTGGTGGAGATGGTGGTGGTGCGGTGGTGGTGGGAGGAGAGAGGTGGTGGTGGTGGTGGTGGTGGGAGGAGGGTGGTGGTGGAGGAGGGTGGTGGAGGATGGTGGTGGTGGAGGAGAAAGGTGGTGGAAGGAGAAAGGTGGTGGTGGGAGGAGGAGGAGAGGAGAAATGGAGAAGAAGTGGTGGAGGAAAGGAGGTGGTGGAGGAGATATATGGTTTTTTTTTTTAGGCATATAGATGGTGGTGGTTTTTTCTAGATCTATCCGTCGCTAACTTTTTTTTTTTTTTTTTTATTAAATCTTGGTCAACGCTCTGTAGCGACGGATAAACTTATCCGTCGCTACAGAGCGACGGATAAGTTTATCAAATGCATGAGAAGCGACGGATAGAATCCGTCGCCCCGTTTGGCGATCCGTCGCTACAGGGGGGACGGATAAAATCCGTCGCCCCTTTCCGTCCCGTTACAGCAGAATTCTTGTAGTGGTAGAACTATATCAAGGTTCTCGATTTTTTTATTATAACAAATGAATCAAAATAAATAAGACATATATATTATTTTTTATATGAAAACTAACTTGTGTTGAATGGTGTATCTTAGTAAAAACGGGGAGTGGTAGTAGTCTATTTTTATTGATGTTTAAAGTTTGGTGATAATTGAACTATTGTAAAATGTTTTGTCATCAAGTTTTTTGTATATTAAATTTAAAATCAAAGGTTTTACCAACATGATTATTTGTTTCTTGTCCGCATTACAAATTCGTACAACAAAATGCAACTCAAAACAACCATATCGACTCATTATGTCACATGTGAAAGTTCTTAGGTGTTATGAACTGGAGATAACCGTTTGATAATCTCTTAGAGGATGTTTGTGTAGCGGTTAAAACTCGATTTTAATCGAGTTATCATTTTCATCCTGTTTGTCATGCGATTTTAATCGCGTTGAACAGTACTCGTTTTTAATCACCAACTATTCATAATTCAATTAAATTTTATCTTCTACCTACTTTTTTCCTCTCATTTTACTTTTTCATTTATTATAACAACCTTAATCAAATCAAATAACATTAAAACCAATCAAATAATCTTAAATTTCTTATATACATCACTTCACTCTTACACACCCTATGTAACAACCCTATAAAATTTATAAAACTTTAATTCCATCTTAAACATAATTTCTCAAATACTAAAACTTAAAAGAGTCCTATATACTATAAGAGTCCATGAGAGTCCTGAACAAATACACAATTATACATAATTTGGGGATGACTTAGTTTATATTCAAATTCGCGGGTCAATTTACGGATCCTGGGTTGCGGGTTAGGTAATATGGATCTAAAAATGGGTTATCATATTAATATAAATACCCTTTTTTTTTTCTTTCATTTCCTTCTTTCTTCTCTCTCTCTCTCTACCCTCTCCTCTTCCTTTCTCTCTCTCTTTTCTGATCACATTTTCGGCGATATCTCTGCCGTCCGACTACCAATGTTCAATCCGATCACATATTTGAGTAGCCCATGGCCCGATCTACCTTTCTATCGGTTTCGTTTTTTTATTTGGTCGACTTTTGAAACGGTTGGCCGGAATTCGAAGGCTTTTTCGGCGATATCTCCGACGTCCGGCCACCAATATTAAATCCGATCGCATATTTGAGTAGTCCATCGCCCGATCTACCTTTCTACCGGTTTCGTTTTTTCATTTGGTCGACTTTTGAAACGGTTGGTCAGAATTCGAAGCTTTTCCGGTTATCTTCTCCGGCGGATCTCCGACTACACAACACATATAAGTCATAACCTTGCCGTTTCCTCAATTTTCAGGTTTCTTCTCTCGATTCTTCAGTTTTTTTTTCAGTTTTTGTTTGGTTTTGGTGATTTTTATTGATTTCGCGTAACTTTATATTTCATGTGTAAATGTTGATGTTTTTAACCTTAATTGTGTATGCTTGACCTGTAATTGTTGATGTTTGCGTGTTTGAACTCTATTGATAATGTTGAAGTGATTGTTGTTGTGCATGATATGCTTCGTTTTCTGTTGTTTTGGTTGTAATTGTTGATTGTTAAGGGTAAATTGGTGATGCCTATGTTTATGCTTCATTTTTTCTTCGGTTATTATGCTTCGATTATTATGTATGAATAGCATATATTTATACTATAATTGTTGATTGTTAAGGGTAAATTGGTTATGCCTATGTTTATGCTTCATTTTTTGCTTCGGATATTATGTATGAATAGCCTATGTTTATACTGTAATTGTTGATTGTTAAGGATAAATTGGTGATGCCTATGTTTATGCTTCATTTTTGCTTATGTTATTATGTATGAATAGCCTATGTTTGTACTGTAATTGTTGATTGTTAAGGGTAAATTGGTGATGCATATGTTTATGCTTCATTTTTGCTTCGGTTATTATGCTTCATTTTTACTTCGATTATTATGTATGAATAGTCTATGTTTATACTGTAATTGTTGATTGTTAAGGGTAAATTGGTGATGCCTATGTTTATGCTTCATTTTTTCTTCGGTTATTATGCTTCTTTTTTGCTTCGATTATTATGTATAAATAGCATATGTTTATACTATAATTGTTTATTGTTATAGGTAAATTGGTGATGCCTATGTTTATACTGTAATTGTTGATTGTTAAGGGTAAATTGGTGATGCTTGAATATAGGTATTTTATTTAATCTTTTGAAAGAAAAAAATTGTTTAGGTTTTTATGTAAATTGTGTATGTCTATATGTAAATTGTTGATGTTGGTTGTTTTTTTTTTGTTGCATATAGTAGGTTTTCGTAAAAATGGTGGTTGAATGATTGATGATAAAGATGGAGGCGTGGATGGAGGAGTTGACGAACAAGTCAAAGGTGTTTTTTTTGTTTTGTTTGCGAGGATGAATGTAGTTTGGATATAGCGATTTTAAATTTTTTGTATTGTTTTTTATGTAATGACATTTTATTGATTGATGAATGAAATTGATTTCTATGTTTATTTTATAAATATTGAGTTTTTTGAGATAAATAGGTTGTCATCAATAATTTTACATTAAACATAGACAATTATATACCAAATATAAGCAATTTGTCCCAAAGTATCAATTTGATTGGATGGGCATATGAAAGCGGGTTGTGTATTATAAGGGAAAAATGTGGGTCGATCCGGGTCAAGTGGGTCAACCCGCAAAAAAAAATCATATTGTATAGTTTTATGTATAAATTGTATATATTTGTCTATTATGTAGGACTCTCATTATATTGTGGGCTCTCAGGAGACGGACTCTTTTTCAACACCCAATTATAATTCAATTATTATTCACGATTAAAACCCAATTAAAACCATGTCCATTTTAATCGCTTCCCAAACAGTCAATTATTATATTTTGTAAGAATTTATCAATAATAATTTTGCGGATTTAAAAAAAGAAACATATCGGCTCAGATGTCACCTTGAGGCTTGAGCTTGCATTGAATTGGGATTAATTGGTAAAATTGCAACAATTGGGTTTTCAATGTCAGAAATCAGAATAATTAAAGAGTATCTCCAAATAGATTTCTTCTTAGCTACCCTTACGGTCACTGCCAGCAAGCCTAGTCTACTTCCTTGGTGACTGCAACAGGCTTATTAAATGCATTGAATTAAATATTAGTATTGCTCCTACTTCCTCGTAGTTTAAGTTCAATAATTACTAACTATAGTTAACTAACAATAGTGATAAGGTAATGGTTCATGTCTCCGAGAGAAAATTCTTAACTTGTATAAACACACAAAAAAAAAATTAATTAATTTGAATTAATATGTAGAATCAAATCTATTTACTTTTTACAAAACTTGTATATGGCGATTTAATATTTAGACCATATATCATATTTAAGATGTGTTACTTATTAATGCACAAATTATATAAACATGAATGTGAATCTATAATGCTCAGTTATAAAATATAAATAGCAATTTACGGTAAGGAATTTTAGAAATTCTTCTTATGGACACAGGACATTAGAACTTTTACAAATATTCTGTGGCATGTACAATTTAAGGAAGAAAGTTTATGAAACTCTAACAGGTAATTATCATGTTAATTAGTGTGTGTTTCATGTTCATGAAACCCTAAAAGGTTATCATATTCATTTCTCTAACAGGTGACTAAACAACCTAATTTTTTCAATATAATAAGTAGGTGTTTTAGTAATTAACATTTTCCATATAATTTATACTCTATTTGTAGCGCCCTGAATTTTAAAAAGACGAATTAAAAAAAATATGACTCGTGCTAGTTCGTGAGCTTTAAAATTCAATGAACTTGACTTTTGAAAATTTAAAACATAGTTTGACGCCTTGTGCGTCCTTATACTTGACATGAAAATTCTTAAATATAATTCGTGAACTAGTAAGAAAATGCAGCGGAACTATAAAATTGTAAAATCTTGCAATAATACATAGTCTTGAAAATCGTTAAAACTGGAAATAGTAAAGATGCTTTTGGTAGTGATCATTGCTCCGGCAACGCTCCACTCCAAAGCTCGGCTTCAAACCTAAAATTGATATTTAGAAAGGAGTCAGCCGTGACCACTGGCTGAACAAGCTCCATGCACGTGCCATGACCTAAAGTTCTATCTTCATGTCTTTTAAATCTTTTAGTCTTGTTTAATGCAATACAACCTTAAGACTTGACTTAACTCTAAACACTTGAACTTGTTCTTATTGAAAACTTTTAACTTGACCTTGAACTTAAAACTTAACTTGAAACATCTTAAAAAGATAACATGATCGCGAGCTCACTTGGCATCGTAGGTTCCTATCCTGGCCCATGGTGGCTATCTGCCGGCCTCAGGTCACTTTCGTGGCCCTATCCGTTGAATAAATAAAAACTGACGGCCTCAGGACCTTGGTCCCAATCCGCTGAACATGAACTAGTAACTGCGCCACAAATACCAGGATATTCCCCTACGAGCCCCTTTACTTATCTTTAACTTGAAAGCCTTTCTTTACTTAAACCTTTACATCTTGTTAAAGTGAATGCATGCTTCTAAATTCTAACTCATGAATGAATGAACTATGGTGTGTGCATAAACAACACATAATATGAACGCATGGTAAGCATGTTTTTATGTAATATAACATTTCATCAAGCCAATCTTTACCAACAGAATGTGCACATGAATATCAATCAACCGAATTGCTATAACACAATACTGCAAGTCTTTTGATACTATGTAAGACAGGAGAAAACAATTATAATTGTCCTAATAACATGTACTTCCTCCAATCCATGGCAACAACAATATCACAAGTAATGTAAGACAGGAGAAAACAATCCATGGCAGGAGAAAACAATTATAATTGTCCTAATAACATGTACTTCCTCCAATCCATGGCAACAACAATATCACAAGTAGCAACTGTAATAGAAATAACAGGAGGACCATGTCTAAGGCATATAAAACATGTAATTATCTTAGCAAACATCCTGTTAGAACCACCTACAGCTATCTGTAGTTTAATTTACCAAAGTGAGCAAGAACATTGTACTTGATATCCTCATAATCGAGCCTAACACTACAAAAAAGCTGGGCTGGGGCGACGGATAGATCCGTCGCTTCAGCCCAGCGATCCGTCGCCCCAGCCCTGGCGACGGATAAAAAATCCGTCGTCCCACTGGAGTTGGGCCGACGGATAGATAATCCGTCGTCCAATTCGCGATGGATTGGACGACGGATTATATGTTTGACCTTTTTTTTTTTTAATCGAAATATAACGACGGATAGAATCTATCCGTCGCTAAAGGTGACGACGGATAGATTCTATCCGTCGTCCAACATTTTATTGGAATTAGTGACGGAATCTGAAATTCCGTCACTATGTAATTCCGTCACTGTGAATCCGTCACTAATTCCGTCACTATTAATCCGTCACTATTTATTTCATATTAATCCCTGTTTTTTGTAGTTCACCTATTTAATCAATATAATGTTCGATAATAAATGAATAATACGGAAAATATTTCAATAAATTTTGAATAAAAAAAGTAATATCCGGAGCTGGAGAAATTATCCACACAAGTGTAAATATGAAAAAAAATCCGAACATACAGATACATAACTAACTAACTAGCTATCAGACGGGGGTGGATGATAGCGGATCGACATGAATCGCTCCATCTCAGAATCAAGGCGCCGTTCTCCTCCCTTTGTTCTCGGCGTGTCGCTCCATCGCGTCCCTTTGTTGCTCCATCTCTTGAGTTACCCGAGCTTTGTTCCGGACCGCGATCGCACCATTTTCGAGACACAGTCCTGTGTATGGAATTCGAATTGCTTGGGATGATGATGAGGAGCACCGGACTAGCTGGATGCAAGCCGAGGCTCCGAGTCCATATATTCGTCCTTTCTTGTCCGGTTTGTTGACCTCTAGGAAGATGTTGTCAACTTGTTCAGTTGACAACACATCACCCGTCTCGTCCTCCTGCCGCCACCTGAGCATCAACCTCAGCCTGAAATCGTGAATAGCAGATATCATGATCAGTTTCTGGTTTTAAAAATTAACTTGTAATAGTGTACAAATATGAACTTTAAGCAACATAAACATACATGATAGACGAGGCCCGATCGGTCCATACCCATATACCTTGGCCTTCTTGAAGATGACATACTTGGATGTCCCCGTGCCACTGAATCAAACGGATCTAGTCAACAATTTATCATCTACAAGTAATAGAAGCAGAGACTTCATACATACACGTAATGCTAGATTGCAAAACACATATATACGACCGATTGATAATAATCGGTGATGAGATCGCCTCCCAAGGTGGTGAACGGCCCTTCTGCCGTGTCGATGGGATGCCGGTTACTTTGTTGGTGTAAACACGTCACGGACATCGATTCGGCGTGATGGGCATCCCAAAGGGCCCACTCATTGGATCAACTGTGGAGGATTTGCCACCCGATCCCGAATGGCCTTCCAGCAGACCATATCCATGCGGTTTGGATCCCACAGTCTCGTAAACACGCCAGATCTGTGGGATCAACCTGCTGGGAATGAAGTACTCCTTCTATACTCTCAATTTCATACAACATCCAAAGTCAATACATGTATAACCTCACCATGTTACATCAATTTAACAAGATACAACAACATTATAACAGATATGGTGATTAACATATCACCCAAACAAAGTGGCTAACATACCACTCACATTGTCCTAAATTTTACTAACACAATGGTGACTAACATATCACCCAAACAAAGTGACTAACATATCACCCAAACAAAGTGGCTAACATACCACTCACATATAGTGGCTAACATACCACTCACATTGTCCTAAATTTTACTAACACAATGGTGACTAACATATCACCCAACTAAAGTGGCTAACATACCACTCACATACAGTGGCTAACATACCACTCATATTAAAACGATTATAATTACAAACAAAGGAATGCCATATTTTAACTTACCCTCAGCTCATCGAAGTACTCGGCCCTCATGCGCTCCGAGATGTGGCTCCAACACTCACCACCTTGGTGGCTCTCTCACCTCAGGAAGATGTCACCTAGTTTGTTGTGCACCTCCAGGGCCATAAGTCATTGTCAATGTATAAGATACACCAAACGAATATATATTACTTTAGTACAACAATTTATACTTGTCAACTATCATTATAAGTTATGTTTTACATATTTAAGAAGAATGTATAATACTTACTTGGCAGGACCAACAGGGAAAATCACTGGCAAGCCGTCCCACGTGACGTTGGGATGGTTTGGATCGAACACGAGGTAGGGACAATCGTGGTCGGTCCTCCGACATGTCTGTCTTGTTGGTAGAGCCACTTGCTCTCTCCTGGGGCTCAGGAATCCGAGACCTGCTGCCCTGACCATCGGAGCCCTCCACAATGCGACCATCCCCGACCCACCACTACTATCCTGCGGCAATTGCGTGGTGGGGGACGATAGGTGGACGGCCTCTGTCGCGGCATCTGCAAAAACATGTAATAAATACAATAAAATGTGTTAGTACGAGTTATAATACAGAACATATTATAATAACACATATAATTACTCAAACAAAATCAACTACTAACTAGTTATAATACACATAATATACCGTTATCGCCGTCCTCTAAGTCTACATATTGGTCCTCGTGCAGATCAAACAACTCATCATCTGCTTCTATGGGATTTTCTGCTTGTTTATCGACATCCTCTTGTTGGTACGAGTTGGTAATTGAGTCGTCTTTCTCAATGTACTCCACTTTCGAGCGAGCATGAATAGGTACCGCCGTACGATCGTATGAACGGTCGGAATTCATTGTATACTTTATTTTTAACCTGACACGTTCCAATTTATTAGATCGTATTTAATTTATTAGATCGATTCCAATTTGGATAAGAAGATTGTGGAGGTTAATTGTTAATTATTATATGTTCATTATAAATTAATTATTAATTAGGTGTTCGATATGTTACAAATTTGGGCATATATTTTAACCATTTCAACCTCTTAGTACATATATTATATACTTAACATACATATCAAATTAACTAATTACTCTATACATATCGAATTACTACATATATTCATATCAAATTACATACTTAACATACAAATTTATCAAATCAAAACTACATACTTCTATACTTAACAAACATATCAAATTAACTAAACTAACTATATATACTTAACACACAAATCAAACTAACTACATACATTCATACATACCAAACTTAACATACTACATACATTCATATCATACTACATACCTAACATATATACATATCATTAACTAAACTAACTATCAAATTACATATATATATATATATATATATATATATCAAATTGAAAAAATTACATATCAAATTACATATAATTAATCAAATTAACTAAACTAACTATATATACTTAACACACAAATCAAACTAACTACATACATTCATATCATACTACATACCTAACATATATACATATCATTAACTAAACTAACTATCAAATTTATATATATATATATATATATACGTATATATATATATATATATACACATATATATATATATATATATATATATATATATATATATATATATATATATATATATATATATACAGATATATATATATATATATAGATATCAAATTTAACAAATTACATATCAAATTAATCAAATTAACTAAACTAACTACTACATACTTATCATATATACATATAATTGCTCAAATTAATCAAAATAAACAAAATCCCCAAATTTTTAAAAACTAGGGTTTTAGCCAAAATACCTTGATTAATCGGTAGAAATCTGAAATTGATCGAAGAATCAAACTCCTTGTCCCACGAGCTTCGATTAGGCACCAAGATTGGCCGGAATAACGAAGAATTCACCGGAATCGAAGAGAGGAGAAGAAGAGAAAGAGGAAGAAAATGAAGGCGATTCCAGTTCTGCGTGCTCTGTCCGATAAAACCCTTCTGGGCCGACGGACACGTATCCGTCGGCCCAGAAGGGCGATCCGTCGCCAGGCTGGGCGACGGATAGATATCCGTCGCCATTTTTTTATTTTTTTTAATTTTAATTAAAAATATTAACGACGGACAAAATTATCCGTCGTTAATAATTTCATTTTTTTTTTTAAAAGTCAAACTTGGGCGACGGATAAGAGTTATCCGTCGCTACGTAGCGACGGATAACTGTTATCCGTCGTCAAAAGGGGCGACGGATAAAATTCGTCGCCCCATAGCGTCGTTTTTCCAGGAATTTCTTGTAGTGTAATAAGATAGTGGAAAACATAACCAATTCTTGCAAGTATTAAAACAAGAAACTGGAGATGATAAAAAGTTAACCAATACTACATCATAACATAAGTTGACAAAGGAGCACAAATCCATGGTTCTATAAATATATGACTGTACATAGAATACTGTAATGAGCAAACTTAAAATGCATCATTAGAAATCAATTAGCCCATAACCACATGGTAATCGGGTGAAAACATTTGTCTTGCTAACTTTCAATTAATAAAAGCTCCAAATACTAGAAGTTCATCACCAAACCATTAGGCACTGATCTGGCCTCTAGTAACTTTGAGATGAAGATTCTTAGTTTTTATAAGATAGATATTGAAGCAGATAAGAACCGGCATCATCTCTTATTAATATAAATAAGTTTGGGAAGCATAACATGGACGGACATATAGATAGATAACAATCATTCCGTGAACGTAAATGTAAATTCTGTAAGAACTTACAACAATCACAATCATGACATAAATAACAATCAACCACATAAGATTAACATCATATATATACATATGTGCATGCAAGTCCTAGGGGAACTTGGCTGGAGATAAACTATGCGAGACAAGAGTGCAATAAAACCACATGGAACATCAACACCATATGCATCAGCCTTGGCTTGAAGAAATCTGGAAAGTAGAGAAGAGAAAGCATGGGACGCAAAAAGGCGTCGCTGTGTTTTGGAGCTTTTCTCGATTTATGGCGAAAGGGCTAATTAATTGATTTAATGGTGATTAATGGGTTAATGAAGGGTCTTGGGCTTGGCCTGTTAAAGTAATGGGCCGAGATTAGATAAACGTTGGGCTGAAAAAGAAGGGAGGCTAGCGATCCATGCTCTACGAACTACGCTCCAACGTTCGGTTCGTTCTAAAACGTCTAAAATCGAAATATGAATTTTTGGGGTGTTACACTATTTGTCTAAACTTTAGTATAATAATCGACAAGTGCGACTAAATTCCTCGTAATTTTGACCTCATCCTACCTATTTTACATATTCAATTCAATTTCAATTTCGAATCACGTTAACATAATTTCATCCCTTAACTTTTTTAATAAAGTAAATTTTTTATTACATAAAAATGTTTAACACATTTAGTTTGTCCATAAATGCTAGCAACTTATAACACAATCAACATGTTGTTTAGGAAAATCAATTGAACCTTTCTTTATAAGTCGTGGTCTTATATTTACCCTAAAACAAAATTTACATAAAAAAATACATTACGTTGGCACCACATGGTAAATTTTTTCTTAAAAAACAACAGAAAAAAAAATAAAAGAACATATTGGTGATTCTAGTTCCATTTACAGACTTTGGCATTTCGAATTAATTAGTAATCCCTTTCCTAGCTAATTATGGTTACAGTAGTATTAAGGATATGTTATTTTCAGCTGAAATTTACTCAATCGAATCGAATCGAATCGAATCGAAATCAAACGAAATAAATCAAACGAATCAAAACGAATCAAGAAATTACATTTGTCCCATTTTTAATAATAATGAATACTACATCCGTCCATTAATAAATTAAAGGAGACTTTTTACGGGCGTTGATGTAATTCTTCAAATTACACGACAAAAGAATATAATAAAATTATATTATAAAAATAAATTAAGTATATTTGACTAACATAACTTTGTTTTATACTTTTTTGTGCGTAATTTGCAAGTAATTTACGATTTAAGTTCGAGAAAAAAAATTCTCCTTAGAAAAATCGATTGTTAGTGGTTTAAATGGTACTCTCAGGTTCCTGTAGTTTCTTATCTTAACTCAACTTTTACGGTAGAAAAGAAGGGTAATTCGAATCGTAACTATACTTGTTATTTCATTGATCTACTAAAAGTCGTGTTAAAAAGAAAGAAAGAAAAAGGTTGAAAATATCTCAATTGGATAAATTTTCTTATTTTCCTCGTACAAAAGATGGGTTGTGTAAATAAATGATAAAATAATAATAATAATAATAATAATAATAATAATAATAATATGAATTTAATAAACTTAAGAGAGCTGAACTGAAGAGAGCTGAACTGAAGATGAGCTAAACTGAAATGAACTGAATGGAACTCAACTGAATGAATTTTCAGTTGAAAATAACAGAGCCTAAAGCATTAATGATATTTTATTGATTCAATGATGCGCAATAACTACAACAATTAAATAAGATTTGATTTTGCCAAATGTCACTCAACTACACCTTTATGGTAGTACCTTAATGCTAGCCAAGAATAAATCCTCCAAATAAGATCTTCATGTACGGCACTTGATCTGACCAGGTTGAAAACTAAACAAAGAGGAGCCAGCCGTAAAATTGAAACGGGCTCCACCTGTACATTTGATTTGTTTCTAGTGTCCATACTCCATATAGCCCATGTCTCGTGAATGACTTTCACAACACCTAGTTATAGACCATGGTTCGGTGGTTCCCTCAAACCTAGCTAGCCTTCCTCTCTTGTCTTGTAACCTAGCAAGACCCCATTCTAAATCACTCCTTTCAAAGATATTTTTATCGCAGATATTTAATGTTTTGTACTAGTCCCAAACAATAATATACATGTTACTTTTATATATGTTACACGAAGCTAGTTCTATTTCAAAAATAGCAAAAAATTATACCCAGTAACTCCCACTAATTCAACTATCCATTTTACTTTTTTCATTTTTTATCATTATATATCTTATCTCTCATACCTTTTACATTCTTTATCATTTCTCTCCTCAACAACAAACAATAAACAATTGACTTTCTTAAAAATAGCGCCGTAAAGTAATGAGACTAATTATTTGGGACGGAGGGAGTATATAGTTAAAAAAGTGAGTTAATTTTTTTTAGTTGATAAATAATAATTGAGTTAAAGGTGAGTTATAAAATATCGTTTTGGAATAGACTTAAAAACTTATAGGGTTGCTATATAGGGTGTGTAAGAATAAAGTGATGTGTGTAAGAATAAAGTGATGTGTTGATAATTTTTAAGGTTATTTGATTGGTTTAAATGTTGTTTGCTAGGTTTATGATTGTTAATTTGATGGAAAAAGTAAAGAGTAATTAAAAGTAGGGTATAAAAAGAATGATAATTGTTTGGTAGAGAAAAAAATTGAGTTAAATTTTTTACTGTAGAAGATACAAAATAAATACCCTAAAACATTTTAACAGATGAATAGTCCGTTTTAAATGAATGCACAGTGTTACATATTTTTACAAATTTTTTTTTTTTTTTCTGTTCCAATTTATCCTCTTGAGTCATGAGGTTCATGTTATGTGGTATCCTAATTCCAGGCGTGTAAACGTCCAAGACTAGGACTACTTGGAGGAGTGATGAGGTCATCAAATCTAGCAACAAATGATCATAGTTTTCAATTTTCGGTAATGAATCTATTTGAGGATTGTTAAACGCAGAACACTTTTTTTTTATATATTGCAAAAGGTCTTCAATTGATAAAAACATAGAATTAGTCTCATTTTCGGAAAATTTCTCAAATTATCACATTTTCAAAAATATATAAACGTATATACACTACGGTATTATAACACAACAAAAATCAATGTCGTATAATCATTAGCCATATTATGCCGATAATGAAGAAGTATATATTTTTTTAATTTGATATTTATATTGTTTATAATTATTTTATTGCGTTTGTATTTAAATTAACTAATATTTCACCAAACTTTCAAAAAAAAATAAAAAAAGGACCAAAAACACGTCTGGAATAGCCGTCCGACAGCCCTCAAGGCTGCCAGGCGGGCTGGTCTGGCAGCCTTCAAGGCTGCCTTGAGGTCTACCAGATTAAATTATATTCGTTTCGTGAGTTTTTTTCGGTTTTTTTTTAAGTAATTAAAAATATTGTTTTACTGTGTATGATTTGATTATTTTTTTTTTTATTTATAACATTGCTCTTAAATTTTAATTATGTTTGATTATAATCACCTTCGTGTTCTTCAATTATGTTTGTTTGAAGATTCGAAGACAAAGATGTATATTAGAGAGTTGAAATGCATAAATAAAAGTGTTTTTGGATAAAATCACCTTCGTGTTCTTCGTGTTTTTTTTTAAAAGTTTTTTCGATTTATTCATTCGGATGATAAAATTAATTCGAATAAACTTGTTTGATGTTTTTTAGATAAAATAGTAACTTTTTCAAATTATTGACCATTTTGTAAATTATAATAATAGTGGTATTATATGAAATATGTCAAAATTTATTCTGCGTTTAGTAAAAAGTGTTCTGCGTTTAACATTCTCCCACATTTATTTTTAAATGTTTACTTTTTATCATTTAGTTTTTTTAAAGTTGAACGTTTTTTATTTTTGGAAATTCACTATCTCTACTTATAATTTTTTAAACACTCTCTTTCATACTTTATCTATTCTCACTTACTTTTTCTATTCTTCATCTTATTTTTTACCACTTACTTAATATTTTATTACATTTTCTTAAAATTTACACAAAACCAAAAGGTAAGCCTCGTAAAAGAAGGAAGGGGGTACTTAACTTGCACTAGGCAATAAAATACAAGGGGGTCTGTGGTAGCTTGAAAGATCTTGTTGCCACTGCAAATCGGGTCAAGTCCGTTTACATAAGATGCTGGTATTCACACCTCCCCATCGAAATAACTAGTCAAACAAGTGATTTTGATCAATAATGCACTAGAGAGAGTCTCTATCTCATACCCAAATTAAACCATCTCGCAAGCAATCAGCATGATAATTGATGGTGTAACTGCAAAAGAAACCGGTGAATTCATGTCAGATTGATCACACATACAATTATACAAAGTAGGAACAGAACAGTCTAAAATTATTAGTGCCTGGTTTACATGATCACCAGAAGAGTCAACAAATGCATCTAAAACCTAGTTTATAGCTGGTTTAGTAACACATGATCAATCAGAGTTTAAGACTATTAGTAATATAGGAGTATCAGAATTGCTTATAACAAAATGCGAATCAGTAATAGTTGGTTAACAATTACCTATTATATCCGTGGGTGAAAAATTGTGGGCATCAAGGTGTCATCTATGTCAAACACCCAGGCATCCTTTCATTGCCAGAAAGTGTCACCCCCTTAGTGTAAGCCAGAGCACTACTGGCAACGGTCTCTGACTCCGCCTGTACACGTCTCTGGAGATGTAATCCTTGACAAAATCCACGCACCTGGACGGAATCTGGGTCCAGCTTCTGGCATCATCAACCCATTGATTTGGAAAGCCAGAGCCCCTGACTGTCTCTCTACTCCCGCTGCTTAACTGACTTTTAAATCATCTAATTGCATGCATAAGATGATGTCTGTTAAATACCTACCAAATAACAAGTGACAAAACAACAATGAACAAATAGACAAGACAACCATAACAATCTTAATATATTCCTTCTGTTTCATAAAATGCCTTGGTGAAAATTAAGCATAAATTTTCACTTTTTTTGGGTTGGAAGCAGAGGCTTGTTTATCTAAGTGAGGCAGAGAATACAATAGTTATAATACTTGTAGGGCCAAAACAGACATCAGAGGGTCCTAATATCACTCCTTGGTATGCAAAGTAATACAGGCTCATCACTCTTTTGCATTTACAATATCTTCATGCCAGAATATTTGATTCCAGACCTTACCAGGAAAAAAGAACAATATTGCCCCGGAATTTACACAACTATGAAGGTTTCCAGTTTGCAAACATACACTAATCAAGAACAGTGGGCAAATTGAAAGTACATAGATGCCTAAAAATAGATTGGAAGAATACAATCTGATGTTCGAATTGAAACCAGTAGAACCTCAGATGTGAAGAATTATGATGCTTCTTGATCTTTACTTGTATCTTTGCAAGTTAATCCTACAGACACATAATTGTCCCAAGGCCAGGAAGAGTAATCATCATTTTAGCCATGATCACCTGAGCAACAAAACCCAATTACTGGTTGGCGAAATTGATTAGTTTCAACTAGGGGACACAATACAGGGGGTTTGGTAGCTTGAATGATTTTCTCCCCACTGAATATCCAACCAAGTCACTCCATTGATCTCCAGAATTCCCATGAATGATGTAACCTTCATCTTCTAATTCCTTTCTCTTCTTGGATTTAAAGACAGCAGCCGGTTTACCTTGATCAGAATCTCCTCTATGTTGTTTAAAAACAATAAATCGCCATTAGCTACTCAAATCGGCAAGGCTATTGATATATAAAGATAAAGTTTACTTGCTGGATGAAGTTGAATGAATTAGTGAGGGCTGGTATTCTCTGGCCAGCAAACCTTTTTCATAATTTTAACACTTAAAATCACATGTTGCATGCATGCATATATTTATTTTCTTTTGTTTTTAACACAACATAAATCAGAAAAAACAGACTTGCTTTCCAGTTACCTTAAAAGCAGACTTTTCCAGTCGTAATACCCAACAGACCGAAGGTTATCCCCAGTAACATTCCTTTGGAACTCACTCCGGCCAGTCAATACAAATATTGTAAACCCAAGATCCTGGAGCTCCTTATACAATCTTAAACTTGCAGGTAAGGCAGGAGCGTCGGACAAAGCCACCCAGTTATCAAATGACACTTCATCAAAGATCTCTGACCTGCGTTGAAATTATACTTTCAAAATAATCTCCATAATATAAAAACCATTATGAAACCGATCTACAGTAGGATCACTACTTTCCAGGGTAGGTTATTTTTCTGGCCCAACTCTAGAGGTAGAACGCCATTTGCTCCCATATTAGTGGACCTCTTAGTGCACCAAATCATAGCTATGTCTATTATTTGATTTGCATTTTTTGGTTTATCAACCTCTCTCCTATGTGTCAGTTATATATGAGCAATCAAAATGTTTAGCCAGACAATGACTGCCAATGTAACTTTCTCTACCCTGTAGTAGTCTTAACTCTTTATCATCAACACAATGGAAACCATGTTGGTTGGTCAGTTTATTTGGCAGTGTTTACTGTGGTGATTTCTTGATCATCAACGCAACTGGAAACCATGTTGGTTGGGAGTTTATTTGGCAGTGTTTACTGTGGTGATATGGACATATGGTCACATTCACTGCAGGTGAGGAAGCAGAGCGAAAGGAATCTATCAAAATTCACAACTACAATAAGTAACATAAAGGTATACACATACAAATTCGAGAAGAGTAATATGAAAAGTATGTAGAGCCATAGGGGTGAGTTTTGTAAGTGTTTGGATACTTGAAATGGCTATTCTGGAACTTCTAGGCACAATAAAAGTCGCTTTCCTTTAAGCGTAATTCGCCTCCACTAACTATAGTGTACAATTGGACGAAGAACCCCAATTGTACAGTCAGAGTTAAACTCAAGAACTGAAAGAAGAGGCAATCGAAATGCTACAAGGACCATTACTGCTGCATATATAGTTCCTGTAGCATGAGGAAGAGATAGAGAGTTCTGGAGCTATTTATAGATTGCAAGAGTTATGACACAAATAAATAGAATGATCATTCACTAAAGCAACACACTATGATTTGAGAATTGTCAAATACTAGCTTATACTAGTAACTAGGAAGATGATCATCAATCAGGAAGTTTTGAATTAAAACTTCGAAAGTGATCCAATAAAAAAGGAAATGGGTAGATGATTACATTAATCTACATGAAGATGAGATATGCATATAAAAACTCAATTTATGCACTATGAAATGTCATCTTCAGGGAGCCTATCTTTGTCCACAAGTACATCCAGTATATAATAATCTTCATCAATAAGCAGGCCAAGTGAGCTGCAGCACAGGATTGAAGTGGAACAACTCAACAACTTAAACCCCATTCGATCCATTCTATAAAAAACAATAAACATAAATGCAGAAGACCAAAAGAAAGAAGAAGGATTAATCCAGAAGAATCAGTTACCCGAATCCATGGAGCTGATAGTAAGGAACGTTTGAAAGCAAGGTCTCATCAACGTCAAACACCCAAGCATCCTTACCATCACCGGACAGTTTCACCTCCTTAGCATAAGCGAGCGAGATATCTGCCACAGCCTCAGATTCGGCCCGGTATAAGTCGCCCGTGATGTAATCCTTGACGAAATCGGTGCACCTGGAAGGGATCCGGCTCCAGATTTCAACGTCGTTGGTCTCCACCGTGAACCTCCAAGCCTCGCAGTACAAATCGAGGGTTCTACTTTGCCCGATTTTGTTGTTTTCCGTTGGCATTTGAATGATAGATTGGGAAAACGAAATGGAACAACTGCCGAGGAGGAGAATGACGAGAGGGATCAGGAAGCCTCGCCTCAGCTCGATGCGAGGAGAATCCATGGATCTGTTTGTCAAGGCCAAGGAATTAAGGAAGGATGGAGATGGTGATGATGATGATTGGATGATTACATAGTTAGGATCTATTCTATTCAATTGTAATTTTCTGAACTGAACTGAATGGAACTAAATTAAACTGAATTGTAGTATAAAATATAACTAATTAGAACTGTACTAAACTGAGCCGAACTAAATAAAACTGAGCTGAACTAAACTGAATTACTTTTCACTTCAATATAACATATACTTACAGTCTAGCTATCTATATAACTGCTACCTGGTTATTTAATTCATTCCGTACTGGTGATGATATAATAAGTCTAAAACATTGCTAATTTAAGCCTAAAGTCTCAAGATTCGGTTACAGTCGAATAAATTCCAAATCCATGTCTATTCCAATTTCCAATCCAAGTATCTACGAGTAATAATCTGTTATTTTCAATTGAAATTTACTGAATTTAACTGAACTGAACTGAATTGTAGTATAAAATATAACTAAGCAGAACTGAACTGAACTGAATGAGTTTTCAGTTAAAGAGAACATAGCCTAATTCCTTTCTACAACTAAAAATAGATTAAGACTCACTTCTCTTCGTCGGACAAAAATGAACTGATCTAAACTGAGAAACTGAACTTATTTGTAGTATAAAAAATAACTAATCAGAGCACAACATAACTTAAAGTATCTGATCTGAACTGAAAGTAATGAATTTTCACATAACAAAGCCTAATTGATTTGTTAATCACCAAAACAAAATCAATTAGTTTATCAACTATTCAATAAGTTACTAATTAGTTTATCACCCAATCTACTAACGTATTGCTATCTTTGGCAAAACAAAGCCTATGTATTATGAGATACATTCTCGATAAACTCTCTCTCTAATTATGGGGTGGAAGCATGGGACCTTCAGAACAAGTATAGTACGTAACAAATGCATGTCGTATTCTAAAAATAATGGCCGCCCATCAATAATTGCGACATTGCGTGAACTTGCTTGGTACTGGTGTGCTTGATAACACCTATTTCGACTTGGACATTTATCAGCCATTTATTGGGCTTTTAGTTTTTCAAAACTTCATGGGCCTTAAGATCTTTGGCCTGCCGTAACGTTCTCCTGGCCCTTCTTTTTTCATGTTCTTTAAATTTTGGTCAACAATTATGCATGCTAACCTTTAAGTGCAGGTCTTTAATGGATAAGTGTATGGAGGTGGAGAGATTCAGTGACCAAAATAGTATGGTGGAGTTGATGGTTCAAATTCTCTTAAGACAATACAAATGTCCTCCCTTGATGCATACCAAGTAACCACAATAACCTTCCGGTATGAATGAACTCTAGTCAAGACGGCAAGGGACACTCCAAACAAGGAATCCAACCCAACTTATATGATTTTGACAATTGCAAAAGAGTAGAGAGGAGAAGTATAGTATGATAGAGTGAGTTGTGTGTTGCTCATCATCTTCCAAAAGTGAATTTCAACTTATATTGTTGCAAGACCTGGCAAGCAGTCCTCGCCAATGCTAGTCTTCACCGCACTGAGACCATTTAACATGTTTCCCCCTTTTGTTGCAAATTCAGAACTCGTTCTCTAGGATTTTAGACAATGTAACCTACATACACGTGGTTAATATTTTTCACTCATTTATGTCTCAATTAAACACACTACGTATTCTTTCACCTTACGTCGAAGTTTAACAATTAACTTACTGTAGTGACATCCATTCCACGAATGAAGATTTTATGGTGATTTTACTTTGTAGATTGTAATTACTAGGTATTACCTTCCATTAGGCTGTCGTAAAATGAAAAGGAAACTATCTTCGAGATTAATTTGCAATTGGGTGTATTAATTGATGATATTTGAGCAAATGTGAATTAGAAGACCAGGCAGAACTGGGTCCATACGCGTACCCTGCCACATCAGCATAGGATCCCAGATCTTCTTCTTGTTCTTCTTCTATTTAAAAAGGAAGCCCTGTTACCCCATTTGACTCCTCCAATCCAATCAAATCACTCTTATCAATCAACTTTACTTGAAACAATTCACAAACCATTCTTTCCTTTCCTTGCACACTCTCTCAGTTTCTCTCTCTATCTACTTCTTATCACCTCGATCCACCAAAATAAAAAATGGCTAGCAGCATGTTACCTACAAATCCAGTGGTTCCACGTGCCGGAAACAACACCGCAGATGACCGGAAACCCAAGAAGAACATGACCTGGTGGTCCCCACTCTTTGGGTTCTCCTCCGAACCCGATTACATCAACTCGGATGCCAAACCAGAGACTACTAAGCCGGCAAAGGCCCGGTTCGAGCCGGTCTTGTTCACGGAAGAGAAGGCAAAGCAGCTTAGGAGGTTGGCACCTGATGCGACGTCGTGCCATGAAATGTATCACTCTGCTATTGCTACTCGCCTCGCCACTGATTTCTCCGATCGGGCTTTCGATGCTTGACTAATTAATTATATTTCCATCTCATGTATTTTTTTTTTTTTTTTTTAAATTAAGTCTGGATCAAACTCTGTAGAATATAGCCCCTAGTGGTATGGTATGGTATGGGATCCAAGGGATGAGCATGTAATTTTTTAATCTATGCTTATTATCTATATAAATGTAATAATAATGTAATGTGGATTACTTTAATTTCCCTGATTTTGACTCAACCTTTGTTTATTTTCCAAATGTCTATGCTTTCAATGAATGATAACACAAGTACAATTAATTTAAGTTGTGTGCTTACGCAATGGACAGTGATATGTAGCTGGATTAGGGTATGTTATTTTCAACTGAAATTCTTTTGAATGGGCGAATTGAAATTGAAACTAATCTGAATCGAAGAAATTATTGTGTAATAATAATATGATTATATGATGGTATATATAATCATAATTAAAAAATATATTATTTTTAAATCTTGCTTTCACATTCTTCCTACTCTTTTTACCGTTTTACATTTTATTTATTATTGTATAACAAACTTTAAAACCAATGGCGTGGAAGGTCTTTATACGATCGCCGAATGGAAGACACATATCAAATATACGTGATTGTTGCTACCTTCACTCTGCATAATTTTATGCGTGTGTAAGCTTGAAATACTGGTTTGCAACGTGATATCAATGTCGAGTGGAGTGGATAATGATTTATTGAACTCGAGGAAAGAAAGCGATGAGCGAGTGCTGAGGAGATGACATTGAGAATTTGGCTTCTATTAAAGGCGATATAGAGCAGGAAGATAATATAGAAATAAATCTTTTTCAATATTTGTGATATATATATTATTATTTTATAAAGTTTGGTCCGATTTTTGGTTTGGTTTAACTTGTTTTGGAGTTTTTCAACACGTGTAGATTTTTGTTAGTTCAAATTATATCTCTTTATTTCGTTGATCTCTTAAAAGTCGTATTGAAAAGAAAGAAAGAAAAAAAGTTGAAAATAACTCAATTGGATAAATTTTCTTATTTTCCTCGTACAAAAGATCGGGTGTGTAAATAAATGATAAAATAATAATAATAATAATAATATTATTATTATTATTATTATTATTATTATTAACAACAATAATAATAATAATAATATGAATTTAATGAACTGAACTGAATGGAACTGAACTGAACTGAATGAGTTTTCAGTTGAAAATAACATAGCCTTAGTCTTTCTTTAGATGTACGAAAATTTTCTTATCAGATCCATTTTTATAAGTTGGATGTACTACGCATACAATAGGCTTTAATTGTAGTAGTGTATTTCGGAATAATTGACGTAAAAGTTATAAAGAGGCATTGAGTTGATTCATAAAATGTCGTATAGTATTGGTGTACGTAGGCTCTGTTATCTTCAACTTAAAACTCATTCAGTTACATTCAGTTCAGTTCTGCTAAGTTATATTTTATACTACAATTCAGTTTAGTTCAGTTCAGTAAATTTCAGTTGAAAATAACATACCCGTATTATGTGAAACACTATACCTTATCTATATTGGATAAATGTGAGAAGTTTCCCACCGAATGTATTTGGCTATTTGCATATACAAGATGCTACAAGTTAAAATGGAAAATTCGAAAGTAGAATATTTTGGGTAATATGTCCAGATGCCGACCATCTAGATGTTCGGAGATTCCACGTGCAGGAATATGCTATTCAGCCAAAGATATTTGGGCAATTAGTATGAAATAAGACTTGTTAAAAGAGACAAACTTATTTGTATACAATACCTTTGAAAGGAACTCAAACGCAATGGCCAAAATTGTACACGGTACATAATCACATGTGTTCAAACTTCTTTAGACTCGGAGGATTTTGTTTTGTATAGAATTGGCTACAATTGATGGCTCGAGCAAGTCCAGAATACTTCTAAGACCATCTCCAGAGAGTTGCAGTAAGTGGAATGCTGACGTTGCGGAGATAGTGGGTTGCAATACTTTTTTTAAAATACATTACTTGAAAATAAAAATTACATTACTTAAAAAAAATTACAATACTTAAAATTAAAAATTACAATACTTGAAATTGAAAATTAAAATAATTGAAAATGAAAATTACAACAATTAAAATACTACATTTTACAAGTGTGATTTTAATATGTATTTTAAATTTTAGAGCTACCCTAGAATTCTGCATGGATGGTTGGTCTCGGGATAGCCTTAACCACCTAAGCTCGACGAGGACGTCGATGATTTAAGGGGTAGATTGTAACATCCCACATAAGTTAAAAACGGGTCGGATAAATGGTATGTATGTAGACCACCACTCATCTACTATTGTATGATACCCTTTTTGATGATTCCAAAATTAAATCCGTGCGGACAGTCCAAAGCGGACAATACCATATCAATGAGACGTGTGTCGGTCATAAGTAACCTCGTTGATCCAATGAACGTGATCTCTATCTATTAGTGGTCGGGTCGTTACAAAATATGTTTGAGAAAACATAAAAACCCTAGCTTTGATACGTTATTTATAGGTGCTAAATTCTCTTGGAGGGAAAAAAATTGGAGTGGAAGACTTAGCAATAAGCCCAGTTCCAAGGAAGCCCTGCCCTATTAACACCTTATAGAGATCAATCAACCTACTGATTTTGATCAAAAGGCAAGAACCACATGCGCATGGACATGTTCACTTTCTTTGCAATTCGCATGTTTCATACGACGAGTTTGGGAGTAGGGCTGCAAACGAGCCGAACTTTTTTCGTGCTATTCGAGCTCGGCTCGAAAAAAGCTCGATTCGTTCAAGCTTTAATTATAGCTCGAAAAAGTTTCGAGCTCGAATATTGTAGTATTCGGCTTGAAAGCTTAACGAGCTATTCGAATAGTGTTTATTACTTATCTATACTACTTCTAAAAAGATATGAGTTTTTGTCTCACAATTGGCGGTTGTGATACCAAAATTTGATTTTCCATTTTTGCCCTTAATTCAGCGGTTAGTGAAAGAAGCAGTTTCCTTCTCCATATTAATCCCTTTTCTTCGGTAATAAGAAAAGATAAAAACTGCCTTCTCATCCCTTCAAGTTAAGTCCCACTCATACCTTCCATAATTTCACCCTTTCATTTTCTATTTCCCCAAGCCACTATGACACGCGGAATTTCCATATTTACATCTTGGGCAGCAATGGCATGGAAAAGAAAATAATACTTCATGGTAAAGATAAAATATTATATATATTTAACAATCAATATGATATCTGAGTAGGTTCTTTTAATTTATATGTGATTAAATAAATACAGCTTGCATGTCACATTTACTAGTAATTATATAAATAAATAAATATATATAGTAGTAAATATACTTCAACTTCACAAACCTAACCTAGTTCCCAAATTATTTCACCCTCATTTCCTTCTTCTCTTGCATTCTCACGCCAATACACCATCGCCAGATCCACAGGCAGCCATCGATCGCCACCACCGCACATCTCTGCACCAAATCGCCACCACCACCACACCTCTGCACCAAAACGCCACCCACCACCACCACACCTCTGCTCTGCCAGTTCTTTTCTCCCCACCGACGGCTGGTTCTTTATCCCTCCCTCTTCGCTTACGCCTTTGGGAAGATACGTGCCAGTGCCGGCTGACCACCACACCTCTTCTCTCGTCGGTTATGTAGCATTTGAAGGCGGAATTGGTAGGGTTTTCTGCGGATAAATCTAATAATTTAATTGATTCTTACTCTCAAAGAAGGAATGGAAGATGTGTAGTTGTGTACTCTGTTTTTACTATCTGTATGTATAAGATGTGTAAAATAATTAGAAAAGAAGCAGTTCATCACTTCATTGATTCTATGAGCCTGGGAAATGTACTCTTTTTTACTACCTATTTTTGTTGGGATACTGTTGACTTCCGAATGAATGCATGAACTTTAATGGAATTTCGAGCTTTTTAGTCAGAGCTAAATTTGAGCTTTGTAGTCGAGCTAAATTCGAGCTTTCAAGATTTAAAGATTTGATTACATAAAAAGACAAAGCTCGCGAGCCGAGCTCAAATAACAAAATTTACACGTGAGCTCGAACTTCATATATGCAGCTCGAGCTTAGACCAAATTTCTCATAACGAGCCGATATTTACAAATAAAGCTCGTTTGCAGCCCTATTTGGGAGTCCAATTCTTGCACCCAATTCTTTTATTCGTGGCTGTCTCTCATTGACCGACTCTTTTTGTCTCTCTTTTATCTTCTCCTTTGTCTTCGCAGAGTATGCACTTTGCACATTATGTTCTTTCAAATTATTTGCAGTTAAGTCCTTCATCTTTCCCGCATACGGTCCTTTTGTTTCCTATTGCATTCCAATATTCCCCTTCAAGAGGACCGTAAAATGCTTTATGTTCATCTTCCACATTGCTTCCAATAGGTTTGCAGAAGGAACATATTTAGTTAGAAAATCTCCTAACTGGTTTTTAGTCGAAATAAATTCAACCTTTATTAATCATCATGCGTATTGAATAATCACTCTTGGACGGTTTGAATCCCACGGATTTTAAGTAAGTAGCTAACTTATAATTTCATTGAATGAAGGCTTGTTCACTACAAGAAATTACTGAAAAAACGACGAAAACAGCCGATGGATAATTTATCCGTTGCTACAGGGCGACGGATCCGTCACTCCTGTAGCGACGGATCGGCCTCTGGGCCGACGGATACGTTTCCGTCGGCCCAAAGGGGTTTTAGCAGACTGATTCACAGCAGCAGAAGCCATTTCGCTCTTCTTCTTCTTCCTTTCTCCTCTGTTTTTCTTCCTTTCTCCTCCTTCTCCTCCGTCAAATCCGGCCAATTTTTGACGATTCTTCTGAATCTTGGTGTCAATTCGAAGATCGTTGGACGAGGAGCTCGCTTCTTCCATCAATTTCAAATTTCATACGCTATTTTCTTCGAAATCAACGGTATTTTGGCTAAACCCTAACTTTTTGAAATTTGAGATTTTTTTGATTTTTGACTACTTATTCTCAATTGTATGTTTATATGAAGTATGTAGTAGCTTGTTTAGTTAATTTGATCAATTATATGTAATTTGATATGTATATGTAATTTGATTAATTTGATTTGTATATGTAATTTGATAGTTAGTTTAGTTAATTTGATATGAATGTATGTAGTAATTCAATATGTATGTATGTTAATTTGATAAGTATGTATGTAGTGAAGTATGTATGTTAATTAATTTAGTTAATTTGATATGTATGTTAAGTATGTATATAGTTAGTTTAGTTAATTTGATATGTATGTATGTAGTAGTTTTGGTTGATTTGATAAATTCGTATGTACTAAATTACGAAAATGTAGTTAAGTGTTTTGAGCGACGTATAATTTGTTGATTATATTAACGTGTAATTTATAATTTATAACTCGTAGTAGTAAAACACTTAATAAATTTTGTAACATATCGAACACTTAATAATTAATTTATAAGGAACGTATAATAATTAACAATTAATCTCTACAATCTTCTTATTCGAATTGGAATCGATCTAATAAATTAAATACGATCTAATCAATTGGAACGTGCCAGGTTAAAAAGGTATACAATGAATTCCGACCGTTCATGGATGTATGATCGTACGACAGTAAATGGCAGAGTTTCTAGGAGTTTTGTAGAAGGGGTTAAAGGTTGTCCCTACCTCGTGTTCGATCCAGTCAGCCCGGACACATACTGGAGGGCGACCATGACGATTGTCCCCTACCTTGTGTTTGATCCACTGAATCCCAACGTCACGTGAGACGGCTTGCCTGTGACTTTTCCTGCTGGTCCTGCCAAGTAAGTATTATACATTCTTCTTAAATATGTAACACATAGCTTATGATAGTTGACAAGTATAAATTGTTGTACTAAAGTAATATATATTCGTTTCTTATATCTTATACATTGACAACAGTTTATGGCATCGGGAGGTGCACAACAAACTAGGTGACATCTTCCGGAGCAGGAGAGAGCCACCGGGGCAGGGTGGTGAGTGTTGGAGCCGAATCTCGGACCGCATGAGGGCCGAGTACTTGATGGTGAGGTAAGTTAAAATATGACATTCCTTTGTTTGTAATTATAATCGTTTTAATATGAATGGTATGTTAGCCACTGTGTGTGAGTGGTATGTTAGCCACTTTATTTGGGTGATATGTTAGTCACCATTGTGTTAGTAAAATTTAGGACAATGTGAGTGGTATGTTAGCCAATATATGTAAGTGGTATGTTAGCCACTTTGTTTGGGTGATATGTTAGTCACCATATCTGTTATGTTGTTGTATCTTATTAAATTGATGTAACATGGTGACGTTATATATGTATTGACTTTGGATGTTGTATGAAATTGGGAATGTAGAAGGAGTACTTCATTCCAGTGAGTTGATCCCATAGATCCGGCGTGTTTACGAGGTGGGATCTAAAGCATGAGGATATGGTGCAGACTTGGAAGGCCGTTCGGGATCGGGTGCCCCAATGCCTCCACAGGTTGATGCAATGAGTGGGCCTTTGGGATGCCATGGCCGAGGCGATGTCCAGACAATGCGTACATCAATGTACGTAACCGGACGTCTCGATCGATGGCAGGAAGGGCCATTCACCACCTTGGGAGGCGATCTACTCTCACTGATTATTACCAATCGGTATGTATATATATGTTTTTTTCAATCTAGCATTACGTGTATGTATTGTGTCTATGACAACATCTTCCTAGAGGTCAACAAAGGACGAATATATGGACTCGGGAGCTTCGATTTGAGCTTGGCTAGTCCGGGGTGCTCCTCCTCATCATCCCAGCAGTCTAGAAGTTCGGTTTACACACAGGACCAGGTCTCGGAATTGGTGCGAGTCCGGTCAAGAGCAGTTTCTAACTCAAGAGATTGAGCGCACGCCGAAGAACAAAGGAGGAGAAACGGCGCCTTGATTCTGAGATGGAGCGATTCATGTCCGGTTGGCGGCACCCACCCCCGTCTGGTAGCTAGTTATGTATACGTACATTCGGATTTATTATATTTACACTTGTTCGGATAATTTCTCCTGCTCCGGATATTACTTTTTTTATTTATCATTTATTGAAACATTTTCCGTATTATTGATTCATTATCGAACATTATATTGATTAAATAGGTGAACTACGAAAAACAGGGATTAATATGAAATAAATAGTAACGGATTAATAGTGACGGAATTATGACGGATTAACAGTGACGGAATAAATAGTGACGGATTAATAGTGACGGAATTAGTGACGGATTAACAGTGACGGAATAAATAGTGACGGATTAATAGCGACGGAATTTCAGATTCCGTCACTAATTCCAATAATATATTGGGCGACGGATAGACGGATAGATACTATCCGTCGCCCAATATAACGACGGATTCTATCCGTCGTCACATCTAACGACGGATAGAATCTATCCGTCGTTATATTGGGCGACGGATAGACGGATAGTATCTATCCGTCGCCAATAATCGATTTAAAAAAAAAAGTAAATACAATATCCGTCGTCCAATCCGTCGCTAATTGGACAACGGATTATCTATCCGTCGTCAAAGACCCAGTGGGCGACGGAATTACTATCCGTTCCCCCAGCTGGGACAACGGATCCGTCGCTACAGACTAGTTTTTTTGTAGTGTTGATGCTATAAAGAGATTTGTTTAGCTTACAAAATATAATTCTCCCCAAACCACCAAAAGTTCTAGTGGTGTCTTCATAAATATTTCTTCTTGAAGGGATCCATTTAAGTAGGCATTGTGCACATCAAGTTGTGCAACATACCAGTTTTGACCTTACAAAAGTTAATTTTGCAACTAGACTGAAAATGTCATTATAATCTAGACCAAATTGTTGTGTATATTATAAGTGTTTGAATAAACACCACGAATCGATGGTGTGAGCATTCCATTGGATGTCAATATATAGTAGTACAAGATTCAGCAAAAGGAAAGGCTGAAGTTAATCTATAATCAATCCCTATAGTCAAGATATACATAATCCCTGTAAACATGCTAACAGAATATTGAGAACAAGGAAAAATAATCAATTAGAATTATCTAGACTAACATCCCCCGCAAACGAAGCGTGGGATTAACATGAACGCAAAGCTTGGATCGGAGAAACTCGAACTTATGTCGAGCCAAACTCTAAGTGAATATGTCTGCTAGCTGGAGATTAGAGGGAATAAATTGAGTGCGAAGGCGGCCTGATGTAACCAACTCACGTATGAAGTAACAATCGATGTCGATATGTTTTGCTCGCTTATGGGCCGCTGGGTTTTGACCAAGGAAAATGGCACTCTTGTTGTAACAAAAAAGTATGGGACGAGAGGGAGGCAAGACATGAAGATCTCGAAGAATATAAGTAACCCAAATGAGTTCTGCAGCCGCATTTGCGAGAGCACGATACTCAGATTCGTAGCTGGAGCGTGCTACTGTTGGCTGCTTTTTCGCACTCCATGACACTAAGTTGCCTCTAAGAAAGATGGAGTAACCATAAGTGGAATGCCGAGTATCGGGACAATGAGCCCAATCAGCATCGGAGTAACCAAGTATGAAGGACTGCCCGGGAGAGAAAAGGATCCCGAAATGCAGAGTGCCTTTCACATAGCAAAGGATACGCTTTTACGGCGTGAAAAATGATCAACGGTAGGTGATTGTTGAAACTTGCAAATGGTGTTGACGGCGTAAGAAAGATCCGGTCTGAGGATGGGCTGGTTGTGCGACCGTCGCTCGGATATCCCCTTCCAACGTTCCTTTCAGCCGCAGCGGCCCTTCGTCCCCGGGTGGGCGAACGTCCGCGTGGACGTGGTGGTGGAGTCCCTACGCCTGTAGCACTAGTCCGTGCTGTCCGTCTTGTTCTTGTCATCAGCCTAACTCGGTTGCGAGACTTTTTGTAAAGTTTCCCACAGATGGCGCCAAAATATTGAGGGGTGAAACCTCGAACACTAACTAACTAAACTATTACAAGCAACCTAGTTTAGGACCAGCCTCCTACTTGAAGTCCGAAGCAGTCCGTCCGTGCAAGAGTACCTGAAAGGACTAAGTGGGGGGGGGGGGGGGGGTTAGAAAGGGTTATCCGGATTGCATATGTCAATCCAGTAAGAGACTTTACTCAAGAGAGAGTTGGTAGCTCTCAATGTAATAGTTATGAGGAAGGTTATGGTATCAATAAGACTTAGGGATTATTGTTTCGGGATTGTCGCTTACCTTAAGGTCTTGGACCTTGGGTTATATTTATAGTTATCATATGCTTATGAGGCAACTCACAAGATGATGCCAAGTGTATGCTTCAGATTTGGACACCAATGCTACCTTTGGCCCATGGCCCAATAGTGAACAGTAATCCAGTATTAATTACTGGGCATGGGACCTTTCCCTCTGAGAGTATTGTTCCGCACGTTGGGTCCGTGCAAGTCCTTCAGACAGATCCGTCTGCTTGGTTGATCTATCCTTAGGTAACTCACGACGTCCGAGCCTAGAGTTCCACGGAAGTATCTCAGTGGTTCTGTTATGTACGTTTGGTCTTATTGCGATGGTGGCGTCCGAGATTCTCTCGTCCGGTCCGTTTGGCATCCTAGGACTGACAGTTTGTGGTGCTTGGAAGGACCATGCGACCTTTTGTCAGGTTCGGAAGTCATACACCTAGCTTCGTCGGACTTAGGTTCTGTTCTTTTCAACTGAAAACTCATTCGATTCGATTCAATTCGATTCCGTTCGATTCGATTCGATTCCATTCGATTCGATTGATTTCGTCTTGATTCGATTCATTAAATTATTATTATTATTATTATTATTATTATTATTATTATTATTGTTATTGTTGTTGTTGTTGTTGTTAATAATAATAATAATAATAATAATAATAATATTATTATTATTATTATTATTAATATTATTTTATCATTTATTTACACACCTGATCTTTTGTACGAGGAAAATAAGAAAATTTATCCAATTGAGTTATTTTCAACTTTTTTTCTTTCTTTCTTTTGAATACGACTTTTAGTAGATCAATGAAATAAAGAGTATAGTTACAATTTGAACTAACAAAAATCTATATGTTCAAAAACTCCAAAACAAGTTAAACCAAACCAAAAATCGGACCAAACTTTATAAAAATAATATTATATATCACAAATATTGAAAAATGGCATTTATTCCTCTATATTATCTTCCTCGGGCTCTATATTGCACAGAATAGGCGTCAATTCTCAATGTCATCTCCTTGCGCTGTTCGCTTTCTTTCCTTGTCGGGTTCAATAAATCATTATCCACTCCACTTGGACATTGATATCATGTTTAAACCGGTATTTCAAGTTTACATGCGCATAAAATTATGCAGAGTGAAGGTAGCAACAATCACGTATATTTGATATGTGTCTTCCATTTGAGGCATCGTATAAAGTACCTTCCACGGTTGGTTTTAAAGTTTGTTATACAATAATAAATAAAATGTAAAATGAGAAAAAGTAGGAAGAATGTGAGAAAGATGACAAAAATAATATATTTTTTTAATTGTGATTATATATACCATCATATAATTGTTATTATTATTACACAATAATTTCTTGATTCGATTCGATTCGATTAGTTTGATTTGATTCGATTCGATTCGATTCCATTCGATTCGATTCGATTCCATTGATTCGATTCGATTCGATTCGATTCGATAAATTTTAGTTGAAAAGAACAGAGCCTTAGTTGAGAAGGTGTGTTGACTTGTAAGTACTAGTTGACCTGGAATGGTTTCCCTTAGGTCGGACTAGTACTGGATTGGCTATCTCAGCCTTGATGCGCTCTAGGACACGCTCTATAACGCCCTTAACGGATTGGACACATGTCCGTATCAATAGCATTGAAGCATTAAACATCATAGCAAGACCGGTTTCAGTGATGTGGCGATGTTTCCGTTCAACACGTCCGTTTTGCGTAGGTGTATAAGGTCAGGACATAAGATGTTGAATGCACTTTCGCGAAAAATTGCCTGAAGTCGATTATTAGTAAGGTTCTGTTCTTTTCAACTGAAAACTCATTCGATTCGATTCGATTCGATTCGATTGATTCGATTCGATTCGATTCGATTCGATTCCATTCGATTCGATTGATTCATAAATTGATTCGATTATTATTATTATTATTATTGTTATTGTTGTTGTTGTTGTTGTTGTTGTTGTTGTTGTTGTTAATAATAATAATAATAATAATAATAATAATAATAATAATAATATTATTATTAATAATATTATTTTATCATTTATTTACACACCTGATCTTTTGTACAAGGAAAATAAGAAAATTTATCCAATTGAGTTATTTTCAACTTTTTTTCTTTCTTTCTTTTTAATACGACTTTTAGTAGATCAATGAAATAAAGAGTATAGTTACAATTTGAACTAAAAAAAAATCTATATGTTCAAAAACTCCAAAACAATTTAAACCAAACCAAAAATCGGACCAAACTTTATAAAAATAATATTATATATCACAAATATTGAAAAATGGCATTTATTTCTCTATATTATCTTCCTAGAACTTTATATTATCTTCCTGCTCTATATTGCACGGAATAGGCGTCAAATTCTCAATGTCATCTCTTTCACTCTGCTCATCGCTTTCTTTCCTTGTCGGTTCAATAAATCATTATCCACTCCACTTGGACATTGATATCGTGTTAAACCCAGGTATTTCAAGTTTACACGCGCATAAAATTATGCGAGTGAAGGTAGCAACAATCACGTATATTTGATATGTCTTCCATTTGAGGCGTGTATAAAATCTTCCACGCATTGGTTTTAAAGTTTGTTATACAATAATAAATAAAATGTAAAATAGCGAAAAAAAAGTAGGAAGAATGTGAGAAAGATCAAAAATAATATATTTTTTAATTGTGATTATATATACCATCATATAATTATTATTATTATTACACAATAATTTCTTGATTCGATTAGTTTGATTCGATTCATCATTCGATTCGATTCCATTCAGATTCGATTGAAAAGAACAGAGTCTAAATTTGGTTCCACCATCACTTTGGAAAACTTTAATTCTGTGAGTAAACGGATTTCCATGTTACGAAACTGAATAAACATATCCGTGAATTCTTATTTTGCGTGCAGAGGATACAACCAAGAAAAACGCGAAAAATCATCGATAAACACGGCATAGTATCGAAAACCAGAATTGGAGCAAATAGGGGCTGGACCCCAAAGATCACAATGTATATGATCCAAAACTTGGATAGCACGTTTATTATTGTCCATGAAATGTAAATGAGGGCTCTTAGCCATTTGACAAGAAGAGCAAATTCCCAGCTTGGGAAGTAATGAAGTGACAGATAATGAACCAGACTTATTCAAAAGTGCAATAGTGTCATACGAGACATATCCTAAACGGGCATGCCATAACTCAAATGAAGCATGAAGATTCTTATGCTTCAAAGCTGCAACTAAGCCGTGCTACCCTGCTCCAAAATGTAAAGTCCATTCTCATGCTTGCCTCGAGCTAAAAGTGCCCCTGTCTTGCGGTTCTGAACAGCAAATGAACAATCATGAAGATGGATTAGCAGTCATGTTCATTACCAGAATAAGTCCAAAGAAGATGGATTAGCAGTCATGTGCGCCGAGGCACCAGTGTCCATGAACCAATCAGAAGTTGATGGAGAAGCAACGGAGACACTTGTTGCAAATGCTTCCGCAAGGTTAGCAGCCTGTTCAGAGCAGAAAGATTGAACAAAACGCTGCGGACAAGAGTTAGCATAGTGTCCCTCTTGGTAACAAAGCTGGCAGCGAGGGCGACGTTTATTGTGGTTCCGGTTATTATGAGTGTTGCGATTATTAGATGGCCCCTGAGTGTGAGCCGTAGGACCGTTGTTTGAGCTAGAGTTTGGAGGAAAACGATAGCCATGAGAAGAGTCCTGGCGCGGCTGAGCTGTAAAGGCCACAGTGGTGGGAGTGGAGGCCGGCACGGGTTTGTGGAACATAGAATAGCTCTCTGCTCGAGCAAGCAAATCACGGAATCGGGGCAGAGTGTCCCTAGTAAGGTAGGACGCCTGGAAATTGGTGAAGGCAGGACCAAGGCCACGGAGAAACCAGTGGACCTTGTTGGCTTCGTCAACTGGCTTTCCGATGGCAGCTAGTTGGTCGTTTAAATTCTCTACCATAATCTGTTATAGATCTAGAGCCTTGCTGAATGAGTTGCAGGTCATCTTTAAGGCTGAATTCACGGGATTGGGATTTAGAGCTATAGCAGAATGCGGCCAAGAGATGACCAAGGAAGCCTTTGCAAGAGAAAAGTGGGAGAACATTGTTATACCACATGAGAAAGTTGCGGGAATTGAGTTTGATGCTTCCTAGCATGTGAATCATTGTCTGCCATTGAAGAGGGGCAGAGAATAAAGAAAATGGATGTAGAGACACAAGTGGGAAAAGAAAATTTAGGGTTGGTCCCAAGAGAAGGCTGATACCATATATATAAGTGTTTGAATAAACACCACAAATCGATGGTGTGAGCATTCCATTGGATGTCAATATATAGTAGTACAAGATTCAACAAAAGGAAAGGCTGAAGTTAATCTACAATCAATCCCTATAGTCAAGCTATACATAATCCCTGTAAACATGCTAACAGAATATTGAGAACAAGGAAAAAAATCAATTAGTAATCAATTAGAATTATCTAGACTAACATATATCACCTTTATCAACTAATCCTGTGTTTATCTATTTATTTTTTTTTTGCTTTATGATCCAACTTTATCTTGAAAAAATATATGCTTACCAAACATAGCTTATCAATTCAGGTATTATAATCTAGACCAAATTGATGTGTCCAATGTTTGTATTTTATGGCTTCTTCATAAGACTCAGGTTCATGAAGTATAGAATGATTTACTGAGTAATTTCTATTACTTTTTGGAATCTTATCATAACTCAAATTTCTATTACTTTTTGGAATCTTATCATAACTCAAAATATCATCTACAGAAAATCTTATTTATCTGGGCTGAATGAGTTGCATATATTTTGCTTCATCTTGATAAATATCTAATTTTGAAGGTAATCGCCCATCTCTTGTTGGAAATGTATAGCTAGGAAATCTTCTTTCTCTTGCTGTCCTTTTGGATTATCTTCTACAATTTGATCTGAACTCAACTTAGTTTCATAGAATGAGAACTGTTTTTCATTTTCAATTATTTCAGAAGAATACCTATTGTGACTCTGAACAGGTTCTCTACCATAATAATATTTCGGCACCGAGGGGTAGGGGTTTTGGAGTTTTGCTATATATAGGTGACCAGGCTGAAATACAATGTTTCGTAGAATTTTGGGCTTGTTTTCATATGCTTTCCGAGAAGCCAGAAAAACTCGAGTTGTCTTTGGAGGAGTAACTTTTGTGAGAGGCATATTTTGAGATCTGATCAAACATCACATATTTTGTTAGCATGTTCAGCTACAAATATCACATGTTTAGAAATGCAAATAATGCAATTCTAATGCATGTTTATTATACACACGATGTTTGAAGTTAATCTGTAATAAAATATATGATGTTGATATGGTCTCTCCGAGAGACGGTTCCTCATAAAAATAAAAGTTTGGATGTTTAGAAACCCTCCATTTGTCTTTTTGATTTTAGAAATACAGGGGGTAACTGATTTGGAAACACATCTTGTACAGCAAATGAGTGTTTTAAAGCCCATACAAGAACTTGCAATCGACTTTAATAGTCACTACTCACTTGGGTTATAAAGCCCATACAAGAACTTGAAGTCTAGAATGATTTGCTCAGGAAACCGATATTTTGAAAAGATAAGTCCACTTCTTTGGAACTGGATTGGACTCACATCCGCACAGATTTTCTTTGGGCTATATTCCTAGGATTCAATCAATTCTGATAGGCCATAGCAATTTTTTTGGAAAACCGTTGTTCAGGATTGAGTCCGTAAATGAATAGTTGAGAAAGTTAATGAATGTGGTTGAGAGAGTTAATTGAATTGTATTTGGGTTTTGGCACAACATGTAAACATAATGGCAAACAATATACTCCTTAATGACTTAATAGAGTTGGTAAATAAAATGATGAATATAGGGCTATTGACATCGTGAATTTTTCCAGGTGACATGGTGGTTGGTGGATAAAGGTGTTATATTAAATGAGAAATGACGATAGAAGTATAATACTGGAGTACATTGTTTCAGAAACATGGATTTCAAGTTCGGAACGGAATTTTTAGGATTTTAAGACACTACATTAATTTGACAAGTAGACGACACGCTTCAAACTTAATACTCCCAAGTTATAGCATTTGAAATACACCGTCCACTTTATAATTGAATAAATAAATGAATAAGCAAGCAAAATGCTTTTGTTTTGTGTGTGTCTATACAATGTTAGCCTGAGTTTCAATGCTCATAAGTCATGAAAACATCAAACATACATGTCATATTAAGTGTCTACAAAATTCACTCGCACCAAAGAATCAAAGAAAAGAAAAGAAAAGCAAACAAAATGTGATGTTTACAAGGGGTAAATTAATTACTTTTCACTTGAGCAATCAAAATCCTAATTGCATTACTCTCTCATCATCATCAACGTTTGTATGTAATGTAAGATATGATCAGAGCCATTAATTCTAAGGAAAAAGCTCAAACCAAGGTTCCTAAAGTCCATGGCCTTCACTGCAGAACAAAAAAATCCCAATCCCTCCTTTCAAGGGAATGCTTCTTGTTCATCAAGGCTAAACTCTTTCCTTAACTTCTGCGAAAAAAGCCGACAAGCATCCATGCTGAGGTCAATCGCAGCCGATAGTGCAACAAACAGTGCAGCATCGGCCATACACGAAACATGTTCCACCCCAACTTGAACAATCGGCTTGCTCACTTTTCCTTCGCCTTCCACACTTGATCCCATCACAAAACCTCGCGTTGGCAACAAGTAACTCAATGCTGAATCTTTTTTCGAGTTATCTATGCAAAATTTACCGCCTTTTTTGACACTCATCGTTCCCTCCGCGATTGGAATACCACTTGTAAGGCCAGTGTCAGTTATAAGCTCAAACTTATAACCTAAGCCATCTACTGTCCCCCTCTCACGCCACGCCTCAAGACGTCCCCACGGCTTCCAGCTACTAATGGAGACTCCATTAGGCCGCAGGATTAGCCATGCACCTGGATTTGAACGTGAAACACGATCAGAGCCAGGGGAAGGCACAAAAGGGGTGACCATAGATGCGGCTGCAACAGCCGAGCCAGACAGGTCGTGGACAATGACCATCCAGCCTTTACGTTCTCTTCCGATTTTGTCCCTGTCGCCGGATAAGGTTCTCATCCATCCCCTATTGTTGATGTTGAAATCTGAAGGGAGAGATCTGTTGCATCAGAAAAGTCAATTAGACTAACCAACATGGAAATTAATAATTGTAGGGTTGGATTAAGTAATTGAAGTCAATTAGAGAATAGTTAGTTGGTCATAAATGATGACAAGATTAAGTTGGCTACAAAATCTTTGCAGCACATGCAAAGGGAATCAATGGTGGTTGCCAGGAGAGTTAATTAGCCAGAAGAGCTTATCATTTGTCTCTTTGACCAAATCGTGAGATTCCTATGGCAGATCAGAAGATCCTAAGCGTAAAGCACGCTTTTGAACCTTGATTACGCTTCCTTAAGTTGTTCTAATTAATTCAGTTTGGAATTAAATCAATGGCTGCTTTCAGAAATTGCTTATAACTAACACAGAGAGAAAAACAATGAGCTCTAGGCAGAAACCGTCGGTCAGATAAAATCTTGATAACTACACAAAATCCACGAGGTCATTCATAAATAGATGTAATTTGGTCAAATGAAACAACACTAAGTTTACATTAGCTTCAGTACAAGCAACTCACATGCTAAATGAACACAAGAACCAATATCATGCACAAGTTGCTTCCCCTGTTTTAGAATCCTATAAAGCAGGGTGGTCCCAATTTTATTTTCCACCCTGTCCTTAAATAATGAAGACATATTCATTTTCACATCATAATTACATTCCATTTTTATTACGGAATTAATAATACTCCCTCAATTCTTTATAAAACTTGCTATTTTAACTCTGACCGATCAACTGTTAAATTTTCATTATATGATTTTTTTTAAATTATTTACTATTATAGTTTAAGAGTAATTTATGGTCAAAGTCGGAGACAGTTGACCATAAAATAGTAAAATGACAAGTTTTATAAAGAATGGAGGGGGTAGTTACTCAAGTCTCTAGTAAATTACAAGAGTTTATTAGGTGCCACACTCAAAACCAGTTTTATAGCGTGTGGAAACATTTTTTTCCGATACTTTTATTCTAATAAATTAAAGTAATAATTATAATGTTGATCGTATTAAATACTGAAAATGTATTAAAGTAGCAATTTTATTTTTCCAAAGAAACTAAAAATGAATATGCAACTAATAATAACGATAGGTAGAATTAATTTATTGCAATATTTGGGAATATTGCCATAAGTTGGTAGTAAAGTGAGAAAAGTGGCAAGTAAATGAACAAAAAGTTGCATGCAATTGAGAGAGACAGACAAACAACCAAGAAAGTCCAAAACTTGCAAAGGAAACAGCGAAAGAGAAATAAGAACCCAACCACAACCGAGAAATTCATCATAGAAAGGATTGGACGATGAGCTGCTTGGGCCCCACCTTAGCACATGAAACAAATCATTGGCTTACATTTCAACCGAATGCGCATTATGATACTAAACTCACTCTAATTATAACACTAAACTCCAATTATCAAACTAATTTTAATTCACAGTAAAAACACTTACTTCCTCAACCTCAAGTAAGTTTATCACTTTGACTTTTTACGGTCAAACTTTTTCAGCTTTGACTACGAATTAATCTTAAACCGAAAACGTATAATGTTCATTTTTTTATATAATGAAACTTTAGTGGCTAAATTTTCATTATACATTTTACATTTGCGATTTAAGATTAATTCGTGGTCAAAAAGTTTGATTGCAAAAAGTCATAGTGGAAAACTTATTACGGGACGGAATTAAATTTTAATATAACTCAAATTTTTAACTCACCGTGTCCTATTAGTCCGATCATGAGCAGTAAACTTGCAGCTAAAAACCGGCTGGCGAATATTCCCCTGTATCTGAAACACAACCGGGCTACACTCCGGTTCACCCCCGAACTGAAAAAGAAAGCGCGGATCCGGTTCAGAGCGGACCGTCATGTGCATCCTAGCAACCGGTTCATCCCCACTACCCTGATTACCAAGCTTCATCCAACCGTTCTGGTAAATGCAAGGTCTGGCCTGGCAACTTTTAAGGTTGAGAGAGACCTGGATAGAGCCAATGAGCTTTCCGGAAGAGACTCCGCAAGTGTGGGCCATGCGGCCGTTGAAGACGGAGACTTTGAGGGTGAAAGTCGGCTTGGAGGTGATGCGGCGTAGAGCGTCAGGGTCGAGGTGGAAGGCGACCGAGGAGTCGGAAAGTGGGTCGGAGGAGAGGGGGAGGAGGGCAATTTGGGAAGGGAAGTTTTTGATCTTGAGCTTGGCGTAGCATGGGGTGGTGGAGGGGTGGATGTTGGAGTTTCCGGTGGGTTTTGTGGCGGAGGATGGGAGTTTCAAGGCCAGTGATTCGATTATTAGCCGGACGAACGGGCATGGATCCATTTTTTTGTTGTTTAACAGTTGAGTTGTTGTGAAGAGGAGGAGTAGGAATTGTTTATGTTCTTAGTTGTTGTTTTCGGGAATTCTATGATGAGAGTGAAATGTATGTATATGGAGGGAAAGAAAGAGGGAGAGACTAGTGTCTGTCGGCTTTGAGCTGTTTCTTGGTTTTGTCTTCGCCTTCCTTCTACTTACTACTAATACTATGCCAATGCCAGTGTACTGTACAGTTGTCTTTCCCTTTTTTTTTAATTTTATTTTTACTACTTGTTCTTTTGCCATCTCACAAACTACCTATTCATTTTTATAAATGTTATAGATTTTACAATTAAGGAGCTAACGATTGTTAAAGGAAATTGAGTAGTTTTTGTTAATGAAAGAGCAAAAATGTAAAATCGATTTGCTTTTACTTTTTTTGTGATTCATTCGTAAAATCGATCTTTGCCTAGAATTTTTCATAACTTTTTCTTAATTTAAAATTTTCATTTTGCTTTTTTTGAAATTTATTTTGACCATCATTTATTCCTAAAGCATACATAATAAACATTTTAGAAATTATATTCTGGAGATGTAATTATTACTAATTCTTCGTAACGTTATTTACTTTTTTTTCAGCGATTAATAACTTTTATTCTAATTAATCATGAATGTAAAATGTTCAATTAAATTATATTATGATACTTTAATCCTTAAATTATCATAATATAATTTAATTGAACATTTTACATTTACCGTTTAAGATTTATTCAGTAAAGTTAAAAGCAATTAATGAAAAAGTCGAAATAAATAACGTGAATACGAACGATTTTCTCTGAATTAACGACACTTTTAGAAATATTATTTTTATAATTTGTTGATGTAAGATCGTGATTTGTAGTCCAACAAAGTAGTAGTATTACTCTAACATAGGAAGTAAGAGGTATACCAATACTACAGTTTATTATCAATCTAATTCACACTTGTATAACTGTAATTAGCTAGATATCGAAATTTATTATCTTCATACTTGGGTTTGAGATTTGTGGAGAGTAAATAATTGTATTATTATACCGCAAACTGTAAGGCGGTGCTAAATTTCATATTAAAATTTTCAAATTTTCACGTGGATATGTGGATTGTAGAGTGTTAAATACTTCAAAGTTCAAACTTAAAATTTTAAGGATAAATGTATTTAAGTATGAAAATTTGTTATTAACAAAAGAAGTAGAGTCCGTCTCCTGAGAGTCCTACATAATAGACAAACATAGACAATTTATACATAAAACTATACAACATGATTTTTTTGCGGGTCGACCCGCATTTTTTCCTTACAATACACAACTCCTTTCATGTGTCCATCCAGTCATATTGGTACTTTGGATCAAATTGTCTATGTTTTATATATAATTGTCTATGTTTAGCATAAAATTATTGATAACAACCTATTTATTCCAAAAAAACACAATATTTATAAATAAACATAGAAATCAATTTAATTCATCAATCAATAAATGTCATACATATAAAACAATACAAAAAATTTAAAATCACTATATCCAAACTACAATCATCTTTGCAAACAAATAAAACGCCTTTGAATTGTTCGCCGACTCCTCCATCCACGTCTCCATCTTTATCATCAATCGTTTTCTTTATTCGACCACCATTTTTACGAAAACCTAGTATATGCAAAAAAAAAAAAAAAATCAACAATTTGGCAACTGTCATACACAATTTTACCATAACAATAGACTATTACGCTACAACAATAGACAACCAAACTGCATAACTCACTGGCTTGTTGAGGACAATGCTCACACTAGCATGGGACTCAATGGACACACTCACGAGCATATTCACACCGCCATTCAACTATTTGGTAACTGTCATACACAATTTTACCATAACAATAGAATATTAAACCACAACAATAGACAACCAAGTTGCATAACTCATTCGCTTGTCAGGCACAATCCTCACACTAGCATGGGACTCAACTCATGAGCATATTCACATAGTCATTTCAACTATTTGGCAACTGTCATACACAATTTTACCATAACAATAGACTATTACACTACAACAATAGACAATTTAAAAACAATACTACATGAAGTCTAACCATAAAGTAATGAAACCACAACATCATCTATTTACAACTAAACACACAACATTTACATGAAACATACAACATCATCAAAATAACAGCTAGCTCCTTCCCCTGCTTGATTCAAATCACATACGATATTTGTTGTGCTGCTTCTTCCCCAACTTGATTCAAATCAAATAGTTAAAAGTACAACAATTATTACTACCAGAACATCATGAAACAAACACCACAATAGTCAGCCTAATTCTAAGCAACACACAAATCAATCGATCAGTTGCAAGTTAAATTGGTATAATTGAACCAAAACAAAAGTTATTTAGATGCAAATCGAAGACGAAATCAGAGACAAATAGATCGAATGATAAACATACCTACACCAAATCGGAGAAGAGTGATGAGAATCGAAGTGTTGAGATGTAAATCGAACACCAAAACCGCAAAAACTAAATCGAATGACGGAGAAGAAGATCGATTAGGGCTGAAATCGCCATTATCCGATGAAGGATCTATTCACCCACCTTGTTCCCCTTTCAATCACTCATACCGGATCTATTCAACAACAGACTCATCGTTACCATCCACTGCCTCGGATTCGTCTCTCACCTCTCTCCTCTCTCCGGCAACATCATAGAAGAGTGCTTCGCGTTGCTACCGCCTTCGATAAAATTCTGGACCATTCTATATAGAGACACAGAGCTTGGCTCATACTCGGCAATGGAATTAGGCGGTTGGATCTTCAAACCGAGAAAAGGAAGCGGCACAATTGGCGGAATACGGTGTTAATCGGCGGCGGGGAAGGTGGAATCGCGAGCAGAAAGGTGAAAAATTAGGTTTCATAGTGATTTTGTCATAAAAAATTGGAGAGAATGGCTTAAACACTATCTAGGAAGAAGAAAATGGGGGAAAAGTGAAGAGGAAAAGTGAAAAGAGGGGTTTTATACCAAAACCGATTCAAAAAACCGCAACCCGTTAACCCGCAAAATTGAAAAACGGGTCAAAAGATCCGCGAAATTGAGCCCACTTATAAATTATAGAAGGACTCTCAAAACTCTCATAATATCTAGGACTCTTTTAAGTTTTGGCTAAAGAAGTAACAGTGGAGACTTTAGACTTAGGAGCTGTTCTCTAAGTTATATTAGAACAAATTATGGCATATTAACATAACTTATCCCTCTTAATATGGTGTTTAGTAAATGTTATTTATTACAGGATCAAATGCATTAAATCATGCAGGGCTGATATTATTGGCATATATTAATCTCCCAAAAAATGGAGAGATTGATACTTACGAGAAATGATTAAACATATCACCAAATATAATTGGTGGAAAGTTAGTAATTAATGATAAATTTATCAATTATGGATGCAAATTTGTCTAAAATAAATAGTTTTTGCATAAGATTTATAAGTGTACCAAACGTAATAATAGTTATTTTAATATCCTCAAATCCTTCATGTAATCTAATCCAACACTAATTCCATCTCTGATACAGAAGAGCTCCTTAAGGTATGAAATACTGAGAATATGAGGTATCATTAACAATAGAAACATTGCACGGCAATTAGATTTATCGGGAATATCTCTCCACCCGGTACAAGCATCAAGCATGTTGAACAATGAACTTATCTTCTAGTACAGTCATCAGTCTACACTTAAGAGAGTTGGAGTCATTATCAAAATCACTTAAGTTCAGGGGCGCCGTAGGTAATAAATACTCCCTCGTTTCTGTAGAGTGTAACAAATTTTCGTTTTTAGCGTTTCACTAAAAATGTTATATTTCCTTTTATGCAAATAACTTCTATAATACAATTCATTTTTAACCACACATTTTTGGACTCACGTGTACTTTTCCATTCAATTAATATCTCAAACTCATTTTTAACCACATACATTTGGAGGACCACACATTTTTCTTAAAAATTGTGCAAATCAAAATTGTTTCACTCTTACAGAAACGGAGGGAGTAGTATTTTTCAATAATTTTGGGCTTCGTTCCCTAACCTCGAAAATAATTCCATATATATAATTTCACTCCCGAACTTAAAATCCTAAGTCCGGCCCCAGACAATACTACATTTTATTGGGATTAAATCGAAACAAGTGTAAGTAATTTTTTTTTCTCGTTACTTTTTTTCTTACATAATTAAACAACTATTGGAAATCAATAATTATATGGATCTGATCTGTCTGAAATCTCACTGATCTCAAAATTCAAAATCGGGGCGATTCCATCAATTTGTAACCCGTCCACACTCCCCACCATGTCGCATTTTCGCCAATGTATCTGCACAAGTATCCACATCAAGATCTAGGTGGAACCACATCAATCTTGTGTTTATATATACACCCCCCTCCAAAAAAAAATTAATTAAAGAACACATCTGGCTTAGTGTAATATCTAAAAATAAGTTATGACTGATTATACATTATAATTTACTGATAGAATTCAACACACACTAACTCCTCCCGTGTGACTACTTAATAAACGTCGTCATATGACAAATTGACTAATTTAATATAATATTCACTCCATTCTTTTTAAAGGTTTACTTTTTACGATTTCGGTATTTTTTTTTAAAGTTTAACGTTTCTTTTTTGAAAATCCACTATCTCCAGTTATTAATTTTTTTATCGGGAATAATTTCATCCATGCTCGTTCTCAATTATCTCGAATAACCTTGTTAAACACTCTCTTTCCTACTTTATCAATTATCTCTCTTACTTTTCTATTCTCTTTCTTACTTTCGAACCTCTACTTACTATTTTATATTATATTTCTTAAAATTCACACAAAATCAAAAGGTAAACCTTGTAAAATAACGAAGGGAGTAGTATGTTATATAAATAAAAAATAAGGAAAACGTCGGAACCAATAATAAGAAGAGTAAGTATAGTAAAAGAGAAGATTTTTCTAATCTATAGGAAAATTCGGTTTTTACAATAAAGAACCGGTCATAAACACTACAAACCGGTTAATAGCTTTAATATAAATACCCAAATAATAACACACTCTCTCACAAAATTCACAAAACTCAACAATCTTTCTCTCTCTACAAAAATCCTAGAGAGAGAAACATTCGAACCCATTTATCTCTCTCCCTTCCCCCCCTCTCCTCCCTCGGGAACTAGCCGCCCTCTCCTCATGGAACCACCGTCGAATCCATATCCTCCGCCGGAAATTATGGTGCTCAATGTACCGATCAATTTCTCTCTCTCTCTCTCTCTCTCTCTCTCTCTCTCGTTTCGCCGGATTTATGTTGGATCTTGCCGGATTTTCACCGAATTTTTAGATCCAATTGCTAAAATGTTCAAATCAACAAATTCATCTTGTTTTTTTCGTTATATTCTCAATTGAAAATGAAATTTGACCTTTTACTGTCGTTTTTCGTTGATTTTACGATCTCATGTTTCCAGATCTGGTTTCAGATCTGAAATCCGTACAGTGAAAATCGAATTTCGCAATCTGGTGCTTTATTATGATTTTAAGAGCCGGTGTTATAGTTTTATGTATTGTTGTTATGGTTTTAGCTTGTGTTTAAGGTCTCGGTCTGTTATTGTTTTAGCGCATATGTTATAGTTTCAAGACCTATTATTGTTGTTTTAAGCAATATTAGTGTTTTTAGCCTCTGGTGAAATGTTTCTTGTCTGGATTTTTACAAATGTTTTATCATACTTTTAAAAGACATTGTTATAGTTTTAAGATGTACTATTATGGTTTTAAGTACAAATATTACCGTTTTAGTTTGTGTTGCATGTTCGTGCTTTGTTATAGTTTTAAGATGCACTGTAATGATTTTAAACATTAATGTTATTATATTTAGTTTATTGAATATTTCTGTTTGTTATTGTTTTTAGCGCATACGTTATAATTTTAAAACCTAATGTTGTAGTTTTAAGCATCAACGTTAGTGTTTTAGCTTTTGTGAAATATTTATGATTTGATTTTTTGCAAATGTTTTGTTATAGATTTAAAGCTATTATGATTTTATGTATCAATATTCTTCTTTAGCTTGTGCATGCGTATTCTACTTTGTTATAGTTTTAAGATGCACTGTTATGGTTTTAAGGATCAATGTAACTGTTTTTAACTTTTGTTGCATGTTCATTCTTTATTTTTAAGCACCCATGTAATAGTTTTGATGAGAGTTGTTATGATTTTAATCCAGTTAGTGAATGTTTTAACCGGAGTTTGATGATGGCTCTCTCAAAGGTGTCGCTGCAGTATTGAAGCAACAAGCACAAGCAACAAAAGGCAGGTGTCCGAAGTTCACCAACAAGTTTAATCGAAAAAAGCCTAATTTGATAACTCAGTTGCATTTGCATCAAAAACACCGAATGAACATATATTGTAATTTTTTCTATGAGAATAGATGTTTTCAAATATTTGGATGACTGAATGTTCAAGTGCTTATTTTAAGCTTGTTTATTGTTATTTTAATGGATTTTCTGGAACTTTTAGACTTGTTTAATGGTGGTTTAATAATATTAGATTGTCACTTAAAACTATAACAAGTCATTATAAAAATATCATGTAGGTTCTTAAAACCATGATACCATCTGTTAAAAATTTAACAAAAATGTTAAAACTATAATTGAAACATGCAATACCGATGCATTAAAACTATCATATCATCTCTTAGAACATTAACAAAATACTTTAAAACTGTAACTGAAACTTCCAATGTTAACAAATTAAAACCATAACATAATCTATTAAAAGGATAATGAAAAATGCTTGTATCGGCGGTTTTTTGAGAAACCCGGCCGGTCAGACCATTAAAACCCAAAAACTGCAAAAAACCTTGACTTTCCTATCTTTTAGGAAAATCTTACCTTTTTCAAGACTCTGGTTAATAAGAAATCATGAATTTTTGTTCAATATAACAAACATTCTCAACTAGCTTTTGAAATAAAGTTGGAATTAAAGTGAAGTGATACGTGAGAAGTTATAGTAACAAAGTGAACCATGAATTTAAGGAAGGAAAAAGGGTTTATTGCTAATCCAATTGAGATTTGGTTCTAAATTCAGTGTACGAGAAGTAGTTAAGTTGTGAGGGGTTTGTTAGATCATGATCTTATCCCAAATGGTTTCACCCTCCCATTGTAATAGTGAGACCTACACTGTGGAGCCCACTGCTACAGTGAGATGGTGAGATCACTGGGGGTAAGATTATGGTCGAATTTTCCGTTGTGAGGAGAAAACGGTGATAAGAATGATGATGATAAATTTGTAGTCTTGTTTGAATGGTTTGTTTGTTGAGAAAACAAGGGCCACCTGAGGCCCCAATACAGCTAGACTCTGGCTGGCACCACGTTAAACTATATTTTTCCATTTTCATTTCCAGCTGGGAGTTTTCTTCCCATCAAGCCTAACTATCCTCTTGTCCTCTCCATTTCTCATTATCAATCCTTACTCATAAATCTACAAATATTTAAAAATATATATATAATGTGTAGTATTTGTTAAATACATTGTATATGACGTGTTTGTTATCATTTATCCATTCTGTGACTTGCGCCGTAAAGCTACAGTATCACGTAAAAATAGAAAGGAAAAAAAAGGTGCCAGTATGTAATTGGTAACTACCATATACCGGTATAGTCACGTATCACATACAATTGGAGTCGGCACAGTTAATTATGTATTGATTCATAGACCAATAGATCAACACATATACTTTTGTGCATACTTTGTCCTGGAATGTTTGTGTTAGAAAACTCCTTGATAATCCAACCAAAAGTTTATTTAATTTTCCAGCAATCATGCTTAATTTTATAGTTTTAAATGATAATTTTCAAAATGCATGGAAGATGTATCGACTACTTTGTTGAGTTCTTAAAGAATCTTTAGACTCTCTTAAATTTTTGTGAAGTTAGGCTTTGTTATTTTCAATTGAAATTTACTGAACTGAACTGAAGAAATTATTGTGTAATAATAATAACAATTATATGATGGTATATATAATCACAATTAAAAAAAATATATTATTTTTGTCATCTTTCTCACATTCTTCCTACTCTTTTTTCTGTCACTTTACATTTTTATTTATTATTGTATAACAAACTTTAAAACCAACCGCGTGGAAAACAATATGAAAATGATAACTCGATTAAAAGTTTGGTCCGACTTTTGGTTTGGAGGAATAAATGCCATTTTTCAATATTTGTGATATATAATATTATTTTTATAAAGTTTGGTCCGATTTTTGGTTTGGTTTAACTTGTTTTGGAGTTTTTGAACATGTAGATTTTTTGTTAGTTCAAATTGTAACTATACTATTTATTTCATTGATCTAATAAAAGTCGTATTAAAAAGAACGAAAGAAAAAAAGTTGAAAATAACTCAATTGGATAAATTTTCTTATTTTCCTCGTACAAAAGATCGGGTGTGTAAATAAATGATAAAATAATAATAATAATAATAATAATATTATTATTATTATTATTATTATTATTAACAACAACAATAATATGAATTTAATGAATTGAACTGAATTGAAAGAGTTTTAAGTTGAAAATAACAGAGCCTTAATCAAATGGTCTTGCTTTATAATACTCCATTACACTTAACGAAGATATAACATGGATTTGGATGTCCGAGACAATCTTACATCAATATATATCCAAGGAACATAAATCGTGAAGTATAGCACCAATATAAGCAAGACGAACTGAAATTCTTTCTTTCTTTTTTTGAGATGGGATGCAAATTGTGCAGGAAGCATGGAAAGCAATGAGTTTGTTTTGATGAATGACTGCTTTTCGATCCTCTTTTGGCCTACCTGATATAGTCAATCGCATGAAGGAGCCTTTTTTGGGAAGTGAAGTAGAGAACCTGCAGACAATTCTTTCGTCAACAAACTTCACCATGATGTCATTATAAAATGAGATTTCCATTGCGTGCATTTATAAGTTTAGTCTGGTTTTATAAAATGCACAATTGAAACATCACATATTTAATTATAAAAACATTATGTTTTTAATCTTAAATATCATGTGATCAGTAAACATATAGTATTATACATGTATTATCTACAGTTTTAGATATATGGTGTTAATTTATAACTAAACACGTGATATTTGTAAATTATAACTAAACACGTGATGTAATTCAGTATTTTCAAGAGATAGTGATAGAATTCTACCTCATTTAAAAACTCGAACTTGTAGAGAGACGTAGAATCTAATCATTTATATCAATACTCCAATAAATAATATCCCACAAAAGTTACTCGATGCATAAGAGATATTACGTTATGAATTAAATGATATTACTTGAACATTTTACTGAAATAATTAGTTAAGCTGATAGTTAGCCGGTTAATAATAAACTAACTGATTTATGTTATGTTTATCATTTAGTAAATCACCTACTTTAATTGTAAATTAGAAACACCTCCAATTGAAATTAATTAGTTTTCAGTTTCAACTAACTAATCATGTAATTATGTTAAATGTATTAAGTAGATGTAAGTATTTATAAAATTAGAGTATAAATATAAATGATTAGATACTATATTTTTCTAAAAATTCTTAGTTTTAGATGAGATATAATTCTATCTTGGTAATAGAGTCATTGGTTCACGATCACCTAGGTTAGAATCTCAATGCATACAATTTTCGCCTCATATTAAACTTTCACTCGAATTGTCTCCCCAAAAAGGTTGAAACCGACAGCGAGTGCGGAGAATTCACTTAGTAAGTACGTGAAAGAGAGCTAGAAATCTAGAAAACTAGTGTAAGAATGGACAGATATCTGTCCCATAATTTCCGAATAGATGAGATTACAAATGGGTAGTGTTAAATCGAGAGTAACAATTTGTTACATAGAGATTAATCGTGTATATATTAGGAAAAATTAATTATACCCATTATAAATGGCTAAAAACACAAAATTAATTAGTCATATATAAGCCTAATTTCCATGTGAGTTTATATGCCAAAAGAAAGAGAAGGTATGACAATAAATGAATTTTTACGAACGAAAATTTGATCTGCACTAATATAACCCAACAACCTCGATATTAGCCAGCTAACACTGAACAACCTTAGCGAATTTCTTTTGATCTTCTTCAGACAAGACAATCTACAAAACCTCATACTGACCAAACCAAAGCATTTATACTTGATCACTGATCCATATATTACTGATCATACAACTAATGCTCATGATTAGTGGCGTAATTAATTAATCCATCTTTTAAGTGATTTCGGGCTCAAGTTTTGTCTTGCCAGCAAAACTGACACACCCAGGGTCCTTAAATTTGTAATCTTCACAAAAAAAAAAAAAAAAATGCAATAACCACATCTTAATGGTACTTTAAAGATCCAAATCTTTATAATTAATTAACAAAATCAATGCATGCAGCTAAGCATGATTGTCAGTTAGTTAACACACATACAATTTTTTAATGATGGACTTTTTTCTGCTTATTTTTTTCTTGACAACCTTTCTCTACAAAAATTTCCAGTAAGATTTGTCCTTTTCCATAGAAATAAAAATAATTGTGTTTGTGGGAAATGCTGAGCTAAGAATGGGACCATTGTGAAAAGTTAGTTGGGTCAGCAGAGCAAATCATGTAGAAGGATTGTTTTGGTTAACCCAATCACTACATTATGGTTGTTGCATTCTTAAGTTACCAACTTTATGTTCTCCAGCCTATTTCTCACAATGTGTATGGAGTGGGCTTAAACATTATATTAATTAGTGGATTTCTATGTTATTGACTTCAATAACTGTAGTCAAGATATTTACCGTCTCTTTCTTTTTTTTCGTGGTTCGCTACCTTTGATTGTCATGGCACCCTAGCTATGTAAATTTACGGGTAATCTCATAGTTTGTATACCATGTAACATAAGACACACTCAATTTCAGAAGTCCTAGATCATAAGTTTGATTTATACGAGATTCAAAGCTATGACCAAAAGAATATGGGCCATATTTTTAACCAATCAAGTGTCGTTTAAGACTTAAAAGTGTGATACCATACTAGCTACCAAGTAGTAGTACCAACCATGATTGGGTCAAGCAACATTGCTGAAATGTTCTTTAAGGTCAGATTCAAGTTTAGGAAATAGAGAAACACTTGATGAAGAATTATAGTGCTAGTTTATATGAATTTAAGATGTGTTTAGTTAGAGAAAAATTGTAATGTGTGAATTGTGCATAATGAAATTGAATAATGAATAACTTGCACTTTAAGATCTGTTTAGTTAGCAATTACTGGTAAGATATAATGGAAAGTACTATTGTGTAAAGGCTAAATTCAATCGAGCTGAATATTTATTGGCCAATTGGACTCACCTTTTCCTACACGACAACATTGCAAGGAAAGAAACTAACTATTGTTTTTTCCTAGCTTTATTTTTCTTACTTTTTACTATTCTGATTAACCTTTTCTGTAAAGTGTAAACATCATAAAATCAACATTAATTTGGAGAGAAACTGAAATGATAAGAGAATGTCAACCTCAATCATTCTAATCTCATGGCTTATCATTCTGGTATGATAAAGATTGAGTAACCCTGAAACAAAATAATAGTAGTACCTTATTGAGCATGTTATGCTAGTACTAATATCTTATAATCATCATTAGATTCATATCCCTTATTAAAGACAGGTTCAAGTAAACATGTTAGCATATTTAAAGAACCGACTCAATTTGACACTTATGAGGCTTCCTTTGGTTTGAGGGAAAAGAGGGGAAAGGAAAAAGAATAGGGGAAATTCAGATTTTTCAGTAAAATGTTATAGGGAAAAACAAGTTCCCTTAATTTAATGATAAACATATTTTATATAGATCTTTCAAAATTTTCCAGAATTTACTAATTAATACCAAATGGTGAAAAATGATATTTTCTTCTACTTTTTTTCTTTTTTCCTATGTTCCCTCCAACCAAGGGAAGCCTCAAATATATGCCAATTAATCTCTACTGCATTTACTATTTCTTTTTCTCTACTATTATGTACGAATTACGATAGTGGATTTTAGTAATTCTGGAACAAACAAAACGGTAATATGTACCGTTGCCCATTAAAATCCAATTGAAGTGGAGTGCATATCACTACAAGAATCCATCCGTAACGGGACGGAAAGGCGTGATTTTTATCAAATGCCCACAGCGACAGATCGCTACTTAGGCGACAGTTCTGTCAATCCGTTTGCGACGGATAAAGGTTATCTGTCGCTCATAGCGACGGATAAAATTATCCGTCGCTTCTGAGCGTTGACCAAAATTAAAAAAAAAAAAAACAGTAGGAAAAAAAAAAAATTAGCGACGGATAGATCTAGATCTATCCGTCGCTAAAAACCTAAAAAAAATATAATATATCTCCTCCACCACCTCCTTTTCTCCACTACTTCTCCTCTCCTCCTCCTCCCACCACCACCATCTCCTCCCACCACCACCATCCTCCACCACCACCATCCACCACCTTTCTCCTCCCACCACCACCACCTTTCTCCTCCCACCACCACCATCCTCCACCACCACCATCTCCTCCACCACCTCCTTTCCTCCACCACCATCTCACCACCACCACCACCACCACTCTCCTCCCACCACCACCACCCTGCCACCACCACCATCCTCCACCACCACCATCTCCTCCACCACCTCCTTTCCTCCACCATCCTCCTCCACCACCATCTCCACCACCACCACCTCTCTACTCCCACCACCACCCTGCCACCACCACCATCTCCTCCACCACCACCACCCTGCCACCACCACCACCACCCTTCCACCACCACCACCTCCCACCACCACCACCTCCCACCACCACCGCACCCCACCACCACCTGCCACCACCATCGCCGGAATCCGTATCTGAATATAAAAATTTGATATCTGATTTTTAAAAAAAAAAAAAGGGGCGACGGATAGATCTATCCGTCGCCCATAATCATTTTTTTTTAAAAAAAAATCAATCCGTCGTCAATCATGAATTGACGGATTTTATCCGTCGCCATGACTCAGGGCGGATTTTTATCCGTCGCCCGATCCGTCGCCGGAGGCGATGATGGCTGTAATAAGCGGATCTATCCGTCGCTTCTGCGATTTTATGAATGTATACATAGCAAACGGTGATAATGAATTTGTCTGAAGAGAAGGGGCAAAATGCCAATATCAATCTATCACTCACACATTTAGCCAAAAGCACAAAATTGATAGGGGAAATGCACCAATTCTGCCAACAATTGGCTGTCTCTAGGCCTACTAGTACAGAACTACAAATTGTGCGTCTTACTAGTAGTAACTTTAGTGTTAAGTGTCATCCATGCACTAATTCAATGCCACATACATTACTTTTTGTACCATTTTCTCAACAACAGGAACATCTCACTTGCCATGTAATTGAAATAAAGTTGATTTAATTTAGTTGATGGATTTTTTTCACAAATTGGTTGGCCCATAACAATAAGGTATCTGTCAAAAATGATTAGCATCATATTTAATTCTGGTATATGGTCAATTGTTCATATCATTTCCAGCTAGATGAAAGGAATCCGTTCATGCACATTGAAAACAATTCAATGGGTGTCTGCCTGCTGGTTTGGAAACCTGTACAATTAAAACAGAGAGGGACAATTTAATGATCCTAATCTATACATGCATTGTTCGATCTTGGAGAGCTATATAAAAGTCTAGAAGGGTGCGAATAGACCCATACAAAATAATTTGCATATACAGTATAATGATATAATAGTGCATCAAGCTAAAAGTGTTTTTCAGAGTTTGTGCTCTACGGAAGCTTTTTAGCTTGCACAATATGACAGCCCACTTCCTCATGCTGATATGACAATGTTCTCAGACTGAATATAGTCAGAACGACATACATTTAAGAAAGTTCATCAAACGGTAAAGTGCTAAGCATGATAGAGTAAATTGGTAAATTGCATAAAGTAAAGAATACATGTTTGTGGTGAATGTACACCAGTGAGATGATTATAAATGTTATACAAATAGGTTTTCGACAATTTATAAGGCAACTTTAAATTGAATATCTAATACAAATTAAAGATTATTTTGACTTAATTTATAATAAACAATTCTTTATGTGACCACTAATGGACCGGCCTTGATTTAAGGCGACTCTCGGGTGATATGCTATTCCCACTATACCAATACATGTCCTTTCCCGCACACTTTGTCCTCACTCGTGCGCGAACCGGGATACTTTCCAGTTGGTCACCCATTCTAAGATTGCTCCAGAGCACCATGGTCCGGCCAACCGTCCACTCCTTGTGGATTTTGGGTTGGCACGGCTCTGATACCATTTGTAACGACCCGGACCACTAATGGGCCGGCGCGGTTATTCATGGGCAGCTCTCCGGGTGATATGTTGTCCCAACTATACCAACACATGTCCTTTCCCGCACACTTTGTCCTCACTCGTGCGCGAACCGAGATACTTCCCAGTTGGTCACCCATCCTAAGATTGCTCCAGAGCAAGCACGTTTAATTCTGAAGTTCTTATGGATGGATTCCCGAAAAGAAAGGTGCACCTTGTTGGTATGAGTAGCGTTCTCAACCGCTTTAAGCTCTTTGGACTTGACTAGAAACTTTGGGGCATTACAATTACTCTCAAACTTGAACTAACCTTTTTTTTTTAATGGATTTCACTTGAACACATTATATGAACCGTTTATCGGACACTCATAAATTCTTGAATAACCTACTATTCAATTTCGACGGCCATAAACTAGTTACTTATTCATGTACATTCATTTATTTTGATCACTAGAGAGAATATTCAACACATTAATTAAAATTGAACTGTGTTTTTTAATCATAACATTGGGGAGACTATTTATTTTGTAACATGTTAAACTTTTAGGAAATTTTTTTAACAGACAATCCAATCATGTGCTGAATGACTGTATTGAAAAAGGGTGATAGTTATAGCATAACTTGCGTTGTGCAACCAAGATTACACAAAATTTTACTCATAAATATATTTAGAAGGCCTTGAGATTGATAAATTAGCTATCATGCTTGAGCAGACCTCTAAAGTCTAAGCTAATGATATAACATTAACATTACTCACCTAATGCTAAATGTTGTTTTGTCATAGTAATTGCATAAATCTAAGAAAAGTCTCTTGTAAGAGTTGGATGCCGTTGGGCAAAGGATGATGTTGTCATATGCATGTAATATTATCATTCTGGTCTCTTCAAATTGAGGCAGTTATCGATTGCTTCACGGAACAACTCCTGGACCTGCTTCAGTTCCCTTTCTGGCATGGCAGCAAATGTGAAGTATTTAGCTTCAGAAAACCAACACAGCTACAAAATAGCAATGCTATGTTTGGAGATAGATCTTACCTGCAGCTTCTAGTTGCTTTTGTAATTCTCGTCCCTCTTGCATCATTGTTCACTTTGATTGTGAATATTTTGATTAGTAAAGCTCCAAACATATATGTACACATCACAACCAAAAAATAGCAATACTAGCATATTAGCAACTCCAGCAGTAAAGCCATGCAATCAATAGCACAAAAGAGTCACGGTGTAGGACGGGTGAGGAATCATGTTTTTAGGTTATCTTCGTGCAACAATGTCAATGAGTACATATTAAAACCTCTCTTTTCATGTAATGCCAGAAGCACCAAGCATGACCTGCTTGTTCAACTTACACAGACTTAACTGGAATAGATGGTAAGGGAAAATGAGAGAAAGCGGATTGTGATGATCTACATCTCTCTTCTTCTCAGTAGCCAGGAAATGAAATCACCAATACAACTAAATTGTCCATAGACCTACAAGCAGTAGAAGAAAGATGACATCATACCTGCAGTTCTTGAATTCTTTTCAATTGAGCTTCTTCGCCTCCCTCAGATAATGGAAGTGCAGCAACCAATACGTCAAACTGCAAAAGGCGACTTCAGAACACTTATATTTATTGATGGAACAAGGAATCTAAAATAAGAAACAATCATCTCTGCGATGAACACATTATGAAAACCATCAATAACCTTTCCTCTAGTTTCAGAAATAGAGTCCTTCCTCCATGATGCAAACAATTATTACTAATACTACATACAATATTCATGCAAACAAGTAGTAGAGGTATAAAATTAGCAATTACTAATAATGAAATATCACGAGCCAACTACCAAGTACAAAAGTTAAGTTGATATATCAAATAGGCTAACATGTTCAGATAATCAGCTCCAAGTTCCAGTACATAGGTTAGAGTCGATATAAGATAGAAACAAGATCTAGAAATGATATAAGGCTTGGGGGGTCGTTAAACGCAACACAAAATATTTATAAATTGACCAAAATGCTCCCAACTCCAAAATAGAGAAACTGGCAGTCATGGTTATCATTTATCACAAAATAGTCACAAATGATTTAACAGGTAGATGCATGAATAATTATCAAGTCTGAGTCAATGAGATCAAACATACACATTTCAAATTTGCTTGAATAATTAATGGTTTAAAACATAGTACGAAGTTTTTGGCTCAGAAAAAAATTCAATAAGTTTGGCAATTAAAAATATTATGGATGAAAACCCACTCTGTCGTGTTCAAAATGTATGTTCCGTTTTTTCCGTTACTGTTTTTACCACGAATTAATCCTATACCATACCATACCAATAGATAACTCGGGCAAATTAAATTAAGAAAGATAATGAAATGTACTTTCAACAATGGAGTTCTTTTTTTTTTTTTTTATTAGTTACCAATCTGACTTTGGAATAATTCATGGTCAAATATGGGCATCGAAACTCTTATGGTACCTTTGTTAAGGGACAGAGGCAGCATGTTTTATCACATGTCATGACCGAAGAAAATCATAAAAATCAAAAGATAGCATCCAATTACACATCAAGTTTCAAATAAAAAGACATGTTTGGCTGCTTTCACCAACTCGGCACTGAGAACCTTTGGCTGCTCGGCAAGATTCCCAGCATCTTCTGAGCCGTTAGAAATGGCTGGAGGCTCTGGATAGTTGGCCGACAGCTGCACTGGAGGCGCATCTCTTTGAAGAGTCCCAAAGGTATTGAATGCAAGATTCGATATTGTATTTACTTGTTCTTGGAGTTGGGTTATTATATCCATCATGCACTCTCCGTACACGTATACTTCAAGGACCTATTTATTGAACACCTACAGATAAATAAGATCAGCAAGTAGGACACATATCTTGTGAAATAAAGAAAATAAGACCGACCACTTACAAAATGACTGTTAACTAACTCCATTCCACAAAACAAGTATTCAAGTATCATATTACAGTACCATTCAAGATTAGGGTAAACATCCATAGTCCAAACCCAGGCTTCTCAATCCATGGGTAGTACCTAATCCATAACCAGATCCAGCAAGAACCCATAGCACGGCCTAGAGATGGGACAGATCTCAAAACAGTTAACATGATCTGATCTCGGACCCACACCAGTCGGTATGAATTGGTTCCGGCGAGAAGCAGATTTATTTTCTTTTGCATCTTGATTTGTTTCTAGGTTCAGATTAATTTGATTCTACAGCCATAATCAGGGCCATCTTAAACATCACCGCATTCTTAATATATTAAACATGTTGAGGACCCTGGTTCAACTTATTAATTTCAAATTTGGGTCCCAAGTAACATTATAACATAAATAAATAGACTTTCATTAAAGTAAAAAATGTAAATTTCAACACAAGTTATTGAGATTATCTTCCTAATAGGAGTACAATATTAGGAACAAAGATGAATCATAAAGGTGGTGATTGCGGAGATTTTTAGAAATAGAGTCTCTACTACTTTGAATTAAAGCTCATTTTGCTTAAAGCACCAGATGGTTGCAGAATACTACAAAAAACATATTAAAATAAGAAACATGAAAAAGGAGGTGTTTGCAACTATCTACTTATCATGTGTGTTAGATACAACAAGGCAACGGACTGGTGGTGTTTCCTTACATAAAACTTGATAAAGATGAGGTATAAAGCGAGGCACAAGACAACTTAAACCAAGCAGGGCAAAGGAATTGTCACCGGAGGTTACAAACTATATATCTGGTTAGCAAATTATTATGTGGTGTTTCAATAGCAAGTCATAAGATACATTGTCGACAAAATACATGACCAAATCAAAGAAATAAATATAAGTCAATTTCCTGATCTATCTATCTAACAGCAGCTCAATACAGTAAACTCCATCTATCTATCTATCTATCTATGAATTCAAATACAGCAAGCTCATTCGGATCCTCCTCTATCTAACATCTCCATCTATCAAAAATAAAATAAACTCTACCTCGACTAAAGATTAATGAATAGACGTAATCACTGCGACAAATTAAGAAATAGATTTCAAAAGAATTTCAGAAAACAAATTAAAGAGAGCAGTGATTAGCATAATACCTAGTCGGCTAGTGCAGAGCAATTGAATCGATTCAATTGTGTTATGACCTAATGAGGAGGCGAGGCGAGTAGTTCGGATAGGTGCTCGTGCGGCGAGTTGGTGAGGCCGGACTGAGATCGTGGTGCGGACAGAGGTGGCTGAGCAACCAAGGAAGAAGCGATGGAGATGGACGCCCTGTCCTGTAAATTCGATTAGGGCTCTCTAATTTGGGGAAACAATTTTCTAAACTTAACTTATTTATACTAGTATAGTATAACTAGGATTTGGTTGGTAGATAAATAGGATTGAATCATGGAATTATTATCAAAACTCACTCTATTGTTAACAACAAACATGTATATTTTTGTATATATGAAATAATAACAATGTGTTGTGTTCTAGTTCCTACGTCCTGGAAATAGCTTCTCACTTTAACTTTTTACAGTAGTTTGACTATAAATTAATCTTAAACTGTAAATGTAAAATTTACGAATTAATCTTAAACCGCAAATGTAAAATATTATAGTTGATGCATTTGTAATGGTTGATAGATCGAGTGATATATTAGTTGATTTGATATACTATGATTGTAATATGATATTCTAAAAAAAACATCAATGTTGACAATATAGACGTTTTTTTTTATTATTTATCACTGGTATCCGTTACATGCGACTAATCCAACCGAGCATTGTCGGGCCCTTTAAACACCCACAAGGCTCGAACCCGAGACCTTGCTTAAGTGAACTCGAGTCTCTTACCACTTGAGCCAACAACCATTGTTAATACAGACGTTTTGATTAATAATATCGATCGATGAATTTCTTGTAAACATAGATCTGTGTTTAAATAAGTTACTCTCCCATTCTCAGAATAAAATGTCACATTTTGACTTTTTGCAGTCAACATTTTTCAACTTTGACTCCGATTTAATCTTAAACCGTTAATATAAAATGTTTAATTAAATTATATAATGAAACTTTACGACTTAGGAGATTTACTCATTGAATAGAAGCAATGATAAAAATATAATATATTCCTCACTATCCTGTCACTAATGGTGACAAAATAAAATCTGTCACTATTTGACAGTTTTATTGTAGTAAAAATGATAGTGTGTTGAACAATTGAAAAGTTGAATACCACTCAAACTATATAAATAATTATAATTATTTATAAAAAGTAGATTGAGTGAATAGAATAAGAGATTAAGTAAATAAAGTGTTAGATAGAATTAATAAAGTATAAGAAATGGTTTCAATTTAAAGTATGATAAGTTGAAATTGGATATTAAAAAAGGAAATTGAGATTGGGCGAAGTGATTATTATTCAAATATAATTATAAATATGTAAGTGTATACTTAACCGAGCCTAATCGAGTTTGGTCGAGTAACAGCAAACCAAGCCCCACTCAAATCGATAATAAAACAAGGACTAAGTTAGTATGGAGTTCTACTTAAACACTTTATAGAACGAGTTGAGCTCTGAATAAGGCTTGATTCACATAACAACTTTATGTACAAGTGACTGACATTGTGATTTGTGAATGATATCACAATAATTTTTGTTGAGGCCTTCTTTTAACAAATGATGACCTCAGAATTCTGCATCACACTTAATTGAGTAATTTGTTCAAATTGATCTAATGAGCTTATTAATTGTGATTATGGCAGTGAATAATAACCATTCTAGCACGCCAGAGTATGGACCATAAGCTAAAATTTATGATGAACTATATAGTATGCCAGAAACTCCAGTAATCAACTATGTAAACTGGTCCAGAGTCCAGACATATACACAAGCTTGGAGAAAAGGCAAGAGTAATTTTCAAGAAAGTAATAAGCTCAGACAAGGACCCTTCCTTATATGATGATCAGTTATCATCACACCAACAACTACAAGTGATTAACAAATTGACATTCTTGAAAAGAAAGAATGTAACCTTACTAGTATCTGTAGGTACATCAAAAATTAACACTGATTGGCACATTCTAAACAACTACTAACACTCTTAACAGTGACCTCTTTTTATTGTCCTTGCCTGTCCATGACATTAACTCTAATGAGAGATCGGCTTACGACATGTTGAAACAAGAAAATTAGATAAACGAATCGACAATCCAAAATTGAACAAGTGATAAAATAGATTGCGAGCGAGTGATTGTGCACGCGCCTACAGGCCCTGATCAATGAGGTAGTCTCCGAGCCTCTCTACAACCATGTTGCACTGTCCTGGCGTCACTGGCTCCTCATAGATCCCAAAAACCAGAGCTTGGCCTGTCTTCTTGATAGTAATACCTCCAGAACCCTGCAGATTCCGAACAATTCATCATTCGTAACACGTCGCATAAACTATTTTTCATGAAAAGCTTGACAAAACATGGCACTTACAAGAGCAGATCCTCATTAAAGTGAATATGCAAAGAATATAATACCTTCTTGCCACGAATGACAGCGCCTGGCTCTCCTTGAATGACCATGTACTTGGCTCCACCAAGATGCAGGCCAGTTGGGGCCAAATGCCCAGGTTCGTTGAAGTCGGTCAGTATGCCATTCATCTCCTCTGGCTTAAACTACAATCCCAGCGAACGTTTAAAACAGAAAACTTAACTCTATACATTACAAATCCACTGTTAAGGGCACTTGCTTGGAAGGAGATACTATGTATACCTAAAAGTTTTTCCTTTCCAAAACAAAATGAAAAACATATACCGAAAACTTGTAGATGTACTCAGCTACAAATCTGCATGGACGACAGAGATATCGAAAAGACCAAAAATGCAGTAATCTCATTCCTTTTTTCGTGTTGCAAGAAAGGGATTTATAATGAACCCTTTGATCTTATAACAACGCTATCATACAAATACGATGTACTATGTGCAATGCAGGCACCAGATCTGCATTCAAACTCTTATGTGCATTTATCACTAGGTCTAGACACTAATCTATATGCAATTTACCCACCAAAGAATGTTATGATCTGTCTGAATCTCTATACTACATACATTGCACATTTCTTACACCATCTAGCTAAGACGCAGATCATTACCTGAGGGAAGGCAGAGCTCTGAGCCCAGACGGAACCGTCTTGTCCAAGAATGGCAGCAGCAGCGAGGTGGTGGCCTGGATTTCCCTCCAGGTCGCACATGAGGTGATCGTCAACGTAAGTTTGCCACGACATTGTTTACTTGGTGAGTAAAAGAAAATATTGTGGAAGTGTTTAGTTACAAGTAATCTGATCGAGTGTTTGAGGATGGGAGTATTTGAAACGAGCAAGTGAAGGGAAAAAAGGAGTGATGATCCTGCAAATGTGAGGCATTGCACAATCTTCTCACCACCTTTCATTAATTCTTCCATTCCTGTCAACCGTTCAATACTCCGCCTTTTCCTCAACCATCTCTTCTCTTCATGTTTACTATTTCTGGCTCTGCTATTTGCAGAATCCAATTTTAGTGTAAAATCACTCAAACTGCCAAACCACACCAATTAACTTATGATAATAGTATGATTTATGGTTTCGTCATTCGTGTAATTTGAAAAATAAATTGATCTTCTTTTATGAGGATTTTATTTTTCATCACCTTGTCATAGCCAATACTGTATTTTTGCTTTTTATACGAAACTAGCTACTTACATTCCTTTTTCCTTACCGTTCTAACTTCTAACAACTCATTGGAGTGTGATTCTCATGAGTCATGAATCATCTTTCTTTGTGCTTGGCTGGTTGGCTCTGCCGAACCTACTTTTATTTTACTACTTTACAACTTTATCCCGCTAGTATGTGATTGGTGTATTTTATTTTAAACGAAATGACAAGGTGAGTATTGAATGTTAGTTGATATGTAAGTAGATTTTCAAATCAAACATCTTATTGGAGTTCACCAAACAAATATAATCAATCAAACTTATTTTGTTATAATCAAACCAAATTATTTTGATAAATAAACTTAAATCAATTAAGAAATGACTGGTCAGGTTCTAGATTCTGCCAAAACACACATTGAGAGTGTTTTACCAGAAAAACCTACACTTCTAATTTGCCTGTTACAGCTTTGTACATATATTTCAATGCATAAGCTAATGATTTTCCAGGAGTTTAACCTTCACCAGCTAAATTTCAACAAATTCAGTAAAGAGCAAGACAAAGCAAAGTTCAGGTTCATCCCAATTCTTTCAGCACACCAACCATGGCAGGAACAAGTTGAACAACTTTGTCTGACCACTTTTTTTCAAAGTAGCCAACTCATACTGATACATGCATTGTATCATTGTAGAAATTAGAAACACAAGAACACAATTCGGTGGAGCAAAATCAATACTCCTTATCACCTTCGGGAAGGAGCCAGGATTTTTTGTTGCATTCAAAATTATAATCGGATTTTGACCAAACAGGGCAGGTTAAAAATCACAGGACACTGTTGTATTCCAACTCACAGTTAATATTGCCTCTAGTTAGCTTGCCAGCAGAGAGAAAAAACTAGTTCTGTTGATTACAAATTCAACATAGAAACCAGAACTACCGAACTACAACCCTGTGCACCAAACAGTGGATAAAAAGAAATCACCCGCCGAGACGATGAGATCTGCCCCTAAAAACACCAGATGTTCTTTCTGGTTGAGGAGCATTTGTCAGAGGAGGAGCACCGATCCTGTACTTTGCTACGAGTTTACGCCTGTGAATAATAGTTAAGGAAAGAAGCAGGAACCCCACAGAAGCGAGTTAGTGACACATAATTACTGCTTTGTTAATATAATTTAGGATTAAATTTCCTGCAGAAAGCGCAAAACAGCAAATCCTCCTGGATTTGTTGTTTTCATCATTGGGTGTGTACATGGGGGGTGGATGAGCATTGCACCAATCAATGTATAAGCGAAGAAGAGCATGTGTATGTGCTATGTTGTCTAACTGAGATATGTCACAAAAAAAGCAACAAAAGGATACACCCAGGGAGGTGTTTTCAGCATGATCTTCCCACCACCAAGTGGATGCAACACAGTTAAGAAATAATACAGATGCCCAGCAATAATTCCCAAGAGATCTGGTGCGATGGGAGATCCAAAGATGACATCTAAACAGAGCATAGCCCATGGAAGATAAAATGCCTATAGGAAAACACAAGTATTAATAAAATAATAATAATAATAATAATAATAAAATAAATAAATAAATAAATACAAAAGAAAGGGGAAATGGTACTTTTTTCCATATGGGAGAACGAAAAATTAGGAACTGACCTTCAGACTCACAAGTCCATATAGGTTAATGGTGCCAGTTGGAAACTCTCTACTCCAGACATACAGAAGCATGAAAACAAGTGAAATCCCTAAGAACGCGGACTGGAAGAAGGGTATGATGGACAAAACCTATACAGCAGAAAACAAGCAGCGCAATAAACAATTTTGCAATACAAAATAATACACACACAGCGGTATAGCCTTAAATATTAGAGAAAAATGGGAGACGACAATAAGACTGCGTGTCATTCGTTTAAGCTTCACCCAGCATGAAAACAGCCAGTGTAAACAATTTTGCACTAGAAAAAGAATATCGACAACCAATAGCTTTATTACAGAACATAATGGGAGACGAAATAATACTATCCGCGACAATTGTTTAAGCTTCAGCCCTTGTCGTTGGCCCTAGAGCGATTACTTCTGAATGTTCTCTATTAAGATAGAGGCAGAAGCTGAAAATTGCAGATAAAAATACAAAATAGAGTAGAATTTTATCGGAGGAGACAGCATGCATACCAATAATGAGAGAGCTCCAAACAACATCATCCACAAGAAATCAGCTGTCCGTCTTTCAAAAGGTCCACTTTCCAGTTGAACTCCATATCTTGCTCTGCCACACAGGAAAACAAGTGATAAAGGCATCAATAACATAATTTATATAGAATCAGAGTTAGATATATGGTCAAGTGAAAATAATCAGGATTATGAATCGCATACATCATCAAGAGACGAATCCCAAAATTAATAGAGAACTTGCCAAGGAAAAAGAAGTTGGTGATCAACCGCCAAACCTGAAATCAGACCACACAACATCAGAAATTAATTTCAACAGGCAAGCACATGAATAATTCCCATTAATACATCCAGAATCACTAAATTACATGGCGGAATAAGTTAATTGAGCAAGGTTCAATACCACAACATTGTAATTGCTGAAATTTTGTAATCTGACATGTAATGTTGCATTATATCATCATCACTATATAACATTTAAAAGAACATTGGAATTTCAACAAACCCATGTCCTTGACTGAGTCACTATGATAGTGACACTATAAGCTATGTACACCACGCAGCAAGGGGATCTAGGAGTAACCAAACCATCTTACGACACAACATAGATAGGTAAATCATGGTGATGCTGCAATATAACGAAGGTGAACTGTAATAGAACTAATAGAAACATTATTATAACTTGGAGATTCTTCAAAGTTAATTGTAAGTGAGACTATGTGCAACTCTCAGTAAAGTTACAAAACACCTTTACCTCATACAATACCTTTCTGCATCTACATTTTCCTTCTTCACCAAGACTTATTCTTATGATTTTAGATCAAGGAATCTCTAAATCAACAATCAAAATTGGTTATAAAGGTAAAGATACTTGGACGGAGTGGTTTTTACTGAAATATGGTCTGCCAAGAACTTAACTCTAAGTTGCAACATAATCACAGTTTATGCCAGGCTAAGAAGATCTTCTCTTATTTCTTTGCTATGATGTTTAACATTATATTATTATGGCTTTCATGAGTCTGATTGCACTCTAATTCAGCCATCTCTAAACGGATTTACTTGCAAGACATTTAATCGAATCTCATTGCCATTTTTTATATTTTATGATCATAATGAAGACTATCATATATGGTGATACCCTTAAATTTCAAAAACTAGAGCTGATCAGCTGAATCCCTACAATAAAGTTAGAACCATCGACAAGTTGGGACCAGAAGGGATTCTCAGCGGAACCTAGGAAGCGCCGATATGAATATGCAGATTCCCATAAAACAGGGTACAGATATGGCGATATGTTTAGATACTCAACAAACAAAACAGATATATTAAGTTAGCGCGTTTGTACGGAGTGTGCAAGGGTTTAGGGAAACTGGTTTTTGTGCCTTTTTTTGGCTTTTAAGCAATTTTAACATGTGATTGCCGGAGCTTATTGAAGAGCTTTGGCTTAAAGCACAAGCGCTTGCACTTTAAGCAACTCCATGAATCATTTTAAAGTTGGAGAAACTGACATGCCTCTTTAGCTTGTGCTTCTAGCTAATTATTTTAAGCTAAACAGAAGCAAAGGTCCTGATTGCAAACACTTTTATGGCTTGAAAGACATCAAAATTCCAAAAGCAGCTTCTTTAAGCCCTCACAAAGACACCAGTAAGGTGTTAGCAATTAGGGCTTCTCCTTGGCTTCAAAACAATTACTACACAGACAGACAGGCTAAAGAGGGAGCTGATGATGCTTTTCCAACTTTGACTCTATAACCGAGTTTTGCAGACAATCTTACTTAAAGCCAAAATCAACTTTTAAGCCAGGTGAGTTATTTCTATAAGCTATTGCAACACCCACAGACAGGCCCTAGCAGTGCACAATGACTTTTGATCTCAATAGAAAAGTCAAGAATTATGAGATGGAGTTCCATGCAAGAGTATTGTCATTGTTCACTGCAAGAGCCTTATTAAAGAGTTTTGGTGTTGCATTGAATTTCTAGGGCTTTTTGCTACCCAGATTAACATTAAGTCAGTTACATGAATAAGTCCGATTACAGAACTAAAATGCAAAAATAATTATAAAAATATTGTAAGGGTATGCTGATGTAATGTTGTATTGATATCCCTGCGAGACTACGAGCATTAAATTCAGAATAAAATAATTACCTGAAAATGCCAGAATGTCAGGTAAGGAATGTGTGCAATGAGTACAGGACTCAGTAGCCCAAGTTGGCATACAACAGTTACGAGTAAACATGCAGTACCATAAGCTTTGGTAATAGGTGGCAGAGACTGGTAGTATCTGCAGAACAAAAAGAACGTCATTTTGCAATTGTAAAATGATTAACAGATTAAACTTTCCTTTCTTTGTGAAAGGCACAAAATCCATTGAAGTAAGATGAGAGGACCAAAGTAGCATAAATTCAATAATATGTCAGTGATAATGACTGCATCAGTATCACATGTGAGAATGCAAATACCGGTAAGTCAAATAAACAGGAGCAGACAATGTATAATTTAAAGCACAACAGTCGTAGTTTCACTTCGGAGTTTTTCATTTACTTGTACGCCTTGTTTCCAAATGAAACACTTCACCTCTATATACAGAAGCAATCATTTCAGTATCATCCCAAATCTCCTACCATAATTATAAGAGGAAATCCAATTCATGCTCATAAGCAGTTCATTACCGGGACAGAGGAATAATACTCTCCAAGCGCATACATTTACAAAACAATTATCTTCTCCGTTAGAGAAATGAACCACATGTGCAATGAAATGACAGCATATTTACACATTTAGTTGTTACTCATGAATCAAATGCTACACACACAGCAGCAATTTGTCAGGTGTAGAAAAGCCTTTACATTAATATCGGCTTCGTCTCAAATAAATCCTGAAAACGGAAAATGAAGTAATAATTTTGACAACCTAAATGTGACAGAGCTACATCTTATTTAGGTCAGCCTTCATCACAAACTCAAAGCAGAAGTAGCAATTCTCAAAAGAGTAAATCTAATTTCTCAAAACTCAACAAGATTAACACAGCTAGAAAATGACGAGTCACGCAATCCAGAAACACAAATAACAATTCAACTCTAACGAGTCAGAAAAAACCAATTACACAGCACAAATAGGCGATTAACAGAATAATACACAAAAATACGAATCTAAGAACGCAATTTATGAGCAAAGACAGAGACTCACTCGGCAGGAGAAGACATGGTGAATCGCAAAAGTCAATCGGATTGTAGTGATGATTAATCGGAGCTGAAATGATGAAGAAAGAAATCGCCAAGCGCGTTGTGGTGACGATAAAACAATAACTGTCGTGTAGAACAAGGTGGAAAACAAATACTCCTATACTACTAATGATCTTGTACCACCAGAACCTTCTTCGGTTTCGTCACAGGCGTGGTAGAAATGGGATATGTTAAACGCAGAACAATATTTACTAAACGTAGAACACTTTTTTATATATTGTAAAATGTCCTTCAACTGATAAAAATATAGAATTAGTCCCATTTTTCAAAAAATTTCTCAAATTATCACATTTTCAAAAATATATAAACGTATATACACTACGGTATCATAACACAACAAAAATCAATGCCGTACAATCATTAGCCATATTATGCCAATAATCAAGAAGTATAATTTTTTTAATTTGATATTTATATTGTTTATAATTATTTTATTGCATTCGTATATGTAAATTAACTAATATTTCACCAAAATTTCAAAAATAAAAATAAAAAAAGGACCAAAAATACGTTTGGTAGCCCTCAATTTCAGGAATAGTGTCCGTGACCTTGAGTCGCCACCGTCTGGCAACTTTGAGGGCTGCTAGATTAGCGTCAAGGTCGCCAAATTAAAGGTCGCCAGGTGGTCTAAATTTCGGTCGCCAGCATTTAGCGACCTTGAGGGCTTCCAGACGGTATGGCGACCCTCAAGGTCGCCATACTACCGTTGGCAGCCTTGAGGTCTATCAGAATTAATTTTGTCCGTTTCGTGAGTTTTTTTCAGTTTTTTTTTTTTAAGTAATTAAAAATATTATTTTACTGTGTATGATTTGATTAAATTTTTTTTTTATAACATTTCTCTTAAATTTTAATTATGTTTGTTTGAAGATCATAATCACCTTCGTGTTCTTCAATTATGTTTGTTTGAAGATTCGAAGATAAAGATGTATGTTAGAGAGTTGAAATGCATAAATAAAAGTGTTTTTGGATAAAATCACATTTGTGTTCTTCGTGTTTTTCTTTTTAAGTTTTTTCGATTTATTCATTCGGATGATAAAATTAATTCGAATAAACTTGTTTGATGTTTTTTAGGTAAAATAGGAATTTTTTTAAATTATTGAACCATTTTGTAAATTATAATAATAGTGGTATTATATGTAATATGTAAAAATTTATTCTGCGTTTAGTAAAAAGTGTTCTGCGTTTAATATTTCTGGATAGAAATTAGTGAAGTCTCGACGATTATTTTACCAGACACATCTAATCAAAATTAAATTACTACCAATTTATTTTACGAATTTACTTTTTAAGCTCTAAATGATGGGTGAAATGTGATTCATAATTGCCATAATGAGTGTTACAAACAAAAACAATAAAACTATCCAACACTTTAAAAGTAATAAGATACTACACTTTATTAAATTCATTAGGCGTTTTAATTAATAAAATTGTGAATTTTTTTAAGAAGATATGTCCGTTTGTATATATATCATCTATTAAGATACTTTCTGTAAATCAAATTATAGTGGGAATAGTATAAAACTCGATTAAATAGTGTGACAGTGATATATACTAAGAGTTTTAGTTTTGAGTAAGTATCCTGAGAGACGGTCTCTAGATAATTTATCTAGAGACGAACCTATGTTGTCAAGAAAATCATCGATGTTATTAATCAAAACACATATGTTCTCAAAATTGATGTCTTTTTCATATTACAACAATACTTATTTGATTATTTCGTTAATAACATAGACGTTTTAATTAATAACATGTATGATTTTATTGTTAACATAAACCGTCTCTAGATCATTTATCTACAGACCGTCTCTTATGAGACTTTGTGTTTAGTTTAACTGAAAAATCTTACTCCATTAACCTGGATCATAATTGTATCCAATTTTCCTTTTTTTGGCACCTACTATAATCTATAACCACTTCATGAATTTTCGACACATTTTCAGTAAAGACTTTTTTTATTTACTTTTTGTGTATTTTCTTGAAAGAAATAGGTTCTGTACAAAACCGGAGAATAATGAATTTACTACAGTAGCTCATTTCCGAAGTGGTTTAAATTACAAGAACTAATTCAACTTTTGGCTCATTGCAACTTGAAAGTATTTTCAATACAGCTAAGAAGCTTCCATACTTGATTTTGACAAACAGTTTGGACATGTAGATTGATTTACTTCAGCAGTAATCCCAAGTCTAAGATGTACTTCAACAACCCATGCCTTCTGCCAAATGTAATAGAAAATTATGCTACAGCAAAAAAAAACCCAAGGTCCATCACTAGTGCCATTCCCGGGGACCGGGTAGAACTCCAGGAGTGGGAGTAGACGAATCACATCTCTGAAACAGACCACAAATATGCTTCCCTCTCTGTCGCTTTTTTCTCGTTTGTCCTCTTGAAAAGCTCCTTCTCATATCCTACCCAATGGAAGACGGCTATTATTCCAAAGTTCGATAAATTTTGTAATCAAATACTACTATTACATAGTCATCTTCATAATCATACTACTAATGATCTTGTATTTAGGTGCATCACATTATGCTCATGATCAACAGACAGTTTATGAAAGTGAACCCTTGAAGACAAATGTAGAGAGTGCCAAGAATGTGAAAAATAGATGAGCTCACCAGTACTCCGGTCCACTCCATCCCAATGTCTCCCAGGTTTAATTCCATAGCGATTTGGTGCAGCTTCCATTCGTCTTATCATCCAGCTGTGTTTTGGGATTTCTTGGGGAATAATGAAACCGGATTCTTTCATCTTCTCATTATCACCCAAGTCTTGAAGAGCAGGCTCCAAATCCTTATTCTGAAAATTTGGCAAATTGACATAGATAAGCATGGGACCATGTTATGACTATAAAACTAATAGTCTGATAGCTAACGACTATAAAACTTGAAAGAAACTCAAGATCAAACAAGAAAAGTTCTCAGTTGACAATCTTTCAAAACGTCAACAGAACCTGTTATGACTTAGAACTAACATAACTTTATTGATTATTCCTTTATAACTTAGCGGTCCTTAAGAAAAAAGTCAACAAAACCAAATGGAAAGGTTATCTAGGGACAGAGAAAGTACTAACTAATCAAATCCATAATTCCAAAATAACAAATACTATAATAGTATCCGATTTAGAACGATACGATAACAAGATCTTGTAAAAAGATAAGAAACTCGTCAGAGTATATTTAAGCTGAAAAAATAGAAGAAAATAAAGCATAAACAGTTAACAACATGCCTTGACCAGATGTGCCATGGGATCGCCCCATCTAACTCTCTCCTTCAGCATTTTGTCAAGCTTTGCATCGTCCCTAAAGCAGATATGAAAAACATTATCATGTGTTGGGACACAAGAAATTCTCATGGAGAAAGACAACATTGTTTAAGCACACAGTATCAGATGCGCTAATGAGAAGGCAAGAATGAAAATAATAGGAAAAACAACAAGAAGACACTAGATAGTCAAAAGAAGCAGTGCAGAGATCACCAGGACACCTTTTTCTGCTACTGACACTTCATTTTCCTTATGGATATATACATGATACTCAACTTATGACAATACTATGCAGATACTATGTAGATTATATACAGGTAAGCTGTTGGGTTGAAAATAAGGTCGAGGCAACGGATAAAAAAAGACTTTGGAGCAAAAGGCTAATCCAAGCTTTCCAATCATATACTATCATTGGCAAAGAAAGAAAAAAATTAATTCATAAAGTAATTAATCAAAAGGAGGTATGGTTTATGAAGTACCGAGCACTTTCTCCATTGCTCTCTGGAGATCAACTCTAGAGTTTACAGTTTGGATAACACAAACAAGAAATGATGATTGAGGGGGCCGAACTAGAACAACTAAGACATAAACAGAACTAAATGGCTCAACACAGAACAAATTATACGATATTGCCTATTCCAGAAACTGAGAGTAGACTCAACACAGAACAAATTATACGATATTGCCTATTCCAGAAACTGAGAGTAGACTCAACACAGAACAAATTATACGATATTGCCTATTCCAGAAACAGAGAGTAGAGAACTAAACAAGAAATAAATTGAAGTTAACAACACAATAACAAACCAAGTTTAAACATGCTATACAATACAAATAGACCTCCTTGTTCACCAACAATTCCCTTGGTAAATGTTTCTCAAACAAGATGTTTGTGCAAGTGGAATGACAAAATTCTTGGAAGATGGCAACATAAAAGGCAGATGTTGATAACTGATTCACTCCAAATAGAAAAGGCAGCACTATAATAAGCAATTATATAATATGCTTAGCTATTAACCACAAATTACTTTTGATTCGTTAATGTTACCTGCTTCTTGCAAAGGGCATTTCCTTCTCCTCTTCTAGTTCCTGAAATCTAGCTTCAGCTTCCCGCTTCTGAGCCAGCCCTTTGCCCCATTCCAATTTTATTTCCTGGAAGCAGAACAATGACCATCATCCTTGGTTTGAGCATAATATGCTTCATAGTTTATATAATAATAATATACATTCTGAACCGATTTCTTAGATGAGGCAAGAAAGAAAACAGGGACAAACTTGATCTGCGTAGTATGAGAATACTAGTCCATGAAGGATAGAGTTCGAAAGGACATAGTAAAAGATATCTAAAGAAAAGAAAGAGCAACTGAAGACACTTAGCACAAGCAGTATCCCTTCTTGTGGCTTCACATTGACCTCATTTTTCCCTTGTATATTAACAAAGAAATTAATTTTAAAACCATAGCAGAGTACCTGAAGAGTGCACATTTTTATCCCCGGTGACCGAGTATAAGTACTCAAATTCCACAAAATGGTCATAAATTTTATCTATTGAAACCGAGTAAATGAAGAAGTATTTAATGCTCTCTTTTTGCCAAACTGACACGTGTTATCTATACTAAATTTAGTGCACATAACAAAAATCATAATAGTGATTAGTAGTACTCTTGACTTGGCTTATGCTAAATATACTTACTTAATACCTACAAGACAAAAGAACATACGGAATATATGCATTTTAAGATGCATTTTTGTTACTGCAAGCAAGGGGGAGGGGTGCCAAACAGTAGGCCCACAGAGCCATTGAGGCATTGGAAGATAGTTCAAATTCATTACCAAGTAAGCTTCACTTCACCTTTAGCAAAAGAAGACATATTTAAGAGCACGAAACAAGAGGAGAAAGGATTGAGGTCGTGAAAGAGAATAATACCTTAGGCTTCTCTTCTTTCTTTTTAACTTTAGATTGTTGAAATTCCTCCTTCGTCATTCGCTCCCCTGGATGGGGGAAAAAAAAAGATGACCATTAGCAAGTGTTTTCATTGTTAAGAAATGATCAATGACAGTAACTAAGACTCCAGGTAACCTGTTATTTTGTTGCGGTATATAGCTTCAGCATCTCGGCCACTTACAGACGGATCCATCTGTTGAAACCTAAAACAACATGATGGACTTACTGTTAGCACCTCATTCAACAGATATATTTCCGGATCTGCAAATATAACTATTGTATCAAGTACCAAATGACCAAAATAAATAAATATATAAAAGGAAGAAAAAAACAGAATCACAAACACAAATTAATATTCGTATCTTTAGCAGTATGTTTCATTGACAAAAAAAAAAATGTTGAAGGCCAGGATGTATAAAACTCTAAATCAAACGGCCCAACATGATATACGCCTTCTGGATGAAAATCGGCGACAGCAATAGCATTTGATATATAATTGGTCTCGAAAAGAAAAAGGCTCTTGTAAAGCATATAAGAGAGAGAATGAGGACAATGAACATGAGAGATTACCTCAACCAGTCTTCTTTTCTCGTCTTATTGATTTCTTGTTTAATTTCACTGCCAGAAACTAAACCGGTCTTTACTGGAGGAGGCGATCTTTTCCGCCTCCTTGGAGGAGAAAGATCCGAAACCAAGTGAGCAGTAGCACCGATACTATTATCATTGAAGTTGTGATCCGATTTCCTTGACAAGCTAGACTCAGATCTATCTCTTGCTCTGGATGGTCGGTGGCCATCTTCATACTCAGCATCCCGAGAAGATCGTCGGGGAGGGGAAATGTCTGAATCTGTCAACCTAGATTTCCGGTTTGGTTCAGGGGGCATAGTATGTTTCTCTGTTTGATGTCGGCGAGGTGGGGACAAATCTGTGGTCTCTCTATTGGGCTGTGAAGTTTCCATATAAGGATCCGGTGAAGGTGTATCATAACGAGCCTTCTGCCCACCAGGAATGCTCAATGGTTTAGCCTGACCATCACGCTTCCGTCGAGGAGGAGAAATGTCTGAATCAGTGAACTTGGGTTTCCGACTTGGTTCAGGGGACATAGAATATTTCTCCAGCCTTTGTCGTCGAGGCGGAGACAGATCCGTGGCCACTCTCATAGTTTGTGAACTTTCCATTTTAGGATCTGGCGAAGGTGAATCGTGACGAGCTTTCTGCCCACCATTTTTGCTCATTGGTTTTGTTTGGCTATTGCGCTTCCGCGGAGGAGATAAATCATTATCTGCTGGAACCTCATGATCTATAGATTTTGGAGAGGGAGTGTCATTCCGAAGCCTCCTGCGTGGTGGTGAGATATCAGAATCTTGACAATCAGGCTTATCATTATCTGGAACATTAGAAACAGAAACCCATCCACTTCCATCCTCAGAAATGGCACCAAATGGGCGTTTAGATCTGAGTATCTCCAACTTTTTCATGCGCTTAACCTCAATATCTTCGTCAATCTGAGGCTTCTCTTCATCTGCAACAGATTTATGGTTAGTAATAAGTTGCTAAACTTAAGAGCTAGGGTAATCTGAAACAAAAAAAAGAAAAATGTGTTACTAGTTACCTGCTGACTCCTCTTCCTCTTCATCAGGTTTAATTGACTTTTGCCAAATGGGATCTTCATCCATAACAAGTACTCCTTTATTTTCAGGTTTGGGCTTTTTCTTTCTCTTCTTTTTCTTCTGCTCATCATCCTCACTTGTGTATTTTTTCAGGTAGTCTTTCAGAGAAGATGCCACCATCGTCAATTCCACAGAATTCCTGCCTTGAGATAGTTCAAACATGGTGAGATAGATAGGTAAACAGCTTGCTTAATGTGTTTCATGACAGTTACCACACATGACAAACAGACAAAGAACACCTAATAACAGTACTACACTGATTTGGCTCCCAATAGACATTATCCTAGCAAGAAAAAATGAATCAAGAAAGAAAATTATTTTAACTTCCCGTGTATGCAAGAATAAATGCTACTGAAGGAAGAAACCTGTTCCAACTTATGCAAAAACAAACTATAATTATCTTACTCGCCTCCTCCAACTACTTACGAGATAAAGTAAATACAGTGCATATTTTACAAGACATATTTTAATTGCTCCTCCTAGCTATGCAAGAATATGACATACTGTTCTACCCATCACAAGTTTCATCTCTCCATCTACTTGCTACAGATAAAACTAGCTATAAACACATTCGTATTCCACATTTAACATTTATACGCATCAAATTAACACCCAAAGTTGCAAAACCATCTAATCTCTCTTTTACCACCAACAGGCTTAGGGTAAACAGTTTGATATAGAAATTACATATATACTGCTAATGAAATCGGAACGCTAGCAGAATCCACATATACATCTATCTACTGTATCTTCAAATTTCTGAATTCACATCTCAACAGTTAATAAAACAACAAGTACTAAATGCCATCACTAAGCAGAAAATCGATTAAAAAAAAGTAGCAAAAGTGATGGGGAAATCGATGAGCTTGCTGTAAATAGTCAGACTGAGGCTAATAATCAAGACGATAGAGAAAGAACCCAGAAATCAATCAAGAGTGCAACAAATAGAGGAATAGGAAGAACCGAAGAATACCTGTGCTTCGTTCCTAATTGATGTAGATCGGTTTTTGTCTGTTAGGAGGTGTAGCTTCCTCTTTGGCTCATTATATACCAGGTGATCTGTCGAATTTGAATTAACAAAACCTAAGTCGTGAATTTCGATCCATGTCCGTCAATGCGTGGACGGACGAAAACCGTTGCGAACTCTCTTTGAATTATGTGATCTAGGCTCACCTAATTTTGTTTTAATAATGCGTGGAGTATATCATTTGACCGAGCAAGTCTCAGTGTCTTGTGAGACGATATCTAAATAATTTATTTAAACACGAAACTATATTTTTAATAAATTCATCGATGTTATTAATCAAAACATCTATATTATCAACATTTGGTGTTTTTTCATATTACATAAGAAATGTATTTCGTTAACAACATAGGCATTTTAATTAATAACATGAATCATTTTCCTAAAAATATAGATCGTCTCTAGATAATTTATCTAGAGACCGTCTTTTATGAGACTTTGTGATAATTTGAATACCAATAATCATAGTAAATAATAATGGAGAAATAATTTTTGAAAATTATATAGGATATAATGATCAAAATATTCTAGAGTAAATCTCTTGAGAGACAGTGTTATAAAAATACTAAAAAAGACGGACAAACATTACAGTTATAGCCGAAAACATTACACGTTTTATTAAGAACATCGGTGATATACATTACATAAAAAATGATATAAAATGTTCACTCATAAAACATTACTGATATAGTTTAAAACATTACACATACACTGAAGAACATCAATCCGTCTCTCAGGTCGCCTCTCTCACAAATACCCGTCTCTTTAAAAACTTTGTGAATATTCTTACAGTAGCATTTATAGAGTAAGTATAGTATAGGGCCTGATTTTCCATTAGGATATAGAAAGGTCGGTTTTTTACATTAAACCGCTCGCGGTCAGTTTCTCCAGTTGTCCGGAAAATCTCGGTCACACTGTAAAAACTCCTAAATCAGATCCAAACCCAAATCAACCGTAATCACACAAAAACAACATAAGAGAAATCAAAATCTCCAAATTTCACCAAAATTTCCCGAAATCAAGAGGGAACAACAAAACCGGAAATGGACTCTCCGACAACCACGAGAGTCGGAGCCTCCATGTCCTCCGGCTGCTCCTCCGTTTGTGGATTTGAGGTTACCGTGTGGAGCGGTGGTTTGAGATCGGGTGTTCTGGTGGATGCACAAGAAGGTTTGGATTGCCGCTGGTGATATCATCATCGTCGGTCTCCGAAGGAGAGGAGTAAGAAGAGAAATGGTTTGAATAATCGCAGTGAGTGCTTGTTTAGAGGCATGGTGGATATAGGTGGATCTGTGTGCATTGATGAAGGAGTTGTGTGTATTGGGGAGAAGGAAGAAGAGATGTAGAGTAGTGATGATGATGATCGATTGATTTATTTGCTCAATTGATGAATTGATTGTTTTGTTATTAGTTAAATTGAGCCGGTGAGTTATGAATCTGTGATTAGGAGTGAGTGATGTATAATATAACGTTGGTTGTTTTGTTTCTAGAATTTATGTACTTGATTTGAGGATGACTCTAGTCTCTGTATTTTATTCTTCCTGTGAGATTTATATTGTGACTAGGGATTTTATGTTGTGTATGTGGGATTTTGCAACTGTGAGATTTTTGCTGTGTCTGTGGGATTTTTGCATCAGTGAGATTTATCTTGTATCTGGGATATTTATTTTATGTTTGTGATATATATCGTGTGTCTGTGAGATTTTAAAACTGGTGGATTTATCTTCTGTCTGTTAGTTTTTGCATCTGTAAGATTCATCTCATGTCTGTGAGTTTTTGCATATATCTGTGGGTTTTTGCATCTGTGAGATTTATCTTATGCTGTGAGTTTTTGCATCTGTGAGTTTTATCTGGTGTTTGTGAGTTTTTAAAACTGGAAATTTATGTTGTGTCTGTGAGTTTTTATAACTGGGGGAATTAATATTTTGTCTGTGAGTTTTTATAACTGGAGGAATTATTGTTATGTCTATGAGTTTTTATAACTGAAAAAATTAATGTTGTGTCTGTGAGTTTTTATAATTGGGGGAAAGTTCGGTCCGACCGTTGACCGCACACTGATCTGACCATCGACCGCGAGAAACTTAAAAAACCGGCCTTTCCTATTCCTAATGGAAAGGCAGTCCCTTTCCTAGACTTTTGCATATTTATATTAATCTATAAAATAATCACAAAGTCTCATGAGAGACGGTCTTTAGATAACTTATCTTATCTAAAAACGACCTATGTTTTATTAAAATGATCCATGTTATTAATGAAAATGTATATGTTGTTAACGAATTCAATTCTTTTGTAATATGAAAAAATATCAATGTTGATAATATAGACGTTTTAATTAATAACATCGATGATTTTCCTGACAACATTGATCCGTCTCCAGATAAATTATCTAGAGACCGTCACTCAGGAGATTATGGAATCCCATTGGTTGCGCTGGAGATGCGCTTCTGTTTGAAATCAATGTCAAAGAAGGAACACCATACACTCATTTAATTGACATTTTCACCAGATTACACGAACTTGCTACGGGCCATAACCAACATTGTCTACAAGCAAAAATTTTTGCACCCTTTAAGGTAACTTAGGCTTCATTTGGTTTAAAGAAAAAATGTGGAAAAGAAAAATAATAAAAGAAAGTAAGATTTTTCAGGAAAATGTGTTAGGGAAAAACATCTTTCCTTATTTTGCTTTCTGCTGAGTTTGAATTACAACTAATATATGAAATTTTTTTTGCTTTGCAGTCGATTAAATTCTATTATGAGCATGTATTGTTGTTAGTTTGAGTACTCTAATTATGCTAATTAAATTATCCTCTTTCTGGTATATTATTAAAAGTAAATTATTCTGTGGCATCGCTACAGATTAGTAGTAATAATTAGGTATAACTTGTTAGCGTGCAAAGGCTATAAGAGAATCAAATATATTAAAGTGGAAAACTAGTTTGTGGACCGAGAAAATGGCACTTTCATTCCTTCTTGAGTCCTTTTACAAGTCAACTGTTGGTCCGATATCACATTAACGGGCATATATGCTTGTCTCCTATCAAGCTCGCTTCTACGACTCTTATTTCGGGTTGCCCATCTCTAAATTTATTGTCAATTAAATTGCAATTTAACAAATTGGTCTTCCACATGCGGCTCTAAAATTAATTAAGGAACATAATTTTTTTTTTTTTTAAACAATGTAGTTTTTATTCCAAGTAGGCAAACTGAGTACCACATCTCATGACAAAGAGCAAAATATACACAAAGCCAAATACTAATAAACTGGATATCCTAAGCAGGTAGAGCAGTAAAGAGACAACTCTTTGTATACCAAAGATCTGCAAACCACAACTTGAACAACATTCCGTAGCAGAGTGGTAAAATCCATGGCAGCGTCTTGAAATATACGTCGATTCCGTTCCAGCCAAATTGCATAAATAAATTCAGGAGATAGCACCTTAAGCACACATCGTGCTGGATGTTTCCCCTTAACTGCCCGAATCAAACAATTCTTAACAATATAGTTCAGCCACCTATGATGCAACTATGTCCTGACCATATCAATAAAGCCTTCCACGCAGGTTGGACTACTGGGCAAAGGAAAAATAGATGTTCCATAGTCTCCGTAGACTGTTTGTAAAAAACACACAACCGATCAACCTGAACATTAAACTGCTGCAATTTGTCCTTTGTTGCAAGACGCCTCAAAAGAACCAACCAAACACTACAAAAATCGGCTGTGGCACGGATAGATCCGCTTCTAAGTTATCTATCCGCCCCGGAGCGTGGCGACGGATAACAATCCGTCGTCGATTCGCGGACGACGATTGACGACCAATTTTTTTTTAAATTGATAATGGGGCGGATAGATTCTATCCGTCGCCCATTTCTATTTTTTTAAAAATAAAATCCGATTAATTTTTATATTCAGATACGGATTAATTATATCAATTTGTATTCGTATACGAGATATTGATTTGTATTCAGATATGGATTAATTTGTATTAATTTTTATATTATATCCAATTTGTATTAAATGCAGTGCGGTGGTGGTGGAAGGAGAAAGGTGGTGTGGGGGTGGTGGTGGTGGTGGTGGTGGTGGGAGGAGGAAAGGTGGTGGTGGTGGCAGGGTGGTGGTGGTGGTGGAGGAGATGGTGGTGGTGGGGGGTGGTGGTGCGGTGGTGGGAGGAGAGAGGTGGTGGTGGTGGGGGTGGCGATGGTGGTGGTGGTGGGAGGAGAGAGGTGGTGGTGGTGGTGGTGGAGATGGTGGTGGTGGGAGGAGAGAGGTGGTGGTGGGAGGAGAGAGGTGGTGGAGATGGTGGTGGTGCGGTGGTGGTGGGAGGAGAGAGGTGGTGGTGGTGGTGGTGGAGGTGGTGGTGGTGGGAGGAGAGAGGTGGTGGTGGTGGTGGAGATGGTGGTGGGAGGAGAGAGGTGGTGGTGGTGGTGGTGGAGATGGTGGTGGAGGAGGATGGTGGTGGAAGGAGAAAGGTGGTGGTGGGAGGAGGAGGAGAGGAGAAATGGAGGAGAAGTGGTGGAGGAGATATATGGTTTTTTTTTTTAGGCTTTTAGCGACGGATAGATCTAGATCTTTTTTTTTTTCCCGGCTATAGCGGATAGATCTATCCGTCGCTAAATTTTTTTTTTTTAAAATTTTGGTCAACGCTCTGTAGCGACGGATAAACTTATCCGTCGCTACAGAGCGACGGATAAGTTTTATCCGTCGCCAAACGGGGCGACGGATTCTATCCGTCGCCCCGTTTGGCGATCCGTCGCTACAGGGGCGACGGATAAAATCCGTCGCCCCTTTCCGTCCCGTTACGGCAGAATTCTTGTAGTGAAAGTATGAATTTGGCGCGGGGAGTATGGCACAAGTTCTCTCCAGGATACTTTATCTAGAGCTGGCCACAAAAGTGAATAAATGGACTTTATATGATAGTGATGCAAGGTAAGCTGGTGACGCCATGCATCTGCCTCAATCACGCCAACTCTGTACTTCAAAATTCTCTTAAATAGGTAAGAAGAATCAACCGGGACAGCCATGTCCAAAACCGGACGCCCTTTCATATAATAGGCGTGCATCCAACGAATCCACAACTTGTATGCTTTGAGATGTAAAGCCCACAGAAGTTTCAGTATGCAAGCTTTGTTCCAGCTAGCCAAGTGAACCAGATTTGGACCCCCTTCACTTCGTGGTCTACAAATATTCTCCCAATATACGAGAGCTTTCCTGCAATCACCAACATCTCTAGACCATAAAAACTATCGACATATAGTTTCTACAGCTTTAATAACTTTTTTTGGAAAAGGAAAGAGTTGGCTCCATAAATTTTGTATAGCATAAAGAACACTCTGGATAAGTTGAACTCGACCCCCATAGCTCAGCAACTTGGAAGTCCAATGCCTAATCTTGCAAACCATTTTTTCCAATGAGGGTTGGTATTGAACTATGGACAATCTTTTAGCATTCAAAGGGACCCCCAGATATCTAAAGGGTAGAGTACCCTCATGTAGTCGAACTGCTTGACAGCTAATCATTTTCCTCTCTAAAGAAACCCCAGTAAAATAAATTTCACTCCTGCTCTTATTAGCAATCAATATCAATATACTGCTTCTTTTACACACCTCCATTCCATAATATAGAATGCCAATAGTTAGGATTCAGTAAAAAAAGATAGAATCCACTCGTGGTAGAAGAAGCTCTTCCCGTATCAGGCACTAATCTACTTTTAACGTCTAATTAGATCGGGAAATTATTCCAATTAAGAACAAAAGCTGGCTGCTTTCCCGGATGTTTTGCTAAACATGTCAAAAGAATCCAACAAGGTGCGAATAGAATTCATATTGCTTTTTGCAAAAAACATAAGGTCATCAACAAATGTAAGATGAGTGATTCCCAACACTTTACATTTAGGATGATAATTGAAGCAAGCATTATCTTTCAACTGTTTCAAACTTCTGCTCAGATACTCCATTGCAAGTACAAACAAATAAGTACATATATATTGTAAGTACCCAACAAGAAACTTATAAGTTTGAGTAGCATGAAATCAGAATGATTCTTTATGTAATTTTCGTTCTCTTCATCTTCGAGAGTTATATGAGTCGGAGTCCATTCGATTATAGATCACGAGCAAAACTTTCAATATATATTGCATTTAGAATACTACAAGTGTTGTTTTACCAGTTATATTATCATTTTAAAACGTGATGATTTAATCAAAGCACATATATATTGTAAGTACCCAACAAGAAACTTATAAGTTGGCCATTCATATAACATATTTGAACCTTAATATATGCACCTATTAGTTCGTCCTATTGCCAATGCTACGAGGACCCATATAGTTTTCATGGGTGTGCTGACTAAAGATGGTTTGAAATTTAAATTTCACTACTAAACTGGAGTTACAAATTTGAAGTTGACTAATAGTTACTCAACTAGAGTGATTTTCGAAGTTTTGAGTTTAGTATTGGATTGTTATTGTTATACGGTGTAGTATTATACTCACTCGGTCCCGAACTCAACTTGTCACTTTTTGTTTTGGTCGGTCCCAAACTCAAATTATCCTTCATAATTTGGAAAGTTTTATGCACACTCTTTATTATAATAAAATGTACCTCATACTATATTCACTATCTTATATACTTTATTAACATATCGTTATGTCTTATTCACTATCATTCATATCTCTTACTTTATTTACTCTCATGTTAAAACTCATGCCTGGACCCATGAGGAGTTGAGTCCGGAATGGATGAAGTATTTTAATCTTGAAATTTTAAATTCTGAAGTTGGTAGTAACTCAATCCGAACATAATAGCAGAAATAAATAAAAAAGTTTATCAATACTCAATTCGATCATAAAACTTAACTCGAATCGGTAGCAAAATACACTGATTCGTCCCCCAACCCAGCCCATTGTCCACCTATTCATTCTCCCAAGTCCCAATTACATAGCCGACGACAATAATAGTATATATCATTGTCTTAATTAGATCATTATGAACTGAAATTTGCGTAAGTGGGAAATAGTGGACAAGACCTAGGGAATAAATAAACCATAAAATTGAAAGGGCAGAAGAGACATTTGGGTAAACACCAGGACCGCAAGCATAAAAGTCGATAATTGTATGAACCACACCACACACCACCATTTCTCCTCCCGTTATTTTAACGCTACCTATATAATTCATTGAGCAGCTCATCGTCTTCGAAAAACCAATCAAAACCCTCGTCTTTTTTCCGAATTATCCCAAATCACAGAAAAATGTCTTGGCAATCATACATCGATGACCACTTGATGGCCGATGTCGAAGGCTGCCATCTCACCGCGGCCGCCATCATCGGCCACGACGGCAGCGTCTGGGCACAGAGTTCCAACTTCCCTCCGGTACTTTTTCACCTTCCTTTTTTCGATTACTGTTTGGGATCTGATTTTGCATACTAGTCGATCCGTCTTTTTAGGTATCGATTTTACTTTATTTGACTGTTTGCTGCTCCGATTGACTGGATCCAGCTACAGCTGATTGTTGATTTTAGGCACCTAACTCTTCTTCGATTGCTATTTTGCTATCATTCAGTGCTTGATTTTGATTTATTCGAGTTTGAACTGGAGAATATGTGGGTAATTGATTCTGATCTGTTATATTCTGCGTATAGCTTAAACCGGAGGAGGTAACTGGGATCATGAACGATCTCGAGACTCCCGGTACACTTGCTCCCACTGGATTATTCCTTGGAGGTACAAAATACATGGTGATTCAAGGTGAACCGATGGCTGTTATTAGGGGGAAGAAGGTATTGTGATTTGTTTCTGATATCGACTTTCTGCTAATTAGTTAGTGCTGTCATTTTGCAATTAGATGGCACATCGAATACAAGCTTGTTTGTTTTTGATTCATTCGTCTGTGAACATTGGATTTTGATTTGAAAAAACTATCGGTTGTGTGTCAGGGAACTGGTGGTGCTACCATTAAGAAGACCACATTGGCATTGATCATCGGCATCTATGACGAGCCTATGACTGGTGGCCAGTGTAACATGGTTGTTGAGAAAATTGGCGATTACCTTATCGATCAGGGTCTTTAAATGTTTGGTGAGTATTATTCTTTGTGGTGCTGATGCAAGCTTTTTAGCATTTCTATGACATGGCACTCACTCCATACTTTTGTTATTTTGCAGTGAAATGAATTTTGCATATGGTATTTGAAGTTGTGGTTTCTTGATCGTGCCGAAAATCATTTGGTGTTTTGGAAGCCATAGATATTCTATCTGCCTGAACTTCAGCAGTGCTTGTCTTTGCAATTTGTGGTTGTGAAAATTCTTACTATTATGTATTTTTGGGTGGTTTTCTAATGAATGCTCCGGTTTTATAGACATCTCTGCTTCGTTTTTCTATTTGTTTGTTTCTTACATTGATCCAAATCCCGCCATCCTTCATTTAGTAACACTCTACATAGGTTTTCATAATTCACATCTCTATTCTTGCTGCTCTGTGGATCAGTCCTTATACGCTAGTTTATTACTATTAAGTGCTCTGGTTTCTTTCACTCTCAGCTTCATTTCTGGATCCTGGTGACAGGTATTGCCACCTTAATGACGCCGTTATTTATTTAGTATTTCCTACATCTCTAGTATCATATCTGGCCATCATTCTAATAGGTAGAATCTTAACAACCCAGACACGGTGTTGATTATCCTGGTGGCAGCCACCATCTTTCCAACTCTATTTGTTTAAGATCTCCTACATCTCAACCAGATTTGATCATCATTATAATCGAACCTTATAATACCCAGAATCAGTGCATCATAACAGACTGTCACATGTCATCTAATCATTTGTAGGGGTTGGTGGGTTGGGTGGAGTCGGTTTCTGATTTTCCATGTGATGATCAGCCTCTTCAGCGAGCAGTTGAATTCTACGAAATTTATGATGCATCTTGAGTAATTTCTCATGTTCACGATGTTTGTATATTTAAGATGAATGGGTTTTACTTTTACCTCATCGTGGTAATAGCTAAAACTGTACTAACATGTGCCGCGGCTGATTTACAAGGGTTTGTGATTTGTGATAAACTCTAGTATTGGTAGTGTGATTCGTTCTATCTAGTTTATGTTCATACCAGATGTGATTAGCAACATATATGGATCCCACCAGTTTGTGCTAGGCAAATGATATATGCGGAAACGACTGTTTGACCATGATGGAACGTGATTGATCGTGTTAGCTTCACCTTTAAAAAGGCATTTCACAGATAGCACGTCAATGATCGTGTTAGGCCACACCAATAAAATGACATACAGATGTCAAATTATTCTCTAGCCAACGAATACATGTGATGTTTGTACAATTTAAATAAGTGGCAAAAATCCCAACTAAGTACTAATAATAACTCTAATAAGCTTTTGATGGCCGAAAACATAATTACATAAAGCCTGTTAAGATCTTAATTAAATAGAGAAATCATTAGAAGAAATATAAGTGAGACACGAACACAAAAATTCTTGTGTAGTCCTAGTCGGGATGCCGGCCCCATCACAACACATTATTCTCTCTACGCACGACGCCACACCACCACTTGTGTTTTCATGGCAAATCATATGCTAGTGCAGCTGCACACGTCTGGAATTGAGCCAATGTTTCCTTATTCTTAAAGCTTAATATCCTAAGCCACTCATATTAAAAGGCAGAAGCATATCCCTTTCCGTGTTTCACTTCTGCTTGGTCTTGAAACAATTCAATTGTTACACCAGTCGAGTCTCATCGAGGACTCGATTCGACTTGACTCGTTAAGCCTTGAACTCGACTCGTTCGATAAGTGTTCGAGTTAAATTTGAACCTAATTTTATGCTTTAACTGTTATCGAGCCTTATAGAACTCGACTCGTCGATACTCGACATTCAACATCAATGAAAGACAACACTATAAAATGTACAAAAATAAACACCGTTAAAAAGGTGAAATGGGTGTAAGTAAGTTAGACACTGGTCCATGAACAGGCTGGCAAATTTGAGGGGAGAACTCGTGCAACTTAAACTTTTCCATTACATCAAAATGAAGTAAGATTATAAGGCAAAGAGGGTTTCTAGTATTTTTTTCTATTTGATATTGAGACCTATAGACAAAATCTTCAGAGCGAGTAAATGAGACTTTATCAAATTGAGAGTGATAAAAGTGTCACACTTGCTCAGTAAAATACTAGTAAGACTGGAGTTTGAATGGAACACTCAAGAGCGACTCCTATTGAGGTTACATAGAAGACCTTCAAGGCGGGTCCAAGCCCACTCGGCTTTATGATCCACAAGTATCATGTTGGTTTCGATTATCAGTTTAGCTGCAACAAATGTTAGTATGAAAATATATGTAATGACGGGAATAAAAGCGTAACAACTTGATCACACAAACAAAAAATAAAACACAGGTTCGGATTTAATCCTGGACGAGTCAGTAGTGAGACCACTTCCCCTTAAGCTAAATTTGTCCGCCTTTAGTAAGCTCTAGGCCTTCCTCGGACAATTAGCTCTCAAGGTACAACGTCCAATCTCAGCAACTACTGGAAGCTCAACAGCAGAAGCTCTGTCGAACTTCTGTGGTGAAGAACACTCGAATATCTAAAGTGCAGAAAGAAAACAGAGAAGAGAAGAGGAAGAATTTCTGTTGTGTGTTTGTCAAGTGAGGGAGGGGTATATATAGCTGTAGAAAAAAAAAACGTAACAGCTCTCACAATTAGTAGCCAAATTGATGCTGCAACATTTAAGCTCACTGTTAGTGAGGAGATTACCTCTTCACATTTAAGTGGAACAATCTGGAAAATTTCTGGAAGGCCAAAAGGTTTGTTTAGTAAAAAATTGTGGTAAAAAGATAAACCCGCGAGCCATATTTGATCCCATCTCGCTTGGATTTTCTAGTTCAAAATTTTCTCCCCCCCCCCCCCCCCCCGCGCGCGCGCGCATAGGAGGTTTGCCATAACCACAACACACACTTGTGACCATGAGTAAGCACAAACATACCTTTATACTACTCTTTCCTTCCATATGTTTCCAATGTGGGACAATTGTAAAAAACAAGTCTCAACTAGCTCACTTTAAGCCAATTTATCATTCACACCTAGAATTGGTTACCTCCCGTATCTTATACCGTTACGAAGCTTAAGCATCCCACTTCGCAACGAGCTAAAGAACACGCAAAATCGAGTGGTGGAACTTAGATAATTAATTGCTCAAAGTTACCCACTTAACACAGTATAACACATAACAATTTTAGCTCTCTCTTGGTTGCCTCTTGCAACCACACTTAGTTGCCTCTTGCAACCAATTCCCCAACAATCCCCCACATGAATGAGACAATTGGCTGGTGAATGCAAATGCAGCCTATCAATGCAAGTTCGAGAGTTCTTCGAGAAAAACGTTGCATCGGGAAAGGTGGTTGTTAGCCTTGAACCTTCCCTAGTGAAATACCATCGGATACACTTGCCAACAAGTGGACGTGATGCCTTGAACTTTTCGGCTTTTGTGTGTAACAAGACAATGATATACACACAACGATTTCCTCTACACCACATAGGTCCTTTCGTTGTTGTCCGTTTTGGCCCTGGACTGCCTTGGAAACTTTCACCGAATGCTCTAGAGATTTAGCCCTGACTATCATCTCATAGAAGCGGCCCCTTCACATTCGACATAGGTGATCTCTCATTAGAAGTATCCTGTCATACCCCACGTTATCAACTTAACGTATAAGGATCAATAAAAGCTTTCGCTTATCCTCCACTGTACAGGTCTATCACTCTTTCATCATAGGAATAGGTAGGGAACTCTATTTCCCGAGTGCTTTGGTCGATCCCCCCACAATTCGGTTGTCCCTTTGAACCTGCAAATTGGGGTTTACAATTCAGGTAGGGTTGCCATCATGGGTGGTAATCATTTAATGGGCTTTAACCCCATTCCCCTCGATGATTCCTCCACACGGTCTCTAGTAAGACCTTTAGTTAATGGGTCCGCAATATTATCTTTGGATCTTACAAACTCCAAAGCTATAACTCCCGTTTTTAATAGTTTCTTCACGGATTTATGTCTCCTACGAAGATGTGGAGACTTCCCATTATACACATTATTCATTGCTCGTCGATAGCGGACATCATCATGATTCAAACTAATTGGAGGCATAGGTTTTGTCCACATAGGAGTGTCTTCCAAGAAACTCCGTAACCAATCGGCCTCTTCTGCTGCAAGATCCAACGCTATGAATTCAGATTCCATAGTTGATCGTGTAATGCAAGTTTGTTTGCAAGATTTCCAAGAAATCGCTGCTCCACCGATTGTGAAAATATACCCACTCGTGGATTTCACTGTCGAGGAACCCGTAATCCAATTCGCATCACAATACCCTTCAAGCATAGCTGGATATCTCGTAAAATGTAGCCCATAGTTAGCCGTGCCCCTTAGATATCTAAGGACTCTAACTACTTCTTTCCAATGTTCATGATTCAGGTTACTCGTATATCGGGCTAACTTATTCACTGAGTTAGCGATATCTGGTCTAGTACAGTCCATGAGGTACATTAGACTGCCTATAATCCTAGAATACTCAAGTTGCCCCACACTTTCTCCCCTATTCTTGCAGAGCTTTGACACCACCTCCATAGGAGTCCTGACAATCTCATTACTGTTTTTATCAAACTTCTCAAGAACCTTTTCAACATAATGACTTTGCGAAAATGATTATCCCACATCCGTTTTGGAAATTTTCATTCCAAGTATGACATCGGCTAGACCCATGTCCTTCATATCAAAATTCCGTGACAACATTCTCTTAGTAGTTATGATGTTATCATTGTTGCCAATGATTATCATACCATCCACGTATAAGCACACTATGACATAGTATTTGTCATCTCCCTTTACGTAGACATACTTGTCACATTGATTTATCCTAAACCCATTTGAAAGCATAACACTATCAAATTTCTCATGCCATTGTTTAGGAGCTTGTTTTAATCCATACAAAGACTTAACAAGTCTACATACTTGTTTTTCTTTCCCGGGAACCACATACCCTTCGGGTTGTTCCATGTAGATTTCTTCCTCAAGTTCTCCATTGAGGAAAGCTGTTTTTACATCCATCTGATGAATCTCAAGATTAAACAATGCTGCAAAAGCAATGACTAATCTAATGGATGTCTTTCTAGATACAGGAGCATACGTGTCAAAGTAGTCAACACCCTCTGTTTGCTTGTATCCCTTAACTACAAGTCTTGCTTTGTATTTATCCACGGAACCATCTGGTTTCATCTTTCTCTTGAAGATCCACTTATGACCTAGTGGTTTAGAACCAGGTGGAAGATCCACAAGTTCCCATGTATGATTCTGCAGAATCGAATTCATCTCACTATCAATCGCCTCTTTCCAAAGATCAGAATCTGCTGATGAGATAGCCTCTTTGTAGGAGATCGGATCCTTATCTACCATGTAGGTTAGAAAATCCGGACCAAAATTTTTTGTTGTCCTAGCCCTCTTGCTACATCTAGGTTCTTCTACTTCCTTTTGAGGATTCGCCTCCCCCACATTAGTCGCTTTTTATTGATCTTCGAGTCAATAATAGTAGACCGATCAATGTAGGGAAAAAACCCCCTTAAAGAAAGAAGCATCTCTTGCGTCAATAATAGTATTAATATGCATCTCAGAATTATCTGATTTGTGAATCAGAAATCTATATGCACTACTATCTTGAGCATATCCTATAAACACGCAATCTACCGTTTTAGGTCCAATCCGAGTCCTTTTGGGAGGAGGAATAGGAACCTTTGCTAGACACCCCCACACTTTAAGGAATTTATAAGAAGATGCATGACTTTTCCATAATTCATAAGGTGTTTTGTCTAGCTTTTTATGCGGTAGCCTGTTTAGGATGTAATTTGAGGAAAGCAAAGCTTCCCCCCACAAATTTTGGGGTGCCCCCGAACCAAGCAATAATGAATTCATCATCTCTTTGAGTGTCCTATTCTTTCTCTCAGCAATTCCGTTTTGTTGAGGGGAGTAAGCGATTGTTTGATGAATGATTCCATTTCGACATAAGCGAGCAAATGGAGACTCATACTCTCCACCTCTATCGCTCCTCAACATTTTAATCTTCTTACCAAGTTGATTTTCAACTTCATTCTTATAATGCACAAACATGTCAATTGCTTCGTCTTTACTTCTCATTAAGTAAACATAGCAATATCTTGTGCAGTCATCGATAAAAGTGATGAAGTAACTTTTACCACCTCGCGATTGGACATACTTTAAGTCACAAACATCAGTATGTACCAAATCCAATGGCTCCGAGCTTCTCTCAATAGAACGGAAGGATGCTTTTGCTAACTTCGCTTCGACACAAGTCTCACACTTGTATTGTTTATCAATATTAAATTTGGGTAGTAGGTCAAGTGATATTAATTTTTGTAAACTTTTACGATTCACATGACCTAGTCTACTATGCCATAAATTAAAAGAATCAGGCAAGTAAGCAAATTTAACATATTCATTAGCCTCTTGGGCAACATTCTTTCCATCTGAGCTAGTGGAAGCCCCAGTTACATTTGCGCCATAAGGCTCAATACCAGGAATTACAGTAGTAGCAACCATCTTAAACAAATTATCACAAAAGTAACCTTGTCCTATGTAGGAGCCATCCTTGGTAAGGATAAATTTGTCAGCCTCAAAGCACTGACGGAAACCCTTCTTGTTCAGCATAGATCCAGAGATCAGATTCTTGCGGATCTCAGGCACATGGAGTACTTTAGCAGAGTCAACTCCTTCCCAGATGTTAGCTTAAGGGCCACAATACCCTTTCCAGCAACCTTTGCCACAACAGAGTTTCCCATGTAGCACACCTCATTAGTTAGAGGTTGATAAGTCTTGAACATCCATTTGTTAGCACAAATGTGTCGAGTGGCCCCAGTGTCCACCCACAAATCCATGGAGTTTCCCCCAACAAAGTTCACTTCGGAAACAACAACACTTATATGCATTTCCTCCGTTCCTTGGGTAATACCCAAACTACCGGCCTCAGCTACATTAGCTTGACCACCTCTTCTGTTATTATTACCATTAGCATTACGGTTATTATTACCATTCCTATTGTTCCTTTGGTTTCTGTTGTTGTTGTTGTTGTTGTTGTTGTTGTTGTTGTTTTTGTTGTTGTTACGATTGTTACTACGATTGTTATTAGCACGATCGTTACAATCTTTAGCCTTGTGGCCTTGCCTACCACATACAAAGCAATCCCCAACCCACTTCTGGTTTGGAGCAGAAGTCTTGGGGTCATTACGCCTTCTCTTAGCTTCTCGAGAGCTTTCAGCCTCAACAACATTAGCCTTAGAAACATTAGCAAATGGCTTCTTGGCAGCCTTTCTCACATCACTTTCAATCCTCAGCTTTAGGATCAAGTCTTCAAGTGTCATTTCCTTCTTCTTATGTTTCAGGTAGTGCTTGAAATCATCCCAAGAAGGAGGAAGCTTCTCTATCATCAACGCGACTTGTAGGGGATCATTGATCGCCATGCCCTCAGCGGCCAAGTCATGATAGATCCTTTGAAGCTCTTCAGCTTGCTCAAGCACAGGCTTGGCATCCACCATCCTATAATCATGGAAACATGCAGCAACAAATTTCTTAGCGCCAACATCTTCCACAGTATACTTCTTGAGTAGTGATTCCCAAAGTTCTTTTGCATTCTTTTTCTCATAAAAAATTTGATACAAGGAATCATCAAGACTCAGAAGTATAATGTGGCATACTATATATTCATTTGGATTCCCACACTTTGCACGTTTCCTTGGTATTAGGATCAGCCGGATCCACCTCAGGTTTGTCCTCATTGATAAACCGGACAAGTTGGGAGGCAGTAAGGTAAAAAATCATTTTTTTCTTTCCACAGTTTAAAATTATTTCCTCCCTTAAACTTTTTCGGTTTATCAAACTGACCAAACTGGATAGGACGTGGAGGAATTTGGCCAGACTGGAAAGGCACTTGAATCACGGTCTCAGCACCGGTAGGAGGAACGTTTCCGGAACCATTGTTTCCGGGAGCAGTGTTGGTTGATTTTCCATTAGTAGTCATTGTTACTACACAAAAACAGAGAAAGTTAGTAACCGGATAATAAAACAAAAAGAGTTTTAGCTTAAGATTGTTGGTTCCGATTATCAGTTTAGCTGCAACAAAGGTCAGTATGAAAATATATGACAACAGCACATGAATAAAAACTGTTAACACTTACTGAAACTTGATCACACAAACAAAAAATAAAACACGGGTTCGGATTTAATCCTGGACGAGTCAGTAGTGAGACCACTTCCCCTTAAGCTAAATTTGTCCGCTTTTAGTAAGCTCCAGGCCTTCCTCGGACAATTAGCTCCCAAGGTACAACGTCGATCTCAAAACTCTTTGGAAGCTTCGGTGAAGCTCTGTCGAACTTCTGTGGTGAAGAACACTCGAATATCTAAAGTGCAGAAAGAAAACAGAGAAGAGAAGAGAAGAAGAATTTCTGGTGTGTGTTTGTTAAGTGAGGGAGGGGTATATATATCTGTAGAAAAAAAAACGTAACAGCTCTCACCATTAGTAGCCAAATTGATGCTGCAACATTTAAGCTCAGAGTAATGCAGCCTGTTAGTGGGGAGGTTACCTCTTCACATTTAAGTGGAACAATCTGGAAAATTTCTGGAAGGCCAAAAGGTTTGTTTAGTGAAAAATTGTGGTAAAAAGATAAACCCGCGAGCCATATTTGATCCCATCTCGCTTGGGTTTTCTAGTTCAAAATCATCACCTGGTTTACTCAAGACAAAGCGGACACAAGGGTCTAAACTCCTCCCCTCTTCGAATGTGATAGTATATAATACATGAGATCGTTCGGTGGAATTGATAGTCAGGAGAGATAAGAAGTTATTATAAAAAGCAATCCAAGTCAAACATATAAATCTGTTAGACATAATGGGGATGAAGTGCAACTATGTGTTCGAGGAGAGACCACTACCTAAGAGAGGACCCTTGGACCAAACAAAGGCCGTGGACCGAACTGACATGGTCGAGCCGCCATAATGACATGTCAGCTAAGAGTACAAAGGAGACATGATCTTGGGATTTGCAGGGGATTGCCCCTAAATTTTCCTATAAATATCACCCATATCCGTATTTATGAGGTACGCACCACTCCCCGTAATCGGGAAGGTTGAACATAGGTCGTTCGAACAGCCTCTTTGCTAGTTGCCTAGTGTAATATAATCATGACTTAGTTTGAGGTAAGCTGGTCAAATGGACTAAACCCCATTACCCTATCTTAGTCATACACACAACCAATTTTGTACGTTATGAAAATGTATACCGTTGTTGGGTAGTCCAACAAATGGGCTAGTTTCGCATTCGGTGTGTTCAGGTTTTTCATAAATCAACGAAAAGCCCAACCCAGTACCTATCCAACATCCAATCTATATCTATATAAAAAGAAGACATTTTCAAACCTTGTGGTGAAGCCATGTGATATGGTGACCTTGCAAAATCCTTATTCTGATTGGTCAAAATTTGTTAGTGTTGGCCAAACGAAATGTTCTGATTGACTAGGAAAAAAATAAAATCTGAATGTATTCCTTCAGCTCTTTTTTGCACCCACACATCAACTCCTCGGGGTGACGCTTATTCTTTCATTTAATTCTTCAGCATATCGATGCTCAAATCTATCTTTAATACTAAAAGCAAACATATATTTGAAAGAAATATAAAATACACTTTTAATTTACACCAAATAAACCAATCCATCCATATATTATGTAAAGCACAAGGCTATAAACCTCATCAGATTCATTCAGTCATACGCGGAATTTTGTGGAATTAGTTACATTTTAGTCAGTATATATTTCAATGTTATTTTTAGTATGTTAACTACATATATAATTTTTATTAAATCTCATATAACTTTATCTAAAAAAATTCGAAAAATATATGGAATATATATTTGAATTCGTCGTGACAGAACGAATTCATAGACACCAATCTTGAATATTATTATTAATTAAATAAATTATTTTATCTATTAAAATAAAACATAAATTTATTAAATAAAAGGGAAAATTACAAAAACCACCCCTTAATTTTGGCCCCTTTGCACATTCATCCCTAGATTGGCGACTATTACAGATTCGTCCAAAATTAACAAAGGTCTAATTTCAGAATTACATTTACCCCCAAAAGTCAAACCAGCCGATGACATGGCCTGCCAAAATGCTGATGTGGAGGCCAAACTTTGAAGTAATAATGAAAATGCCATCTACTTTTTCCATTTCTGTTTTTCTTTAATTCTTCTTTTGATTTTTCTTTTGTTTTCTCTTTTCTTTATTCCCTCTTTATTATTCGCGGTACTGGTAGTTGGACTTGTATGTAATTAAGAGTACATATTACAGGGATCTTTATGTAATTGATTTGAATCAATTTAGTTTGGGTAGCCGATATAGTCACGTGATAGTCAGGTGTGGGTGGTACTGTAATTACCATTACATAATATAGGGACTAATTTATAATTGATTTGAATAAACTTTAAAAAACTAGCCGTTATGTATCCGTTAGTTGATGGATTTTTTGCTATAAAACCCTCATTTTAGCTCTTCTTGAATCACTTCTTGCACACTTCTTCCTACTACTTAACAATGGCTTCAAGTGGTTCATTCTCGAGTGCTAAAGTGGCTGATGGACACAATGGAGGAATTTGTAGGCAGTTTGATTGCGTAAGAAGGACGGTCATAACACGTTCGACTTCGAAAGCCAATCCGGGAAGGTTGTATCACCGGTGCTCTATACATGGTTGGTCTAGTTGGTGCACACCAAACGAGGAGCAATCCTACGTTGCGGATCACATGTTGTAGGAAGAGAGGGAATACCATGCCGACCCAAATGGAAGGAATGATCTAGCAAGAATTGAAGATCACTACATGGGGCTTAGACAACTCATTTCTCTTAACCTAGTGTTGTTGGCAATGTACCTGTTTTGCTTGATTATGAAATGTATCTTCTAGTATAGGTTGGCATCTAGTCTATTAGTTTAGTACCTATTAGGGCACGCACCCTACCTATTATGTATGCATGCAAACATTTTCCAGTAATGAACAAATTTTGCATGAAATGATCAAGGCATCACAGCCTACAAATCCATTACTGTCATCATCCATTACACAAGAAATTAAATGAAAATCCATCAAAGTAGCATAATCCACCATCAAAGTAGCATAATCCATTGTAAAAGAAACAAAAGGATCATCACCCCTTGAATCCATCAAACAAACTGAATCCATACACCATCAAAGTAGCATAATCCATTACAAAAGCAACAAAAGGATCAACAAAATCACCCTTTCAATCCATGAAACAAATTGAATCCATAAAAGCAACAAACAACAAACAGCGAAACAATAATTCCATCAAATGCACCATCAAATAACTATCAAGTGCATTATCAAGCAAAAAAATAAGGGTAATACTACCATTGACCTTCACAACTCTTCATAATCTGGAGGACTCATGTACTGACTTGAAGGCCCTTCACTTGCACTTGCAGTTCGCTTTCTCTTACTAGTTGTTCTTGAGGTGTTTGTGCCCTATATATATGATAGCATACAAATTAATATACAAACATAATGAATCACATAAACAAGATTAAATGAGATTAAGATCAACCTGATCATTAGCATTAGTTCTTGGTCCACTAGAGCTAGGGCCAGCTCCACTACTAGTAGCACCACCAGTTGTTGCTCTATTACCACCCTGTTTCATACAAATACACACTTAAGAAAACTACCAAAAATACATAATCAATGAGAACAAGATTGCTTGCTTACTTGTGTACACTTTCTTTTGGTATGGCCAGTTTGTCCACAAAGACTGCATTTGAATGTTGATCTCTTTGGTGCTGTAGAAGTCCTTCCTCCCTCTGAAGGATGCCTGATCCTCTGGACTGCTGGTCTTCCTGCCTTCCTCTTAACATTTGGAGGATGACATTGTTCATTTGTAAGATCTTCAGGCCAAAAGTGTGTGGAAGGAATGGGCTGCAACTCTATATCATAGGCAAGAATATAGGCAGCTTTTGTGTGATTGAATGACAAATAATCCACATGATCCTCCCTTCTATTAATTATTGCCAACCAAGCATGCCTACAGGGTATACCTGAGATATCCCATCTTCTACAGCCACAAGTTCTTGTCTGTAGGTTGACAATGAACTTGAAACTCAAGTCTTCAACCTCAAATGTTTTCCCCACTTCAGTTACAATTCTACACTTCCTTGAACCTTCACTGATTTCATTCATCTTGTACAAGGTCTTTGGCATAAAAACAGCTGAGCAATTGAGTCCATGCTTCTTTCTAATCACCACCCTCTTCATGACTTGTTGTCTCAGTCCTTCCAATATGTTGTAGATGGAATAAGCTCTCAATGGATCAACCCATGAGTTGAAGCACTCACTCATGTTATTTGTAACATGATCTATCTTGACATCTGTGTTATAAGAATGCCTAGCCCACTGTGTAAGTGGTATTGACATTAGCCACTCATATGCTTCAGGCCTAGCCAGTTTCATTCTCTCCATTGCTTTGTTGAAATTGTATCTTGTATAGGCTGTGCTAGCCTGCCAGAAAAATCTCCTTAACTCTTTTGCAGTCCATTTGGACTTGAAGTTATCATATATGTGCTTGGCACATTTTCTGTTGATAACATTAGGGCATAATTCTTCAATTGCAGGTACAAGGCCCTACAAAACACACAAGTGTACTGTTAGAGGGATCCTTACGAAATAAAATAAAATAAATTTCAAAGAACAAATGGAACACATGTAGAATACCTTAGATCTGTCTGCCATAAAGTGCCAGGGCTTGTCTTGTTCAAAGGGCCCTAGCATGTTGTTCAAACAATGCAAAAAGAAGGTCCAACTTTCCTTAGTTTCACTGTCAACAACTGCAATAGCAATAGGATACAAGCCACAATTGGGATCAGTCCCAACTGCACTAAGAAGCACCCCTCCAAATCTTCCTTTCAAATGGCATCCATAAAAAAATAAGAAGGGGGCACAGCCAGCTAGGAAGCCTCTCTTCAAACCATCAAGACCCAGGAAAAGTCTTTTGAAAACTGGAGGCCTTTCAATTGGTTCCATCTCAAGCACTATCACTGATCCAGGATTTGTTCTACCCAACAACTCGCAATACTTAGGCATCAATGCAAATGCCTCTACTGGATCACCACCAATAAGTTCAATAGCCCTCAGCCTGGCCCTGTACGTCCTCATATATAGTACAATAACACCCAATTTGCTAGTTGCCCAAGAAATGAGTGCATATGAATCCATTTTGGGATGCCTTCTCACCTCATCCAATATCTACCTTGCAAGCCAATTCATGTCTGCTTCTTTGTTATTCACAGCCTTGATACATGTATGACTGCCATGATATGTTTTCACCACCATGCTATTATCATTGACCTTGCTAGCATGTAGTATCTAATTACACCCAGCCCGAAGACACCTTGCAGTAAACCTAGAATCCTCATTTTTCAATCTTTCACAATGGAATCCCACCTTGATGGAATACTCCTTCACCCTCTGCCTTATCTCTTCCACATTCCTAAAAGTATCACCAACTTCAAACTCTCTATTCCATTCCATATTGTTTGTTTGGAATTCATCATCCACCCAATCATCATCACTTACCAGCTGATCTTCCTCATCCATTTCATCACCACTCAGGTCAATATTCTCAGCTCTATTGCCACCCCTCTTCTTCTTAGTCCTAGAAGTTGGAACTTGTGGTGCTTCACTACTGCCACCTACATCAATATCCTCAGTATCATCATCAGTACCACTCTGATTAGTCCTATTGAAACCAATTTCTTCATCTTCAGATTCATGCATATAATATGATTGAGGAACATCATCCTCCCAATCCATCCCATCACAGTCATCATCTTCAGTCATCTTCTTTTTCCCCTTATCCTTCCAATTCTGACAGAAATCATCCTCAGTCATCTTTCTTTTCCCCTTATCCCTTCCCTTCTCCTCAGTAGGTAATTCAACATTCTCAGCTCTTTCAGTAGTTTGAGTTATTGGGATAGACTGATTGCTGAAATGTTCAGCAAGAAAGGCATCCACATCAAAATTTTACAGTATTTCATCAACTTCAACTACTGGAACATCTTTCGGTTCCTCAATATGACCAGGGCCATAGGTATCTTCATTAGGAATTGGAGTTGGGTCAGAAGGAGTGGGGACTGGTTCAGTGGTTGGAGTAGGAGTTGGAGAAGGAGGAGAGACTTGTTCAGTGGTTGGAATAGGAGTTAGAGAAGGAGGGGAGACTTGTTCAGTGGTTGTAGTAGGAGTTGGAGTGGGGACTTGTTCAGTGGTTGTAGTAGGAGATGGAGTGGGGACTTTTTTCAGTTGTTGGAGTAGGAGAAGAAGCTTTTGGGGTAAATGGATTATCAGTAGGTTCATTCTCATCATCAGCACTAAGTTCATCAGTTAGGTCAACATAGATAGGTTCCTTAGAAGAGCTACCCTTTGATGAAATCCCTCCAACTTTTTGTCTTGCATTTCCTGCTCCTATAAACTCTCTCCATTCTCTCCCTCAAATTATCTGCAGGAGGGGGTGCCCTATAGTGAGTAGCACCAGGATTAAACCACTCACTGTCATCATCCTCCCATACATACCACCTCCTATTTTTCTTCCTGGTTGATTCATCAATAATAATAGGAATAGCCTCTGAAGTCTCAACATGTAATTCAACCTCCATATGTTTCTTGTTCTTCTCAAACATCACTTTCACATCATCATCAGTAATCAACTCCAACTGATCCATTGTTCCCTCTAAATCACACTTCATACTAAAGCATAGATTATCTGTAGAAGGATAGTTTTCTAATGAAGTAGCCATCACATCATTCATCAGTTTTATGTGAGAATACTTGGTTGGCTTAACATTCTCCAACATATTCTGATCTTTCCCACAATGAATCCTAATATTATAAGTTCCAATTTTTGCTGCATAATACAACATACAGTTAGTTCACAGAAACCCTAACTATCTGCGGTTTCAGTAATCATGGGTCCGACATGCTCAATCACACAACATTCAGCTAAAAACAACATACAATCAGTATTCAAACAACAATATAAGCATCATTAAAACCAAAAAAATAAAAACAAGAAAAGGGTTTTTTTTTTTACGTAAACAGAGTAGAATTTTACCCACATAACTTCATTTTTACAGGAATCTAAGCAAACCAATTACTTTAAACACAACATTACACGCATAATCTATCGAAATAGGGTTCAATTTTACCTCTATTCATCGCGCCTGTTTAACCCAGAAATATCTATTCCTCGCAATCGACAGCCAATCACACACTTCCGGTACTCCAATTCGCTTCTCTATGTGTTCTTTCACTGACTACAACAAGAAAGTGAAGTTTTTTTGTTCGATTTGGTGAAAGACGGAAGCAAAGTGAGAGAGATGGTTTTAGCGGGTAATGGGAGAAGTGGGAAGGGTTTCTTCCTTTTCTATTTTGTTTTACCTTTATTTTAATGGAAAATTCAAATTCAAATTCAAATTTAATTTTGCTTTTAGACAACATTATTATTCCACGTGAGCAGAGAGAAAGATGATGCTGGCAAGGTGGTCAACGGGAGATGGGATTTTGGACGTGGATGTAATTGTTTGAAATCGGGGATTGAATCTGTAATTGGCTCAAATTTAAGGGGTACCTTATGTAATTCGCCCAAATAGATAAGATAAAATGAAATACTGAAATTTTAAAAATAGAGCATTTATTAAATTAATTCAATCCTACGTGGAATTAGTTGCATTTTCAACCGGTATATACATATTTCATAGTTTATTTTTTGTATGTTGGGTGCATATATAATTTTTATTAAAATTCATATAACTTTATCTACAAAAATTCGAAAAATATATTAAACATATATTTGAATTCTCCGTGACAAGACGAATCCATAGACACCAATCTTGAATACTATTATTTATTAAATAAATTATATTATTTATTAAATAAATTATATTATTTATTAAAATAAATATAAATTTATTAAAAAAGATAAAATGAAATAATTAAATTTAAAAAATTGAGAATTTATTAAATTAATTCAATCATACGTTGAATTTGTGAAAATAGTTGCATTTTCAACCAGTATATATTTCACTGTTTATTTTTTATATGTTGGCTGCATATATAGTTTTTATTAAGTCTCATATAAATTTATTTACAAAACTCCGAAAAATATTTATGTTTATATTAATAGATATTCATATTTTCAATTAATATATAATAGATATTTATATCTTCAATTATACATTTTGATTCTACGGTTGAGTAGATTCCGAATAGGGAGAGAGAATTTTGCTGCATAAAGTTTTGCCAGGTTAAACATGAGAAACTAAGGCTAATGTTTTAGCGCTTAAATTATCAGTTTGATGTTCTTATATAATATAATATAATATAATATAATATAATATAATATAATATAATATAATACTCCCTTCATTTCGGAGAAAGTGTTACAATTTGGATTTGCACCAATTTTAAGAAAAAGTAGAAAGTACAAGTGGGCCCCATGATTATTAGAGATTAAATGAGTGGCATATTGTAATAAAAGTGAAATGTAGGGAGTTTTATTATTTAATTAGTTTCCATAAATGGAAATTGTAACACTTTTAGTGAAACGCCGAAAACGAAAAGTTGTAACACTTTTTCTGAAATAGAGGGAGTATAATATAATATAATATAATATAATATAATATAATATAATATAATATATAAAGTTGATGAGCTAAACCTACCAGATTCATTCAAATTCCATCCATCCTACGTGAAATTTTGATTCTACAGTTAAGCGAAGTCTGAATAGGGGAACGTAGTAGTGTTGTTGCTAAGATCATGTGAGTAATGTTATTGCTTGGAGGCAAAATTTTATGTCTTATGGTTGCCGAATATGCGGAAGGTTTGCCAATCAAATTAAGAACTAAATTTGTTTAAGATTTTGAGTGGCAACATGTAGTAATTGATAGGGATTTTTCTTTGGTGATTAAATTTCTTAAATCGACAAATTTTAACTTTGCCCCTTTGTTTCACTTTTCAAAGAAATTCAGGTATTTGATGGAAAATTTTGTTCCATATCTTTCACTATTAAACCTACCTATATACAAATCATTAATCATTTATCTCCATCTTCATGCCTGATATTGATTATCTGTTTGTATTAATAAAGAAAAATCAGTGTGTCGTATTTTTTTTCTGATTTATTTTTTAGGTTCAATTGGTGTTTCTCCAATTATGGAGGATGGTGCAAGCATAAAAGAAGTAGAAAAGTACTAAATAATATACTTATTTAAGTCATAGTTATCATGAGAATAATTAAGTTTGAGTGTACATCTTCAACTTTCTTCATCCATTTCGATATAATAGATACTCCCTCTGTTCCAAAGAAATCTTTCCATTTTACTATTCTGCGGTCAATTAAATTTTCATTATATGATTTTATTAAATTATTTATTATTATAGTCTAAGTGTAATTCACGGTCAAAGTCGAAGACAGTTGACCGATCAAAGTCAAAATGGAAAGATTTCTTTGGAACGGAGGGAGTAGATGTTGTTGAAGTGGATTATATACTCTGAGGACGATACTAAGCTAATCCAAGCTTACAAGATGGAACTTATACAACCTTAGTGGCATCCGTGATGGTTATGGTGATGGCCGTGAATAGTGGCATCCGTGAGCCATGACTGAAACGACGATAAAATCTGGAAAAATCATGTCCAATGGGTCGTGGCCACGACCATAAATAGTGGTTTTTAATAGATTATTATTATTATTAATTAAATAAATCATTTCATTCACTAAAATAAAATATTTATCTCATATAACTTTATCTACAAAAATCTAAAAAATATTTTTAACATATATTTGAATTCGCCGTGACAAGACGAATCTATAGACATCAATCTTGAATACTATTATTAATTAAATAAATTATTTTATTCATTAAAATAAAATATAAATTTATTGAATAAGATAAAATGAAATAATGGAATTTTAAAATTTAAAAACGACTCATTAAAACACATTATAAATAATTAACGTATCATCAAGCGTTCATAAAGATACTCATTTTAAATAGTTTAGCATCAAACATTCTGGACAAACTAAAATATACGATTATTTTGATTAGCCTCATATATATATAATTTGTGCACTTTCGGTTATTTTGGGCACTTTCGTATATAATTAGAAAGCGCTCCATTCGACCATACAATTTGTGCACTTTCGATTATTTTGGGCACTTTCGTATATTTTTCTACTATATTCTAAAGTTAATGGTTTACTTTGAAGCACACATGATCTGCATGTGCATAAATGATACTTGGAGCGCTTTCTAATTACTTGGACATTTTCTAATACAAAATTAATGTAAAAATAAATTCATTTTAAGTTGTATTAACTCTGTACGTTTCTTTTTATTTTTGAATTTAGGTTTTGACTTTTCTCTAAATACTTATGTATGAAAGATAATGAATAGTCGTAGGAGATCGTAAATAAAGTAGAAGAGATGAGAAGGTAAAGAATAAATTAATCAATTAATTTTCAATTTTTAGGCATGTGAAGATAAGATCTATCCATATATTACAAAGACCAGATTTTATTATCAATTCTAGCTATAGTACTTTGGCCTCAAATCAATGTGAGAAATTCTTTCAATTTTTTAGATTAAAAAATTAAAAAACAATTATAATCAGGGTAAATTTATTTTTGATGCCAAGTTAATGCGTATTCGCTTCCGTCACATGTACAATTTTAATCTAACTTTGGTTACATAATCCTGCCAATGATATTCAACCTTTGTAACTATTTATAAATGTGATCAATCAAATCTTCTAAATCCCATAATTCCATCAAAATCACCACCCACACACTAATTTTCTTAATGGGCATGAATCCAAATAGGAGGACCTTTGGATCTATGCTTGGCATAGTCCCTTCAACTGTTCTTCTAGGATTGTTCTATGAATCGTGTACTAGACGTGCTCTTTTCAGTTCCAGAAGATAGAAGTGACACACGTGAGCTAATTGGTGGCGTGTTGATCTTTACATGTCTATCAACAACATTTTACATGTGAAGACTTTCAATTTCCTTTTCTTTATATATGTATAAGATTCGATCGGTAGGATGAAGTATTAGGTTTCTATTCTCTACGATCTCTGGCTGGAAGGGCTGGTTCTATCCAACCCGAATTTCAACCCCGTTCAAAATAATGATGTTCAGGTCCGGTCTTGTATACACTCGAACCCGTTCCATACCTTTGTTACAAGACCCGACCGCAACATTTTAGGATTAAGTTAGTAAAAACTACATTTTTTTCCCGCGGAGGGTGGGGGTGGGTGTGTGTGTGTGTGTTGGGGGGGGGGGGGGTGGTATGCATATACTCTCTAGGCGGGGAAACTCTCTTCGATCTTCTCTCTACTTTCTTAATACATAACGGGCCCGGGGATCCGATACTTTCTAGGTGGGGAAACTCTCTTAGATCTTCTCTCTACTTTCCTGATCTCCATAATGAGCTGGGGGAGGGCGGGGATTAGCTGATACTCTCTAGGCGGGAAAATGTCTTCGATCTTCTTTGTACTTTCTTGATCTCCATGATGGGCCGGGAGGGGCGGGGGGTCGCAGTTACTCTCTAGGCGGGAAAACTCTCTTCTATATTCTCTTTACTTTCTTCATCCATAACGGGCCGGGATGGGGGGAGGGGACAACCGTACCATGTGAAATTATGTTCGTAGAATAATAATTTTTGTGTCTTTGGTGGGGTGACGCATACCACCGCGGGGTTGCTGAGAACCGGTGGGTTGGAAAAAATAACCGTAACATGTAAAATTACGTTTGTATAATATTTGTGTGTGGTGGGGTGACCACATATCACCGCGAGATTGTTGGGAACAACCCTATTGATTATGTTGTATACTTTTGTATTTTATTTTGGTTCCGTTTGAGGGATAGATTTTTTTGTAAAAAGATATGTACTTGTTACTAATTAACAAGTCGGGTACGGTAGGACCCTATTTTTTACATTTTCTATAGTTAACATAAATAAACACTCAATGATATAATTATATTGGATGAAGAATGACTACCGACCGACACCACGACCAACGTTGTCTACAAGGAATTTTGACTATCTTATTTTCTCGATTAATTTATTTAATCCTCACATTTCTATTTATTATTAAAAGTAAACTATACCGTGGCATCGCCACGGGTTAGTACTAGTTAAGGGACTAAATCTCAAAAAGTCCATCAATAACAAACTTATTGAGAGACCAAATCTCTGTAAATTTTCGGAGTACTATAGCACTCCTCCATTTACATAAAATTTCCAGCAGTCCATAATCATTGTAAACCCACAATCTGAATATCAAACGCACACATTCTTGATGAAAAACGTAGCCACATTCATAATTACAAGTTTTATTTTGTAATATTCTTTTTTTCATCATATGAGTAACACTCGATATTCATTGGATAATAAAGGGGAAGTTTAAGGAGCCATTCAAGTTCAATCAACTATGAATTTCAGTATTGCACAATTTAAATAACTCGAATTTGAGTTTTGGAGACCAAACAAATTTTCGTAACTAAAATAAGTACAAACAATAGAATTTACTTTTTAAGTCAAAATTACATATACAGTAAAAATTCTATATAGTCATATTGTCGGGATCGAAAAAAATAAAAAACACATGCATAACTTAAATGTTATATACTATCTTGTATAAAATCACGAACTTGTATATATAATAATTTTTTATTATATATATATATAAATATATATATATAATATTAACAAATAAGTAAAAATATATATTAGACAAGAACCAGAGGGGGATAACAAATTGTGGATGTTTTAACATATGACGAAATCATCACATCAATTAGACAAGAAGCGGAGGGGAATTCGAAAGGCGATAGCACATAATTAGTAGCAGAAGTTTCATGTCAATAAACTTCGAACCTATTTGACAAGTTAGAGATGTTTTAGGTGCAACAAAAACGTTCACAGATCGATCAACTACTAATTACACAGAAGCTAAAATATATACTTATCACTCAAAAGTTTAAGTCACTATCATAGAGAACTTTATATATATATATATATATATATATATATATATATATATATATATATATATATATATATATATATATATATATATATATATATATGTATGTATTTTATCGAATATTATGTCATTTATTACTATAAGGGGGTATAATTACTTAAGGCGGGATCTGAAAAAGTTGTGGAATATTACAATGTGGAGTTTATTATTATTTATAACTGGTCCCAAGTTTGGACCGGAATTTTTTATTACTATAAGGAGTTTATTCCTTTATGGAGTATTCATTTATGGAGTTTTTACTGTAGATATGATTATGTGTGCTTGAGCATCTTTTGGGAAATCATGACTTTCGGAGAGATCTGATCAGGCAAAACTAATTAAAAAATTACATTTTTAGATATGCAGGTGATGCAAGTATAATAAATGCTTATTGAACACACACAATTTTAAGTTAAAATATATATTTGAAGTTGAATATGTAATGTTAGATCCAATTCTTCTTACTATTATCTAAACCTAAAACATCCAACTTTAAGCATAAATGTAGGCTTTTGTGATACACACAAATAATAAAAGTTAAGCAATATTTAATATTTCGCAAATATTGTAATGCACCAAAGTTTTGAGATAGTTTCAAGGGGTGAAAAACGTTACCTATACGAACAATGTCACCTTTATGAAAATATTCATTAGAATTCAAGAGTTAAGCGTCCTTGCCTGGAACAATTTTAGAATGAGTGACACACTAAGAAGTTTCCAACGAACGTCTGAGTATAATTTTTTATTCACCTCATTTCCAAAACAAAACATCTTTCCTTCTGGTTGTTGTGGCCTGATACACTACTATTTTGATATGTCATTCTTGGAGTGCATTGTATCGAAGCCAATGCAATGATTTTATGTATTGAGAGTCGTTTTATTTTATAGAATTTATAAATGTCACAAAACTTGAAGCGTCCAAAATAATTAAAATTGCTCTGTCGTTAGGAGTTTGCCATGGAATTATCATTAGCCTTTATGGAATGGAGCAATATTTATTTTATTTCGAAATATGGTGTATGTAGAGACGTTTCTTCATGTACGTACATGATAAAATGCTCTTCTTTAAGGTTTTTCATGCTTATCTTGATTTTCCAATCATTTCAACGGGGATTTGAGTATGTTATCACTACATAAATTCTAAACAAATACACAATACAAAAGTAGGTTAAGATTGTTGAGGATCCTATTTGATCAAGACACATTACATGGTGAAAATTATTGTGTAAATTATGACATTTTTAATTGTATTTACTCCCTGGCGACTAAAATAAATGATACATTTAATTTTGGAACTGAGATTAAGGTACAGTATAAATAATAACAGGAATAAGTCCACATGTATTATAAATTGTGGAAAATAATAATATGTCACAATTGGGACGGATATAAATGAAATGTCTAACATTCATTATAAGACGGAGGTGTAGTTGTTAGGAAGTTTAAGAGATTGTATCTTGGAAACTAATATACTCCCCGCGTCAATTTGTCTAGATTGTAATGTTAAAACTTCAATTGAATTATAAATAAAATTTTGGATGTAAAGTATCATTATATACTTTAATTGAAAATTATATCATTACAACTTGAAATTAATTTGTAGTGAAAGTTGAATTTTGTTGACTACAAAAAAGTCAAATCTAGACAACTTCTCTAAGAAGGAGAGAGTACATGTTTACCACTTATTGTTGTTGTAGTATTCTTTTTTTGGTTTGAACGAAAATGATAAATACCGCAATTAATTTGAAGCAAATGAAAACAATAATATGGTCGGGATTGATGGGGTTTGTATTATCCCATATCCCAAATCGATTAACAACAAGTAGGATAGATGATATATAAGTGGACCACTAATCTCACATTGTGATTCCATAAAACAAATCTGTGAGGGTTTCACTTCAAATAAATCAAAATAAAGAAACAAACTTGATGGATGGGATAAATGTACTATAATATTCTCAACAAGGTGTGTTTGCTCTCGAGTACACAGTGAGAAAGAAAGGACATGGGACAGTTTGGGGTCAACATATCACCCGGAACATAGCTAGACAATGAGTAGTTGGACTGGTCAAAAGGGGACGAAATGTTACAAATAGTAACAGAGCGAGACCGTACCCAAACCCGAAAAGGGTGTAAGTTGTTTGTCCTACAACCTTGTACACTGCTCCCTGCAATTTAAGGGGTAGATGTAATACCTCACATAACATAGATTAAGAGCAAGTGTGATAAATAGTATATAATTACATCACCATTGATCTCACATAGTATGTGGACCTCTGGATGATTTCATAAACATATTTGTGAGGGCTCATGTTCAGCATAAACAATATCATACTAGAGAAACATGTACCCAAGTCATCAATTTTGCGCCACTCTAGAGGATCAAGTATCAATTGATTGGTGGTCGGATTGTTTTCAATGGCATCTAAGCCGCAACAATCCAAAATCCACAAGGGGTGGATGGTTGGTCTAAGTAAGAACTAATACACAACAAACGTTGGTCACTTTAAGTGGGGGGTGAGCGTGATGTCCCAAAGTTTCAAAGAATTTAAAGGGGTTGAGAACTCTACTATTCACAACAAGGGGTGCTTCATCCTGAGCAATGTCAGGGCAAGTAATCCACTAGAAAGTTTCCGGTGCGCGCAAGAGTCAGTACAAATTGTGCAAGAAAGAACTTGTGTTGGATTGTGGGCAAATCACATCAAGTCATGGCCAATTTTATGTTCCCCTCTACATTCATGAGCAATAAGATAATAAAAGCATGATTTACAACAATGAGTGTAACATATGTGATGAAACAACTCACGTGGTGTATAAAAAAGTGTTCGGTAGATTATGAGGTAATATTTTATTTTGTACATAATTGATAAATAAAGCTTTTAAGTACATTACGTATTTTATAATAGTGTCCACATTCACTAATAACACTCTTTTGATTCCTTTAGTTATTGGGAAGGTTTTCAATGAAATGGTGATGTTTTAATTATATATTTTTACACATTGTAAAATTACATGTTTGTAAAAGTTATATATCGTCCATACTAAATTATATTCCTCATACAGATTCAATTAACATGAGCAGGACATAAGTTTTAAGGAAAAAAATAATAAAGTAGGAGAGAGAGAGAGGGAGTATAATCCATTTCCAGTCGATTTACTCGACGGGCCATTTACTACAGGGGTAAGTTTTATGATATTTATGTCTTCGTAATTTTTTTTATCTATATAAATCTTATTTATTTTTAAAGGTGCATGGCATATAAATTATGTTTATTTGAATAGGTGGCATGCCGAGTTCTGTGTCGATAATTGATCCAAATCAACTCTCGATTGGTTAATTTTGTTTTATAATTTTTATTTCTCACGAAATATTAAAGTAATATCCAATATTAACTTTTATATTTTCACATGAATAACACACTAATTCCGCCCATGTACGCGGGACCAAATCTTAGTAAGTGCATCAAGCAAGATATCTAAAAGGTTGTCATCAAGTGGGATTGCATCACTCCTTCTTCCTATGGGTAAGATGACGCTTCGAGATTCGGGATACCATTCAAATTCATGAGGACTCAGCATGCAATAAGCTCAAACATGATTCAAAGGGTACGGGACTACTCCAGGAGACTCGACTTATTATTTGGGACGAGGCTCATTGACAAACCAACATTGTTTTGAAGCGCTTAATAAGAGTTTGAGAGATGTGATGGGTCATCTAGATGGGCAATTTGGTGGGGGTGTTTATTGTCTTCAACGGGGACTTACGACATATTTTACCTATTACTCCACGAGGTAGTAGGTATTATATATTGTGAACAATGATATGTGCTCATCTAGAACATGGGATGCACGTGAGGTGCTTCGACTAACAAAGAACTTGAGATTGCATGGAAATGGCATGTCGTATCTATATTCCAAGTTTACTTATTTCATATTCAACTTATCTTTTTTAACGTCCAATTCAATCCTACACAATCTGGTTTGTTATCTCCCGAGATTCAAATGATGAAAAAAATTGCGGAGTCATACAGGTTGGTGATGGCACTGCCGCTGAAGCTAATCATGGTGGGGTTGATGTCAAGACCCCGAAGAATTACTTATTCGACAAGTAAGTCATCAATTTCAACCATTGTCAATAGTACATAATCTTCGTTGTTTGATCACTTAGTTGATCCATCACTAGACCCTGAATATTTTTTATCATTGGGATGTTCTTGAACCTACAATGAAATAGTTGATGAGATAAATCAATTTATCATGTCGAAGATGCCCTAAAATAGTGTTGAATACAGGAGCATTGGTAGCATTGTTAGGGAAGATGACCAAGAGAATGGTCTCGAAAATATTTTCATTATAGAATTTATCAACATCATTAATTGTCTAGATTACCGAACCATAAGATCATCATGTAGGTTGGGTATATGATAATGCTTTCGAGAATTATTGATCAGACTTTCGAGTTGTGTATTGGACTAATGGTACAAGGCTTATAGTTACTACTTTTGGGAAGCCAATCATCGAGGTAAAGATGATATCAGGAATCAACGGGGGCCAAAATGTTTTAATTACGATGATGAGACCATCCAACGAGAAGAAGTTCCCTGTCAATTTTGATAGGAGACAGTTCCCCATATTTTCCTACTTTGCTATTACCATCAAAGAGTCAGGGAAAATCTCTTTCACACGTCGGCCTCTACCTCCTCTCACCCGTATTCAACAATGCTCAGTTATATGTTGCTCTCTCTGGAGTTACCAACAGGAAGGGATTGAAGGTATTGATTTGCAATGAAGAGGGTAATACATATGACACAACAACCAATGTGGTTTATAAAGAAGTGTTCGACAAGTTATGAGGTGAATTAATCTTTTATGTGTATAAACTTGAATTTTTTTAATACCGATTAAAGTTTACATATTTTCATGTTCAATTTCAATAATTTACATATACACTTTACAGGTAGGGATGACTTCTAATTCAATGTTGAAGCGATTAGATAAGTCATTTTCACATGGTAGCTTTTGTATGTTTCTCAATTTCAATATGTTATTATAGAATCTATTGATTTCTTATTTTGAGTTTTGTCTTCATGCCCCGTAGAGTATCGACGGTCCATTGACTAGTTATTAGTAAAAAGAGAAAATATATAGTATTAAATTAATTATTATTGTCGTTTCAGATAATTGTGCTTTCTGTCCGTTGAATTGATTGTTGAGTTCCATTTGAATTGGCGGTCATTCCCTTTTGAATTGCTCTCGGTTTTCCAACTCCCCTACACTGAAACCCTAAGAGAGAGAGAGAGAGATCTATTAAATTGAACACTCAGATAGACAGTGGTGAAGTAATCAATTATGACGCTCAAGAAGCCATTGAAGGAACTCAAGCTCGCAGTTCCAGCTCAAGATTCACCTATCTCCAACTTCCTGTAAGTATACGCAGTTACATGAGCACCAAAGTGTACGTGTTATTTATCCATTCTGATTCGTGTTTTTTCCTGTTCAATATAGGACGGCGAGCGGGACATTTCACGATGGGGATTTTCTGTTGAATCAGAAAGGGATGCGATTGACTTCTGATGAGAATGATTCCACGGTATGTTTACTGTCATTGTTCGTGTTTATGCGATTAGGTTGAGACTTGAGCTGGGAATAACTCTTGTCGTTTATGATTCTATTTGTTATGGGGGGATTTGATTGTTTGTTGACTAATAGCTTGTTGTCAATTGCCGGGGAATGATCAAATGATTTGCATATCTTTTATGAAACTGCTGGGTGTGAAAAATGATGAATTGATGATGCAGCTGATCAAGTGTCTTTAACAATTTGTTGATCTCATTCTTTTAGAGCTTGCATAAGTTCTACTTGAATAAGCAGATCAGTAGCTGAATTAAAATTGAGTCCATTCTTGTTTCTAGAAACAGCAGAACATGCTTATAAGCAACCTGTACTCACATATTAATAGCTGATGGCAATTTGTATCACTTTTGTGGTGAGCCTGTATAGCCGTCGGAAACTAAGGAGATTGATCTTCAATTCTCATTGGAAGATCTTGAGACCATCAAAGTCATTGGCAAAGGAAGTGGTGGCGTGGTTCAACTTGTTCGACACAAATGGGTTGGAAAATTGTTTGCCTTGAAGGTCAGTATGCAAATAGTTCAATGCTTCAGTTTATGATTGTTCATTTTATCTGAATACACAAACGTTTATACAATGCTATTCGTAATTGATGTATGAGCTTATTCTTTGTATTAGTTTTTGTTTAGTGAGCTTTTATGTATAATTGAGTTGGAATGTAGTGTGGAGTCCAACCCACACAAGGAAATGTTTATGATTGGGCATAGTGATGACATTGCTATTGGAAATCATATAAACTTACAGGCTTGGGGTTGGAGTTAGTTTTGATTAAGGTTTCTAGTGAACAACGTGAGATTTGTCATACTCCTTGAGATGGGATTTGATCTCAATGGGCTAGTGCTGGAGATTGGGAGAAGTGAATAAAGGGAGCGAGGCTTTGTAAAGTCCAGAACTAGGGAATTTACCTTTCAATATAGGTCTGTTTCTACCAGGGTGGCAGGGTGTAGGTGATGATATTAGTTCTCATAATCTATAATGATTTCTGACTCTTGGTATTGATGGTATATATTGGAACTTGGAAGAAATTTCATGTTGATTGATTTTGTTGTTTTCTCTCGGATGCAAAAAGTTAAGTACATAAGCTGTTTCTGCAGGTTATCCAGATGAATATACAGGAGGAGATTCGTAAACAAATAGTTCAGGAACTGAAAATTAACCAAGCATCGCAATGTCCGCACGTTGTGATTTGCCATCACTCGTTTTATCACAATGGTGCTATATCTCTTGTATTGGAGTACATGGACCGTGGGTCATTGGTTGATGTTATTCGACAAGTTAAGACAATTCTTGAACCTTATCTTGCCGTTGTCTGCAAACAGGTTTGTGAAATTTCAAATATATAAAGTCTCCATCCCTCTTTTAGTTATCTGAAAGTTGGAAAGTAATAAGCCTATACTTTCAGGTTCTGCAAGGTCTTATTTACCTGCATCATGAGAAGCATGTCATACACAGAGACATAAAGCCTTCAAATCTCCTAGTGAACCACAAGGGGGAGGTAAAAATTACTGACTTTGGTGTTAGTGCAATGCTGGCTAACTCTATGGGCCAACGTGATACGTTTGTTGGGACGTATAATTACATGGCAGTGAGTTATCTCTTCATCTCATTCCTATGGCTTAAACTTTCACATCTTTTGTTTACTTTTCTTCCTAAACCATTAGAAACGGCAAATTGTACTCTCTCATATACTATGAAGACTAAACAGATTTTCCTCCCCAAAATCTGTCCAGCCTGAAAGAATCAGTGGAAGCACATATGATTACAAAAGCGATATATGGAGTCTTGGAATGGTGATCCTTGAGTGTGCCATTGGCCGTTTTCCTTACACCAAATCCGAAGATCAACAAAGCGGCCCAAGCTTCTATGAGCTGTTGCAGTCAATAGTTGGGAGTCCACCACCTGCTGCTCCAGAAGATCAGTTTTCTCCAGAGTTCTGTTCATTTATTTCAGCCTGGTAATTACATTTAACCTTAAGCATCATCCCACAATAAAGTTTAGAAAGGATAAGAATCACTCAAACAGTAGTTAGATCTTTATTTCAACGTCAAAGTAGCAGTTAATTCCACGAGCCAATCTAAATCATTAGAAGATACAATCTGAAAACAAAGCATCAGGCAGCTGAACTCCTGTTCTTATGTTTCTCATTGGCTAGTTTTTCTTTTCAAGTGTCATAAAGTTGTGTTTTACTTGCATGTGCAGCATACAGAAGGATCCTAGAGACAGATCTCCGGCTTTGGAATTACTGGTTAGTTTGTTCTTGAAATATCTTGTACATCATTAACTTGTGCATCATTAATTGTTTTAACTAATGAAAGTTGTGGTAATGCCAGAGTCACCCATTCATCAAGAAGTTTGAGGACAAAGACATTGATCTGAGCATTTTAGTTGGTAGCTTGGAAGCACCTGTAAATTTTCCCAGATGATCGGTCATGTTCCTTATTCCTGGTTAACGCATATGTTTTGTTATGAAAAGTTGTATCAGCTGAATTTGTACTGCATAAATGTCCTGTTAGAATGAAACAGAACAGAGGGCCGGTGACGTTTATGATTTGTATTTTACAACCTGCCATGAAAAATACAGTTCTATTGTATATCTCCTTGGGTTTTACCTAGAGGCTGGAGCTATGGAGCATGTGCATGTGAGTCTATGTATACGAAATATAGATATATGATATGGTAAACAAAGAAACCATCTATTTTTTCTGTTCTTTCGTTATTTAAGGAGAATACCAACAATGCCTTCTGTTGCAACTTGAGTTGGGCAATAATATAAAGTCATTTAAAATTGTAGTGTTGTATGATATTCTAGCAATTCTGGCTACCCGGTCCTGCGTCTTGAAAATGGGATAACCATGGCAAGTTCACCGAATACAATCGCATATATATTTTGCTCTGCTTGCTCCTAGTCAGTCACTTTGCGCCGACAAGTGACAAGGAGGCTGGATCCCGGTCCGTCGTGGTTGCTAAATGTAAATATAACATTTTATTGAAACATAAATGAAATATGTTTCAATAAAAATCCGCATCAAATTTAGTACACGAGTATTAATTTACAAATCCGTCTCTACCACACCAAGCATACATGTCCGGAAGGTTAAATCACTAGCTCAATGTACCCATGCTTGTTTTCAAGCCTTTTTTTTTTTCCCCGAACATGATTGATTATATACATACTCCTTCGTCTTATGAAGTTGTTTAGTAACATAATAAGACTATATAGTCCATTATAATTAGCTAATTTAATTGCTTATTCAATATTTTAACTTTATTGAAATTAGTAAAAGATAAAAGAGTAAATTTTCTGAGAGACGGTCTCTAAATAATTTATCTAGAGACGAATCTATGTTGTTAAAAAAATCATCGATATTATTAATCAAAATGTTCATGTTCTTAACATTGATGTTTTTTCATATTACACCATTAGCCGTTTTAATTAATAATATAAACATTTTAATTAATAACATGTATGATTTTTTTGCTAACATAAGTCATATCTAAATACCGTATCTCAAGACACTTTGTGAAAATAAAATTATAGTATAATTTTTCTTTAAATAAATTGATAATAACTGAAATTGGATAACTACACCAAGTCATTCAAGCAATAATACCTGATAGACTTCACATGAAATGAAGTGATTACGTGTTATCCGATGAAGTGGGTTTCAATCAGAACATAACATAACGTATGCATAATTGCATATGGTTATGGATACTTGAACAATTGGTAGACACAGTTTTATTAACACAAAAAAAAAAAAACATAACAACAAAATGAAGAATGAAAACCAAATAAGTCCAAAATAATATGTCAATTTCATAAAAGAAAGGAAAAGGCATATTCCCCAAAATAGGTAGGTGAAATATAATGAAAAGAATTATTATCATCCCTTTTGGGAAACCTTGGGTGCAAAAACCTGAGTCAGCTCATTGGAATGATCCAAAAGAAACAAAAACTGTGGATTGCTCAAAAGATGATGCCACATACAGCACAGATGACTCGGATATGATATGGATGTAACCAACCAAGACACACTTGAATAACCCAATCCTTATCCACTTCCTTGTACTACGGGAAATAAACTTATCAATACTTTCTTTTCTTTGTAAATAAAACTTATCAATAATTAATTAAAACCACATGATTATGCTTATCCCCTTTGTCACTACATCCCCTTAATTTAATGCTTCGCTCTCTCTCTCTCTCCCCCTCCATGACCTTTTCTATCCACATATTCACCTCCACGCACTCAATCTCTTGCCCACTTCCGCAACTTTACTACACATTTTACATTTCAACTCTATCCTTAACATCCAAGTAGGTATAGTATATATATGCCAATTCCCACTCAATTATTCTGCTCAATTATTCTGCATCTCAATTTTCAGTTCAAGTTTACTTCATATATCATCCCAGTTCAGATTTGATTAATAATGGCTGGAGTTCAAGATTTGGGCTTTAAGCAAGATAAACATTTTGGATCAATGGAATCATCCTCTTCATCGTTTTCATCGATTAGTGATGCATTCACTTCTTCTATTGGATCAATATCACCAGCAGACTTGACAGATGATGCTACATCATCTTCTTGTTCTTCCTCTAATTCATCAAATTTTGGGCCTTTATTTGAATTATCTGATCTCATGGCCCAGCTTCCCATCAAGTGAGTTCTAGCTTATTTCTTGCGCTCTTTTTTTTGTCTCATCACTAATTGAGTTAAAAATTAGTACTAATGTAGAAAGATTCGATTTTTGCAGGAGGGGTTTGTCGAAATTTTATAATGGCAAGTCACAGACATTTGGGTCACTGGCAAATGTGAAGAGTCTTGAAGATCTTGCGAAGAAGGAGACAACTAGTTACAATCAGAGAATGAAGTCTTGTAAAAGTTATGGGGGGAATTTGAATAGCCATAAATTTGGTCCCAAACCAACCATAAGAAAGAGGTCTCCTCCAGTAACATTGAACACAACGGTTTCGCTTCACTTCAAGTGCTGAGGATTTTAATTAATAATTATTACTAATTGTTGCAGTGATTTGATTTGAACAAATTTTGTTCTTGAAATACGTTATGAAGCGAGAATAGGATATTTTTCTTAGAAGCAGAGCATTGAACATACTGTAGGTTCTGCTTTTTCATCCGAGTCTGAATGAGATAATGAAAATGTTATTCATTGTTATCGAACTTAACATGCTTGGTCTCTTAATTGGTGAATAATTAGTGCATAAATTGGTTAAGTATGCCACAAATAGTTTGGGGAAGAGTAACTAGTAAGCAGGTGTTGGATACTTGGATCTTAATCTACCACTTTGCTTTGAAATCAGTCATGACCATTAGCGGTCTTCAACCTCCAAAGTCCAATCTAAAACCTTCAACTCCAGAGGAATGTGAAATACTAGCCATACTAAATACAAGAGCATGAGAAATGCTCCAAAAAATTATCCTGCGCACCACTTACATCTCAACTCAAGTATCGTACAGAAACAAAAGAACATCCTACCCAACAAACTGTGTTGGAAACGAATGCAACGCCAGGCAATAATTGATCCTTCACTATCTCGAGCCACTACTCTCACACTCGAACCTGTTCGCGAATGCTTTACAGAAGCATCATAATTAATTTTCAGCACACCAATCTCCGGGGGAATCCAGGTTTGCGAGCCTGACTGTTGTTCAGGCGGCTGTTCATTGGGTCTGGCCGTCCGACCAATCTTCTGGCACAGCTGCCTTTCAGGCGGTACTCCATTTTTTATGTTTAAGTATTAGTTTAATTTTTCACTTAGAATTACCCTGCAAACCTATTTTATTAAGTTGGTCGGGATGGAATATTACCTCGAGGTTGATTTGAAACAAGCATGCGAAAATCTAAGACAACTCACAGTTACAATATCAAAACTATGGATTGCTAAGAGTCCACAATATATTGCGACTTTTTGAGAGTCCTACATAATAGGAAAACATATGCAATTTACACAAAAAACTATACAATCTGACTTTTTCACGGGTCGACCCTTTTTTTTTTTTTTTTTTTGTAATTTTTAACTCATCATGGCTTTCAGTTTCATGTATACATCCCCAATCATATTGATATTTTATATCAAATTGCCTATGTTTAGTATATAATCGTCTATGTTTAGCGTAAATCATTGATGAGAACTTACTTATCCAAAAAAAAAACAATAATCATAAATAAACATAGAATTCAATTTTATACATCAAATACTAAATGTCATTACATATAAAACAATAAAAATATTCAGATTCACTAAATACAAACTACAATCATTTCTGCAAAAAAAGACCATCCGCAATAACATTCTTCACACCCTTCACTTGTTCGTCGACCCCTTCACGTCGCCATCTTTGTCATCAATCTTTTTTTTTTATTCGATCACTATTTTTACGAAAACCTAGTACATACAACACAAATATCAACACACATCACCTATTTGACATTTAACATCAACAATTGCAATATAAACATATGCTATTCGTGGTAAGAAAATTTAAGCATTCACAAACAAAAAAATCAACTAACATCACCTATTTTACATTCAATATAAAAAATTACAGTAAAAACATGCACAATTCACGAAAAGATACCAGTTTTACAAAACTACATAAACTCTAAATGAAAAGCAATGAAACCACAAACATCACCAATTTACAGCAAAACATACACCATTTACATAAAAACCTAAACAATTAGAACTTCAAAAGGATGAAACTAAAAACCGGTATTAAAACATCACCTATTTACCATTAAACATCAACAATTTCAGTATAAAAAGGCTATACACACATATATTTAAGTTCCACAAAACTACAGAAACTTTAAAAAAATTTGAATCCACGAATATCAACAATTTACAGCTAAACATAGACAATTTACATACAAACCTAAACAATAAGAACTTCAAAATATTAAACAAAAACCCATATTAAAACATCACCTATTTATCATTAAACATCAGTAATTCCAGTATAAACATGCACAATTCACACTAAAAACATATCGGTTTTTCAAAACTATAGAAACCCAAATAAAAGAAATGAAATCACAAATGACATCAACAATTTACATATAGACATACACAATTTACATAAAAACCAAAACAATAAAATTTTCAAAAGATGAAAAAAAAAAAAACTTACATTCAAGCATTGTCTATTTTCCCTTAAAAATCAACACTTGCAGTTTAAACATAAGTTATTCATATATACATCCAAGTTTTACAAAACTACAGAAATTCTATAAATAATAAATGAAATCACAAATTTCAACAATTTATTGCTACACATACACCATTTACATAGAAATCTAAACAATAAAAATTTCAAATATGTACATAGTATGATACTGACAAATTAAGAATCAGTACAACAGCTCACTCTAGTGACATAGAACACCATGAAAAAAAATGGCATCAAAGAAATACTTATCAAAATCAACATACTAAAGCATGTATTCAACAACTATATAGATATCATCTAATAGAACAACTTCAAATCCAACAATTAATATCCAAACAATCAGATCCATATACAATTTAAAATACTCAACTGATAAGCTTCATAGATACATATATGTTACACAGACATGCGCATGTGTATTGTGTATTTGATCACAACATCAAGCACTCAATATCAGAAGATTCAGAACAACACTTACACATTAGATCCTGCAACAATTGCATTGTTTCCACTTACCACATCACAAACTAAATGCTCATTAAACACGAACAGTATCATAAATGATGAACTACACAATAACTAAATGCTGATTAAATACAAATCGTATAAAAAATGTTGAACTGAACTTTGCACAATTTCATCCAACTAATAAACAACATGAAATTTCAGATAATACAGGACTTGAGTGATGATCGAGAAACAAATACCTTATAACGATTCTGTAATCGAGACTAAGAAAACTCAAAATCCTTCACAATATTCGAGTGTGATCTATCCAGAATTCCAGATGTTGCTTCACATAATCCAGCTTCGACGAAGTGAGATCCTTCAGATCAGAGATCGAACTCACGGATTCCAACGATTTCGGCGGTGATGGAGAGAATACAACAGTAGCATCCAAGTGTGATCTATCCAGATGCCGCTTCACATGATCCAGCTTCGACGAAGTGAGATCCTTCAGATCAAAGATCGAAATTGCGGATTTCAACGATTTCAGCGGTGATGGAAAGAATACAACAGTAGCAACCTTTGAACGCTTAGAACTAGATGCAGCTCGCGATTCTCCGATGAAATCTCCAGAAGAAACTGACAAACAATGAAAAATTGGAGGAGAATCAGAAGGAGAGAGTAGATAGGATTGTAGATTCGTAGAAAGAAGAAGAGGAAGAAGATGGCACAAAGAAGAAGGAAATGTGGAAAGATGGCGTTAATATGAAGCTTTGATATTATACTCCGTCCGTTTTTGATTAACGAAGCTTTGATATTATACTCCGTCCGTTTTTTTAGAAACCTGCTATATTGACTTTGACCGGTCAACTGTCTCCGACTTTGATCGCAAATTAATCTTAAACGATAATAGTAAATAATTTAATAAAATCATATAGTGAAAATTTAGTAATTAAATTTTTATTATATGATTTTATTTAATTATTCTTATTATAATTAAATAATTTAATTAATCGACATAACCGCCATAGTAAAATGACAAGTTTTAAAAGGAACGGAGGGAGTATATTGTTTCTTCTTTAGTAACTTGCGGGTCAACCCAATGGGCGGGTCGCGCGAATTTTCATAATATGAACTCTGAGCTAAATTTTGGTTTGTGAAGAAGGACTCTCAGACTCTCATTATTCCACGTACTCTCTTAAGTTCTAGTAGATTGCTAAAGGGCCGTTGTATTGTGGGGACAAAGCGGACATAAGACCACATGATCTATTCCGGACCTTATGGTCTTCCTTCCTTCCTTAAAATTTAAAAGTGTCACAAACACCACAAGTTAAAAGCATATACTAGTATGCAGGATGAGATATAGTATGATATGGATGTAGTCTTAATCTAAAATATATATACACGCATGAGCCATCAAACCTTATCTTTTTCCTACGCCAATGTGTTTTCAATATTGAACTTAGAAAAACTTTCAAACTTAACTGATAATGACCCATCTCCTCCTTTATTCTCATTTATCACATTTTATACTTAAATTACTCACTTCACCGACGACCTTTTCTTTCTTTCTAGCCACGAACCTTCTTGTTTCTACACATTTTATATTATTACTAAGTATTATATTAATTTAAAGAGTAATAAATATAACAGTTTGACTAACGACCTGGCCATCAATGGTCCGAGAGGACGGACGAGGTTACTCACAACTGACCCACACGTCTCATTGGTATGATATAAACCACTTTAGGCCAGAGTTCGTACGGATTTAATTTTGGAACTATATCGTTATTCCACCCTATTTATTACTACAATCTACCACCTTAAATCCTCGTCGAGCTTCGTCAAACATGTCTTGTTGGTATGATATATATTGTCCGTTTTGGCCGGAATCCAACAGATTTACTTTAAAAATGGCTCAAAGTATTCATATAATATGAGAGTGGTAATACTATCATTTATCCACCCACTTTTTAACCGATGTGCGGTGCCAAGAAAGATGTTGATTAATTATGTGGCTGAGGTTCGTGGGAAACCAGACAAGCCATATCTACATATATATGCTGCCAGTAGGAGAGAATGCCAAATCAATTCTACCTCTTACAATTTAATTTTCATTTCTTCTTCTTATCCTCTATTATATCGACTATATCTACTTTCTAAGATTATTGAGTATGGCTGGAGTAATTCAAGATATGGGTTTTAATATGAAGACTGGAAAACATTTCGGATCATCATCCATTAGAGATTCATTGACTACTAATTCACCTTCTTGCGGTTCAATACCATCAGACTTGACAGATGATGCATCATCATCTTCTTCTTTTTCTACTAGTTCATCTTCATCTGGGAATCTATTCGAATTATCTGACCTCATTGACCAACTTCCCACCAAGTAAGTTTTAATCTACTTTCAATTAGATTAAGGCCCATGTTCAATTACTTGTATGTGACTTGGTACTAATTTAGACATGTGATATTGCAGGTTGGGTTTGTCGAAATTTTATAATGGCAAGTCGCAGACATTCGGATCATTGGCAGATGTGAAGAGTCTTGAAGATCTTGCCAAGAAGGAGACAATTACTAGTTACAATCACAGAATGAAGTCGTGCAAGAGTTATGCTGGAAATTTGAATACCAAGAAGTTTGGAGCAAAATCAACCATAAGAAGCACTTCTCCTCCTGTAACTTTGAACAGACCAATTTCATTTTATTACAACTGATGCTGAAGATGTCATTCATTCGATCTTGCAGTCAATTGAGCAGATTTTGTTCTTCAAATTAATACGTTTTCTTATTCTTTTGTTAGGCCACAGTTTTTCGAGAGAATAGGATGTATATATACGATTCCATATTTCCACATATGTACACTGTAGTCGATCATCAACATACATACTGTATCTTATGTGTTTATTTAATCGATTCTCAGCGAGATTATGAGACTGGATTGTCTATTTTGTAAAGGATTAACACAAGCTTAAATTTTTTATTCCAGTTGCGGACATTGACACAGTACATGCTTCAAAACTGTCACATAAGGTGAAATGGGCACACAAGGGTAATTTATAAAGGAGTTGCACAATCAAGTAATCAACTAAGCATTGAGATTACCATTGGCCGACTATCTCATTACTCGAGCGAGGTATAATCGTGTTCGAGTTCAGTTCGACTTGTTAATAATACGAGCTATTTTTCAAGCTCGAGCCACAATGATTAGGTTCGAACTCGGCTCATTTGGTTTGAGTTTTAGTCGTTTTCCAACTCGTTATTGAAAAATTCATGGTAAAATTAAACAATATTATATATTTAACCAAGTTTAATCGAGTATCAACAAATCGAGCTCTACGCGACTCGTTAATAGGACGAGCACCAATTTAAGCCCGAAGACCTTATCATATGAATCAAGCTTGAGCGTTAACCGGGTCGAGTCCTCAGTAAGGCTCACGTAACACCTCTATCCTCTCCCACCCACCAACAAGCAATCCTTGGGGACACAATGTATGTGTATATCGATGAGTAAGATACAAATTTTGAGGTTGTTTGACATAAAACTAACGTGTATGTTAAGTCATTATTCACAAGTTTTCATGTTTTCCATATACGACTAAAATATTTTGTTATGACACTATTCCACTTGCATAAAATCAAGTTAATATACACCGGTGGATAGTGGTGTTCGAGTGGGGGATGGGGGAGAGTCAGATCCGAGTGAAGTAAGGATTTCTGTTTCTAATCCAAGCATATTTGGATGTGCTAGAACTACGGTTTCTCGCCCGATCGACTCAATGATTGCCATCAAGTGGCGTTCTTAGGCCTCCCAAGGAGATGCGCAGGTGTTGGATCGAAATAATCGGCAGCAAGCTGCTTGTCGGCTGGATTGGCCTAGGGTTCCGGTTGTGGCTAGTGAGAGGAGCTTCTTTCTCCTACAGCTGGGCTTCACGGGAATCGTCTAGTTCTAAATGGTCATCTCCTTGATTACAGTGTACCAACGATGGATTCTGATGGGGGTTTATATTTGCTTTTCTGCTGATGATGTAGCTGAGGAAACAACAAAATGGGTAAACTCTCTGGTCTTTTATGTTCTAGGTGCAGATCATACATGTTGGTCCAGATAACGGCAAAGTAAAAGACTAGGGGGGGGGGTGAATAGTCTTTTAAAACTTTTGTCGATAAACCGATTTCGAAACTGGGGTTTCGATACTTAAATTCAGTCGGAAGACTTTAAGATAGGTAAGTGCGAAACAATAAGTAAGTGTGTGTGCTTTCTTTGAAATGTAAATCTGAAGGTAAATAACAAGTATAGTGGTATCGAGGACAACTTAGAACTACTAGTGATTCTTCAAATGAAAGCTTTCGAAAAGGGTAGTAGAGTGCTTGAGAGAATACTTTCTTGATGGTAAGTTTGCAAGATAGAGCGTTCTAAGGTATGTTCTTCAAGCATCTAAGTGTGATATATATAGATAAATTTGAGGCGTTTGAATTGTATCCGTTGTGCTCTATCAAATTATATCCGTTTATATCTTGAACTATGTACTCGAAGTCACTATCTCTTGTTTGAGAGGACTTGCTTTTTGCAAGATTCTGCGATGCATTTAATGCATAATCTTTCATTGTCCTTTAGTCTCAGCGGATACATGAGCCTTTCGATGGCTTGGATGCTCCATACTCATGATGTCATGTCCGAATCATATTTGAAAGTAAGTTAATATCTTGAAGAAAGGATTAAGGACATAGTCTTTCCGAAGTTAGACTAAACCTTTGTGTCTTCATAAACCTTGTGCAATCTTGGTCTTCTAATCTTGGAAAAGCTCCATTGCTAGGATTGATCTTCATGGTCTTCTTGAAATAAAAATTACACTCAGAGACCTATAATCCTATTACAAGATTTACTAGACTAATCATACTCAGTGATTTCCTCTTTTACAATGTTCAAGTGAACCAAGAGTACTTAATCACTTTTCTGGCTAAGATAAGAACACGTGATGAGTGATCAAAATACTAACAGATATTCCTAACAAATTTTTCCCTTTTTGATCAGTCATCCATGACTATCTTTCAAGTCCTATTACAAAATTGTAATCCTGGAAGAGAAAACAATCCACCACTTAATCATTTCAAATGATATTCAATTTTAGTTGAATTAAATGCAGAAAGTAAACATCAACCAAATCACAAGAAGTGATCTTTGCTGATAAGTTGTCATCTATTAAAATGTATCTGAGAGTATGATCTTCAGATAGGTACAGTTTACAGAGTAAGATGCAACTTTTACAGATAGAGAATTTCAGAAACAATCAGCAAGATTACAAAAAGTAATAAAACATACTAAGTAAATTAGAACAAAGGAGAGTCCAAGCTCCAAGAGAGTATTCTAATGTTACTAGTCTTCAAGTCTTGAAGCTTGACTTGGGTTCGATACCTCAAGTTCTTGACACCTATCTGGATCAGTTGACATGATCATCCACTTTTCTGCATTCTTGGACATAGTCATAAAGAATCCTTCTGACAGAGAGCTATGTCTTTCTGGATAAGTCACATATTTCATGGTAACTCTTGCCAAGCTTGTGATTCTTCCGCAGAAAATGTTTGACCCAGAAGTACTTTCCCCAGACCCAGGCATGGTCTACTTGCAGCTGACAGAGGTTGAAATACTTGTATATTTCTTCCAGATAGTGTATATAATCTAGGTATTCATCCAATGTCATATAGAATGACTCATAGGTTGAAACACCTAGTTTGTTCTTCTTGTTGTAGCTACCATCCAACTTTCTTACCTTGTGTACATCTTCAGGCTTTGGGTAAGGACAGGCAAAAGAAAGATCCATCTTTCTGGCTTCATTTCTCTCTTCAGGCTTCAAAATTTAACCAGGCATGAAGGTGCTCATGTTTTAGCAATTCTGGCTTGCCTTCTCTCCATTCCAGGATCTGGTTGAGGATGGGAGTTGGAAGCTTATCATTGACAAGTAGATGTTGTAGTTCCAAAATCCAATACCCTCTCTTGTTCAGAATGCACCTATATGAAGATTCTTCATTACTGGTCTTCACATACTCAATGTGGGCATCAGTTGGCCTTTCTTGATGTGTTTCATTGTTTACTCTGCCAAACTGGAAATCCCTTCTTGCTTTTCTGTTTGGTGGCCTTCTGTCAGGAGATCCTCTAACCCTTTCTTCCTGCCTTGGAATTTGTCTTTGGTGGATGTTCCTTGTATAGACTTGGTGTTGCCATAAGGAGTTCTGGCTGCTAAGGGCTTTGCTGCCAGAGGAGGTTGTGAAGTAGTTGCTTGTCTCCTTTTCTTGTGAAGTGGATGTTCATCAGAATCATCCTCATCATCATTGAAGTCCAAAATTGGAGACTTGCAGCTTTCTTGGCCTCTCACTTCTCCTTCTTCCTTCTCTTCTTCTTCAGTAGTCTTCTTCTCTTCTGAGATTCTAAGGGACTTGGCTCCCCTAGTTATCATACTTCTCAGCCTTCTGGCTGGTTGATCTGGAACAACTTCTTCAGCAAAGGGTGTCTCCAGTGGTGTCCTTAATGACAGGTTGACTTGAGGAGGGAGGATTTGATTGTTTTCTTTTTCTTCCTATGCCTTTCTGAGGCATCTCTTCTCCCCCCTTAGTCATGAATGACTGACTCATGATAGCATAAGCTTCAGAGAGAGTTTCAAAGTTTTTCTGGAGATTGTTGCACCTGACTAATTCTTGAAGTTCCTTCTTGACTCTTTGTTCTGTCCAGTTCTGCTCCTTTGTGTTGAGCTCTTCAAGTGGCCTTAGGATGGCGTTGGCTTGCGGGGCGACATGGTGGCTTCATTCAATTTGCATTAGCATTGTTACAATCCTCATCCCCGACCAACCCTAGGTCTTTTCGAGAGAGAGCTATCTTTGGTTGCTCTGTTGAGTAAGCAGACTAATGGCTTCATCTCTCCTGGACGGATTTTAGCACTTGTCTGGGACTAGTGTCTTTCTGAGTTCTAAAAAGACACTATTCCTTGCACGGTGCTCTTCAATTCTTGAACTACTTGGTGCAGAGAATATATGAGGAGCAAGTAGGGCTCTCTTGTGCTGAGTGATAAGTCTCTCATCTTCTGCTTCAGTAATCAAGTTGTGGGATTCAGCATCACTGTCATAATCCTTTTCTTGGATTGTTTGCAGATTGACAATCTTCTTCTGCTTTCCATCAAGTGTGCTGGCCTTCTGAGAAGATGTAGAAGGTCTTTCTGATGCAGCCTCAGCATCATGCTCTTCATCATCATTGTCATCCATGGCATCTATCTCAACAGCTGTGACAACAATGACATTCTTCAGTTTTCTTTGCTCATCTAGGGGCGCCAATTCCTTGGCATTAGCTTCTTCGAGCTTCTTGATTTTGGCTTCCTTTTCATCAACAAGAGCTTGAGTCTCAATGTTGATTCTCTTCTCTTCTTCCAATACCTTTCTGAGTTGTTCAATCCTAAACTCAGCAGCTGAAATTTCTTCTATGGCATCATTGTGTTCAGCTTGTTGGGTATCTTGATGAGACTTGGGAGGTGATGATGATGGAGATTTCTGAGCAATTGAGGGAGTAGCCTTTTCTCCACTTTCTTTGCTAGCTTTCTGAATCCCGCCTTGTCCAGGTTGGGGATCATCATTCTGATCATCATCATCATCACTCTTGTTCTTTGTTTCTTGGTTTGGATGCTCAGAGGGAGGTTCTTGATAATCATTTTCGTCCATCTCCTCGTCATCTTCTGAAACCAGGTTGATCACATTTGGGAATGTAATCATCCTCCCATTAACTTCTTCTTGTTCAGCAGGATAAGTAGTGAGCTTGCTGGGCAAGGCAGGATGGGTAACCATCTGCTCTTGGGTTTGAGCATCCGCAGACTTGAAATCTGCTATAAGTCTTTGTGCTACTTCATGAATGAAGTCTTCATGCATTAGAGTGGCAAATGAGTAGGACTCTGTAGGGAACAATGCATGGATATAATCCTCCAGATTTAGGGCAATTGCTCTCTTTTCTGGGACGTCGATTACTCTGGCTACTTCAGAAAGGTCAGCCTTTCTGAGTTTCTGCCATTGTCTGAAGCACTTGAGATGTTTCTTTAAGGTGTGCTTCTGGAAGGCCTTGAGTAAATCAACTGGCACTAGACTTTGAGCCTGAAAGAAAGTGTTCAAGTTAGTTTTGTTCAAACCACTTGTGTTAGTATCTGTGTGCAGAAGTGAGCTTTCTGAGCATACCTGTGTAGAAACACTAGGCTCATCTGCTTGGATTTTTGCTTGCTTGGGCACAGAGGCCTCAGATACTTTGGTGTGAGGAGAAGTTTTATCCTCATCAACCTTTCTTTCTGCTTGAACCTGAGAGTTAAAATCAAACATGTTTAGAAACTTTTAACAGAAAAGATAGGTGGAAAAGTGCTTTCTGAGACTTCACTTACTTCCAAGTGAGGAAGCTCAGTAGCATGTTCCTCAGAAACCTTGGGGGTTTCTGGCACCTTTTCTGCAGATACTGCTTGTTCAGCAGTTTTAGTTTCTTTTGGAGGAGATGACACAACTGTTTCTCCATCCAATTGTTCTTCTGACTGAGCCTGTAAGAACAAACATAAGAGATTTTAGTAGTGGGTTTTCCAGAGCATTCTTTGAAGAAGACTATTACTGATTACTTACCTTCTCAGCAGAAGGCTCAGTAAATACTTCCTCAGAAAGCTTTTCAGCCTCTGGAATCTCTAGGTTTTGGGGTGTTGGTTCCACCACCACTACTTCCTCAGTTGGAGCCTAAGAAGAGACATTAAGAATATTAGAACATAAGAGCAATTTTAGTTAGTTATTTCTTGTTCAGAGATAACTTTTACTACCTGTGGGACAGACTCTTCTTGATGTTCTGAGGTTGGAGGAACCTCTTCTTGATTCAAGGGGGTGGACAGGTTTTCTTCCCCCTGAAAGTGTGTCTCCAAGTTGGCCTGTAACAAATACAGCTTATGAGTAACAAGTTAACATACAATTATGTTGACATGTTAGATACAAACTATATTTGTTACCTGAATAGAGTCAGCTGATTATTGATCTCTTGGACTTGTGGTGATTCCACAGTCTCTCTGTGCTCATTATTGTTCTCCTCTGCAGTATCATTCTGAGTCTCCATCTCAGTTTGATCACTTTCTGAGAGTTGAGCTCTCTCAGAAGGTTGAGGAACCTGTTCAAGAACAGGGTTTTCTTCAGCAAAATTAAGTGTTGGCATTGTGAATGTGGAAGCAATGGCAACATCTTCCATCATTCTATCTTCCTCACCCAGACCTTCTTCTTCCTGCTGGGCAGAGGGGCTCTTGTCTTTCTGAAGAGCTGAGCTTGATGCTCCTCCATGGGTCTCATACTTGAATCTTTTGAGTACTTTTTGCAAGTACTTCATCATCCTCAGAATCACCATTCTGTGTTGGTGCAGACCCATCTATGATATTTCTATCATCTCTGGAGAGTTCTGGAGCATTCTGGTTCAGGACTCTTGGGGCATTCTGGAGTTGCCTTTCTGGGCGTCCAACATCTTCTGAGACCTTGTCTCCAGAAGGTTGTGCCTCTTGTATGATTAGGGACTTGGAGGCTCTTTTGCTTTGAGTCCTCTTTCTCTTGGCAACTGGAGGTTTAGCTTTGGCTTGCTCAGAGACCTCCTCACCTTGCTGTGCAGTTTCTTCTTCTTCTTCTTCTTCTTCTTCTTCTTCTTCTTCTGCTTTTCTGAGTGCGTTCTCAGCAGCAATTTTCTCCTTTTCTTCAAAAGCGTGTCTGAAAATAGAATTGGTGATTGTAATTTCTTGTTTCTCTCTGAGAGTGATTCCCATTGTTTCCAGAATGTAACAGATTCTGATACCAAAGTGCATATTAGCCTTTGGCTCAGCAAGGCCATTGATGATTTTGGGCTCAAATTCCTCAATATGTCCAAGGAATTTGTTGAAGGCGTACTTCCCCCAATTGAAGTGGGTTTCCTGCCCTTCATGCTTCTTGTTCAGAAGAAGCATCATCATCCATCTCTCCATGCTTATCTGGTCTACTCCTCATTTGTTGCCATCAAAGCAACGGACCAGAATAAGAGCTAAAGTGCTCCAGTGTTTCTGGAGATGACTAGTTCTGATGGCTTTCAGAACAAAGTCTCCTGGGCAACCGTTTGCATTTTCTAACTGGATTGCTTCAAATAGCTCTTTGACGCCTTGAATCATGGAAGCGTCCTTGATGTTGATGTCTTCAAATGTTCCTCGATTTTTCAATCGGAATATCTTGCAGAAAGTCTTGCAGTCTAGAACAATTTCTTGTCCTTGGACTTCAGTCTGCATGTATTTTTCTTCTTCATCATTCACAACTTTTGTGAAGATTTTAGAGTTGTTATAGAACTCCAGTACATCCAGTTTGGATAGTCCACTGGGTGCAGCAGATAGAAGCTTGTAGATATGGGAATTCTTCATCATTCCCAATATCAGTTTCCTTTCTGGTTTTGAAGATATAACTGCTGATACATATCTCTTTACTAGAAAGGCTCCCCAATTCATTTTGTGTTTAGGGTTCCAGTCCGATGGGGTAAACTTTCCCAGAAGGCGTTTATTCAACACCTTAAGTTCCTTTCCTCCTTGCTTTTCAGCAGGAGCAGAGGATGTTGCCTTAGGGTTCTTGGTGGTCATCTTCTTGGGTGCCATCTCTTATATAGAGTTTAGAGTGTGTGTTTTTCAGATGAATATTGCACAATTAATAGAGATTAGTCTATCTTTTCAGAAAACTAAGCACAAGAAGTTGAGTTTTGCAGAAATCTTGAGAGATTTTGCTGTTTTGATGCAAGTATGAAATTTTGGAATTGGTAAAAGTATTTGTCTTTTGCCCAAATCCTATATATATAGCAGACAAAATGTACATAGATACAACATACATATAGCTGAATATGAATGCGTGTCTTTGCATCTGCGTAGGCGTGGTGCGTCCTTTGTACTTCATTAAATACGTAGTGGGCCATGTCTGCATTTCTCAATAGACATTACTTGCTTTGTTTTAATCTCAACCGTTGAGATCAAACGTTTATTCATCAAGGGCTTATATTGAATATCTTGTAATGATATCAATCAACAAATGGTAATGTGCCGACTTGATGGATTTTTAATATGCTACATTCATTGTGTCACTTAGTAAAGAGTAGGAACACTTAATCGTTTGAGCTTATCATTCTGAGTGTCAAGTCCTTATCTATATATTGTTTATCATGAAAATGGTAAAAATACAAGACATTGCACATGTTTGACTTTCAGAACTTATACCTTTTGGGCTTTGTGTGTCCATTTCTCTTTATGACTAAATAGCTTTCTGAATTCAAGTGTCAGAAGCTTCAGTTGTTTGAATGTATTTAACCCACTCTCAGTAAGTATGTTCTAGTTTTATTTACTTATTAAGTGTGTAACGACCTTTGCCTTTCTGGATACCCGTTCCAGAAATGTTTTGCCTTTCTGAGTGTTGCTACTCAGATCCTTTGCATCACTTCTTATCAACTTGGCTTTCTGAGAACCTGTTCTCAGAGGCCTACTCACTTATTCAGTCTTTAGAGATTCAGGACAATTTTTCAGTCCTTAGGCAACTCCATTAATCCAAGGTTATGTCTTAAGGTCAAGAACCGGCTTTCTTGTAAGGGCTTAGTGAAGATATCTGCAAGTTGGTCTTCTGTGCCAATCTTGAGTATCTCTATATTGCCTTTCTCAACATGGTCTTTAATGAAGTGGTGTCTATCATCAATGTGCTTTGTTCTGGCATGGAATTTGGGGTTCTGTGTGATTGCAATAGCACTTGTGTTATCACAGAAAATGGGAGTTTTCTCTTCATTGAGTCCATAGTCTCTGAGTTGTTGTTGAATCCACAAAATTTGTGTTGCACAACAACCAGCAGCAATATATTCAGCCTCTGTGGTAGAAGTTGCAATTGAGTTTTGTTTCTTGCTAAACCACGAGATAAGTCTAGTTCCCAGAAACTGACAAGTTCCTGAGGTACTTTTCCTATCAAGCATTGATCCAGCATAATTAGCATCTGAGTAACCAGCCAAACTCAATCCACTTGCTTTAAGATACCACAAACCTACATCTACTGTACCTTTCACATACCTTAATATTTTCATAGCAATGTTGTAGTGTGATTGCATTGGATTTGTTTGAAATCTAGCACACACTCTAACTGCATATTGAATATCAGGTCTGCTTGCAGTAAGGTAAAGTAGTGAACCTATCAATTTCCTATACTTCTGTTCATCAACACTCTTATCTGATTCAGTATAGGTCATCTTGGTTCCTATGCTCATAGGTATCTTAGCATTCTTTTCATAAGGCTTAAGTTTGAACTTTGTGAGCATGTCTTTTGCATACTTTGTCTGACTAATGAATATTCCATCATTGAGTTGCTTGACTTGCAATCCTAGGAAATAGTTCAATTCTCCCATCATGCACATCTCAAACTTACTTTTCATGAGATTTGCAAAGTCATCACAAAGTTGCTTGTCCTTAGATCCAAATATGATGTCATCAACATATACTTGAACTAAGAGTAGTTTCCCATCATGGTTTAAAGTAAATAAAGTTTTATCAACTTCACCTTTCTTGAAACCACTTTCCAGAAGGTATTTGGCCAAAGTGTCATACCATGCTCTTGGAGCCTGTTTCAGTCCATAAAGAGCTTTCTGTAGCTTATAGACCATTCTACTTTCTGAGGAAACTTCAAAGCCAGGTGGTTGTTCAACATAGACTTCCTCGGAAGTTCACCATTCAAGAATGCACTCTTGACATCCATCGATAAACTTTAAAGTCTTTATGAGTCAGAACGCGAGAAGAGTCTTATTGCATCCAATCTGGCAACTGGTGCATATGACTCATCAAAATCTAAACCTTCAGTCTGGGTGAATCCCTTGGCAACCAACCTTGCTTTGTTTCTGGTTATTTCACCAGATTCATTCATCTTGTTTCTGAAAACCCACTTAGTTCCAATCACAGATATTCCTTCTACAAATGGAACTAGTTTCCAGACTTTGTTTCTTTCAAACTGATCCAACTCTTCTCGCATTGCTGAGATCCAGTCTTGGTCTCTTAATGCTTCTTCTATAGTTTTTGGTTCAATGTTTGAGATAAAACATCCAAAGAGAGAATTAGCCTTTTCAGCTATTGCTCTCCTAGTCCTAACACCTTGATTGATTGGTCCAATCACGTCTTTTGCAGGATGATCCTTGATCCATCTCATCATAGGTTTAGTGCTAGTAGGGTCAACATCTATGTGATCTGAATGTCAATCACTACGATTATGACTTGATACTTCTTCAGTATCTGTGACATTTTGCACCTCAGAAGGGCGGTGAATGTCTGACACTTGCTCAATGTGAGAGCTTTCTGGGACATGCCTGTCAGAGAGGTCATTTCTAGAGTTAGCTCTCTGATGAACATCTTCAGTTTCCATTTCTGGAATTCTCATAGGAAATTCTTCATCATGTCTGAGAATCATCTGGTTGTTACTAGGCATTTCATGCTTTTCTTCGTCAGAGTCATCCTCTCTTTCCACAATGATGTTTTTCCTTTCTGAGGGTTCTTCTTCAGAATCCTTTATCATTAGTTCGTGTTTTCTTGCTTTCTTCATAGAATACAACATGAACTGATTCTTCAATTTTCTTTGTTCTTTTGTTGTAAACTCTGTATGCTTTGCTATTCAAAGAATAACCAAGAAACACACCTTCATCTGCCTTTGGTTGAAATGTTCTTAGATACTCTTTTCCATTGTTAAGAACAAAACATCTACAACCAAACACTTTTAGATGTTTGATATTAGGGGATCTACCAACCAAGAGTTCATAAGGGGTCTTGTCATGGTGTTTGTTTATCAAACATCTGTTTTGTGTGTAGCATGTTATGTTTACAGCTTCAACCCAATAAACTTCACTTATCTCAGTGTCAGCTAGCATTGTCCTTGCTGCTTCTTTAAGTGTTCTATTTTTCCTTTCTGCAACACCATTTTGTTGTGGTGTTCTTACAGAGGAAAGTTGGTGTTGTATACCTTTGCTGGTACAAAACTCAATGTACTGGTTGACAAACTCAGTACCATGGTCTGTTCTGATTGCAGATACCTTGTCATTTTTCATGACTTCAAGCTTATTCAGCAAGTTTGGTATCTCCACCCTTGCATCGATTTGCTTGTAAAGACAACCCAAGTGAATCTTGAGAAGTCATCTACAACAACAAGACCATACTTCTTTCCTGCATAACTAGTTACAGATGATTCAAAAAGATCCATGTGTAATAGTTGCAGTGGTCTAACACTAGAGTGTCTGGTTTTGGACTTGAAAGAGATTTTAGATTGTTTCCCCATCGTGCGTAAGCAGATACCATCCTTTCGAAAGATGTTTTGGGAAGGCCAACCACTAACTCTTTCGCAAGTTTGTTCGAGTTTTGAAATTCAAGTGACTCATTCTTTTGTGCCATAACCAAGGTGCTCTACATGTGACTGATAGACTCATCATGAGACATTCTTGATTGTGGCGATGCCCATCGGCAACATACTGATCGCCTTTTCCCGAGCAACCAACACTGCTCGCTTTGACTCATTGTACATAAGTTTGCAATACTTTGCTTTGAATTTCACAAGAATCCCTTATGCAAAGCGGCTCATGCTAAATAGATTATATTTCAAACCCTTAACATGTAATACGTGATTGTTAATGATCCCAATTTGACGTTGCCATATCCCGAGAGGGATTTAATTCTCCTCCAAGAATCGATGTCCGGTCCATTGTTGCAAGCTTTGTAGTTGACCAGATTGCTTTGTCTCTGTCATGTGCTTTCCGCATCCACTATCAAATAGCCATTGAGCCTTAGTCCAAGAGGCGTTACGCACAAAAGCAGAAAGGAGTTAGGTTCTTGCTTCAGAGATAGAACCATTTAGACTAAACATTCTTCCAGTAGGAATCCACATTTTAGTGAATTTCTTGGGAGTTTGTTTTTGTCTAACTTGATCAGAAGGAGATGCAATAGAATCAGTAATTTTGATCTCAAATTTTCTTCTTGGGGTGTTTCTAGGTGTTCCTTTTGGTGCTTTCTGGACCCTGGGTTTCTGGGGTTGCCTTTCAGCAAACTTGGCCTTTCTGGCCAGGTTCCTTCTAGCTCTGGCATTCAGTTTTTCAGTGGCTTGAGATTTCTTCCACTTCTGTCTATTGCTACGTGCAATATCAGCCTTGCGCCATTGTTCTTGTCCTTCCTTATATTGTTGCAGAAGAACTTTTCTAATAGCACGATAGCCAATGCCATTTCGAACACCTTTGGCTTTCTGAATGCGCTCTTCAGAAGCCTTACTAGTTTCTGCACCATCTTTATTTTCATAAAATGGTACAGTTGAAAATTTGCCTATTCCAGCAATTCTTCCCTTCCTAGTAATATAGCAATGTGGATGGTTGCATGTCTGGGGGTTGTGTTTCTTTTCAGAAACCTTATCCACATGTTTCTTGTGAACTTGTTGTTCTTTCAAAGGCTGAGTTGCTACTCCTTTTCCTTTGTCAACTACCCTAGCTTTCTGACCAATGCTATAGGTGGTTGAAGAACCATTCCGTTGACTTTTTACAAAGGTCAACCTTTCATCACTCTTCTTCAGAGGAGATGAATTACTCGATTGTTCATCAAGTCCAAGTCCACCTTTCTCAGAGAGATCTCTCAGATAGGATTGAACCTCAATAAGAGTGTCACTAGCTTTTGCATAAGATTGGAAGGATAGCTCTTTCTTTCTGAGTTCTTCATTCTCAGAAAGCAGCTTCATCATTTTCTTATTAAGTTCATCCAAGGCTAGTTTGTGAGAATTTTCATTCTCAGATATATGAGCTTTCAGAAAGGCTATTTCAGCGTTCTTGTTCTCATATACTTTGGTTAGCTCAGAAACCTCTTTTACAAGAGTTTCTTTGCTTTCCTCTAGAATTCTGGTTTTGGATTGTGCTTCCAGAAATTCTTTCTCATAACGATCCAATTCACTCTTGACCAACTCCAGATCCTCAATTCCATCATCACTCTCATAGTACAAAAATTGTGAATTGTTAGTTACCTCATCAGCCATAAGACACATTTCAATGTTGGAGATGTCGGACCGAATTTCAAAGAACTCCACACATTTCATTCTTCTTAAGACCGAAGTCGATTACATCGTGGGTGATTCCACACAATTCTGGTGATGGTAGGTTTGAGTCATCTGAATCTCCATCTTGTAGTCATCTCAATGTCTAGAGCATCAAGTTGAATTTGAATCTTCTTCCTTTCTTGATCAAGGCTCTTTGATTTCTTTTGAAATTTCTTACATCCTTCTTGTCACCTGTCTTGAGCTTGTTTAAAGCAGGACAATCTCTCTTGAAGTGACCAGGCTTTTGACAATAGAAACAGATATCATTTCCTATTTCTGCAGCTTCAGTACTAACACCTTTCTAATTGGGGGTGTTCAGAGAGTTGTTCATTTGTATGTTCTTGTACTGATTATAGTTTGGGCCAAGATGCTTTTTCAGCTTTTCTTTAGTTTTTCTTCTCTCAATCTCTTGACTCACAAATTTCTTCATGTGTCTTACTGCAAGATCATTTTCTTCAGATGCATCTTTGGTATCCTTCTTTTCAGAAGAACCTTGAGAAACTAGAGCAACACTTTGCAACTTTTCAGCTGTTTGTTCTCTCTGAGTTGTCTCATAGTCTACAGTAGCAAGATGAGAGAAGAGCTCTACTGGAGTAATATTTGGCATCCCTTGATTGAAATAAAAGAACTTAGTGTGTTCCTAGTTGTGATTGAGACTTCTGACAATAGTCTTAATCTTTTCTGACTGGGAGTATCTATTGCTTTCACCAAGTGCAGCCATATCACTCATAAGAGTAGTAAATCTGAAATCAAGTTCTTCCAGAGTTTCAGTGGGACCTTGTTTGAAGTTTTGGAACTTCAATTTAAGAACTTCGAACTTGTTTTCTTTGGTTTTCTCAGTTCCGGCACAAATTTCTTCAATTAGTTGCTGTGACTTTTCGCTTTAGCACCTACGCTTAATGTATGTGCTCAGGTGTCGATCTGATGATGATATTACGAGCTTGACCATCCAATCTGTGTCTCTTGGCATCTTCAGATGTCCAGAGCTCTCTTGGCTTGTCTTCATACATAATGCTTCCACAAGCAACACGACCACTATCACTAGCAGCCGCATCCTCGCTTCCATCTGCCTTGTCTGAGGCTTTTCTTCCATCAGACACCTCAGTAACTTGTTTGAGTTGTCTGATTTTGATAGGCCCTTCATTGGTGACATAGATCATCTCATCACTAATGGCCTCCAGATGGAGCATCATGTTGTTCTTCCATTTCTCGTAGTTTTCTGGCTTCAGAACGGGTGCATCACTCGGAGACATACCTGCACACTTACAACAAAAATTATATAGTCCTCAGAAAGGGACAAAGTTCCTTCACCTATCTGGGGATCTAGGTTCAGTGCAGAAGGCTTGTGAACCTCCTGCTCTGATACCACTTGTTGGTCCAGATAACGGCAAAGTAAAAGACTAGAGGGGGGGGGGGGGTGAATAGTCTTTTAAAACTTTTGTCGATAAACACAGTTTCTCAGAAACATGGGGGTTTCTGATACTTAAATTCAGAGCGCGGAAGACTTTAAGATAGGTTAGTGTAGAAACAATAAATATGTGTGTGTTCTTTGCTGAAATGTAAATACAGAAAGGTAAATGACACAGTAAGTATAGTGGTATCTGGAGGTGGCGTAATCCTCCAACTAATCCACTTCGGTCTTTCTGAGACCGAGAATTCACTAGAACAGATAATTGAGTTCACCTTACAATAATCCTATTCTAAGATTCTTAAACAAATAGTTCCCAACCAAATGTTCCCCCTGACTTATTCCCCAGCTCCTAGAGCTAAGTACTTCCTCTACTCAGATAACCTTGGAGTTATTGCCTGATTTCCCAAATCAAGTACTTCCTCTACTCCACGCCTTGATGGTGTTGGTTATAAGGTTTTGTCAGAGGCTTCAGATAACTTTTCGATTATGTTTTCAGAGAGCCTAATAGAACAAGACTACTTAATACACTTGTTCGGTGGATGGCGATGCGCTTCTTCGACCCAAGTAATTGGTGTCCGTTCTGGAGAATGAGCTTCAGAAAGGGTATCTGATAGTTCAACTCTTTCACGAATAACAATCTCTTGTTAAGGTTCAGGACAACTTAGAACTACTAGTGATTCTTCAAGCAACAGAAAGCTTTCAGAAAGGATAGTAGAGTGCTTGAGAGAATACTTTGCTTGATGGTAAGTTTGCAAGATAGAGCGTTCTAAGGTATGTATTTTCAAGCATCTAAGTGTGTGATATATATAGATAAATTTGAGAGGCATTTGAATTGTATACGTTGTGCTCTCTATCAAATTATATCCGTTTATATCTTGAACTATGTACTCAGAAGTCATTATCTCATTCTTCAGAGAGGACTTGCTTTTTGCAGCATTTCTACCGATGCATTTAATGCATAGTACTGTTCATTGTCCTTTAGTCTCAACGGGTACATGAGCCTTTCTGATGGCTTGCATGCTCCATACTCATGATGTCATATGTCCAGAATTATTTTCAAAAGTAAGTTAATATACTCAAGAAAGGATTAAGGACATAGTCTTTCTGAGTTAGACTAAACCTTTGTGTCTTCATAAACCTTGTGCAATCTTCAGTCTTCTAATCTTCAGAAAAGCTCCATTGCTAGGATTGATCTTCATGGTCTTCTTGAAATAAAAGTTACACTCAGAGACCTATAATCCTATTACAAGATTTACTAGACTAATCATACTCAGTGATTTCCTCTTTTACAATGTTCAAGTGAACCAAGAGTACTTAATCACCTTTCTGGCTAAGATAAGAACATGTGATGAGTGATCAAAATACTAACAGATATTCCTAACAAGTCTTTAATGGGGACAACAGCTGTTGTTAACAGGAGTGTTAATGCTCAAATAGTCCGACGAGGATACTTGCTTACCCAGCCTCAAAGATTGTTCCTTATTGCTCCTGTGACTGGACAGGAAGTGAAAGATGCTCTTATGTCCATAGGTGATGACAAAGCTCCTTGACTTGATGGTTATTCGGCAAAATTTTTAAGGGCGCTTGGTCAATTATTGGCAGTGATATAATTCAGGTTGTACAGGATTTCTTCATATCTGGTAAGTTGCTGAAAAGTGTAAATCCTACACTCCTTACTTTGATTCCTAAAGGGACCAATGCAACTACTATTAGAGATTATTGGCCCGTTGCTTGTTGCACTGTTCTCTATAAAATCATTTCCAAAGTGATGACCATGAGGAAGAGTAAGGCTATGAGTTATTTGGTAAATGAGGAGCAGGCGGCTTTTGTCTCGGGAAGATTTATTCATGACAACACCATCTTGGCTCAAGAACTTATTAGAGGATATGGTCGAAAACACCTTTCTGCGAGATGTATGATTAAGATGGATTTACAGAAGACGTATGATTCCATACATTGGGGATTTGTAGAGAATTTGTTGCGATGTTTTGATTTCCGGGACAGGTTTGTTGGATGGATTATGTGTTACATGTTTCTTATCATATACACTTGAATAGTAACTTGCTTGAGCCTTTTGCGGGGAAGAAAGGACTTAGACAAGGGGATCCCATATCTCCTTACCTTTTTGTTCTTTGCATGGAATATCTTAGCCGACTTATGCATACTCTGCAGCATCATCCCTCCTTCCATTACCATCCTAGATGTGCTTTATTTAAAATCACACACTTAACCTTTGCTGATGACTTATACTATTCTTCTCAAAAGGTACTATGGAATCTATTACAACAATCCTGGATTGTTTTGAGCAGTTTAGTCAGTCATCCGGTTTGATTGCTAACAGAAACAAGAGTGAGATTTATTTTTCAGGAGTTCATTTGGATAAAATTATGCAGCAGATACAATTGAAGGAAGGTTTGCTACCTTTCATACTTAGGCGTTCCTTTGAATGCCAAGCGCTTATCAATTATTCAATATCAACCTCTTTTGGAGCGGATGGTGAGTAAAATACGACATTGGACTGCTAAACTTTTGAGTTATGTAGGTCGACTTCAATTGATTCAAAGTGTCCTTTATGTTGTACAATATTATTGGAGCCATCTGTTTCTATTTCCAAAAAAGGTTATGACAACAATTGAGGCGATTTGTAGACAGTTTCTGTGGACTGGAGATGTTAGTACAAGTAGGAAAGCTCATGTTGCTTGGGAAGAGCTTTGCCGTCCACGAGCTGAAGGTGGTCTGAATCTTGTTCATCTACCTTCTTGGAACAAGACTTGCATGTTAAAACTTATTTGGGCCATATATAATAAGTCGGACAAACTTTGGATAAAGTGGATCCATGCTTACTATGTAAAGCAAGATCAAGTTATGCTTATGGCAGTTCCAAATGAGGCTTCTTATCTTTTTAAGAAGATCCTGAAATGTCGAGAGTTGGTAGTTCAGTCCCAGGATTGGCAAACTATTTTGGCTGATAGGCGATTCTATATGAAGAAAGCATATCTCTTGATCAGACCTGCTATTCCACGGGTTCCTTGGCGTAATCTTGTTCTCCATAATATGGCTACTCCTCGGGCCAAGTTCATCCTATGGCTTGCTCTTCGAGGTCGATTAGCAACTAAGGATAGATTACTGCTGTTTGGTTTGGATTTGGATCCAGTCTGTGTGTTCTGCGAGAATGATAGTGAAACCATGGAACATCTATTTTTGCCTGCCCTCATGTGAAGGCTGGATGGCAAGCATTACTTACATGGTTTGGTCGTGTTCGAATTTCTGGAAACTAGTCTTCTGAAGTTCATGTACTCATTCAAGAGACGCAGGGGAAGAAAGCTAGACCTTGCCTTTGGAAAGTCCTTGCCACTGAATTCATTTACACAATTTGGTTGGAACGCAATCGTCACATCTTTCAAGAGCAAGCTGGAGATTTGTAGCAGCTACTACGGAATGTGGTGAACAGAAGTTTTGTCAGATGCCTCTGTAATCCCCATTTTACCAGTTTGTGTAATTCTTTTGATACTTACCCAGTAGTGTAGTGCCTAGTACTATGTTGTTTTGTTTTTAGCTGGTTTAGATTTGGTATATGGTTGTTTTTGTGACTTTGTTGTGCTGTGACGATGTACTTCATTGCTTACTTGGAATAAAAATGCTATCTTTGTTCCAAAAAAAAAAAAAAAAAACTTGTTGGGACACATTCAGAGGTCTCGTTCGACAGATCGTTCTTGATATTTCTAATTTTTTTTGTTTTGTTATGTGTGTTTTTTTTATATTTCTATGTATGCATGAAGTTGGATTGTTTCAATGTATTTGAACTCTATTCCGCAAAGTTTTTCTTCATATCAAATTGATAAAAATATTTTTAAGTGCGATTTCATTATTTTTAAACTCTAAATATTCTTATCAGTATGTCAAATATGTAATTAAAAAAATCAGTGACCAAACTGGTGACCACGACCTACTGTGCGACATTTTTCAGGATCTTATTCACTGGGATGTCACTGCAAAATACCCGGGATAACCATAACTAGTCGATGATCCACTGTGATTGGTCTAAGATGTGGTTGGATCGTTACACATGAATTACAATTAAAGTTTTTAATTAAAAAATGGAAAATATGAAATATAAAAAGATAAAAGGTCCTGGTGGGGGGACAAGACAAAGCAACCACAAGATCCTGGCCTCGGTCCTCACGGTGCCAGAAACCATAAAGAAAGTATAGTAGTGACTCGGACATGATAATATGATATGATCCGGGTGGATATCTAATCAAAATCAAAATAATATTCAAACAAAATCGCCCAATCTTATCTTCTTTCTTCCTTGTATGATGGGAAAAAGAAAAAGTAAGTTAATCAAATGCATTCTTAACCACATGATAATGACTCATCTCACTCATTACTACCACATTATCCTTAATCACTACACTCATTGACCTCTTCTTTCTTTTCTAGCCACATCTTCACATCCATGTAATCAATCTATCACAATTTCTATATTATTATTTTCGAATTTTAATATTGTTGTCTATCTAAGTCTAAACAACCAAATAGGTATATATATGCTCCCTAAAAGATTGCCAAACAAATATTCCATCTATTCCAACGTCATATCTATTCATTCTATTCTCATTTCACTCTTGATTCTGAACTAATTAGTTTCGTTCAATTATATCCTTTTGCTTGAGAGATTTGAACAATTGGAGAACATTTGTGCAACATGGAATCATCATCATCATTCTCAAATTCTTGTTCTGGAACAGATTTAACAGATGATGCATCTTCATCTTGTACTTCATCTCCATCAGGACCTCTCTTTGAGTTGTCTGATCTCATGTCACAACTTCCCATCAAGTAAGTTCCAATTCCAATTAATATAGATAGATGTTTGTTCGTTAGTATTCCATTTGAAGTCACATTTTTTACTTATGCTTAATGGCCGTTGACATTTGTGATTCTGCAGGAGGGGACTTTCAAAATTTTATAATGGCAAGTCACAGACTTTTGGATCACTGGCAGATGTGAAGAGCCTTGAAGATCTTGCAAAGGAGACATCTTATTATAGTTATAACGAAAGAATGAAATCTTGCAAGAGTTACATGGGAAGTTTGAACATCCATAAATTTGGTCCAAAGCCAACCATAAGAAAGAGGTCTACTTCAGTAAACAGCAGATCATTGTCACTTCATTTCAAGTGTTAATAACAAGTGCGCGCCACTGTTGATTGAATAAATTTTACACTCCTATAATTTTTTTCCACATTTATTTTCTTTTTTCCGAAAGGAAATTATTGTTTGCAATCATGAGACCATGCAATAGTTGGAAATTGTTTCTTGATAAGTGATCGATGATTTCATAGTGTCTCATCTTTGTAGCATGTATGGGTGAGCTAGACCTTCGCTCTTTTTTCACTATAAACAAAACACAAAGTCCTTGAAAATTGTTTACAATTAATTTAAAAATAAACTAAGTGATATTGTTGAGTAAAGATTGATGTTCATAATTAAAATGATTATGTTGCTAATGCGATGCATTTTTTATTTATTAAAAAGAGATAAATATTTTTAAATAAACACTCTAAATCATCAATATAGGGTTTCACCACTTTAGTATCAATAGGTAAGAAAGCAATGGAATTGGATGTTTTGGAGTCACAGTGCGCTGTAGTGAGCAGCGCAGTTTGTTGTGCTCTTTTTTGGGATTTTGATTGCTTTGAAGCTGGATTAGATCATGGGTTTCCTTTCTAAGAATAAGTGGAGTTGTGGCATGCTATTTTGACATTGGCTAGTTGTAATTACGTTTTGTGATTTCAGATTTATGCTCAGTTTGATTGTATGAAATGACGTGTGAGCCTCCATGGAACACTTTAACGCTCCATTAATCCCCTCCCGACAGAGTTTCAATTTTCTGGATCGGTGCGGCTACTTCTAGACTGCTCTCCAAATGATATGTTAGTTCCACTACACCAACATATATATGTCATTTTATGCGTACTTTATCCTCACCATGTACGTACAGGAGACCAATCGGTGAGTATTTATCATGAAGTAAAACTTACGCAAATTGTCTGATACTAAAGATGTTAATAATATTTACTAGATATGAGACATATTCAAATGAATTGTCAACGAAATTTGTCTGGTAAAAGGACAATTTAGTCATCTTAAATTCTTAATAGTTGGCCATGTAGCTACTTATTAATTGAACTTTTTTGACTAAATAGAGGTAGGGCAAAAAGTTCATGAAAGTTTTACTTTTTACCTTTTTTTTCTTTCTTCCTTTCTCTATTTTTCTTAGACGATATCATCTATGTGCAACTAATTTAATCGAGTATTATCAGGTCCTTTTTGGAAGGCGCTCTTCCAACAGTATTTTCTACATTCACAAGACTCGAACTCTAGACCTTACTTATGTTGAACTAAAGTCTATTACCACTCCAACCAATAATCGATGTTAATGAAAAATTGTCTGGGATTCCTCATTGACTTGGAAGATTTGGATTAGGAGCGATTGAAAACATTCGAAACTTTAGAGTTTACATTATCGAAAGCCATGCTCAATAGAATAAAGTGCAATTTTATTTCTTAAAGCATGTCTAGTTCTGGAACAACCTTCATACGATTGAGTCACTGAAAAGTTATCCCCTCTACATTGACAATTGATGTAACGACCCGGACCACTAATGTCTTGGCGCGATTCTTCGTAGGCATTCGTTGGGTGATTCTTTGGCCCATTGTCTAACACGTGTCTTTCATGACTTTGTTACTCACAAATGCGAGCAGATTCCCAGGTTGGTCACATCGTAAGATTGTTTCACGTCTGACTTAGCTACGGAGTTAACATGGATGGATTCCTAAAAAGAAAGGTGCACATTGTTGGTATGAATAGCGTTCTCGATTACTTTAAACTCTTATACAATTTATTTTTGAGCTACAATATATATCGCCAAACAAGCAACTCGTTACTAACTGCGCCAACTAAGGAATTGACCTTGAGACCTAACCTACTAAATCACTAGTCCCTATTTTTATTAGGTCTTAATATATCTCACATACGTTTACCAATAAATCTTTTAAATAATTTTATCATTATTTATTCGTAATATTTAAAAATCTGGTAAAACAAGTGTCCCGTTAATACTAAATGAAGGTCGTAGTTTCGATAATGCAAAACAAAACGCCGAAAACGAAATGATGAGTCATGGATATGGTCGGTCTTATCCATAATAATAATAATAATAATATTATTATTATTATTATTATTATTATTATTATTATTATTATTATTATATTATCCCCTAGTCCTTGTCATAGTCATGTGAGTCGGTCTTATCCATAATAATAATAACAACCACTCACGCACTCACAGACTAGCTACAAAACATTTTTGAGAGATAAGATCATTATCAAAGGGAGGCTCTAGCAGTACCAGTAAGGATGAAATCAGCGAGCAACAAGGGGGGTTCGAAGGTGAACGGAAAGGTGAATGGGGCAGAAGTTCGGAAGGATCGCAGATCTGGATCGGGTATGATCGGATCTCCCAAAAAAGGAGGCCATGGCGGAAAGTTCACTTGGGCTGGTGAAGGTTACTCGCCTGCTGAGCTTGGTGGAAAGGATGTTGTTGATGCTAATGATCCCAACTTTGAAGATCCTGAGCCCATTGCGACCGCTAAATGAGGAGGAGGAGGAGGACTCATCACCGTACGGAAGGGAAGAATTAATTAAGTCGTCGAATTTGGGGATCGATCTTTTACTTTTGATTTAGCTGATTTTTCTACTACTGTTCTTCTTCTTCTTCTTCCATCCGGATCATGTACATATTAATCATGATATTTGTGACTGTGATGATGACCATGTCCTCTGGCTATCTGTGTTGATTGCTGTATTTATGTTATGTTTCGTTAATAAAATACTATTATCAACCAAGTTTACTCTCGGAAGCTCACTTTGGTTCGAGAGGAGGAGTAAATTGGAGTATTCATGAATTCTTTTTTGTCATTTAGTTATAGTACCTGGTGTTTTTGGGATACATTTTTCGTTTGTTGCTTTGCGTTCAACTTGGTTTCTTCAGTGCTGTGGTACCATGGCTGATTAAGCAATCGGTTAATCCTATCCGGGAATGTAAATGGGAACCCTATCCCTAAATGTGATCAATTCGATTCCTAGGCCAACGGATTGGATGTGGATCAACCTGCTATCCTACTATCCAAAATTCGGGTGTAAGATGAGACGGTAATGGGACGCGTTAAATATAATCAACATTTGTTATTTGTGAGTTTTGAATCTAATGGATAGTAACTAAATAAATTGGAGACGGTTCAATTTAGATCGGATTGTTTGTCTGTTATTTATTTCGGGTCGGGTTGAGTTCAAGTCGTATTCGGGTCATTTTAAGATTATAAACCTTCACGATATTTTTGGTCGTTTCAGATCAATTGTTCTTCAAGTTGATCTAGAGATACGTCAATTTTGAAATTCACATCTTGTTACAAACAACTTATCATAACTACATTCTTGGATTAAGTACAATCTTCTAATCCTACTCGGACTTGTTTTAGCCTTATAAGCATAATATTCGAATTTGTACAAATTTAATTCAAATAATTTTGAATTGGGTGAATTCGGGTCAAATCCAATATGAGTCATTTTGGTTCGGATGATTCTGGTCAAACTGATTTGGGTGACTTCGAATCGGATCATGGCTCGAATGAATGTTCAGGTGGTTAACCTTAGTATTTTCAGATCAAATTTTGAATTTAGATTGGTTCATTTGGGACTGTGTTTTGGGTATGGGTCAAGTCTACTAGAACCAGGATTAATAATTCAAAATTTGAAGCTTTTAATAATAGTGTAGAGAGGAGAAATAAATACAAAAATTGACAAAACTAAATTCAAATTAATAATATTTCAACTCGAGTTGATATTAGTAATAAAATTGTAATGTATAATGAAATTTTTATCCTACAAGATTTTATTAATTATTTTATTTTATAAAGTTTTAAATGGAAGGGGCCAATGGTAAAAGGGGTACTATCATCGCTTGCTTTTGACAAAACAAGTTCTAAAAATAAAAGCACAATTTTAGAAACACGCTTCTCAAACAAACCCCTAGCTTCAACTACTGCAGTAGTCATGTCAAGCTAGGCGAGAGTTGATTTCTGGTCTGATCCTGGTTCATGCTCGCACCCATTGTCATTCACCACGAGGATCTCGGCCACTCGCCATTTTCAGGTCAATGCTGAAACTAATTCTCAATTTCTCATACTGTAGTCAGTTTTGATTCTTCTTCTGTTTGCTCTACTGCCAGTCTGCGAAAATGTTGCTGCTTGTATACTGAATATTGTTAGTTCACTATTTGATTTGGTCATTAGCTTGTTATTGCTCTTCATAATCGAATAATCTGAAAACGTATAACATATGCTAATCTATGGGTACGGAACTTCTAATTAAGTAAATGTCCTGTTTGGAAGGAGCTTATAAGGGCTAAGGTTTAGTTTTGGTTCAAGTAGGCATAATTGGCTTCATGTCCTCATCACTAGTGAGTTTTATTGTACTTTCAAATATTTGTTTTATCGTTTTGCAACTTATCGCTGTATCTACGTGATCAAAATTAGCATTCGTGGCTATTTGGAGATAAATCATGCATTATGTTGGTTCTACTACCACAGTAGTGCTCCTACTGATTACTAGACCACCGGCCTATCTGTCTTATTTAAATTTGGATGCTTGACATTGGTATGTCTATACCTCAGTGGGTTGTTAGTGTCTTAGTGACATACCAAGAATCTTTGGTTACCTTAAACCAACATCATTTGTATTGATGTGATCATGTGACATTTACCTTAAACTCGCAACAACCTACATTGCTTTGCAAAGACCATGGAGAATTTGCTGAACAAATATGATGTGAAACGATGGAAAAACCTGAATTCAAGCAGAAGATACATCTTGAATGTATGGCATAAGCTCTATAGCAGTGTTATCATGTTAAATCACCCTTCAGACATAACGAAGCTTGTGTAATCGCTCTGGAGACTCTCCAAATTTCATGCTGTACAGACTGCCATGACTCGGCAGTATCTAAGGTCTTTGCCTTCTCGAGCGCATCGTCGATACCAGGAAATGACTTAGAGCCATAATCATCGTGTTTTGACGGTGCAAAGATCTGACAAAAAACAATGATAAAATTAGATGCCTGTGGGCTGTGAGTAGAACGTGTTGAAGATAACTTTTCTATTTCCATCATACGAATCTCAAAAACTGTGTTCTTTTAGGAATCATAACGCTGTTGTGGTTTTTTCCTTTTTCCAGAAGATGAGCTGTTAATATAAACTTATAATCCACTAGAAGATTACTTCAGATTTTTTGCAACATTTAATTTTGCTGTAATAAAACCTACCAAATGCTTATACCACGGTCTTCCTGCAAGTCCTTCCCCGACTGTAAATGCACGCTCTGCCATCATGAGCCTGTCATTCAACCCTCTGGCTTTGTGATCATCTTTCTGCACTAATGTCCATCCTTTAGCTCCTTTATGTGCCTGTCAAATTGTTTGTCAAAACCTACTCTCGCTGTCTCGCATTGGCCTAGATAGAATATTGTGAAACCCATAAAGGACCAAGTTTGAGCTTACCTCTATATCGTTATTGATTTTGATGGCTGCCTCTTTTAGGTCGTCAATAGACTTGAGCAATGGAATTACTGTTAAGTCTCTATCTGAGACCTCTCCTTTCAAGTCGTCTGCACTTTTCTGTTCCGATGGTTTGGAAAAACAGCTGTGTTATAATAAAAGAGATTCTTGCTCGTGGATTGAAGTTTCATGGTATTTCAGGGAACTAAGTACAGAAAGCCTCCTGTGAGCTTTCCTGTAGGAACATTCCTGAAATTTAACCCATGTATATAAATGATCGAGTTGCACAGTTTATAATATACCTGGAGCTCGTGGGCATAAGAAAGATAGTTAAATGGTAAGATTTCGTCATCCGCAAGCCTCAGTGCTACTAAGCCCCAGATACTTGCCACTGTTTGCATATTCAAGTCGTCAAGAATTTGGTGGGAATCACAACAGAATAGATTAAAATTAATAACATATATGCATTGCCATTAGTAATGATTAAATCGCCCTGCAGTTTGAATGTGTATGAACAAGAACAAACTTGACACTATTATTCTGGATTTTTTGACAAAGACACTTGTTAATCATTTAAGTTCATTTTCCCTATATATGTAATCTTTACTAGATATACACACTTGAGCTTTATACTTACGTTAATTGCTCCACTTCTCGAAGTGTGATCAATCTATTATGCTGTTTCTTTCATCTCAATTTTGATCTCTGGCAGCATAATTACTACAGAATGGTTCTATTTAGTTATTAATTACTTAACCGTCTTATTGTTTGTGGATAGGCCAACAAGTCTAGTTGAATTGGATATGTGATGCTTCAGCTCTAGCATGTTTTGATAGTGGGCCTACTATCTAACTTTATCAAGTTGTATTTTACAACCTAGCAGATTCAATACTAATTCGTTCCTGCATAGCTATGTCATTAGACAGTCACTCATGCAATTAGTACAGCTATATTTGCTAGGTACAATCTTTCTTTGGGACTTACTGTTTGTTCAAAGATCAAACACAATTGCTTTAGTACACTGTTCACTACTTTACTGTTACAAGTAGTCTGCATCTGGTAATCTTACTTTCTCCTATGTTAATGGAATTGTAATATTTTTGACATATCAGATGCAAATATGCACCAAGTCATCTCAAAACAGCAATAATTTTCGCAGGCATCCTGTTGTTTATGCCTGCATGTTGAGTACACTACAAATGCAAATATGAGTACCCTATTAGCTAAATTCTCGACAAACCTGCTGCATGCCTCTGAAACGTCGGATCTCCAAAGTTTTTCATCCAAACATAGTCATCATACATTGAGTGGTATACTGCATAGCCTGCAAACAGTAGCTGATGTAGTGAAGACTAGAGATAAGCAGGTGGCATTTGTAGTTTCATGAATCATTCCTACTAGTTGCTGGAAGTTCAATTACTAAAAAGGTCAGTTTTACTGTTATTTGTTGACTGAAGGCAATGGGATATTCTATGCGATATAAGTTGGATATGTGAACTTAAAAAGCATGCTTATCATTTTATGAGTTGGCAGTGTTGCTTTGCATCTTAGCTGCTCCATAACTAGATTTTCATGCATATCCCTTCATTTTCAAAAATCATTTGAACATCCTTTAATTTGCTAGAACATTATCTTTCTCTCCCATTTGGATCTTATACTTATAGCTGTTTGTGATTCAAGTACATGAATTTTTAAGTATATACTATATGCATGTTTTCACATGCATTCCATAAAAGTCCGATCAGTTTCAGCTACAGCTACAGCTACAAAACATATTCCCGTAACAGGTCTTTGATAAATACGAACTATTACTCATGGCCCCGGTCTGATTAAATCTGAAGGCATCTCTAATTAATTCCCATAGTTATAGAAATTGTAGTTGAATTATACTGAATATTAAGGTTCATTTTGTAAACATATCAGAAATCCAGATAAATTTTGCTCATTATGGGACATTCTGGCAACTTGACATACTGAACAATATGAGACTGATAGAATGTTGATGGGAGCAAGTTATTACCTCCACCATAGGACATGTCAACTGATGGAACACCTATATGTTGCACAAAGGCTGAATAATCTGAGCCTGCACCTCCTAGTCTCCCAATCTTAAAAAACAATGATTCGGTACCTTGTAAGTATTAGCTGACTTAAATTCAGGTTTTATGTTTTATATATCAGCAAGAAATAGAGAAATCTATCCTCCCCCTCTTGACAAACCCTTATGATACTCATATTAGTTCCCGACCCACAAAAACTAAAACAACTCAAAGAAGTGCTCTGACCAGAGAATTGTTTGTGGAGTTAATCCAGGAGTCGTAGATTGTTTGCGACGAGTTATCTGGATCCCGAACCTTCACAACAGAGCAAGTATTTAGATAACATCATTCATAGATGGAGAGTGTGATTTTATTTAATAAGAGTTGAGAGAGTAGAATGGTACTAACTTTCATATTCACTATTCCAGTAAAACCCATATTATGCATGGTTACTAACTTTCACATTCACTATTCAGTTAAATATCGTTGATTAGAGTTTAATTGAGCACCTTATCATAGTTTGTTTCAGAAAATTACCTGCTTAGCAGTTTCCACAAGCAGTTCATCAAGCTGTGGAGTTGCCGAGGCCTCAAATCCAGGCCCTGCAACTGCGATGTCAACATTCAAGTAAGCTACAACCTTTGAGGCAAGCATTTGCCTGTTCTCCTCAACCCATTCTGTTGACCCTATCTGAAAAACAGAATTTAATTAGATTTTGTAGACCTGCTGTGCTGACAACTTCAGAAACGAAATTCCAGATAATATTAGTTGAGTTTGAGAGAATGACCAGGCCATACTCCTCAGCATCCCAATTGCAGAATATAATGGTTCGCCTAGGTTTCCACCCCCTTTTCTGCAGCTTCCACAGCCTTTCAGCAACCTATGTTTCACATGCAATCAAAATTTAGTTTACTTGTGCTTATATTTGGGAAATATAAAATTATCAGCTTGTAATAGGATCCTCTAGTGTTATAGTATCTTATAATCACCTCAAGTAGGGATGCCGTGCCACTATTGGGATCAACAGCTCCGAATGTCCATGCATCTCGATGGTTACCCAGAATGATAAATCTGTACATGGTTTAGAGTTTAGCGAGTACAGCCCAGTTTAAGTAATTTTCATCAATCTCCATTATGCTTATATGCTTATGAATCCCAAATTTACACTCAGAACAATTCTGTAAATAATGCTGTGTTCATGTAGAATTTCATATAAACTTATTGTGAATACTTGAGTATAATTCGGAGTATCATCTTAGTTGGGAAGATCACTTTGTACCTGTCAGGTTCTTGAGCTCCTTCTATAATCCCAATTACATTCTCAATTCTGCTTATGACTTGCTTTCCCTGTAAAGTGCGTAACCATTGTATACAAAATGCTTAACATTATTTTAATTCCACGGCCGCTTTTGCAGGGATGATGGACTCGTTAAACATGTCTACAGTTACTTACCAGGTACGTCAGATTAACACTTCCTGGTCCTGGCCCGACTCGATAAACAGGGACATCTCCCCCTCCCTGCCAATCTTCGTCCGCGGCTTGTCCCTCAATCGACCTCATAATTTCCTCTCCATCTGCCCAGGAGATCGGCAAAGAAGGTATGAGCGGAACATCTCCTGACTTCTCCACCTCATCATCTGAAATCCTCTCACATTCATCAATACTAGCCCACCCAGGTGTTGTCGGATCACCCGCTCCATTATACACCGAACCGACCTGAACACCAGTAGGAGGCATCCACTTCTCATCAGGAAACCATTTTGCATCGCCTCCACCGCCACCATAGTCCTTCCTGTCGGTGAAAATCAGAACTCCAATAGCTCCTTCAGTGTAAGCAATCTGAACTATGTCCCCTCTGTATATCTTTCCGTACCTAGCCAATGCAATGCTACCTGCATTGGTTAAAAGTTACTTTCTTAATCCATGTCCTACTATGAACAGAAACTTTTCTACATACATTGAATCAATAACTACCTGATACGTTCACTCCCATAGCTTTCAATGTCACGTAATCTTCCACACGCCCATAATTGACGTACACCACCGGGCCAGATGCGGAGCCTGATTTAGCATATCCATGGAATGTTGGCATGACTTGGTCAGCGACATTTGCGTATGGATCACCCTCATATATCTCTTGTTGGAGACTGAACTTGACAGGAGGTTTTGAGGGGCAAGTTAATACTAAAGAACGCGATTCGGGGTAAGTTAAGGCTGTGTAATACGGTGTTATGTGCGACTGAATGTTGTATGAAGTGAGAGTGGATAAAACATAGGCGGCAGCTTCTGCGTTCGCCTCGGTGCCTGCCACGTGCGGCCGGCGGGTGAGCATGTAGAGGTGGTTTGAGATGGAAACATTATCTGATAAAGCATCGGATATGAAGAGGGAATGATAGTAAGATTTTGGATTTTGTGAGAAGAAGGGGAAAGAAATGGAAGTGGCCATGGCAATGAAGGCTGAGAGGATTAATTTCGACATCATGTTCTTGGTGTGTGATTGAGTTGGAACTTGGAACCTGATAAGGTGATCTTAGTTCTTGCCAAAAATTTCATTACAGGCGAAGATGAAAATTTGTGCATCATTTGTTTTTTGGCCTTTTGCTGATGCTTTGGATTCCCAACGTCAGATACCTTTTTATCTTCTTTTATGGAAATGATTAACTTTGTTTTTGGAGGAAGTCTACAAAGATACGATAATCAAAACGTCTATGTAGATGTAGTGAACATTGGTGTTTTTTTCACATACAAAAAATATGTAGTATTTTGTTAACAAAATAGACGTTTTTATTAATAACATGTTGGTTTCTAGATAAGTTATTATATAGATACCTATTTTAGAGAATTTGTGTTGTTTTTGGACCTTTTTATGAGATATTCTTGAGAAAGAAACGAAGTGATGGTAGATAGACATCGTTTTCTGCAGGAAAGCATTTGTCTTCTACCTTCCTTTATTTCTTTAATGGCATGATGATGATGATGAATGAGAGTCCTTGTCATCAGACTGATCACTGTATTTGTTAAACTCACAGAAGCAGCTTGTGAGGTTTGTCAAGTCAGCTGCCCATTAGTATATGGTTTGTTTTTATTTGCAGTCTGGGCCGTCATTTGGGCTTCTCAAGTCTTGCCTCTGGACTGCTGATTATTTGAGCTGGACTAAATTTTAGAATCTTTGAAAATGGCCATCATTTATTCCAAAAAGCCCACAAAATGGAAAGCAGAGTGTTTTAGTAACCTATCCTATTTAGATTCTTTTATTAAACCAGGTTCACCTCTGATTAGTAATTAATTTTATACGGTAAAATGTTAATTAATTTATATAATGAAAATATAGGTCCATTTCGACTTCTATTGTTGTGACAAAATTGTTGTGGATCCGCTCGCAAAATTTGATAGCAAGAATGATGGACTTCGTTAAAATTTTATGATATTATTATCCAAGGTACCTGGATTCTACGATCTCATATACAATCTTACGACGGTTACAGTAGACCAGTCCGATGATTTCTCGTGCAATTGGAATTTTGTTTTTTTCTGTGTAGTTCAAGTTTGACTATTCATACGTGTGCTTGGAGAAAAAAATAAATATAAAATCTGATGGGAAGAAGAAATATAGATAACGGGTTTATAAGTTTTGTGAAGTGGTTAAGCTCATACGTTACAAGTAATGACTAATGGGTATTATATCATCCCAACGGCCATATCAAATTGAAGATTTTATGAATTTTTCGCCAATTATTTTTTTTGAGTAATGCATTGCAACTCTATCAACAAGTGGAAAATAGTTGTCCAAAAGTAAGTTGACATCTAATTTATTTTACTTTATTTATTGAGTTTTCGCTCGATTAAGTATTAACTTATCAACTCGATAAATTTATTTTCAAAATAAGTCTACTATATATATATTTTGCACGGGCGATTTAATTAGCTTATCAACTTAATTAGCAAAATATATATACTATATTTTGCAAATTAATTAGCTTAATTTATTGAACACCCCATAAAATTCAATTAGCTTACAAACTTGTTTTCCTAAACAGAGCCTTAATGTTTTATACGGAGTAAACGAAACTAAGTTAAAACGTACAAACACTTTCTAGTAGCAAGTGCTCATTTCACTATTTAAACGATCTCAACATTTGACAATTGGTTTTCCAAAGAAATCACATCAATTCATTAACAAATCCCAAATATCATCAATGTGCACTCATATCATTGAAGAATCATCAATGTGTACTCATAAGAGTGATTAAAACAGTTAAAATGGTGGAGTAATATCACATGTTTAGAAGCTCAAATGTTATTGAGGACAAATTTATACTCTCTCTAAATTTGAAGTATGAGATTGTCGCACCTTAATTTACACTTGAAGGTGCAGGCAAACGATTTGAAGACACGTTATCCCCTCCTCGTGCATGTACATTCATCCTCACACAAGAAATAAAAATAAGAAAAGGAAAACAGATTAAAGTGACACTCACGGGCACTAAATAAAGATGAAGCCAAAAAGCAATCACAAAGGTTGAGAATTCAGAATGCCAACATTTTTCTATACCCAAAAAGTGCAAACCTACTTTTCATACCTTGTGGCCAATATTGTGTGCTTGTGAGTGTGACACCTCCATCTCACACATTTTAATTCCTTAGTGGAAAACCGCCCGTGACATCTCCATTCCATTTCCACGCCTTTCCTTCACGCTTTTAGTGTATCTTTCTCACGAATAACCGATAAATTGATCGATAGCTAATAAATCATACTCTACGTCTTGTCTCACAAAAACAAAAATCAAATGGAATATTTTGTTACAAAAGCTAGTGTACAAATTCTTCTAGGATTGTAGTTAGGTACCAGTATACGAGTATATAAACCACCAATTTATTAGTATTTCCTTCAACTTGCAAGTAATCAATTCACTTTTCTGATTTAGACGCATGTCCTAAAATTCTGAGCTCAACATTCAGTCAGCAATCTCTCTTAGTGCGCGCACTTACAACAACTCCAAAAACACCATCACATATCATCCTTAAATACTCACTTTCTTGTACAATACTCGTATCACACTATTCTCTCATTAAACATGGCCTCTTATTATAACATTACTTCTCATGTTTGCCATCTTACAATGGCTTTTCTTCTTGTTGTTCTTCTTATCGATTCGAGCTACGTGGCGTGCCATACGAAAAGTATAAAGCCGAGGCGAAGTTCCGGGAATCAATTAGCAGTGAACATGACACAAGTACAAGACTCGGAACAACAGTTCATGAAATGGGTTGATTATGTTGGGAGCTTGAAGCATACATTGTTCAAGACGGCTAAGAACAAGGTGTTCCCTTCTTTCACTCTAACGGTCGATAAGAATCCGGCTCATGGCGATTTTACGACGATTCAAGATGCCATTGACTCTCTTCCTGATGTTAATCTTGTGAGAGTTGTCATCAGGGTCCATGCAGGTGTTTACACGTGAGTACTATACTACTTTTTCTGTTTTGTCTTCTTTTTTTTTTTTTTTTGGTTTTGTTCATATAAAATGTGTTCAAATTTCTGGAAAAAAAATGTTACAAGATGACATCTTGTAATTGGCAATGTTGTCAATCAGTAACACGTTACATTGTCAAAATCAATCACATAATTTTGTTGGTTTCTCCCGGGTTGTATTTTGGCCTAAGCCAAATTTGAAAGTTGGCCAGCTTTTAAGATCTTTATTTTCTTTCTTTAAGACCTGACAACAACATTTTTTGGTCTTTTTCCCTTGTTTTGTGTATTTTCTGATTTAAAAAACATGAAAATCCTAAGACTACTAAATTAATATGGATTTTGACTCTTAATATCTTTTGTTTAATAATTTATTGTGCCATGTTAATATATATTGCTTCATGAGGTAAAAAAATGACTCTGAGACCAAATTCTTGTGCAAATGTACAGGGAGAAGGTGACAATACCTCAACTGAAATCATTCATCACAATAGAAGGTGCAGGAGCAGACAAAACAATTGTTCAGTGGGGCGATACAGCCCAAACACCAGGGCCTAAAGGCCTACCTCTTGGAACATTTGGTTCTGCCACATTCGCGGTCAATTCGCCTTACTTCATAGCCAAAAATATTACTTTTAAGGTAACTTATCTATATTATGGACCTGGTCTGGCTAAGAATTTTTTAATCACGCGAGACGAGTAAGCATGTCATTTTGCATAATGCAGAATACAACACCAGTGCCTCCACCAGGAGCAGTAGGGAAGCAAGCTGTGGCGTTACGGATATCGGCAGATACAGCGTCGTTTCTGGGGTGTAGGTTTTTGGGTGCACAGGACACATTGTATGATCACTTGGGCAGGCATTATTACAAGGACTGTTACATTGAGGGCTCTGTGGATTTCATCTTTGGCAATGGTCTTTCTTTGTTCGAGGTAAAAATCTTAAACCTTGTACTTCCATACCATACCAAAATTTATGGCTAGTGGTTAAAAAAGAAGTATTCAACTCACAAGTCACTGTAAGAAGTCCTTTTCTGTTGCAATTTTCATTCACATGTATTCTAACCAGTAACCAAATAAGACACATACATGTGATGAATGATGTAGTAAGGACAAGTAAATGGACATGATTGGACAAATCTTTATTCTCAAATTTTCTCTTAATTATGGGCTCAGTCAAGATTACCATTATATACCGCGGGTTAGCATTTATCCCCTTTCTATGCCCGTCTCTTCGTTTTTGTTGCAGTGGCTCATAGTGTTTGAATGTGTTGTAGCGTGTTACGACATTTAAGTTGAAATTGGGTATGGTGCAGAGTTGTGAGGTACATGCGATAGCACCGGTAATAGGGGCATTGACAGCTCAAGGGAGAAGTAGCATACTGGATGACACTGGATTCTCCTTTGTCAACTGTAAGGTCACGGGCTCAGGCGCACTATACCTTGGAAGGGCATGGGGACCTTTCTCAAGGGTGGTCTTTGCCTACACATACATGGACAATATCATCATTCCTAAGGGTTGGTACAATTGGGGTGATCCCTCCAGAGAGATGTAAGTATATACTTAAACGATTATGATCTAAAGTCGATTGGTGAACGATTATGATATTATGATGTTCGCTCCGTACCATAGGCATGGGATGGCACATAGTGCAACACTGTGTCACCATCCCATATCCTTCCACTTGCACCACTTTCACTATATACATAGCTTACTTTTTCCATTTAGTTTTTGGTTATACTACATTTAAAACTGACCAATTTAGGCATCTTCACTATACATTGTCCTACATGTAGTACATATTATATGGTATCTTGTGATAACAAGACATGTCTTAGTCAAGCTTGCTATATTGTTGTAATGAAGTTAATAAACTCAAATTCTTGTCTAATTAAGTTAATCTACCTGTAAAGCCACTCATGATAACTGATTTCTGGCCTAATAGATCTTGCTTTTGTTAGCATTATTACCAATCACAAGGAATAACTTTTTGAATGCAGATAAGGACTTTTGATTGAATCTTTTGCAATAGAAAATGGGGTTTGATTTGTCTTGGCTTGTTTGGCAGGACTGTGTTTTATGGACAATACAAATGTTCTGGAGCAGGAGCAACTTTTGCAGGAAGAGTATCATGGTCAAGAGAACTAACAGATGAAGAAGCTAAACCTTTTATTTCTCTAAGTTTTATTGATGGATCTGAATGGATCAAGGTTTGATGGAATACATACATGTGTAAATAAATTGGATGTAGCTAGCTAGAGTGATACTCCTATTGTTTTGCCAACTGATCTTTTATGCTTAACTGCTAACCATTTAGCTGAAATTATAAGAAGGATCGAAATGTAGTACTCTTATTTTTTATACATACTCGCCCTCCGAGCCTTGCAAAGTCGAATGGACTGCCAAGTAGATAAGGACCATCTTTTCGTGTTGATGATCGTTACTGATATGTTACGCAAACGCGAAAACAAGTAGTTTTGCATAAAGTAGCCCGCCCAACTAGAAGCGAGGGCAGGAGGCAGGCTGACTCTAATACAGACCTGTTTAATTTCTGTGGGTTAGCCCAAACTCAGCCCTTGTATCATCATCATGAGAAGAGATGGATCCAGCAAAGAGTATAGCCCATCCATTTCCCTGTTGTACCTAACTCAGTAGCAAAAACAAACAAGGGATCACATGCATAAAAAGAATCGAATCTCATGGAAGCGAATAACATCATTAAAACTTTGGACATGGGATATCTTGTACCAGCTGTACAGGCCTATATGTGGGACTGGGAAGAGTAAAAAGCTTGAGCAAATTTGAATAGTAGGAACAATATAAGCGGGAACCATTCAAACTTTCCCAAATTAGATCACTTTACTTGTACTTCTCCTTTCATTTGAGGGTCAGAGAACCACATAAAACACAAACCAATAAAGATTTCAGAAGGCTCCCTAGCTAAATCACGTATGCAATCATTAGTCAAGAAAATTAAAGCAGGCTTCTCGGTACTAGTAACATATTAGCCTAGAAAACTAGTTCAAACACAAATCTAAACCATCTTTTAACAACATTCTATTACAATTCCTGTGCTAATTAGCTAACATAAGCCACACGCACAATCTGAAAAGCAGTGCTTCAGATTTTGCAACCTCCCATTAAAAATCTGCACAAAATGGAATAACTAGTTTTCTCTTGAAAAATCATAAGACCTTCCCAGCTTTCCCATCACAGCATTCTTGAAATTTACAGCTTCTTTGGCCTGTGAACATGTCCTCTGCATTCTCACGCCGCTCAGGCTGCTTCTCGACTCCATCATGTCGTGGAGCGAAATCCTCTTCTTCGGTACAGGGTCAGGCCTTTGCTTGGGCGCACTGTGGGACCTTAGCTTTGCCTTGAATGACTGTGTCTTAGCCATGTAACTTGGATTTTCACCGTAACTCCTAAAATAGCTCTCCGTGCACACGCTCTTCGACGGAGTGATAGGTCCATAGCATCCACATGAATTCGCAAACCTTGGCGTGCTTTGTGCTGTTGAGAAATAACATTCGTCCCCCATCAGGCCCCACTCTTGGTCCTGATAATTGCGATTATCCGGCACTGATAGTCGGGCTGGAACTCGACACTGTATTTGGCCTGCAAATTCCTTTCCAAACGAGTTCTCACCCGAATCCATCATCCACGTGCTTTGCCTCCTGGATCTCGATTTAGAGCGGAAGCCCGCCATATCCACCTCCACGATTTTCGGGCTATCGTCGTACACATTCGCAGATCCATCAATCGACCCTGAAAGTCTACGACTATGCAATGTAGTTGATTTCTCACTTGTTTCATCAAAATTCTCCTATGAATTACATACAAACAAAATATAAGACTATGTTAACTGGTAACACTTGAAAGAAAGTAAAACAATTCACTAGAAAAATGTTAACGGGCCTCACCAGGGATCTCCGGGCCTGAAACTGAGGAACATTATCATAATTGAGGACGAACTGCCTGTTCTTGGCCCGGGCCCGAACACTAGCTTGTGCCCTTATAAGAGCTTGCATACCCTGAAGAGTCGCAGCTGCTTGTTTTCTCACTAAAAATCCTCTAACCAGCGCCTGAATCTTCACCAGCCCTCTTAAAGCCCGACGTGCTCTTCGGGCCTGTTTTACCACATCCAACTTTGTTTCAATAAATGCTCATAAATACTAATAATACAAATCCTAAAACCTCCAACTAGGATCCCTCATCATTATTTAAAGTAACTTAACCAACCAGATTAGTCGCGAAATAAATAAATAAATATATATTTATTATTACCAGGTATCCACGGAAGACAGTTTGAATTTTGAGAGCAGCAAACTTTTCCCGGCTTCCACGGCCCTGACTGGTAAGCCGAACCACCGCAACCGCCGCCTGAACCGCCGCCACAGCTGCGTCAGCAGCCGCAGCAGTGGCGGTGGCAACCGCTATCGCGTGCTTGCTCTGTTCCTGGTCAGATTCACTATAGAAAGACCGCAACCAAGCGGCTTCTGCCGGAGTAATGTTCGGTGGAATGGTAGCCGGGTTGTGACATAAACCGGTGCCTCGGCTGCCGGAATATTCCTTTCCGTCGATTTCTTTCACTTTAATGCCAAACAACCCCTTCAACCACCTCATTGTTTTCCCCATTTCCCTTAAGACTTTTAAAACTTCAAGAAAAAAAATTCAAATATGGTGGATATCTATCTATCTGTCTATCTATCTACACTGGTGCAGGAAAAGAGTGGACAAGAAATAGCTGAGTTTGTAGCAACGTGATGGGTAAACGTTAAAAGGGTTCTACAGAGTGAAAACAGGGAGGTTTTTTTTTTTTTTACTAATTTGAGTTAAAAATTGGAGGGTAATAAGTTTGAGGAAATGAAGGTAAGAAGTAACATCAAGCAAGTTGAGAAGAGAGCCAGCTATTTTATAGATCGAGTGCGTAATGGTTTATGGTGCAGAGTAAGTGTTGTACACAAGGAGTGTAACAACACACCCAAAAAAGGGAATTTTTTTGATTTGTGTATGAGTCTTTTGAGGAAAAAACAAAAAAAAAAAAAAGAATTGAGTGAAATTAGTTGTACAAGGTTGTTTGAATGCGCTTGAAGATGTTAAAAGCTCAACTACTAGGAATGGGCGTATCACTATATTGTGAGGGTAGTCGCTTGCTTTTTGCTAGTATTCTACAACAAACATGCTTGATAATTGCGTGACTCGGGTACCTAACTGGTTTACGGTATAAATTTGTTTTAGAGGAAGTTAGTATCGGTTTTGTCTATGTGCGTCTTTTATTGGTCATTTAAGTGGTTCGATTGGTGTCACTAAGGAGCACACAAAGTTAAAATGTGACGTATAGGATTGCGAGTGAGTTGATTTGTATCTTATGCATAGCAGTCTTAAATGCTTTGATGTGTTAATCTTATTCTCTAGTGCTGATAAATTGGTATATTTGGCTAGTAATTTATGAAATGTCCAACAGCCATGTACCACAAAATTAATTGTGTACCATGGAAGGAGATTGTTTTGTAACAATATAAGACCAAGACGTTTCTTTGTAGCCAGCAAATATACAAATTTCAAAACACTAATTTATCTTAACAGTCACTATTACTACAAATCGGTACATATTTTAAAGTAGTTGCAAATTGATTTTGAAATGGCATTGGGTGTTACGTACTGTGCGGTCCCTACCTTAATTGATAGTTAGTGTTGCTAATAAGAAAACAAATCAAATTTAGGGCCTAATATACTTGACCGACTTTCACCATTCAACACTCACGCAAATCCAGATTTAGATAATCTTAATTATCATCAAGAATTTACTAATTGTCTCCTGTACGTACAATAAAAAAATGACAAGGAATCATCAATCTCAAGTCACTTTCCGTCTATAGTGTGTATCAACAGAGAAATTAAATCTCACTACTTAATTATTCGCCACAAAAACAGAGACAAAACCCACTTTGGAGCTAAATTAACATAACATAGAATTGAAAAGGGCTTTAATTTCTTGGATTTGTTATCGTCAACTCGTCATAACCCAGGTAGACTCCCCAAGCTATGAAGCTACTAGTCTGTTAGCTACTTAGCAACTGTGCTTTGGGTTATGTTGTTAAAGTTAAAGAAATAAACCAATAACTAGTGAATCTACATTCTCTTATTACGAGCCGAGAAGTATCACAATGATATTTAGCTTTGTCACTGAATTGGATTCTGTTGTCGACAAGTAAATGAGGTTGTGTTTTCGACAAGCTGCACGTAATATGTTCCGATTTCTAATGTCATATCGAATTTAGCACTTGTCATGTGATAAATAGAAACGGAAAGGAATGTGAAAGTGAATGTCAAAGCAAGGAAGTTGTGTTTGTGTCAATCCAAGCAACTGCTAAGAAGGTAGCACGAATAATGTGGGTGATGTGTGGTCCGGAATACAGCTAATAATTGTTTGAAATTCATTTACACACATTTCTCATTTTTAATTCAAATGATATGATGACCCTAAAAGGTATACAAATTACTTATAAACTCAATCTATGAAATAATCGTAATCGCTAGTTCTCCAATGGCCATGGGACTACTACACTACAATAAGAGTATCGCACACCAGGTGTACTTAAAAAGAGTGGAGTATCAAACTATCAATCACAAGAGGATAAATAAAAAGGTCGAATATTGATCAGTTCTCCAGACGAGCAGACAGAGACCTTTCGGAAAAGAAAGAAACAAAAAAAAAAAAAAAAGAAACCAAGACTAGTTCTACTTTTCTGGAGCGACGTGTCCTTAAAAAGGGTACAAAGTTTATGTGATAGATAGATGGATAGATCTGCTTCCTTCCTTCTGACACTCTCGAAGTCTCGTGAACACCGACTCCCCCACCACGTCAATTGTTCAATTTTAAATTTTTAGCAATCAATAAAATTGTAATTTAAATAGAAATTAATCTCAAATTGTAATGGTAAAATATTCAATTGAGTTATATAATGAAAATTAAAATTTAATTTTGTTGAATGCAAAAAAATACAATTGTTTTACAAACTTTACTACTCCCTCCATTTCAGAGAAAGTGTTACATTTTAATTTTGGCCAATTAATTGTCCTTCCAATACCAAATTAATCATAAATGATAATAAGAATAATTTAATAAATAATATAATAAAATTTAATTACTAAATTTTTATTATATAATTTTAATAATTTATTTATTAATATTTTAAAAGTAAATTGTGCCAAACTTATATACATGACCGCAGTATAAAGAAACAAATAATTTTTCTAAAATGGAGGGAGTATTTACCATTTCGGACGTTTTTTTACAAGTTCACTATCTGCACTTATTAATTTTTAAAAACTCTCTTTCATACTTTATCTATTATCTTTCTTACTTTTTTCTATTATCTCTTACTTTTTTACCATCTACTTACTTTTTTATTATATTTCCTTAAAATTTTAACAAATCAAATGATAAATCTTCTAAAAAAACGGAGGGAGTATATGATACTCCTATAAAACATTATACACTACATGGTCTATGAATTAATAATAGACCTGTTTTAGGTAATAGATCTAAAGGGTTGAAACCTCTATAATATATTTTCAGATTCGCCACTGAACAAACAGATTGTGTTATATTTCGAGTCCCAATTCCAAATTAACACGCTAGAAGGCGGTACTCTTGAAGAGAATTAAGACCGGCAAAGAAGAGTCATAGTCATTATTTATTGTTAATCGTATTATTGTCCTAGTCGTGAGTCAGGACATAAATAATGGAGATATTGAAAGGCAAATCTTGCTTTTCTCAGCCACTCTTTTATGGTACCTGGTAAAAAGGCCATTGGCTTGAAACTGACTTGAGCTCGAAGCATTCAAGATGACCCTGAGCAACTGTTCCTTCAATAATGTTTCCATCATTACAAGTGGCAAACACAATAAAAGAAGAATCTGCTTTGAACAAAATGTGCATATTCTGCACCTGGTAATTAATTAAACCGCTTGTATTAATTTCTCTCGTTTTCCAGTTTTTTTTCTTTTTCTGCTTATGTTCTCGTGGAAATTACCAATTTATGTATTTTTGTGATAATGCTAATTATCTGACCTGTATTCCAGGAGCTAGTTAGGCTATGTTCTCTTTAACTTAAAACTCATTCGATTCCTGGCCCATTCGATTCTGCTTGGTTATATTTTATACTATAATTCGATTCGATTAGAAATTAGAAAATGGGTTGAAGAACCTTACTTAATGGACAAGCGTTGGTGTGAACCAATTAGTGATTGATACTTGCAAAACTTAAAAGGAGCATGTCTCTCCAATTAAGATTTCTACTTACAAGTTACAAGCAGAGGATTAAGACCACATTGGAGGTGGAAAGTAAAGCAAATGAAACTACTTGCTGGAAAACATTGATGTTGGTGGAAGATCTGCTCTTACGGCTGTAATAAAACCCTCGAGACTCTTGCAATTTAGGAAGGCTGCTGCCATTAGCTCTTGGTCCTATATGGTTTGCTAGCTATATAATTTCTATTGCCAGAGTCCAGAAATTCTTACATAGCATGCTCTACATACAGCACATTTCACCTTGGTTGTGCTAGGCCGCTAGCTACTCCCTATTCATAAACAATGCAACTCTTTACAAATGATTTCTTCTTAATGAATTTATTTAGCTGGACTCCTCGGATATATAGAAGAAAAGGAGTAGATCTCTAATTAAGTTATATTGTCTACATGACATATTGCACCAACTCTAGCATTTCACATATTCTAATTTAGCTTCGGAGTGCAACGTTTGGGCCCGAAACACTTTACCAAAATGATTTGCATCGGATGATAGGTTTGCTTGGATATGTGAATGGCAAGGATGCCTCCATGCTAGAGGACAGAAGATGAGGTTTGAATGACCGAGATTTGCAGGCGGAGATGTATTCAATTGGTTGTAACAATAATTGGAACTTAGTCGGGATAGGACTTAGGAGGCAGGCAGGAGAAGGTCAAGACTGCATCATACTACATTAAAGGAGAAGCGAGATAGTAAAAGTGTTCATTCATATACGAACGATAACTCAACCAGATCTTGGTCGAAGTTTAAAAAGGCAATCTTGTTTAGGTTTGGTCCCTAGGAATATAAAACGCTAATGATTCTATTAGCAAGCCTCAATGAAAGGGGAGCTTCAAGGAAAGTTACAGTGTCTAGTAAATAGTAAGCCATGTTTCACCCCAGACGCAGAGTGATTTGACGGAAATAGTCATGAGAGTGACACTCAAATTAAAGATGTTTCAGCCCAATGTCTGCAGCAGGCAACCCTCGGACTCACCACCAGGAAGAATGGGCTGAGGATACTGTAACATAAGAAGCCTTACAAAGTTACAAGCCACCAATTTTTTGATTAGATTCTTTGTCAGTTCATTCCAGCAATCCACAGATCAAAGTGTATGCAATTTCCCATCAGTCCTGCCTACTGACTACATCACCAATTAAAAGGATAACTTCTTCCATTAACCAAATTTTAGTTTGCCAATTATGAGATTCACTAATTTGTAAATGGGAAACGATTTTATATTTACATATACGCTAAATTGGTGCCTACTTCCATTTACCACTTAATAACGAAGCAATACTTTCTGCAGTACAAACTTGTTTAACATAAGCCAAGATTGACAAACCTCAGTCCGGCATCTTTGCTGTACTGCAGGGCCTTAAACCATCCCAAAAGTCATTCACCAAGTTCTGCTCGAGTTGGAATAACCGGGATGAGATAATTCCCAAACGGCGAGTCAAACACTTTATAATTCCCTTTACAACCATCTTGCTGTGCCTGGGCCACCGCAAAATTTCTTGCCTGTTGAATCTTAGGATCGACACTGCCAGGTTGTGTGGCTTGAGCCATTGCAGTTTTAGTCCCCAGTTCAGTCATAGTGCTGACACTACTAGTTTTAGTTTCAGGAACCTGTATTAATACACCACACCATGTTACTGAAACTACAAAGTTGGAAAAAAAAAGAAAGAAAAAGAATTCTCAGACGGTGTCTACCGAGTACGACTATACAAAAACTTACAGTTGATCTGTTGGTAAGTTGCATAACAACATCATCTCTCTTTTTCAGTGGAGATACATCAGGTGTAGGAACAGAGCTGAAAAATTACGCACTATGTTACTAAATCTAGTAAACATTTGAACTATACCATCTACGAAACGAAAATTGCTCTTCGCAACCGAGTACCATCACTCTTCAACTCTTTTTAAATGTCTAGAAAGATCAAAATAGTATCTTTAGTAAAATATATCCACAATAAGATTCTAATATCACCTCCTAAACATCGGCCAAGTGTTACACAGCAATTCCACATTTCGTACTACTTTATGTTCATGACATGGTAAAAAAAAGAGGGAAATTGATAACATAAACTTATATACCAGAACATCCCAGGCATCAATGAATCAAAACAAATGTTACACGAGAGAATTCAGAACTACTTCACATAGCAAGTCAGACTACTAATTGAGTGAGAGTATGGAAATGTTACCTGGAAGCAGGTGGTTCATCGAGTTTCTTCCTCTTTGGTGGAGCTTTGAATTTCATCGCAAAATTCAATTCAATTCAATTCAATGCAATTGGGAGCAGTAGAATTTAATCGGAGCCCTAATAATTTTTGGATAACAGACTAAACGGAGATCCAGGTTCTTTGGGCTTCATGCCAAATATCCATCTACGGCCCAAAACTAACCAATGGTACGTGAGTGGGCTCCGCCTTTCCAGAGCCCAAGAGTAGAGTGAAATTCATTATGGACCATTGCTAATTCTAAACCCAAAATGATCCATATAAAGTGTGAAATTAAAAAATGTATCTATAAACCAAGCGAAATATGAAAATAAATGTTGGAGTTTGAACTTTGACCTTAATGTATACCAGAGACAATATGCATGCTTCTATTATGTTCAGGCATCTTATGTTTGAACTATTCATACAAAGACTGAAAAATAACTTACTCATATAATTCATGCTCCAGTTAGTCGATATAGCTACCTTTAGGTTCCAACCGTCGTATCATGAGAAACAAATACATCAAGCAAAATTATTTTAAGGAAATTGTACTTGCACATGCCTCAATTTCCTTTTCGAATTGATTTCTTGTTTACATTACTAGTTTTTTCGCAACTAAAAGTTTATTCCCAAAAGAATGTTAAAATGGTGACTAAATCCTAGAGGAAGAATAAGAAAGTCTTTTACGAAGACAAAAGACTTGAACATGGTATATATTAAAGATAATTAAGCAAGTTGGTGTGGTGTCATTAATGCAAAACCCCGACCTAACATGTCATAGGCTCGAAATCATCTTTAGCTACATGTTCGAATAACCAACATGGACACAAGTCCCAATCTTGCAAATCAGAACTAGACGATACATTCGTCGAGGATGGAGTTTCTAAAGTAACATTGCAATTTCCTTTATTCGTCAAAATGTCAGCAATTGTGTTCGACTCTGGTAAACAGAGTTACTTTCTCCACACTATGTTCCTGCAATACAATCAATAGCATATTTAAAATCTGATTACAGATATATACATAACAAATAACTTGGTAAATCCGTATTTTAAAACTATCTGTAATCCGATCCTTATTGCTATGACTCCAGTTGTGTTGTTAGAGCACTCCCAATGGCACCGGCCACTCCACGGGAGTGGCCGTGGTGATGGCGAGATGCAAATCTCACCGCGGAAAGGCGAGATTTTGCATCTCGCCGTCCCAGCCGTTTGGGCTGGGACCCAGCCCAAACGGCTGGGTTTGCTGTTGTTTTCAGCTGGCCCAACAGTTTTATTCTTTTTTTTAAAAATTTTTCTTTTTAGTTTTTGATTTTTTAAAAAATATTTATAAACTAATATTATATAAAAATTACACCAACGGTCATATTTTTTCGAAATCTATAAATACAACTCAATTTCACATCATTTCACCACACTTCAATTTTCTCCCATATTCCTCAATTAAACTCAAAACGCCTCTAAATTCTCACTTTGCTTCATCGTTTTTGCCCAAACACATGTCTATAATTAATCACTACATCAACAACTTATCATCTAGTTCCGACGATGATGAGTTTAGAGTTGATACTGATTCTTCTTCCTCAAGTTCACAAAGCGCTACTATACGCGTGCTACCAAACTAATTGTTCAAGCCACTCCTCGTATAATCAACCACTACGAGCAACAAAATCCACGAAGAAGGACGGGGTATACGCGTGAATACATCGATCGAAAGAGGGAACAATTTGTTGCTACACTCGAGACGGATTATTTTACTGAACGTCCAACATGGGGCGGGAGAAAGTTCCGACGTAGATTTCGAATGCAAAGGCCATTGTTCCTCCGGATCGTCGAAGCCTTAGAACAACACGATCCATATCTTTGGCAGCGCCCATATGCTACAGGGAGGATGGGGTTTACGGCAAAACAGAAATGCACATTTGCCATCAGACAACTTGCATATGGTGTATGTGCAGACATGGTCGACGAATACACTCGAGTTAGTCAAACGACTGATCAGGACGCATTAAGGGTTTTTTGCGATGTTGTGGTTGCGGTGTTTGGTCCAACATATATGAGGAGGGCTAACGAGGAGGATGTACGTCAGTTACTCGAGGTCAACACTAGTCGAGGTTTTCCCGGCATGCTTGGAAGTATAGATTGCATGCACTGGGAATGGAAGAACTATCCGGCGGCTTGGAAAGGACAGTTCCAAGGAAAAAACAAGAAAGCCACATTTGTTTTGGAGGCGGTTGCATCCCAAGATACTTGGATTTGTCATTCTTTCTTTGGTGTTTCAGGGAAGTTGAATGATCTTACCGTGGTTGCACGGTCACCGGTATTCGACGAATTACTAAGGGGAGAAGCTCATGCTTGTAACTTCGAAGTTAATGGCCATCAGTACAACATGGGGTACTATCTAACGGACGGCATATATCCAAAGTGGGCAACATTTCTGAAGTCAATAAAAGGTCCAATCAATCCAAAACAGGCTAAGTTTGCAACCCGGAAAGAGGCGTGCAGGAAAGATGTCGAACGCGCTTTCGGAGTTCTCCAATCACGCTTCAAAGTGATTAAAGATCCAGCATTGGCACATAACCGAGAAGACCTTGCTATGATCATGAACTGTTGCATTTGCTTGCACAATATGATAGTGGAGAATGAGCGGCACTTATATCACAACTATAAAGAGGTGATAGCGGAATTCCATGAAGATGCTGTCGAATTAGGCATCAACAACGAAGGTGATAATGACTACAGCCGCAGGGATTCTGTGATCAATCAATTGAAGAACTATTTGGCGAAAATTAAAGGAAAGACCTAGAAAGTCGAGACACACATAAGCAGCTTCAACAAGACTTGATCAACCACGTTTGGTCTTCAACATTTAGTAGTTTACGTTTCTATCTATGTTTGTTGTGTATTTATTTCTATGTATGTGTGTTGTTGCTTTCTTTCCTAGGATTTGCACTTTTATCATGTTCTTTGATGTTTGATGTATTGTATTGTTGTTTCTTCTGATTTGATTTCAATGAACTTGCACTTGTTTAATAATATGAATAGTCACCCCTTTCATTCGATTACAAATTAGACAATACAACATAACATAAAACCTAATGATTTACTAATATTACAAACAATAGAAAACTACTAGTACGAAATGCATAAAACTAAGGGGTGATTTATCTTGCTCAATTACACCCTGCGTGAAAATCCCTCACCTTGAACTCGAATGTCTTTGAACCTGGGGGGGGCATAGTTTGGATCATTTTCCGGATCCACGCACTTACATTTATGGAACATAAGCTGGAGTTGAAACCATAGTGGTTCATCAACAACATAGTACCAGATAGAGTGACAATGGTTACATTGATTCCTGCCCCTTGAGTAATTAATTCCGAACCCAGATTCATCCCAATTGAGGATCCTACCATAGCAAAAGTACCTAGTCAAGAGTTTCTCAACCTCAACCTTCATGTCATCGAACGTATAGTTGGCACCTTGACTTACAAGTTGGCTCTGCACCACCTCACTACAAGAATTTCACTATATAGCGACGGATAGAGCGTTTCGCTCTATCCGTCGCTAAGCCGTCGTTGATTCCGTCGCTAAATAGTGACGAATAGGTTCCGTCGCCATTTAGAGACGGATAGAATTATCCGTCTCTAAATAGCGACGGATAATCTATTCGTCGTTATATTTTGGTGACTTTAAAAAAATAGTAATTTAACGACGGATAGATTATCCGTCATTAAAAAAGTAATTTTAAAAAGAAAATTAAAAAAATCTAACGACGGATAGCCATCCATCGCTAAAACAAAATTGAAAATGGGAACAGGCCTTCTTCTTTCCCATTTCGATTCTGCTTCTATTTCTGTTCTTTCTCTCTTCTCAATTCGCCCCTTTTCAAAGTCCGATCAAAACTCGACCATTCCGGCCAATTTTGGACTCTTTTCGAATCTCGTTCAACAAGGAACTCTGGTGGCCCTTCAATTTCATCCTTATTTGGCTATTTTCCCGTAATTGAAGGTATTAGTCTAAAACCCTTACTTTTCTAAATTTGGGATTTTTGCTAATTTCGAGCAATTATATGTTTTTAAACTCATCTACTAGCTAGTATAGCTTATATTAAGTAGTGGGTTAAGCTTGAGGTTGCGCAATTGATTGATTTATTGTAAAATTGATTTGTTAGTATCACGTTATGATGTTTGTGAGTATGTATGGTATTTAATTTGATGTTTTCGTATATGTAGTAGGATTAGTGAGATTTGGTTGAGTATTTGGAGACCATTTAGATTTAGTGATTTTGGTGGTTGTAGTATAATTGGCTCGTATTAACTTAGAAATTAAGAATTACTACTGTTTTAATTTATAATTCGTAATTGTACGTAATGGAAATTTGAAATTTATAAAAAAAACTTTAAATGTAAAATGCATGTAATACATGAAATTCGAAACGTATTATAATTAACAATGCAATTATAGCCAGGAATTGGAATTGAGTTAAAATTCAATACGTAATGCGTATAGTTCTAAATCTAATAAATTCAGACGTGTCAGGTTAATCATCCAATGAATCTTGATCATTCATGGATGTATTGTCGTACTGTTAATGGCAGTATTCAATCTAGTTTTGTGGAAGGGGTTGAAGTTTTCATCGCATTTGCGATGACACAAACGGTTTGTGTAAGCAGGGGTTGATAAAGTGCCCTTGCAAATTGAACAAATGCATAAACAAGCAATATTTGACTCCTACAACGGTACTCGAGCACTTGAAACGTAATGGATTCGTGTCTCGGTATGAGGTATGGAATCATCATGCTGAGGAAGCAACACCGTTCATGTCATATGATCAATTTAGGCAGCGTGGAAGGAAGAGAAAAAATGAGCAACTTAGCGGTCAAAGTACATCTAAATCTGATGTTTTTCGTGACCGGGTCGAAGAAATGGTGTTTAATGCTGCCGGCCATCAGACTCACCCGCATGGAAAGAGTTTGACAAGACATATCCGGAGTTTGCAGCCGAGTCTAGAAATGTACGATTGGGGCTCTGTACGGATGGTTTTAACCCGTTTGAAAGTGAACGGAAGTACTCTTGTTGGCCAGTGATGCTCACACCGTACAACCTGCCCCCCGGTGAGTGCATGAAAGAACCATTCATGTTCTTGACTGTGTTGGTGCCTGGGCCAAAAGATCCAGCACTGAAGCTGGATGTCTTCTTGCAACCCCTAATCAAGGAGCTGATTGAGTCGTGGGAGAAAGGTATCCCTGCATATGATGTGTCGACCAAGAAGAACTTTACCTTGAGAGCAGCACTACTGTGGACCGTGAGTGATTTTCCTGCGTACTCCATGCTATCTGGATGGAAAACCGCCAGGAAATATGCATGTCCACATTGTTTGGAGGACACTGATGCATTTAGACTGAAGGATAGCAGAAAGGAATCTTGGTTTGATTGTCATCGTAGGTTTGTACCAAGTAACCATCCGTTCAGGAAGAACAGGGATCAATTCAAGAAAAACAAAGTAGAAAAGAAAGGTTCCCCGAGACGACTTACTGGTGCACAAATTCTTGCAGAGATTGATAGGTTGGGTCTTATGAAAGTGACTGAACTTGGGTGGGAGAAGCATAACAAGAAAATTAGCAACAAATGTGGATTAAAGAAGAAAAGCATATTCTGGGACTTGCCTTATTGGAGCAGTCTTCTTATACGTCACATGTTGGATTTCATGCACATTGAGAAGAACGTGTTCGATACTTGTTCGAGAACTGTTCAACACAATTTGCAACATTGAAGGAAAAACAAAGGATACCGTCAAATCTAGAGCTGAGTTGGATACATGGTGTAAAAGGCCTGAGTTGACAAAAAGGAATGATGAAGGTAAGTGGCCCAAGGCATGCTACACAATTGACAATGAATCTAGGTCAATATTGTTTGATTGGGTGAAGGCATTGAAGTTCCCCGACAATTACGCCTCGAAATTGGAGCGGTGTGTGGATTTGAAGAAGACAAAGATGTTTGGGATGAAGAGCCACAACTGTCATGTGTTCATGGAGAGGCTTATCCCAGTTGCATTTCAAGAACTACTACCTAAACCTGTCTGGATCGCTCTCACCGAGCTGAGCTTATTTTTCAAGAATTTATGCACAAGGGTGGTTTACGATCAAGTGTTAGCAAATCTTGAAAGCAACATACCATTGATTCTATGCAAGCTCGAGCGTATCTTTCCACCGAGCTTCTTTGATTCTATGGAGCACTTGCCGGTTCACCTTCCACATGAAGCGAGGCTTGCTGGACCGGTTCAGTATCGATGGATGTATCCATTCGAGAGGTGTGAAATAATTTCAATCATGTACTTAAAATGTATGTATTTTCCCTAGTTACACTTTCTTACCTGAATATGTATTACATGTACTTAGGGAAATTGAAGAAATATGTCAAGAACAAAAGTAGACCTGAAGGATCGATTGCCAATGCATACGTTCGAGAGGAAACTGCAACCTTCTGCTCCTATTACTTTGAGGACCACGTCCTGACAAAGGCATCTACGCCGTCTCGAAACGCAGACACATTCAAAGTTCAAGAGGATGATGACGTTTCCATTTCAATTTTTAGGGTCTCAGGGAGACCTATGGGAAAAGCTACGTAAGAATGGTTGACGGATAAGGAGCTGAAGACAGCTCAATATTATGTCCTCAGGAATTGTGCTAAGGTTGACAAATATATGGTGATATTTACTGGGTGAGTACCGTTCTTATTAAAAGCAGCTAAAATTCAACTTTTAACACACACACACACACTCACACACACACACACATATATATTTTACTATGAGTCAATTTGTGATTTACTATGAGTCAAATGTATATATGTTTTACATGTAGTTGTATACTAACACATTTTTCCTGTATTTGTTGCATGTTTTTGCAGATGCCGCGACAAAGAAAATCCACCTACCGTCCTTCCCCATGTAGTAGGTTGACTGCTGGTAGCCAGTCAGAGAGTAGTCGGGGTAAGAGGGTCAGAGTTAGAGGAGCAGGAGGGTCATGATAGTCAGATCAGCCGGTCTGCGGTTCCTGAGACCCCACCGAGTTCGAGCAGGGGCTCGACATCGGTCTGGGGTAACTTACCAGATGACGGGTGTCCCTTCACCGAGATTTTGGACGAAGTTAAGTGGGATAGGAAGCTTGTGTTGTTCCCGAATGGTAGATCGAAGTAAGTATTATGCATTTGTATATATAACATAACTTAAGATAATTTATATCACATCATTGTTGTACTATACTAATTAATATTCGTTTCTTGTATCTTATACATTGATAACAGGTTATGGCCTCCAGAGGCTAGCAATAAACTCAGTGAGATCATCAGGGGGGGGGGGGGCGAGAAGTGGTCGAAGATCTCGGACCGGCTGAAGCATGAGTACTTTAATGAGTTGCGGGTAAGTTTAAATCTGACATTCCTTTATTTGTTATTATAATCGTTGTTTTAATATGAGTGGTATGTTAGCTACTGAACTTGGGTGATATGTTAGTTACCACTGTGTTAGTAAATTTTAGGACAATGTGAGTGGTATGTTAGCCACTATATGTGAGTGGTATGTTAGCCGTTGAACTTGGGTGATATGTTAGTCACCATTGAATATATATGTTCTGTTGTGTTATCTTATTAAATTGATGTCTCGGTCAACGTTATGTAATTTGGATGTTGTGTGGAATTGGGAATGTAGAAAACATACTTCATTCCCAACCGATTGCTCCCCCAGATATGGCCTGCATTCGAGACGATGGGGTCAGATTTGTATAAGCATATGGTTAACGAAATGAAAAGAAAGGGTGTTAGGCCTGCATGGTGTGGATCGGATGAGTGGGAGCTTTGGGGGAAGCACTGGAAGCTTCCTGCGACCAAGCAGATTGCGGCCCAGAACAGAGAGAACCGGCTGACTGAGCCATCTGATGGCACCGGGGTGGCCAGGCACCACTATGGGTTGCGATCTGTTGCTACGGATTATAAATCGGTTAAAAATACGGCTATGTTTGGAAAGCACACTTTCAAAGTATAAAATGGACCAAAATGTTATTGTTGAAAACAGAGGGACTTTCTTGTTAATAGGGTGTTTATTGGGGGGACTTGGTGTAATTTTCCCTTTAAACAAAGAAAACCCCTAGCATTTTAGCGACGGATAATATCCGTCTCTAAAAAGTCAACAGTCTATCCGTCGTTATTTAGCGACGGATAGTGTATCCGTCGTTATGATCATTGTGACGAAGGAATTGGCGACGGGATTTTTATCCGTCGCTAGGACGTTAGCGACGGATCGGTACTTGTTTAGTGACGGATAGTTCCGTCGCTAAACTGCCAGTTTTTTGTAGTGCCTGTAGGGCTTGCTGGATTTTGTGGGGATAACACCACATCTGTAGTTGGGCACACTTCAACAGATTGTGAACCATGAAGATGACACTTTCCTTGGTCATCTTCCCATCATATAGCATGAAGTCTTGATATGTACGCGCAGCCTTTTCTTGGGCTTTCGTCTGTATCTGGCAATCAGGGATTACATTCCACGCCTCACCACCAGCCATTTCTTAGAAAGAGTGTTTGGTTGATATTTGATCTGAGAGTTAGTTGTTTGAGGTTGAGTTTTGGAAGAGTAAGTGTAGTGTATTTATAGTGACATGGGTCAAAATTCATGTTGGAATAAGACTTCAAATTCAGATGAAATTGAGATTGAGAATGTAATTGAATTCTTGGAATGGGGTTTTCTGATGTTTGTAAGCAATGTCAGGTATCCAATGGTACATATCCCCATAAAGAGTAGACAACAATCCATCAATGTCAGGATTGATATCTTTTGTTATTGAAATCTGATTTTTTCCTTCTGATTCTTGATCAATAAATTATAAAACAAGTTTTACAAATGCAATTTGATTAATTTCAACTTCTAAACACTCTTATAATATTTTAAACATGTTAAGAAAAATATTAAAAAAATAAAAAAATACACTATTCACGATCGTCACGACCGCCATTGGACAGAATTTCTTCAGATGTGGTCATCGTTTCAGCCGTCGCTCACGACCGCAACTATTCACGGTCGTGTCCACGATCTATTGGACATGGTCTTATATGTTATTCTAAAGCAAGTTGATTTACTCTTAGCACTTGATTATTTTGATTTTTAAAATTCACATCATATTATAAAATAACGAGAGAATGTCATATATTTGGGGCGGGAGTATATGACCTTCATTTTATGTTAGGAAACCTTTGAACTTCTACAATAATTTGGCACAGAATTGACCAATTCCTCCTCCATAGTCCATACTATTACTAATAAGCAACGTGGGGTAAGGTCAAGTCTTTGGTAGCTCTTGTTTTTTCCACACGAAATAGTACAATGGACCAACTATATTAATTTGTCCATTTGTTATGTTCTTCACTCATAAAGATACATCTTCCATCTTATTAAGTACGTCGATACATTTCGTTTTGTGATCCATGCTGATTAAGAGGTATGACAGCTAAAGTAGACTTAGAACCTCCACATGACAGATTGGCAAGATCGACTTTGATACCTAATTTGGCAATCTGCTAGCTAGGTCTCTTTCAAGTAGATGCTGCTATTCACAGTTGAATTTCAAATAGTGATTGACCAAGTAAAATTCCCTGTGCAAGTCTCAATGAGACGTCGACAAAAATCAAGCTCGTCTGGTTCCGAAACCGCAACAAATTGTGGTCCCAAAATGAGGCTATCTTTTCTTCTTTTCCGTAACGTGCAGCCGCACTTACTATTTACAGAACAAGATTGTCGTACAAGTACAGTAGATTTGAGTGATTTCTATGTCATTCTCAATTGGACTGAATCGTGGTAGGATACCTGCCAAGTATTGTTAGGGCGGACTCCGGGATTGAATTTTCTAGCGTGTAGTACCCTTATAACACATGTAGGGTGTTATCCTTTTAGTACGGTTTACTCGGACAAATTGCAATTTAACCTTACCAGACGGAAGATTATGAGTCTCTGGCCTCGTCCATCCTAGCTAATAGGTGTTGAGAGTAATGAATTGCATACTTTCACTGGTAAACAATTTTATGTAATTGAAGTTGATGGTTAGAGGATCAATCTCTGAAAAATTTGTGACTAGTTTCTCTTTGTAACATTTGTTATATATACGAAAAACGATTATCTGATTTGGGCTTTGTCGATGTCCGCCGAGTAGAACTTAGTGTTCAATCATCATATGCTTTTGTGTGATGGATCGTTCCGATCGGTTTGATCCCTTTCACATATTTTTTACTTATCCATAGATAAATGGATATTATTGGGTTCAGAACATGGATATGGATAGATAGGTCATGTGGTTGTATTGTAGCACACCAAATTATAAGTGATGGATACCTTTCGTGGATCGTGCAATTGCTATTGCCACAAAAAATCCAGACATGGCAATGTTTTGTTTCCCTTTGCCTTATCTACAAAGTTTTTCATGATTTCATATTCTCATTTTCAACCACATTTAATTTCCATTCCACTATTTACAACCTTGTTCAACCAAGTGAGCCCCGACCCGACCCAACCCAATTTTACGAAATTGGCCCGTTTAGTTATTGCAAACGTGCCCGAATTGGACTTGCCCCGCTGAGAATAGGTCAATGTGCCAAAAAATCTTGGCTCCGGGCTTGGCTAGACACATCTTATTCTACTAATAATCAAATCGTTTATGTTGATATCTAATATTTTTACTGAAAAACAGTTATTTATGAGAATTATTGAATAAATTGTTGTATACTGGGATCACATTTTTTGTAATTAGGACATTTTTTCCCCATATTTCATTCGGTAGTTTTAACCGTAACGAGTCAATGATTTTAACTTGTGTTTAACTAAAACAACACCATTAATTTGGTACAATATTTGTGAACATATATATCACATTGTTGTTGTAGTTAAATAAGAGAGTGCGTGTCGTCTCCCAGCACATTAATTAAGTATTTAACTACTAATACAGACTAATCAAAAGTGTACTGGATAAATTATTTCAAAATTGTTAACATTAAAAATCTCTTGGGACTGAGATTGTCTCGTAAAAGGATTCAAGAAAGGATATCTTAATCTTAATTAAACAAATGTACTTAGCAGTTTATTAATTAAAGAATTTAATAGTGTTAATCATCATTCTCACCTGTGAGTCTGTGACATTAGTAGTGGCATTGAGTCACACACTCGCACCATAGTGTCCCGCCGTTGCTTTTTGGCTGCAACAAATAACTTTAAAAACTAATTTTGTGATTTTTTTATTAATAATATCGTACTGATTTCAGATAATTACGAGATTAATTCTCAACTTTCTGCACTTTTGTGCGGTGGTGAATGTCTTTGGCTCCTCAGAGAGCTTAAGAGTTCTTCGAGTATTTTACAGGTTTACACTTTGGTAGCTAGGACGACAAGTCATACTATTTGTAGGATCCCGAATTGGTACTTGGAACAAGATCAATAGATAATGTTGCCAATAATGTTGTTCAACAATGTCTTCAACACAGTAAACAAAAGGCAGCGGATGAATATGAATGAAACTTTTATTACCAAGCCAACATATATAAATATGTTGACCGCACATTTAGGCAAAATATCTACTGACAGGAAAAGTAGATCTAATCAACTAGGTTTAATACAATCACAGATGATTGATTAAACAACCAAAACTAGCCCTAGAAGAACTAACAGTAAAAGCTATTCTAGGTCGATGTTTGAAAGAGTTATTCCAATAATGAATACTCCTACACAAACTCTAAAGCTAGCAGAAAACAAGAAGCCTAAACTCTTTAATAAAATCTTGATTGATCACAAAGAAAGGCGTCTAGAATTGCAGCAGCTTCCTTCTTATATATATAGTTGCATCAGCAGTCGACTTCTTCTAAGTCGAATGGAAGAAGGAATCTAGCAAAGGAAATTTTCCATGTTCTTGTTTTCTTCAATAATCAGCTAGAAGGAAATTCCCATATTAGTGTTTTCAACAATATATTTCCTTCTTGCTTTCTTCAACAATCTTCTTGAAAGATTCTCTCTTTAATCTTGTATTCTTCTTGCAACTATGTTCTTCCTGTACATATGTGATGATCCGGGATCTCAGCAGGAAGAAACTAACGTTGTTTCTCTGTATCTGGCTGGCTGGAAAATCTTTCCAAGATTATCTCTAGAGAATCTTTTATTTCCTTCTTTCTTTCAAGGTGCCCATAAGTTGTCAAACTCTTTCCTTCTTTTTAGATTGCATTCATTGTGTCCAAAGCAACTCAAACTCTTTCCTTATTCCTGTAGAAATTCGAATTGATTGCTTCCAGTCCAAGTCATCAGTCCAATTGGCCTGCTTGTTTCTATGTTATCTGCTGTTGTCTGTAATGTTGTTCCAACATTGTATCGGCACTATTTCGCAATGTTGCACAACATTGAAATCCTGCAGTTCACAAACAACAACAACAACAAACACAAACATTGAACTGAATCATGAAAGATAAGATTATCTAATCAAGTGCAACTTGCACTTTCAATCTCCCCCTTAATCTTTGTCTTTCATCAAGCAATATCATATCTTTGGGCTTATTGATTCCTTTTGATCCATTAAGCATGTTTAAGCCCAACTTGATATATCCTACAAAATATTCATAGAAAAACAACTACAAACATTGAACCGGTTATGTTACGAAGAAAGGTTGAATTACTAAACAAAGTGCAATAAATCGCACTTTCACTATTGGAATCTATTCATTTATAGTATCAATATAAATGAATAGATTCCACGTCTCTCTACAAGTTTGAGCTTTTAGATGGGGTTAAATGTAAAATACCCCCTAAGTTATTGTAAATGTGCGCAAAACCCCTTTGAGTTAACAAATTAGTACCAAACTCCCCTGAGTTATTAAAAAATGTGCGTGAAACTTCTCTGAGTTAATAAATTAGTCCCTGAGTTATGAAAAATGTGCGCGAAACCCCCCTGAGTTATTAAAACATGTGTGTGGAACTCCCTCAGCCTTTTTTTTTTCGGCATACTCGTGTTAGGTGCGACAAAGGATGTTATTTTAGGTTTTCTTACTCCAAATTAACGCAATTAGGTGGACTAGACATTCATAGTTTCAGTTTATTATCTTTTGCCTTCACTTTTTTCCGTTTACATGACTAATTGGTTTATGTTGTTGATATGTAGTGACAATTTTAATTAGTGTTATCTATGGTTGTTATTTATATATTTCAGTGCTATATAACCAGTAGTGTGTGATCGATTTTTATTGTTCATTTAACCAGGAAAAAAAAAGTAGAGTTTTACTATTTTTAATAGCTCAAATTTAAGTCATTTTAATATTTTCGAAAATTTGGACAAACGAGTCAAAATGCACATAATACGAATTCATCATGTATATTTAGTATTCATGTAAAAGGGGTATTACAATGACTTTATAAGAATTCCATGGAATTTTGCGATTATTTTTAATAACTATGATTTTTTTTTTGTGCATTGATTTGGTGTAAGATAACATAAACAAACATATATAGTCGCACATAATGAGAGTGTACCTAACACACTTTAAAAATAAAGGGTGGGGGGTTTTGTGCCCATTTTTAATAACTCGAGGGGGTTTGATACTAATTCGTTAACTCAGGGGGGTTTCACGCACATTATTAATAACTCATGGGGGGTGTTATGCATTTAACTCCTTTTAGATGAGATGTAATTCTATTATGGTATCAGAGCCTCCAGCTCACGCCCAACCTGGGTTCGAATCTCCACGGAGACAATCTCCGCCCCATATTAAAGCCCAACCTAAGTTCGAATCTCCACGGAGACAATCTCCGCCCCATATTAAAGCCTAACCTGGGTTCGAATCTCCACGGAGACAATCTCCGCCCCATATTAAATTTCCACTCGAATGGCCTCCCCAAAGAGATTGAAATCAGCCATGAGTGCGGGGAAGTATTGGAGTATCAATATAAATAAATAGATTCAACACATCTCAGTGGAGTATTGGAGTATTAATATAAATGAATAGATTCCACACCTCTCTACAAGCTTGAGCTTTTAGATGAGATGGAAGTCTATCACATACTAATACTCCAAAATAATTTTGTAACGTAAAAACTTATTTAGTAGATTATTAAGAAAAGCTAGCCAAGATGATTCTTAACACGTGGATTTGACATAACTTAATCAGTCACCTTATCATGTTATTCCACCTAATTTATTTACTTAAAATTAGGTGGATTGGTCATAATGTGTGTTTGATAAACGAGATGATATGGTGAATTATACCTCAGTGATATAATTGGCAGTTGATCAATCATATTGTTTTAAAAAAACTAATTCCATGTAGCAAATCCGTTATTAGATTGTTTATTAAACTTATTAAATGAAGTACATTTCATCTACCTAATCAACTATTTCATCTATAGTAGCTACCTGCTAGTTATTCATTCTAAGTGGTTGGTAACACTAGTCTGAGTGTTTGGCATTTGATTCGAAATTCGAATTGAGTTGAAATTTTGAGGTATTCTCATGAATGGTACCTAGTTTAGAGTGTGTGGAACATATCCAACCGTTTGTGGCTGATGAACGAAGTGTTATAACACTTTTAAGGGCTATTACTAGTTGGAAAGGTTACAAAGTGACTATAAATATGTGATGGTCTCTAGTTCAACTACACACATCAATTTCTCTACTTTATGTCCTCATTGATCTTCTTGCACTCATATACACGAAATTAAGCAAAGGTTCGCCAGACTTTGTTATCAGAGTGCAATCTAATCATTCAAAGAAGTTTTATCCTAGGAGACGATTGACATTCAAACGTGTACACCATAGTGGGGCAATTCAATCTTAACGAGAGACCTAGTAAACCATTATCACCCTTATCGTTGTTTATCTCTCAATACACTTCATTACCACTCAAAATACACAATATTTACTACTTCATCCTTTCCGGCAAAAGCTCTCCAGTTGGTTTTCGTTAATTTTTTTTTGTCGCAAACTACTCCGAAATCACATTGGAGAAAAAATTATATTAAAACAGTATAGTAATTACATTGTTTTTTTTTAAATTTTTTTTTTCCCGATGTGATTTGTAAGTAATTTGCGATCGGAAAATTTAACGAAAATTGAATGGGAATCTTCGAATAAATTGGAGTAAGTGCAACATAGGGTGCAGAGAAACCAAAAACCCGACTTTGCGACTAGCTCGATAAAAAAACTGTTGAAAACCAAATTTTCCTTTTCCTCATATGCAAGCAATAAGATATGGAAGTTGGGTATAACATGAGTTGGTGAGAACTTTTTTGTATAAATTACATTAAGATTCTATTCTATAAGACATGAACTCGATCTCTGTCTCAAAAGTTACAAAAGCACTTAAAATGCATGTGAAACACCCATAGTGAAGTGGAGTGAAGTCCTCTGATTGAATTGTGAGTATATAAGAATGGAGCAATTATAGAAACCTTTGGGATGTGTGGTGGAAAAGTGCAACTTTATATACTAGAAATGGAAATCTCCTAAAACTTTCCATTTGGGGCAAAGATATGGGATCACAACTGTCGGAATCAGGACACCTCCAGCAGAGGTACATTACATTGATAATACTACCACACGAACCAAGAGGGAAGGGCAGCTAATTATCACTTTGTCATCGATTATTCTAGGATTTGTAAAGGCTAAGTACTATTTACCAAATAAATTGTTACTGTGTTTTTATTTTTATTTGCAACTCACCCCTGGACAAAAATAAAAATAGTAAATCACACTATACTACCGTCCTATTCGATAATCCCATCACAGATCCAAATATGTGTGAGATTCCAATATTACTCCTATGTCCGCTCTAATAGAAACAGGAAAAAGAAACCATTTCTCCCAATTATTGGAATTCCAACTAAAATCATCACTTGCTCTAGTTTCTCTGCAGTATTGATCACATTTCTCTTCAGAATTTATAGGTTGTGTATCGGAATTTGTAAGAAATGGAAGCGGGCAAAGGATGAATGGTTGCCAAGAATTGTTGGGTGAATTTCACATATTCTCAAGGAAGTGATGCAGTTAGTTAGAGAAGAAACTTTATGTTAATAGAAAGTTAGTTATTATAGTTAAATTAGTTTATTATAGTTAGTGCAAGTTAGTTTATTTTAGTTAGTTAGACTTCTATTTAAACAGAGAGCTGTGCTCTTTGTTACTCACTTGTTCATTTTATCATTTTCACAACTTCTGTAAACATTATGCAAATTGTGATTCAACACAATTTGGTTTCAATACAATTTGATTTGTATAATTCTACATGGTATCAGTTGATATCATTTCAATTTGATTCAATCTTCCACTTCAATTCGCGATGTTTTTCCATGAAATTATCTGATTTCCGCAATCTTTGCGATTTTTCTTTGGTGTAACCGTCAATGGAGACTCATGTTGATGCTACGTCTGGTACTATTCCGGCTTCGTCTGGTGCAAATCCATCAGGATCGGCTCCGATTGGCTCAAATCCATCAGTTTCAGCTCCGATTGCGGTGGAAAATCCTTCGCCTTATGCGATTCATGCCAGTGATCATACAGGTATGCTGCTTGTTTATGAGCTATTCAATGGTGGCAATTACGTTGCATGGAGTCAATCGATGTTTTGAGCTTTGCGTGTGAAGAATAAGTTGTACTTCATTAACCATTCTCTGGTACCCCCTGTTTCTGACACTGTTCAATTTGGTTTGTGGGAGAGAACTGATTCTTTGGTGCATTCTTGGATTGTTAATTCATTGGATAGTCAAATTCGTAGCAGTTTTCTATACTGCACAACTGCACAAGAAATTTGGGATGAATTGAGATTGAGCTATGCTTGTTCGGATGGGCCGCGGGTTTTTCAATTGACTAAGGCACTGAGTTCTATTAAAAAGGGATCTCAATCAATGATTGTTTACTATAATCAATTCAAGGCGTTATGGGATGAATTTGTCAGTCTGCGTCCTGTTTTAAAATGTACTTGTGGTGCTTTATCCACTTGCAAATGTGATTTGGTTAATCTTGCTTCAGAATTGCAAGATTCAGATGCTTCTATGAAATTTCTTGTTGGGTTGGATGAGTCCTATGCTACTTTGCGTAGTCAGTTCTTGGTGCAAACACCTGTGCCTGCTTTGACCAAGATTTATTCATTATTGTTGCAAGAAGAGGCTCAACGTTCTTTGACTCAACCTGTTACTGATATAAGTGAATCTTTAGCAATGCTGGCTAAAAAAGGTTCATATGGGAGAGGACAGTTGCAGGGTCATATCAAGGACAAGAAGAAACTCACATGTACAAATTGTGGCTTGAATAATCATACTGCTGATAGGTGCTTTCAACTCATTGGTTGGAGAGGAGCAAAGGTTCAAAATTCTAAGACTAAAGCCAACAATACTATGGTGTTTCCCACTGATGTTACTCCAAACCAGGCAATGGTTGTTCCTCCTGAGAGTGTTAGTTCTTCAACTAAAGCCAAAATGGATCTGTTTGAGGAGTTTTTTTATGTATACTAAAGCTAAACAACAGCAACCAATGGCCAATTCATCTGCAGCAATTGCAGTTGCTCAGAGAGATGCCAACACTGATCCAAGTACCTATGCTGGTAAAATTAGTGTTTGTTTGCATGTTAAATCTTCTAAGCATGTTTCTCAAACAGTTTGGATAGTTGATACAGGAGCTACTGATCATATGACATATGAGTTTCATGTTTTTTCTGAGCCTCCTACTCCTGTGCATATAGTTGTTAGTTTACCTAATAATCAATATGCTATAGCTACTCATATTGGCACAGTTCATGTCAATAATCATGTTGTTTGGCATAATGTGCTTTATATCCCCTGTTTCTCTTATAATCTGTTGTCTATATCTCAGCTTACAAGGTCACAAATATACAATGTTGTTTTCTCTGCCTCACAATGTTATTTGCAGGACACAACAACATTGAGAGTGATCACTACTGCTAGTCAACAAGGAGGACTATACTTGCTTAAAGCTCAAGATTCTACTACTACTGATGTTTCTTTACCTGTAAATGTAATAGCTAATTCTGTCATAGTTGTTGATCCACATGTGTGGCATCATAGACTAGGTCATTTTCCTTATAGATGTTTACCATTGATTCCTGGTCTATCTGTAAAGCATGATAAGAATGTTGTATGTGATATCTGCCATTTTGCGAAACAAAAACGATTGAAGTTTCCTGTAAGTACTAGTGTTTCTTCTCGAGCTTTTGATATGATACATTGTGATGTTTGGGAACCTTTTTCTACTACATCTCATTTGGGACACAAGTAATTTTTAACTATAGTTGATGACTATAGCCGTGTTACTTGGATTTACATGTTGAAACTCAAATCAGATGTAAAAATTTCTTTACAAAATTTTTACAACATGGTTCACACACAATTTTCAATCAAACTCAAGTGCATTCAATCTGACAATGGAACTGAGTTTTTGCTTCCAGACTTTTATCATGAACATGGCATCATTCACAAGACTTCTTGTGTTGAAACACCACAACAGAACGGTTTGGTTGAGCGCAAACATCAACACCTCTTGGAGGTTGCTAGAGCATTGAGATTTCAGTCAAATATACCACTCAAGTATTGGAATGAGTGTGTTATGACTGCTGCCCACATTATAAACAGGTTACCTTCACCTGTTTTACATAATGAATCTCCTTTTGAAATGCTTTACAATACTGTTCCTAATTATCATTCTCTTAAAGCTTTTGGTTGACTTTGCTATGTAAGTACCTTTGAAGTTCATAGGACAAAATTTGATCCTAGATCTGTCAAGGCTGTGTTTATTGGTTATAAACTGGGTACTAAAGGTTATAAAATTGTGGATCTTGCTACTCATAAGATTTCAGTTAGTAGAAATGTTATGTTTGAGGAGCATATTTTTCCTTTTCATTTGACTTCTGTTTCTACTACACATATACATCGTGATTCAACTAATGATTTTTTCTATGATGAGATTGACTCTATACCAGGTGATGTTCCAGTTACTTCTCAAGGAAGTGATGCAGTTCATTCAGATGACATCAATGATGCTACTGTGGTTAATAATAATATTGTACAAAATCCTGATATTATGATACAGGGTGATGCTAACAATGTATCAGATACAGTGCAGGTTGTTGACAGCTTAACTACAGACAATTTTCATGAAATTGATCATGAAGCTTTGAGTGATGAATTACAGGAAACAAGTGTGCATACATTGACTGATATTACAACTCATGACAATATTGATGATCTGCCTGTGAGAAGATCAACAAGGATAAGGGATACTAATCATTTTTTGAAGGATTATGATACTATCTTACCTCCTTCACTCAGAATATCTTCTACCTCCAATAATAATATTTCTGAATCTAATATTCATACAACTAATTCTGTTATATCCATTCAGAAACCTGTTTTGTATCCTATCTCTTGTTTCTTATCAACTACTAATCTTTCACCTGCTTATTCAGTTTTTACTGCTGCCATCAGTCAGATCACTGAGCCCAAAACATATAAACAGACTAAAGATCATTCTGAATGGCAAAAAGCAATGGCAGCTGAGGTCATGGCTTTGGAGCAAACAAATACATGGTCTCTTGTTCCATTACCTCCAGGCAAAAACTGTATTGGCTGTAAGTGGGTTTTTAGAGTTAAATACAAAGCTGATGGTAGTATAGAGAGGTACAAGGCCAGGCTTGTTGCAAAAGGCTACACTCAAGAAGAGGGTATAGATTATTTTGATACCTTCTCTCCAATTGCAAAATTGACTAGTGTTAGAGTGTTACTTTCTCTTGCAGCTGCTAGAGATTGGCATATACATCAATGTGATGTAAATAATGCTTTTATCCATGGTGACCTTGATGAAGAAGTATATATGTTGCCTCCACCAGGTTATTGTACTGATAATACTAATCAAGTGTGCAGGTTAAATAAGATTTTGTATGGCTTGAAGCAAGCTTCAAGGCAATGGTTCAGTAAACTATCCCAATCTCTTGTCAGCTTTGGTTATATTCAATCTAGGGCTGATAATTCTCTATTTACTAAGAGTACTACTGATTCTTTTACTGTATTATTATGTTATGTTGATGATATCATTATCACAGGTAACAGCATGACAGAGATCAATAGTATTAAACATCATTTAGATAGTACTTTTACTATAAAAGATTTAGGTGTTTTGAAGTACATTTTGGGTATTGAAGTTGTCAGAACTTCTGCAGGTATCACCCTCAATCAAAGAAAGTATGCATTAGATATTTTGTCTGATTATGGATATCTATCTTGCAGACCAATAGAGTCTCCTATGGATCAGAAACAGAAATTTCAAGTTGCAGATGCATCACTTTTGCCAAATCCACAGGAGTATAGAAGACTCATTGGTAGGCTTTTATACCTTACCATAACTAGACCTGATATTGCATATACACTACAAACTCTCAGCCAATACTTATCCGCACCTACTCAGACTCATATGGCGGCTGCTCATAGGCTTCTCAGATACCTAAAGACAACACCTGGGCAGGGCATTTTTTATACTAAAGATTCCACTTTAAAGCTTCAGGCTTTTACAGATAGTGATTGGGCTCGGTGTGAAGAAACAAAGAGGAGTGTCACAGGTTATTCAGTATATCTGGGGTCATCTCCCATCTCCTGGAAATCAAAGAAACAACCCACAATTAGTAGGTCCTCAGCTGAGACTGAATATAAAGCCATGGCATATACAAGCTGTGAGATCCAATGGCTTCTTTACTTGCTCAAAGATCTACATGTCCAACATTCTTTCCATGTGTTGTTGTTTACTGATAGAAGGAGTGCCTACTGCCTTGCTCATAACCCAGTACTGCATGACAAAACCAAGGACATACATGTTGATCATCACTTCATCAGGGAGAAGATTTAAGACAAGACCATACAACTTATTCAAATCCCAACAACTCAGAATCTAGCAGATATTCTTACAAAACCACTTGGCACTGCTGATTTTATTAGACAGAAGTCCAAGATGGGATTGAACAATATCCATGCCCATCTTGAGGGGGGGTCTCAAGGAAGTGATGCAGTTAGTTAGAGAAGAAACTTTATGTTAATAGAAAGTTAGTTATTATAGTTAAATTAGTATTATAGTTAGTGCAAGTTAGTTTATTTTAGATAGTTAGACTTCTATTTAAATAGAGAGCTGTGCTCTTTGTTACTCACTTGTTCATTTTATCATTTTCACAACTTCTGTAAACATTCTGCAAATTGTGATTCAACACAATTTGGTTTCAATACAATTTGATTTGTATAATTCTACACATATAACTGCGGTTAAGTAGTGTATCGAAGATGGATATCTGGAACACAACACAAGAACAAAATAAAATATTTATATTGCTGAGCAAAGGGTTGGCCCTCGATCCTTAAGACTTTATTTGTCCCGCTCTGATGCTCACGATTTACGTAACAAATAGTCTCCCAAGATTGAACAGCAGTGATGAATTAATTAGAATTCTAGCACTTGAACTCTAACTCCGGCGAATTACTACAATAATAGATTAAATAACTGAAGAACATCCAACACCCGCCAAGTATAAAATAGCAACTCTATTTTATACTTCTTTATCCTCTGATACGGTTAGAAAATTCTATGGAAATTCGTATTCAACGTCCTCCAAACTTAAAAGTTACCTAGGATTTGAAATCCGTAAAGGATAAACTATCTTGGGGATCCTCCACAATTCTCCTAGAAGAGAATCTGCGATTGGATGGATTATTTGGATGATATTTTCGGATTAAGTGTGTTAAAAATGAAATAGGGGAGCCCTATATATAAATATTCAAAAGTTACAAGGAAAAGATGCAATGGTTGGATCACACCTCTCTGCATTGAACTAACAAGTTTGAATTGGTGTCACAGCTAGAGGTGTCAACCGGGCCGGGCCATGAAAGCCGGGAAAATTAGCGGTCCGGCCGGGCCGGGCTTTTAGAGAAATATTTAGGCCCGGCCAAGCTCCTAGCCCCATTAAAATACGGGCCGTTCCGGTCCGGGCCGGTCCTATAACAGGCCGGTCCGAGCTTGAAAAAAAAATTAAAATTTTAGAATTTTTAGTTTGAGTGTGATTCATTCTTACTCATATAATATTCACTAAAAATTGTTACGTTTGGACGGAATATGTGAAGCTGAACCTCCCTCAAATAAATTATAAATATTTTTTCGTACTTCTCCCTTGTTTCAACGGTATGTTGCTATCGTTTCCCTTACTTCTAATGTCAAAGAGGTACTTATTATACCCAACATGAACTCTATTAGCATTTTATATCTAAAACTGAAGTAGAATTACTTATTAAACCAAGTGTAAAACTTTTAATGAATGTCATACTCGTCAAATTAAAAGAATTCTTTTATCTAACATGAACAAAATGTGTAGTGATTTAGTCAGTGTTCCCTAATTAGTAAAAGACGAAGCTTTTTAATTGTGTCTTGAACTTTTCAAACCCAATTTAAATATGTTGTCACAACTAATACATTATGATTCAAGTCAAATACCAACTAATATGCTTACTAAATATGTCGGGCTTTTCGGGCCGGGCTTAAGCGGTCCGGGCCGTTCCGGGCCACGGGCTTTTTCGGTCCGGGCCGGGCCATGTAATAGGTGACCCCTAAGGCCCCAAACAAATATTCGGTCCGGGCCGGTCACGGACCTATATTAACGGGCCGGTCCGGGCCTGCCTTTTTTATGGGCCGGGCCGGCCGGGCCTGTCGTACCTCTAGTCACAGCCGTTAGTAAAAGGCGCCCAGCTCAAATGGGAAGTCCCAATGCTTCCCAATAGGCAGGTCACGTGTTCTAGCCTCAACACGTGCAAGTCTAGATAATTTTTATTTTCCTTTTCTCAACAACCTCTTTTTCAAAGTGTTCCATGAGGTACCAAATTCAAACCTCTTCTTCCACACCTTTTTATCTATTTATTTTGTCGGAATTTATCGCAACTTCATTGCGAATACATGCATATTAATAATTACAAGTGGTCTATTCGTGCATTGATTTCTCATTCATCTTCAATCCGAATTGAATAATTAAAGTGGGGGGTTATTACATATACCCCCCCTGTTAGATAGGGCCATTGCATTTAAGGGCCAGTTAGTTCAACAATAACATCTAAGTCCAAAAAGTTGAATTTTCGTTGACCAGCTATTAAGTTGTAGTTTACCCTTGGACTGCCAAACATGGCCTTAGTCCAATTCTTTTCCTTTCTAGATTTTATTACCAATTGACAAAAAAAATTCCACCCGCCAAAATAGCTTGATCTTCGTCTTCCTCACTCAACCACCATTAACGAGCAAAATCCTCCATTACCAACAAAATTCACAGTGTGATCTGCCATTATTGCACGTATAACACCCAATTTCGACATCTTTGCTTCTGTTCGCGAAGAAGTTGTTGTACTGTAAGGTAGGGTTTTTTCTTCATAATTGTAAAGCTTCAATTTTGTTTTTTTTTTTGTGTTTTTTTGTTATTCATGTACGTAATGCTGTTGTTATCCATAATTTTGCGTCTGATTTGAATGGGTGCTATTATAGTGACAGGCGCAAGTTATAACTAGGGTTCCACTTGTTTCTGATATCTGCTTTCTTTGTGTTTTGATGTTTGTTACAGATCCAATGGGGAGAAAATTTAAAATTAGACTTCACCTCGGTATGGAGCAATTCATGTTGGTCGATATTGATTCTTCAAGGTACACACACGCTAAACTAATGAAGGATGTCGATGCTATCTTAGACCGTGTGCAAAGTAGTGGTTCTCTCAGGTGTGGAGTGAGAGGGCATAACTGCAGGAAATGTCCAACATTAGTAAGTAATCTTAACTACTTGTATGTTCTCTTGACAGTTGACAGTAATGTATGGTTTCATTTATTGATATTGTGTTTCAATTCATTGTAGAACAAGGAAGATGCTGATGAGGAGAATGCAACTACAAGTGAGAATCTTGCAACTGAGAATGCACAAAATGGATCTTTAACTCAACCTGAACAAAATTCAACTGCAAATGAGAATGAACAACCAAATGTAAGTGCTATTAGTGATTGTAATATGTATCCTTGATTGTTTATTAATAGTGTGAATTATTGGTGATTATTTAGGTTGGGTGTGATTATTGTGATTACTATGATTGTTTGTCATTTATGAGTTGAAGTGATTGCTAAGTTCAAATTGTTGTGTAATAGGCTGAAATTAGAGGAAGGAAAAGAGCTAGGTAGGAAGGAACTTCAACAATAAGAGGTAGAGGCAGGGGCAGGGGAAGAGTCACTGGTAGTGCCACTACAAGTGCCAGTGGCAATGCTGCCAGTGCTACTGGCACTGCCATTGCTAGTGCTACTAGCAGGAACAACAATGGAAGGGGGAGATTGAGGAGGGGAAGGAGCAGTTCAACTGGGAGGGGAAGAGGATTAGGAAGATGGTTTGGACTATAGGTTGTCATTTGAGTAGTTCCTTATGTTTTGGTGTAACTTTTGCCTTATGTATTGAAGTATGTTTTGGTGGTAACATTGACATTTATGCCACATTTTGGTTGGTGCTGCTGATATTGCAATTTGTATTGAAACATACATTGGAAACTAGTTCAATACAAGTTCTTCTACTACATTTGAGAATAGTCCGCTTTCGACACTTCGAATTACTGCAAATTGGACGAATGTCATCCATTTTCGAATTATTGTGAGTTTAGTGAAGAAAAAGCAGAAAGAATGGATGGAAATGGACTGTTTTGGGGTTTAAATAGGCTCGAAATAACTACCCAACGGTTACTTTTTTTGAAAATAACGGCCATATATCAATTACATAGAAGTACCCGATCCAAAAACATCAATTACATCCAAGTGGCACGTGAGCCGATAAGCTAAGGCTGTTTGGCCAGAAATAAAACCTGATATTTGAGCAGGGGTATAAATGACTTTTCCATCTTTTAATTCGCCAAAAGTCAAATTCGAGGACTTAGATGTAATTGATTTTTATCTAACAGGACTTATATGTTATTGTTGATCTAACTGCACTACAAGAATTCTGCTGTAACGGGACGGAAAGGGGCGACGGATCGCCAAACGGGGCGACGGATAGAATCCGTCATTTCGCTCATGACGGATAAATCTTATCTGTCATTCGTAGATGACGGATAAGTTTATCCATCGCCTGAAGCGTTGACCAAGATTTTTTTAAAAAAAAAAAAATTAGCGACGGATAGATCTATCCGTCGCTATAGCCGAAAAAAAAAAAAAAAAAAAGTTAGCGACGGATAGATCTAGATCTATCCGTCGCTAAAAGCCTAAAAAAAAAACCATATATCTCCTCCACCACCTCCTTTCCTCCACCACTTCTCCTCCATTTCTCCTCTCCTCCTCCTCCCACCACCACCTTTCTCCTTCCACCACCACCATCCACCACCATCCTCCTCCACCACCATCTCCACCACCACCACCACCACCACCACCACCTCTCTTCTCCCACCACCACCATCTCCACCACCACCACCTCTCTCCTCCCACCACCACCCTGCCACCACCACCATCTCCTCCACCACCACCACCACCCTGCCACCACCACCACCTTTCCTCCTCCCACCACCACCGCACCACCACCACCCTGCCACCACCACTGCCACCACCGCACCACCACTGCCACCACCTTTCTCCTCCCACCACCACCGCACTGCATTTAATACAAATTGATATTTAATATAAAAATTAATACAAATTAATCCGTATACAAAATCAATATCTCGATATAATACAAATTGATATTTAATTAATCCGTGATAATATAAAAATTGAATACGGATTTTATTTTTTTAAAAAATAGAATGGGGCACGGATAGATCTATCCGTCAAAGCGACGGATAGAATCTATCCGTCGCCCATTATCAATTTAAAAAAAAATTGGTCAATCCGTCGTCAACTGTCATGAATTGGACGACGGATTGTTATCCGTCGCCAGAGCTCCAGGGGGCCGACGGATTTTCTATCCGTCGCGATCCGCCGCCGTAGCCGGGCGATAGATATTCAGCGACGGATCTATCCGCCACAGCGATTTTTGTAGTGCTGGTACCCAAGTGTAATTAGAGCATCTAAAAGGGGTACTGGATGAAATTCACCCTTAAAGTGGTCTATTTGTACATTAATTTCTCATTCATCTTCAATCTGAATTGAGTAATTAAATACACTAAACACACTTTAATTAAAAATTTCAACAAGAATTCGGGAACACGATAAATTAAATCATGTATGAGTATTTCGAATCACCACCCGTCATCTTTCGGCATTTGTTGGCCTTAGACATTGTCATTTTTATTATTTATGAGTGAGGGAAAGAGGGAGATGGTGTAGCCTTGTAGACCTAACTCGATCGTTCTTCATACGGATGGCAACTCTTTTTAACTTTTTAAATGAAATGATAATTTTAGAATACCAGTCATTGATTTGTTATGGGTAGATCCCAGTCTCAAAATCCGCAACACAGTTTGTGATAAGAAGATAACCTATAGATTAGATGTCAAAATTTGAAAATATACATTTAGCAAACAAAATTATGTTAATCAAACTACCTTACCGTATAAAAATAAAGTGAAATTGACTTAGAGGTCAGGTGGTGGTGTAAATAATAAACTACATAGGCTATGCTATTTTCATCTGAAAACTCATTAATTTCAGTTCAGATGCATTCAGTTCAGTTCAGTTCTGCTTAGTTATTTTTTTCACTACAGTTCAGTTCAGTTCGGACGAAGAGAACAGAGCCTTAGTAATTTTTGTTAGTTCCTTTTTACATCACAAAGATATACTGGTATAAAATAATGCTACTAGCTGTAAAAGTTTATTGTTGGTTATGATTAAGGTAGAAAAATGTTTGAACCACGCTAAATGTGGTTTACATTGGATGTTAGATTCAGGGTGTTCTTTTCATATCTGCCCCATTAAAGAGTGGTTTGAGGATTTCAAGTATGGAAACAGGGGAAATGTATTGTTAGGTGACGATTATGCTTATGGTATTAAAGGCACTGGTAACATAAGGTTGAGAATGCATGATGGTGTCATTAGGATCCTCACCAATGTTAGATACATACCTGCCTTGAAGAGGAACTTGATATCTCTAGAAACTCTTGATAAAATGGGATACAAGTATGGGTCTGAGAATGGTGTTATGCAAGTGATGAAGGGTAATACACCAGTTATCAAACCAAATCTGATTAATGGTATGTATATCATGGAAGGGGAAGTGGTGTCTGGCTATGTTTTGAAACTCGGATCCGGACGTTGACCCGGCCTACCTACTGTAGGAGGTTCAACCGAGTCAACTTGGGTCAACCTACAAAAAAAAAAATTTTAAATAAAACATAATGTATGCCTTAAAAATTCAACATATACATTTTTTACCTAAAAAAAAAAGATAGAAAACATTGCATAAACGACATATGCCACAATTCATATAAAATATAGAAATAACAACAATCCATAAACCACAAACACAAAGTCACCATAACTCCATAACATTGAGTTCAAAATAATAAATAACATCAAAGCATCATAGTTCCAACTTAGTCTCTAAAGCATCTTAAGATTGCAACAATCCATAAACAATCAAAACAAAGTTCACTTGAAGATGTTTTTGAACAACAAAGTCGTAAAATGCTCCGATTGAACTGAATAGAGACAGAGCCGAACTGAAGAATGGGAGAAGAACTGAAGAACGGGAGAAGAATGAGCCGCAAAAAAGGAAAAGGAAGAAGACTGAAAAGGAAAAAGGAACTGAGCGATTAGGACTTTTGTTTTGATTGGGTTTTTTTGATTTTTTTCTCCTTTTTTTTATTATAAGAAACCCAGTTGGAACCGGGTTTTTACCGGTTCCGCCGGGTTTTTGCCGAAACCCGATTTTTTCTGGTTTTGGGGGGTTTTCGGCCCGGACCCCCCTCCGAGTCGCGGTTAAACCAGGTCGACCCGCCGGGTTTCAGAACATAGGTGTCTGGTATAGCCTCTGTTGTTTCAACTGTTGGTACAACTGTTGATGCAACATCTGATAAGACACAGCTGTGGCATGAGAGGTAAGCTCATATCAGTGAAAAGGGACTGAAAGATCTATCAAAACAAGACCTTCTAGGTGGTGATCAAGTATCTAAGCTAAGTTTCTGTGAGAACTCTGTTTTGGGTAAACCCCATAAAACAAGTTATGAAACTGGAAAGCACACCACTAAGGCACCTTTGGATTATGTGCACTCTGATTTATGGGGACCTGCTAGGACTGGGACATTGAATGGAGGAAAGTACTACATGTCTGTCATTGATGATTACTCAAGGAAGGTATGGCTCATGGTGTTAAAATCAAAGGATGAAGCATTCTCTAAGTTCAAAGATTGGTTGATTGAGATTGAGAATCAGACTGAGAGGAAGCTAAGATATCTCAGGACTGACAATGGGCTTGAATATCTATCAGGAGAGTTCAATGAATTCTGCAGGTAAAAGGGTATAATCAGGCATAAGACTATAACACGAACCCCTCAGCAAAATGGTGTTGCAGAAAGACATAATAGGACAATCTTGGAAAGGATAAGATGCGTGCTTATAAGCTCAGGTCTCTCTAAAAGATTCCGGGGAGAAGCTGCAAACACAGCTTGTTATTTGATCAATAGAAGTCCCACTTCTGTTTTGAATTTCAAAACACCTGAGGAAGTATGGTTTGGTCATGCACCCATATATGATCACTTAAAGGTGTTTGGGTGTTTGAGTCTTGTTCACACTAAACAAGACAAGCTAGATGCAAGAGCATTGAGGTGTGTATTTCTGGAATATCCAACTGGTGTGAAAGGTTACAAGCTTTGGAGTATTGATCAGAAGAAGTGCATATTGAGTAGAGATGTCACTTTGAATGAGAGAATTATGCCTCTCAAACCCCATATCACATCAGGGACTAAGCTACATGTGTCTCCTACAACTGATACAACAAGTGAAGATCATGATAATACCAAGATTGAGGTGGAGCAGGTATCTGACACTCAGGTACTTGATACTTTTGTACATGAAACTGGGGAATCTTCAGGCACTGTTGATCCAATAGTTGGTCCAACTATTGATACAACAGTTGCAGACAGAACAAGGAGAACTGGAAGGCAAGCACCTAACATGTATGGTTTTGGGAGAGTAGGGAAGTCATACATGGTCTCTTATGCTCTCAGCATTGCAGAGGAGGTGAATTATGCTGAGCCAAATAGTTACCTTGAAGCAGTCACTAGTCAAGAGAAGTCCTTATGGATGGAAGCTATTCAAGAAGAGTTAGAATCTCTATACAAGAACAATACCTGGAGTATTGTCACTGTACCAAGAAATACCAAGTTGGTAGGGTGCAAGTGGATCTTCAAGATGAAAGATGAAGCTGCAATTAGTGGTAAAGTGATATTCAAGGCAAGGCTGGTGGCTAAAGGTTTTACTCAGAGAGAGGGTTTGGACTACACAGAAATCTTTTCTCCTATAGTCAAACACACATCAATCAGGATACTATTGTCAATTGTTACTCAACATGGCTTTTATCTTCAGCAGATGGATGTCAAGACAGCTTTCTTACATGGGAATCTTGAAGAGAAAATATACATGAAAGTGCCAGATGGAGTAACTGTTAATAATGCAGATACAAAAGCTTGTTTGCTCAGAAAATCATTGTATGCATTAAAGCAATCTCCAAGACAGTGGTATAAAAGGTTTGATGAGTTTGTGGCATCAGTGGGTTTTAAGAGAAGCAACTATGATAGCTGCATCTATCAAGCTGGAAGACAAGATACAGGTTTCTTATACTTGTTATTATATGTGGATGACATCTTGATTGTTGGTAAAAGCATGTCAATGATAGAAGATGTGAAGATTAGTCTCAATAAGGAGTTTGAAATGAAGGACTTGGGTCATGCAGAGAGAATTCTTGGCATGGACATATACATAAGTGAAGATCAACAGGTCACTACTCTTACTCAAGTGAGCTATCTATCTAAAGTCCTGACCAAGTATAAGATGCATGAGTCAAAACCTGCATTTGTTCCTATAAATCAAAGCATAAAGGTTTCTAGTGCTCAATGTCCTACGACTGAGTCGGAAAGGCTGAAAATGAAATCCATTCCATATGCAAGTGCAGTTGGTAGCATCATGTACACCATGGTGTGTTGCAGGCCAGACTTGGCTTATTCCATGAGTGTCATTAGCAGATATATGAGCAATCCTGGCTATGCTCATTGGGAGACTGTGAAGGGTGTACTGAGATTTATCGGGGGAACACAAGATCATTGATTGTATTTCAAAGTTGCAGAGCACAACCATTGGTAGGTTATGTTGATGCAGACTATGCTTTTAATCTTGATACAAGGAAGTCCAACACTGGATATGTTTTCACTCTATATGGAACTACAATAAGCTGGAAGAGTTCTCAACAACTAGTTGTTGCTCTCTCAACTACAGAAGCAGAGTTTATAGCTTTGACAGAAGCAGTAAAGGAAGCTTTATGGTTGAAAGGATTGTTGGAGGAATTGGGAATCAGTCAAAGATCTGTTACTATCTATTGTGACAATCAAAGTGCATTACAGTTGGCTAAACATCAAGTGTATCATGAGAGAACCAAACACATTGATGTAAGACTGTACTACATCAAAGATGTGATAGCTGAAGGAAGCATCAAGGTGGAGAAGATACATACTTCTGAGAATATGACAGATAGTCTGACAAAGGCTTTACCTGTTGCTAAGTTTCAGCTTTGTTCATTATTGATGAAAGTGCAGAAGGGAGTGCTCCAACCTTAGAAGTGACATTTGGAGTATATCAGAGAAGTGATTGAGCTAAGGTGGAGATTTGTGAGAATGTAGCTCAATCAGGGAGTTTTGAGATGAATGGTTATGATCAAAGTTTATTATGATCAAAGGGCTGAGGTTAATTCTGAGAAGGAGATGAAAACCGTTAATGTTGCTGAGACAATTATTATCACAGTTGATATAACGGGTGGTTCAGCGTTTCTGTTACGTAGTCTTCTTCAACCGTTCTCATCTCTGTTCTGGCGATTAGATATAAAAGGGATCATTGCAGTCATCGTATCTACACAATCTAGATTACAGTTTCATTCTCCCATTTCACACATAAATAGTTACCTTTCTTCTTCAATTCAACATAGAATAGAAGTTTTTTGGTTTCTTGAGCTTTAGATTGACGATTCTGCAACATTGTGTTTGTGAAGTTTCGTTGTATGATCTTGTAAGGCTTATGATCAATAATATCTCTGAATTACTCCCGTGGATGTAGGCATTTGCGAACCACGTAAATCGTTGTTGTTTGCTGTTTCGATTGTTATTTGTTTTCTGTTCACCAAGTGTTTGATCAATTGTCGATAGAACTGTTGGTGTAACAATCGTAGTTGATTGATCGTAATTGAGTTGGTTAATCATTGTTGATTGTTCGAAGTTGATTCAAAGAACATTACGCAACAATGTGATCATGGACACGCCAATTAGTGTGATTAATAGTTTACCGAAGTCGGTGATTGGTTCCAGCTTTTTGGAAGTGGATGTAACAAAAGTCTGATTTCAATTTTGCCCCAATTTGCTTTTATTCATTTGAAGGAGATTTTTTTTTATATATCGGAAAAAATATATCAAGATTTTAAACGACGTTTATAAGGACATAAGGAGTGCTCGGAATAATACTCAATATTACGTCACAACCTCAAAAGAGCAAACTCCAAAGTGGATAAGCCTACATAAAATCACTCTTAAGGGTCAAATCACACATACCCGCGAACTCACTTTCTTTACCATAGAGATCTTTCATTCTAAGTACAAAACTTCTCAAAAAGTTCCACATCATTGTGCACAAACAAAACCATTTCACAAGTCCACAAGACAAAAAGGAGCAGACCCCCAAGCAATGAAATTTAATTGCAAGTCCGTAACATATTTCTGATTTTTTGGTCAAATGAAGTCAAATTTTATGTCTTATGAAATTAATTCTACAATTGACCTTCAATCAAGCATGGATTTGTTGTAATATTCTTGTTCTTGGTTTAAATTTAACACGAATCATGCTTTACAACCATAAGTGTGGACCGAATAAGTCCGGGGATTTTTAGCAAGAGTTCTTCTAGCAAATACCTACATTTGTAGACTTGTGGGATGCAAAATTGAAAGCATGTCTAAGTTGTAACATGATTTTCATGACTTTACGGAATCGCTCCAACAATGTTCATAATGAAAATTAATAATACTAAATATTAATATAATCATCTTGAAATATACTTTTAAAATTTAAATGAGATTATATTCTATCGCCACAGATATTAGTTTGCTCACTCGATTTGGTTCATATAGTGCCCGCTAAGGCAAACAATTGAATTGAATGGCCTCCTATTGCCCAAATCAACTTCTTGTTCATGTATACTTTTCCCGATAAATTTTATGTTAAACTGCACTTTAAGTGATTGATGTTATAGAAACAATAATAATGCCAACATTTACGATTGATAGCAATTGTTAAAGGAAATAAACCAAACAATTTCATAAATGGAAAACAATAACACGACAGAATTAAGAAAGGCAGCTAACTATACCTTAGCTTAAGGGTTATATATGTAACGGGCACATTGGGTTTGCATTTTGCAATCATGTCGTGTGTTGACAAAGAAGATAAGACAGAGTTGACGAAATGAATAAATTAAGCTTGTCTGAATTAAATCACAAACCACTAATACCGAATCGATCATCATTAAATTTAAAGGAATGATTAGTGTTAGATTCTGGAGATTTACGTGTCTAATGAAAACGAACACAAAGCATGATCCCCATCCACTATCCATAATATCAGGTGATCATGAACATAATTGCAAATTAGATCAACTTAAGGTTAGAGTAAAAACAACCTCTCTGATGATTTTCCTACTTTACAAACCTTGACTTTTATTTCCAGAAGACTGTGTCACATTTTCTGTAGGTAACAAAACGTAAAACGAATCCGGAACATGTTCCGAAATCGACAATGATTTTTATCCATCATCTGTTTAAACATTGGGCCATTTATTATTAATTATTGTTAAATTAAAAGATGGAAATGGATTCCCTTTGAATTAATAATTAATTATGCCTTGGTTCAAAATTTTGAGTCTAGCTAACTGAAGAATTCAAGTCCAGGAATAATTGATGATAAAGTGAGAATTCGCTGCCCTTCATTTAACAGACTGTACTGATTCTTAACAGTTGTGAATTGTGATGCCCTCTCTTTGCCAGAAATGGAAAGGTTGATGACGAAATTTCCATTTATAGTATATAAAAGGGAAAATTTTATTTTTGCTACACTACAATGACCACTTTTAATACGTAGAATGGCTTTGTCCAATTTCAGTACACTATAACAACCACCATCGAAATTTATATACTCCGATCAATTTTTCCGACTAAATTGATGACGTGGCAGTCGGAGTTCCGACTTTCCCGCTAAAATACGTATGTTGACCGTATTTTCAGCGATTTTGACAAAAAAAAAAAATATTGTGAGGACACGTGTCGCATTCTGGTTAATTTCGGGTAAAGTAAATTAAAGAAAATATAAACTAATTTTATAAATTTCAAAAAATATATATAATTTTTTTTTAAAATTATAAAAGTTATATAAATTTTTTTTAAAATTATAAAAGTTATTTATTAATATTTTTTAAATAAAAAAACTATTTTTTTCAAAAAACCTTTAATTTTTTAGTTTTTTTAATTCAAAATTATTACTAATAAACAAGCGTTTTGTTTTCTTTCCATACCCATATTATTTTTAAAAATTAAACTTTTATAACTTTTTAATTTTTTTTATAATAATCTTCCATGGAAGCCATGGCAGGAAGCTCAAGTTGAGCTTCCTGCCGTGGTTTTAACTTCCACCTAAGAAGCTTGCATGAGTTTTTCCAAAGGGAAGCTCGATCCGAGCTTCCATGGAAGAAAGAAAATTTGGAAAAGAAGTGGAAAGATTTGAGTTGTTTCCTCTATGATTTGAGTTGTTCAATTGATACTTCCATTGATGATTCATTGAGAATGAAGTGAATTGGAAATAATGAAGGAGAAGGAAGTGAATTGGGGAAGAAAGTGAATTAGGATTCTTATTGAATCATTTGGGGAAGAAGGAAGTACTTTTTTTTACTACTTTTTTTATCTTTTAAAAATTGAAAAATTAATTGTTATAATTTTATTTAACTTTTTAAATTTTTTATTGTATTTAAAAATTTATTTTACATTTTTTTAAAAATAAAATGTTCCAGATTGAACGAAATTGCTACACGTGTCCTCATAATGTATTTTTCTCTTTTTTTTTGGTCAAAATCGTTGAAATACGGTCAATATACGTAATTTAGCGGGAAAATCGGAACTCCGGCTGCCACGTCATCAATTTAGTCGGAAAATTGATCGGAGTATATAAATTTCGAGGGTGGTTGTTGTAGTGTCGAAATTGATGTTCATTACCATATCAAAAGCCAGACTGCCTCATCAGAAGAAAGTTGCACTTTTCCACCACACATGCATTTTCAAAGCTTTCTATATTTGTTCCACTCTTGTATAACCACAATTGAATCGAAGTGCTTCACTTCCCATTGGGCTTTCACATGCATTTGAAGTGCTTTTAGAGCTTTGGAGACAGATAGTTCATGTACTATAGAACATATATAGTGTAGGGTTTGGCCAAAAAAAGTTGTCTTGTCCAACTCATCTATACCAAATTACATGGAGATAGGGGGAAATTATAATGAGAGGTGAAGGGTTACATGAGTATGATCATACGTTCGAGTGAAAGTTGGTTGATCTAAAAAAAGTTAAAATTGGACAACTTCTTTTAGACGGAGGGAGTACTAATGTTTAAATGGAATGGATGTAGTTTATTGGTAATATGATCATACGTTCGAGTAACCAACCAATTTAACGTGGTATAAAAACGGTTAAGTCCCTAAGACGCGAGATAAGGTACTCCAAAGCAAATGTAAGGTCGATCAAGGTGCGATGAGCTTGAGTCTTAGATATATATGATGAACTTAAAACTAAGAGGTAAGGAGTTTGATCCCTTTAGGCCGGTTTGCTTGAGACAAACTTGACAGAGATTCAACAGTCAAGGGAAAGTCGAGGTCAAGTTTGGTCCTCCTATATATAGACGAAGTTTAAGGGCCGGGGACAAGAATTCAAGTAATTGGAGACTTGTCGACCCAAACATATCCTGACACGTGTGGCCGGAGGTCGATCCTCCATCCTTCATAATGGTAAGGTGTAAGTTTCTCTCTGTTTCTGAGGAGGTCGAACCCAAGTTTGTATGAGATGTTTTTCTTTGTCTGACTTATTAGATTTGGTTCCCAAAGTCGGGCTTGTTTAGGTAGGGTTGGTCCGATTTGGTTACTCTATAAGTCAGCCTATTCTTAGTGATCTCGGGTCGGACTCCGATCTCCGGGTCGGTCCACCTCTATTTTCTTGATGTTAACTAAGGTCTTTCACTCTTCCTTATGACTAGAATCCTAAGTTTGGTGATTTTAGAATCAGACTTGTTTCATTATATCACGATTAATATATAACGATATATAATTCCCATCCTTTTAAACTGAATTCTAAGACTTGGAAAAGGGTAAGTTAAGCTATTAAACACTTGTAAATTACTCTGGCCGATGAACTCTTGAGTTTGCCAAGGAGCATGGTATATAATTCACCAGGTCACAGAAGTGTACAAAAGCTGAATATTGATTATGTTGCGTTCATAATTATATTATTGTTTGATTTAAAAAATTGAATGTATAGTAACTTTATATTCGGAGCAAAGCAAATAAAGGCAAATGTGGGACAGTAGTGTGACTCAATGCCAGGACTGATCATGTCACTAGTAAGAATTATCGATAGATATTTTATATTTTTAATTTATAGAAAAACCTGCCAAGTACATTCGACTATTACTAATAGTCCAATATAGTACCGACCTTGCCCCTCTTGAACCTTTTTATGAAATATCGCGGTTTTTAATGTTATCAATTAAGGAGTAATTAATATATATGGTCTACTTTTCATTAAACAGTTGTTAAGTGTACTGTGTTAACTGATAATTAACCATTCGGGTCCTTTTGAAGCACCAACGATCAATACTGTCTGTGTTCCAACGAGGAGACTTTAATTAGTCATTGTTAACAAACGTGTCAAATGATAAGACTTTTCTACATTCTAGTTTCTTTAATTTATGCATTACCAAATCTAATACTCCCTCCGTCCTAAAGAATTAGTCTCATTACTTTACGGTGATATTTTTAAGAAAGTCAATTGTTTATTGTTTGTTATTGAGGAGAGAATAAATAATGTAAAATGTATAAGAGAAGATATATAATGATAAAGAACGAAAAGTAAGAGATAGTTGAGTTATGAGTTTGGGAGTAATTTTTTGCTATTTTTGAAATGGAACTAATTTCGTGGATGTTCATAAAATGAATATGACATTATTATTTGAAATAGAGGGAGTATTGATCTTAGATCTAAATTCTTAAAAAGTATTTTAAAGTTCCAAGCCTGGTTATCTGTTTTTGCATACTCTGCCAACTTGGCGTTCGGTATATTCCTTCTAAATAAAGTTTGGACTTAAACTCAAGTTTAATTTTATCATTTGAGTTCAGTTATCCAATTGATTGTGTTTGTTTTTTTCACTTTACATTAGGTTAGGTTAGGCTTTGTTCTCTTTATCTGAAAAATCATTAATTGTAGTTCAGTTCTAACGAAGAAAATTCGAATTAAACTGATATTTAATAACTTCAGAATTCTATTAATATGATAGTTTAAATTCAAACATATAACTTTAAAACTAATTCTAATTAAGATGATAACTACAAAACTCAACTCAACTTTAAGTTTCAAATTGAAATGCAAATACCATGATGGTCTTTCTTCTTTCCTTTTCTTCCCTCCTCACATTCTTTATTTGAGAATCATGGAAACTATATCATATTTACACACAACTTATTTGGATTGGTTAAAAGATCACAAGTATTGGTAATTGGTAAAAAGGTCACTAAGTTTGAATTACTATTAAACTAAAATTGCCAACAATGCCTGAGAATATATTTAATTTCTAGAAGTATTTCTTTATTTTAAACTATTTCACATGTAAACATTGTATATTCAAAATAAAACATTAATTAATTATGTAATTCATCCATCGAAAAATAGTTGTTACTTTTGACTACTTTGTGATCAACCAGTACAAGTTTGATTATGAATTATTTTAAGTTATAATAATACAATATTAATAAAATTATATTATATAACTTTAAACTGTAAATTTTATTATATAATTTAATTAATTTCATTGGTTGGGGTTAATTATGTAAAAGTAAATCCACAACTAATGTTGCCAAATCCAAAATCATAAAGTATCATTGGAGATGATCTTTAGCTAAATTTTTTTTTTTTTTTTTTAGAAGTTAGCTAAATTATTTAGATACCACATATATTATCAATAAAATCATCAATGTTGTTAACGAAATAAGTCTTATGTAATATGAAAAAACACCAAAGTGCTAACATAGCTATTTTGATTATTATCTAAATACCGTTTCGAAGGAAAAAATTACTCATCCATAATTGATAATCCCATCAGTTACTATAGTCTAAGTAGTTCATTTATAATGGGAGAGTATCTCGTAAAATTACCCCGTCTGCATGACCTTCCTTTCCCCTTCAAATATGAATGTTGGAAATTGGACAACACAGACTCCCTGGGAACTCCCAATTTTTTCCTGACGAGACTTCAAACCAACAAATCCGCATAAGTTTAAAGTTTGTTGCAAATGACAATTCCAAGAACAACAATTCCAAAAAAAAAATAAAAATTAAAAAAAAAACCCTAACATTTCCCACCATAACGCATCCACCTTTCCTAGCTCCATCATACTTGAACATTTACAATTAAAGTAGCATTAAAAATGAAGGAATAATTACAAATTAGTGTAACTTTTAAAAATTTCTTACACTTTAGTTATACATAAAAAACTTTCTATAAATTGGTGATAAACTTTCTACAAATTAGTGATTTTATCATTTTTAGTAAATTTCAAATTAAATACACAATTATTGATAAAATCAATCCCTATAGTAAACTAAATCAAAATACGAATTCAAAACAAACTATTAACACGTTCACACATCAGACGCTAGTTGAAACAAGCAAGCATCTGCTAACTGATACAAGCATCATCACCACAATAATCAACCTTCTAGCTTCCTACATCTTCCATTATCATGAGTTTTTTTTATGTTCATGTCTTCTTATTGACATCGTACCTCATTAAATTAATTCTATTGACATGTGTTCAATTAGTGGGATGCATTGAATTATTTTTGTTTTTCATCATTTAAATTTGGATGCTTTCTTAATGATGCTTGATGCTTGTTGTAACTATTGAAGAATGATGCTTGATACTTTGACGTATCAATGGTGCATGTGTAACTAATATGATGTTTTTTTTTTCGTTTTGGAGGCTTGTATTATATGATACTTGTAATTTAATGCTAAATGATGTTTGCAGTACTAATATAATGCTTGTTTCGTACTGGATGCTTGTATTATATGATGCTTGTAATTTAATGCTAAATGATGATTGCAGTACTAATATGATGCTTGTTTCGTATTGGATGCTTGTATTATATGATGTTTGTAATTTAATGCTAAATGATGCTTGCAGTATAATGTGATGCTTGTTTTGTATTGGATGATGCTTGTAATATAATGCTAAATGATGCTTGCAATTAAATGCTGATAAATGAGAATGATTGTTTATTTTGATGGTGCTTGACTAATCTTACGAAATCAAATCTAAAGAAATTCTAATAGATGATTGAAGATTAATTTTGATTATTAAATATACTATAGTTAGTATTTAGTTAGTGGGCATATTTGGAATTATATATATAGACACTAAATTGTAGTAAAGATATTATGTATCACTAATTAGTAGTAAAGATTTGGGGATAACACCAATTTGTAACTTTCCCTCCTAAAATGAAATAAATATCTCAGCCTGTAAATTAAAAAAGAAAAGCTCCATAAACAAAATCCGATCCATTATATTCAACGAAAAAGAAAAAAGGAAATGTTGAAAGTCCAATATAACACCTAAGCAGACCCTTCTATTTATAGCTAGCACAAACCATACATACTCATACACTACCTAGCTAACTTGAGTTTATTTTGAGACCTTAATTTGAATCTGTGAGTGAGTCCAGACTATATTTTTGTAAGAGTGCTCTTCATGAGAGTATCTCTCAACCTTTCCATAAGATCACAACAACCCTCATTGAAAAATCGATCACCATGTGCAATCCAAACACAAACAGCATCACCATCCCCGACCAAAAACCCCCTCCGCAAGGCCACCTCTACCTCGATCTAATCTCACTTCCCACAACCTTCAAAAAACCTCCACCCCCCTCTCCTACCCATATCACTGCCTCCGATCTCATAACTGAAACTAAATCCCTACTCGAACTCGCCTTCCCAATCGCTCTAACCGCACTAATCTTCTACGCCCGCTCCATGATCTCCATGCTATTCCTCGGCCACCTAGGCGACATACAGCTTGCTGCAGGCTCTTTAGCCTTGGCCTTCGCCAACATAACCGGCTACTCCGTCTTATCCGGCCTATCCCTCGGAATGGAGCCGTTATGTTCTCAAGCATTCGGTGCCAACAGACCTAAACTTCTCTCAGTAACTCTACAGCGAGCGGTTCTGTTCTTGCTACTCTGCTCGATCCCGATAGCGTTTTTCTGGCTAAACATTTCGACAATACTGCTGTATTTGCACCAGGACCCGAACATCACGCGCTTAGCGCACACATATTTGATCTTCTCCCTCCCTGATCTTATTGCTAACTCATTTATACACCCCATACGTATATATCTTCGTGCACAAGGCATCACCCATCCTCTTACTCTCGCGTCACTTGTTGGAACGGCCTTCCATTTGCCCATAAATTACGTTTTCGTATGCAAACTAGGCCTTGGCGTATCAGGCGTGGCGGCTTCTTCAGCAGCCTCCAATTTCGTCGTCCTAGTTGTCCTGATTGTCTGCATCTGGGCAAAGGGGCTCCACGAGCCAACTTGGACGAAGCCGAGTCGAAAATGCTTGTCCGGATGGGCTCCGCTAGTAAAGCTAGCCGCTCCGAGCTGTGTATCTGTCTGCCTGGAGTGGTGGTGGTACGAAATCATGATTGTTTTGTGTGGTCTCTTGGTGGACCCCAAGTCCACCGTGGCATCTATGGGTGTTTTAATTCAAACGACATCTTTACTCTACGTTTTCCCCTCCTCACTCGGGTTGGCCGTTTCGACCCGGGTAGGGAACGAGCTTGGGGCGAACCAGCCTGATAAGGCGCGCTTATCGGCTATTGTGTCAATATTCATATCCGGTCTAATGGGCCTGTCCGCCATGGTGTTCGCAATGTGTATGAGAAACTCATGGGCCCAAATGTACACAGATGATTTAAATATCATTAAGCTCACGTCTGTCGCCCTGCCGATTTTAGGGCTGTGTGAGCTCGGGAATTGTCCTCAGACGGTCGGGTGTGGGGTGGTAAGGGGGACGGCACGGCCTTCGACCGCGGCAAATGTGAATTTAGGGGCGTTTTACCTAGTGGGGATGCCGGTGGCAATTGGGCTTGGGTTTGTAGTAGGAGTTGGGTTTAGTGGGCTGTGGATAGGGTTGCTATCGGCCCAAGTGTGCTGCGCAGGGTTGATGCTGTATGGTGGGGACAACGGACTGGAAGTACCAAGCAATCAGAGCCCAGTTGCTCACGTGTGGGGGGAGTGGTGACACGCTGGCTCAGGATTGTCAGGAAAGTGATAGTGAACCCTTGATCTGCGTCAAGGTGGCATCACTTTGATCGAATTTTAGTACTCGAGCTTTAGGATTTATTAAATCATTTTAAAATAATGGTAGCATTTTGACTAAATTGACATATTTCCTCCTCCTCTGATGAGGTCCCCAAATTCTTTTGTTCTGATTGTGATATCAGGCTCCTTCTACTGTAATATTACTGATTTTTTTTCTTTTCAATTTTAGTGTTGTCCATAATTTTTTAGTTAATTCTCACTGTAAATTAGAATTATGACTTCGAAGGTTGATTTCAGACAAGTCTCACATTCTTGAAATCACAAAATATCTCCATAATTTCAAAAGGTTATATATATAGAATCTAGAAAGTTTTTGGAATCATCATGTGAAAACATAACCTTTCAAATAGAACGTGGGGTCCGAGCGTGGAACCCTGCCATGAGTGATAACCACATTTTTTATTAAAATGTGTCACAATTGATCAAATCACTAACATCTTTAGATGGTAGATTGTTTACAGAAAAATGTCATCCTTTCCCATCTTAAAAAGCCGACATTTTGCAAATTAATCTTCCAATCATATTTATCAAAATATCAAGTAGACCTCTTATATTGCGACCAATCTATGTGCCACTCACTCACATCATACTACTAAATTACCTAAAACCCTCGACCATCAACCATCGTAATTTTGTAGTTTCAAGTGGTACATGTGATCCATAACATAATTTCAAGTATTTCCGCCATGCACTAAATTTCATCTTGAAAATGAGATGTTTTGCAATCTTTACAATCATATTTAATGTTGACGAAATTTGAGATCACGATAAGATGATTTATGATTGATTAATTGTTACAAGATTTTGATATTAGGGAGCTGAGGTCCAATGCAGGCTTGTGTGAGTTGAATACTATTATTTAGAAGTTGGAACCAATGCATACTTTTGGTACCACTAAGTAAGGGGTAAAAAGCTAGTGTGTCTCTTGACATGCAACAGACTTTCACAAATTTAGCATCAACTTGTGGGATCAATAACAACTTCATTAACAGTGCTTTCTGTCGGATTGGCATCAAGTTTCGGATAAATGCAATGGATCTACTGTTCTTCATATTCACGTATATATATAATTATTATTAATTTCCAATTCCTTGCATAAACAGTGTCCTCAAATTTAAGGGCTTGGCTAGGCTGCTAGGGTGGAGGCTGTAAGGCTTCGGTATTTGACTATTTTCTATCCGGATCTTATTTTTCTTGACTAAAACGCAAGTTTGCTCATAAATAATACCCAATCGTTCAAATATATAATAAATAACTTTAATTTTATCATAAATCACGTAATGAAATATTTCGTATGGTAATATGAGTACTTTAATTTCACGTTCAATAATTTTAGCAAAAAAAGAAAGAAAAAAAAACAAAAATAAGCAACCGCACAAATTTTAAAGCAAGTGATAGCAAATGAATTAATTACTCATCCTCAACCCACGTTTAAATAATTATATTAAATCTTCAAATTAATAACCGTAAAGTAAGTTATAGATGATAACCATCTTTTTTAAGTATTATGGAAAATTAAATTTAAAACCATTATTCTGAAGGTATATTATTTACTGATCAAGTGTTTTATGTGATTTGTATTAAAATCTAGAAAAAATGTTTATAATTAGACATAAAGTCTTTAAATATTGTCTTTTTAAATTTGATTAGTGTTTTATGTGATCAAGTGTTTTTCTGACCGTGTTGATCATCAGAACAATGAAATTTAACACACACACATATTCCAACTCCGTGTCGCGGGCACGGGCTACCTTTGAAGGTAGCTTCGCCCCGGGCATTAACGTTCCGTTTGGTATCGTTTTGGACTCATTCTATAGAATGAGTTCAAAAAACTATTTTATTTCTAAAAATGGGGCTTTAGAATGGGATTGGAGTAGAAAATTGAGTGTTTGATTTGTAACATTTGAGGAGGCCACTTGACCAAGCCCAATATTGGCTTGTGTTTGGTAGTTGCATTTAATTGAAAAGTAAGTCTCCTGGGAGACAGTCCAGATAATTTATCTAGAGACGGACATATATTGTCAAGAAAATCATCCATGTTATTAATCAAAACACTTATATTCTTAACATTGGTGTTTTTTCATATTACAACAAGATTTGTTTCATTAACAACATAGACGTTTTGATTAATAACATAGATGGTTTTATTGATAACATAGGTCGTCTCTATATAATTGAGACTAAATATTAATGTAATTCCCATTACACCCTTAATGTTCATGCAAATATCTACATAAAACCCCTTTAGTGTTCCAATTTTAAAAGGTTCCCCTCCCACACAAAGTTTAGCGACTAGGAAGGAGCTTGTGGGATTTGTAGCTTGTTGACTATTCACTCTTGCATAAAACATGTTTAAATTGGAAAATTACACCTGCTCCCCCTGATAAACACCCTAATAACATCGGGGCCCCTGACATTTCAACAATAACAGATTGGTCCCTAAACAATTACATATTGGTCCAAAAAATGAATTTGTAGATACCAATATGTAATTGTTTAGGGATAAATTTGTTAGTTTAGGGGCTCCGATGTTATTACGATATTTATTTGGTGGGTGGGGGGGGGGGGGGGGGCAAATGTAATTTGCTTTGTTTTATTTTTATTTCTAATTTATAGTAGTAAAATACTTAACAATATTATATTAAATTTATATGTCCAAATATGTATAATAATCATTCACAATTAGCTCATAAGCTAAATAGTTGATTTTTATAAAAGTGTTGAGTAAATTAATTACTGATTTGCTAAATATAATATATGAAAATAAATTAGCTAACTTATTTTTAAAAAGAAATAAACTACCAACTGAACAAGCTCCTAGCTAATTATAAACTGCCAGTTAGGCGTCACGTAACATGCTTATCTAAAAAACAGCTTATTGAGCTGATAAGAGTGTCATACACTTGGTGTGGGAGTGATATAATATTGCTTTTGTTTAGAAAAATCTTGATTTTTATAAGAATTTAACTATTTAGTGATTGTTTGGCATGCGGTTTAAATAGACGACCGGGTTTTAATTGGATTTTAACTATGAATAGTAACTCAATTTTAATTAATTTGTGAAATTTTATTTTTGGATAGTATTATAATTTCATAGATTTTATAGAGTTGCTATATAGGGTGTGTAAGAGTGAATTGATGTTTGTAAGAGTTTTTAAAATTATTTGATTGAGTTTAACATTATTTAATTGGTTTAAAGTTATAATAAATGAAAAAGTAAAGTGAGAGAAAAAAGTAGATGGATAGATAAAACATAATTGAATTATGAATAGTTGGTGGATTAAAAACATGTATTGTTCAACTCGATTAAAGTCGCATGGTAAATAGGGTGAGAAGGACAATTTGATTAAAGCCAGACTTTAATCACAAACCAAACAGTCTCTTAATTACATATTTTACCATTATAATTTAGTATTACTCCATATTTGATTACAAAAATTAGAAAATGCTTACTAATTTGAGATGTGTATTCCTTTAAAAAAAGAGTCTAGATTAATTGCATTTTTTACATGAACATCCAATACTGACAAATAGCAATGATCAGCGTTGATGAAGCAAATTATCCAAATCGGTAGATAAGGATTATTTAGGAAACGGATCGCATGTAGTGATCTTGAACGAATCGAGTCGAGGTTCTCATAATATTTAAAAAAAATTAATCGAGTATTATCGAGCCTTGTCGAGCATCAACTCACCGATAACGACATCGCACTAAACTTAGTTTCGAGCTCTACCAACACCTTATTTAACGAAATGAGCTTGAGCCTAAGTAATGCTCGACTCGCGTAACGTATGCAATTGTCAGCATTTAATATGAATTATCCTATGTGGACAATGTTCCAAAATAGTTTAGCCCAAGTCCCTCTTTTTTTTTTGGTTCTGCATAACTCATTCTATATTGTTACATAGACAGCTTCAGCCAATCAAGTAGCTGCCCTTAAATTTAATCTCGGGCAGTCCAGGAGGAATCCCAACATCACAAAACCAACCAAACATAATTTTTTATACTACCAATGCAGTATGGCTGGTTCTATTGCAGAACCAAACGCAGGGTAAGTACGATCACCATGAATTTCAGCAATCAAAGCACTTGTATCTATTTAATTAAAAAATGGAGATACGCGTATATGTACATAGAAAAAAATATTCAAAATGTGAGACCTATGTAATCGAGACATTAAATAGCTAGTTGCTCACTTGTGAGAACTAAAACTACCAACAATATATGAAGCTCAAAGTGACACCAAGGCCATTAATTGAAGCTCCAGCCTATAGGATAAAATGACGTGTATATATATCAGGGACAATACATACAGTATGTACAGAGGAACCGAAATAAAATGTGGCTGAGATTTGAGAATGAGAAGAAATGATCATGAATTCATGATAAGCTAAAAGAAACTGTACTAGATAAGGGGAAACAAAACAAAACGCTCTCATGTCTGAATCTTGTGTGGATATTTCGTTATATATATATGTATGTCCAACCACAATTATCACATCTTAGCTAGTTGTGGACAAATTGCACACCTATAATTCATTTATGACCACGCACTGCAACTCGATTTATTCTCATGATCATTAAATGTGTGAAGATTAGAGAGATTCTGTGGGTTTTAGTACAGATTCTCTCGTTTGTTTCTGCAAATTTACAGAGTTCAGCGTATTTTGCCAGATTGCACAGGAACCGTTGATCTGATCAATCTAACGGTTGAGATTTAAACACCGACGAAGGAAAAATTAGTTGGCAGTTTACATAAACAGAGCATCTAGTTTGTCTCTTCCGAATTCGTTTCAATTGTTGTGTAATTCGTATATATAAGCTTGTATCTCTGTAATTGAGTGTGAGAATCATTCCATTAATCTTTCAATTGTCAGTTATAGTGAGAGAGAGAGAGAGAGAATTGGTTGATAGAGCTTATCGCCATTGTTGGTGATTGAAAAGCTTGATTCTTGCAATCTTTCATTGATTAGTGAATCGTTCTTGTTGTTCTCCGTGGATGTAGGCTAAGCCGAACCACGTAAATCTTGTGTTGATTTCTTTACGCATTCGATTGATTGTAATTTCATAATCGTCTTTGTTCGATTGGTTATTTGATCGGAATTGTTCGATTGTTCAACAATTGGCGCCGTCAGTGGGAAGTCGAGCTTGAAACTGGTGATCAATGGCGTCTACAACAAGATTTGATACAGAGAAGTTAACTGAGAAGGTGGATTTCACTTTGTGGAAGGCGAAAATGTAAGCACTTCTGGTACAACAAGGTGTAGAGCAAGCTCTGTTAGGCAATGATGGTTTTGACAAAGATTTCGATGAAGCTGAGAAGAGTAGAATCATTGGGAAGGCTCGTAGCACCCTAATTTTGTCTCTTGGTGACAAAGCCCTGAGAGAAGTAATCAAAGAGAAGACTGCAAAGGGTGTATGGGATAAGCTTGAGGAGTTGTATCATGTCAAGACTGTGGCAAGCAAGATCAAGCTCAAGCAGATGTTCTTCTCATTCAAAATGAAATCTGATAAGTCAATTATTGAACATCTTGATGAATTTAATAAGCTGTGTTCTGATATGGAGTCAAGAGAGATGACAGTTGGTGAGGATGACAAAGCAGTTATATTGCTCAGCTCATTACATCAGAGATATGAACATTTTGTAGATGCAAGTGTCATGTCTAAGCCAGATGATCTGACAGCTAAGGATGTGGAGTTAGCCTTGAGAAACAAGCTGGATCAAAAAGGTGTTAGTAATCAATATGACACAGTTGCAGAGAGCTTATCCGTGAAGCAACCATGGAACAAGAATCACAATCTGAGGAATAAACCATTCAATAACACCAGGAGAACTGCCAAGCTACCTGAGAGAGGTGGAGCTGATAATGTGGAGAAGAGAAAGTGCTATCATTGCAAGAAAGCTGGACATCTCAAGAAAGATTGTCCACTCATGAAGAACAAGTCTACAACATAATACAACACAACATATATTGCAGAAGGTAACATTTATGAAAATGCAGAAGCACTTGTTGTTTGTGAATCTCATATCAGTGATCAGTGGGTGTTAGATTCTGGTTGTTCATTCCATATTTCACCGGTTAAGACTTGGTTTAGTGAGTTAAGGACATTTAATGGTGGTGAAGTGTTACTGGGGAATGATCATGCTTGCAGAATTAGGGGAATTGGCACTATATACATTAAGATGTATGATGGAGTAGTGATGAAGGTTACAGATGTGAGATATGTTCCTGGTATGATGAGAAACCTACTATCATTAGGTGTGTTTGTTAGTAAGGGGTATAGCTATGGTTCATACCATGGTGTGCTGAAAGTGAGTATGCAGAATAAGGTGGTTATTCAGGCAATTAAGGAGAATGGTCCATTTACTTGCAAGTCAACCATCGGGCATAGTCATGTTAAGGAGGTGAATCACACCGAGTTATGGCACAGAGGTTGGCACATGTCGTGATAAAGGATCGAGTGAGCTAGCAAAGCTGTGTGTTCGGTGATGATAAAATGCAAACTAGAGTTCTGTGACCACTGTGTGATGAGTAAAGCTCATAGAGCTAGTCTCCAGTCTGGCAAACATACCACACATGGAATTTTGGAATATGTTCATTCAGATTTGTGGGGGCCAGCAAGGGTGCAAACTCTGAATGGAGGAAGGTACTTCATGAGTATAATAGATGACTATTCAAGGAAGCTGTGGGTCTTTATTCTCAGATCAAAAGGTGAAGCTCTTGAGAATTTTAAAGAGTAGTTAGTTGAAGTTGAAAACCAAACAAACAAGAAGCTGAAGTGTTTAAGGACTGACAATGGGATGGAGTTTGTTTCAACTGAGTTTAACAACTTCTGTAAAGAGAGAGGAATCCAAAGACCCAGGACTGTATCAGGAACTCCACAGCAAAATGGAGTTGCAGAGAGGATGAACAAAACTTTACTGGAGAGGGTAAGGTGCATGCTATTGAGCTCAGGTTTAACTAAATGTTTCTGGGGAGAAGCTGTGAACACAACATGTTTCTTGATCAACATGTGTCCCTCTAGTGCAATAAAGTTTAAAAATCCTGAAATGGTATGGTCAGGAAAGCTCTCTAACTACTCAAACTTGAGAGTGTTTGGTTGCTCAGCATTTGCACATGTGAGACAGGACAAGCTTGAGCCTAGAGCTCTGAGATGCTTATTCCTGGGTTATCCTAAGGGTGTGAAAGGCTACAAGTTATGGTGCATAAATGAGAGGAAATGCATCATAAGTAGAGATGTGATCTTCAATGAAAATGTGATGCCATTCAAGCAAGAATCACACAGTATACCTAAATCTGTGACAACTGATAAGAGTAATCAGTCTGAGGTGGAGATTGTAAACAATGATCACACTATAGATGACATAACACAAAATGTCATGATATCAGATGTTACACAGGAGAGATTAGTTGCAGATATACAAGAGGAGAATACTCATGACACTGATCCATCTACACCTGTGAACATTTCAACTGACAATGAGGACATCTCACATTCAGAAGAAGAAGATCAAATGTCTGAACAACAACAAGGTGCAACCTCAAATGAGTTGAGAAATTGGAACCTGACACAGCACAGGAATAGGAGAAAAGGTGCATGGAAACATTCAACTAGATTTGGTTGGGCTAACTATGTAGCTCATGTGTTGAATGTAGCACATGATATTGATAATATTGAGCCCAGAAATCACAATGAAGCTGTAAGCTGTAATGAAAGGAATCAGTGGATTAAAGCTATAAATGATGAGCTATTATCTCTGAACAAGAATGGTACATGGAAGATAGTGGACAAACCAAAAGAAGCAAAGATTGTAGGCTGCAAATGGATCTACAAGAAGAAGGTGGAGACAACTGAATCAGGAGAATCAATAAGATTCAAAGCTAGATTAGTTGCAAAAGGTTTTACACAGAGAGAAGGTATAGATTTCAATGAATTCTTCTCACCCGTGGTAAAACATTGTTCTATCAGGTTACTTCTTGCAGTTGTTGCAACGGGAGTTAATTTTGCAGCAACTAGATGTGAAGACTGGATTTCTTCATGGAAATCTAGAAGAGAAGATCTATATGTCTATACCAGATGGAGTAAAATCTGACAAAGACAAGAATCAGGTGTGTTTGCTTCTAAAATCTCTTTATGGGCTGAAACAAAGTCCCAGACAATGGTATAAGAGATTTGATACTTATGTGCTGAGTATTGGATTTATAAGAAGCTCATATGACAAATTGCATATACATACTTCATTGTTCAACCGACAATCATATTTCTACTATCAGATGTTGATGATATGTTGTCATCGGTAATGACATCTCAGAGATTAGTAAAGTGAAGAAACTACTGCAAAGTGAGTTTGAAATGAAAGATTTAGGCAATGCTAGTAGAATCTTGGGCATGGATATCACAAGAGAGCTGAAACACAGTACTCTATACTTGCTCAGCAACACTATGTTAACAAAGTTTTGTCTAGATTCTATATGCATCAAGCCAGTGAAGTTTCTACACCACTGGGTCAACATATCAAGCTTTCTCTAGATCAATGTCCTAAAGATGAAAAGGAAGTAGCTGAAATGGAGAGAGTTCCTTATGCAAATGCAGTTGGAAGTCTCATGTATTCAATGGTCTGTTGCAGACCAGAACTTGCTCACTGCATGAGTGTGGTAAGTAGGTACATGAGTTGTGCAGGGAAAGCACATTGGGAAGCTGTAAAGTGGATATTGATATACATGAAAAGGACAGCTAACCATGGTCTGAAGTTTATGAAGAATAACATTGCAGATGCAGAAGCTTTGGTGGGATATGTTGATTCAGACTTTGCTGCTAATCTGGATAGTAGGAAGTCACTTACAGGTTATGTTTTCACATTATATGGTACAACAATCAGCTGGAAGTCAGTACAACAAAGAGTTTGGTATTGTTCAGGAGTGTATATGCATATATTGTGATAGTCAGAGTGCAATACATCTTACTAAACATCAGATGTATCATGAAAGAACCAAGCATATTGATGTAAAGATGTATTTTATCAGATACATTGTAGAGAAAGGTGAGATTAAAGTGAAGAAGATCTCAGCTTTGGACAATCCAGCAGATGCAATGACTAAGGTATTATCATCAGGGAAGTTTGATTATTGTTGCAGATTGATCAACAATTGCAAAGAATGTCACAAAGAACATCGCTTGATGATGGATGAGAGGGGGTCTGTTCTAACCTCAGGAACAGGATGAAAGGGGATTGGTTCTAACCTTGAAGGAACTGGATTAAGTGAGAACTGAAGCAAGAAACTCTCTAAAGGTGGAGAATTGTGAAGATTAGAGAGATTCTGTGGGTTTTAGTACAAATTCTGTCGTTTGTTTCTGCAAGTTTACAGAGTTCAGCGTATTTTGCCAGATTGCACAGGAACCGTTGATCTGATCAATCTAACGGTTGATATTTAAACACAAAGTGAGGGAAGTCGCGCTTACGTAAACAGAGCATCTAGTTTGTCTCTTCCAATTCGCTTCAATTGTTGTGTAATTCAGATATATAAGCTTGTATCTTTGTAATCGAGTGAGAATCATTCCATTAATCTTTCAATTGTCGCTTATAAATGCAGAAACACCAGTAGAGAGAATTGGTTGATAGAGCGATCGCCATTGTTGGTGATTGAAAAGTTGATTCTTGTAATCTTCATCGATTAATGAATCGTTTCGTTGTTCTCCGCAGAAAGTGTTCTAACCACGAAATCTTCGTTGATTTTTACGATTCGATTGATCAGAATTTCATAATCGCCTTTGCTCGACGGATATTCGACGGAATTGCTCGATTGCTCAACAAAACGACATTCGATCCGAATCTGAAGTAAATAAATGTACAACACTAGTCACATTTATCTGAATCCATGTTGAGCATGCATCGAGATCCAATAATGAAAATCGATCCAATAACTCAAAACTACTGTACTCGTACTAGCATTTGTGCTGCTAATAATAGATGCAAACACGTTACGGAAATGAAATAAAGCCTCAGATTGGGACCCATCCCATCAGAATTTTGTAAACCAGAAGACGAGTTCCATCAGTTTTTGTGGACATCTATTTTTGTCATCATCGATCCAGTCTCTTCTACACTACCATATTTCTTCCATGGCTCTTTGCGATTATTTCATGGTCAATCACTATTTTTATTTCAACTATGAATAGCTTTTTAAAAGTGACCTTGCAAATTGCCAAATTAGGTATCAATATCAGATAAGTCTAGTCTATAGCTGTCAAACCTGCCTAATCTGGAGAATATAGTACTAATTATTGTAAAAGTACCTCGATAAATCTTGAATCTTACAAAAATTTCACAGAACAAGCTAGATGCTCGTTCATAATCACAAAAGTATAGCTTCCATCTTAGAACTGAAAATGTTGAGTCGGAGTCACCATTCAAAATTTTACGTATATATATGTAGCTAACCATCTCCGACTATACCGAAAATTGAGATGAGCTAAAGGATATAGTATGATACTACTACAATTAAACTGCATCTCTTCGACAAATTATTCCTAAGAATTTAGCGATGCTCTATATATATGTCCTGAAAAATCCCTGGTACGTACACAGCCCCAGGTTCATGTTCTATTCTTACATTACAATTTAAAGTGTAACAATATTTTTTTTAATAGATATAGTTTTATTAATTGCAGTAGACTTTAATAGTACAGCGTCTCAATACTTACGGCCCATGACGAACAAAAATGCATCTAATTCTTAACACAAAGTGGTTACACCCTAGGGTACACCTCAAATAATTAAATTAACAGAAATGTGGAAAAAAGGGGAAAAGATGCTGAGTGATGAAGGTTGAGGACCCATTCAATTACCATTGCACCACACATACATCGTCCCTCCCTAGGATAATCAAGTATTCCCCACAGTCACAAAACAATAACACATACCTCCTCCGTTCCATAAATTTATTTCCATTTTTTCATTTTCAACGTTCCATTAAAAACTTTCAATTTCCTTTTATGGAAATCAACTATCTCCATTATTAATATTTTAATCTCTCTCTTTCATACTTTTTCAATTCTTTTTCTTACTTTTTACTATACACTTACTACTTTATCTATATAAACCCATTTTTTACTCAAATTTCTTAATATTTGTGCAAAAATAAAAGGGAAAGAAATGTAGGGAATGGAGGGAGTATTTCATTTATATATGCTTCAGTATTAATTAATTATAATATAATGGAGTATATTTTTATTTTTGGTAAATTGCTTTGAGACAAATAGTACCAATCTACTATATCCTCACTATTTTTAATTACTTATAATTGCCTAAAACCAAATGTAACATTATTGTTCTGTATATGTGCATTAGCTAACTTATTATCATGGATATATACAACGTCCTACTGGTTTATGAACAATGATTACACGTAACAAACAATTCATATATTTAATTTGTCACCAGAGAAAAGATTGACAGAGAAAAGATTGACGTTCCTTTCAATCGAGATCGCATATGAAATAATTTCCCTCAACTAATGTAGAAGTATTTTCATGACACAAAACTTTGAAATTAAATTATATAGCTAGTGTTAGAATTAATATGTTTTTATTCCCACACCTATTTATGTTAATTTTTTAGATGGTATTTAAATTCTATCACTAAAAGACTAGTTTACTGTTATTCCTTTTTTTTTTTTTCTTTTTTTTTGAACATAAAAGAGCATTAGTTTTCAAAATGTAGCACAGTATATATTTAAGAACGAATATTTATTGTCTTTTTCGGTCTTTTTCAGGGAACATGGCATGTTACTAATAGCCAAAGGATAGCATCATGATCCTATTATTAGTTGACATTTTAATGGGCTACATTAATCAAACGTCAATGTTGTTTCGTTAAAGATAGTTTTCGCCAATGAATATTGTAAAGAAATATACATACTTACTAGTTTGTCACATTTATTAGTCATACCATAAATAAATTTTTGGTCCTATACGGATAATTATATTATTTCCAACATACCCTTGTTTTCATTTATATCTTTCAAAGTCAACATCACTTATTTTCAATCATAAACTATTACTCCCTCCGTCCGGTAACTTCATACATTGTAGCTTACAGCTTTACGAAAAGTTAAAGAATGATAGAATATAAAAATGTAAAAGTTACTTTTTAAAACGCGTAATTTGAGTGAAAGTTGAGATTGTTTATTATTTGATTGTGAAAATTTCCTTTTCTAGAATGTATGTTTTGTGACTATTAAAACGATAAACGATGAAGTTATGACGTTGAAGATTAGATAACAGTTCTCCAGTACTTCTTGCCAACCAACTCATGACTTTTATATTCTCAGTTTATTGCAGACTAACCTAAACATATACGCCACCGTTAAACGATTAAGTGACATTTATATTATAAATTATATTATATAATTATATATTAATATTTAGTAAAATGTAGATGTACAAATATATCCTAATCAAGTTTAATTACATTCAACATACTAGATTTATATACAATCAAACCAAATCTTAAAAACAAAAAGAAGCCAAAAGTGTTGTTCTTCGTCTCAATTCTGCTCATCATCTTGAGGCTCTTCATCGTCTTCGTGGCACATTTATCCTTTTACGAATTCCGCCGGCCGTGACCACCGCAACACTTATCCAGTCAACTCTCTACACGGTTGCTTCTGTAGATGGTTGCTTTCTAATTATACATGTGAGAGTGTTAACTCAACAATGATATGGATCGTTGAACAACTCAGATTAAATAAGAAAATCTCAACGTTAAATCTTGTGTTTGTATTTTTGCGTTTGTTTGTTAGTTTGGAGTTATTGGATTTAATTGAGTTGATTTGATTAACAATTACGGCCCTCTGGGAAGAGGAAGGAAGTATTGTCATCAATGACGTCTACAAGGTTTGAGATCGAGAAACATGCCAAAGGAATATCGTCGAAACTAGAGACAGATTGCAAGGTGAAAAGCTTTGATTCGTTTTCTATGGTGGATTCAAACTCAATTGAAGTCAAGAGAAGATCGTCAGAAATTGGGAAGGAGTTCTCTTGGGTTTGGGATCCAATAGTAGTTGATTTGGGTCAAGAAGGTCGAAGAATCGCGCAAAACGGATGAAAAAACAGCACATGATCGCGATTAGAATAAATGCGGCTCAAACACGCCATGGATCTACCGGCACGTATGTTTCACGCGCGATGAAGAAAAAGTGCGCAGGTCCTGTGTGTTGGAGCGTGAGGGCTTCGATTGGCGCGTGGTTTTGTCCGTTGGATTCCTAAGACGATTTTTCCAGGTGTTAGGGTTGATGTCCGGCTGGTATGGTGTCTTGGAGAGCGGCAGAAGACAGCCGAAAGTGAAAGAACAGCTTCTTGAAGACAAAGAAGGAGCTATCACTGAAGATGAGGTGTTCAATAGCCGTGGGATGGTATCACGAGGGACAAGGATGCACTGGAGGATGGTTTGGGACAGCGGTGGAGTATGGACAATGCTGAAACCAAGAAAGAAATCTGCACATGTTCGGGTGGAGACTGTTACATGAGGTGTAACATGCACCGAAGTCCAATTTAAAGTTGATAGAGTTGAGTCTGAGGTGGAGTTACCTGAAAGAAAAAGTTGCAGTGCTTATAATATCTAAAGGTGTGATCAGGGTGAAGAAGATTCAGACTTCTTTGAATGCTTTTGATTACATGAGAAAAGCTCTTCGAGGTCCAAAGTTCATGTTATGTCTGGATTTGGGGGAGTGGAGACTTTCAGGGTTGTGTTCTAACTTCAGGGATACGTTGAGATCAGTTAATGGGATCATTGATTGAGCTAAAGGTGGAGATTGTGAGAGTGCTAACTCAACAATGATATGGATCGTTGAACAACTCAGATTAAATATGGAAATTTCAGCGGTGATGATCAAATCCAGGATATGGAAAGCTAGAGAATTAGTTAGGCATTTAACTGATTCCGTTTCCTGATTTTAGAAGGAATTCTAGGTGGTTTCCTTATACAAGAAGGTTACCTAAATTAGTTTTATTGTGCTAGAAGGATTAGTGATTAGTTTTCTTGTTCTAGTAGGATTTGGTAGTTGAGTTCTCTATATATAGTCAGGGGGCTTTTTTTGTTACTTAGATCAGATCAGATCATACTGGAATATCAACAGTAGCAGATTGATTGATATGAAGTTAGGGATCATACTTTCGAGAATAGCATATTAGGTTGGTATTATCTTTTATGTGGGATTATTCTTGTTACGTCGTATGGTTGTAACCTAAGTATCAATAAGAGTGTTGGTTGATCTCCGTGGACGTAGGCATTGTCGAACCACGTTAAATTTTGTGTCTCTGACTTTCTGATTTTGGTTCATTGTTTGTTCGATTATTGTTTTCTGTCATTTTTTGCATTATTCCTCATTATTTGAAATTAACAATACAGTTGTTACTTGGTCTTTTCTAATTGAATGAAAAGCATCCTTCTTTACTGGAAAAACAAAAGGATAAAAAGAATGACCATGCAACCAGATCTCTCAACGATGAACAAGAACTTATATGCCAAATTGTTCGAGCTACTTGCGCCTGTTATCTTCGATTTGGGGATTTTTAATTAAATACTCCATCCTATTTCTAATATATGATGTTTTGGGTTATTTACCATTTGACAAATATAATACGTTTTAGAAGATTCTGCTATGTAATTCCGTGTTTTCACAATTTATTAGACATCAAACTCATTGATTTTATTGTTTTTCATTTATTTTGTCTTGGACATTTTGCTAAGCACATTCCTCATATTTTATTGGTGAATTTATTTGTTCAAGATACTAACATTTTTGTTCTAAATCATTTACCAAGACTACTAGTACAAAGGTTGCAATAACATATATCCAAACAATAAATCATATCAAACAAATAAGTCAAGGTTCAATACATCAAAGAATTTGAAAACGAATGCAAAGTTGATGTATACAATCACCGTATAAATAAGCCACGTCACCAACTACAAAATAAATTTTATAAATGAATTAGTTAATATTAGAAATCAATTACTTGTAAACTAATAGTTTAAATAAAAAGCGCATTAATATAATGATAATACATAACTCAAAGATTCCTAAACATTTCCTTGTAGACGATGTTGGTGGTGGTGTGAGTTGAGTTTCCCTCCTCATCCAATGCTAAAACCTTGATCCCCTTCCACTACAAAAAAAACCGCCATATAGCGACGTCACCAACTACAAAACAAATTTTATAAATGAATTAGTTAATATTAGAAATCGCCATTTGTAAACTAATAGTTTAAATAAAAAGCGCATTAATATAATGATAATACATAACTCAAAGATTCCTAAACATTTCCTTGTAGACGATGTTGGTGGTGGTGTGAGTTGAGTTCCCCTCCTCATCCAATGCTAAAACCTTGATCCCCTTCCACTACAAAAAAACCGCCATATAGCAACGGATTGTCGATCCGTCGCTAAGCTCCTAGCAACGGACTTAGCGACGGATAAAAATGCCGTCGTCATTTTCTTCGTCATAATGATCCTACGACGGATAATCTATCCGTCGCTAAATAACGACAAATTTAGCGACGGATAGAATGTTGACTTTTTAGATACGGATATTATCCGTCTCTAATAAGCCGATTTTCTCTTTATTTTTTTAAAAATCCAAATTCGGTGAATTTTTCTAGTTATCCGTCGCTAAATAGGTGGTTTTTTTTATTTATTTTTATTAATCTGCAGACGAATCGACGATTTGGGGACGAATCGGATAAATCGACTATGATACAATTAATCGACAATTTTATACGGATATACAATAAATCGACAATTTTATACAATATTCAATACGGATATACAATATTCAATACGTACTTACATAAATCTACAATTTCATCCAATAATACAATATTCAATATCCAATAATACAAATAAATTATACAAAATTAATAAGAAAAAACGAAAAAATATAGAAAAGATAAAAAAAATCGGACGAGATCTTGGTAAATCGGACGAACCGGAGTAAGGAAATGGTGGTGATGGCGTGGTGGCAGTGGTGGGAGGAAGGAGATGGTGGAAGTGAGATGGTGGAGTTGGGTGGCAGTGGTGATGGTGGAGTTTGGTGGTGGAGATGGTGGTGATGGCGTGGTGGAGCTGGGTGGTGGCAATGGTGATGGTGGAATTGGGTGGTAGCAGGGAGATGGTGGTGGTGTCGTGGTGGAGCTGGTGGTGGTGGTGATGGTGGAGGTGGCGGAAGGATGTGGTGGTGGGGCTGTGGTCAGGTGGTGGCTATGCTGTGGTGGTGGTGGTGGTGGAGGAAGATGGAAGAAGAGATGGTGAAGGGAGATGGAAGAAGAGTAGTAGTAGATCTGGATATATTAAGGTTTCTAGGGTTTTAGCGACGGAAAGAATTATCTGTCGCTAGATAGCGACGGATAAAATTATTTAACTACGGATAATCTATCCGTCGCTAAAATACTATTTTTATTTATTTTTTTAAATCAAAAAGTCAACAAACACTAACGATGGATAGGGCCAAACGCTCTATCCGTCGCTAAAATGACCGATTCATCACTAAATAGCGACGGATAGGCATCATCGCCCATGTCCGTCGCTATTCAGTAAAGTTCAACAATCATCTTGCCCGTAACTCTGAAAAATGCCACATATAGCTGACCATGGCTAAAAACATGCTTGGGGAGGTAGAGTTCAACATGAGATAGCGATATGATTGTCCCTGGCTTTTGTTTGTAGTCATGGCATAGCAGACAGATATAGGAAACTGCCTCCTTTGGAATCTAATAGGGAACTTGGTAACGTCGGATGGGGGTGAGTATCATCCGAGGTATGAAAACCTTCATTCCAGGATTCTTTTCATGTATCATCTTCGCCTCAATAACATGTTTGCCAATTGCAGTAGGTCACTGGACTGGTCTATGCTCCTAAGAAGCATATATAATGGGACAACCAACCTTAAGTCAAATGATATGATTTGGTATTCCATAAGCCCTAATAGTTTTTAGGAACTCAACATAATACACATCCTATCTATTAACGATATCATCTTCATCAGGACATATACTATCGGAACTCATGAACTCTGTGGCATCTCCAAGCAAGAGTGACATGATATAATCATTGACCTCCTAGACTATCTCATTAGTCGAAGCAAGAATAGCCCTATCTTGGAAGTATAGATCGTCACCGGAATGTTACAATGTCCTCGGATATGTACTCTTAACTACAACATCAATAGGTTCACCAGTCGAACGGATCAAAATATCCTCAGGCAGTTTGAATTCTGCCTCCCCATCATTATCACCACCAACTTCACCATCACCAACATTCAACAATCAATCCGCAAACTCCCTGATGCTCTCGATCTCAGCAGGTGTTTCGCCAGACTACAGTTAAATTACATGAAGTTGACATACATCATTTTTAAACTAAGAAATATATAATTTAAATTGTCTAAACGATAACAAAATATAATAATCAATATATAATGCAATAAAAATACCTGCATTCACATGTTTTTCGTTAGCTTCAACACGCGACACGAATTCCAAAGCTGATTAGATGAGCAAAGAGAATGGTGGACTATATCCTGCCTAATGCCCTTCGGTATGATGGGCAATATCTGTTTGAAATCACCACAAAAAACGACTACCAAACCACCAAACGGCTTGTTCGACTATCTACCACCAGGACCTCTCATAACATCCTCAAGACTGCGATCAAAGGCCTCAAATCAAAACCGGTTAGAGAGTTGTCGAGGGTTATTCTACTGCACATGGTAGTCTCGTCTACATTCAGTGGAATACTGAATCTTGAATGTGTAGTTCGACCCCCGGGAAGAAGTAGAGAAGCTATACCACTCGATGCGACCGGGAGAACAATGTTGGGTCTACCACGTAATGCAGAGCAATGTCTTCCACAAAACGTCTTACCTGTCACACTGTAACCGCATAGAAAGAATACTCCACCATTTCCAAAATCAACAGCTTCCATGACACACTCCTCTGCTCATCGGTGAGAAATGGATACAATCGAGTGTCTACTCAATCATATCATCGACATCATGCGACATTTCCTCGGCAATCAAATTATTCATACCATTCTCTACAATTACATTTTTGGGAACATGCATTCCTTCAATGTGACTCAGACTAAATCCATTCCGAGGGATGAAATCTTCTATCTCAGCCAGCTCAAAATTCTTCAATTGTTGATCATTGAGCTCCAGTCCTGAATTGGAAAATTGATAAATGATGTTAGAATATCAAACAATTGGCAGCATTCTTACAAAAAAAAAAAAAAAAAAATTGAAAAGGTAGAACGAAGAATTATACCGGGATTATTCAACTTTCTTCTCATATTGTACTGGATGTCATCCGATAGAAACTCCCATGTGCTCTCGCATGCACGGGCCTTGACGTGATGTTAGATTGGAGAAGCATGGAGAACAAATGTCGAAGGAAACGCCATGATCTCCAAAAGTTGGCCTTCTTTATAGCATGGATATACTTTTTGTCATCATCGAGCAAACCCAGAGCGTATCATGCATCATTGTAGGTCGGGGGAACAACACCATCCACCGTCCGCAAATCCTCAAAGTATGTAGCACCCCTGATGTGATTCAACATTATCATCAGATAATATACGGGGTCAGTCTTAATTAGGACATGGTAGATTCTTCCCACTTTGTTGTTGAATTGCTTCCTATCCCTCCACACTTTACCTCTAGGATCCCACACGTAATATCTCGGGAACTAAGCATATAGATACTTACGTGCACCGGGATTATTTTTCTTGAATTCCATCCATTTAAGGAACTTAGTCTTTGCAACGGTATGCTTCTCCAGCAAGTCCATAATCAAATCTCCATCCTTGAATGTGACTGACTGCTCGTCCTCCATATGAAATGATAATCGTTCAACATGTGGATCTCTATAATGTATATCATATCCCATAATACACCATACAACCTCACATGCAGATATATAACGACAATCAACATAATCATCCACCTCATTATCGACGATTAATTTTGATCATATCTTATCGACACCCTTTGTTGATGTACTTAAATAGATATTTGATTGAATTGGTCTTATTGAACCATTCAACATTTATGTGTGCCTGGTACTTCATCAGTAGAAAAGGGTTATACGGAACGATAAACATATAAAAAAATAATCCAGTCTATAAAATATAATCGCTTCTCTCTAGGAAATGAATGTAATATGATGAGTGGAGTATAATCTCATACTCGTTAGTTGTTATCAAGATTGCCACTTTTGTCAATACGTGCACCAGTGTCACACCTCCTATACAGCGGATAGCCGTTCCCATCGAATATAGTCCGCTCATTAAAAGATTTTGGGAATTTCTTGAAATTATGCATGCACGGTGAGGTCTGGTTGAGTGGTCCGCACGGACCATGAACTATGCGGATACAACCTTGTACAACTCCAGATTGAAATCTTTATCCAGTATGTCGGCACTGATGAAATCGTTTATAGAATCTGTAGACATATTATATCCGTCGACCCACAGTAGTATATGTGCATGTGGCAGTCCACGCTTTTGGAATCCAATAGTGTACACGACTGCATAATTAACCGAGCAATAAACAGTTAATTAAAGTGAAATGATAAGAATACTTTATAAATGAATATAGTGTAGGAGATGTATGTATAGTATGTTACCTCCAATTGCCTTTCTAAACACGTTTTATGTCTTCAAGTTTCTTATAAGTTGGTCCTTTCATCTTGAAAACGCGACTCATAACGCCAGGCCTATCCTTGGGTCGTAAACCATCTGACTCGACAAAACGTGTTATCTCTGGCCATTTGGGATTGCATGTGAATGTGATGAATAGCTCTAGATATCATATACTCTTGCATATGGCCATCATGTCTTGGAAGTTCTGTACCATATATCTTCGACCTCCGACAAAATATGATGGCAATACAAATCGTTTTCCAACGTTTTCAGCTGGATCAATATCACCGGTTCTAATAGCATCGCTGTTTATCTATACTTATCAGACCTCAATAATGGTTGGTTCCTCATGATGAAAGCAAGCCTCATGTGCTTCCATCATCATATAACCATCTACTATAAACTGCTGGAACAACTTTCTGCTGAGTAGTATGGTTTGAGCCTCATCAACACGATCCAAAATCCTAAATGATAGAACTCCTTGATAGTAAGTGTGTGTCAGGCCCCCTTTGATTTATCAGAGTGCAAAATATTCGTATGGTACCCATCTTTACCATATGGGAAAAGTAGGGGATACGCATCAGTAAGGTAGCTTAGATGCATTTTTGAAATTCGCTTAAAATCACCATCAATTCGCTCCAAGACAATATCAAAGGGGTCCATATCGTATTCATCATTTTACCTGAGCGTCGGTAAATAAAATCATTTTACCTGAGCGTCGGTAAATAAAATATTGTTAGCATACATAATAGTAATGATTATATATATCATTATGAGGATTAAAAAAAGTTGTCATTATTCAAACATACCAACAATTATCGCAAGAAGTTCGAACATGTCATGCATTATACATGCGCCATCATGTGAACTCCTTCCAATGAGACATAACTTGACACCCTTATCGAGCTCTCCTTGAAACGATCAAGCCCATCCAACATGCTTCGCAATCGATTTTCAAAGATCTATCATATTATTTAGATCTTCTACGATTGATGGATCAATCGAATCGGACTTTTGATCCGCAGCATTGAATTTGAATCATATTATATAAATGATTACCTAGAGTTTAAAAAAATCCAATATCTGTATTAAAACGGACAATTAAATAGTACCGGGCAGCATCAATTCTATATTGATTATCCTCGCCACAATACATATAAAACAGTGAAAACTTTGGAGATTCGCCCTCAATTGGTAACAAACTACCAAGTTGATGATAATTATTACCACCAAGCCTATATGTATAAGGACCATGACATTGTTGACTGAGTTGTCTTGGATGCCACCCATAGAAGTAAAAGAGTACATCATATTATAAGCACGTATGTGCTCAATATAATTACGACTCTTAATATACCTATTTTGCAATAGATCACGTAGTAGTCGTGGAGGTTGTTTGAAGAGGGATAGCTATATTTTACCACGGCTACAACACAAACCAAATTCCGGACGACTCAATGGACTATTTTTAATCTTTTCGTCTAACCACATAAGTTCACTACAATACCCACACGCATATGTGGGATCGTCCATGCCTTGGTAAGCTACACAACAACTAATATAAATGTCGATTAACTTAATAGTGTGGGTCAATCTTTATATTATAAGTGAAATTGAATGATAATAGAAAAGTTACCATTCGTTAAAAACCCGTTGCCATGGACTATAATAAATACATTAGTTTAATATTATCTAAAAGAAATTCCAAGGTTGTATTAAATTGATTAGAGTTTGTAACTCGTGTAAATTTTTACCATTCGTTACGCAACTGAATGGAGAGGACCTTGGAGTGAGCCAATTGCTCTGAGCATTCAGACCTTTATGAATACCATAATGTTTAATTGTTCTAACGCGATCCGTCTGACTTGGTGAAATAACTGAACATAAATATTGAAAGAGGAATTAATGTACAGTTAGATAGCAACGATCAATAATTATTCATATGTCATTTACAATTAGTAATGTCGCTAAAAGGTGATATGACATTTTCACTTGCTTGAGCATTTATCTTCATATTTTGACCCGACAATGCTGATATATTTTCTGGTGTAGTTGGAATAAAAAAAAAAAAGAAACGTTAATAATAGATAGCTACTAAAATGTCAATTGCGCGTTTTAATATTAACATACATTGGAGAAATCATATTATTAGGCGGGGTTTGTTAAATCGATAACTCAAATACCCTTTTACTGAACACCCGTGTTGTACGTATCAAATCTAACCAAATTAGATTTTGTATTTGTTGATAAGTCACTATTCCATTTGCTATTAATAGATTTTCACGCCTGAGATGAGATATCATCGATGATTTTAACGCCTTGTTCAATCTAATTTAATTAATTTATATTTACTGTTATTATCCATTACATAAATCTAGATTCATATCTAACTAAAATTGAACTAACTAATTTTGAATAATCATTCAAAAGTTATTTTGAAAATTTTGTCGAATAGCTAACCTAACACAATAACTATTTGTTTTACTAATTGATAGAGGAGAAGAAAGACACTGCAAATGAAGGTATATATTCGGCTGACTACTGGAGTTTGCAGTGAGGACTGGTATTTGGGCCTAGGTCTCAACTTTTTTGTATTGCCTTTGTTTTTTGGTCTTGTTTCTGTAGAACTGAATCAAAATTGGTTTTGTAAGAGAATACTACTGGTGTTCGAATCCATTTGGTCATGAATACAATGTAATATTAAAAAAATGAAGGGTCGAAAATTAAGTATTTAGGTTAAATCTTTCAATACCTAATCAATCAGATTAGACATGGGTCCCTTATTAAGTATTGAATTCTATGCTAACTACAACTAATTAGATAAAATTGGCAATTTTTATATGATATGACACAACCATTAACATCTCTAACAGAGGTTAGTAATTCATTGTTTGAGCTTAAACTTGAAACTCTACAGTATTAACTAATAGTTTAACTCCACCGTTTAATTCAATAGCAAAACAATACACTTTTTATTTTAACAGATTGATATAATCAAAAGCACACTATTTATTACAAAAGGAATTAATCAAATTAAGAGCAATTGGAAAATTACAATATTACTAAAAGAATTAATAAATTAACATATGCCTAAATGCATGTATGTCACCTCAAGATCAGCGACACATCTGGGACAATCCTTTTGGATAATTTGTCAGGCTTCGAAATGCAATATCCATTCTTCGTCGTTCAAGGCACAGAACATTCACATATCGAGGTAGTTAGAATTCTTCAATTTAAGTTTAGAAAGTCTAAATTTCAATTCACACCTGCAATTGTTGAGATATAATGCACCATCAGGCTGGGCTTTCAACTTAGAGAGTCTTTCTATCCAATCTTCTCAGATGTTATAATTTTCGCTAAATAATTCAATGTAATTCAAGCAGTAATGGTCTTCCAGTATGCTTATATGTGATGGCTTTATTCATCAGTTTGAATGCATCTTCTTCATTTTCTTCAACGAAGTATTCGTCCTGTAGCATGAGTGGAAATTAGATAAACGTTGAATACTAAGAAATATTAAAGTTAATTATAATATTTCTAACCAAAGATTGTCGCAATATCGAATCTTAGGAGCTTGAAAAGAAATGGTCTAGGAATATCAAATGATGCATCAATGCATATCTTCTTTAACACATCCTTATGTTCTCCAAGCTTATTAAGAATCGTACAACTGTTCAAATATTAATACGACATTTGAATAAATGTACTATGCTAACAAAAGTGATGAAACTAACAAAACATACCTCATTTTCGAGTGCCCATGTCTTTGTCAATGTAGATGCAATGGTGGAGATTATAACAATTAGTATATCATGTGGTAGTTCAAATAAAGACATCAGTTTCATCCTTTTTGTTGGTTGAGCTCGAGTCATTATGCTACCTCAAAGAAATACATAACGTTTTTTTTTATAAATTTCAGATGGAGCAACGTTTCAGAATAAAGGATGGAATGGCGCTACAAACGGCTTGGGTAATCACGCTACTGATGATGCAATCGAACTTATAGGAGAAAATGAATAAGATTAGGGATTTTAAGTTTATTCTGAATATCTTAATTGATAATCTGTTAGAGTTGTTTAGACTATTTGATATCATCTCCAATAAAATAGGACGTATTAAAAGATTAGTTACTCACAAAATATCAGAATATTTTGTTTTGGAGTTAACATAAATTTGTTTCACAAAAATCATTAACCTTCCAACTTTAGGATAAGAATCGAAAATCCAAATCCTAGGAAGAAAAAAAAAAAGAAGATCAGATCTGATCTTCTATAACACATTAATTTAGTTGATCTCATTTAGTGAAGGTAACTAAACTAACTTGATTTTAGGATTGTTTGGAAAATTGAACAAATTAATTTCCCTAAATAAGATCAAATAAATAGATTCATTTTTTTTATTTTTGAAATGATATTTTTTTCGAAATATATTGATGTCTTTACTATAATTAGCAAATAGGCTTGGTTTTAAATAGTACTCCCTCCATTTCAGAAAAAAAGTGTTACATTTTACTATTCTGCGGTCAACTGTCTCCATGTTTGACCACAATTTACTTTTAAACGATATTAATAAATAAATTATTAAAATTATATAATGAAAATTTAGTAAATAAATTTTTATTATATGATTTTATTAAATTATTTACTATTATCGTTTATGAGTAATTTGTGGTCAAACTCGAAGACAGTTGACCGGTCAAAGTCAAAATGTAACACTTTTTCTGAAATGGAGGGAGTATTTACTAACAATAGATTTTTCTTGTAGTAATTAAGACATGGAATAGTAAAAATAGTATTAATGTCTTTACTATAATTAGCAAATAGGCTTGGTTTTAAATACATTTTAACTTGGTTGAATTTGTCACATATGATTTTGTCCTATGTGACATATGTCTTCTTTGAATTAGCCTACCACTTTATATATATATATATATATATATATATATATATATATATATATATATATTGATGAAGATAGATTTGTCTTAATTTGTGTGCTCGAAACATCTTATATTAAAAATAGGAGGGAGTATCAAATTTGTCTATTAGGTATACAGGTTACGCAATTTTACAGATTTAATATAGTAAATAATTATATCGTGCGGGTATTATAGTAAATTTTAAATTTTTGGAATATTTTTAATTAATGAAATAATATTGTACATAAAATTATAGACTAAATGACTTCGAACCAAAATGGATGGATTAGATTGAATCACCTACCATGTGTCAATCATCTAAAGGTGACCTATAAGCCGACATGAAAATAGAAAAACCCAAGTATCATAGAAATTTAATTCTTAAATTGTTAAAAAGAAAGGAAAAAAAAAAAGTGGAATGTATATTTCTCTATTGTTCTGGGGATAATGAGGGCATTTATGTTCTGCCTTGGTAATTCTTTTTATTTTAATCCGTACTGTATATATTTGATTAATTAGTCTTTTTATTTAAAAAAAAAAAAAAAAAACCTTTACGTTATCAAATTTGAATCTGTCTACTGAGCTCATGAATATATATAAAATACAAAATAAGTAATTAAATGGTTCGATTTATTAAACGATCAAAGTCATACCACGACAAATTTAAACGGTCAATGGTTTAATAAGTATATGATAACCTTATTAAAAACATAAAATAATCATAGTTAGTTTGTCAACTTAATTATCATAAGCAACATCTCCAAAATTGGTTCCTTTTGGCTTATGCAACTGGTCGAGTTGCCGCTAAACTATTTGAACTGAGACTTGCAAAAAAGCTAAGACATGACCCCGGCCATCCCCACACCATGTTAATCTTACAAACCATCCAAAAAAAATGAAACTATATCTCCCGGTATGATTTATTGGATTGCGAATTGATAATAAATTTAAAACAAGTTCCCGACCGCCTTCTACACCAAGTTAACCTTCCGAACAGCCTAAGGAAATTAAAAAGTAGATCACCCTGTTCTAGTTCGTTGAGTTACGACTTGACAAAAAGATTAAGAGACGTCCTCGGCCGTCACCCTTTCGAACCACCTCAAGAATTTAAAACTAAATCGTCCTGGTCTAGTTTCTTCATTTACAACTTGACAAGAAATTTAAGAAATCCCGAATAGCCGTCCTTATTCTTCCAAACCACCCAAAAAGTTGAAACTAGGTCAGAGTACTGATCTTATTTTTTAGGTTAGCACTTGTCTAGAATTTAATGAATGGCCATAACCAAATCCCTACACCAAATTATTGCTTCAATTATGATTTTTCAACATGGACAAGAAATTATGTAGCCACATGAATGACATCTCAATATATAGCTATTGTATAGACTTATTGACATGATTAAAAAAATTATTATATCAATCAAACCATCTTTATCAAATGAAAATAAAATCGTATCAACGACTCTAATCAGGTCACGTTAAATACACACAAATTCAATATCACCCTAACTAAGTAACTGTTAGACAGAGACTACCTAGATTCACTCTACCAAGATTTTAGTTAGCTGACATGCATGTAAGATGTCAAACCAAATAGTTTTCTATAGGATATGTTCTAGAGCCGATCCTCATTTTCAAACTTATGAATATTTATGGTTTTCATAATCTTTTGCTACTACCGGATTTCCCCTTTAACCAAATACTACTATGCAAATAATCAATTAGGCTTTTATATTCTCATACCTTGTATTTGGATTTAGGAATGAAGTTAAGGAAAAGAGAAAAAAATGAAGAACCAGTGCAATTTTTTTTTAGACAAACTCATTCTAGGCCATCATGCTTCTCACATGCGCGCAAACCTTAACACAGGCAATGGTTAGGTTTCCATGCATATAATCTTCAAGACACACACACCAACAACTAGTCATTGAAGATACTAGCTCTCTCTCTACATTACACACATACTCAAACTGTTGTCTCCTTATGACCACCTTATCCAAATGATTTTTTTAAGCGGCAAAAACCAATTCTTTTTTTTTTATTGATAATCAAGTTAAAATGATTTTTTAAGCGGCAAAAATCAAGTTAAAATGATTTTTTTTAAGCAACAAAAACCAATTCTTTTTTGATTGATAATCAAGCTAGAAATACAAGGAGTATAAGAGATGAACACATAAGTACAAGTTCTCTCCAATCCAACTAGTACGTAGTAGTATACGTTATCGTGGCTTGTTTGAGCCCAACTTGTTGCAGTTTAACTCGGTTTATGCAGTTTGTATGCTATTACATGAGATCGGGGGTTTATTCAGTGCGTACCGAATAGTAGGGTTGCAGGTTAAAAAAAGGGACACAAATTAATTAAAAAGAACATGCTTGTCTATCTTACTTCCAGAAAAAGAAGAAAAGAATTCATATATACCAATTATAGTACCAGTCCATAACTTGTATGAATTGCATATTTAATTGAAGATTATTTGTTGGAATTGCTCAACTTCCTCAATCCAAGCAACAAGACCATGATCATGAGTTCCAAACCCACTCAGGACTGTCTACAACAAGTGTGTATATATTTATATATACTGCATAATAACGCAACATGAATAAATGTTATATATTCTGGATTTGTCATAGTTTTAATTTTTGTTATTACAAGTAGCTAGTTTGAGCTTATTAGCATGCATCCTGGGACCATATCCATGAGGCCCAATGACATTCCCATACGGACTTCCATGCATATGTTAGGTCTTCGGCTCCTGGACATTATGGTCATGAATTGCTTATAATTAATAGCCAGCCCTTTAATTTATATCTATCTTTAAAAAGGCTAGGGCTTATAAGCGGGAGAAAATTCAATTGCCAATGTATTCTCTCTATCCTTTATCCTATCCAATTTTAACTTTTTGCAGTCAACAAAATTGAACTTTGGCCATAAATTAATCTCAAACCGTAATGGTAAAACTCTCAAACCTAAATTATCATTATATAGTTCAATTGAAGGTTTTATCATTTCAGTTTAAGATTAATTCATGGTTATAGTTCGATTTTGTTGAGTGCAAAAAGTAAAACGTGGACATCTTTTAAAGTACGGAGGGAATGTATATACATTGCACCTCAACTCCTATTACATACCACATTCCAGCCAACACAGACATGCATGCAAGCTAGCCCCCAGCTCTATATAGCTGGCCAAAGATAACTAGTGATCATCACAGACCTAGCTAGCTAACTAGTATAGTAGCTAGTTGTATAGATAAATTGAATTGAAGTTGAGGGAAAATTACATTCCTCTAAATTGCTCACCTTCATCAGAAGAATGGCATCTACGTGTGGGACACATTACAGTGATGAGACCATCGTGGAGAGAGAGGTCTAACAAACCGAAGTTGAGATGCTTGCTTCCAATTCGATCCATTAATTTCCCATGTTACTCATGTTTCTTTCTTTTTATCAATATGTTCAATTCAATTCAATTCTCATGACATGTTCCCTCAACAGAAGTTCCAATTTAATCATTGATGATTCCAAACTACATGCATACAATTTCTGGCATTCAGCATGTCACTATAGTAGTACACTCCATTTATTTTTCATGTCTAAATAGATAGTACTCCCTCCGTTCTTTTTAAATGTTTACTTTTTTCCATTTCGAAAGTTTTTTCTAAAGTTTAACGTTTATTTTTTTAAAAATCCACTATCTCTACTTATTAATTTTTTAAACATTCTCTTTCATACTTTATCTATTTTTTTCACTTACTTTTCATATACTTCATCTTAGTTTTTACCACTTTTACTTAATATTTTATTCTATTTTTTTAAAATTTACCTTGTAAAATAACGGAGGAAGTATTATAGTATAGTACTGGATCTACCTTAACTCCCAATGAAAATTAAGAAGCCAGTACTATTTCTGGCGTTGACTGCATATATCCTACCTTCCTTGAGGTCAGTGACCTTAATTAGTACTCCAAATGTTAATGTGACAAATGGATGTGGACCTTACTTGTTTTGTAGCCATTTCTCATGTCCCACCAAACAAATGTGACCATTACCCTAAACAAATTAAAACAAATCCATTAAATAACTACTACTGCCATTTGACATGCATGATTCATTTTTTAAGTTAACCTTGTCGCGCGAATGGAATGATCATTGAAAATCTGTGAAGGAGCTAAGCTAACCTTGCCATTTCTCTTGTCCCACCAAACAATGTAATGATTCATCCCCACATATATAAGTCGGTGAATAAGGAGCAGAGCATCAACTGTAATCACTATCCCCGTGTTTGTCCAACTACAAACGCAACTCGAATTGAGTTGTGGATTGAGAGTTGATAAATAGTTAGTATCTAAATTGAAGTTCAGTTTTGAAAATTGTGTTTGCTATTAAATTGTGATATATTTATATATAGGGTTTAGTAATTAGTGGTATATTAAAGTTTTGAAGTTTTGAAGTTTTGAATTTTGAAGTTGATGAATATTAACTCAATTAGAGTATTGTAGTTTAGAATTGAGAACAAAATACAAAAAAGGTTGATAAAACTCAACTCGAGTTGATAAAACTCAAGTATTGAGACAAACACGATGTGTGCGTTTTTCTTAGTAAATCCTTTCGACACATACTAATTTATTACCTCCTCTCGTCCCAATAGCTATACTTATTTCATTTTAGCCCGTAAAGTATTTTGAAAATTAACTTCAAATCATATCCTTGTTAATGGGTCCTGGTGTTATGCCATGCATTAAACTAATTAACTATGCATCCCCCTACTTCAATCCTTCATGCAAAACCGATTTAAAATCAAACGGAAATCAGTTTGTGTGAGGTCAATTTTTACTGGATTTATTGAAAATTATATTGGACTACAATATAGTCAATTTACTGGACTTATAAAAACTTCAACCCATCAAATCATTTTTTGATTTGAATTGCCGTTATATATGGTCTTTATTCTGATTTCTTGGACCCCTACTAGTAATTCGCCCCATGGTCCAATTGGGGAGCAAATTTCAAAAAACGACCCAGGAAAACGAAATGTTTGCAAAAAACGACCTGAAACTGTATCATAGAGTGAAAACGATGTATCATAGAGTGCAAATGATACAGTTTTCACACCTAAAACTGCACATTTAGTGTGACGATATACAGTTTTTTGTTGTATCATAGAGTGCAAATGATACAGCGGTCGTTTTTTGAATTATTGATTCCAAAAGGGTACCGGCCCGAAACCCTCATGTTGATACGGATATATGTCCAATCCGTTAAGGGCGCTATAGAGCGTGACCTAGTGCGCATCGCGGTTTAATAGCCAATTCAGTACTACTCCGACCTCACATGGTCCGTCCTAGTGAGTCAGCCAGTACGCTAAAGTCACTACACCCTCACGGCTAGTCCGAGATAGCTGGGAAAAGGACTTCTAAACCTGACTAAGTCAGTACAAAGATGCCCAACGGACCGGACGAGATAGCCTCTCGGACGCCACCTTTGCAGTAAGACCAAACGTATACTGGAACCACTGAGATACTTCCGTGAGACTCTCGGCTCGGACATCCAGAGTTAACTGAGGATAGATCAATCAAGCGCATGCCTATCCTAAGGACTTACACGGACCGACAAAGTGAACAACACTCTTACGTAAAGGACCGATTTATCCTCCCAGGCCCAATACACGGTATTGGACTATAACATAATGTCACGGCCAAAGGAATGTCGCTATCCTTGAATCCACACCTTACACTTGGCATCATCTTATGAGTCACCTCATAACCTATGATAACTATAAATATAGCACAAGGTCCAAGACCTTAGGGTAAGAAAGAAGTGATAAAGTTTTCAATATCACAACCTTCCTCATAACTATTACATTGAGAGCTCCCAACTCTCTCTTGAGTAAAGTCTCTTACCAGATTAACATACGCAATCCGGGTAACCCTTTCTAACCCCTCTCCCACTTAGTCCTTTCAGGCATTCAAGCTCGGACAGGTACTGCTTCGAACTTCAAGTAGGAGGCGGATCATAGATTAGGTTACTTGTAATAGTTTAGTTAGTGTTTGAGGTCTTACCCCTCAACATTTGGCGTCGTCTGTGGGAACCCTTACAAAAGGTTTCGTGCTTAAGACTGGGTTGATGGCAAGAACAAGACAGACAGCACGGACTAGTGCTGCAGGCGTCGGGACTCCACCTCCGCGCCCACGCGGACGTCCACCAAACAGAAGACGGAGGGCCACTGCGGCTGAAGGGAATACTGGGGGAAGGAGATATCCGAGTGATGGTCACACAGCAAGCCCATCCTTAGAAGAAGGAGGAGACGTTCCGCCCAGGGGAATCCGTGTTCCATAGAATGTGGTGCCTGAAAGTCGCAGAGTAGTGGAAGCTCAAGTTCCTCCGGCAGGAACACAGGGCCCACCTCCAGGACAACACTTTACCATGCCAGATGGTCGTATCATCCGCACTAACGACTTCGGACTAAGTGAGGATCAATTTGGACGACTGCTCACAATAATCCAGGGTTGTCTGGGATCTAACAATGTACAACCCCATCAAGCCACTCCGCCAGTGATAAATCCGAGGCAAGCAGAGCCCGCTTTCTCAAGGAATGAGCAACGTCCGATCCAGCAGAGGTTGGGGAATCAGCTACCACAGGAAGATTTGCGGAATCTCCTAGACGGGAGAGCCTCCGCTTCCCAAGCCCGAAGAGAGGGAAGCCCAAATGGGCAGAGGGCACATCAAGGAAACGGAAACAGGCGACTCGGAGTTCCGCTACAGTTACCTCCGCGGGCTGAGGATCACATAGCTGAGACCACTCCACTGGCCCATTTAGATGAACTTCCCGCGGATGTAGCAATCCATCCTAGAACAGGAGAAATGATGACTGCGGAAGAAATCTATGCTCAACAAAAGGCCTTGGAAGCCCAGATTCTCAATCTCGGACGCTTGGTAAAAGATCATGAGCAAATAGCTACTAGCACACCAAATCCTTTGTGTGATGATATCATGAAAGAAAAGGAAAGAAACAAGAAATTGGATCAAGTGATTCCGAACTTGGAATACTATTACGGAGACACTTGTCTGGTGGGCCACTTGACAAGGTACAATAGTAAGATGGATTCCAAAGGGATGAGTGACAATACAAAAGCTCTCACTTTCTCATCTACTCTCTTCGGAACAGTCATGGATTGGTATACTGCGTTGCCAAACAAGTCAGTAAAATCGTATGCGGATCTATCTTCAAATTTCCTGGGTGATTTGGGAAATCGAAAAGAAGGAAACGAACCGTTGAGCACCTGGCAGAGGTTATACAAAGAGAACAAGAGGATCTCAGGACTTTCCTAGATCGCTTCAATACGGAGGTCCTCCGAGTTGAGCCTCACAGTATTAAGGAACGGGTCCGCCACCTGTATGCTAATACTTACAACACAGATCCGCAGGAAACTTTCTAGCCAAGAAGTGAGAAGTGAAAAGCATTTGGATGACATCTGTGAAGAGGTGATGTACGGAGAAGAGTATCGAAAGAATGTTCTAGTGAGAGCTGGTTCCAAGAAAGGAAAGGAGCCAATGAAGCAAGAGCAACGCCATGGAAAGTTCGATCCAATGAAGGATCACAGAGATAAGGGTTTCAACAGGGAAAGAAGTCCGCCGAGAAGATACGCGGATTATACCCGTCTCAATAGACCAAGATCCGACATTTTGGCAACCATTATTGAGAAAAAGTTGGATATTAAATGGCCAAAGCCATCTCACAATAACCGGAAGAACAAGAATGCAAAAGGGTATTGCAAGTTTCACAAGAGCCGTGGTCATGAGACGGATGATTGCATTCAACTGAAAACGGAGGTTGAACACTTAATAAGAGAAGGAAAGCTGAAGGAGCACGTCTACATGGATGAGCCTTCTAGGCATAATAGGACGGAACGAAGGAGGGAAGATAGGACCGCAGAACCACAACCCTATCCGCTATCCTTGCCACCTCCGCCAAACAATCATCCGCCCCGCTCGGATCATCACCGATACGAGTATAATGATGACATTGAAATGGAGAATCTTCCATACAGTGGAGTGATCAACACCATAGCAGGTGGATCGACTGGAGGCAAAATCTGCGGAACAACGATAGGTCCTATGCTGCTCCAGCGATCCGAGTAACCAACATTATATCCTTTGATGACAGTGAGATTCCCCCTCCTACGACAGTAGGTGAGGACATAGATGATCCGGATGTCCCATTGGTAGTTTCTTTAACCATAGCGACTTATCGGGTAAACAAGATCTTGGTAGATACAGGGAATTCCTCGAACATCATCGCCAAAAGGACAATAGATCAGATTAATCTGGGGAGAATCCGGTATGAGAGAGTCAATACCTCCATATTAGGGTTTGGAGGAGGAACTGTCCACCCCCTAGGAAGCGTCATGCTTCATGTATCATTAGGGACACATCCCGCGAGAGTGACACAGCTAGTCCGTTTTGTAGTGGTGGATCGAACCTTTGACTACAATGCCATCTTTGGTCGTCCGGGGCTCAATCAATTCCGAGCTATACCTTCCACCCTCCATAATCGAATGAAGTTTTCCGACCCCAGCGGAATTGGAGAAGAAATAGGAAACATCAGAGAAGCTTGGGAGTGTTACATCATGTCTACCAGGAGGGCATCCACGCCCGTGTTAGCAGTCTCTCAGACTCCCGCGACCCGTAGATTATCCTCCCACCAAAAAAGGAAAATTCCAACATTGGATAGGGAGCCAGAAGGACAAGTTTTCCAGGATTGCACGGATCGAACCTCATGAGACCCTCCAGGATGTTGGACTTGTTGTCGGAAGCCGGACAAGAAGACTAGAATTGGAACGGAGATGAATGCGGAAGTGGAGATGAAGCTCATTGCTTGTCTCCGTGACAACAGCGATATCTTTTCTTGGAGTACTGACGACCTCAAGGGGATAGATCCGAGGGTCGTTGTTCACCGTCTGAACATGGACCCCTCGATTAAATATATCCGCCAGAAGAGAAAAGATTTTGGTCCGATCAAAGTTGCCATAATATCCGCGGAAGTTGATCGGCTCATGAAGGTCGGACACATCGAAGAGGTTCGTTATTCCGATTGGGTTTGCAACGTTATCTTAGTTGAGAAATCACCGGGCAAATGGCGATGTGCAATGATTTCACTAGGCTAAATAAATTTTGCCCAAAAGATCCATATCCTTTGTCGCGGATTGACCAGTTGGTTGATTCCACAGCCGAATGCGCGTTACTGAGTTTCATGGACGCGTATCAAGGCTTTTGCAAGATTCGAATGGCCAAGGAAGATATTAAGAAGACAACTTTCTTCGCTGCGGGAGGGGTGTACTGCTTTAAAGTGATGCCTTTCGGATTGAAAAACGCCGGAGCTACTTACCAAAGGCTGGTAAATCAAATGTTCAAAGAACAAATCAGCAAGACCATGGAGGTGTACGTGGAAGACATGCTCGTTAAAAGCAAAACTGAGGAACAACACATAGAGCACTTAAACAAGTGCTTTGCTATCCTTAGGAAGTATGGGATGAAACTTAATCCGGAAAAGTGCACCTTCGGGGTAAAGGGCGGAAAGTTCTTGGGCTACATGGTCACAGAAAGAGGGATAAGTGCAAATCCTGAGAAGATAAAAGCCATCCTAGACCTGCCTCATCCGAAGAACCTCAATGAGGTACAACAGCTTATTGGACGCCTCATGTCCTAAAGTCGTTTTATTTCGCGATCCGCAGAGAAGAACCTTCCATTCTTCAAAATCCTCCGGAAAGGAGAGAACTTTGAGTGGACCGCGGAATGTTCCGAGGCTTTTGAAAACTTGAAAAAGTACCTCCATTCCCCTCCACTGCTCTCCAAACCCGTAGAAGGAGAACCACTCTACCTCTACCTAGCCATTACGGAAGAGGCAATGAGTTCCGTATTAGTACAGATCCAAGCTAATGATCACATGCCAATCTACTATCTTAGTAAAGCCCTTGCAGGGGGCGGAGACAAGATACGTAAAGATTGAGAAATTTGCATATGCTTTGGTTTACACCGCAACGCGGTTAAAACCCTATTTTAAATCTCAAAAGACAGTAGTCCTAACTACGGAACCTTTGAAACAGGTCCTGGGAAGGCCCGATCAATCCAGACGACTCTCTAAATGGGCAATAGAGCTGAGCGAATACGACATTAGCTATCAGGCTCCAACAGTCAAGAAAGCTCAAGTTATTGTGGACTTCTTAGCGAAGTACCCTGAAGCGGAGTCAGCGAAAGTCTCGGATAAACAGGCACTTGAGTGCCTGATTACCAAGCAGATCAAACGGAAGTTAGTTCCGCCAAAGATTAACCCAGATAACCTTGAAGATGCTCAGTTTATCAATCAATCTCGGATTATGACACGGGAAGAAACTCGGGTCAACCAAATGTTCCTCCTTGATGATATCACAAGAGAATCAAATACCGATAACTCCGGCCGGGATGCTAAAGGGGAAAAAGGAACAAGGGTTGAAGATTCAGGAGCTTATAGAAGATCCTCAAACCAGGGAGCAGCCCACCGATATGTGGACATTGGGAGTGGATGGCTCATCAACCGGAAGAGTGGGAGGCATTGGAATCTATCTTAAAGTCCTGATGGCGCGGAACTCGACTATGCGGTATCCTTGGACTTCAAGGTTACAAACAATGAAGCTGAATATGAAGCACTATTGGTCGGACTACATATAGCCAAGTCCCTACAAGTCCGGAAGCTCAAAGCTTACACGGATTCACAGTTAGTGGAAGCCCAGTTTTCTGGTGCTTTTGCCACAAAAGGCCCTTCAATGATCAAGTACCTTGAGCTACTGAAACTAGAAGTGAATTTCTTCGATGAGTTTACCCTGGAAAAATTTGACAGGGAATGGAACGAAAGAGCGGACACTCTGGCAAAGTATGCGTCCACAACAGCTGCTCTAGATACAAGGAGAGTTATCCTACTCACAATCAAGAACTCATCCGTCATGAGTCCTACTCTAACCATTATGATCACTAAAACAGGAAAAAATTGGATGATTGATATCTTTAGTTACCTCAAGGACGGATCATTACCTTCTGATCCAAAGAAGTCAAGGAGCATACAAAACCGAGCGAACAGGTATTTCGTACTTGGGGGAGATCTATATAAGAAATCCTTCACTGGGACTCATATGAGATGTTTGGGTCCACAATAAGCGAGGACGGTGCTTGAGGAAATTCACAGCGGAAGTTGCGGAAGTCATTCCGGTGGGCGGACTCTCGCTCAAAAAATCATCCGACAAGGTTACTACTGGCCTACCATTGATAAGGATTCCGCAAGCTTCGCACAAAGTTGCCCTGATTGTCAGTATTATGCAAATGTCCCCCATCGTCCGACACACCCTATGATTCCGTCAGTCATAGCATGTTCGTTTGATCAATGGGGCATCAATATTGTCGGACCTTTCCCAAGAAGCACTCAACAGAAGAAATTCTTAATTGTAGCTGTGGAATATTTCACCAAATGGGTAGAAGCAGAAGCAGTAGCCACTATTACGGAAAGCCGCGTGCGGACATTCATTTGGAAGAATATCATTTGTCGCTTTGGCTTACCAAGAATTCTTGTCTCGGACAATGGTGCCCATTTGCTCTGGTTTATGGCACGGGAGCAATCATCCCAGCGGAAATTGTAGTCGAAATGATGAGGGTCCAAGAATTCCATGATTCCGCCAATCAGGAAGCTCGGATCTATGATTTAGATATGCTAAAACAGAAGAGGACCGAAGCATTGGCCAATATCCACAGATATCAAGCAACTGCAGCCCGAGCCTACAACAAAAATATTCAAGCTAAAGATTTACAGGTCGGGAACCTGGTGCTCCGCAGAGCTGATATCTTGAGCAAGGTGGGGAAGCTTGAGCCTAAGTGGGAAGGATCTTACAAGATTGTTAGTGTGAGAGTGAACGGAAGTTACGAATTGGAGGACAAACACGGACATCCACTTAAGCGTACTTAGAATGCCAAGAACCTTCAAAAGTTCTATGCTTAGGGATTGTTTTACGGAACTCCGCTAGTCGCCTGGATGTTTTTAGTTTTGAACTGTTTGTTACGCGGAACTCCGACAGTTCTGTTTTTGCTAACTCTTTTGTCATTGGCCATGCAGCCCACAAGTTGTAATTGAATTTCCGTCAAAGCTATACAACTTCTATCTTTCAATTCGTAAAAATTACATTTAGTGTTCAAGTGACAAAAGAAGTGAGCAATGAATTTATTCATATGCGAAATAGAGTATACATAACACTGCTTTGCAGTCTACAACCTCGGATCTTTATCCGGATCTACTACTACAATACATTAACTGTGCGGAAAGTCTCTGGAGATACGTCGCCTTCCATTGAGAACATTCCTCCAACAGGAAAGTATTCCCCGTAGTCATCACTTCCGGGAACACCAAGAGTCTGATGTGCCTGCACAATACAGAATGGTTCAGTATAGTAGAATTTCTTACCGTATCACCATACCTTTGAATCCTTCTACGGATCCCATGCATAGTGTGTACGGACACCAATTCTCCAATGGACCTTGGAAGTCGAAACGACCAGATCTCAGCCTATCCATCTTTAGAGGCTCCAACCCGCTTAAAAGTCAAGGATTTTCAACCAATTCAAGAGAGATTTGAACCACTAAGGGCGGATTGACAAAAAGGGCTCTTGAAGTATTTTCTCAACCAACACGTCATTTCATCAGCCGGTTACCTTGGCGGTTTCTTTTGAGTAACCTATCATTCAATACCCACACCTTTCCTGCATTTAGGGTTTGCACCAGACTAGGAAAGGATGGGCATATTGAAAGGCGGGCCAGTCAAAACGACAAGATAGAAGAAGGAGAAGGAGCAGAAGAAGAATCTGGGTTCATTTCAGTACAATTTATGTATTTAGATCGTGGCTTTTTATAGAAAACTCTAACCACTTAGCGTCCGCCACGTAATAAAGTCGGTGTTGACGTTGGGCCTGGGCCATCCGTTTGGGCCAGATAGCGTCCGCTCACTTGGGTTTACCCACTTTTGGTCACGCTAAGCCCAAGGGTAAACACTTTACAAATCACATAAAAGATTGTCCGAGTTGAGCCCTCAACGGATAAATTTAACCAGACATTGTTGGCCCAGTCCGAGCCACCATAAGTCAGTAACTTATCATTGCTAGTCTATGAAGGACTACTTAGAATCTCACACTAGTGAGTAGACGCAACGGACATATCTAACGCATCCGAAATCCTATAAATTCTAATCAATCATCATTGGTTTATACTTATTAAGAGGAGCAAGCAATACTACTTTGGATTTGTCCATATGTCCGCGATAGGATAAGTTTCTCATTGCTGGAACATACGAATTATTGCGGATGTTTGACTTACTGCTACAGATGTCTATTCTACGGACTTGAGAAAAGTCCGAGTAATCAACAGTTGGATAATTCAGGCAAGATTATCAGGTAAGGATAAACGGAACAAGACAGAATTATGTTAAACGTAACAGATAATTGTGCGGAAAAATATATTACAACAACATAAATAATAGCAGGGTACTTGGCAATGTTCCATGCCATCAGAAGATCAGAATTCAGAGATTACATTATTCGCACGGGGCATGCCCCGGACTTCTCATTGAGGGGGAGGCTGGCTTGGCCCGGCTTCATCAGTTGCAGGCGGATTAGTGGAGGACGGATTGACATTCGACGCGCCCGCGCGTGATTCTGCAATGGCATCAAAGGAAGCCTTGATGTTCTCAAACAAGTTGAAGTCCGCGTCATGGCCGACGATCCGAGAAGGCATGAAGTACCAATCCTTCAGATAGTTCATGTTTTCATGGAATGGCGTGAAGCATACATTACCTATAGCCCTCGGGACACATTTGGGGAGGAAAGGTCCGCCATTGGTGATTTCAATTTCACCTTCCTCGGTGACCACCTCCGCGAACTCACATGCCGCTAAACGCTCATCCGGGACAACCTCCACCGGGAATTTGACTCCACTGGCGTCCGCGGATGGATCCAATCCTTTCGCCTTCCAATCGAAGCTCGGAGACACTAGCTCTTTCACCTGCAATTGGCCGATGGTGGATGAGAACCCCTCTAGACGAAGAGCATCGGCCTTGTCCGCCATAAAGAACTTGAAGGAGTACGACTTCATGAAGTCCTTCACCGCTTCGAGCCGGGCGAACTGGAGATCTTCGAGGAGCGCATCCTTGGACTCCAGGAATGCCTTCATTGACTTATCAATAAAGTTCTCCTGCCATTCCAAGTCCGACTTTACCTCCTGCCAGCTAGCCTTCAACTTGGCAATAAGCATATCCTTCTTTTTCAGTTGGACCTCCGCCAGTTTGACCTTTTCCGCCTCCTCCACGGATGCAGCCAAAGCCTTATGCAAGTCCTCCTCAATAGTGGCCCGCTCACTGGCCTTCCACTGCATGGCCTTGATCATGCATCCGAGCTACAAGCAATCTGCACAGTCAGCAGTTGTATTTCTAAAAAACGAAAGCTAAAACCAAAGAAAGAAAGAACACGACGAGTTACTTACCCTTTGATGCAGCTCGTGGATCTCTCCGACCCGCTCCACCTCAGGGAGCCCGCGACTCTGTTCATACTCCGCGTCGAGGGCCGCTTGGTACGACAATGGCAGAACATCAGAAAAGAGCTGCCTCTTTGATGCAGGAGAAGCATCCGAGGTCGCATCCCTCTTCCTGCCAGAGACGATGGCATCTCGCATCAACACATCACCCGGAGGTGCGGACGCAGCGGAACCACCAGGACCAGATGTCCTCGGAGCACCTGCAGTCGGTGGCTTCAAGCAGAGTATCTGGTCGCAGACCTTTGCCTTGTCGGGCACCTCCAAGACTGCGGATCCTCACCCGCCTTTCGTCGCTCCTCCTCGGCAAAGAAGAAGAGGGTCAGATTGGGGTCCGCCATAGGCAAACCCGCAGATGTATTGATAATTCTAGCCCTTTGGCCAGTAGCAAGCTCGAGGGCTTGCTGCTCTCTCTGCTGCTTCTTCTTTTCGCGGAGGGTCGACATTATGTACTCGAACCAGTAAGCTGTAGAAGGAACAAACAATGTCAGATACGGATCCATAACACTATGAACAGCGGACAACTATGGAACAATCATGTATGATAAAAAAATCCTAAGTTAGGGATCCTTACAGAAGTCGGTCTTCCCTCCAACCTCGACGACGTCAGTCAGCCCGCACAAGTATGGTAGCGGCTGACAGATCAATCCGTGGAATGGATAAGTTGGTGGGTTGTTCTTCTTATGGATCTCTGCCACCAACTGAGCCACATTCTTGGGGAGCGGGCGCCAATCCGGAATGCTCTCCCTCAGAAATTTTGTGGGCAACCCCATCGTTCCGCCTCTCATGGACTCCTGTGCTTCAAAGCCATCCGCACAAAGATGTATTTCTCCCACCACTTTGATCCAAGCGAGGAGATGGGGTCTGAGATGAAGTTATACGATTTCCTATTTACAAAAGTATAAAAAAGGGGATTCCCCGGACTAAAAGTTACATTGCATTGAATAATTGTCGGAAGTTTTCAAAATTTACCGACTGTCCCTTCTTTGCACAAAAAACTGCGAAACAGATAAGGTTTTCCAAAGATTTGGGAATAACCTGACTCGGGCCGATACTAATGTGGTTCAGAATGTGCTTCAACTCGGACGCGATGGGAACCCTCCATCCACAGGAGAAGGCCGCTTCGTGCACACACATGTATCCAGCGGGCGGATTATAAAAGGCATGCCCGGGCTCTGGAACCATGATCTCGACGGAATCGGGAATCTCCCACTTTCGTCTCCACTCCGGAATATCTTCCCGCTTCACCTTGGACGGACAGGTAGGAAGCAAACCATCCGCGTTGAGCTCACCGTACGGATCTGCTATCACAACGGCGGACGCAAGACGAGGGAATTTAGTCCGTGCCGCTTGAGCTCCTCGTCCAACAACTAGTGGCGGGTTAGGTTGAGCGGGCACCCCTGGGTGTAAAATAATTCGGCGCCCAGAACGTCTTTGCGGACGAGCAGCTTGAGGGGCTTCCTCATCTTCCTCCTCGTCATCATCCTCTTCTTCTTCTCCATCTTCATCCTCTTCTTCTCCACCTTCGGGTCTCCCAGATGTACTCGGGTTATTCGGACCAGTTTTCGCCACAACACGGTCCTCCTCACCAGCCTCAAACATCTCTACATCGTCTGCCTCATGACCAGAGTCGCCTTCCTGCTCCATCCGAGGCACACTTACACCAGCCGGTATACCACCACTACCGATGGTCCGAGATCGGACTCGCACCCTCGTTCTCACAATGTTCCCTTGGCTACTCACCCCATCATTCAAAGCAGCAGTACCACGGACCCCTTGCCCAGCATCTGAATCACCGGATGAAACAACCTCCACAACGTCCGCCTTGTGTACCTCCGCAGGAAGGATGTTTTGCGGGATCTCCAACTCCAGTTCGTCCGATGCGGACGAGGTTACCGCACCAGATTCGGATCCTTGGGCTATTCCGTCATCGTAATCAAGGACCTCGTGGTGATTCTGACTATCGCTCTCGGACATCCTAGGGCACAAGGAAACGGATTAGAAAACGACATGGTGGTCGTCCGAGAGTTCATTTATGTATCGTATTAAGTCCCATGGTCCGAATACGTCCTACCCTACGGCGAGTTCCTATGGGTCATTTTTCCTAACTATTGGCACCTACCTTGGCACGTAAGGCCACGCTACAAGGGAGCTCTATGTGCCAATTGGCACTATTATCTACCATGCAAGGCGCTACAACAGGACGTTCAACAAGCCTACTGGCGCTATATTCAACCATACATGGCAGATTTACAAGGCAAGCATACGAGTCATATCCACATATTGATACTATAAATTCAACTACGGAACACTTGCAATAGTAGGGTAATCGAAACTCAACATACGGCACATCACTTGGCAAAAAATACCCTATCTCTATAGCATACGAGCACGGAAATTCAACAAAGCATACATGCATCCGGGGTAGAAGAAATCATATTCGAAATTTCGAGGAAGCCAGATTTACTTACTTGATAAAGAAGCTGGAGAAAGGTTGACGGACAACGAAGCCTGGCTAGCTCTCCGACAGTGACTTGCACGACAGATCTGAATACTCACTCGAAACCTTGTTTGCTCGGAAGTTAGTTACTTGCTCGGATTGCTTAAGAGTGCTCTGAATTCAATTCGGCTAAAGTGTGACAATGACATAATTGAAATCTATTTATAGAGGGATAGTTGGGGAAGATGAAGCGTCACATCACTCGGATTTCAACCCTAGCCGTTGATCATTTCAATCCAACGGTTGCATCAGTTCACATTTGGCGAAATTACATAACACCCCATTAAATTTACTTTGAAAATTCTCCACTATCTCGGGATCCTCACTCATGGGCTGGACGGACGACTTATTGGACGTCTTGGATCACTATTCATCGGCCCAGAAGAACCATTTCACATATCTGGCCCAACGGATTACTTCCTACACACTCTTCAACAACGAACTCCTTCCTATCCTAAAACCGTACTCGGCTCTCGATATATATCGGATACAAATACCTTTTCCTTCTACGGTCCGCGTTAATTCCTATCCCGGACCGTAGAATGAAAGGGGGGGGGGGGAGAGAGATATAAATTTCTGGAAACACGTATACGGATGGTGCGACATGAAAAGAAGGGATTTTCTCCCTCACATTTAACGATTCGGACACGCTCCTAAACACACTTGTTCCTCTACTTATAGTTCCACAACTATCTTCTACTAAGATACTTGAAAACTAGGGGGACATATGTTGATACGGATATATGTACAATCCGTTAAGGGCGCTATAGAGCGTGTCCTAGAGCGCATCACGGTTTTAATAGCCAATGCAGTACTAGTCTGACCTCACTTGGTCCGTCCTAGTGAGTCAGCCAGTACGCTAAAGTCACTACACCCTCACGGCTAGTCCAAGCTAGTTGGGAAAAGGACTTCTAAACCTGACTGAGTCAGTACAAAGATGCCCAACGGACCGGACGAGATAGCCTCTCGGACGCCACCTTTGCAGTAAGACCAAACGTATACTGGAACCACTGAGATACTTCCGTGAGACTCTCGGCTCGGACATCCAGAGTTAACTGAAGATAGATCAATCAAGCAGACAGTTCTATCCTAAGGACTTACACGGACCCGACAGGCGGAACAACACTCTCGGTAGGGAAAGGACCGTTTTTTCCTCCCTGGCCCAATACACGGTATTGGACTATAACATAATGTTGGGCCATGGGCCAAAGGAATGCCGCTATCCTTGAATCCACACCTTACACTTGGCATCATGAGTCACCTCATAACCTATGATAACTATAAATATAGCACAAGGTCCAAGACCTTAGGGTAAGAAAGAAGTAATAAAGTTTCCAATATCGCAACCTTCCTCATAAATATTACATTGAGAGCTCTCAACTCTCTCTTGAGTAAAGTATCTTACCGGATTGACATACGCAATCCGGGTAACCCTTTCTAACCCCCCACTTAGTCCTTTCAGGTATTCAAGCTCGGACAGGTACTGCTTCGGACTTCAAGTAGGAGGCGGATCTTAGACTAGGTTACTTGTAATAGTTTAGTTAGTGTTTGAGGTCTTACCCCTCAACACCTCCCTAAATTCTTCAAAACCGAATGGAATATCAAAATCTGCATCTTTCCTCTTCTGGGTTTGAGTTTTGAAGTCCATTGGTCCACCATTGTTAATTGAACTCTAGTTTTGGGCTCATGAGATGCTGCAAGCCCACTTTCACTATTGGTGTAGGTTTGGGTTGAAGATGGACATATGGCTCAAAAAAGCCCAAAGAAACTCGGCCTAGTACTTTGTTATCCCCAAAACTTATTCGGGCTCCGATTTGAATAACCAGTTCCCAATTGAATTGAATTTTCCGACGAAATTCAAAGCTACGCAAAAGAGAGGAAGAAACACGAAGAACCACTACTTCCAGGTAAACTCTCATTCGTATAAGCTCAAAATACTTATCTGCGTTTGTTATATCTTTTGATGCTAAATTTGCTTCATTTACGTTTTTGCACTGGTAATGGTGAGTGATTTTAGTGAGTTCTAGAATTGATAGTGCAAGTATTTTCAGCTCTTCTTGTACGCTGTTGCATGATCAACTGTACGCTCTAGACTTCTAGTAATGCTTGGCCTCTCTACGAATGAGATTTAGTATACTTTTAGTTCTAGCTTATCAGCTTGATGAGTAGAGTAGTATGTTATGCGTAGGTGGTACCGTAGTAGCTTATAAGTTAGTTGGTGTGATAAAATGATGAGCTAACAAGGATTTCTTTTTATATTCTATCTAAAGCAAATAAACTTGATTACGAGCTACTAAGTAATATACTAAACACCTCAATAAAAATCAGCTTGCTTATCGTCTACCATCTAGCTAAACAGAGCCGTACTTTCACTTATAATATTGGTACTTATGTGCTGTTTTTTTTAACACAGCTTAGTACTAGTATGACTGAACTGGGAACTAGTTTTACAGTGACCCAGGCCATGCAACCTGGCACTGCCAGTGCCGATGCTGCGAGGATTCAACAGGGAAGAATTCTGGCTTTGGCCCAGGCACAGCAGGATGGTTGGAGGGGGAAAGTATAAAGTGTTTTGACTCAGCTGTTCGGGAATCATCTTGTCCCTGTTATTCCAAATCAAGCAGAACTTGATGAACGACTTTCGGCGGGTTTTGTGGTTTAAGATACCATAGAAGGAAAAGCACACCTGATTGAGGTTTGTCAATCTTGGCATTATGTTAACAAGTTTGTGCTGTAAAAAGAGTTTTCCTTCATTTGGGAAGTTGTCGCAAATGGCAAATGAAAGTTGGCATCTTTGTTACCAATGTAAGTATATGTGCATGCAACTATGCAAGCTGTGTTCCATTAGAAATAGGCATTGTCTATTGAAATTGCTGTTGTTGTGAGGAAAGGTTGAATCTTTGATGCAAGATACTGTGGTGATCGTGATACTTGGCAAAATATGTCAATAAATATGGCTTGTGAAAAATTGTGAAGTGAAGAGGAGTATCACAATTTCTGTAAAGAGTTTTATATCATCACTTGTCAAACGACTCAGGAACCGTACACGTGTTTCAATCGGACGGTTTGGATTAAAGAAGCAATTGAGCGGGAGAGTTTGTTATTCAGTTGCAAACCAACCCTGTTCTGATTTGTTAGCTAGAGATATAAATATCTCTGTTTCTGTAAATTGTAGCAGTTACATTCTTCATCATCATATTTCATCATCTCTGTTTTAGCATAGCTCATAGAAGAAAGATAGATAGAATCTGCAACTCTGTTCGCCATTGTCAAGGTTGAGGAGTTGTGAAGATTGACATTGTAATCTTCTTTGTTGTGAGTGAAAAGTTTCATGTGGTTGGCCTCCCGTGCAGTAGGAATCTCAATTCCGAAGCACGTAATTCCTTGTGTTGATTGTTGTTTACGTAATTGTGTTTTATTGCGTAGTTAGGGTTCTTCGTCTGCGATTTGGGAATTTCTGTTATTCGATCGATTTAGGCTTTGATTCTGACAAAAATGGTTGAATTCAGGTGGTGACTTGTCTATCACGGGACAGATCATTTGCTAGAGAAGCCGTAAGAAATGATGCTTTGCATTTGTAGAATTTTTGCCTTATACTGGTATGCAGTATACACAATTGTTCATGATAAGGTGTCCCTGTTCATTCTTTTTTTTTTATGGTTTTACTTCAAACATGATATTGAGTTAGAACTTAGAAGCGACATATATTCTGAATTATTTGCTCTAAATCAGGAAATGGTTTTGATTGGGTTCGAGGAAGTTCAAGTAGCCAAACCGAATGCCGTGTCTTATGTTATGTCCTATGACCATGACTGCCCGTCCATGTTGAACTTTGAGAGTAAGCAATCTCGTTGTTTTGTGTATGGATTACCTCACAAAGTTGATACAGAAAACTATCCATTCCTCTAAGTTCTCTTATCATCCTAAATGCAAAAAGATTGGTTTTGTTCAACTTGGATTTGCAGATGATCTTATGATCTTTTGTAAAGCTGATTCTGCTTCTGTTTCAACCATTAATCAGATTCTTATGCATTTTTCTGAGGTTTCTGGGTTACAGGTGAATAGAGCTAAAAGCTCTATGTTCTTTGGTGGTATAAATGATAATTTCAAGAGTGACCTTCTCAGTAAGTATCATGGGGTTTTCTGAGGGGGTCTTTCCCATTAAGTATTTGGGTATCCCTCTTAGCCCTAAGAGGCTCATGTTGACTGATTATGATGTTCTGATTCAGAAGATGATCTGTAGGATTCAGAGTTGGAGTCAAAGATCTGTCTATATCTCAAGATGTGTTGTTCCAAAGTCCAAACTTTAGTAGTGTAACATAAGTAGTGCAGTGTAGTTACCTGTACATAGATTAGCCATTGCAGTTAGAAAATTTGTACGCATAATTCTACTTGGTCTTATTTATTGTTCCTAAGATGGAAATGTTGACATATTGTATTTTTTTTTAAGTCGAAGCAAGTAAAGCAGCAATGGACACCATAACAGTTGTGTGGCAATACTTTGTCCATCTCCAGCAGTTGCAACTCTCTGCAATCCACTCTCTCCGCCATGTCAGCATTCCACTAACTGCAACTCATTTTGCAACTCTGCATAATTCTCTACTCCAACAGTGAGGCCCAAAATCTATTTTCTTTTAACATTTCTTTTAAACTTAATTATTCATTTGATTTTCTTTTCTCATTTCCTTTTAAACTTTATTCACATTAATTTTTTTTAAATACATTACTTGAAATAAAAATTACATTACTTAAAAAAAAAAAACTACAATACTTAAAATTGAAAATTACAATACTTGAAATTGAAAATTAAAATAATTGAAAATGAAAATTACAACAATTAAAATACTACATTTTACAAGTGTGATTTTAATATGTATTTTAAATTTTAGAAGTAATGTATAAGTATATTTCTATTGCTACATATAATTATTATCATATAGAAATATTCAAGAAAAATGAAAAATAATAAAAAAGATAAAAGTAGAAAAGGAATAGAAATAAAAAAAACAAAAAGAGAAAATAAAAACAAATCATAAATAAAGAAACAAGAAAAGAAAAGAAGAAGAAAAAAAGTGAATTTGGGGCGCAGCCCAGCGCCCCAAATTTCACCCTTGCTTTAGGACTCTGTTGGAGTCCCAAAGCAAGGCTGAAATTACTTTTCAGCCTTACTAACATCTCCAGCAGTTGCAACTCACTCAGTCCTAAAATCTCTGTCATGTCAGCATTTCACTCACTGCAACTCACTTTGCAACTCTCCACAATTATCTACTCCAACAGTGAGGTCCAAAATCTATTTTATTTTAACATTTCTTTCAAACGTAATTATTCATTTCATTTTCTTTTCTCATTTCCTTTAAACTTTATTCTTAAATTGATTTTAAATGTTGTTAATTAATTATAACAAAATCACACTAATGTTTTTTAAATATATTACTTGAAAATAAAAATTACATTACTTTAAAAAAATTACAATACTTGAGATTGAAAATTTGAACACTTGAAATTGAAAATGCTAGAGCGAATGTATTGCAGAATGACCTGATCGAGCACGTATGGGAAAATCGTAAGGATGGGTCATTAATCTAGTTTATATTTTTTCAAGTGCGTTTTTATGTTTTTTTAGTGTCTGTATTTTCTTTTCTACAAGTGTGATTTTAAATTCAAATAATATATCTTTTAAATTTTAGAAGTAATGTATAATTACATTTTATATTGCTACGGATATTATTATCATATTTGTAATAATGAAATTTGAAAACAAGATATTACTTGTAATTTTAGTTTCAATAATTAAAAAAACAAAGCAACAAAATAAAAGAAACAATTTAGTTAAACTTAGAAAAACAGAAGAGAAGAAGTTAATCAGAATAAATTCAGCAAAAAAGCAACAAACAATTTAAACAAAAGAGAAAAGAAAAAATAAAAAAAAGAAAAAAAAGAGTGAAATAAATACCGAAGTCAGTAGTATTTGAAGCGCCCAAACTGAGTTTGGGGCGCTGCTGGAGACGGACTAAGTTACTTTTCATGTACCAATTTTGGGACATGCTCAACTAATGTATGCATTCATTGTCCAGTTGTCTGTATGCTAGCTGGAACTAATTCACGGCTGAGATTTTTGCTGTACTGATCTAAACTAAAGCTGATTGTGATCTCCCCTTGTTCTTTTGCAGGAAGATTGAGCGTTTTTTGGCATCAAATGACGTCTCATAATATAAATTCCTGCGTCAACGTTAGGGCCATTGAATAATAAAACATCTGTAAGATTCTACTCTATGGCTATGCTCTCATTAGTGAGGCCCATGAAAGTCAATAATAGTTGTAAGAAGAGATGGCATGCTTTGTTCCATAATTGCCGTCTTTATCGCATCAGTAGGATAATATGTCCTGTCCAAAGAAAACCAGGTTGAGATCTTGGGAATTACACTTTTTGAAACTGGAAAAAAGAAAGAAAAGAACAACTTGTTCTGCGTTTTCAGCTGAACACCATGGGCATTAGTCAGCAGCTCACAGGATTATAATTTTGTTCCAATCTGGACAAAAGTCTTGTGGCGTCTCTTATAATATGTATATTTTTCTAGTGTGATCATGTGTCTTCAATGGTCTGTTCTAGTTGGCGCTGAAGGAAAAATTGAGTACTAGTGGTATAGTTGCTTAAAACAATGATTAATGGTTGCAAATTGTTGAATGTCACTTAATTAATTTGCCATTTGAATAAAGCCAATGCCCCCATTAAAAGAAAAGAGACTTATTCAATCCATTGAATCCTTGACGTGACGTTAAGAGTGTCGATTTTCCAGTTCCAATATCATGTCCTGATTTAGATTTGTAACATTTCAAGCCATTAGTATATGACGAAAGTATGATTAGGAGTTGATGCTTGTAAGAATGTAAGAACATGTGAAGGGGGTAGTAGTAAATAGTATTAATTGTGGAGCACGTGGATCCGACGTTTTAAAAGTAGATATCAAATACTCTATTTGTCCGTCTATTAATATCTCACTTTATTTTCATTGACGTCCGATTAACGTCCCATATGAAAAGTAATAGTGAAAAAGTAAATTCTACTAAACAATGTACTTCTTACTTTATTATTTAGTACTTCTCTTATATTTTGATACCAATTAAATGATTTTGTTATTATTAATTCATATTCTTTATAAAATTCGAAATAATGTGATATTAACAGGCGGATGGAGAGATTACCATGAACGATAGGGTTTGAATTCTATATGCAGGCAGGTCCCTGTTGGTGCACGTCCACCAGGGCATGGTCAATCTTGTGTAAAGATAAAGATTTAAAAGGCCATCAAGTTGTCGCTGTCCCTTTTTCCTTTCTACGTCTAAAATTGCTGTAGTATTATTATCATGCTAATACTTTATGGAATGGAGGACCAATTGAACCTCAGATATGTGATTATAAAATTAAAGACACCGAAGTGACATTTGCCTCACCAACATGCTACGTCATTAAACACACGACGACAGATTTATACTGGCAACATGTTGAATGAGGGTTTATTCTCCCCTACCTCGTGCTAGGTTGTACAATGGTTGTACCATATATATTAAATGTTATACGGTACAATACATTAAAGCACCAGAAGGTAATTCAACATGCTGCAGGGTAGAAAAAACCATTGAAGGACTCTCTGGATGATCTTAAAAGTCACGGTAATTACTGCTAATTAAACCTACTAATAATATCTTACAAAGTCCAAAATTACGTGCGGGAGTTTTGATGCTTTAAAATTCTATCTGTTTTGTTGGATAAAACTATCTAATAATAGTACTCCTATACTTAACAATAGAGGTTTGTATTCAAGAATATAATCCCAAACATTATACAACTAAATTTTCACTAATTATTTTCCACTGCAGTTTAAGATTAATTCGTAGTTAAATTTGAGATGGTTGACCTAGAAAATCAAAGTGGAAACATTTGACTGTGATGGAGGAAGTAGTAGAAATCCTAATACCAAAGTAATTTGAATATTATTCGTTGAGAAAGTCTCCTAGGAGACATCCCCTAAATAGATACATAAAGACATACTTTATAGTATTACATATTAACCCCAATAAAAAACTAGTTGCCAAATACACCCCAAACCAAGGGCTAGAAACTGTGTCGGACTATAGTGATACGGGTCGGTATATATATAGAAAACCCTAGCTAAAACCCCCAGCTCTCACCATTTATTCCTGCTGCTTTCTCTCTCTACCTTCTCTCGCTAAAAGCCCCATAAATCGATGAATCAACAGTGAAAATCATCGATTCAGCTCGCCATTGATCGATTGTGCTGCTAAATCTACATAAAAATCGTCCGAAGAAAAGGTTAGATATGTTTCGAACGATGTTTCTGTGATTTTTTTGTGATTTGATCGAGAAATCATGCTAGATAGCTTCGAATCCACTAGATTTGGAAAATCAAGTTCGAAAAATTGTAGATCTAGAATTATTCATGTATATTTTCGAGTTTTGATTGTAGCTCATTGTTGTCGTTATTGTTTATGCATTCATAAGGTGTAATCGTGCTTGCATAAGGATCGGACGGTGTTTTCATTCAAAATCTGACCTCAATGATCAACTCATATCTGAAAAAATAAGGTATACAACGTTTATATGTTATTTCGTGTATGTGTTATGTTCTTAACAATATTACCCATGTTCTCTGGAATATGTCCTATGTTTTCATTGAAAACCTGACAGTCGTTTTGCGCTCTGTTTTTTGACAATATCATCTTGAATTCTGTTTTTTACTATGATCTTAGTATATGTAATTCTCACCAATATACCTTATATTCTCAACAATATCCACTATGTTTGCTATGAAATAGTTGATTGTCTGTGTGAAAATATTTTTTTCAGCGTAGTCCATGTTCTCTACCATTTTGCCTATGTTATTTGTAATATCCACTATATTTGCTATGAAATAGTTGCTATGTCCATATGAAAATCGTATTTGCAGTGTAATCCATGTTCTCTGCTATTTGATCCATGTTTTCTGTAGTTTGACCCATAATTACAATGTAGTGGTTACTGTTGAGGGTAAAAGTCCCCCAACCACTTAATGAATTTCTCGTGCTTTCCTTTACGCCAAGTACCTAGACCACCTTTAAGTCAGAACCACCTTGCTTGTAAGAACCAAAGAGTAAGAGCCCGTAAGAACCGTCGTACTGGTAAGAGGCGATGCGTTAGAGCCTGAGATTCTAAGCTTGGTAAGAACCTGCACAAGTGACTTGGGGGGGGGGGGGGTTAGGACCCGATTTGCTAAGTGTCAAACCGGTTAGAGACTTTACTCAAGAGAGACTGAAGATCTGCTCTGTATAATGCTCGGGATTAGTTTCGTAAGGGCGACTTGACTTACTCCTTTAACATGGGGAAGTGTGCCATATATATAGGAATTTCTCAAAGAGGAAGGACTCCTCTGGATCGTGCCAAGTGTAAGGCCTTGATCGAGCCACCAAGGCTTGATTAGGCCCGTGGCCCAATAATGACACTTGTCCCATACCACTTTGGGCTTTTAGGGGTAGTTTAGTCATTACCGTGAGAGTTTTAGAGGTTTTGATACAGTCTGCTGCGGGTCAAGGTCCGAAGAGGTTGGTCCGGACGTTTGGTCCGGACCGTATTGGGTTGTCTATGGGGAACTCCCATAAGTTTGTCTGACTCCTCCGATTCGGACCTTGTGGCTCGGACCTCCTTACTCTCTAGTGCCAGTTTACTTGATTGCTTGTGAGATTGTCATGTTGGATCCGGATGGTCGTCCGGGTCGGACCCCATGGTTACAGACCACTGGAGGGGTCGGACCTATTACCGTTCAAGCCCTCTCTGTCCTTCTCCTCCAGGATGGGTCGGACCTTAGGGTCGGATCATAGTGTCTCGGATACTCAGACAATTTGGGACGCCTTAGGATTCGTTCCAAAGGCGCCTATGACGGATTGGACATATTTTCGTATTAACAGTTACTCTGTCATCATGAGGAATTTGTTTGCATGAAATTCCATGTTCTATGTTATTTCATCCATGATTTATGCAGTTTGACCCATGATTACAATGTAGTGGTTACTCTGCCACATGAGGGATTTGTTTGCATGAAATTTCATGTTCTCTGCTATTTGATCAATGATTTATGCAGTTTTTGACCCATGACTACACTGTAGTAGTTGCTATGCAATTATGAGGAATTTGTTTGCATGACATTCCATGTTCTCTACTATTTGATCCATGTTTTATGCAGTTTAACCCATGATTACAATGTAGTAGTTGCTCTACCAAAATAAGGAATTTGTTTGCATGAAATTCCATGATCTCTGCTATTTAAACCATAATTTATGCAGTTTGACCCATGATTACAATATAGTGGTTACTATGTCATTATGAGGTATTTGTTTGCATGACATTCCATGTTCTCTGCTATTTGATCCATGATTTTTGTAGTTTGACCCATATTATAGTGTAGTGGTTGTACTAGTTGCTGTCAACATGAAAAATCTTGTGTACAGTATATTCCATGTTCTCTAGCATTTGCTACATGTTTTCTGCAATGAGCCATATGCTTGCCATGTAGTAGTTGCTTTGTCGACATGGAAATATTATGTACAATAAATTCCATGTTCTCACTTCGGAGGATAAAAATGATTGTGGAGTGCACATGATGAAGCACATGGAATTGGTTAGAAGGGAAAATTTTGAATGTCCTGAGTTAATGATGGTATAGTTTTTATTTTGATAATATGTTTGTCATTTTCTTGTTTGGGGGTAATAACATATGTCATTTTGTTGATAACACAGGTGGTATATTTGATAACATATGTTATTTGTTTGACAAGATAGTTCTGCACCCTTGCAGGTATAAAAAGGATGGTGTTGCGTGCTGAAATTATTGCAATTTATGATTGGCTTATATTAATGCATCGAGGGATTATTTGTTGATGAGGTTATTGAATTCATCTACTTGAAGAAGAAGAAGAGTTATTCAAGTAACAAACACAACACGATCCATGCATACTGTGTTGAGGAAGTTATACGACATAAATGTTGATGAAAATATAAAAGGGGTGGAGGCAAGAGCAATGGCGAAGAATAAGAATGTTGAGTTAAATGCAACAGATGAGCAGGTGAGATGATGAACTTGAAATTAAGTTGATAGAGATCAAGAAGAGGTTTGGAAAGGGACAAAAAAAATAGCGTTATATGTTCCTTTTTTTTTTTTTTTGCAGGTGTATGAACAGTAGTACAACATGATGTAAATGAATGGTCTAGGTTTATTTTGAATATAATCTTATTTTGGATGATGATTTATATGTTATTTCAATGTTATTTATAAAGCCATGATCTCAATATATTCATTCATAATCTCAACATATTCACCCATGTTCTCAATATTTTCAACATTTTATGGAGTTGAATGTTTTGAAGTCATGTTACATACTTATAGATTAAAGACCATTATATCTACATTTTCATCCATGTTCTCACCATATTAATCCATGTTCTCACCATATTAATCCATGTTCCCAACATATTACACCATGTTCTCACGATATTAATCCATGTTATCAACATATTATTACTCCATGTTCTCAATATTTTCTCCCATGTCCTCACCATATTAAACCAAGTTATCAACATATTACTACATGTTCTCAACATTTGCATCACATGTATATCAAAAAACATAAAAACTAAAATTATGTTCTCAACTTTTTCATCCATTTTTTCAACATATAAAACCATGATCCCAACAGACAAGATACATTCAAACAAAAGTTGGATCATTCAGTTACATATTGTACTATGATCATCTACGAGAAAAAGAAACATAAAAATCTATTTTTGATTGTATTCTCCAGTCCTCCTCTTGATGTCTATCAATTTAAATTCAGATTCATCATCTTCTCGCTCCATCTGCTCATATGTAGCATATAAACCAACAGTCTTCTTCAGACAAGCACATTACTGCAAATAATTTGAGCGCTCAGCACCATCCTTTTCGACATCTACAAAGAAGAAAAATCTATCTTATTAAACATATCACCTATGTTATCAAACAAAAAAACCAATGTCAACACCCCCCCCCCCACAAAAAAAAAAAAAAAAAAAAATGGTAAAACAATACCATCATGAAACACATTACTCAGAACACAACACTTGTGTTACCACCACATTGCACCTGTTTCATACTAAACATAGTTGATATTACATAGAAACAAGTCAAATGGTGGAGAAACATGGACTATGTTGTATATACTATTTTCACACAGACAGGGCACCTATTTCATAACAAACATAGTGGAATGCTGAGAACATAAGGTATATTGGTGAGAAGATAGTACATATACGTAAGAACATAGGACATACAGTTAAAAAAATAGAATTCAATATGATGTAAAAAACAGAGCACAAAACGACTGCCAGGTTTTGAATGAAAACACATGACATATTCCAGAGAACATGGGTAATATTGTTGAGAACATAACACATACACGAAAGAACATAGAAACAATGTATACCTTAATTTTTCAGATTTGAGTTGACGATTGAGGCCAGATTTTAAATGAAAACATCTTTCAGTTCATATGCAAGCACAATTACGCCACATACAACAAAAAATCGCAAAAGGAAAACGAAAAAATTACAGAAAATCAAAACCCTACAAAAGAAAAAACTAAAAAACAAACGAAATCACACAACGATAACTATAGCAAAACACTTACAAACAAGTTTCGAACACATTTGAGCTTTAGAACAGCAAGATCACACTAGTGAAGATCTACAGAGAGATGAATGGTGGTTTCTCTCTCCAAAATTTGAGAAGACGTTAAAAGCGAAAGAAGAAAGCGGAAGGAACTGAAAGAAACCAATTAAAACCCAAATACTGAAGACCGGGTCGGATAATAGAATCATGACCCGTGAGAATTTTAAGTACATTTGAACTGTTTATGGTAAATTACAAAATAGTCCTGTCTCTAGATAACTACCGTCTCTTATGAGACTTTGTGTTGTTCGTGACACTTATGTATTTTTTTGAAGACACGTTATTTTTATGACTCTTGGTACTTTAAATGCATCTATGTACAACATATGTTGAACTGCACAACACACTCAAGCAATAGTCACTATAACATGCGGGGCGGTAATGGTAATCTATTTTTTTGTGTAACATTATCATCAAATAACTCGAGCTTCTTTTTTTTAGCATCAAACTATTAATCTTCATATCACCCATAAAATCAAGAAACCGTACAAGAAGAAAGAAAGAAAGAAATCATCCTACCGAATCGCACGACAAGCTAGTTTATGAGCTAGCGAATTTTCGACATTTTTTGAAATATTTATTAGGGGGATTTGTTTCTATTTCTCACGTGTTTTGAATCCAAATAGCTAAAAGAAAACGGAAAGTTATGAATGGTGATCTTTCTATTTCACGGGTGAAGGCGAAAATGTATAAAACGGGAAATACGTAGTACCTTTTCCAGTGACTTAAAAAATCAAATTGTCTTTATCTTCGTGGATTTCCGGAAATTCGCCCTTAAAGGGCACTTTTAAGTAAGTTTTAACCAAAAGACACAATTACGGATTAAATTAGATTAAGATTAGATTAGATCTAGATTTGGATTAAGGTGAAGTAGAATTGTTACTGGTAGAAGTTCCGATCAGCCATACCAATTACCATACCGCTTGAATGCTTGTCCTATCTTGATAATAAAAAACCTGTCTTTTTCCTTCAATCAATCCATTTCCTCAAAATTCTTCCTCTCCGTTTCCGAATACAAAACAAATCATTTTCCCCTTGTCATCCCATTCATATAAATACAGTCCATAAAACAAAGCTCATATTATTTATTACCTTCCCTTTCTCTCATCGACTGTGTATTGTATGTTGTATTTTTGTTCATCAGCTACCCAACTAAGCTATACTCCAAGATTTTCAGCAAATTCCTTTTAAACCCAAATAAAGATTCGATCTTGGCCAATCACATTCTCAGGATATTCAAAAAGCTGCTATTGAGATTTGACTTTGTGGGCGTGTCTGTAAATTGAGATGGGAAAAGTGGCTGTGGCGGCGACGGTGGTTTGCACGGCGGCCGTGTGTGCGGCGGCTGTGATTGTCGTGAGGCGGCAGATGAAGGGGTCCGGCAAGTGGGCCAAAGCTGAGGCAATATTGAAGGAGCTGGAGGACAACTGTGCGGCTTCTCCGGCCAAGCTCCGCCAGGTTGCTGACGCTATGGCGGTGGAGATGCACGCCGGACTTGCATCGGAAGGTGGAAGCAAGCTCAAGATGTTAATCAGCTTTGTTGACAATCTTCCCTCTGGGTATTTTTCTCCTCTTTTCTTGAACAATTTGGTATTTTTGCTGTGTGATTTTTTTGACAATTTAATAGGCCTAAAGGGATCTTATTGATTAGGTGTAAGTCAAAAGTCAAAACCATAGATAGTTTAGTGAACACATTTTGATGGGCTTTGTTTACGATTGTCTGCTTGTGAATTGACATGATCCAGATTCCAGATACTTTGGTTATTGATAATGAATTTTGTGTAAATTAAATAACACTAGAGTAGTATGTGAGTACGTGTGTGTGTGTGTGTGAGTAATTTGTAGTTTGATTGATTCGTTTGTATTTGTGGTATTTATGGTTTGGTTGATAGTATAGTGAAACTGTTTTCGCTATGGTTCATGGATCATTAGTACACTGGAGAGTTACTTTTAAGCTGACTGAGACTTTTGGGTTAACATTTTGTGTTATGGAAGTCTTCTTAACTGAAAATGGTGGTGTTATAGTGGATTTTGAGGAAAATTGCTGAAAAATTAGTTCTTGAAGTTAATTCTTTGAATTTCTCTGTTCAGGGATGAGAAAGGATTGTTTTATGCGTTGGACCTGGGAGGTACAAACTTTAGAGTTATGCGAGTTTACTTAGGCGGTAAAGACGGCTCCATCAAACAAGAAACAGAAGAAGTTGCGATTCCCCCACATTTGATGGTTGGATCATCTCATGTATGTGCATAAAATCCATAGTTTTTTTTACTAGCATCAATTCGTCTATGTCATTGCAATTGTTGACAAGTTCTGATTGTCAGGAATTATTTGATTTTGTTGCTTCTGCGCTTGCAAAATTTGTGGCAACTGAAGGAGAAGATGTACGTCTTCCACCTGGTAGGCAAAGGGAGATTGGTTTCACATTTTCTTTCCCGGTTAGACAGTTGTCTTTAGCATCCGGCACCCTGATAAAGTGGACGAAAGGCTTCCTTATTGAAGATGCGGTTAGTTTTTCTTTTTTTCCATTAGTCTCTCAATACATACGTTGCATTATTGAAAATGGTTGTTGCAGTCATATATCAGTATTTTAGTTACATAAGCATACACAAATGCAACAGAAGCATAATTCTGAGGATGATATGTACACGGTATACTACTGCTGTCTCACGTCTCTCACCATACTATGCATATAAACTTTTCATTCATTTTGGTGTTCGGGCAACCAACGTTTCACTGCACTGAGCTACATGAGTCAGATCCTCAGGCCCCACATGGTTGATCCCTTAATAACTTTGCACTGGCCCTTGCTTGCTTGGGTGGGACCTATCTTCTGCTCCTGCAGCCACAGCTGCATATCATTATTCCATGGTTGATGTGGTCACTTCTTCCATTAAATCTAACCTCAGACTGGCCCTCAAGGCTTGCTTCTGTCTCAGGTGCCAATATCTACCAAACGAAGGGTTTATTTCAACAGTTGCTACATTATCTCTTCGATAAGTATGAACTTTTGTGTTCGAAGGAACGGCTTCCAGTGTCTTTTCTAAATTCAGTTATCAAAAGCTGAATAGCACAAGCTAGTTCAGACTGTTGCTCTCCTCTCCATATTTATGTATCTGTACAAACTATTTGTGTACCATTCTCTATTTGCATAGCACGTTTTGTGAACACTCCATGGAACCTCTAATGTTATGTTTTTAACCTGCTCTCTCCTCCATTTTTGTTTTGTTTGTTTGCTTATTTTCCCTTCAAGTTTTGTCGTCTGAACTTTCAAAATTCTCGAACAGTTCTTGCTAATTCCATCCCTAGGAAGCATCATCATATTGATTTGTGAAGTCAAAGGATAATGAACACTGTTTCCATGTTAATTTTCCATCCAGTTCATAATGATTATGTTCCACTAGTTATGATGAGAAGTCTGAGATGTTTATAATAATTTTTGTCATTCTTTCATATTGAATTGTTGGCATAAAATAGGTTGGACAAGACGTCGTGGAAGAGCTGACCAAAGCCATAGAAAGAGCCGGCCTTGATATGCGTGTGGCTGCTTTGGTAAGTCCAATAATCTCAGGATCTGAATTCTTTTAGTGCATTTCACCATACGAAGTTTAACCTGCAGATAAATCCGGAACAGATTGCTCAAGTTATTTAATAATTCTCGTGTGTCCACAGGTCAATGATACTGTTGGAACATTAGCAGGAGGAAAATACAACAACCCTGATGTCGTGGCGGCTGTGATCTTAGGTACCGGAACTAATGCAGCATATATTGAACGAGCTCAAGCCATTCCAAAGTGGCAGGGTCCACTACCTAAAAGTGGAGAAATGGTAAGCACTTTCTGTATTATCTCTGCTGTAACTTCAGCAATCATTTTTATCTTGGGACCACGTGTGGAGTAATATTATTGACACTGCGTTTTATTTTTTAAGGTTATAAACATGGAATGGGGTAACTTTCGGTCATCACATCTTCCACTTACAGAATATGATGAGAGTCTTGATGCTGAAAGTTTGAATCCTGGGGAACAGGTAACACCGACATAATTTTTACTAACATTCTGCCAGGTTTCAAGCCGTTATAGCAAATGAACTTGTAGATAACTGATGTGTCCCTGCCTTGATGTAACAGATTTTTGAAAAAATAATGTCTGGGATGTATCTGGGAGAAATTGTCCGCAGAGTTCTCTGCAGGATGGCTGCAGAAGCATCCTTTTTTGGTGATGAAGTTCCACCAAAATTGAAAATCCCATTCATATTGAGGTAAGAAATGCAAATCAATATCTTCCACCTCCATTGGTTTCCTATCCCACTCTTTGCTTCTTTTCAGCGTTGCACTAATCATTTTTCATTTACATAGTGGGACTAATAAATGTTGTAATTATGTTCATGTGCCAAAACTCATACTGTCGTACATGACGAGGGCTTCTTCTATGCTAGGGGTGAGAGCAATGCACAAATAAGACACAAACATGTGGGGGACGCTTTTTATGTGTCTAGTGTGTGCATTGGTCTCGTCCCTAGCATATAATTTACCCATGAGGAGCATCTTGGTCTAGCTCTAGCCTCTTATATTGACTTGGTCATTTTCTTGATTTTAAAAGGATCTTTATGTAATTATATGTATGATCCAAATATGGCTAGGCCAACTATGAAATGAAGTGTGATATGCGGCTTCAGTTCGTAGCTGTGCAGTGTTTTTATCTGGCAAGGCATAAGAAATTCCAAAAAGACTAACAGAGCAAATTCTGTGCAGGACTCCCGTTATGTCTGCCATGCATCACGACACCTCTCCTGATCTGAAGGTGGTCGGTGCCAAACTAAAGGACATTTTAGAGGCAAGTATATATCTCGTATTCTCGTGCCCGAGGAAGCTAATGTTGTTACTAAATTAAAACAGGTGGGTTTCATTATGTGAAAATTTATTGTTATCTTACTTCTACCATGTCCATTCTCCTTGATGACAGGTAGAAAATTCTCCACTCACAATGAGGAAAATGATTGTCAAGCTGTGTGATATTGTTGCGTCACGTGGGGCTCGCCTTTCTGCGGCTGGGATAGTGGGTATTTTGAAGAAAATGGGGAGAGATACAAAAGAGAACCAAGAAAAATCAGTGATAGCATTGGATGGTGGATTGTTTGAACACTATGCAGAGTTCAGAGATTGTTTGAAGAGCACTCTTAATGAGCTACTAGGCGAGGCTGCAGAGAATGTTGTGGTTGAGCTGTCAAATGATGGCTCGGGAATTGGAGCCGCACTAATAGCTGCTTCTCATTCCCAATACCTTGACGTTCAAGAAGCCTGATCCCAAACGTGTACATTTTCATTTTCCTGTTCTTGAAATTCTGTAGGAAAATAGTTTTCTTTGTAGTTGAGGAAATTCTGGTTAATGTCCAGAATAAAGATGGGGGATTAAGATTCATTTAGTCCAAATTAGGTTGCCTTTTTTCATGTCTGTCTTCAATTTTCGATTCTGAGTTCTAATAACGAGAATCCACATTGCCACCGCGGGATGTCGCGATTCACAAACGAAACTTTTTGCAGTCTGATATTTTATCTTCAAGGAGTGTTCTATTAGATCATTTTGTAAGCATGTTTAGCTATTCAGTTATGTCTTGCTTTCATACTTGCAGTTTTGTTGTTTCTTACTCCCTCCGTCCCGCAGAACTTCATACATTTGTCATTTTTAGCCATCTTACAGAATTTTATACATTACCAAAAAAAACCTACCTCACACCCAACAAATAATAAACAATCTTAACTTTACACTTAAATTATCCCTTTTGCCACTAAAAGTACATTTTTTCCCACTCTTTTTATATTCTATCATTACTTTAACTTTTCGCATAAAATTGCGTGCTAATCCTAATGTATAAAGTTCTCCGGAAAGTAGGGATTACCTTTTAAAGAGAAATAAAATGATGGTGTTATTGGATCATTGTATTACAGAACTGAAACAAATGCCCTTTGATTATATAGACATCTGGAAAGAATAAAATTGTCTTTCATTCTGTTCTTGCGCAAAGTAATGCAATTTTCTTAGCTGCATATTGTTTGTAGGATCAAGTATAGCTTTTACACATCAAGCCCACTGTTATTCAACACTTATGTTTCAAAACTCAGGTTACAAAACCATGTGATGATTCTGATATATACATAATAATACAACCTTATACATTACAAAAACTACTATATAGTGTATGCATATTATCTCACACTGTCTATTTCTATCTTCATACTAAGGAACTGAAAAGACTATCATCTGACTTCACAGAGCTCTGGAGCTTGGAGTTGTGGAGGAGAGGGGCAATGTCTTTTTCACTCCTCTTAATCATGAAAGGCTGATTTCCGCTACACCGGAGTAAAATCTGCAAAACATCCTTCATTGCAGGCCTGCTTGAAGGATATCTGTTGGTACAAATAATTCCAAGATTCAGCACACTGTTTATTTCTTCCAAGAACTCAGCTTCATTTATGTCCTCATCCACAGCATCCGCTAAAGACCTGCCTTCATGAATGTGACTCCACACCCAACCAGCAAGGGACGAAGTCTCGTCTCCATAATGAGCTTCCTTCCCAGTTACCAGTTCAAGAAGGACCACTCCAAAACTGTAAACGTCGATCTTCTCATCCACTTTTTTCGTCTGTGTATATTCTGAAATTCAAAATAAACATGAGTCCATGACCAACATCAGTTTATATAAGTACAGCTCGAGATAGACTTGTAAATTGTTAGAATAGAAACTTTACCTGGAGCCATGTATCCATAAGAGCCAGCGACAACTGACATTGTATTAGGCTCTCCACTCTTGAGCAAGATTCTAGCCAAGCCAAAATCAGCAATCTTTGCATTGAAATCTTTATCTAGCAAAATGTTGCTAGACTTCACATCGCGATGGATAATGGGCGGCAAACAGTCGTGGTGCATATAGCAGAGACCCTGGGCAGCTCCAATTGCAATCTGAAGCCTCTTTGGCCAATCCAACACCAGATGATGAACTGAACTTGACAAGGCTAACTGTCTCCGTTTCTTGTGAAGCCATCTGTCCAAACTACGGTTTTGCACGTATTCATACACAAGCAGCTTTGAGTTCTCACTTGAAATGCAGCAAAGTAACTTCACGGTGTTTGAATGCCGAATTGAGCCCAATATCTCAACTTCTGTGAGAAATTCTTTCTCAAATTTCTGGTCTAAGTTAACATTATCCCAGATCTTCTTAACAGCAACATATTCGCCCGAGCTATTTATAGGAACACGATAAACTCTCCCCGAACCTCCGCTTCCTATCATATTATCCTCTGTTAGACTTGACAGCACATCTGTTTCAGTGAAACTTAGTCTCTGGAATGAAGTAAGTTTCCAGTTTGAGTCCATAACATGCTTTCTGTTCCTGTATTTTCTGTACACATAAACTGAATATAGAAACGTCACCAGGAACGCTGCTGCCGCGATGCTTGACACAGCAGCAATGAAGTGTGACGAAGGTTTACTTGACCTTGTTATCTGACTCGTTCGAGGACTGCAACTGCCGAGGCCTACTGACTGGACATTCGAACAAAGTCCCGTATTGTTCAAGAAGCTGGTATCGAAAGCTCCATTTTCGTACTCACCTGGGATCGTCCCGGAAAGCCTATTGGAAGAGAGATTAAGCAACGGCAACCTTAAGCGGCCTATTTCAGGTGGAATGCGACCTGAAAAATCGTTTGCAGACAAATCCAAGTACGTAAGGAGTGTCAATAGGCCAAGTGAGGCAGGAATTTGACCGGAAAGTTGGTTTCTACTGAGATCCAGAGTAGTTAAAGCCACCCAAGAGCTTATGTTTGAAGGAAGTGGACCAGAGAGCTGATTTCCATCTAGCTCAAGAGTAGATAATGATGCAAGAGCAGTCAATTCTTGAGGTATAACGCCACTGAATGAATTGTTACTACCTCTGAAAACAGTTATCCTGTTCCAAGAAGATATCTGAACTGGAATGGGACCCGAAAACAGGTTGTTCGACAGCTCGACCAACGACAGGTTACCGCTTACTTCCTCTGGCAGCTGGCCGGTAAACAAGTTATTGCTTATCGAAAAATATGTGAAATTGAATGTTGTCCATAAATTATGCGGGATTTCGCCAGAAAGCCGGTTATCATGAACTCGAACAATCTCCAAACCGCTGCAGTTGCCAAGAGACTCCGGCAGTCCACCTGTCAGCTGGTTTTCGAATGCAATCAGCCCTTTCAGTGCATTATTAGCACACAGGTCGCTTGGTAATACACCAGAGAATCGATTCGAGGAGACCTGGAACGTTTTGAGCATCGAGAACCTGCCAAAATCTGGAGGCAATTCACCTGAGAGATTATTGTGGAACACCCCAAAGTCAACGATTCCTGGTAATCTACCCATGCCTACCGGAATTTCACCAGATAACTCGTTCACAAAGAGAGCGAAACCAGTAAGGCTCGTCAAGTTCCCAAATTCTTCTGGTATTGTCCCGGTTAAGTTATTGTACGAAAGATCAAGAACCTGCAGCTGCAATGCTTCAACTCTTTGAGGAATCGGACCGGACAACCTGTTCTTGTAAAGTAACAGGTTTGCTAAGTTGGTCAGAAGAAAAAGACCATCAGGAATGTTGCCTGTCAGGTTATTAACAGACAGATCCAGATACTCCAAAGCAGACATGTTCCCGATACTATCGGGAATCTCCCCGATCAAATTCGTCTGAGTCATCCAAAAGTTCCTCAGCTTCTGCAGCCGGGTGAAGCTAGACGGAATCGGCTGCGGCGCGAACGTGTTTTCGCTCATGACAAGCTCTTCAAGATTCAACAGGTCACCAATTTCTGGCGGGAAAGTACCATTATACATACAGTACTCAAGATGGAGGCTTTTAAGGCTTGTTAGCCTCCCAATGGAAGCAGGGATGTCACCTGTGAAGTTGTTGGCTGCCAAGTTCAAGTACTCGAGACGAGGCGAGAGGCGGTCGATGTCGTGAGGTAACGTCCCAACGAAATAGTTACCGGAGAGGTCTAAATCCAGGAGATTGGTGCAGTTGTAGAAGAGAACGGGAAATGTTCCGGGGAATAAATTGTATTGGAAATTAATGTGAGTGAGGCTGGTGAGGTCACAAATGAAAGGCGGGATTGTTTCGGTGATGTTTAGGTTGTTGAGGTTGATGCCGGTGACGGAGCCGTTGGTGCAGGTGATCTCCGGCCACGCGCATTGGTCGGAGGAGTTGGTCCAGTGAGTGAGGGGAGGTGGATTGGACCAGTGTTGTTTGAGCTGGAGAAGAAGGGATTGTTCTTGACTGGAGAGGCTATTGTTCTGTGAGTTTCCATAGTAGGGGAGTAGAGTGAAGAGGAGGTAGAAGAGGAAGATGGTGGTGGGTGGCAAGGACATTTTGGTCATCTTGCATTGAGAAATGTGCAGTTTTGGGAGGTGAGGTTTGAGTTTTGGCTATGGAGTATGAGGAAATGGAATGGTGTTGTTTGTGGGTGGGTGTGTGAACACTGAAACAGAGAGGAAGGTGTACATGAAAGTCAAAGCCATCAAGTTTGAAGTCAACATGATAGAAAATTCAATGTGCAGTGTTGTCATTATATCTTATATAATAAATATGATTGTGATATAATATGGTTCTGTTTTGTTTTAATCAAGAAAATAAGAACATGCGTGTGTTTCTTGCCATTGTGTTGTTATGCACGTTACACAAAACGTACTCAAATTTCAAGCGTAATAATATCGCAATTCATAATAACTTATATAGGTACAAATCTATTTCTTGTTAATAAAAACATTTATTATTATTAATTAAAACACCTATATTTTCTTACATAAAAAATGTATTTTGTTCGATTAACAAACAGGTCCGTCTTCGAGAAGACTTACTCGACCGGAATAAGAGTCTGATTCTGATATAAATGATTTAAGCTCTGGTAGAAGTATAAAATTTGAGTTTCGTTTAGATGGTTTTGCGATAATCCACCCACTGGAATGGCAGTGTCCCCGAAAGCCTAGGTTCAGAATCATCTACGACACAATGTTGTTCCATTCCATTCGTGCAAAATTAGTTAATTTATTATCTAAGTAATTAGTCAGACAAAACACTAAAATTAATACCACAAACAGACAATAAGAAGCTTCTCAACAGTGAAGCTGAAGACGAAGTTGCCTTGGTTGATTGAAGTATCACATTATTATTATAAACTAGTGCAAGATAACTTGTCTCGAAAATACAAAACTTTACATGTTTAACTATAAATATTACTAGTACGAGTATAATTTCAAACTCCGTATGTTTAACATACATGTATTAGGGAATCCTTAGTTACTTACATTGATCCTAAACATGCGATGTTGTTATTGTATCTCATCACTTCCATTATCATCAATTATTATTGTTTGGTTTGGGTGGGAATATGTAGGCCACTCACTTTGATGGAGGACTTTCCACTTTTTCTAAACCCCTCGTGAGTAGTTCTTATCAAGGTTTGTTAGACCCCGATGGTCTCACCCTCTCACTATAGCAGTGGGTCCCACACGGACGGCTTTCCACTTTTTCTAAACCCCTCGTGAGTACTCCCTCCGCCCCGCAAAACTTCATACATTTGCCATTTTTAGACGTCCCACAGAACTTCATACATTACCAAAAAAGGAAGCTACCCCACACTCAACAAATAATAAACAATCTCAATTTTACACTCAAATTACACCTTTTGCCACTAAAAGTATACTTTTTTCCACCTTTTCTATATTCTATCATTACTTTAACTTTTCACATAAAACTGCGCGCTAACCCTAATGTATAAAGTTCTCCGGGACGGAGGGAGTAGTTCTTATCAAGGTTTGTTAGACCCCGGTGGTCTCACCCTCTCATGTGATGGGACTCACGATGTGGACCGCTGCTGAGGTGAGAGGTGAGACCACCGGTCAATTCCTGCCGGTCTTATCGATGTCTCACCTCTCACCGTAGTGATAGATCCCTGTGAACGACTTCTGAACAATACGGAGTGACCATACCAGTCCCGAACAGAACAATACCCAAACAAATATTTGAGGTCCTAATACAGGTTAGATATGTACCGGAGTACCAAATCGACCCCGGTCTTATCCCGGTGGTCTCACCCTCTCACTGTAGCAGTAGATCCCACACTGTGAACGACTTCTGAACAATACGGAGTGACCATACCAGTCCCGAACAGAACAATACCCAAACAAATATTTGAGGTCCTAATACAGGTTAGATATGTACCGGAGTACCAAACACTACCGGTCCCAACCCAGCCGAAGAACCCGCCCCCGCCCGAACCCAAACACATGATTATTGCAACATGGTGCAACCTAACCATCTAGAAGCCTACTGACTAATACTCCCTGTGTTCTCGACCAAACAGAACATTTGACTGATATATTTTCTGTACAACTTGAGTAATTACTGACTAAGAAATCAAAGTTGTGTGTGTTCCACCTCACTCTCAAGAAGCAAAGATGTCATACATTACGTCATTTGGTGCATATAGTTTAAAGTTCAGACGCTAATTCTAAACACTAAACAGAAAGTACCTTTAAGTCACGTTTTAGGCAGTAGAATATAAATATGATTAGGTATTTAGGCTTGAATTTTTTGGCTACAATGTTGTGGTTTCTTCTTTCATTACATCTCTCATTCTATGACGTCTTTTCATTTCATATGAAATCTTTTATGCTACCATCCAACTGGCCAAGCTCTAAAGCACTTGAGAACAATTAACAAAATTGGAATCAAATCAACAGCTATTACCTCTGTTTTTCCACACTAGAATTTAGAAATTCAAAATTCTTTAATCCTACAGAGTCCAAAACCTCCTCAAAATGCCGGAGGCTGCAAACAGCAAGCCTATTCAATCAAGTAAAACAAATCAAGCATTCTACAAGGCCGGCTATTCCGTTGCCATTTACTAGTTTCTGGCAGCATCTTTTATTCTTCCTGGCAAGGTTCATTCAAAATTTCCAACCGCAGACATATAAAGTGGAAACACTGGATTGTGCCATACTAAAAGTTTTTGATACCATGTTAAACATACTGATTATGACTCTGATTATTTGGGTTCATTTATCTGAATCAGATGCTCTTCACATTTGATTGCTCTCTGGACACGAAGTGAAGATTTAACAGGTTGGAAGAATATAATTCTACATCGTACACATATAAGTATAATCTACTCGAAGCCAGAAACTGAGAATCTTAGATGCTACCTATGAATGCTTGCACATTCCTTCTCTTTAATTATCTCCTGACCCATCCTGATTCACAGGTCAATTTTCTCCAACTGATCACTGTTCATCAATATAAATGCTTCATAAGGGGGAGATGCCAAGGAGGGTTTCATACCACATAAGAAGAAATTTCTCCGCTTTTAGACGGCAATCAAAAGATAAACTGGAGCTTTGTAACTACCCTAGGCTTGTTTTCCCTTGGCACCAATTATTAAAATAAACTCTTGCATAATCTGTTTTCACAAGTGAATGGAAAATATATACGTCCAACTCCAACATGTGAAAGAGGCAGAATTTCAACTTGTATGTTTACTGAACAAACTTATACGGTCTGTATGTCTGCTTACAAGCTGCTTTCTAGGCCAAAAAATCCTGAAATAACAGTTCATTTGACGATGTTAAGTGCAATCCAGGCCAGCACATGGCACTGGCATCGCCTGGACTAATATCACAGTGTTTTTAAGTGATCACATAACTAATGAAGTATATCCCTCCTTCCGTAGCTAGCTAAATGGCTTATACTAAGCATAATCATGTGCCAAGGATTTAAACAGCACAAAAGTAGGGCAAGCAGCACAAATCATAAGAAACACAAGACAAGACCGAGAAATAACTAAGCATGAAAGGCTCTCCAAAGCATACTTAGCAGTTGGTAGCATTATGAAACAATACGTAAGATAATCAACGTTTAGTTTAATCCTCATTTTATTCAAATCACATGAAACATTTATTATACACATCAATACATCATATCCACCTCAAGTAAAGTCAAAAGATTACCAGTTTAGCTCTTCGAACTCCCACTCCTAAGCGACACATTGTTAAGCCTCTCAAGTGCCAAAACAAGCGCCTGCGTGCCCAAATCGCCCTCCCCGTGCGCCTTAAGCGACAAATACAGCTGCTGAGCCAGTGCCAACCCAGGCAAAGCCAAACTCATCTTCTGACACTCCCTCAAACAAATCCCCAAATCCTTAACAAAATGATTCACATAAAACCCAGCTTCAAAATCCCTACTCAATATCCTACTCCCATACAAATCCAATGACTTCGACCCAGCTGCCCCGGTCGAAATCGCACTCAAATAATCACCCAAATCCAACCCAGCCTTATGAGCATAAACCAAACCCTCACACAATCCCACCATAGTGGAAGCAATAGTCACCTGATTAGCTAACTTACAAAACTGACCCTTCCCAGCCCCTCCCATGTAATACACCCTCCCCAAATTGCTCAACAAGGGAGTAATTCGATTCACGACAGCTTCGTCACCGCCCGCAAATATCGAAAGCGCCGCTAGCCGAGCACCGCGATCTCCACCGGAAACTGGTGCGTCAACGGAGTGGCAGCCTGCAATTGAAGCTGCAGAATGGATTTCGACGGCGAGTGAGGGGTCGGAGGTGGTCATGTCGACGAGGACTCCGCCAGATCGGAGGCCGGAGAGAGCGCCGGAGGTGGAGTCGAGGAGAACGTGACGGACATCGGAAGGGTAACCGACGATGGAGAAAACGATGTCGGATTGGGAAGCGACGGATTTGGGGGAATCGGCCCAGTGAGCACCGAGAGAGAGGAGCGATTGGGCCTTGGATTGGGTGCGGGTGAAGATGGTGAGGGTGTAGCCGGCGTTGAGGAGGTGGGAGCACATGGAGCAGCCCATTACGCCAGTGCCGATCCAGCCTAGTTTGGTTGTGGATGGGCTGATCAGTTCGGTTGTGGTGGTGGTTGTTGCCATGGAGCGGTGACGGAGGAAGGATGAAGAGGGAGGTGTAGTGGAGTGACTGACTGAGCGGAGGAGTGAGGATAAGAGTCGCATAAGCACCCAGTAGAACAGTAAAATCGGTTTAGTTAATTATCTTCTTCTGGTTCTTCCGGATAGTGGTGTGAAAATGGAAGCTTGTTTTGTAAACTAGTAGATCTAATCAACCCGGATCCGGATGTTAACGCTTTCAACTGGGTCAATAAGGCTCGATTCGTGCAACTCGGTCCAAGTTTGATAGGGCTTGTCGGATATTACAATATCCTATTACGACTTTTAAAACATACTAACTATTCACCAATCCTTAACGAACTAGACTATTAATAAACTATTTTAAAATAAACCAGTTGATCTATAAACCCATCGTAGATCTAGCTTATCAACTAAATCATAAATCCGCTAAGCTTATTTTAAATAATAAAACACTTACATGAACGTGTAACTAATAATTTATAAGTTAGTTTAAATAGATTATTAAAAAAGTAAGACCGTTAATACGTGTTTTTAATTCTATATTTCAGTAAGGCTGCATTTAGCTAAGCAAAAGTACGTTTTTCTAAGAATGACAACTCGGCGACTTTTTTGGATTTTTCCCACCTAAAACCACTTGTTAAAACTATTTAACATTACCAACACTTTTGATGCTAAAACTCAAGCCTTTTCAAGATATTGATGATCAAGTTTTCCCAACATGATTACATAACTTACAAAAATCAGTGATCATCTAAATACCAAACTATTCAGCTCCTGAGATTTTCCCAACATGATTACATAATTTAAAAGCAGATCAAATTTTACCAAATCATCCATCCAGTAGAGCATCAAACATACAGAAGCATCATCAGATAACTAATACACATAATTTTTATTTAATTTTATGCCAGATGCACCAACAAATAGTAATAAACAGCCAAACTGCTCCATATGTAATCCGTGTTTAACAGATAACATCCACTCCCAAATATCAGGATTTGTACAAGTAATTGCAGCCATTGGAAACACGTCAGCAAAAATACAGAAATAGAGAAGTCTAAAAGGATTCGAATTCACCAAAATCGACTGGATTTAGAGCCGCTGAAAGAAGCCTCAATCGACTCGATTCAGAGCCTCTGGAAGGAGTCTGAATCGACTGGATCCAGAAGCCGATCTACTGCTGCGCCAAGGGATAAACTGATGAGAGTGAATGGTTGGAGAAGCAATATATATTTTTCCAAGCGATAGTGGAGGAGACTGCACATACGAGTTGCGACGTGAAAGGGCTGCGATTTGGACCTGCGGCGTGAGGCCATCTCCAGCACCAGCGGTTGCAACTCTCTGTAACCCACTCTCTCCGCCACGTCAGCATTCCACTCACTTTGTAACTCTCCATAATTCTCTACTCCAACAGTGAGCCCAAAATTTATTTTATTTTAACATTTATTTCAAACTTAATTATTCATTTCATTTTCTTTTTTTATTTCCTTTTAAACTTTATTCTTGACTTTATTTTAAATGTTAATTAATTATAACAAAATCACACTAATGTTTTTTAAATATATTACTTGAAAATAAAAATTACATTACTTAAAAAAAACTAAAATACTTAAAATTGAAAATTATAATACTTGAAATTGAAAATTAAAATAATTGAAAATGAAAATTACAACAATTAAAATACTACATTTTACAAGTGTAATTTTAATATGTATTTTAAATTTTAGAAGTAATATATACCTATATTTCTATTTCTACATATAATTATTATCATATAGAAATATTCAAAAAAAAATGAAAAATAATAAAAAAGATAAAAGTAAAAAAGGAATAGAAATTAAAAAAAAACAAAAAGAGAAAATAAAAAGAAAGAAACAAGAAAAGAAAAAAAAAACAAAAAAAAAATTAAAAAAAAAAGAGTTGGGACGCAGCCCAGCGTCCCACTTTTTCCAACTCGTGTTGGGACTCTACTGGAGTCCCAACACGAGACGGCCTGAGAGATGGATGCGATTTGGACGGATGTAAGGCCATCTCCAAGTGATTCTGATAACACACTCTCTCTAGCGCCAAGATTCCACTAACCAACTCTCTTTTTCTCTCTACAATTCTCTTCTCCAACAGTTGAGTCCCAAATTTATTTTATTATCACATTTCTTTCAAACTTAATTTTTCATTTCATTTTCTTTTCTTATTTTTTTAAACTTTATTTTTAAATTTATTTTAAATGTCGTTAATTAATTATAATAAATCACATTATTTTTTCAAATATATTACTTGAAAATAGAAATTACATTACTTAAACAAGTAATAAGTATTTGAAATATAGTTTACATTTAAGCTACTACATGAGAGACATGATCGATCGCGTATGACAAAATCGTAAGGATGGTCACTATAATCTAGTTTATATTTTTCAAGTACGTTTTACGTTTTTTAGTATCCGTAATCTTTTCAATTTTTAAAAGTGTGATTTTAAATTCAAATAATATGTATTTTAAATTTTACAAGTAATATTTTATATATATAAGTATGTTTCTATTGTTACAATTTACAAATTTTATTATCATATGAAAATATTCAATAATATATGAAATTGAAAAAAATTACAATACAATAAAAGAGACAAAAGTGGAAAAGATAAAGAAAGAAAAAATAAAAAACCAACTCATCAAAACACAAAGAAAAAGAGAAAAGAAAAGAAATGGTATACTGCCTGAAATTTAGGCGAGTTACTGGCATTGGACTTCTGAGTCGAACTGAGCTCATCGAGTTCTGACTCCATTTTGCAACTCCAATGGAGAAGGCCTAAGGACGCTGAGTTTGAGAGTGTGTATAACGAGTGTGATATTTTGGATTGGTCGCGTCCAATTGGGTACTAATTATCAATAATTGTTTACAATTAAGGTACTGATTGAATTTATGAAGTGCGCCTTCGTATTCATATGCAAACGAATGTTAAGCGCCGAAAGACAGACATAGAAAATTGATCGTTCGCAAGATATCGTGGACTTTGTCCCATTGACAAGCATCAAATTTTTCCCTGTCATATTCCTTTTTTTAGGCTTTTTCATCAATTATGTTTCAATCAACTTTCAATTGATCAAATTCACATGAAATTAAGATTAGTTTAATTGTAACTTGGTATTGATTTGCACATCCACCATCCAATTTACAATTAGTACCTTAATTGTAAATAGTTATTAATAATTAGTACTTAAATTGGACGCGGCCACTCTGAAGTACCAAAGTTGGAAATGTCTCACACTGGAGTACCAAAAATGGATTTTACCCTGTATAATGAATAGCGGATATACCGAAAGTTTTGATTGGGATCTGTTTATCGGAAAGGTAAGAGAAGGAATGCGCTCAAATGAAGAAGATATGAAATATTTACGTCCTAAATTTTCTCCACGTTCAGACTTATTATTATACTTTAATAAAAAAAATCATTTCATTGGTATAAATGTTTTAATTAAGTTTATCTTTAACAACATATGTCGGTCTATATTTAAATTATCTATAGACAGTGTCCACCGGACTTTGTATCCTCAAATTAGTTAAATTATTGAGTAAGTCTCATGGAAGATAAAAACGTCCATGTTGTTAACATCATACACATTTTTATGAATAACATGGATGATTTTTTTATTAACAATATAGTAAGTCTCCTGATAGACAGTACCTATCTAGCGTAACTATGTTGTAAATAAAATCATCAATGATATTAACCAAAACGCCTATAACATAACCGTTAGTTTTTTTTTTCTTTTTTCATACATATGCAAATGGTACACTTTATTAACAACATATACATTTAAATTAATACTATCGATAATTTTCTCGATAACATAGTTAATGTAACGCCGCAAAGATACAAGTTAAGTTTCATCAGGTTTTCTACCGTCAGTCAGGTTGTTGCCCTGACTATTGTCAGTCAATATGTCGACACTCGACACGTGTCCATTGCTCTCTATTGCACTCAACTATTGATATCCATCGCCTTCAACCATCGCTCTCCATCACCTTCAACCGCTATTTGTTATTATATTTTTAAATATTAACTTCTCCACTAATATCTAATAAAAAAATAAATAAACACATAATTTACATATGCCTTTATAATTTATAATTATACACCTTAAAATTATAATTACAAATAAATATCTACATCACCTATTTTTAATCTGAAAATATTGAAATTGAATGAACCTTAAATTAAATTTCCCCAATTCAATGTCAGATAGAAAGAGAAATCCCAATTCCATAGATTGCAACAGAGTACCAAGTCTTCTCAACCAGTGCCCGACTCGTTACTAGCGGAAAAAGGGCGGAGAAGTAATCAATTGACACTGGAAAGGAAAAGAAAGTGCAGGAAGTCATATATAGCAAAGGCATGAATCTTTACTCTTCTTTTTCTTGCCCTTTTCGTGAGGTTTAGACCAAGAAGGATGGACAATCTTTTATCTACGACATCAGGGTTTTAATGGATATTGGATAATTCTTCTTTTCGTTTCGTTAGGGAATAAGTAATTTGGGGAGGAGTTTAATTTGATTGTGTATGGAGACTTGATGAGTTATGTGTTTTGATTTAATTTTGATTATTGGTTTTGATTTAATTTTAATTTTTATTCAAAGATTTTAAATTTTTAATATGGGTATTTTCATTTTTTAATATATGAAAAATAATTTTTTAATATATGTAAATAGTTTAAAGCGATGTAGGCGGTTAGAGCAACATGTAGCGCAACACTTCGTGCGACACGAGCGACACCCCATGACAACACTTGGTGCGAAAGGTAGCATATTATTCGATCTCCACCGTTAAATTTTTAATCTAATGGATCAAAATAGGTGATTGAAGTTAGTCAGGGCAACACCCCGACTGACGATAGAAGGCCCCAAGTTTCATAGAGCTTAAAGAGATTGGAGATGCTACTCATATCAACAAGCTGCACCTTTTTTTCCCGGGAATCCATCAATAAGAATTCCATAGTTAAGTGTGCTTGTTCTGAAGCAATTTTAGTATGGGTGACCAACTAGGAAGTCTCCCGGGGCGCACGAGTTAGTACAAAGTGCATGAGAAAGGACTGGTGTTGGTACGGTGGGGCCATCACGAGTGAAGTCTTCCCGGTCTCCCAGTTCGTGCACGAGTGATAAAAAAAGTGCATGGGAAAGTACTTGTATTGGTACAGTGAGGTCAGCACAAGTGAAGTCTTCCGGTCTCCCAGTTCGCGCACGAGTGATGACAAAGTGCGTGGGACTTGTGTTCGTAAATGGGGCCTACACGAGTGAAGTATCTTGGTCTCCCGGTTCGCGCATAAGTGAAGATAAAGTCTTGAGAAGAAGGACATGTTAGTATAATGGAGCTATACGGTCTTGTGAGAACTTGTGTTGGTATAATGGAAAGACGAGTGGTCGAGTGAGTCTGATGCGTGTGAAAGGTATGTTGATGCACTCATCATATCACCCGAATAGACTTCATCAAGAACTACAATTAGTGGTGGATACATTCATCAATAGTACAAGTTATTTTTAGTTATAATTTTACTAATTCGTTACAAAGCTAGCTTATGAGGTTACCCTAATGAAAACAGCTGATAATGGGTAGTGACTGTCATAATCGTCACTGAGATAAACCCTTGCAGAATCTCAAAGCCTCGAAGCGCGACGGAGAAGCAGCTTTAGCGGAAGAGGTAATACTGTAATAGTATGCTTTATCTACTTCAGTGTTATTGAGCTCTGAATCTGATTGTTTCACTGAATGTTCAAGCACCCCACACTTCACTTTCTGAATTTTATCATCCCCCATTCGCTATAGTTAACATGGTAAAACCCCAGGCATTTCCATTGGTATGTAGAATTTCCTGCACACCCGCAAAAATGCTCAAACATATCTATCATGTGAAACCCCCTTCTGCATTTTATGGCTGCAATTTTGTTCTTGGGTCCGGTATTACTATTCCTTATGGACATGGAAAGTGTGTGAAAGAGTCTTTACTCAATTACTCTATATTGGGAGTGAGAGCTATGTCGAGCTCGTATAGTCAGAAAGAGGGCGGAAGAAGCAAAGGGCCCAGTCCCTGGTTAGCGGCTTCCGCAAAAAGGGAGCCGAGGAAAGTTGTAAGGGATGAAGTTAGTAAGGGGGTCAAGTCTTCATGGGAAGAATCGGCAGAGAAGTTTATGAAAAATGGTGTATCGACGGTGGAAGTTGGAGAAACTAGGAGATTTGAAGGCAGAAGAGCTGAGTTTAGGAAAAGTGATGGTTATGTTAGGGAGGAGGAAGAAGTAGGGGAGGCTGAGGTTGGTAATGGTCCAAGATGGAAGAATACTCCGAGTAGGTTTACTAGGTCTAGTGAAGGCAGACGAATGTCTGATAGGCCAGAAGTTAGGAGATGGGATAGGCAGGAAAATTGGGGTAGGAAGACATGGGAAGAACCCAAGGAATCTAGTTTGCCGAAAATGGTAGGAGAAGGGATTTATGGAGTTGGTCCTGTATTGGCTGCACTTTCGGCTGGACGAAGAGAATTCTACTCGTTGTATGTTCAGGAAGGGCTGGATCTGAGTTCGAATAATAAGAAAAAGAAGGATAAGAAAGGTTTTGAGAGAATTCTCAGGATGGCTGATAAGATCAGATTGAATGTCAAAGATGTGTCTAAACATGATCTCAACATGATTTCTGATAATAGGCCTCACCAGGGCTTGGTTCTGGATGCGTCACCGCTGGAAATGGTTGGTATAAAGGAGCTGGAGCCAGTTTCTCTTGAGGAAGAAAATGCCCGTCTTTGGTTGGCATTGGATGAGGTTACTGATCCTCAGAATTTGGGGGCAATAATTCGGTCTGCATACTTCTTTGGAGCTTCTGGAGTGGTGTTGTGTGCTAAGAACTCAGCTCCTTTGAGTGGTGTTGTAAGTAAAGCCAGTGCTGGCTCACTTGAATTAATGGAACTTAGGGCCTGCAAGAATATGATGCAGTTTTTGTCATCCTCGGCTGAAAATGGTTGGAGAGTCCTTGGTGGCTCTGTTTCATCAAGAGCTGTTCCATTGAGTGAAATCGCACCTGGTGCTCCAACAGTCCTGGTCCTGGGGAGTGAGGGCACTGGTTTGAGGCCATTGGTGGAGAGATCTTGTACTCAGCTAATTAAAATTCCTGGAAGCCTTCCGCTGGACACGGTTGCAACGGGAGATGAAGATACCGACAGTGTTGACATTCGAGGTCAAGTGTTCCCATCTTTCCTAGCAGTGGAGAGCCTGAATGTAAGTGTTGCAGCTGGTGTCATGCTTCATCACTTGATTGGAAGCAACTATGATAAGTCTGGTAATTTAGGAAGTAGTACCAATTCAGAATAACTTGTTGATGTTCTTGGTTGACTAATTCAAAGTTTTGCTATGTTGTTAGATTAAATTATACTATCCTCAGAATTTAGTACTATTGTTTTCCTCTTGTTTCAATTCTAATTTATGCTAAGAAGTGGCCATTACAAGATTGAACTTATAAAAGCAATATATTTGGGGTGGGATAGTCTTATGGCATCACTTTGCTATCACCATTCATTAGTCCTTAATGCTTGATGTTTTATGGCAACTCATGGTTGTTATGGCATTCGTTTGAGTCATGATTGTCCTGATCAGTGATGATGAGGGCAGGTAAATGCTACACATTGTGTTTACACCAGAGCTACGAATACCTGAGATTTCTTTGAACTAGTTCTGAATCCGACTCCTGCTTTGAGGTAACTTATTTTCAGTGCTGTTGCTTCATGTTGTAACTTGTAAATTATCATCATGTGAAGCTTGAAGGTGATTACTTATAGTGCACATTTTCATTTTTGTCTTGCTTCCCCCAACAACAAGAAGATAATCCTTTATGCCTTTATGGGTGAAGATGCATTTCAAACATTTATACGTCCTGCAACTAATTCAAGCATGGGCACTTGAGTAAGTTTGCATTAAATGTCCAATATCATCTCAAAATAAAATGAACCAGCTATTCTTGTCCCCCTAACAATGTAACTATTAGGGTGTTTGTACATGATAAGCTACTGAGACTCTTCAGCAATCTGTGTTTACAGCTGTTGCGCATTTGGTGATAAAAAAGGCTTTAACCACATGGTAATGGAATTTTACCCTCTTGTCTTCATTTGTAGTTCTCCTCTCCGTGTGCATTGTACTTTATGAAACAATGAAAAAAAGAATGTATGGCAGTGATAAAGCAGAGAGAGCTCTACTAATGGGTATTGCACCTGTCTTTGAAGCACCACTAGGAGTTTTTTTGCCAACTTTTAAGATGTTGCCTAAAAGGGAAAAACACTGGTAAATAGCATTACCTCAGCCCAAGACTTGGGAGAGAAAAAAACAACCCTTACTCTATGTTTTCCTTTTTCATAAATTGTACCCATACCTGATTTTAGTTTTGTAATCTTGAATTCAAGTCAAGCTGTTCTCGAAGAGTACTGAGACAACAATCTGGGAGGTTTCTGGTTTACCTCTTTTATGTGGTTTTAATTTTTCCATGTAGATAGTTGTTCCACTTAAAAGCATTGTTGTGAGATAACCAAAATGCTAGATCATCATATGTAAGGGCAACATCTTAGCTTATCTTTGTGATTATGATCTAGTATAATTTAGGCTCAGATGTCGCCTCCCTCAATGATTTAAAGTCCCTGTATGTTTCAAAACTTTTTTTCCTTGTTGGTTGATGTTCTTTTCATTCGAGGTGCGGAGATATGCATTTAGCCGGCCAATGTTTTTGTTCTCCCTAATGACTTGATATTTGCTGATATTGCAAAATCCTCGTATCACTTTTCACATTGATTTCATATGTTTCCACGTTGTGTAGTTCTGATCATAAGAGCATTTATTCGTGTACTTTCTGTCTTGGTGAAAAAAGAAATATCCTTGGCAGCTGTTGTCTGAAATGTGGCACATGATATGACTCTTCTGAATTTATGTCGACTTGACTCCTCGGTTTAGATCTGATTTGACATAGAGAATCACACTGCTTGGGAAGTACTGTTGGACCACAATGTTAGTGCATATTATAACTAAATATGTTTCATAAAGGGGAGCACCTTAGTGTGTCTACAAAGATTAGTTTCAACAAAGGCTGTTTGACACCACACCTACCTCTGGGATTTACGGTGACATACTTGAATTACCAAGCATAAGGCTATCTGAGGTTTGAACCACAGTATGGTGTCTATAGTATGAATTTTGCATATTGCTTGCACCTATACAACATAATAACACTGATGATGGAAAATGCAACCGCTTCAGGTTAATCCAGCTAGCATGTGTGTTCTAAGTTCTAACCTTTAGCTTTGGCCTAATTACTAGTGTTTGGTGGTATTGTGAATTTCCTAGCTTACTCATGTTTGTGCTCGCGTCTGTTTCATTTGGTTTAATCCGATCATAGTTTGTGCCTTTGTGGTGTGTTTTTGTACTACCCCAGTTTTACAGGGAAAAATAGGAAAGATTCCTAACAGGCGCTGTTTTACATTTTGTTGCATAGACCAAGAGGTTAGTGTTGCTTCTAATATCATACTATCCAATCTTGAGATCTTCGGTCTCACATGACATTAGTTCTAATTCTTCTTAGAATGCAACTACATTGGGTTCTCCTGCGAGTTAGTCCCGTGTTCCAGTATGCATTTAGTCATGCTTTCATGTGATAATCGTCATAACCTGTATTAGAGGAAAGAGATTTGATTACTAGTTTATATTGCGTTTTATCGAACTAGTAACAGTTATGCATAAAGTACCAGAAAATCCAATTACCACCCTGCCTTAACTTGCTAGAACTTATGGGTACCTTGCACGGGAAGAATCTTTTGGCGGTCCCTGCCCCTTAAGTATAATGATTCTTTCTTATGTTGTGGTTTTATTAAAAGATGATATAAATAAGCTAATTTCTTACTATTTTCTCATACTTTGATTTTGTAAAAGCTATGATGTTGCCCCAGTCAGCTTAACAGTTGAAACATAATGCTAGGCTAGCTATTTTTTATGCATGAAAAATACTCATCGACGGATGGTTGATGGTGATGGTTAAATGACTAAGATCATTTATTGCCTGGATGTTTGCTAAACGTACTTATCCGGTGCTGGAGAGTAGAGATGACTGTCTTGTCCATGTTAGTTGTGTGTGCTAAGGTTCAACTCTTGCAATAGATCCGAAATATGGAGATATGCCACTTGGTGGAGAGAGCAACGGGATTGTGCTAGTTGCATGTGCACATGGGGCATGATCTGGGGTATATGTTGCAGCTTATGAGTAGGTCCAGTTGAAAAGCTGGCACTACCATGGGCCATGTGAGCCAGCTGAATGCTTGCTGCCTGTATTGACCTCTCCAGTTATACCGGGTGAGCCAAATTGACATCCCTACTGTCCTCGATTCATAAAGTCCGCTGCACCATTAGTGAGATAAGTAATGTAAAATAGCATGAGTAGTGCATCATGATGTATGGTAAAAAAAACCCGTGAAATACTACAAAATACTTGCTCGTTTTTTGTGCTTTAAGATTGTTCAGGAACCCAAGTGCTTTGACATACTTGTTAATGGATACCCAACCCTTTGGTTTATGGCATATCAGCACATGACATTGCTGCTGTTTTACGAGTTTAGAGAAACGATCAATTAATTTTAATGTCAGTCAATTTACAATTTGTGTTCGCTGACGTAGATTGACTGCGGGTTTCACCAAGATATATAAGGACGTGCACGAATCTGTTGTCTTATTAATCTAGTGTAACTTGACCTGTTCTCATATTCGTTCTTTAATTTAATCAAGTGTTTGTTGTTTTAAGCCAAATAGCCAACGTACTTTTCTCCTGTCCTTTTCTCCTTTTTCTTTTTCCTTGGTGTGATGATGAATATTCCATTTGGCAGCTCAGGCATATACCTTAATCCAAATGTTCAAAGTGTGTGTTCGGTAGTTAGATTATTAAAGATTGAGTCCCTATAAGAATAGTTAAGACTTAGGCTCTGTTCTCTTCAACTGTAATTTTCTGAACTGAATTGAACTGAACTGTAGTATAAAATATAACTAAGTATAACTGAACTGAACGAATTTTCAGTTGAAGAGAATAGAGCCTTAGAGAGAAAGTATCCAAGTATTTTTAACGCAGTGTCAAAATCAAACGTTATACTGTTGTAATATAGTATCGAGCAAATGGTTAATTACTTGCGTTTTTGGCTGCTCCTACACTTCATAAAAACCATGAAACTGTTAATCACACATTCACACTGTCCTATTTACCCAAGCATATATAATTAGTGTGTTAAGGCATTTCTTTGGCCTTAAACCATTTATTTACACTTTCAGATCCCTATTATTTCGATTGTGATGTCTAAAATACTAACCGATCGACTGATTAAGGTCAGATTCTTTAGTCCGACGTGACTACACTCTATGCTATAATACGGTTTGTTCTATGCTAGGGGGAATTGCATTGCACTCACTTTTTCTTATTAGTCCACGTGCACCAATCATTCCCACCTTTTATTTCACCCAAAATTTACATTGTATTTTTTGCATTTCAAGCCCCTTAATTATGTTAAACTGTACTCATGTTCCTCATTATTGTTTTTTCTGCAAACGAGACTTACCGAAGGGAAAAAAATGGAAGACATATAAACTTTACTTCTCTTATTTTTTGTACTTTTCTGTTTTGATTATTTTTCTAGGGTACATTTTCCACTTCATATTAATATGAATTTTTTGTTTATCATTTTATTAGTACCCTAAAAATATTTTTACTTCCATCTTTTGTAATTGACTACCCAGTTATCTAACACAAAGTCTTTAGAGAAGCGGTCTTAATAACTTATATAGAGACCGACATATATTACTAAGAAAACCATTGATTTTATTAATCAAAACGTCTACTCCCTCTGTTCCATGCCAGTTATCCACTTTGCTTTTTTACGTGCAAAATAAGTAGAGTTATATTATACCACTATATATTACGCGCAAAATGTATTTGTTACATATATAAAAAAACATCAATTTTGATAACATAAATGTTTGAATTAATAATATCGATGATTTTCTTGATAACATAGGTACGCTTCTATTAAATAGTACTCCCTCCACCCCACTAATCTGGTCTAGTTTGACATTTTTTTTTCGGCCAACTACATCCAAGTTTGACTACGAATTGATTTTAAACCGTAAGTGTAAATTATTCAATTAAAATGATTTAAAAGTAGCCAAAGTCTTGGAAAGGTAAGATTTTCCTAAAAGATAGGAAAATCAATGTTTTTGTGGTATTTTGCGGTTTTTGGGTTTTAGCGGTCTGACCGGCCGAATTTCTTAAAAAACCGTTGAAACACACATTTTTCGTTATGATTTTAATAGATTATGTTTTGGTTTTAAGTTATTAACAATGAAAGTTACAGTTTTAACGTATTTTGTTAATGTTTTAAGAGATGATGTGATGGTTTTAATGCGTCGGTATTGTATGTTTCAATTATGGTTTTAACCTCGTTTGTTAATTTGTTAAGATTTAGTGTAATGGTTTTAAGAGCCTAAATGATAGTTTTAAGTGACAATCTAATAGTATCATTAAACCACCGTTAAATAAGTCTAAAAGTTTAAGGGATGCCATTAAAACATCAATAAACAAGCTTAAAATAAGATACTTGATACATTCAATCATTACAATATTAAAATTTAGTCATCCAAAAGTTTTAAAACATCTATTCTCATAGTAAGAAAATTACAATAAACGTTAATTCGGTGTGTTTTTTATGCAAATGCAATATGAGTTGTTAAAATGGGATCTTTTTCAATTAAACCTGTTGGTGAACTTCGGCATCCTGCCTTTTGTTGCTTTGAGAGACCTATCACCAAACTCGATGTCATCATCAGCACCTGATTAAAACATTCACTGACTGGGTTAAAGCCATAAAAACTCTCATAAAAACTATCACATTGGTGCTTAAAAACAATGAAGGAACATGCAACACAAGCTAAAAACAGTAACATTGATCCTTAAAACCATAACAATGCATCTTAAAACTATAACAAAGCAGGAACATTCAACACAAGCTAAAAACAGTAACATTGATACATAAAATCATAATTGTGCCTCTTAAATCTATAACAAAACATTTGTAAAAAATCAAATCATAAATATTTCGCAGAAGCTAAAACACTAACGTTGATGCTTAAAACTACAACATTAGGTTTTAAAATTATAACATATGCGCTAAAAACAATAACATGCAAAAATATTCAATAAACTAAATATAGTAACATTAATGTTTAAAATCATAACAGTGCATCTTAAAACTTTAACAATGCCTCTTAAAACTATAACAAAGCACGAACATGCAACACAAGTTAAAAACGGTAATATTGGTACTTAAAATCATAATAGCATATCTTAAAACTATGACAAACATTTGCAAAAATCAAACCATAAACATTTCACTAGAGGCTAAAAACACTAACGTTGCTGCTTAAAACAACAATAAAAGGTCTTGAAACTATAACATATGCACTAAAACAATAACAGACCGAAACATTAAACACAAGCTAAAACCATAACAACGATACGTAAAACTATAACACCGGCTCTTAAAGCCATAACAAAGCACTAGATTGCGAAATTCGATTTTCACTGTACGAATTTTAGATCTGAAAACAGATCTGGAAACATGAGATCGTAAAATCAACGAAAAACGACAAATAAAATATCAAATTTCACTTTCAATTGAGATTTTAACGAAAAAAGCAAGATGAATTTGTTGATTTGAACATTTTAGCAATTGGATCTGAAAATCCAGTGAAAATCCGGCAAGATCCGATAGAAATCCGGGGAAACTAGAGAGAGAGAGAGAGAGAGAGAGAGAGAGAGAGAGAGAGAGAGAGAGAGAGAGAGACATTTGATTCTTTGCCGTGTTTGAGCACCATAATTTTCATGGAGGATATGGATCCGTGGTTGTTTCATGAGGGAGAGGGCGGTGATTCCCATGCGGAGGGATAGGGAGGAGGAGGAAGGGGGGAGAGAGGGGTTTGAATGTTTCTCTCTCTAGGGTTTTTGTAGAGAGAGAAAGATTGTTGGTTTTTGTGAATTTTGTGAGAGAGTGTGTTATTATTTGGGTATTTATATAAAATCTAATAACCGGTTTGTAGTGTTTCTGACCGGTTCTTTATTGTAAAAATCGAATTTTCCTATAGATTAGAAAAATCTCCCCTTTTACTATACTTACTCTACAAAGTAATTTGTTGTCAAAATCGATTTTGAAAATAATATGAGAGTCAAATATATATAGTATATCTTGTGGAATGGAGGAAGTATCAAATTTACCACAAATTTTCCAGTTTAACAAATATCACAAAAATAATAAAGTTATACTTCATTATGGAAAAAGACGGTCTTAGTAAAAAGAAGGGGAAATTGTATTTTTACATTAAATCTGCCTTTCTTTCGTATTTTTATAATGCTTAATCTTCTAGGACATGAAAGTGTAGGGGCCTGAGTAGCAAAATCATTTAATTAATTCATAGGGGCTTAACTTGTAAAATGCTACGTACTTCTTGGATGAAAGAGAAGTGGAAAACTAAAGGGGTTATTTCATATACGCCCTGTTAGATAGGGTCATTGCATTTAAGTACCAATTAGTTCAACAATAACAAACAAATGACAATTAGAGTATTTCTATTACATGTAAGTCCAAAAGTCAAACAAATTTAAAGTGTTGCCAAACATAACCCTTCACAAGTTTTTACTGAAAATTGCAAATTTGACCCTAACTTATAACAAATTATATATTTTCCCCAAAATCAAATTAATTTACAACCCCTGGGCCAAATTAATTTACAATTTATGGGCTAATTAGAAATTTAAAAAAAAAGAAAAAAAGAAAAATTAAAACTCTGGTGACAGGAGCTGTGTAAATAGCTCCAGATCGGAGCTGCTCCGGTCATATTTTTTCTTTTCTTTTTAAATTTTTAATAAACTTCCAGTTACGTTCAATTTGGCCCTAAATTTGTTTCTGATTTTGCAATTAAGTCCATAAATTATTTAGAAAGTTTAATTCATGTTATTAAACAATAAATTAGGTACTCAACAAAAAATATTGGAAGATAAAGGACTTAAGTTGAATTATAAAGACATGAGGGATATCTTTTCGAATTGACAAAATAAAGTAGTATTTGCAGATCCATCATTTGGTCAACGAAAATGGACCTATATGTAATTGTTGAACTAACTGGTACCCAAATGTAATTAGAATATCTAAGAGGGGTACTGGATGAAATTCACCCAAAACTAAATAATCCACGTGCACCAATTAAAATAAAGTGAGTGCAGTGTAACGCCCCAAACATAGAAGAAACCCTCTAAGACCATTACATGTACTTTCACATGCATTTTATCTTAACTCATCGTGCACACTCTTAAAAAAATTCCACCGGGCCATCCATTTTAAATTTGCTAAGCACAAACATACTTGATATGGGTAACTTTGTTAAGTGACTGTTGAAATGAACATGGTGCCATGCCAAATCTATGTTGAAATGAACGAGGTTCCATGTGAAATACTAATGAAGAAACAAAAAAAGCAACTAGCCAGTAGTGTATAGATTCGAATCATGAAATAGCATCTCCTCTGATCTAAATTATTCAATCCTCACCTCGCACGTGCCATAGGTACCACTGTCAATGTGTAAACTCACATATGATTGGACCACTTGTCCGCCCTTTTATTTACCACACATATTGAAAGTAGATCTAATATTATAGTATGGTCAGTGTCTTGATAATTTATCTAGATAAATTATACTGTCAAATAAAATCATCGATCCATATTATTAATGTTTCAATGATTTTACTGATAAGATACAAGTTATCTAGAGGCCCATGTATTTTGGAAAGGAGGACTAAATAGGAGTTTTGTTGTTGGAAAGGTGGTTGTGATAGTGAATTTGTAATTATGTCAGTGCATCGTATCGTACTCATCAAACATTTTTTATGTTTGTGTAAACCGTTCTTATACAATAAATTTATTTTGCGTTTTCATAAAAAAAATATAACCCGCTAGTATAATTTCAGTCAAATTCAGAATCGATTTAACTTGTTTTCTTCATAGCAGGGCAGTAAAAAAGATCAATCCAGATTTGGGAAATTTGGGACTCTCTTTAATTAACATGATAATAATAACACAAGACACTTTGAATATATAAAATTACGCGGCTCTCTCAATTGTCCCTTTCTCCTCTCCTCTGTTTCTCTTTCACATTCTATCTTGTTTCTCTCTCTAACATTACATCAATGGCGATCTGACAGATTGCATTTTGGATATTCGTCTATTCGGCTTCCTTCAGCCTAGAGAGAGAGGGAGAGATAATTCTATTACCATACCTCTTTGCCCTAGCGCATTTTGAATGCTGGAATTCTGTACATTTATTGCACTGTAAATGACGCCGCTTGATTCATTCGACTCCTTTCTATTGGCGGCCAGCAGAGCTTGCTGCAGCGGTTTCGGCCTCTTTGTTCAGATCCAGGTACCTTTTTTTTTTTTTTTTTTTAAATGAATTTCGTAGCGATAAGCGTGTGTTTGTAATTGTAATGTTGCCAAATGTAGGCTGTTGGCATGACTGATTTTATCCTGCTTTTGATTGGATCTAGCTGAAAGTTAGTTTTGATTGATACGGTTTTGTTGTTTTTCTTTCGTTCTGTGAATTAGGTGTTTTGAATTTATGAATTTATTATGCTTCCTAATATTGTTGAGAGCTCCAACTAAGTTTACACGTTACCGATATAATAACAATAAGTGTATCTATTTTCCTCAAAGTTTTGTAGCTTTGGTAGTTCTCTTTCTCTGTTTTCTTCAATAAGATTTGATTAGGTCTTCTGGTAGTGGTGATAAGGAGGGGTGGGGGTGGGGGGTCATTTTCGCTCTTTACTCGTAGTTCTGATGCACGGAAGCAATATGATTGAGTTAATTAATGGGGTGAGTTCGAAAGCCTGATGGTTTAATCTTTTTGGTTTCAAATGTATAGTTGTGAGTACAGCTACATGGAAGAATTCCTTTTTTATATTTTTTTATTTTTTGTCTAGTTACTGATAATCTGACGGAGTACTATTTTTTGTTTTATTACTTTTACCTGAGTGATGAGATGTTGAGTTGAGCAGTTGGATGTGTATGCCAAATTTTGAAACTATCGACCTTGAAAAGGTTATCATTCTTGAATCAACAGTCACCAATAACAGACCAAATTCTCGTATGAGAAAGGATCCTGGGTAATGACATATTTAAATGGAATATAAACTTGGGACCAAGATTGTAGATCTAATGCTTTCAGAAAACATTTAGCTCTGGTGGTTGGCAGTCTTTTTGTAGATTGTGGCTTGGCTCTTGCCATCATTGCTTATTTGCCTATGTCTTCCTTGAGTATGCTTGAGTATGAGCTTCTGTCTACTGCATATAAAAGACACAAGTCATGGAGTAAACGTGGCAGACTGGTTTGTAAACACATCGGAATGAGATATAAAAAATGAGTGGTGCGTGTTATGTTTTCCCGTTATACTATTAGAGATGTCTCATACAATATATAAATATAAGTTTTGTAGATTTCTCAAAATCCTGACTTAGGCCAATGTATGCACATGGTATGTTATGTTTCACTTGCTGGATGTTCTAGTTTTGTTTTATGGGAGGGCTGTTGTCCTTGTTGATATGATGAATTACAGATGCTTCATGATCTAATCTAAGAATTTTTTTTTTACTCTGAATTTCTTTAGCTGGACAAATTTAAAATTAGTGTGGAACCTTGTTTTCATTTCCTTCCTGCAGGGCTATTGTATTTGCTTACTTCTCGCCCTTGGCTGGGCATTGGCTTCATATGTCAGGTATCAGAGTTCTATATCGCGAATTATTCTTTTGATGAACTATGGTAAATATTCTGTTCATAAATTTTCAGTAACCAGATATCCTATTTACAGGAGGAAAGAGATTACACGGATAAAGAAAAGCATAAAAACTGGGCACAGCTTTGCTTTTCTTTGTCATAATATTAATGACCTCGAGCATTCTAATCAGGTCAATTTACCAAGGGTTTCAGTTGTAATGCCTCTGAAGGGCTTTGGGGAGCACAACCTACATAACTGGAGAACTCAGGTGATTATAGTTATTAGTGAAAATCTTGCATGATCATCAAAATAGTTGACTAATCACTGCTTACATTATACTACATCCTGTTATTGTTTAAAGTACTACTTTGCATAAAAAACTTTTTAGTAATATGGAATTTTAAACACCACACAGCTCAGCCTCATTTCTAAATGAGCAACAGCTCAGTTATGCTTTGGCTTGTAAATGCTGCAGATTACATCTTTATATGGTGGTCCAGTGGAGTTTCTTTTTGTTGTTGATAGTACAGAAGATCCTGCTTACCATGCCGTTACCCGATTGTTGAAAGATTATATGGTCAGTTATTACTCCTTTTACCTATATGATAGATTAACAATTCATGCCTTGCCTTTTTGAAATGGTTTTGGTAGCAGTGGCTATGCGGCTATGCCTATGGCAGTTTGATGTCTTAGATTACATTGTTTGAGCAAGGTAGTTATTGTCGCGGATTAAGATTACAGTCCCAGAACACCTAGTTTACTAACTTTGGTCATATAAGTTGATCATTTATTTCAGTTTTGATTCGAATTCCAGTACATGGATGGTTACACTTTTACTCGCCTGTTATTTGGAAATGTAGTTTTTTCAGTTAGGAAAACTTAGAGCACTCATTTCTTTTATCTGGAGTTTGGGTCATTAGTCTTGTTGTATTGTCAACATTGTCATCATTTTTGAGTTTTTGTTAAATTTCTTTTCTTTAGGTACCGAGATTCTTAGTTTGCGCATCTTGTTATAAATCCCCTAAAATTTGTCTGGTTTTAGTAAGTGTTAGAACTATAAGTTATAACTACTTTGACTGCAGCAGCTGCTCTGTTCCACCAGATCCTTTTAAAAAATTGTCCAGTCTGATTGTGTAAAAAACTATCCTAAAACCCTTAACTTCTTTCTTGACATAGTATATTTTGAACATTATGAGTAGATAACATCATTCACTCAGAATAATAATTTATAGTAGTATATGTTAAATTGATGTGGAAATTAGTTGGTTTGTTTTGATAGGCTACGAGCTTGTGTATTTTCCGTGTTTACTGCTACTCTTGTCAGACATTTTCATATATAAGATTTAAGTGTGTGGCCATATGGATGCTAAAGTAAACTTTGGAGTTGAGGAACTGATTTAGTTTCATATAAAATTGAAGACAATGATGCATGCAATAGATCATTGGACTTCATGTATGTGAAAGTGGAATGATTAGAAGTTCTGTGCTTGTTAATCTTCACCTCTTCTTATCTTTGTTTCCTGTTTTGGGACTACCAAATTAAACGGTGGACCTGGGTATACCATTGTAAAAATAGAACATGATCTAATTATAATACAGATCTTAACATTGGTATATAAGTTGTGGATTTCACATGAAGAGAAGTTACATAAATGTAAAAGAGAAAGAAAATGGGACTTGGAGTAGAAGATTCTCTTGCATTTCTTGGGATATTTGATTGTTGATCATTGTTTACAAAGCCAATACTTTCTGACTAGAGCCACTGCTAAATAGAGACTGCATATATCACTTTGTGCTGTTTCTTTAGACCTATACTAATTATGCACGTAAGATTGACCGCTTCTGCTTTGTTCTTTTATGGTCCTGTTCATTACATTTGCAATAATGCATCCCTGGCTAGGCTATAAGCCACATTTAAGCTTTTGTTCGTAACAAATTTGCTTATAGCTTTCAAAGTTATACAGTTACGATGGGGTTGCCTCTTATGTAATTTAGACATTTTGCAGGATGATGTTGATGCCAAAGTTATAGTGGCAGGTCCGTCAACAACATGTAGCCAGAAGATCCATAATCAGTTGGTATGCATTTATTTAAATAGTCACCCAATTCAACTGGAAACGTTGAAGTTGCATATTTAATTTTGTATAATGCCTTTTAGGCTCTAAAAGTATTTAACGTTGTCAAGTTTTTTGTTTTATTTTTTACCAAGCTTAGTATTATTAATAAGATTGTATTCAGGCTGGGCTTGACTATCTCTATACGTGTCTTTGTTTTTGTTTATCATGGTAATGGAAATTGCCATATCTGTGATATTGGATGTCACATTATACTTCTTAAGTGTATATATTGTGCAGGTTGGGGTAGAGAAAATGCACAAGGATAGCAAATATGTGTTGTTTCTAGATGATGATGTGAGGCTGCATCCTGGCTCAATTGGAGCCCTTACTGTTGAAATGGAAAAGAACCCAGATGTATGTTGATGATAATTTCCCTGTACCTTTAATGATTGTTTATTTTGTCCTTAAAGTTGTGTTTCCCATTAGTCTTGATAATTTTCTGGCGAATTCCTGCAGATATTTATACAAACTGGATACCCCCTTGATTTACCATCTGGAAGTTTGGGAAGTTACTGCATATATGAATATCACATGGTAAGTTGACAATTTTCTTTTGCAAGGAGTGAGATGTTTTATCCTCCTCCTATTGGAAATGGCAGGGTGGTGGTTATGCCACTCAATCATATAGACATTTATAGTGGCATTGATAACACTGATTATTATAAGAAAACAAGTACATTAGCTTTTATCTTGTTGGATTCTTGGTTGATCAAAAGATTATAGAATGTTTAAGCTCTTGCCAGTCAACAACTAGTAAGATTTGTTGACAGCACCATGAAGTAGAAATACATAGGAAACTAAGTTTTTAAAACCTTAGCCTTTGTTCATCGTTTTTACTTGGAGTACTCTTCACTTCACAATAATCTCAACATGTTATTAGAAAATCGGTTTTGCTCATACAACTTACCAACATATCTAGTGCTGAATGACATAATCCAAGCTAGTGATCTTGTTTGTCTTATGTAATTACCTTCCTACTAATCTTTTCCTTGCAAACTTGACTGTTAACCTCTATTGACAGCCTTGCTCTATGGGGTTTGCTACTGGTGGAAAAACATTCTTTCTATGGGGAGGATGCATGATGGTAATTGTTTTTATGCCCAAGTGATATACAATATATCTTCTTTACAGAATAACCTATAAACGTGAAACTCCTTACTGCAGATGCATGCAAATGATTTTAGAACTGATCGTCACGGAGTAGTTTCAGAGCTTCGTGATGGGGGCTATTCTGATGACATGACTCTTGCAGCTATTGCAGGTAAAATGCTTGCAATGTCATGCCTTTTAAGTCTTAAATGTTTCTTTAGCTATTTGGTAGAATATAGTCATATACTCCCTCCGTCCTAGATTCAATTTCCTGATCACTGTTCACGAAATCCTTTCAAAAGAATGATAAAAAGCTGAGAAATTTTTGTGAGTATAATTATGTGACAAATGCGAAAAAAGTGATGATATTTCAAACTGGTTGTAAAAAACTTTTTTGTGAGTATAATTTTGTGACAAATGCGAAAAAAGTGATGATATTTCAAACTGGTTGTAAAAAACTTCCTATTTCTGGAATAGGAAGTAAATTTTCGATCCCCAGAAAAGCAGAACAGGAAATTTACCACGATTAAGAAAGTAAGCCTGTGCTGTCTACAACATATTGTCCTACCGTGAAGAGTTTGTATTTTTCAAAGCCCATTCTTATATGGCATTACTTTTTTGGTCTTTCATTAGTTACTGATACACTTTTCACCTTTTTTTTTAATTTTTTAATTTTTTTTTTATCTATAGGGGCTCACAAGAGACTCATCACGTCGCCACCAGTTGCGGTTTTCCCTCATCCACTGGCCAGTGATCTCAATTTTGCTAGGTTTTTGCTGTGTAGCTGAAATTTGAAATTCATAAAAAATTGGTCATTTTCATTCGTAAGATTGTCCCTAAAACTGTCTTCTTCTGCATGTAGGTACTGGAATTACTTGAGGAAGCAAACATTTGTTTTAGAGTCATACACTACTAAAGTCAACTGGATTATGAACAAGGCCCTATTCTCTGTCCACTGCTACTTATCATGGGGATTTGTTGCACCGTATTTTATGACTGCAGTACATGTGGCAGCGGCACTGAGGCTATACTCTAAAGGATACTCGCTGGGTGAAGCAGCTTTTCCATGTAATGGTGAGTATCTCACTTGTCTGAGATGACGCAAGGGAGTTAGATCTTGTCTCTGGAACTTTAGTAGGATGAGCCTATTCCATTAATATATGTCCTGTAAGCAACCAGTTAAAAGCTTCACTTCCACTCCTCTGGTTTCATACATATAAATGACAATTTTCATTTATTCGTATGATCACTTGTGATATTTACATTCAACAACTTCCATGTAAACTACACAGACGAGTAAATACTTCCGTGCCATGTTAGTGTAATGTATGCGTTTTTAAAGGGTCAGAATATTTTATTCTCAAGTCAAAGGTAAAACGAAGGCAAATAGATATTTTCAAGTATCATAGTTGCTGGTCCTGTACAGAGACTGAAGCTAAACTATTTTTGTTAGCATTCTGCATTTTGAGAATTGGGGTGCACACTTTTCAGTTGGAATTCAGTACTAGGTGAAATTAGTTCTTATGCTCAATGCTTAATGGTCTATTGCTGTCTGTTGATCTTTTTAATTTGTTTTTCAGGGTTAATATTAGCAGGCTGCCTCGCGACATGTACTGTTATTGAACTTCTTTCCATGGGGAACTTGACAAGAGTAGAAGTCCGCTTATGCAATTTATTATCCCCCGAGGCTGCTCCACTATCTCTTGGATCTTATAACTGGTTTCTTGTAAGTCTATCTCTTCATCTACTCTATGCTGGTCATCAACTTATTTTCTTACTGTATATATACTTGCAAATTTGAATCTACTGAAGAACATAAAGAAAGACAGTGATTAAAGTAGATATGACCGACCTCTTTTTCAAAGTACCTTTTCATCAAGACTCAGATTTCGTTTTATATCAGAAAATGAGTTTCATAGTTCAGCTCAACTAAAATCATTGTTTGTATTTCTAATGAACAGGTGTTTATCGCAATGCTGGTGGACAACTTCTTGTATCCCATCTCTGCATTCCGATCACATTTTTCTCAGTCTATCAATTGGTCTGGTATCCGATACCATTTGAAAAATGGAAGGATATACAAGGTACATCTTTTTATCTCCATTTTTCCGAGGATTGCGAATTTATTTATCAAAGTTATTTGTAAAATGAAGAAACTGCGATGTTTCAAATGTTGACATTAAATATGCATGATCATTACCAGATCGAACGAAGCAAGGAGAAGGGCCCCAAGTATACAGATTTGGGAGGAAAACACTTGTATGGGAAGAAAGGAGCTCAAAACAATCATTCTTTTATTCATTCATTGTCCAGAAGCTTCGTTCATTGGTGGCAACCTAAGAAGTACGATGTATAGCAGTGGATATTTTATTTAGCGATTAGAAGGAGAAGATTGTGATTCTTTTGTTTTTGTGGTCTGGGTATGAAGATGACTAGGATTCCAGAAGCAAATATTTTTTTGGGCATTGGTTTGTTGCTTAGTAGTGAACTGAAGGTCCATCCATGATTTGAAGTTAGGTGTTTGATGATTATTTTGGTAGATTCATTAAATTTAGTTGGTTGATTTTTCAGCTGGCTTTTGTAACTGTAATGGTCCTGTCTAAGTTTATGACATCTCAAGTTATATTTGTTCAAACACACACATGTAAGACAGATTTCAGTGTTAAAAGTGACTGTTGGTGGGATTTTGTTAGCTGCAGAGAATTATTTCACAAAGTAGTACTCCATTCGTCTAGTAAAATTTTATATCATTTTTTATTTTTAGGTATTCCACAAATTAAAACTGCGTACATGATTAGAAGTGCAACTGCCCACACATAAAAAGATTTTCAAGATTACAAAATTTTTACTTACATTTTCATGTTTTATCATTTCGTTCGCGACGTACGGAGTATAATTTGAGAGTTATTAGATGGATTGAAAAATCAAATCTGGATGAACATCTGTGATGGAGTAATTACATTTAAAGGAGAATAACAAATCAGGATAACACCAGATATCTTGCATCTAACCAAATCAGGAATGGGTGATGCGTACTAGCAACTAGTATATCTCAGTTTTTGTTTTATGATGCCATATTTGACCTCAACGAGCAAATTTGAAAAGAATATGTAATCCACAAATTTAGGCATGTCGTGATTAAGATGAATATTGAAAAAGGTAACGAAGACAACAATTATGGTACAAGATTAATGCTAATTAGGGAGGGACGTTACACAAGATCAATGAGTGACTGATATCAATCACTACCCATAAATCATAATCGTATCAATTAGTGATAATTACCAAGGTTTTTTTTTTTTTTTTGACAATAATTACCAATGTTGAAAATGTGGCTTATAAATAAGTGGAGCCAAACCCAGCAACCATCCAAGATAAAAACATTATTCTAATTTCTAACACATAATTTTCCTCGAGAAATTACAAAGATGGCCGCTAGTTTGTTAAAGATTTCCTTTGTTCTCTTTGCCCTTTTTCTTGGCTCGGGTATGTAAATCAATTTTCTTGCATGTCTTGTTATTTCAAATATAGTTTTGTTCACTAATTGATTAATATTGTGAAAATGTTTGAAATGCAGTGAGTCTGGGAGTAACAGAAGCTAGCCAGGGTGCAAACAGTCGATGCACAACTGGGTACGGACAGTGCTCAGATGCTCAAGAGTGTACCAAAAAGTGCAACAAGGATTGGGCAAAATACGATCCTTATGCTAAGTGCGAAGCACCTTGGTACGGCTTCCCTAAGTTGTGTACTTGTGAACACCAATGTAAATAGTCTGCTTAAGTTACGGAATAGCTAATTATTCGAACTAAGTTGTTTTAGATGCTTGAATAAAATGATTTTGTTATTTTGAAGTATGTAGCAAGTGTTTTATTCAAATTAACCTAAAATGGGTTTCAAGAAAGACTAATTAAGCGACATTTTGTTAGCAAGAAGCCACAACAAGATCAACGGTGAGTGCTCTTAAACCGTCCACCGTTGCATTTATGGACACTGATTTGGCCTAAGGCCTTATGGCACAAGTAAAATGAAGCTCCAATAACATAAGACCGGATGATTCAATCAAACCACAAAACTATATACCTTGTACTACTTTCAAAATATATTGAGCCAAATCAGTCCTTATATTTGATCAATAATATTACACAGTATTCATACATTGTCAACATTTGATGTGTAACGAATATAAAAATTATACGAACAATCGTGAATGACAACCATTATACTATATTATATATAATGCTTTCACAAACGCAAAAATTGAGCTCGCATCTTGTTGAGTCTGGGCAAGACATTGATGATACTGATACGGTTTTGCGGAACATCTTCTACACACTCCATGGCTAGTTTCAACAATGTCTCAAGACAGGTTTCATGAGCTGCCAATTTACCTTCATCAATCATCGCCAGTAGATTGTCATCAACGATCTCCATTTTCTTGTTCTGAACCAGTGAGTCAGATACCCACTTCTTCATGGTAAATTCTCCAATAAAACTTTCAGATGTTGGCTTTTTTCTTGTGACTATTTCCATGATCAGAACACCAAAGCTATAAACATCAACCATGGTGGATACTATGCCTTCTGATCCATACTCTGCAATATAATTCCGCCAAATACGAATTTACTTCTTTTGTTCAAAATCCGAAAAAGGAATTATGCACGAGTAATTCTCTTATAAAATCAGTTTTACGCTTAACAAACGGTAAAACTGGTAAGTGACCAATGGGAAACCAGTTTCACTCCAAGTTAAAAGTGTAAAACAAATTTTCACAAGAATTTATAGGAAATTGAACTTTACCTGGGGCCATGTATCCGACAGTGCCGAGAGTCTTGGTCTGCACCATTGCCATATCATCTCCCAAAAGCCTTGCGATGCCAAAATCACCTAAATGTGCAACCATGTCATCATCAAATAGAATATTGTTTGGCTTCACGTCACAGTGAACAATAGGGATCGAGTATCCATCGTGTAGGTATTCGAGTGCAGATGCCACATCTACTAGTATTCCCAATCTTTGAGCCATATCCAAGCAATTATTCTTTTCAGAATACAACCAACTTTCCAGGCTTCCATTGACCATGAACTCCATTACAATGGCTTTCAAGTCCATGTTTGAGCAAGAGCCGATAACCTTCACCAAATTTCTGTGTCTAGTGTTCCTCATGACCTCACACTCTCTATTGAAGCTCTTAAGCGTTTCTTTAAGATCCAAATTGTACCTCTTTACAGCAGCAGTCACACCATTCGAAAACTCCCCCATATACACCGAGCTGGAACCTCCTTTCCCAACCATGTTAGCTTCATCAAAATTACTTGTCGCACTCAAGATCTCATGGAATGAAATCCTATGTGCCAGCTCCAAATCTTCCCCTCCATCTTCAACATTTTTACCTTTCTTTCGATACTTTCCAACCAACATAAAGATCACGGCTGCCAAAAGCACTGGAGTTGCAAACGATGGCAAGACATATTCCAGGATCAGTCTAGTCTTTCTTGACATTCTTGTCCGTGTAGAACTTCTATTACATGCCATGACATGAAATTGAGGTGATCCACACAAGCCATTGTTGTCAATGAAAGACTCATAACTAAAGTTCTGAAAAGGTCCTGCATATGGGATTTCACCACTTAATTCATTGAAAGAAAGATTGAGATGGGATAAGTAAATTAGTTCGGCCAATGACATTGGGATAGTTCCAGATATATTGTTGTGTGAGAGATCCAAGTACTCCATGCTAACTAAATTCCCAAACGTCTCCGGAATTGGACCACTTAACTTGTTCATTGACAAAGAAAGACTGACAAGATTTCGAAGACCACCAATACTAGCTGGAATTTCACCGCGAAAATTGTTACAAGATAAGTTCAACTCTCTTAATCCTCTAATACTTCCAATTTCTTGACTCAAGTTACCAGTAAAAAGATTATTGGATAAGTCCACAATCAAAAGATCCTTATTGTCCCAAAACGTGAATAAAGAGGCTGACGTTAACTCATTTGAGTCCATATAAAGCTCCCTTAATGAAGAAACATTTCCCAAACAACTCGGAAATTCACCTGAAAATTTGTTGTTGCGTAACCCGAGCCTGCTCAGATATTGTAGGTCGCAAAGTGTGCTAGGTATGCTACCTTGTAAAAGATTCACATGTATTCTTAACCGTTGCAGACTTCTCATATTGCCAAGTGAACTCGGAAGTTGCCCTGTGAGTTCATTTCTAGACAACTCTAACTGGATCAAACCGGTTAGATTACCAATCTCTGATGGTATCTCACCTTTCAACCCACATCCACCGGCACGGAAGATATGCAGAGTCGATGATAGGTTGCCTATGGTACGTGGAAGAACTCCATTAAAAAGATTCCCTGCAAACTGTAGTCTTTCCAAGTTTGGACAATTAATCAAAGAATTTAGAAAGTCGAGCTCAGGAGAATTGCTTAATCGGTTCTCTTCCAAGTTCAAGCACACCAAGTGAGGTAAGTTATTCCCTATTGTTAACGGTACCTGCCCTGTTAACAAGTTGGAACTACAATCAAGCTCTATGAGAGATGTGGCGTTCGAAATTGACACTGGAACCGACCCGGTAAGCTTGTTGATACCAAGCCAGAGATATCGCAGATTTGGCATCCGTAGACCGATATCGAATGGCAGGTTTCCAGTTAGACTGTTATTTACTAGGGCAAGGATTCGCAACGTGGACATATTGAAGATTGAGGATGGAATTTCACCACTAAGATTGGCAAAACTGATGGACAAGTCTACAAGGTTTGTAAGATGTCCCAACTCAATGGGGATATTGGTTCCTCGATAATTGTTCCAACCTATATAGATCATCTCCAACTTTGTCAGATTGCCAAGTGAAGCTGGTATGCTACCAGCCAACTGATTATTTTGAAGACTTAGTGTCCGCAAGGACATTGCTTTTCCACCAATATCTTCTGGAAAATTTCCTGAACATTATACATAAAAACATGCTTCAATTATCACAAAAATATGGAATGTTTAGGAAAAATAACGATAAGAAATAAGTAAATGACAAGAAATTGTTGATGTTGCAAATTATTTGGAAACTTGGGGTTAGATTTGTAACAACATGAGAATTCTTATATCGGATTGAGACGTTTTAGAGCGAACCTAGTGTTGGAGCGGAGTTTGTAGTTGTGAATTGCATGCCAACAGTTTCTCCCTTATTTTCCAGCCCAAGTCTTTAGCTAAGCCCATCTTAAGCACCTCTTAATTAACTTTTAATCCAATTAATTAAACCTATTTTCAATTGCAAATTCTCATATGTGATCAAGAAAATCATCTATGTTAATAATCAAAACGTTTATTTTGTTAACGAAATGAATCATTTTGTAATATAAAAAACATCAATGCTGAAAACATCAATATTTTACATCGATAATTTTTTTAACAATATAGGTTCGTCTCTAAATAAATTATCTAGACATCGTGTGTTACGAGACTTGCTCATTTTCATTTATCCAATCAGTTACATAAACCAAATAGTTTTTGCATTTGACGTCTTTTGTTCCTAGATATATCCATCGACTCTTCTTCTTTGAGCTCCTTTTCTATGACGATTTTCTTCACCAAATTATATATTTTCAGAAGGCTCTCTTGGGAATTTCCCTAAGGTTTCATTATGATTATTTGGTTGATTGTCATATAGGATTAATTGCGGTTTTGGTCCTACAGGTCGCGATCTTGTTCAAATACAGTCCTACGGAAGTCATTTTTTCCCGTATTTGCTAGATGCGCGTCAAGTATATTATCCAACATTATGATTAAGCAAAGTTTGTATGAGCAAAGTTGATTCAATTACAAAACTATGTGCCTTTAGATGTTTATGTATTGTTTATGCACACGCATTCAATGCATTCACTTTAAGAAAATGTTAAAGGTTTGAAGTAAATTAAGCTATAAAGTTAATAAGGTCTCGTAAGGAGAACACCTTTAACATTTGTGACATTTCAACAATATCGGCTAGAGTACGATTAATGCATATAGTTGTGTTTTATGAATTTTAAGAGACCATAATAGGCTGGAGTAGGACCTTGCAATGCCAAATGAGCTCGTAATCATGTTAAGTTTTAAAGGCATTTTAAGAAAAAGTTCAAAATTCAAGTTAAGAGTCAGTTGCATTGCATTACTAAAAGGTTGGAAAAAAAAACATGAATATAGAACTTTAGGTCATGGCACAGAGCTTACATAGAAATCACGATTGACCCCTTTCTAAAATGATATTTTAGGTATGAAGGTGCGCAACACGGAGTGGCGAGTGTTGCTGTCGCAACGATCACTACCAAAAGTTCTTTATTATTTCCAATTCATGAGTTATTTCTAAACTTTGTAATAGCGCAAGAATTTATGATTTTAGAAGTTTCGCTGCACATTTTACTAGTTTACGAATTAGTATTAATAATTTTCATTTCGAGTCTAAAGACGTTCAAGGCATCGAACAACGTTCTACATTTTACAAGCTCACGAACTAGGCGAGTCATAATTTCATAATGATACAAGATTACGTTGTATTTAGGAAAATGAGGGTATATTATTTGAAATAAAATAAAAATTATTTACATTTTGACATAAAATTACTTTGAGTTTACAAAGTGAAACCAGTTGCTGCACTAAGTATGCAGCTACGTTGGCATATTAAAATATGTTACTTGGGTACCAAAAATATACTCCTCCCTTTTTTCACTAAAATTGTTACAATTTTTCGTTTTAAGCGTTTCACTAAAATTGTTATATTTCCTTTTATGGAAATTAGTTTTATAATAAAACTCAATTCTTACTATACATTTTCGGACCTACATGTACTTTTCCACTCAATTAATATTTCATACTCATTCTCCACCACATATTTTTGGGGACCACATACTTCTATACATTTTCTTTAAAAATAATGTTCAACACAATTATTTCAAGGGGCAATTACATATAGGCCCCCTGTTAGATTTTTATCTTGCAGACTACCACTTAGTTCAACAATTACATGCAAATCCTACTCGATACAAAACAATTACATCTAGGTCCACGAATTTGACTTTTCGCGAACTCAAGCCAGGAAAAACCATATTTGCCCCTGTTCCAATTTCAGCTTTTCAAAATCACCAAACAGCCTTACCTAATGACTAATCACGTGAGGACTTCAATGTAATTGAATTAGATTTATCAAGTAGTCACTTGTAATAATTTATTTACCGTTTTTTTCAAAAAAATTAGACTTAGTGGTAAAATATGAAGAAAGAAGAAGATTATGAAGAAACTGCCTGCTCCAGAAAGAAGATTAAGAAGAAAGAAGAGATCGATCGATCGAATCAGATGAGAAAGAAGCCAATTTAATCACAAATTGAAGCAGGCCATGCTTCATCCATTCATCCCCTCCACCACCGCCTACTCCACCTTCACCACCACCTACGCCCTCCCCTCCACCTTCACCACCACCTCCGTTCTGATCCATTGGCCATGGCCATGGCAAATCTGGAATGGAGCTTCCAGATCCGGAATGGAAGCTCCGTGGTGGAGCTTCCATAGTGGTTCCGGCCATGGCAGATCTGGAATGGTGGTTCCGACTGTGGTGGAGCTTCCATGGTGGTTCCGTGGTGGAGCTTCCATCAAGAAGCTTCCATTGAAGTCAGCCATGGAAGAAGATTTTGCCAATCCGTGGTGGAGCTTCCATCAAGAAGCTTCCATCAATCTAGCGAGCAGGAATAGATTTTGCCAATCTGTTTGTTTTGATGTTTTTGTTTTGACAAGTTTAATCTCATTCGATTCTATCAGACAATTAATTACGGTTCGGTTTTATGCTATTATCACAGATCTCGTTTTAAATTTTTTTTTAGAAAGAATTGGTAAGGATCTGTTTGGTTTGTAAATAAGCTAATAGCTGACTTAAGCTGGTCAACACAAAAACGGATTAATGGACCTAGATGTAATTGTTGAACTAGATGGTAGTCATCTGTTACAGAGGCGTCTAGCAAGAGTGGTGTATGTAATTTTTCCTTATTTCAATTGTTTCAATTTTAGTGAAACGGAGGGCGTAAGTACATGATTAGTTAAAAGTACAAAAAAAAGTGGTAGGTGGCTTTATTATGTTTTTGTCCTTATTTTTGTAACTTAGAATTGGCAGCATTGAGGGGGCTTTATTGGGGTCATATACTTGTGCAATTCCCTGGTATTCCCTCCGTAGGTAGTTGTTGGTTTGATCTTGCTTCTGTATCGAGTTAGATATGCGCTTTCAATTTGGGTATTCTCCTCTTATCTTAATTGTACACGCCCTTCGGGCTTATATATATTTTAAATTTGTGCAAAAAAAAAAAAAAAAAAAAAAATTGATGGAAAGCTTCGTTAAGAGTTGGGGGAAGTTAAATAAAATGGCCAAAATTTACAGGTTAAATACTTTCTTGACCTTTTCTAAAGATTACGCGTCCAGAAAGCATACCTGTCAAATGATTGAATCCCAAAGATAGCTCCACAAGTGTGGTAAGATTACCAATCCCCCGTGGGATATTTCCTGTCGCAAGATGTAAATGTTAATTCTTTCACTTTCACACGAAGTCACGAACACAATTATTCTTTGATCACCAGTAAATGTAATAAATTAGTACTCCTATTACTTTAACTTACAATATTATATTAACATTTTATTAAAATTACTAACAATTGTTAGCTCAAGTGGAAGGTAGTTGAATATACTTAAGCTAGGTCTTGAAATTGAACCTTGCGGATGTAAGAAACAATGCTGGGAGAGCCACCCCTAAAAAAGGCACGATAGTGCTCGGTTGGATTAGTCATATGTAACGGATACTAGTGATAAATCATAAAAATATTTTATTAAAGTTTATGAATAATTTATAGTTTAAAACACGACACCACAAGTAAAATGAGACCCCCGCGGTGAAAAATAGAGTTATGGGTATGTATTGATAATTTCAGCACACTACAGTGCGTACCTGTAAATTCATTTCTTGACAAGGAAATATAACGAGCCTGTGTACATTTGTGTAACGATGGCAACAGTTCTCCTAACTGATTCTCATAAAGTAATAAGCGTTGCACCATTGGCAGTCCATCACATATATCTCTCGGCACAGCCCCTCTTAGTGTGTTGCTACTAAGATCAAGAGTAATCAACGACGAGATATTGAAAATTGAAGTCGGTATAGTTCCGGTGAGACGATTGTTAGAAAGATCTAACACTTGGAGCCGTCTCAACGTGCCAAAACCGGGAGGAATCAAGCCTTCCAGCTCGTTATATTCGAGTGACAAGTTTGCTAGATGGCGTAAATTCCCTATTTCGTCAGGAATAGTGCCTTGTAAAGAGTTGTTGGCGATATCCAGGGAAACAAGGAAGGAGAGATTGCCGATTTCTCTAGCGAGGGTGCCTCCTAGATCCATGCTCGAGAGTCTAAGCGAGGTGACTCGTGAATGCCTCTGGCCACAAGTCACACCGTGCCAGTTGCACAAGGACGTTCCTTGTGTCCAATTATTGAGGAGAGCGTTGCTCGAACCGGACCCGATTGCAATTTGATTCTTTATGGCTACAAGGGCAGATCTATCGTCCATGGATTCGGCTAAGGCCAAAGTTTGATCGTTGAACTCGAACATCATCATTGTGAGCAGCAGCACGACAAAATATACTAGAGGGGCCATGTTTGATGATGTATTGGATATTTGGATTGCTAAGATAGTATATTTTTTGAGGAAGTGAGGTGTTACAGGTAGTATTTTCATGGATTTAATAAAGTACACTATGGAAATGTTTCCATAGTTCGAGTCTACTTCGATCTATTGATCATTCATCTGTGTAATATAGTTTTCTCTCAATTTCTATATTGTAATGATGAGTTGTGTTAGGAAATTTGTTGGGAAATTTCTTGAGAAATTTGTTAGGAATTTGTTAGATATTTTGTTAAGAATATCTGTTTAGTTTTGATCAGCAACATGATGACTTATCTTAGTCTCAGAAAGGTGATTAGTACTCTTGGTTCACTTGAACATTGTAAAAGAGGAAACTCACTAAGTATGATAGTCTAGCTAATCTTGTATAGGATGTTAGGTCTCAAAATGTAAATTTTATTTTATGAAGAGAAGACCAAGAAGAAGACATCCAGGCAGAAAGCTCAACGACATTGAAGACTTGAAGAAAACTGCACAAGATTACTGAAACTGTTTTTCAGATACCTTAGCCAGATATCTTGAAGACACGAATAGTTTCAAACAAACCGTGTCACAAGAGATATTTGAGAAATAAGAGACATATCTGAAAACAAGGAAAGTGTCCACAGATATCTATTCTCAGATACCTTGAGCATTAACCACATTTCTGAAAAAGAAATATATTGCAAACAAAAGTTGTTTCAATAAATACGAGTGGTATCTGAAGATTATAGATAAGGATGTGCAAAGAATCAGACAACACTAGTCTCTGATACAAAACATAGTTCCGTTAACACTACAGGACAAAAAGTATAGTACAATGCATTTAATGCACGGACAGAGATGTCTGAATAAAAGCAACGGCAGCTTCTGGGAAGAAGACAAAACTCACAAAGATTATACACAGATATCAATAGTTTGAATTTGAGCCTAACGGATACTATTCTAACGGCACTCAAATTCATCTATAAATATCAACACTTAGACTACTTGAGAACACAGAGCACTGAACACCTTGAACTGCTTACAAACGCTGAACATCTTACTCTCTCAAAGCAGCTTACTTATTCTAAAAGCTTTCTGTTGCGACCAAAGCTTTTGATCTTGAGTAAACACTGAAGTTCTAAGTGTCCTGATCCTAAACAAGCAAAGCTATATGTGAAGGAGTTGAATCAAAAGATCAACTATCTGAGATTCATTCTCTTGAACAGATATCATAAGACTTGGGTAAGTAAAATCGAACAAGATACCATACGCTGTAAAGTGTATTAAGTAACAGTTCACGAGCTATCGATTAACGAAAAGTTATTAAGACTCATCCGACAACTCAAACCAAAACCAACACCATAATCAAGTGGAGTACAGGAAGTACTTAGTTTGAAAAATCGGGGAATAACTCCAAGGTTACCGGAGTATAGGAAGTACTTGATTTGGGAAACTAAGGAATAACTCCAAGGTTATTGAGTATATGAAGTACTTAGCTTGGGAAGCTAGCGAATAACTCAAAGGTTTCTGAGTATAGGAAGTACTTGGCTGTGAAAGCCGGGGAACAATTCAGGGGGAACATTTGGTTGGGAACCAATTGTTAAGAATCTTAGAATAGGATTATTGTAAGGAGATCTCAATTATCTGTTCTAGTGAATTCTAGGTCTCTGATAGACCGAAGTGGATTAGTTGGAGGATTACGCCACCTCCAGATACCACTATACTTGCTGTGTCATCTACCTTTCTGTATTTACATTTCAAAGAACACACACATATTAACTGCTTACGCACTTATCTTTATTAAGTCTTCCTGACTGATTCTAAGTATCGATATCCATTCAGATATCTCGAGAAATAGTTGTTATCGACAAAGTTTTAAAAGACTATTCACCCCCTCTAGTCTTTTACTTTGCCGTTATCTGGACCAACAAGGGTATCGAGTAGGAGGTTCACCAAATTTTCCTTGACCGAACCTAGATCCCCAGATAGGTGAAGGAACTTTGTCCACTTTGAGGACTATTTAATTTGTGTGTTAAGTGTGCGGTATGTCTCGAGTGATGCACCGTTCTCAAACCAGAGAACTACGAGAAATGGAAAAATAACATGATGCTCCACCTTGAAGCCATAAGTGGCGAGATGATCGAAGTAATAAAGAATGGCCCAATAGTCATTCAACAACTTAAGCAAGTTATGGAGGTTTCGAGTGGAAGAGACAGAGATCAAAGCGAAGGATCTTCACAAACAGATGCGTCAACTAGTGGAAGATCTACTGGTCAAGTTATTTACGAACCAAAGCCCAGAGAACTCTGGACATCGGAAGATGCCAAGAGGAATCGTCTGGATGGTCAAGCTCGTAACATCATCATCAGATCGACACCAGAGCACATACTGGTAAAGCGTGGGTGCTAAACGGCGAAAGTTGCTCGCAACCGATTGAAGAAATGTTTTAACCGAGAAAACCAAGGAAAACAAGTTCAAGTTCTAAAGTTGAAATTTCAAAATTTTAAACAAGGTCCCATGAAACTCGAAGAACTTGATTTCGTTTTACCACTCTCATGAGTGATATGGCAAGACTTGGGAAAGCAATAGATACTCGACCGAGAAGATTAAGACTATTGTCAAGTCTTAACCACAACCGGGAGCATACTAAATTCTTTTATTTTAACCAAGGTATGCCAAATATCACTCCAAAGGGAACTTTCTCTCATCTTGCATCATTGACTATGAGATAACTCGGAGAGAACAAACAACCGAAAAGTTGCGTAATGTTGCTCTAGTTACTCAAGGAACTTCAAAAGAAGAAAAGCAAGGAGGAGATCGAGGATGCTCTTCCGCAAAGCAAATGAGCAAATTTGTCACGAGAAATTGAGAGAAAAGCCAAAGATAAGTGAAAAAAGCATCTAGGCTCAAACTATCACCAAGACAAAAATATGCAAAGCTCATTTGAACAAGCATTTCGTAAAGCATCATGTCTTCGAGGAAGCGTAAATTGGAAACGATATCTGCTTTCTATTGTCAAAACCCGCCACTTCAAGAAGGATTGTCCCGCCTCAACAAACTAAGGACAAGCGACAAGAAAGATAGAAGAATCTTGAAGAAGCCGTAAAGCTTTGTTAATCAAGAAAGAAAGAAAATCCAAATTCAATCGGATGCTCTAGACGTTGAGATGATTCTCAAGATGACAATTCAGATGACTCAACCTTACCATCACCAGAATTATGTGGAGTTACTCATGATATAATCGACTTCGGCCTCAAGAAGAATGAAATGTGTGGAGTTGCTGAAATTGACGGTCCAGACATCTCCAACATAGAAAACTGTCTTATGGCTGAGGAGGTAACACATACTTCTTGCTACACTTATGAAAGTGATGAAGAGGAAACAAAAAATCTAGAAAATCTCAGGAAAGAACTTGACATCTATGAAAGAGAATTTCTAATGATCCGAGCTAGAGCCGAAAACCTTGAAGAAGAAAAGAATTCTCTTGCAAAGGAAAATTCTCAATTAGTTAAAGTATCTGAGAGAAAGGATGCTGAAAATGCATTTCTCAAAGCTCAGATATCTGAGACTGAAAAGTCACATGAAGAAGCAATGGCTGAATTACAAAAGAAATATGAAGATCTTCTTTCTGAGAACAAGGAACTCAAGAAGAAAGAATTATCTTTTCAATCTTATGCCAAAGCTAGTGACACTCTTACTGAAGTACAATCTTACTTAAGAGATCCTTCAGAAAAGAAAGGACTTGGCTGAATACATGCATGATTGTTCTATCACTCTGAATAAGAGTAAGGAGAAAAGAACATTTGTAAGTACTCAGCAAGACGGTTCCCGTGCAATCTATAGTATCGGTGAAACGACAAAGATTGTTGACAAAGGAAAGGCAGTTGCGACTAAACCTTTGTGGGAAAAACAAGTAAAAAACAAAACTGTTGGGTACGTCTCTGAAAAGAAACACAACACTGAAAAGTGTAAACACCCACAGTGCTATGTCTCTCAAAAAGGTAGAATTGCAGGAGCTGGCAAATTCTCCCATGTCACTTTTACGAAAGAAATTGGATCAACCAGAGACTAGCAAAGTCGCGAGAAAGATCTCAGATAGCTTCAAGTGCTCGAAACGGTATTGGCTACAAAGGCATCGGAAAACAACTTGCTCATGAGTACAAGCAGGAGCAAGAACGATGGCTGAAAGCTAGAATTGCTCAAAGCAATTATCAGAAGTGGAAGTTAAATCAAGCCACTGAAAATCTGAATGCCAGGGCTAGAAGAAATCTAGCAAGGAAGGCTAAGTTTGCTGAAAAGCAAACTCAGAAACCCGATGTATCTGAAAGCATCATATGGAGCACCTAGGAACACACCAAGGAAGAAAATAATTCTTAATGATAACATTCATTCAAAAGAATTCCTCCTTACGTTCTGTCGAGACAAAAGCATATTTCAAAGAAACTCATTCAAAATGGATTCCTCTTGGAAGAACTTTTGATTCGACGGTTCCATCAAAGATATGAGAACCTAATCTCCTGCTTGTGTGCGAATGCTTCACGGACTAAAGCACAATGGCTATTTGATAGTGGATGCGAAAGCACATGACAGAGACAAAGCAACCGTTGATTACAAAGCTTGCAACACAGGACCAGATATCAGATTTGCTGGAGGAGAATTAAATCCCTCTTTGGGATTTGACAACGTCAAATTGGGGACTTTAACAATCACTGACGTATTACATGTTAAGGATTTGAAATATAATCTATTTAGCATGAGCCAGTTTGCAGACAAGGGTTTTACTATAAAATTCAAAGCTAAATACTGCAAACTAATTGACAATGAGTCAAAGTAGACAGTCTTGGTTGGTCGGCGGAAAGGCAGTCTTTATGTTGCCGATTGGGCATCTGCCACAACTGAAGAATGTCTCATGGTGAGTCAATCTGGTCACACAGAAGAGCACTGGTTATGGCACAAAAGAATGAGTCACTTGAACTTCAAAACTCTGAATAGACTTGCCAAGAAAGAGTTATTAGTTGGTCTTCCCAGAACATCTTTCAGAAAGGATGGTATCTGTTCTGCCTGTCAGATGGGGAAACAATCTAAGATCTCTTTCAAGTCCAAAATCAGACACTCTAGTGTTAGACCACTGCAACTTTTACACATGGATCTATTTGAATCATCGTAACTAGTTATGCAGAAAGAAGTATGGTCCGTTGTTGTAGATGACTTCTCAAGATTCACTTGGGTTGTCTTTACGAAACACAATCGATGCCAGGGTGGAGATACCAAACTTGCTGAAAAAGCTTGAAGTCATGAAAAATGACAAGGTATCTGCAATCAGAACAGACCATGGTACTGAGTTTGTCAACCAGTACATAAAGAAGTTTTGTACCTGCAAAGGTATACAACACCAACTTTCCTCTGTAAGAACACCTCAACAAAATGGTGTTGCAGAAAGAAAAAACAGAACCCTTAAAGAAGCTGCAAGGACAATGCTAGCTGACACTGAAATAAGTGAAATTTATTGGGTTGAAGCTGTAAACACAGCTTGCTACACTCAGAATAGATGCTTGATAAACAAACACCATGACAGGACCCCCTATGAAATCTTGGTTGGTAGACCCCCTAATATCAAACATCTGAGAGTATTTGGTTGTAGATGTTTTGTTCTAAACAATGGGAAAGATTATCTGAGAACATTTCAACCAAAGGCAGATGAAGGTGTTTTTCTTGGCTATTCCACAAACATCAAAGCTTACAGAGTATACAACAAAAGAACAAAGAAAATTGAAGAATCAGTTCATGTTGTATTCTATGAAGGAAATAAGAGAACACCTCCTATTGGTGAACTCTCAGAAAGGTTCAAAGAATTATTACTAAGGGACTCTAAAGAAGAATCCTCAGAAAGGAGAAACATCACTATGGAAAGTGAGGATGACTCTGACGTAGAAAATCTTGAAAAGCCTAGTAACAACAAGATGACTCACAGACATGATGAGGAATTTCCTATGAGTTTTCCAGAAATGGAACAGGTTACTGAGAACCTTCATCATGAAGAGGTATCTGAAAATAAAAATGCTGAAATGCATGCTTCAGATATCTCTAACACTGAAAAAGTGTCAGATATCAATGACATTTCCCATATGTCAGATATCTCAGATACTGAAAATGTATCAAATCAAAATCTTAGTGATTCACATTCAGATCACCTGGATATTGATCCTACTAGCACTAAACCTATGATGAAATGGATCAAAGATCATCCTACAAAGGATATAATTGGACCAATTGATCAGGGTGTTAGGACTAGGAGAGCAATAGCTGAAAATGCTAACTCTCTCTTTGGATCTTTCATCTCGAATATTGAACCTAAAAATATAGAAGAAGCATTAGGAGACCAAGACTGGATCTCTGCAATGCAAGAAGAGTTGGATCAATTTGAGAGAAACAAAGTCTGGAAACTAGTTCCATTTATAGAAGGAATATCTGTGATTGGAACTAAATGAGTTTTCAGAAACAAGATGAATGAATCTGGTGAAATAACCAGAAACAAAGCAAGATTGGTTGCCAAGGGATTTACTCGCATCAAGGCTTAGATTTTGACGAGTCATATGCACCGGTTGCAGGATTGGATGCAATAAGACTCTTTCTAGCCTTTGACTCATAAAGATTTCAAAGTTTATCGATGGATGTCAAAAGTGCATTCTTAAGCGGTGAACTTGCGTAAGAAGTTTATGTTGAGCAACCACCGGCTTTGAAGTTTCCTCGTAAAGTAGAATGGTCTATAAACTACGTAAAGCTCAGTATGGATCAAACAGCTCCAAGAGCATGGTATGACACTTTGGCCAAATACCTTCTGGAAAGTGGTTTCAAGAAAGGTGAAGTTGATAAAACTTTATTTACCTTAAATCATGATGGGAAACTACTCTTAGTTCAAGTATATGTTGATGACATCATATTTGGATCTAAGGACAAGCAACTTTGTAATGACTTTGCAAATCTCATGAAAAGCAAGTTTGAGATGAGCATGATGGGAGAAATGAATTATTTCCTAGGATTGCAAGTCAAGCAACTCAATGATGGAGTATTCATTAGTCAAACAAAGTATGCAAAAGATATGCTCACAAAATTCAATCTTAAGCCTTCTGAAAAGAATGCTAAGATACCTATGAGCATTGGAACCAAAATGACCTATACTGAATCAGACAAGAGTGTTGAAGAACATAAGTATAGGAAATTGATAGGTTCACTACTTTACCTCACTACAAGTAGACTTGATATTCAATATGCCGTTGGAGTATGTTCTAGATTTCAGACAAATCCTATGCAAACACACTACAACATTGCTATGAAAATATTAAGGTATGTAAAGGGTTCAGTAGATGTAGGATTGTGGTATCCTAAAGAAAGTGGATTGAGTTTAATGGTACTCAGACGGCGATTATCTTTGGATCATCGCTTGATAGGAAAAGCACCTCAGAACTTGCGGGTCGGTACTAGACTTATCTCATGGTTTAGCAAGAAGCAAAACTCAATTGCAACTTCTACCACAGAGGCTGAATATATTGCTGCTGGTTGTTGTGAAACACAAATTCTGTGGATACAACAGCAACTTAAAGACTATGGACTCGATGAGAAGAAAACTCCCATTTTCTGTGATAACACAAGTGCTATTGCGATTACACAGAATCCTAAATTTCATGCCAGAACAAAGCACATTGATGTTATACATCACTTCATCAGAGACCATGTTGAAAAGGAAAATATAGAGATACTCAAGATTGGCACTGAAGACCAACTTGCAGATATCTTCACTAAGCCACTACAAGAAAGTAGATTCTTAGCCTTAAGACACAGTCTTGGACTAATGGAACTACCAATGAACTGAAAAAGTTCAAATATCTGGAACGGGCATCCAGAGAAGAGGTATCTGGAACGGGAATCCAGAAAAGAGAAAAGAGAAATCTGGAACGGGTATCCAGAAGTCAAAAAGGCTAAAAAGCAAAAAAAAAAAAAAAAATAGCTTAAGATCTCTGAGACGGGAACTCAGATATCTGAATCACTCTATAAACGGGGAACACAAAAGAGAATAGTATAACTATTTGAAGTCAACTACTCTTTTGAAACTCGCATTATTTCTATCTTGATGAAAAACTTGGAAAGATCCTAAGTGTAAGACAGATTCAGATGCAAATAGTGTCCTTGGTCATACAGAATTGTGATTCAGATAGCAAGTCGCCAAAACTCATTAAATGGGCACAATTACACTTGCTGATTGTGATCATTGCTGAAGAAGCAATGGTGACCCTCGGTGAAGTTAAGCGATTGATCTGTACGGTGGAAATTAATTCACAGTAAATAGTGGACTGTTGAAATTCAGACATGGCCCACTAAGCATTTAATGCCGAACTAGCTTTTGCTCACGCTTGTTTGCAAATCACAGATACGTACACACAAAATCAATTTGTATGTATTTGTCTGTTGGGATTCAACTGCTATATATATGGGATTTTGGCAAATGAAATCACTTTTGCCTAATCCGAAATTTCATCTTGCACAAAAATAGCAAATCCTTCTCTTGATTCTCTGCAAACCCTCTACAATCTCTGCAAATCAAGATTAAGTTTTTCTGAAAAGAATCACTGAATCAAATCTCTTTCAAACATCAATTTCAAATTCCTACACTATATAAAGAGATGACCTCCAAGAACACTTCAACACAGAAATCCCAATCCTCCACTGGTACTGCTGAAAAGCAAGCACCAGAGTTGGTTATTGTAAACAATCAACTGGTAGGAGTTTTTAATCCTGACCATTGGACTTCAAGTCACAGAATGATTTGGGGTGGTGCCATGGTTGAGGAATACCTCAACGCAATAGAAAACCAAACCGATGAAAATTGATTCTTGACATGCTTGAAAAGGCACAAATCAAGGGTTTTCTATCTGCTCGCCCAAGTGGAATTTCATCACTCGATGTGTTGGAATTTTACAACAACTCCAGGATTATTTCCTGTGTATTTGAAGGCACTGAAACAGTGTCTATCAAAACCTCAGTCCAAGGAAAGGAAATCCTTCTGGACTTAACAACCTTCTGTAAGTTGTTTGAGGTTCAAAATCTTGGAAGGAATTTTGAAATGAACACCAAGGATGAGGAACTCCTTGAAGGTGTTAAAGAATTTACGATGACGTGTGATCTTGAAAATCGATACACCCACCGAGTTCAAGCTCGACATCCAACCGGACATCTGTTGGTTCACTGGGATGTACTGGCTTGCATTCTTCACAGATGCTTTGATGGTCTACAAGGAGGTGCTGACCAGATAAGCCAAGAACGATGGATCATGATGTTCTTGCTGAATCAACAAGACAAAAGGCTGGAAAACCCTTTTAATTGGGGAAAGTACGCCTTCATGAAATTCGTGAAGAAAATTCAAGGCTTCGAGCCTAAAATTGTCAAAGGACTAGCTGAGCCAAAGGCCACAGTAGGCTATGGTCTGAAGATATGCTACTTGCTGGAAAATCTTGGCATTGAGCTCAGAGAGACGGCAGAAATAGCCAACAGTAACCTACTCTACAAATATGAGTATACAAATCTGATGAAAAAGGTTACTGGGTCTCAGAAAAGTCCTAAGAAGCGAAAATCTGAAAAGATATCTGAAGAAAAGGTTGCGACCAAGAAGCCCAGAACATCAAGAAAGAAGTCTGCTGGCAAATCAGAAGACACACCCAAAGAGGTTGTCAATTCTCAGATATCTGCAGGCATTGCCGATGAACTGATAATGGCAGATGAACTCATCAATGCTGTAAAAGAGTTGTCAACTACTGAACAAGTAGACTCAGCAAGAGAAAGTGCTTTCAGAAATGTTGCGACTAATGTAGAAAGCCTTGCTGATGAACTCATAAATGCTGCCAAGAGTGGTGAAAAGCACCAAGCCCCATCTGCAGAAACCGCAGGAATAATGGACCAATCAGTTCCCAATGCTGATGAGAGCTCTGATGATGAAGATGATGAACTAGTCATCTCTCAAGTCCTAGAAAGAACAAAGAGGGCAAAGGTTACTGAAAAAGTAACTGGTGATAAGGTATCTGAAGAAGAACCTACACCACAGGTTGCTGAACCTATAGCAAAGGTTGTTGGTGCAAACACATCATCAGGGAATGACTCTCTTGCACAACTTCAAAAAGCCCTGATGAGTGGTATTTTGGTGCTGGCAGATGCTGATGGAAAAGCCACATCTAAAAATCTGGAAGAACACTCTACTGATCAATCTTTTGCTTCCAGACAACCACAACAACCAAAAACACAACAACCACAACAGCCACAAGTGGTTGATGAAATGGTAAATGAACTCCATTTTTAATTACCAGCAATACAGTATGCTGAAGAAAATCCTGTAATTGAGCAGGTTCCCCAACTCAATGAGAGGGATCAAACTGAGACATCTACTCAGAATGATCAACCAGGGGAGGCAACTGAGTTGCATACTCAGGAAAGGTGTGAAGTACCAGAAACTTCAAACAAAGAAACTGCACTGGGACAAGACGACCAATGTATAGAAAGGTCACAAGTTCCAGAGACCAATCAGCCTGAAACTTCTCAGGTAAATGACTGGTTTAACTCTTACCTTGTGAAAATTTTTATACTTATAAATCTTGTTACCTTATAAGAATTTCTTTGTTACAGTCGAAGAAATGCGTAAACAAGAGGAAGCCGAGAAGCTTGCCTCAATCTTGAAAAGAGGTTCCTTCAACCTCAACTCTTGAGAAATCTGAGCCTATCCCACAGGTAAATGATTCTTAAAGAGAACTAATTTTTCAGTAAAAATGTTTATGTGCTCATTCATGTTAAATGTTTCTAACAGGCTCCAACTGAGATGGAAGAAGATAAGGCAGAAATGCCAGAGACAAACCCAGAAACCAACAAGGTTTCTGAAGAACACATCACTGAGCCTTCAAACTTGAAGGTATATGACAATCAAGTGACATGTATTCTTCATCTTGGGTTATCCTTTATCTCTTCTAAAATCCAATACTTTCTACTTACAGGCTATTTCAGAAGTAGAGATGCAAGGGGATAAAGTTGCGACTTCCCCTGCATCAATGGAAATTGATGAAGCCCCCAAGGCAGCATCACTCGAAAGAACACCAGAAACTGCACAAGTTTCTGAGAAAAATGAATCTGAGCTTCCTGTTGAGGAAGTAAGTAGCTCAAATCAGAATTCATTAAAAGCATATTTATGCATAGATTCTTTCAAACTATTTCCTAAGTATTGTATTTCTCTCAGGTTCAAGAAAGAAAGGTTGGTGAGGACCAGACTTCCAAGTCTCAACCTCACAACAAGATATCTGAGACACCAATTGTCTCAGTAGAACAAGTATCTGAGCCTGATGTTCATACTCAGGTAACACAGGAACTAAACTACACTTCTACTCAGATATCTACAAAAGTTTTGACGCTCACTCAAAACTCTTTCTTTCAGGCTCAAACAGATGCAAAGCAGGTTCCCATTAAAGAAACAAGGGACCTACTTCACTTCTTCAAAGCTCACACCCTGCCAAAGCATATCCAATGCTTCAAGAAATGGCAGAAGTTAAGGTGCTCTGATCTCTCTGAAATATTGAGAATCACTGATCAACCAACTAGACGAGCACGAGCTCTTGACCTGGAAACTTATGTCCAAGCAATGTTCCCTACAGAACAATATACAGTTGCGACTATACTACATAAGGACTTTTCCAGAGAAGTGGCGCATAGTTTGATACATGCCTTTGAACAGTGGATGGTCGACAAGATTACAGATGGCATTCAAGCCACCCGCCTACGCAATTTATACCTTCCAACAAGAAGAAGTTAATGCGTAAGATCACTATCCCGGAAGTGATCAATCTTGTATCTGAAGATGATGAGGAGGAAGAAATGAATGAAAATTACTTTGATGAACCTCCCACTGACCATCACCAAGAGGATGATAATGACAAAAAGGATGATGATGATGCCCCTGCAACAGGGACCAGAGGAATTTCACAGAGAAACAATGCCTCAGCTGCTGACAAGCAAACTGAGAAGACATCACAGAAATCTTCGTCTTCATCACCTCAGAAATCTACTCATCCATCTTCTAACCAACACGCAGTTACTACTGAACAAGTAGTTAAGCTTTCTGAAGAAACAAATCAGAAAATACTAAACACTCAAACTATATCTGCTCAACTCGCATAAGCTTGGAAGAAGAACAACAGCTCCATCTTCAACTGGAAGATCAAATAGCTAAATCCAGAGATAAGATTGATCAACTACAAGATCTATACTTAGAGGAAATGATTGCTTACTCTGAAGTTAAAGAGCTACGGGATGCTGTGCAAAAGATCACCAAAGAACTCGATACTGAAGAAGTATCTGAAGTCAAGCATGATGCTAAAGCTGCATCATCTTCAAAAGAAGTACCATCCTCCTCCCAGAAAGGAAAGAAACCAATCTCTGAGATGCTTGCTGGACTCGATACGATCGATGAAAATGTCCAAGAGGATGAAGATCACTGGGCTAATCACTCAGATGATGAAGAAGACAAGACTTTGGCAGAGCACCGCAATGAACATTTAGCGGTTTCTCACCTGAGAAGGAAGTTGATTGCTCCTACAATATTCAACAAACTGCCAAACGTCCACTCCCATGAATACATGAACAGGTACCAAGTACTGGCTACTCTGAACAAGGAGATGTCTTCACAGAACAAGGAAGTAATTGCCTCCGTCCCTCTCGAATGAGAAAATTCATGAGCTCATCACTCGAGAACAACTAGCATAGTCATTGCTCGAAAGATCTGGGAATGATAAGGACGATGATGCGTCTTTAGTGAAAAAGCTTTTCAAGAGGCAAGTTACTTTGGAAAAGCAGATGCCATCCTAGGCCCATTGGCAGAGCTCACTGATAAGGACAATGGACTTATCAAGCAAAATCAGGAGCTCAAAACCGAACTTCAGAAGTTGGTCACTGCCTATAATTATTTACAAGGCCATTTTGACTCTCTCTCAGATTCCTTTATGAGACTGAGTCAGCCAACAATGACTAAGGGGGAAAGATAGTACAAATCTGGACCTCAAAGTCAGGGGGAATGGGAAGAAGGAGATGAAAACAAGAAGAAATCTGAGTCAGTGCGGAGAAAGGAAGAAGAAAAACTTCCCAGCCACCACTCAGAATCAATGAACCCTCCTCAAGCCAAGCTGCTTTGCAAATAGTAGCTGCTTCCCAGAAACCCACTGAAGGAACCAAAATGGTAACAAGGGCCATGGCACAGAAACCTCCAAGGAGTACCAAGGCTCCAAGGAGAAGACAAGTTAGAGGGGTTGATGAATCTTCTGAAGAAGAAGAAGAAGGTCAAATCAAGTCCCAGGGCAATGAAGAAGGCTGTAAAACTCTCACAAGATCTAATCTTGATGATGATGAGGAAACTGATGAAGATGAAGCTCCTCTTCACAGAAAAAGGAAAATTGAAAGCCTAACTGAGCCCATAGCTGCAAAGCCCCTAGCAGCTAAAACACCCTCTGGAAATACCAAGTCTATCCAGGGTGGTGGTTCTTCAAGCAACAACCCCAAAGATAATTCAAGACAGAGAAGGAACAGACTGAGAGCTGAGCAAAGACAAAGTCAACTTCCACTTAAGCCAGAAGAAGCCAAAATTGAGTATGTGAAGTATGACAATGATTCCTCTGTCTACAGGTTCATCAATCAAAAGAATGGCTATTGGATTCTGGAACTGAAGCATCTTTTGGTAAATTCAAGATTTCCAGAACCAATCCATAAACAACTCATGGCGTGGAGAAAGAATAAACCTACCTTGATTAACACCAATCACATCAAAGCATGGTTAGATTTTGAAGTTGTCAAGAGAACTGAAGCCATGAAGAAGGACCTCTCTGATGATTGTCCATATGGAAAGCCAGATGATGTGCACAAAATTCTGAATATCACAGGAACAGGCACAAGACCAAGACTTGCTGTGGAACCCTATGAGTCGTTCTATCGGCGGAAGATCAATAAGGGTGACATCGATATCCGAGATTATCTCTGAATACTTCAAGCTTGATATCGTAATAGAGCATGCCTGGAAGTGGGGAAAGTACCTATGGGTCAAGCATTTTGCCAAGAAAAATCCTACCAAAACCTACAAAGAGGTCTGTGGATTTGCCAGAGACACAGAGATGCTCATCAGAACTCTTCTCTATGATTATTCTGATGAAATCAAAAGGTTTGGAGATAGGAAATTTGCAGACTGATCCATAGAAATACTGTAGAAGACTTGAAGATTGAAGACTTGAAGACTAGTCTATTAGGATGTTTACTTGGAGCTTGGTTACTCCTGTTGTCCTAATTTACTATGTAGTTTTTGTATTTTTGCTGACTGAGCTTAACTCTATCATGTATTGAAGTTATCTGTAATCCTTATTTGTAACTTATCTGAAGAACTTACTCTCAGATAGTATTCTATAAAAAGATAACTTGTCAGCAAAGATCACACCTTTTGATTTAGTTGATGTCTACTTTCTGCACTTAATTATATGAATTTGAAGATCTTAAGAAAAGATTAAGTGGTGGATTGTTTCCTCATCCAGATTTGTAATAGGTAAAGATAGTCATCGTTGACTGATCAAAAAGGGGGAAATTTGTTGGGAAATTTGTTGGGAATTTCTTGAGAAATTTGTTAGGAATTTTGTTAGATATTTTGTAAAGAATATCTGTTTAGTTTTGATCAGCAACATGATGACTTATCTTAGTCTCAGAAAGGTGATTAGTACTCTTGGTTCACTTGAACATTGTAAAAGAGGAAAACCACTAAGTATGATAGTCTAGCTAATCTTGTATAGGATGTTAGGTCTCAAAATGTAATTTTTATTTTATGAAGAGAAGACCAAGAAGAAGTCATCCAAGCAGAAAGCTCAACGACATTGAAGACTTGAAGAAAACTGCACAAGATTACTGAATCTGTTGTTCAGATATCTTAGCCAGATATCTTAAAGACACGAATAGTTTCAAACAAACTGTGTCACAAGAGATATCTGAGAAATAAGAGACATATCTGAAAACAAGGAAAGTGTCCACAGATATCTATTCTCAGATACCTTGAGCATTAACCACATTTCTGAAAAAGAAATATATTGCAAACAAAAGTTGTTTCAATAAATACGAGTGGTATCTGAAGATTATAGATAAGGATGTGCAAAGAATCAGACAACACTAGTCTCTGATACAAAGCATAGTTCCGTTGACACTACAGGACAAAAAGTATAGTACAATGCATTTAATGCACGGACAGAGATGTCTGAATAAAAGCAACGGCAGCTTCTGGGAAGAAGACAAAACCTGCTACAGTACTATACACATATATCAATAGTTTGAATTTGAGCCTAACGGATACTATTCTAACGGCACTCAAATTCATCTATAAATATCAACATTTAGACTGCTTGAGAACACAGAACACTGAACACCTTGAACTGCATACAAACGCTGAACATCTTACTCTCTCAAAGCAGCTTACTTATTCTAAAAGCTTTCTGTTGCGATCAAAGCTTTTGATCTTGAGTAAACACTGAAGTTCTAAGTGTCCTGATACTAAACAAGCAAAGCTATCTGTGAAGGAGTTGAATCAAAAGATCAACTATCTGAGATTCATTCTCTTGAACAGATATCATAAGACTTGGGTCAGTAAAATCGAACAAGATACCATACGCTGTAAAGTGTATTAAGTAACTTGGTTCACAGAGCTATCTGATTAACTGAAAAGTTATTAAGACGCTCATCTGACAACTCAAACCAAAACCAACACCATAATCGTGCGATGGGAAGTACTTAGTTTGAAAAATCAGGGAATAATTCGAAGGTTACCGGAGTATAGGAAGTACTTGATTTGGGAAACTAAGGAATAACTCCAAGGTTATTGAGTATAGGAAGTACTTAGCTTGGGAATCTAGGGAATAACTCAAAGGTTTCTGAGTATAGGAAGTACTTGGCTGTGAAAGCCGGGGAACAACTCAGGGGGAACATTTGGTTGGGAACCAATTGTTAAGAATCTTAGAATAGGATTATTGTAAGGAGATCTCAATTATCTGTTCTAGTGAATTCTAGGTCTCTGATAGACCGAAGTGGATTAGTTGGAGGATTACGCCACCTCCAGATACCACTATACTTGCTGTGTCATCTACCTTTCTGTATTTACATTTCAGCAACACACACACATATTAACTGTTTCTGCACTTATCTTTATTAAGTCTTCCGCACTCTGATTCTAAGTATCAGATATCCATTCAGATATCTGAGAAATAGTTGTTATCGACAAAAGTTTTAAAAGACTATTCACCCCCCCCCTCTAGTCTTTTACTTTGCCGTTATCTGGACCAACATGTGTTTTTCTTGGCTATTCCACAAACATCAAAGCCTACTGAGTTTACAACAAAAGAACAAAGAAAATTGAAGAATCAATTCATGTTGTATTCTATGAAGGAAATAAGAAAACACCTCCTATTGATGAACTCTCAGAAAGGTTCAAAGAACTATTACTGAGGGATTCTAAAGAAGAATCCTCAGAAAGGAGAAACATCATTATGGAAAGTGAGGATGACTCTGACGTAGAAAAGCTTGAAAAGCCTAGTAACAACAAGATGACTCACAAACATGATGAGGAATTTCCTATAAGTTTTCCAGAAATGGAACAGGTTACTGAGAACCTTCATCATGAAGAGGTATCTGAAATTAAGAATTCTGAAATGCATGTTTCAGATATCTCTAATACTGAAAAAGTGTCAGATATCCATGACATTTCCCATATGTCAGATATCTCGAATCTTGAAAAAGTATCAAATCAAAATCTTAGTGATTCACATTCAGATCACTTGGATATTGATCCTACTAGCACTAAACCTATGATGAGATGGATCAAAGATCATCCTACAAAGGATATAATTGGACCAATTAATCAGGGTGTTAGGACTAGGAGAGCAATAGCTGAAACTGCTAACTCTCTCTCTTTGGATGTTTCATCTCGAATATTGAACCTAAAAATATAGAAGAAGCATTAGAAGACCAAGACTGGATCTCTGCAATGCAAGAAGAGTTGGATCAATTTGAGAGAAACAAAGTCTGGAAACTAGTTCCATTTATAGAAGGAATATCTGTGATTGGAACTAAATGGGTTTTCAGAAACAAGATGAATGAATCTGTGAAATAACCGTAAACAAAGCAAGATTGGTTGCTAAGGATTTACTCGGATGAAGGCTTAGATTTTGACGAGTCATATGCACCGGTTGCGATTGGATGCAATAAGACTCTTTCTAGCCTTTGACTCATAAAGATTTCAAAGTTTATCGATGGATGTCAAAAGTGCATTCTTAAGCGGTGAACTTGCGTAAGAAGTTTATGTTGAGCAACCACCGCTTTGAAGTTTCCTCGAAAGTAGAATGGTCTATAAACCATGTAAAGCTCAGATGGACTGAAACAGCTCCAAGAGCATGGTATGACACTTTGGCCAAATACCTTCCGAAAGTGGTTTCAAGAAAGGTGAAGTTGATAAAACTTTATTTACCTTAAATCATGACGGAAACTACTCTTAGTTCAAGTATATGTTGATGACATCATATTTGGATCTAAGGACAAGCAACTTTGTAATGACTTTGCAAATCTCATGAAAAGCAAGTTTGAGATGAGCATGATGGGAGAAATGAATTATTTCCTAGGATTGCAAGTCAAGCAACTCAATGATGGAATATTCATTAGTCAAACAAAGTATGCAAAAGATATGCTCACAAATTCAATCTTAAGCCTTCAAAAGAATGCTAAGATACCTATGAGCATTGGAACCAAAATGACCTATCTTGAATCGGATAAAAGTGTTGAAGAACATAAGTATAGGAAATTGATAGGTTCACTACTTTACCTCACCGCAAGTAGACACGATATTCAATATGCTTGGGAGTATGTGCTAGATTTCGGACAAATCCAATGCAAACACACTACAACATTGCTATGAAAATATTAAGGTATGTAAAGGGTACAGAGATGTAGGATTGTGGTATCCTAAAGAAAGTGGATTGAGTTTAGCTGGGTACTGACGCCGATTATCTTTGGATCATCGCTTGATAGGAAAAGCACCTCGTGAACTTGCCAGCCGGTACTAGACTTATCTCATGGTTTAGCAAGAAGCAAAACTCAATTGCAACCTCTACCACAGAGGCTGAATATATTGCTGCTGGTTGTTGTGAAACACAAATTCTGTGGATACAACAGCAACTTAAAGACTATGGACTCGATGAGAAGAAAACTCCCATTTTCTGTGATAACACAAGTGCTATTGCGATTACACAGAATCCTAAATTTCATGCCAGAACAAAGCACATTGATGTTAGACATCACTTCATCAGAGACCATGTTGAAAAGGGCAATATAGAGATACTCAAGATTGGCACTGAAGACCAACTTGTAGATATCTTCACTAAGCCACTACAAGAAAGTAGATTCTTAGCCTTAAGACAAAGTCTTGGACTAATGGAACTACCAATGAACTGAAAAAGTTCAGATATCCGAACGGCATCCAGAGAAGAGGTATCCGAACGGCATCCAGAGAAGAGGTATCCGAACGGGTATCCGTAAAAGAGAAAAGAGAAATCGAACGGTATCCGTAAGTCAAAAGGCTAAAGAGCAAAAGATAGCTTAAGATCTACGAGACGGAACTCAGATATCTGAATCACTCTATAAACGGGGAACACAAAAGAGAATAGTATAACTATCTGCAGTCAACTACTCTCTTGAAACTCGCATTATTTCTATCTTGATGAAAAACTTGGAAAAATCCTAAGTATAAGACAGATTAAGATGCGAACAGTGTCCTTGGTCATACAGAATTGTGTTTCAGATAGCAAGTCGCCAAAATTCATTAAATGGGCACAATTACACTTGTTGATTGTGATCATTCCTGAAGAAGCAATGGTGACCCTTGATGAAGTTAAACGATTGATCTGTACGGTGGAAATTAATTCACAGTAAATAGTGGACTGTTGAAATTCAGACATGGCCCACTAAGCATTTAATGCCGAACTAGCTTTTGCTCACGCCTGTTTGCAAATCACAGATACGTACACACAAAATCAATTTGTATGTATTTGTCTGTTGGGATTCAACTGCTATATATATAGGATTTTGGCAAATGAAATCACTTTTTCCTAATCCGAAATTTCATCTTGCACAAAAATAGCAAATCCTTCTCTTGATTCTCTGCAAACCCTCTACAATCTCTGCAAACCCTCTACAATCTCTGCAAATCAAGATTAAGTTTTTCTGAAAAGAATCACTGAATGAAATCTCTTTCAAACACCAATTTCAAATCCCTACACTATATAAAGAGATGGCCTCCAAGAACTCTTCAACACAGAAATCCCAAACCTCCACTGGTACTGCTGAAAAGCAAGCACCAGAGTTGGTTATTGTAAACAATCGACTGGTAGGAGTTTTTAATCCTGACCATTGGACTTCAAGTCACAGAATGATTTGGGGTGGGGCCATGGTTGAAGAATACCTCTCTGCTGCAATAGAGAACCATACTGATAGAAAATTGATTCTTGACATGCTTGAAAAGGCACAAATCAAGGGTTTTCTATCTGCTCGCCCAAGTGGAATTTCATCACTCGATGTGTTGGAATTTTACAACAACTCCAGGATTATTTCCTGTGTATCTGAAGGCACTGAAATAGTGTCTATCAAAACCTCAGTCCAAGGAAAGGAAATCATACGACTTAACAACTTTCAGAAGTTGTTTGAGGTTCAAAATCTTGGAAAGGATTTTGAAATAAACACCAAGGATGAGGAACTCCTTGAAGGTGTTAAAGAACTTTCTGATGACGTGTGATCTTGAAAAATCAGATACACCCACTGAGTTCAAGCTTGCAGACATCCGAACCAGACATCTGTTGGTTCACTAGGATGTACTGGCTTGCATTCTTCACAGATGCTTTGATGGTCTACAAGGAGGTGCTGACCAGATAATCCAAGAACGATGGATCATGATGTTCTTGCTTAATCAACAAGATAAAAGGCTGGAAAACCCTTTTAACTGGGGAAAGTACGCCTTCATGAAATTCGTGAAGAAGATTCAAGGCTTCGAGCCTAAAATTGTCAAAGGACTAGCTGAGCCAAAGGCCACAGTAGGTTATGGTCTGAAGATATGCTACTTGCTGGAAAAGCTTGGCATTGAGCTCAGAGAGACGGCTGAAATAGCCAACAGTAACCTACTCTACAAATGAGTATACAAATCTGATGAAAAAGGTTACTGGGTCTCAGAAAGGTCCTAAGAAGCGAAAGTCTGAAAAGATATCTGAAGAAAAGGTTGCGACCAAGAAGCCCAGAACTTCAAGAAAGAAGTCTGCTGGCAAATCAGAAGACACACCCAAAGAGCTTGTCAATTCTCAGATATCGGCAGGCATTGCCGATGAACTGATAAAGGCAGATGAACTCATCAATGCTGCAAAAGAGTTATCAACTACTGAACAAGTAGACTCAGCAAGAGAAAGTGCTTTCAGAAATTTTGCGACTAATGTAGAAAGCCTTGCTGATGAACTCATAAATGCTGCCAAGAGTGGTGAAAAACACCAAGCACCATCTGCAGAAACCGCAGGAATAATGGACCAATCAGTTCCCAATGTTGATGAGAGCTCTGACGATGAAGATGATGAACTAGTCATCTCTCAAGTCCTAGAAAGAACAAAGAGGGCTAAGGTTCAAATAAAGAATGGCGGTGGTAAGGTATCTGAAGAAGAACCTACACCACAGGTTGCTGAACCTATAACAAAGGTTGTTGGTGCAAACACATCATCAGGGAATGTTTCTCTTGCACAACTTCAAAAAGCCCTGATGAGTGGTATTTTAGTGCTGGCAGATGCTGATGGAAACACCACATCTAAAAATCTGGAAGAACATTCTATTGATCAATCTTCTGCTTCCAGACAACCACAACAACCACAAACACAACAACCACAACAGCCACAAGTGGTTGATGAAATGGTAAATGAACTCCAGTTGAATTACCAATACAAAGATATCTTTGAAGAAAATCCTGTAAATGAGCGGGTTCTAACTCAATGAGAGGGATCAAACCGAGACATCTACTCGTAATGATCAACCGGGAGGCAACTGAGTTGCATACTCAGGAAAGGTGTGAAGTACCAGAAACTTCAAACAAAGAAACTGCACTGGGACAAGACGACCAATGTATAGAAAGGTCACAAGTTCCAGAGACCAATCAGCCTGAAACTGCTCAGGTAAATGACTGGTTTAACTCTTACCTTGTGAAAAATTTTATACTTATAAATCTTGTTTCCTCATAAGAATTTCTTTGTTACAGCCGAAAGAAACAAGAGGAAGTCGAGAAGCTTGCCTCGAGATCTTGAAAAAGAGGTCCCTTCAACCTCAACTCTTGAGAAACTGAGCACATGCCACGTGTAAATGATTCTTAAAGAGAACTAATTTTCAAGAAAAATGTTTATGTGCTCATTCATGTTAAATGTTTCTATGACCTCAACCGAGATGGAAGAAGATAAGGCGAATGCGAGACAAACCGAAACCAACAAGGTTTCTGAAGAACACATCACTGAGCCTTCAAACTTGAAGGTATATGACAATCAAGTGACAAGTATTCTTCATCTTGGGTTATCTTTTATCTCTTCTAATATTCAATACTTTCTACTTACAGGCTATTTCAGAAGTAGAAATGCAAAGGGATAAAGTTGCGACTTCCCCTGCATCAATGGAAATTGATGAAGCCCCCAAGGCAACATCACTCGAAAGAACACCAGAAACTGCACAAATTTCTGAGAAAAATGAATCTGAGCTTCCTTTTGAGGAAGTAAGTAGCACAAATCAGAATTCATTAAAAGCATATTTATGCATAGATTCTTTCAAACTATTTCCTAAGTATTGTATTTCTCTCAGGATCAAGAAAGAAAGGTTGCTGAGGACCAGACTTCAAAGTCTCCACCTCACAACAAGATATCTGAGACACCAATTGTCTCAGTAGAACAAGTATCTGAGCCTGATGTTCATACTCAGGTAACACAGGAACTAAACTACACTTCTACTCAGATATCTACAAAAGTTTTGAAGCTCACTCAAAACTCTTTCTTTCAGACTCAAACAGATGCAAAGCAGGTTCCCTTTGAAGAGACAAGGGACCTACTTCACTTCTTCAAAGCTCACACCCTGCCAAAGCATATTCAATGCTTCAAGAAATGGCAGAAGTTAAGGTGCTCTGATCTCTCTGAAATATTGAGAATCACAGATCAACCAATCAGACGAGCACGAGCTCTTGACTTGGAAACTTACATCCATGCAATGTTCCCTATCGAACAGTACACAGTTGCGACCTTATTGCATAAGGATTTCTCCAAAGAAGTGGCGCATAGTTTGATACATGCCTTTGAACAGGCAGATGGTCAGACAAGATTACAGATGGCATTCAAGCCGCCCCGCCTGAACTACGCAATTTATACCTTCTGAACAAGAAGAAGTTAATGGGCAGAAGACCACCATCCCGGAAGTGATCAATCTTGTATCTGAAGATGATGAGGAGGAAGAATTGAATGAAAATTAATTTGATGAACCTCCCACTGACCATCACCAAAAGGATGATAATGACAAAAAGGATGATGATGATGCCCCTGCACCAGGGACCGGAGGAATTTCATAGAGAAACAATGCCTCAGCTGCTGAAAAGCAAACTGAGAAGACTTCACAGAAATCTCCGTCTTCATCACCTCAGAAATCTACTCATCCATCTTCTAACCAACACGCAGTTACTACTGAACAAGTAGTTGAGCTTTCTGAAGAAACAAATCAGAAAATACTAAACACTCAAACCAGACCGCTCAACTCGCATAACCGTTGAAGAAGAACAACGACTCCATCTTCAACTGGAAGATCAAATAGCTAAATCCGAGATAAGATTGATCAACTACAAGATCTATACTTAGAAGAAATGATTGCTTACTCGAGGTTAAAGAGCTACGGGATGTCGCAAGAGATCACCAAAGAACTCGACATCTTGAAGAAGTATCTGAAGTCAAGCATGATGCTAAGGCTGCATCATCTTCGAAAGAAGTACCATCCTCCTCCCAGAAAGGAAAGAAACCAATCTCTGAGATGGTTGTTGGACTCGATACGATCGATGAAAATGTCCAAGAGGATGAAGATCACTGGGCTAATCACTCAGATGATGAAGAAGACAAGACTTTGACAGAGCACCGCCATGAACATTTAGCGGTTTCTCACTTGAAAAGGAAGTTGATTGCTCCTACAATATTCAACAAACTTCCGAACGTCCACTCCCATGAATACATGAACAGGTACCAAGTACTGGCTACTCTGAACAAGGAGATGTCTTCACAGAACAAGGAAGTAATTGCCCCCGTCCCATCTGAAATGAGGAAGTTCACTGAGCTCATCACTCAGAGAACCACTAGCATAGTCATTGCTCAGAAAGATCTGGGAATGATAAGGGACGATGATGCGTCTTTAGCTGAAAAAGCTTTTCAAGAGGCAAGTTACATTGCTGGAAAAGTAGATGCCATCCTAGGCCCATTGGCAGAGCTCACTGATAAGGACAATGGACTTATCAAGCAAAATCAGGAGCTCAAAGCCGAACTTCAGAAGTTGGTCACTGCCTATAAAAATTTACAAGGGCACTTCAACTCTCTCTCAGATTCCTTTATGAGACTGAGTCAGCCAACAATGACTAAGGGGGAAAGAAAGTACAAATCTGGACCTCAAAGTCAGGGGGAATGGGAAGAAGGAGATGAAAACAAGAAGAAATCTGGAGCTGGTGCGGCTCAGAAAGGAAGAAGAAAAACTTCCCAGCCACCACTCAGAATCAATGAAGACTCCTCAAGCCAAGCCGCTGTGCAAATAGTAGCTGCTTCCCAAAAACCCACTGAAGGAACCAAAATGGTAACAAGGGCCATGGCACAGAAACCTCGGCTCCAAGGAGAAGACAAGTTAAAGGGATTGATGAATTTTCTTCTGAAGAAGAAGAAGGTCAAATCAAGTCCCTGGGCAATGAAGAAGGCTGTAAAACTCTCACAAGATCTAATCTTGATGATGATGAGGAAACTGATGAAGATGAAGCTCCTCTTCACAGAAAAAGGAAAATTGAAAGCCTAACTGAGCCCATAGCTGCAAAGCTACTAGCAGCTAAAACACCATCTGAAAATACCAAGTCTATCCAGGGTGGTGGTTCTTCAAGCAACAACCTCAAAGAGAATTCAAGACAGAGAAGGAACATACTGAGAGCTGAGCAAAGACAAAGTCAACTTCCACTCAGGCCAGAAGAAGCCAAAATAGAGTATGTGAAGTATGACAATGATTCCTCCGCTCTGGTGCATCAATCGAAAATGGCTATTGGATTACGAACTTAAGCATCTATTGGTAAATTCAAGATTTCCAGAACCAATCCATAAACAACTTTTGGCATGGAGAAAAGATAAACCTACCTTGATCAACACCAATCACATCAAAGCATGGTTGGATTTTGAAGTTGTCAAGAGAACTGAAGCCATGAGAAAGGACCTCTCTGATGAATGTCCATATGGAAAGCCAGATGATGTGCACAAAATTCTGAATATCACGAACAGTGCACAAGACCAAGACTTCTTGTGGAACCACATGAGTCGTTCTATCGGAAGATCAATACAAGGGTGACATCGATATCTGAAGATTATCTCTGAATACTTCAAGCTTTGGATATCGAATAGAGCATGCCCGGAAGTGGGGAAAGTACATGGGTCAAACATTTTGTCAAGAAAAATCCTACCAAAACCTACAAAGAGGTCGTGGATTTGTCGAGACACGAGATGCTCGTCGAACTCTTCTCTATGATTATTCGATGACATCAAAAGGTTTGGAGATAGGAAATTTGCAGACTGATCCATAGAAATACTGTTGAAGACTTGAAGATTGAAGACTTGAAGACTAGTCTATTAGGATGTTTACTTGGAGCTTGGTTACTCCTGTTGTCCTAATTTACTATGTAGTTTTTGTATTTTTGCTGACTGAGCTTAACTGTATCATGTATTGAAGTTATCTGTAATCTTTATTTGTAACTTATCTGAAGAACTTACTCTCAGATAGTATTCTATAAAAGATAACTTGTCAGCAAAGATCACACCTTGTGATTTGGTTGATGTTTACTTTCTGTACTTAATTATATGAATTGAAAGATCATAAGAAATGATTAAGTGGTGGATTGTTTCCTCATCCAGATTTGTAATAGGGAAGATAGTCATCGTTGACTGATCAAAAAGGGGGAAATTTGTTAGGAAATTTGTTGGGAAATTTGTTGGGAAATTTCTTGAGAAATTTGTTAGGAATTTTGTTAGATATTTTGTTAAGAATATCTGTTTAGTTTTGATCAGCAACATGATGACTTATCTTAGTCTCAGAAAGGTGATTAGTACTCTTGGTTCACTTGAACATTGTAAAAGAGGAAACTCACTAAGTATGATAGTCTAGCTAATCTTGTATAGGATGTTAGGTCTCAAAATGTAATTTTTATTTTATGAAGAGAAGACCAAGAAGAAGACATCCAGGCAGAAAGCTCAACGACATTGAAGACTTGAAGAAAACTGCACAAGATTACTGAAACTGTTTTTCAGATACCTTAGCCAGATATCTTGAAGACACGAATAGTTTTAAACAAACTGTGTCACAAGAGATATCTGAGAAATAAGAGACATATCTGAAAACAAGGAAAGTGTCCACAGATATCTATTCTCAGATACCTTGAGCTTTAACCACGTTTCTGAAAAAGAAACATATATATTGCAAACAAAGTTGTTTCAATAAATGCAAGTGGTATCTGAAGATTGAAGATAAGGACGTGCAAAGAATTAGATAACACTAGTCTCTGATATAAAGCATAGTTCCGTTGACACTACATGATAAAGAGTATAGTACAATGCATTTAATGCACGGACAGAGATGTCTGAATAAAAGCAACGGCAGCTTCTGAAGAAGAAGACAAAACCTGCTACAGTACTATACACAGATATCAATAGTTTGAATTTGAGCCTAACGGATACTATTCAAACGACACTCAAATTCATCTATAAATATCAACACTTAGACTGCTTGAGAAGATACCTTAGACACACCTTGAACTGCATACAAACGCTGAACATCTTACTCTCTCAAAGCAACTTACTTACTCTCAAAGCTTTCTGTTGCGACCAAAGCTTTTGATCTTGAGTAAACACTGAAGTTCTAAGTGTCCTGATTCTAAACAAGCAAAGCTATCTGTGAAGGAGTTGAATCAAAAGATCAACTATCTGAGATTCATTCTCTTGAACAGATATCATAAGACTTGGTCAAGAAATCGAACAAGATACCATACGCTGTAAAGTGTATTAAGTACCTTGATTCACAGAGCTATCTGAATAACTGAATAAGTTATTAAAGAAGCTCATCTGACAACTCAAACCAAAACCAACACCATAACTGGCGTGGAGTACAGGAAGTACTTAGTTTGAAAAATCAGGGAATAACTCCAAGGTTACCGGAGTATAGGAAGTACTTGATTTGGGAAACTAAGGAATAACTCCAAGGTTATTGAGTATAGGAAGTACTTAGCTTGGGAAGCTAGGGAATAACTAAAAGGTTTCTGAGTATAGGAAGTACTTGGCTGTGAAAGCCGGGGAACAACTCAGGGGGAACATTTGGTTGGGAACCAATTGTTAAGAATCTTAGAATAGGATTATTGTAAGGAGAACTCAATTATCTGTTCTAGTGAATTCTAGGTCTCTGATAGACCGAAGTGGATTAGTTGGAGGATTACGCCACCTCCAGATACCACTATACTTGCTGTGTCATTTACGTTTCTGTATTTACATTTCAGCAACACACACACACATATTAACTGTTTCTGCACTTATCTTTATTAAGTCTTCCGCACTCTGATTCTAAGTATCAGATATCTATTCAGATATCTGAGAAATAGTTGTTATCGACAAAAGTTTTAAAAGACTATTCACCCCCCCTCTAGTCTTTTACTTTGCCGTTATCTGGACCAACAAGTTGGTTTTACACCGTCTCATCTGGTCTTTTTTACCGTATTTTCGTCATCCTTGAGTTTAGTTTTATTAGTTTTCCTAGAGTATTTTTACTTATTTTGTTATTTGTGTGTTTTGTAGGTATTTGGCTAAACCGCGCTAATTGAAGGCAAAATGGTGTATTTTACATGCATCTACAAGATATGGAGTTCCGATGCCTCGTATGGATGCTAGAAGTGGAGCGAGAAGGCCAAAATACCAAGAATTGGAGTCAAAAGGAGAAAACGGGCATTTCAGGAAGAACTGGCGGCCTTAATTCTTGGTCAAGCGTCATGATTACTGGCGCTTGATTTGCGATTGTTTCTTTTTGCCTATCTCTGCGATTTGTTCTCCTAATTCGTTCAGACTTGTATTTTCTACTTTCTATTAGTTAGAACAAGACACAATGAGTTTAATTATCATCTATTGTCAAGTTTTCATACTTTGCTCTCAACCTAGACCTAATTTCCAAGGCAATTACGTATCTAGGTAATTGAACCGATTTCTTCTTGTAATCCGACGATTGTCAATTGATTGGGAGCGTTATCTACATACTCTTTGCATGGATTCGATTCAGGTTCTCAATTCTATCTAGGGTTTGTGACACGAAGGGTAACAATTGTATCACCGTTCGAATCTTTAATTTTAAGTATTGGATTATGTTTATTGCTTGTTTAATTACGATATTGATTATGTCTTCGCATGTCATGAGTAGCTAAACACCCTGATTATGGGATGGTGACAGATTCAATGCATGCTAGTTAGGGTTCATGTGATTATATACATAAGATGCGATTTACTTTGAGCTTTTTAGATTAATTGCGTATCCAATATTCTGTTTGATGTGCGTTACGTCAAAATCACTGTTAGATTAAGCATTTGTTCATTTACAACACAACGTTTTCGTCCTGCTTTATCTATGAGTTAGTTGCGAACATTAATATCTGGATTAGCTTAATTAATTATAGCTTAGTGGAATTGACGCCTCCACTAATGCTATCTGTTTTCTAGAACCAAGTAAGTGACAACTTGAGTAAATCGTCATCGTTACAATCACATGTTTCCTGCTAGCTAGCTTGTCTTCTGTCACCACACCATAATTCTCCTCATTCATATCAATCTTGTTAAGTTTAAATCTATTTTCTAGTTAGTCTGCAAAGTAGTCTACTTTCACATAGTTAATCATCCTGCTACTGAAGCAAAAACAAACCTTTACTGCTTTCATTACTGTTTCTTATATTCGTAAACCCAAACTAAGCCTGGTTAAGTCCTTCGAGACTGACCTCGGGGTTAACTTCACTGTACTACAAGTTTTTGTAGTGTTGAGAATTAACTCTTGGCTCTTAAATAAATATTAAAACTTTGATTTTGACACATCAAGCTTTTGGCGCCGCTGCCGGGGACTTAACTCCTTTGTTAAGTTTACGAATTGTAATTTTCAGTTGTATATATTAGTTAGTTTTTTGTTTGTTTTCCCTTTTTCTTTAGTATAGTTTGTTTGGCGGAACTACTTTGGTTTCTTTTGTGTGTGCAGGAGCGTATGGATTACTCGTATTGCTATGAGTGTGGATCGGACGGTCATGTTGCAGCAAATTGTGCAGATAGGAAGCCACTCATTCGTTTTCGACAGGTTTCTGGAGAGAAACTCGATAGAGCATGGTATAAATTTAAGGGGCTGCAGCAGACGTATCAGAACCATGGTTTAACATTGGGAGAGCTCATGTGGTGTTTCTACAATGGTATCACAATCGGTTGTCAAAGAACGGTGGATAGATTCGATGGTGGGTCAATGCTAGATTTGACTCCTCAACAACTTGAGGATACGGTCGAGGAATTGGTTGCATTGATCACAGAGTTTGCGGAGCTTGATAGAGAAGAACTTGAAAATGGAGATAACCAAGAGGAGGAGAAATCTGACTCGGTATTGAACCAAATTCAGACACCACTATCACCACTACCACTGTGACTGAAGATAGGGATGGCCCGATTTGCTATATGTGCGGGATGGATGGTCATGTTGCAGCAAACTGTTTAGAAAGGGAACCGTTATGTGATGTTCGACAGGATTCTGGAGAGGCAATCACTGAAGCATGGTATAGATTTAAAGAGCTGCAGCAGACACATCCAAACCATGGGTTGCCATTGACATCGTTACTATGGGTTTTCTACAAAGGTATATCAGGGGAGTGCAAAAATATGGTGGATAGAGCCGCAGGAGGAACAATGATGACACTGACTCCTCAGAAATTAGAGGAGACGATCAACTATCTGTGTATTGACCTCAACAAATCTAAAACCAGACTCAATCCAGCAGCCGAGTTGCTAGCTCTTTGGTATGCTGACGATGATGACGAGATGGAAGAAGATGAGGCAACTACCATCACTGGTACTGTAACTGAAGAAGAAATTCCCGTCTCAGTTGAAAGAGTTTGCGAGAGTTTAGGCGATCCGTTAGTCATAGAGGAGGAGACGTCCACCGATGTGATCGACGAAAAGACTGAACCACCCGTTTCCCACCATTCGGGGGTGGAGCAAACACCTGATATCACCCAGATGACACCATCGGATTCACAGTCCATTTTCCCACCTTCCAGTGATCTGTACATACTAGCCCCAGCTCGCACACGAGATTGGCCAGGAAGTTTCTACCCCTTTTGTCGCTTTTTACTTTCCCCCTGATTCCCTTAGTTTTATTTTAGTTTTTGATTTATGTTATTTTAGTTTGCAGGGAATCATGGAAAATAGGTGAAGAGGAGCTAAGGATGTCTCCCAAATCGTTGAGCTAGGCTGGAAGGATGCAAGGGATTCATTCCCGTTCGATAATGGATAGCATCAGCCACACGTTTCAGGGAAGTACATTTTCAGCTTTCTTTCTTCCTATTCGCTGGGGACCATCTCTAGTCTAGGTTTGGGGAGGGAGGTAGCTTTCATGTACTTATCCATATATGTGTCTGTGTCGTGCCTTTTTATCTTTTTGTGATTTTCTCTTGTGTCTAAGCCTAACTCCCAAGTCGAGCGCCTATTGCATGTACTAAACCTCTTTAATGCCTGAGTTTTGATTGATCCTTGACTATTAGCAGTTTGCATGTTATAAGTCTGCTAATTTTGTTTCTCCTGTAAATAGAAAGTTTGTTCTAGTTCTGTAATCCAAAAGCCTGTGAGCATGCTTAGTAGCCGATGAAAAAATTAAACATTTATACCGACAATTTTGATCTTGTGTGATTTCTTGGGAAGTGCAAACTCTTGTTTGCGCCTCATCATTCTCATGTGTACTCTGCGTAAGTTAAGTATGACGAACGACATGTTTTCCATTCTTATTTGCTTATGCCAAACCCGTTCCAAGAACAGGTTTGGGGAGGAGGTTTATGTGTACTGTATATGTTGTTAATGACTGTGTTTGGCTTTTGTTCTCTCGAAAAAATATTACAATAAGTCTCGGAGTGTATCTATGGCACTTGTGCCACCGTTAGTCGTGTTGGGCATGTTTCAAATACTACCTACACACCGGTGTGGTCCTAAAAAGCCATATGTCCGTGAGGGTTGATGGCATGTATACCAAACCAACACGCACAAAAATGCGGACTTTCGGTAAAACAGACACTACCAAAAAATTGAGACAAAATAAGCATATGGGTCATATATATGACTGCAAAAAAGGATTATTCAAAAAATAAAGAATTGAAAAAAAAAAGAGAGAACGATTGCCTTTTTATAAGTCTATTGCTGATTGTTTATAGAGTTGTGATAAAGTCCCTTCTGACTTAACTGATTGCGTACAATGCATGAGGTATTTGAGGCAACTTTGTGACGCAAGTCACCTTCCTTTTCTCTTTATATTCTTGAGTGATTACCCCTACTGGACACTTCCAGGAGTGTGAGAGATTAGTTGCATAGGATCCGCTTGTGAGGGACTACCGGGTTAGACTGTGCATGTTATTCTGTGAATGTCAATGTGATGTCAAATCTCTTGTATTTTTTAGGCTTATTACTTGCAATCGTTGACTCGGTAGCTTGGGAGCTAGACTTTTCTTTTGTGTCTTCGTGTTTTTACTTTTCTAGGATTTTTAGAGAGTCTGTTACTTGAGGACAAGCAAGGGTTCGGTTTGGAGAGTTTGATGAGTCGATTTTACATCATCTCAATCGGTCTTTTTTATCGTCTTATTGCTATTCTCAAGTATAGTTTTTATGTGCTTTATTGGTATTTTGTTACGTTTTCATGTTTCGTGCGTTTTCTAGGTATTTGGCTAAACCGTGTTATTTGGAGGTAAAATGGTGCATTTTTTGTGCATCTACAGGATATGGAGTTCCAATGCCTCGAACGGATGTTAGAAGTGGAGCGGGAAGGTCAAAAATACCAGAGTTGGAGTCAAAAGGCGAAATCGGACCTTCCAGAGCACCTGGCGTTCGCCAGGAGGAGCCTGGCGTACGCCAGGGTCATGCGGCAACATACTGGCGACGCCAGTTCGCCAGTATGTTGCGCGAAACTGGTTGGCGACGCCAGTAAGTCTTTTTCGCCCAGATCTTGCGAGATTCGTCCGATTGTCTCCTAATTCGTTTATAATTCCTTTCTTTTCACTATATATAGGTTAGGTCAAAACATTATTGAGAACAACTTTATTATTATTCTTTTCTTCGTTTTGCTTTTCGATCTAGAATCGTTTTCTCTTGTAATCCGACAATTAATTATTGATTGAGAGCATATTCATCATACTTTCCACCAGTTCGATTCAAGTTCTTCAATTCTTACCTAGGGTTTGTGACACGATTAGGTAAAATTGTTCCTTATCTCGTTTCTTGGTTTTTGGTGTTGATTATGTTTAGTGTATGCCGGTTTATGATTCTGATTATGTTTTGTATATCATGAGTGCTTAAGCAGCCTAGTTATGGGGTGGTGACGAATTCAATGCATGCTAGTTAGGGTTCGTGTATTCAATATATATAAGATGCGATTTGCTCTGTGCTGTTTTGATTAATTGCGTATCCAATATTCTGTTTGTTGTGCGTTATGTCAAAATCACTGTTAGATTAAGCATTAGCTCATAACAAAACGTTTTCGTCTTGCTTTATCTATCAGTTAGTTGCAAACAGTAATATCTGGATTAGCTTAATTACTTGTAGCTTGGTGAAATTGACGCCTTCACTAATGCTATATGTTTTTTAGAACTTTATACAGTTAGTTCATTGTCATAGTTCACCGCACCCTTCTTGCTATAAAGTTGCTGGACGGCGCCTGAGTAGTGTAATAATCGGTAGGGAATGTCCCAGTGATAACTAGAGTAAATTGACACCATTATTGTTGCATGTTTCTTGCTAGCTAGCTTGTTTTATGTCACCACACCATAATTCTTTGATCATATCATTGTCGTTTAGATTAATCTGTTTTCTAGTTAGATTGCATAAGTTGATATATAATATAAAACAAATCCGCTGCCGAAGCAAACAAACTCTTTACTGCTTTCCTTACTGTTATTATTATTCGTAAACAAGATTCAGCTTAGTTAAGTCCTTCGAGACCGACCTCGGGGTTAACTTCATTGCACTACAAGTTGTTGTAGTGTTAAGAATTAACTCTTGGCTCTCAAACAAATATTAAAACTTTGATTTGACACATCATGTAACATGATATCAGAGCCAGGAATCGTTCGATTCCGCTTCGTATCTTTCTTCCTCCTCCTCGAGACCCTCTTTGGATCGTTATGTTGTATCGGCAAGAATAGAATTGGACGGATTCACTAAAAGCAAACAGAACATGGTGTTTTCCTCCTATTTCTTCGTGCTATTTTTTTTTTTAAACCTTCCCACCCATCGATTGTTCTATACAATCCTTGCTAATTTTTTCTTCTTTTTCTTGGTTCGATCTCTTTTTTCCAAGATTCTGCAAATTTTCAATTTCTTCACATAGTTGTTTTTTTTTTTCACAAATTCTTTTTGTTCCTTTCTTAATCAAATTTATGATCAATCTTGCTATTATTGTTGCTCTCTCACCTCGTGATTTCTATACCAACTGCTAAAGTTGATCTTGGACTGCTCCGGTCCCTTTCGGCTTGTTCTGGACTTACTACTTTGTCTTGGACTGCTCTGGTCCTTCGCTCGGCCATTTCACTCTTACTCTTACTATTCCGATCTATTGATCATTCATCTATGCAATATAGTTTTCTCTCAATTTCTATATTGTAACAGAGTCGGTAGTCCCCACACATTCGACGATTGATAAAAAGATGTAGTGGATGTTTTCATATATAAAGTTAAAAAATTGAGTACTTATTAAAATTTCCAGTTGATGGATCGAGTCAAAGTTGAGTTATAGAAAATATATATTGATTGGAATATAGAGTTAAACTTTTATAGGGTTTTAGTAGAGTCGTTATATAAAAGTAAAAAATAAGTGATGTGTTCCATTTTTTAAAGGTTATTATTGTTTGATTTGTTTAAAGTTGTTAGTATAATTGAAAGCGTAAAGAGAGGGAGAAAGGGTATGCAAACAGGGGGGTAATTTATAATAAATAGTATTATTATATACATTGATAAATTATATGTAATCTATACTATATTAAAGGTGAAGATAATCAGGGTAGTTAGTAGGGTAAAGCCCGGTCAACGTTCAGATCGAACTCGAGATCGGTCAATGCGAGCTTGCTCGTCGCAAGCAAGCTCGTCTCATTGTCGAGCTTGAATCGATCACCCTGACAAAATGATCGAAGTTCGCGATAGAAAAATGACGTTTTGAAACTCCGATAGGTTGTTTTATTTTTTAAGCATATTTATTTTCAAAATAGATAATTTAATTAGATATGTAACTAAGGGAGTGATTACATAAAAATGGTAATATTTTATTTCAAAGTTACTAATTAACGGAGTCACTATTTGTAAATTTTGTTTTACTAATTTGTAAGAATTCTTTTTGACGTATACTAACATATAAGAAGTTTTTGAAACTAAAACTATTTTTATTCATTTGGGATATAATTAAAATTTTATAGGTGAAAAATTGTATTAGAGGGAGATTTTAACTGAGTTCTACTAAATTAATGTCATGCCCAAAAACCAAATCACTTTAGCGCGACCGACCGTCTATCGTGTGATGGGCTCACGCCAAGACGAAGCCTACTTTAAACCCTCAAAGTACATCAATATCTCAGAGTGGTACAATAGAGCGTCTAAAACCCGTACAAGGTAATTACAACAATAACAAATCCTCAAAATACAACAATGCTACCAATACACAAGTCATCCTATACAATACTAGGCTCAAGTTTACAGCTACTAAATAGCCTTCATAAACTCCATCACATGTCCACCCTGCTCGACTCCAAGGAACCATCAACCAATATCACTTCTCTAAACATCTGAAATGGGTGGGTAAGGATGAGCCTCAATGACACTTCTACCGGATCAAGCAGCGTAGTAAAACATATATATATTTATATACACACGATAACAATTCACATATCCAAAATCAGAACATGGAGTACTTTCACAAAACAGTAAGACAATAGTTTAGCTCAATCAGAATTACACTAGGCCACTATTAGATCCCGTGGCAGGGAAGATGGCATACAAGAATAAGAAGCTTTTAGAAGGAAACATAAATGAGGTTTCCTAAGCGAAATAATAATGATGGGTTTCATGGAAAGGAACATTAAACGGTAGGAAGTATACTTCTATGCCAATAAACCCTCATAAGAGGTCAGTACAGAGTGTAGGCAAAACTGAGAGCTAAAACATATTTCATTTCTCCATATAACAGAAACATATTTTTATCACACGTCACATGCATTATAGAAACACAATTTTGGGCATTCACATACTTGGTCCTTTTAAAAATACTTATTATACCAAGTCTCATTTTTTGATATAATAGTCACAAGTTGGCAAACATTAAAACAATACGTGTATATATATGATAACAATAAAATACAAGTAAAATTGTCAAAAAAGCCCGAGTCAAACTATACTCATCTTCAATATATTCTCAATCATCCAACGTTAACGTGTGAAGTCGACCTGTCCAGAATAGAGCATAGGAACCTATTAACATCAATCCATTTCCAAACAACTACTCCAATCTACATATTGGTCAATAACGTGATGTCCAACACAGAACACTCAAGTACATGCAATTAGACCCCCTTAATTACCTTTAATTACCAAGTCCCTCAACTCCTTAATAACAACTCCATCAAATACTTGAATAGACTACAATGAATCATTATTAACGAAAGATAACTTCTTTGTACCTCAAGTATCAATCCACATGCTGGCTTACCACGGAACAGTTAGCCCCACCAAACTTCACTTTTCTCCAGAACGACGGCTCGGGAAATGGGGATAAGAATGATAATTCTTCTAACCTAACCATACTGAGTAAAATAAACAAGCCCTACTAATTTAGTGGCCGAACGACTTTTTAGTACACACTTTGGACTTTTAATTCGGTTCAAATCGAATACAATAAAATTATCATAGTCCGTCTAAAATTATCAATTCATAAAATAATGGCTAATTAAATCTCATGTATCCACTCGAATCCATATAATTTATCGTCTATAAATTAAATCAAATAGACGGTTTAATAAAATTTTCGGGATTTTACAATTAAAATTGGTAAGAGTCCAACTAAACAAATACAAACAACAATAAAATGACCGTTGGTGTGCCAGACCGTGTTCGGTCTTGTTTTAATTGTTATATAATTAATTTCATGGTAAAAGTCACAGCCACATGGTTTTCACTTTTGTGTAGTAGACTTTTCCGAAGTAACATAATTCATTGGTCGGGTCTACTGTCCAAACTAAAATACTATATATATATTTGTTTGTTAGGCCTGAAATGTTTTTGTGAGGAAGAATTTTATTGAAATTAAGCAAGGTTGTCAATTTTCCAAACTATGCTACAGCTTGTTTGAATTGTATTTAGTATGGGTAAAAACCATTTTTGATACTATAATGTGATACATTTTCAATTTTGGTATTTTACAGTAGTCGCGTCCAATTTATATATTATTTATCAATAACTATTTACAATTAAGGTACTAATTGTAAATTAGATGGTGGGTGTGCAAATCAGTATCAAGTTACAATTAATCTAACTCTAATTTCAGGTGAATTCGATCAATTGAAAGTCGATTGAAACAAAATTGATGAAAAAGCCTACAAAAAAGAATCTGACGCTTATGAGTGGGACGAGTCCACGATATCTTACGAACTGTCAATTTTCGGCGTTTGACATTCGCTTGCACGTGAATGCGATGGTGTACCTCATAAATCCAATTAGTACCTAAATTGTACATAGTTATTGATAATTAATACCTAAATTGAACATGATCACTCTATAGTACCAAAATCGGAAATGTCTCACACTGGAGTACAAAAAATGCATTTTACCCTACTTAGGCTCTGTTCTCTTTAACTGAAAACTCATTCGATTGATTGATTTAGTTCCATTCGATTCGATTCAGATTCAATTACCTTTAGTTATATTTTATACTACAATTCGATTCGCCCATTCGATTCGATTTAGTTGAGAAAATTGCAATAGAAACGTAAGATATTTATTGTTAGGCTTGAAATGTTTTTGTCAGAAAGCAAGTTGTGTTAGTTCTATAATATATATGGAATAGAATATATAGAACACGAAAATGATATATTATCACAAACCGCCTTTAAATAAAACCTAATCCGAGACCTATGCTTGTATAACTTTATTTAAAAAAAAAAGATGTTTCCTCACCTATGATGCTTGTAGGAATCAACGGACGCTTGTTTCCCATGATAAAAGGGAAGAATCATACAACCAGCCACACAAACTAGTTGTCCTTGGCGAACCCGATCGACTTATATATCTGGATTGTACGAGAGGGAATGTAGAAGAACAACTGAGCGGGTCGGCTTGTTTTTACCTATGTGGGTCAAAGCTTACTAGGATGGGTCGAACCGTTTTTACTTAATTTTAGATGCGTGTATAGATTCTGAAGCGGATTTGGATAATCTATGTGGATCAAGACTGACTCGGCCGGGTGGACTCGGTATATCACTAAAATGGAATACAATATACTTTAAAAATAAATAAACTCACTATGATAAAAATTTATGGTCCCAACATGTGTATATAAAATCTTTAAAAAATTTCTGTTTATGAATAAACTCTTTATATAAATATTTTTGATTGGTCCCAACGCTATTACTATATGGAATTTCTACGGTAGTGCATTTTTTAATGACCTCTTTTGATTTAAATTAAATAGAGACTGATAAATGTTAAACGTATAAGGTGTTAAATATCATTAAGAATGGTTTAGTAGTTAGCATTTTATGTCTTAAACGTTACGTTTTATTTTAAATCATCAACTATTTTAAATAAGAACGCTATGTTTTAACTTAAATCATTAACTACTGTTTAACAAAATTATATTTTTACATGTATGCATAACACATTTGTTCTTAGTAGAAATCTCGATGATTCTTACTATAATCATAATGTTATAACCATAAAGTATATCGTTCCATTTTAGTTCATTTGTAAAGACGGTCCTCCATCAGACTTGCACATATCTTTAAGTATACTATATTTGAAGTAGATAATAAGGGAGAAGTGTGAATATTTCGAACTCAATTTCAATATGATACGTACATGTGGTAGTTTTTAAGTAGAATGTTGTGCTTTGAGCCATGCTAACGTGATTTTAACCTTTTTATTTATACTAATAAAACTGTGCACGTGAAAATTTACATGCCAAATAAATGAGTGTGTCATATCAAAATTAAATATATGTATGACATAAACATTATAATATTTATTTAAATTTATACTTAGTTAATTGTAAATTCAATTATAATTTATGTTATATAAGAGTTATTAATAAAAATATAAATTTTGATGATTATAATAGTGCTTTTTTTTGTAAACACTAAATGTCTTTCACATCCAGCTATACCAATGAGTAATTTCTCAATTTAAAATTGAAATGGCAGTTCCAAAAAAACGTACTTCTGCATCAAAAAAGCGTATTCGTAAAAATTGTTGGAAAAGGAAGGGTATTAGGCGTTAAAAGCCTTTTCCTTGGGAAAATCTCTTTCTACTGGGAATTCAAAAAGTTTTTTTGTACAACAAACAAATAAAAAATAAGTAATAAAGCCTAAAACGTTGGAATCAACCTGAGTCAAAAATAGACTCAGCTCATTTCCAAAATTTCCGATTTTCATTCTTAGAATATGTAGAACAAGAATTTATCTCTTTACCTTACCCAAACCTAATTGAAAAATGTAAAAAAAATATGTTGTGGAGACATAGGGGAGGCACAATGGATATGGGAAGGCGACAATAATACGGTGTTCTTTCATGCTAGAGCATCTTCTAGGCAGAAACGCAATAAGATAGTTGGATTGCGAGACTTGGATGGTTCTTTAGTGGATGATGCGGCTGGTATGAGTAGGGTTGCTATTGAGTATTTTTATGGTGTTTTTGGGTCCAGTTCTCCGACACAAGAAGAGCTAGAGACAGTTATTAGTACTATATTTCCAAGAGTTACTGCGACAGCTAACCAGCTTCTGAGATGTTCCTATTCGTGGGATGAGGTAACAAAAGCTTTATTTGATATGTACCTCTTAAATCCCCAGGTCCTGATGGTATGCCAGCTTTCTTTTTCCAGAAATATTGGCATATTGTTGGTTCTGCAGTTCCTGATTGTGTATTTAATTTTCTTAATCTTGGTCAACTTCTAGATTCTTTCCATCATACTCATATTGTCTTGATTCCTAAATGTGCCAAACATGAGTCTATGGCTCAATTTCACCCTATTAGTCTGAGTAATGTGGTTTATAAGATTGCCTCTAAAGCTTTAACCAATAGATTGAAGTCGTGCATGTCGAGTCTTGTAGAAGAAACTCACACTATCGCCCCATAACGACGGATCGCTAGGTTTGGCGACGGATTTTATCCGTCGCTATATGGGCGACGGATTTTATTAATCTGTCGCTATATGGGCGACGGATTTTATTAATCCGTCGCCCATACTTTGACTTTTTTTAAAAAAGAAAGAAAATTAAATATTAACGACGGATAAATTATCCGTCGTTAATATTTATATTTAAAATTAAAAAAAATAAAAAAAGGCGACGGATAATTTATCCGTCGCTACGGATAACTATCCGTCGCGCCCGTAGCGACGGATCGGCCTTTGGGCCGACGTATACGTATCCGTCGGCCCAGAAGGTTTGTAGTCGGAGCTGGTCTGAAGCAGAAGCCATTTTTGTTTCTGCTTCTTCCTTTCTCCTCCGTTTTTCTTCCTTTCTCCTCCGTCAAATCCGGCCAATTGTTGACGATTCTTCTCAATCTTTGTGTCAATTCGAAGATCGTTGGACGAGGAGCTCGTTTCTTCCATCAATTTCAAATTCCATCCGCTATTTTCTTCGGAATCAACGGTATTTTGGCTAAACCCTAACTTTTGGAAATTTGGGATTTTTTTGATTTTTGACTACTTATTCTCAATTGTATGTTTATATGAAGTATGTAGTAGCTTGTTTAGTTAATGTGATCAATTATATGTAATTTGATATGTATATGTAATTTGATTAATTTGATTTGTATATGTAATTTGATAGTTAGTTTAGTTAATTTGATATGAATGTATGTAGTAATTCAATATGTATGTATGTTAATTTGATAAGTATGTATGTAGTGAAGTATGTATGTTAATTAATTATGTATGTAGTTAGTTTAGTTAGTTTAGTTAATTTGATATGTATGTTAAGTATGTATGTAGTAATTCGATATGTATGTGTAATTTGATATGTATGTTAAGTATGTATATAGTTAGTTTAGTTAATTTGATATGTATGTATGTAGTAGTTTTGGTTGATTTGACAAATTCGTATATGTACTAAATTACGAGGATGTAGTTAAGTGTTTTGAGCGACGAATAATTTGTTGATTATGTTAACGTGTAATTTATAATTTATAACTCGTAGTAGTAAAACACTTAATAAATTTTGTAACATATCGAACACTTAATAATTAATTTATAAGGAACGTATAATAATTAACAATTAATCTCTACAATCTTCTTATCCGAATTGGAATCGATCTAATCAATTAAATACGATCCAATCAATTGGAACGTGTCAGGTTAAAAAAGTATACAATGAATTCCGACCGTTCATGGATGTACGATCGTACGGCAGTAAATGGCAGAGTTTCTAGGAGTTTTGTAGAAGGGGCTAAAGGTTTCATCTCGTTTGCCATGGGACGTCCGGCTTGTGCAACTGGGGGTTGATAAAGTGTCCTTGCACATTGGAAACCTGCAGAAACAAGCAATTTATGACTCCTACAACAGTATTCGAGCACTTGCGACGTTATGGATTCATACCTGAGTATCATGTATGGATTCATCACGGTGAGGAAGCACCGTCCATGGCATACCTCCAATGGAGGGAGAGGCGGGGTTTGGGGCCGCCTATTGAGTACGTTTGTACTTGTCGGAACATGTGCATGGTGTATTGGGAGGAGGATGTAGATCTGTTGGAATGCAAGTTCTGTGGAGGGAGTGTCACAAGTGATGAGGAGGGGGCTGCAAGAGAATGATGAGTTTTATCCGTTTTGTCTCTAGGCTTGTATAACTAGTAATCATTAGTTGATATATGAAACCAAACATTATGGTAAAATTGAAGCTAATGTAACTTATATTATGTAATGCCGTAACAATTGATTGAAGCTAATATAACTTATACGTAGCAATTGATTGAATTATTGTGAAATTGATTTATTATCGTAAATGATAGACCTCGATCTAATGAATTCAAATGTGTCAGGTTATTATCTAATTATTTAATGAATACCTATCGTTCATGGATGTATTGTCGTACTCTAAATGGTAGAGTTCAATCGAGTTTTCTGAAAGGGGTTGAAGGTTTCATTGCATTTGCAATCTCAAATCCGGCTTGTGTAAAGGATGGGTTGATAAAGTGCCCTTGTGCAATGAAACAGTGCAGAAACAAGCAATACGTGACTCCTACAACGGTAGTCCAGCGCTTGAGGAAAAATGGATTCATGCCTGCGTATCAGGTATGGAATCATCATGGTGAGGAAGCAGCACCGTCCAATACATATGACCAATACAGACAGCGTGGAAGGAAGAGAAAAAATGAACAAGTCGGGAACAAAGTACATCTGAAGGCGATGCTATTCGAGCTTGAGTCGAACAAATGGTGTATGATGCTGCAGGGGTAGAGTTCATGGACACAACTAACATGGGAGGAGGAACCACCGAAATCAGAGGATCAGATTGTTCTTCTTGTTTGAATCATTAAAAAGGAAGCCAATTATCCGGGGGTAAAGCTCAGAAGTTTTTTGTTGGCTCGACTATAACGTTGTAAGCTATAAATGGCCAACGAGGTGGAGGAAACCAAACCGATCGAGGTGTTCTTTGACTTGTTTGAATCATTAAGGCCAAGGCGATTTATATTAAAAGTCGTCAGGTTGTTTTTTGTTGCGCTCTAAAATGTCAGTTGCTAATGGCCAACAATCTGAAACGAGCTTCAATGAATGGGTTGACGTAATGTCGGACCTTTTTCCTGAAGAAAACCTAGTTCCCACCAACTTTTACCAAGCGAAGAAAAAGATGCGGGGTTTAGGGTTGCCTGTGGTAACCATAGACTGTTGTCCGAAAATGTGCATGATCTATTGGGAGGAGGATGCAGATCTAATACAATGCAAGTTCTGTGGTAAGGACACTACAAAAAATCTGGCCTGTAGCAACGGATAGATCCGTCGCTACACGCCATCTATCCGTCGCCCCAGCTCTGGCGACGGATCGGGCGACGGATAGAAAATCCGTCGCCCCCCTGGAGCTGTGGCGACGGATAACAATCCGTCGTCCAATTCGCGACGGATTGACCAATTTTTTTTTTTTAAATTGATAATGGGGCGACGGATAGATCTATCCGTCGCCACATTTCTATTTTTTTTAAAAAAAATAAAATCAGATTCAATTTTATATTCAGATACTGGATTAATTGTATCAATTTGTATTCGTATACGAGATATTGATTTGTATTCGTATACGGATTAATTTGTATTTGAATTTTTATATTCGTATCCAATTTGTATTTGTACGGTGCGGTGGTGGTGGGAGGAGAAAGGTGGTGCGGTGGTGGTAGTGGTGGTGGCAGGGTGGTGGTGGGAGGAGGAAAGGTGGTGGTGGTGGTGGTGGAGGAGGTGGTGGTGGTGGCAGGGTGGTGGTGCGGTGGTGGTGGGAGGAGAGAGGTGGTGGTGGTGGTGGGAGGAGAGAGGTGGTGGTGGTGGTGGTGGTGCGGTGGTGGTGGGAGGAGAGAGGTGGTGGTGGTGGAGATGGTGGTGGTGCGGTGGTGGTGGGAGGAGAGAGGTGGTGGTGGTGGTGGTGGTGCGGTGGTGGTGGGAGGAGAGAGGTGGTGGTGGTGGAGGATGGTGGTGGAGGAGGTGGTGGTGGAGGATGGTGGTGGTGGAGGAGAAAGGTGGTGGAAGGAGAAAGGTGGTGGTGGGAGGAGGAGGAGAGGAGAAGTGGTGGAGGAGATATATGGTTTTTTTTTTTAGGCTTTTAGCGACGGATAGATCTAGATCTATCCGTCGCTAACGTTTTTTTTTTTTTTATTTTATTTTCCGGCTATAGCGACGGATAGAAATAGCGACGGATAGAAATAGCGACGGATAGAAATAGCGACGGATAGATCATAGCGACGGATAGATCTATCCGTCGCTAAATTTTTTTTTTTTTTAAATCTTGGTCAACGCTACAGGGGTGACGGATAAACTTATCCGTCGCCCCTTTTCGTCCCGTTACAGCAGAATTCTTGTAGTGGGAACGGTACAAGCGTTACAAGGAGGGGGCTGCAAAGAAACGACAGAAGAAAAATCTCCCACATAAGAAAATGTGGTACTTCCCTCTAGCACCTCGTTTGAAAAGATTGTATGCTTCAAGTGCTTCTGCGGATAAAATGCGGTGGCACAAGGAGCGAGTAATCTCGGATAATGCAGAAGATGGTAGAATGGACCATCCAGCACACTCACCCGCATGGAAATCGTTTGACAAGACATATCCAGAGTTTGCATCCGAATCTAGAAATGTACGATTGGGACTTTGTACAGATGGTTTTAACTTGTTCGGGAGTGAACGAAAATACTCTTGTTGACCAGTTATGCTCACACCGTATAACCTACCCCCCGGTGAGTGCATGAAGGAGCCATTCATGTTTCTGACTGCGTTGGTGCCTGGGCCGAAAGATCCTGGACTGACGTTGGATGTTTTCTTGCAACCCCTAATCAAGGAGCTGATTGAGTTGTGGACGGATGGTATCCCTGCATATGATGTGTCGACCAAAAAGAACTTCACCCTTGAGAGCAGCTCTTCTTTGGACCGTGAGTGACTTCCCTGCGTACTCCATGCTATCTGGAAGGAAAACCGCAGGGAAATATGCATGTCCACATTGCTTGGAGGATACTGATGCATTTAGACTGAAGGGTAGTGGAAAATTTTGTTGGTTTGATTTTCATCGTAGGTTGCTAGAAAGTGACCATTCGTTCAGGAAGAACAAGGATCAATTCTTGAAAAATAAAGTCGTAAAGAAAAAAGCCCGGAGACGACTTACTGGTGCACAAATTCTTGCGGAGATTGATAGGTTGGGTCTTATGAAGGTGACTGAACTTGGGTGGATGAAGCATAACGAGAAAATTGGTAAAAAATGTGGTTGGAAGAAGAGAAGCATCTTCTGGGACTTGCCTTATTGGAGCAGTCTTCTTATCCGTCACAACTTAGATTTCATGCACATTGAGAAGAACGTGTTCGAGTACTTATTCAATACACTTTGCAACATTGAGGGAAAAACAAAGGACAATGCGAAGTCTAGAGCCGAGTTGTCTACGTGGTGTAAAAGCCTGAGTTGACAAACAAGGATGAGAATGGTAAGTGGCCGAAAGCGTGCTACACAATTGACAACGCATCTAGGTCAATTTTGTTGATTGGGTGAGGGCATTGAGTTTCCCAGATAATTACGCCTCAAATTTAGAGAAGTGTGTGGATTTGAAGAAGACAAAGGTTTATGGGATGAAGAGCCACGACTGTCATGTGTTCATGGAGAGGCTTATCCCGGTAGCATTTCAAGAGCTGTTACCGAAACATGTATGGACTGCTATCACCGAGTGAGCTTATTTTTCAAAAATTTAGGCACAAGTGTGGTTCATGACAAAGTGTTGGAAAATCTTGAAAGGAACATACCATTGATTCTATGCAAGCTCGAGCGTATCTTTCCACCGAGCTGGTTTGATTCTATGGAGCACTTGCCGGTTCACCTTCCACATGAAGCGAGACTTCTTTGGACGGTTCGATGTCGATGGATGTATCCATTCGAGAGGTACTTGGGGAAATTGAAGAAGTATGTCAACAACAAAGGTAAACCTGAAGGATCGATTGCCAATGCCTACATTCGAGAGGAAACTGCAACCTTCTGCTCTTATTACTTTGATGAACACGTCCCTACGAAGACATCAAGGCCGACTCGAAGCGCAGACACATTCGAAGTTCAAGCGGATGATGAGTTTTCCCTATCTGTCTTCAGGGTATCAGGGAGACCTCTTGGTGCAGCTAAGAAAGAATATCTTACGGATAAGGAGTTGAAAGCAGCTCAATATTATGTCCTCACAAATTGTGCTGAGGTTGACCAGTATATGATACTATTTGCGAGGTGAGCAACACTTTCTTTAAATTTTAATATAGCTACGTAAGTCTCTACTTCAATTATAGACTTATCATCGAATCAATGTTTGCAGTTTTTTCAAAAAGCGTTGTTTGGAAGAAAATCCTCAGATGACAGAGGATACACTAGAGGAACTACTTGACTCAAAAATTCCTACAGAATTTCCAGATTGGTTCCGAGAGTATGTCCGGAATCCTATTAACAACATCACATGCATATACTTAAAGGCTCTTGCAGAGGGGCCATTCAAAAAGGTCTACTCATTCCCAGGTTATATAGTCAATGGCCTTAGGTTCCACACGGCTGAATGTAACATGGCCATGGCGACAAGAAACTCCAGGGTGTGTGTTAAGGGTGCAGAAGATTATGGAGACGCTGCTTTGTTTGATTTCCACGAGAAGCTAAAACGAATAGTGAGGATTGAATATTCCGGCTTGCCATTGAAACGAACCTTCTTGTTTGATGTTGAGTGGTATGATCCTAATCCAGGAGGTACGAGGAAGAACGAGCAGTATGAAATGGTTGATGTGAACCAAAAGAAGAGGTACCGAACCAAGTATGAACCATTTATTCTGGCGACTCAAGCACGACAAGTGGTGTTTCTTGAATACCCAAGCAGGAAACGCGATAAGGCGGAATGGTTAGTTGCGGTACCTATTCGTGCTCGCCGAAAGTGGAGTACATTGAGAAAGACGACTCAATTACCAACTCGTACCAACAAGAGGATGTCGATAAACAAGCAGAAAATTCCATAGAAGCTGATGATGAGTTGTTTGATCTGCACGAGGACCAATATGTAGACTTAGAGGACGGCGATAACGGTATGTTATGTGTATTATAACTAGTTAGTAGTTGATAACACTTGAGTAATTATATGTGTTATTAAGATTTGTTCTGTATTATAACTCGTACTAACACATTTTATTGTATTTATTACATGTTTTTGCAGATGCCGCGACAGAGGAAGTCCACCTATTGTCCCCCCCCACGCAGCCAGCCGCATGATAGTGCTTGGTCGGGGACAGGGTTAGAGGACAGGGAGGGCTCTGGTAGTCAGGGCAGCAGGTCTCGGATTCCTGAGACCCCCCCAGCAGGTGATAGAAGCAGGGGCTCTACCATTCAGCCCGGACACATACTGGAGGGCGACCATGATGATTGTTCCTACCTCGTGTTTGATCCACTGAATCCCAACGTCACGTGGGACGGGTTGCCTGTGATTTTTCCTGTTGGTCCTGCCAAGTAAGTATTATACATTCTTCTTAAATATGTAAAACATAACTTATGATAGTTGACAAGTATAAATTGTTGTACTAAAGTAATATATATTTGTTTCTTGTATCTTATACATTGACAACAGTTTATGGCCTCGGGAGGTCCACAACAAACTAGGTGACATCTTCCGGAGCAGGAGAGAGCCACCGGGGCAGGGTGGTGAGTGTTGGTATCACATCTCGGACCGCATGAGGGCCGAGTACTTTGATGAGCTGAGGGTAAGTTAAAATATGGCATTCCTTTATTTGTTATTATAATCGTTCTAATATGAGTGGTATGTTAGCCACTGTATGTGAGTGGTATGTTAGCCACTTTATTTGGGTGATATGTTAGTCACCATTGTGTTAGTAAAATTTAGGACAATGTGAGTAGTATGTTAGCTACTATATGTGAGTGGTATGTTAGCCACTTTATTTGGGTGATATGTTAGGCACCATATCTGTTATGTTGTTGTATCTTATTAAATTGATGTAACATGGTGACGTTATATATGTATTGACTTTGGATGTTGTATGAAATTGGGAATGTAGAAGGAGTACTTCATTCCCAGCAGATTGATCCCACAGATCTGGCGTGTTTACGAGACTGTGGGATCTAAAGCTATCTGAGGATATGGTCTGTACTTGGAAGGCCATTCGGGATCGGAATAGCCCAATGCCTCCACAGGTTGATGCAGCGGAGTGGGCCCTTTGGGATGCCTACTGGCGCCGAACTGATGTCCAGGACAATGCCTACATCAACAGACAGAACTGGGCATCTCAGTCTGATGCGGCAGGAAGGGCCGTTCACCACCTTGGGAGGCGATCTACTCTCACTGATTATTACCAATCGGTAAGTATATATATGTTTTTTTCAATCTAGCATTACGTGTATGTATTGTGTCTCTGCTCTATTACTTGTGAGATGATAAATTGTTGACTATATATGTTGTTCAGATGTCACGGGGGGAGGTGACATCCAAGTATGATATCTTCAAGAAGTCCAAGCAGAAAGGCGGGGTATGGACCGGCTGCCAGGCCTCGTCTATTGCGGTATGTTTATGTTGCTTAAAGTTCATATTTGTACACTATTACAAGTTATTTTTGAAAAACAGTAACTGATCATGATATCTGCTATTTATGATTTCAGGCTGAGGTTGATGCTCAGGTAGCGAGGCAGGAGGAAGAGACGGGTGATGTGCTGTCAACTGAACAAGTTGACAACATCTTCCTAGAGGTCAACAAACCGGACAGAAAAGGACAAATATATGGACTCGGGAGCCTCGGTTTGAGCTTGGCTAGTCCGGGGTGCTCTTCATCATCATCCCAGCATTCTAGACGTCCGGTTTACACACAGGACCAGGTCTCGAAAATGGTGCAGTCGCAGGTCCGGGAACAGGTTACAGCTTTAACTTAAGAGATGGAGCGGCGCGACAGAGAACGAAGGGAGGAGAATGAGCGCCTTCGGTTACAAATGGAGCAGTTCATGTCCCGGTTCGGCCAACACCCACCCCCGTCTGGTAGCTAGTTATGTATTTGTACTATGTACGTTCGGATTTATTATATTTACACATTTTAGACTTATTCGGATATTACATTTTTTATTTATCATTTATTGAAACATTTTCCGTATTATTGATCTATTATTGAACATTATATTGATTAAATAGGTGAACTACGAAAAACAGGGATTAATATGAAAAAAAATAAAATTTTAAAAAAATAAAAATTAGTGACGGAATTTCAGATTCCGTCACTAATTCCAATAATATATTGGGCGACGGATCTCTTCTATCCGTCGCCCCATGTAACGACGGATAGAAACGGATAGAATCTATCCGTCGCCAATAATCGATTTTTTTTAAAAAAAAAAAGTCAAATGATAATCCGTCGCGAATTGGACGACGGATTATTTATCCGTCGCCACAACTCCAGTGGGGCGACGGAATTTCTATCCGTCGCCCGATCCGTGGCCAGAGCTGGGGCGACGGATCGCTGGTCTGTAGCGACGGATCTATCCGTCGCTACAGACCAGTTTTTTTGTAGTGTCAATCTGCTTTTGTTCATGGTCGTCTAATCACTGATAATGTCCTGGTTGCTTATGAAATCAATCATTTTATAAAAAAGAGTAAGCATAGTGGTGGTGGATACTTATCTCTTAAGCTGGATATGAGCAAGGCCTATGATAGGGTCGAATGGTGGTTTTTGGAGTAGGTTATGCTTCGTTTTGGTTTTGATATGCAGGTGGTTGCTAGGATTCTTCAGTGTGTGACTTCAGTTTCTTACTCGTTGGTGTTTAATGGAGTGGTCAGTCCTACTTTTCGGCCAGGTAGAGGACTTCGCCAGGGCGACCCGCTTTCCCCATATTTGTTTATGTTTGTAGCTGATGTTTTGAATGCCATGTTACGACGTCTGGAGGTTCTGGGGGAGTTGGAAGGGGTTTGAGTATGTTTAGGGGCGCTGAGTGTATCTCACCTTCTCTTTGCTGATGATACGTTTATTTGCTGTAAGGTTACGAAGGGAGCAGCATGAGAGTGAGATTGGATCATCTTCTAGCGTTGTGATGGGAGGCGATGTGCAGGAAGAAACAGATGCTGCTGCGGCGAATGGAGAAGGTGCACAGGTGCCTGCTGTACCAGATTCTTCTACAATTTTGCCAATGGAGGGATTGGTTAGGATTAATGTGGACGCAGCTTTCTCGGAGGATGGGTTGCGAGTCGGCATTGGATATGGAGTATGGATGCATGATGGCTTGTTTGCGAGACGGATGGAAACTCTAGATCATCCTTTAGCTCCGCAAAGTGTCGAAGCTTATGCTATCCGTGCGGCGGTTCATTGGGCGGTCTTACAAGGGTGGGATCATATTCAAGTTTACACAAATTGTCTTTCGTTAGTTTCATCTTTTAATTCTTTAGTGTTTGATTTTTCAGTTGTTGGTCCTATTTTGTCAGACATTAAGGCTTTAGCTGATTCGTTTGCTTTTTTTTTAGTTTAGAATACTTGCCGCGGGACAAGAACTTGCTAGCCCATAGACTAGCTTGTCGCGCGGTTCGGTAGAGTGGTCTGGTTGTTCCTTGGTTTGATTTTTCTGGTGATATGACTACTACTTGGTTGATGCTCAAAATTAAAAAAAAAAAAAAGAAGTTGGGAGTAGTAGGAGATGATGTGCTACTCCCTTCTTTTTTTCTTTTCCTTTTTAGCTTTATTATTTTTATCGATGAAATTTGAAGTCAAAATTAATTCAATTGGTTAAAATTAAATTAATTATTGTAACAACTACCTTTGGGTAGTTCTCTTTTAGAATAGTAAAGATAAAGATAATTTTAACATTTTTTGAGGTGTAAGGTCCGAGTCTTGTTTAAGTGATTTTTCTCCCATTTTATTTATCATTTTTAGAAGGTGCAGGGTCCGAGTCTTGGTACCTTTTAATTCTTATATTTCTTCAGTTATACACATAGTGTACTTAGAAGTTAGAAGTATATGTTTTTATAAGTAGTATATAACCAAAAACTTGGCGCGTGTAAAAGTTGTCAACGCGTGTAGCGTTTTTATCTTTCTCTCTGACAACATAGATAAATACATGACGCTTCTTTATTTCATATTCTGCGGATACCTATTTCTCTCTCATCACTAAATATCCATGATCTATTTGTTGGTCTTACCCCGGTGATCTCACTATCTCACTGTAGCAGTGGATTCCACAGCACATTGAGAGGGTAGCAGTGGGTCCCACACTACAGTGAGAGGGTGAGATCACCGGGGTAAAATCGAGGTCGAATTTTCCTTGTTTATCTCCTCCTTCTCCCTCAGAAACTCCATATTTGTCCACCTTCGCTCGACACTCTGATTGAAGTCGCTATATCTTCTGTATCATTACTCTTCCAGTCGCTGCTAAGAAGGTTTAATCCGCCGGTCACCTCGTCTCATCAAAATCCCACCGATATTCAACTCGCAATCGACTGAGAGTGAAAATTACAAATAAGACATGGTGGTAACTTGGGTTCAGTTTCTTTCCTTCCCTTTAGCTAAAACATGACAAGAAAATCTCCTTTTGGTCTCTCTCTATTTTCCTTACTCGGTCAGTCCGATTGAATTTATCAATGGGTTCAGATGGCTTTGGTCAAAGTTGATTTAGAAATCACATTCATTGGACCGATTTGTTTTGATTACATGTTAACTCGAATGGGTTTATCTCAATTTTGCTGAAATTGTAATAGTATTGGTTAACAATGGTGGATTTGTACTGCAACTAATAAAGATGATTGACGTTATCAAGGAATTTGAGTGATTGCTATTTTGTGTGAATTGAATAAAATACTAAGTAGTTGGAAAAAATTACTAAAACATAGTATATAAAATATAAAAGATAATGGATAAAGTGTGAAACAGATTGATTAAAAAATTAATAAGTGTAGATAGTGATGAGTTTTAAAAAAAGGAAATGTTAACTTTTAAAAAAGAAATCTAAAATGGTAAATGATAAATCTTTAAAAAGAACGGATGGAGTATTTAGTTTAGAACCTTGAGTTGATACGGAGAGAATGTTGAACATTTTGGCGTAGACTAACGGGTCTTTAAAGTTATGAGTTTTCATATTTGTCATAGGACAAAAAAAAACTCAATATGAAGATGAAAGGTGTATATACCTTCTTCGGAGTGGAATGGAGTACTGTGCGGTCCAAATATAACCTTATATAATTAGTTGATGGTATACTCCTAAAAAAGAAGCCTGATGTTTAGTTCTTCGTGATGATACAACATATATAGTATCTTTTACGTGGTTTCTTATGATACTTCATGCAACACAAAGTCAGAGACGATATTATTTAGAGACCAACTTATATCGTTAATAAAATCATTAATATCATTACTAATTAAGAACGTTTATGTTGTCAATTTTTATATATCAAAAGAACACTTTTACACTTACAAGTGAAAATTTGATTTCTCTTAATCACATAAATAACTGACTGAATCACTTATCACAAGTGACTAATTGAATCACTTAAGAACTAACATATATTTTCAATATTATATATAAACAACACTAATTTTCACATTATTAGTTATATTTTGTTAAATAAATAAAAAAATTATATATATATATACCATGTTTTTGCAAATAAAAAATAATATTAAATAAAGAAAAATCAATGTCAAAATATAATGTTGTAACACGCGTAGCGTGTTACGCAGATTTTAGTAAGTAAATGATAGCGAGTTTAACAATAGTTTTGTTGCAGCATCTATTGGATATTCATAGATTGGGAAAGCCTTATTCGTTACTCATAGACTCATATTGTCAACTTTTCATAGTTAGTATAGGACATGTTTTAAAGATAAATGTATACGAATTTGTACGTCGTTAGACTTTTTACTAGATGAAGTATTATCTATTGTAAATACTCTTTTAGATGTAGTCAAATACCTTGTAGATAAGTCCTAGAAGATTCTCTCATACTTGTATATATACCCCGCATGTACTATCGGTTGAATACACAGAATAATACTACAGTTATTTCTCAACACGTTATCAGCACGATAGTGTTCAACTATTGAATGGAAATAGTCCTCCAACATATACATCAAGTACGTTGAATACACAGAATAATACTACAGTTATTTCTCAACACGTTATCAACACGATAGTGTTCAACCATTGAATGGAAATAGTCCTCCTACATATACATCAAGTACGTCGAGTCCGAGCCCTTCATTATTTCATTGGACGGTGGTTCGTGTTGGATCCACAAACAGAATCTGGAAACGGTGCAGATGAATGGATGATCATGATTACTTCAATTTCATGAGGGACGGGGGCGTATCACATATTTTAGAGCCCTGTGAGGACTTATAAGATTGGGTCCGAAAAAATATCTAAAATGAATAAACAATACAAAAAAGGCACGGCATAATATAATTGGCTACGCAAAACTAATATGAAGAAAATCTTATTACTAAGAAAATTAAGAAGTTCAAAAAATACTAAAAATAATCATAGTTTAAATAATAACATGACGAAGAGTAAGGTAATCAGACCAGACTTGAATTTGAGAATGTGATTTTTCATCAAAATATTTTACCACCAGCACATTTCTAAATAGCATATAAGAGTACTACTATAAAATTTGAGGCCCCCAAATTTTCGGGACCCTGTGCGGGTGGACTTCCCGTGCATGGCCTTAGCCACCCCTAATGAGGGAAAATTCGACCCTTGTCTTACTCCCGATGGTCTCATCCTCTCACTGTAGCAATGGCTCCCACAGTGTGAAAGCCATTGCTACAGTGATAGGGTGAGACCACCGGAGGTAAGACCGGGGTGTAACGAACCTTTCATGAGCCAGCCCATTGTTACAGTCTTACATATTATTACTCTGTTTAATTAATTACTCTCACTTTATCTAATTCAATTTTATGCATGTCTACTAATCGGCATTGTCAATTATTTAACTATCATCTACTTATTTTCTTTTTATGGCATTTGGCATGTACGTTGGTAATGATCTGTCTTGGAGCCCCTACCGGACGGTCCAAACAAAATTCTGCAGCAGCTATACCGTAGCCGGTCAAAACTCGTGAAGCAAGTTAGAGATTACCAAATCTCAAACTCATGGGCACCTCTTACTAATTGCAATCAATAACTCTTAATCCTTCATCATATCCTTTTTCTTTACAATCTGGCAATATGTTATTCATTAAATAATGTTTTCATTACTTTGTTGCAATATGCTATTCAATCAAATATCAAGCATATATTAAAGTTCTAACTTGTCTATCCATTTTTGATAGATGATTGCAAAGTGTGGCAATTGATCAAACTAAGATTTCCTAGATCTAGCTAGAGCTACGCATCATCCAAGCTCAAATTTCATTGATCATCAAGATAAGTTTAATTTTATTTATTAAATTCTTCATTCTATTATATATTAATATCTATAATATTGAAGATGATTTACCATATATTCCATGGAGTGAATATGCGATACAAAACATCATAGATCGGGAGTGGTCAAGAATTGATGATTGAGAATTTCCGAAATTTTAAAGAAGTATGGAATAACCAACCGGTGTTGTTGGGATATATTAATGATCAAAATCACTTATGTAGTGAAATAACCAACCGACGTAGTTGGGATATATCAATGATCAAAGTCACTTGTGTTGTGAGACAGTTACTGATGATAATATGCTAGAAAAGCATACACTATCTTTCATGCCTCTAATATGCTTATACAGTGGCAATATCATGAAAAAGGCATGCTTCATTGTTTGAAGCAAATATGAGAATATACGACGTAAACGAAGCCAAAATATGCTTGGAAGATTGTGTTGGATGATAGTGCATCAACACATAGCATCTTCAAATCATGTCAAATATTTTAACTACTTGTCAATAAAACAAGCACATGTGAATAAAATTTATGGTAGTGCAAAATTGATTATGGCTCGTAGAGAAAATATAACACTACCAAATGGGACAAAGATTGCCAAAGAAGATTGTATTCTTCTAAATCTCAACGTAATCTATAGAGCTTGGAAGATATTCGACTGAATGAATATCGTGTTGAGACTATGAGTGAAAATGGCAAAGACATCATAGTGAAATCCGGCAAGAAAAATGTCTTGGAAAACTGTAGGAATCGTCCCCTCATAAGCTTGTCATATTTCGTGAAATATATATGATTACCAACATGAAATTGGTAAAATATGAAAGGTGCCATGAGCATTTGAGGGGAGCATGATATTGTAAATGCTCAAGTTTATATATACCCTCTACAGATGGATTATGTCGAGAAGACATAACGAAAGTGTATAGCTTGATTTTATCATCATACAAGCGTTTTTACTCTCGCGAAACTGTGCTCAAGAACATATATTTGACTAAATTCCTGAAGGAATTGAAACTGATTAGTCTTGCCAATTATGGAAGGCACATCGACTGTATCCGATTGTCACATTATTGAAAAGCCAAATTCAAATGATGTATGAGAGATATCTCGATGTGACAAATTAGGCCATCCGGGTATAAGTACCCGTTGTTGTTAAACATGAAGTTTCCATATTATTATGTGCTGAAAGCTTTCTCATGTTGTAATTATTATTATTATTATTATTATTATTATTATTATTATTATTATTATTATTATTATTATGGCAAGACACAACACTGAGATGAAGCATGATTATGGAGATCTTGAAATGAGCAAAAGTCACAATTTTAAAGTTGACAATGATTGATATATAAGTGGTCGGAAATCCACAAGTATGATCTCCAATTGAGGGCAAATTTAATTTCAGCACAAGAAAATCCAGGTTTAGAAATATATTGACTCCCTATCATATTGTTCTTCATAAAGAACTAATGCGTGAAGCATACTGGATGGTTGTATGCATATATGATTATCTAAGCTGGGCATTTCTATTTTGAGCCCTTACTATTATGAGCTAGTTTTTCCCAGCTTAGGGGAGGAAGAACATGACGAAGTTGGTAAAAACTAATTCGTGATCCCCATATATTTGAAAGTTCAAATTTGAACTAAATATTTAGCTTCATGTTACTATCAAGATATGTTCAAGCATGAAACTTTATGATTTGAATGCTAACCCGCTATGACCCTATATTTTGAGGCATACAGAGTTGCATATTGATTATAGAATGGCATGAACATTGAGATAACTTGCCTATTGTATTAATGATTTATTCACTTGAGTAAATACGGTTCCAGTGCTAAATACATTACAAGAAGAATGGCAAGATAAAGCAGTTGGTACTCTTGAGGAGTAATGGATATCTGAATTATAATAGATGGCCTATATGAAAGGAAATGGTACGTACAAATAATATTCAGATATCAATGATCAGTACTGACTTGAAAATCTAGAAAAGAGATATGATATACCAGTATACATGGAACCGAGAGACTTATAAGCATATGCGAAATCGATGGACATGTAAATGGGGATCTTACATGTAAGTCCATTCGATGACATCATCATGATAATGATGATAACAAAAATGATGAGCTCATGGACTTGAGGTCCTTTTGATTAACGAATTCGAAACACGTACGTTACCGTTGCATTATCGAGTCAATTTTTCATGTACATTTAGATACTAAGTAATGCATCATAACATGTTTATTTTTGCATAATTTACATTATTTAGTTTTCTCTAGTATTCTTAGTCATCATGTTGCATATTCACATGTTTATTCTTATATTGAATGTTATCACTCAGACTAACTCGCAGGTTGTATACATGAATAGTGACTGGTTTGATTTACAAGTCATATGGTTTGAGAAAGTTCAATGAGGGGAGATATGATCTCCGGAAGTGAGTCCTAAAAGGAGACTAAAAGTATCATGTCGCCGAACATGGATTGAATGAGGAAAGTTCTTGAAGAACTAATATATACCTTTATACTGATCTTATAATCAACTTCATGTTGACAAAATAAGAATGTGATTTACCGCAGTGAACTATTGAAATATGATATATGATTCTCATTACCCGCGAAGAGTATTATTGGTTACACCGATGTTGGCTCAACCTGAAGTTTGAGCATGTAAGAAATTATTACAATGAATATTCTTACTATCCTTAGGATTCACATGGTCCAAAAGTACCGCAATTATAAAAGTTAAACTATCAAGAGCTACATTATTCCTTACTATACCTCTTGAAGAAGGTACGATTATCTTGTCAAGTAAGGGAGATAACAATTGAAGAGCAATGAGTGTTTTTGCGCATTCCATGAGAAAAGGTTGCACTCCTTTTCCTTTCTAGGTTTTTATCCCAATGGGTTTTTCCTAGTGAGGTTTTTAACGAGGCAACGTTATAAGCGCATGTATATATCTACATGACTGTGAAACTGTTTGGTAAAGATAAGATTTATGGGCTCGTTGGCCATCATTACAATATAATGGATTGATGTTATGAGATTTTGAAACTATTTGATGTTTCAAGTGTTTGGAAAAGTTCTTCCTGAAGAAGACAATGTGTATATTACTGAAGTTCTTATCCGTCATTATCTCAATCAAATTACATCAGACATCATCATTTGAGAAGTTGTGCCGAAAGATTGGAAGTACAACAGTTCGAACAAGTACATTGATGCATTAATCAGGGGAGGTGTATACGCACTGCATTCTTTTTCCCTTGACTGAGTTTTTACCCCACTGGATTTTACTTAACAAGGTTTTTAATGAGGCAGTATTCTCACATCGTATCAAGTATCAACGATCATCAACTCATGTTCATTTAAGGGGAGTGTTAGAGATAAATGTACACGAGTTTGTATCTCGTTAGACTTTTACTAGATGAAGTATTAGCTATTGTAAATACTCTTCTAGATGTAGTCAAATACCTTGTAGATAAGCCTTAGAAGATTCTCTCATACTTGTATATATACCCTGCATGTACTATCAGTTGAATACACAGAGTAATACTACAGTTATTTCTCAATAATATGTTAAATGCAGGATACTTTTTAGTTTTTACTAAACGCAGTACACTTTTTTACATATTGTAAAAGGCCCTTTAAGAAATTTAAATATAAAACTAGTACATATATTTTTTCTTCTTTTTCTTGTAAAACCTCTCAAACTCTCACATCTTCGAATATATATAAACGCATACACACTATGATACCATAACACAACAAAAAACCATGTCGTATAAGTATTGGCCAGATATGCCAATAATTATGAATCTGAAGATGTATGTATTATTTTAATTTTGATATGCATAGTCTCCAATTATTATTCCATTCCATTAGTATGTTTAAATTAGCTAAGATTACACATAAAAAAATAGGTAAAAATAAAACGTGAAAAATATGGTTCTCGCAGCCGTGAGTCTGCAAAACCATGGTTGTGGCAGCCATCCCAGAGCACCAGTTTTGCAACCATCACGACTGCCAGAAAGCTCCGATGTCGGAGCTTCTACATCGGAGCTCACAATTTCGATTTGGGAGCTAAGTAGCTCTGATCTGGAGCTATGAGCTCCAGATTGACGGAGCTTCTCTGTGTTGGGTAAAATTGTACTTCATCCGTTCCGGGAATAGCTTTCCGTTTACTTTTTGGGTGGAGAAAATAAGGTATATATTACTTTTGGATAAAATAGTACTAGTGGGTCCCTCAAATTGATTTTTAAAGTTGGAAGTGGGATGAAAGAATCTTAGTGGGTTTATTTTTGAGTATATTTAATGTTTTAGTTGAGTGAGTGGTTGTCAAAAAAAGAAATGAGAAGTTTTGGTTGGAACACCCAAAATGGCAAAATAGGAAGCTATTTCAGGGACGAAGGAAGTATATAACTGCGGGTGGTTAGTGTATCGAAGATGGTTGGATGTAACACAACATAAGAACATACCAATATTTATACTGCTGAGCAACGGCGTGGCCTATTTCCGTGAGACTTTATTTGCTCGCTCCGGTGCTTACAATTTACTTAGCAAATAGTATCCCAAGATAGAACATCAATGAATTTGTGTTCTCGAACTTGAACAACTAACTCAGCGCGAATTACTATAATAATGGAAACATCCAACACCCGCCAAGTATCAAAATAGCAACTCTATTTTATACTTTTTTATCCTTCGATACGGTTAGAAAATTCCATGGAAATTTGTATTCAACGTCCTCCAAACTTAGCAAGTTACTTATGACTTGAAATCCGCAAATGATAAACTATTTTGGGATCCTCCACAATTCTCCTAAAAGAGAATCTAGAAATGGATTATGGTTTGATGTTTAAAAACGAAATAGGAGGCTCTTATATATAGATATCCAAAAGTTTCACTAAAATATACAATTTTTCAACCACAATTGTGCATTGTCACCGAAATGACAGATCCTAATCCGTCTCGCATCTCTTCATAAAGCATGAGCATGACTATTCTCAGGCAGCAGGTTGCATGTTCAAGCCTCAATAGGCACTACTCTTTACCGTTTTCCTTTTCTCAACAACCTGTGTTTCATAAGGTACTAAGTTCAAACCTCTTCTTTTACACCTTTTTATTTATATATTTACATTTATTTTGTTGGAATTCATTGCAACGCCATTGCAAATATCTTCATATTAATAATTAAAAGTGGTATGTTTGTGCATTTATTTTTCATTCCTCTTCAATCCGAAGTGAATAATTAAAGACACTAAATTCCAACACTCCGTCGAATGAGCTTCGAACATCTTTCAAAAAGGAAAAAATGAAATTAAAAAAAAGGAATATAAAGGTTCTGGTCACCTGAGCTCCGATAATTAGAATTTCCGATTTCTTTGTTCGGATGATGAAATTAATTCGAGTAAACTCGTCGCTTTGATGTTTTTATGTAAAATTGTAATTTTTTAAAGTTAATGGTCTATTTTATACTATAATAATATTATTATTTGCAATATGTGAAAAATGTGTCATGCATTTAGTAAAAAACGTCATGCGTTTAACAATCATGCATAATCTGGGGAAAGATAATTCAGTTAGGATTAACGCTAAAGATATGTTAATAAAATAATCCAGTTAGAATTACTCTCTCCGTTTCACTAAATGTGCAACAATTGTATTGGACACAATTTTTAAGAAAAATATGTGGTCCCAAAAAATATGTGGTTAAAATTGAGTTTGAGATATTAATTGAGTGAAAAAGTATCCGTGGTCCAAAAAATATGTGCTTAAGAATGAATTGTATTATGGAAGTGATTTTCATAAAAAAAAATGTAACAATTTTAGTAAAACGCTCAAAACGAAAAATTATTACAATTTTAGTGAAACGAACCGAGTAATATTTTAGGAAAACCTTGCTTTAATACTAGTCCGTAGTGGATTCTGACACATGCCTTGGCTGGCTGGCTGTTAAACATAGTTATGGTAATTATATTAATAATTTCGTCACAATTTCATCTTATCGCATTCCGTTTTGATCCGTTACAACTTCATCTTTTCATACTTTAAATGAAAAAAATTCTCTTACTTTATACACTATTTTTACTACTTTATTCACTATTTGTCATACTTTATTCACTTTTTTTCCTACCTTATCACAATCTCTCCTACTTTATTCAATGTTATCTTAAATTTTGTATTCGTGTCAACGGAAAGATGAAACCGGTACGGAGTAATTATTTAATTAGAGACTTCAATAAAGATTGGACTCTTTGTTCAGAATTGTTATTTAATTCATACTCCACATCATCTTGCAGGTAGTGACATTACAACCAGCCAAGAAGAAATCGTCATTACGTACGTCACTATAGTGTAGTGTTGCTGTCGAGAATGAAACAACAGTCTAGTCTGGCTGCAGACTTTTCGGTGAGATTCAACGATCAAGTTGAATATTAAAACATATATGCCCATTTTAATACAATTTGGAATATTAATTGTCAAAGTGGTGTAGACGACTGTCAAGCCGAGACACCCTGTATTCAAGAGGTTACGGATTCGATATTCGAATGGATGATTTATCTTTCTCTGTATAGAGAACCATTGAAATGGTAATTTAGAAATTTATTGATTATAAAATTTGTAATTGACTGAGCAAATTGACCATGTTTTAATTTGCAATTTTAATCGAGTCGGAACATTATTCATTTTAAAGGCGATTTACATCGAGTCACCTTTTCAGATGCCCTATAACGTTTCACATATTATAAAGAAGGACAAACTTTGAACTGAAGTAAAACATTATTTACATCGAAAAATAAAAGTCAAACTTGGTGATTATGTCATTGGAGAGAGGGTGGAAATGCATTTTCTTTTCCCTTTCTTTGAAATTTCATATTTCATTTTATTATAATTAATCCCCTAAAACTTTCAAATTACAATAAAGAAGCCTCAATGTTTTAAATTTTCATCCATCTTCTTCTTCAACTTATAAGAAAATTAAAAAAATAAAAATAAAATTGAAAATTGGATCGAGCTTCCATGGAAGCTCCATTGAAGCTTCTATGAAAGCTCCGATTTTAGAGCTTCCATGGAAGCTCCCGGCCCCTTTTTCAATTTTACTTTTTTATTTTAATTTTTTTTATGAAGAAAATGGAAATTATAAAAAGTTAAAATTTTGAGGTTTAATTCAAAAGTTTTAGAAATTATATTGAAGTATTACATGTCTACTATAGTATACGTGTGCACGTTACACGTACAAAAATTAAATCAATATATGAAAACAAAATAAGTTAATCATATTTTATTAACTCTATCTACGTGTATAGAGTGAAAAAGTGAAACTTACAAATATGAAAGAAATCGGAAGATGGTAATTGATCGATAAATCCTTTTTAGTTTCTTTTGAGTAAGTATTTTAATAGACGGTTTATATATACTTATTTAGAGACGGACTTATATTGTCATGAAAATTATTGATGTTATTAATCAAAATGTTTATGCTGTTTGATATTTTTTCATATACAAAAAATATATTTTGTCAACAACATAAACATTTTGATTAAAAACATCGATGATTTTATTTATAATATAGATCGATCTTTAGATAAGTTATTTAAAGACTGTTGTATTTTTTCTTTTATTGTAGGTTAAAATTAATTGAATTGGTGAAGACCCAATTAATTTGATATGATGTATAGTATTCAGCTGGTTTTAGAAAGTACTCCCTCCGTTCCAAAGAAAACTTTCCATTTTACTATTCTACGGTTAACTGTCTTCGACTTTGACCACAAATTACTCTTGAAACGGAGGAAGTAATTATTAGGAAATTGTAGCCAAACAAAACATCACTTTTTTATTTTTTTTTTTAAGGGAAGAAATTATATTAATCAAAATCAAACCACATGGCAAGATGGACAAACCAAAGTTATCACCAATACAGAACTTGGCTAAAGCATGTACCAGCATAGTACTACTTCTTCTAGTAAACACAAAAGAACAGAACTCAAAATCTGTTGGAGTATTTGTATGGCTATACTGAAAAACAGAACAAAATAAGTCTGCAGAGTCGAGTGATGGCACTCTTTCCTTAAGACTTTATTCGCTCTGCACTTAGTGTTTACAGAAATTTATCGAATAGTCTCCCAAGAGAAAACTGCAGTTGAGATCGTATACAAACACTTGAAATACGAAGCTCGAATGGACTACAACAATATGGGAAACAAGCTTAGAAGAGAAGAAGGAGAGCAGAAGAATGAGTGATTCGATTTTGCAACAGGAAGGGACTATAAATAGCAGCCAGGTGGTGCTAGCGAGCATACACAATCTTTCGTCTAGGTGGTGCAAGCGAACATACACAATCTTTCGTCTTCAGCAGTCACAACGAACGGACTTATCTATTCGCTGAAACGTTTCGAACCAAATTTATAATCAGTTTTTGGTCCAAAAAGATTATACCCTACACCACCAGCAAGCCCAAGCCCAGGCCCAGGCCCATGAACCCAGGACCCAGGCCCTGGCCCGGCTCCTGGCGGAGCCAGGCGGGTGCGTATGGTCAACGAGGAGCCATCTAGCTCCTCCCCCCTTCCAAAAGCATGGGTACCTCCAAGGGGTCCAACCCTTAATGCAAACCTATGCACTTATAATTAGTTACTCCTTCCCATATTTTAGCCATGTGGGATGTCCCTCCCACTTCCAACCTTTGGACTTCCAACTATGCTTCAACCAACACACTTTGAGCATCAATTACTCTTTCACCTCAAATGAATTTTAGTAATTCTTGTTCAAGTGTCTTCTACTACTATAGTAGATTAATACACGTTCGAGAAATCTCCGTTTCCGACATGTGGGGCCCCTTTGGTTGAGGTGCAAGGTCATGGACCGTCCTTTGGTTTCTTGCTAAAATTCCTACAATTCCCCACATGAAAGAGAATTGAGGCTCACAGCACTACAGGGTGCTCTTATCTTGACTTCCCAGCGGGAACATTATTGCATCGGGGTAGATAGCTTTGGGCTTTGAATCATCCCTAGTAGAATACCATCGGATTTACTTGCCACACGGTGAACGCGATGTTTTGAACCGGTCGGCATTTTTGTGTAAACCAAGACAATGATATCAACACAATAAATTCCTCTTATTGTTTCGTTCCGTCTTAGTCTATCCGTTAAAGGCCCTGGACACCCTTGGATTCTTAAGTGTTTCGTTTGAAGCGGCTACACTTCACACACTTAAATAGGTGATCTCGTTATAAGAACATTTTGCCTCGCAATGCTCTGCTCGAAAGCTAAAGAAGTCCCATGAACTTCTTCAGAGATCATTAAGAGTTTAGTAACTCAACCTCCACCCGTTTTGGCAGTCAGCACTTAATGTCTCTACCGGAAATGGCGCATGGAGAATAACTCCTAAGTGCTTTGATCATCTCGAAGTACCAATACTTCACGAGGTAATCTACTGGTCATTCACAACTTCGTTTTCCACATTGAACCAAATTCTTGGGATCTCCAGTCAATATGGTTGGGTTGCCACTGTGAAATTCCTTTATGATATGGGTTTTAAGCCCATTCCCCTAGACAACGAATATACTTGATCTCTACCTAATGCCTTTGTCAGCGGATTCGCGATGTTATCCTTTGATTTTACATAATCAATAGAGATAACTCCGATAGAGATCAATTCTCTAATGGTGTTGTGTCTTCGACGAATGTGTCTAGACTTACCATTGTACATATCACTTAATGCTCTCCCTATAGCCGATTGTCTATCACAACGTATGGCTAAAGGAGGCATAGGTTTTTCCCAACTTGGGATGTTCTCTAAGAATTCTCGAAGCCACTCTGCTTCTTCCCCACATTTGTCTAAAGCTATGAATTCTGATTCCATAGTAGACCGAGCTATGCATGTTTGCTTAGAGGATTTCCATGAAACAGCTCCACCACCTATGGTGAACACATACCCACTAGTGGCCTTCTTTGTTTAATCGCCGATATCCAGTTCGCATCGGTGTACCCTTCTAATACGGCTGGATATCTTCCATAATGTAATCCATAACTCATTGTGTACTTCAAGTACTGCATTACGTGACGTAGTGCTTCCCAATGGTTACTTCCAGGATTACTAGTAAACCTAGCCAACTGATTGACTGAGTATGCAATGTCTGGACGAGTGCAGTTACTAATGTACATCAAACTGCCAATTATCCTAGCATATTGCCCTTGGTTTACAGGATCACCATTGTTTTTGTTTAAACATTGGTTCTTTCTAATGGGTATTTTCACAAATGGCACATCGTATACTCCAAATCTCTTGAGAACATCTTCTATGTAATGAGATTGGGATAGTACTAAGCCTTAAGATGTTTTAGAAATCTTGATTCCTAATATCACATCCGCTATACCCATGTCTTTCATGTCGAATTGTTGTCTCAACATCTTCTTGGTCTCCAAGATTAACTCAATGCTACTTCCAGTTATGAGCATGTCATCGACATATAAGCATATCATCACAAAGGATTCATAATTCCCTTTGACATAGACACATTTGTCACCCTCATTTATGGAGAAGCCTTTTGATAGTAAAGTGTTGTCGAATTTCATATGCCACTGTTTAGGAGCTTGTTTAAGTCCATATAGTGACTTGACAAGACGACATACCTTTCTCTCTTGTCCTGGAACTACGTACCCTTCAGGTTGTTCCATGTAGATTTCTTCTTCTAAATCACCATTTAGAAAAGCAGTTTTAACATCCATTTGATGTATTTCAAGGCCACGAAGTGCAGCAATATCAATGAATACCCTTATGGATGTTATCCGAGACACAGGTGCATATGTGTCAAAGTAATCAAGGCCTTCCTTTTGTCTATAGCCTTTGACTACCAGACGTGCCTTGTATTTATCAATAGTTACATCTACCTTATACTTACGTTTAAGTATCCACTTACAACCCAAAGGTTTCGTTACTGGAGGAAGATCTACCACTTCCCAGGTGTTATTGTGCAATATGGAATTCATCTCACTTTCAATTGCTTCCTTCCAGAGTGGAGCATCTGGTGTTGACAATGCTTCTTTGATTGTCTTAGGATCATTTTCTACCAAGAAGTTGGTTAAAAAATCAGGCCCGAAATTTTTCTCTTTCCTTGGCCTTTTAGTTCTTCTTGGTCCAACATCAGGACTTGTAATATTCTCTTGATTTGAACTCACAGGTTCTTCTATTGAACTACTTGGTTCATGAATTTGTTCTTGAACTTCTTCATTTGAACCACTTTCAACATTTTCAGGATGTTGTCCATACAATTCAATTGCAGTTTCATAATCTCTCTTGCGAGAGATTAACTCTTTCTTTTCTTTCTTGGGAAATATTTCTTCAAAGAAGGAGGCATTTCTTGATTCAATGACTGTTCCTTCATGAATGTCAGGTATCATCGACTTATGTACTAAGAAGCGATATGCACTACTGTTGTCTGCATATCCTATGAAAATGCAATCTACAGTCTTAGGATCAATCTTTATTTGCTTTGGTTTAGGCACTTCGACCTTAGCCAAGCATCCCCACACTTTCAAGTGTCGGTAAGAAGGAGGATGTCCTTTCCATAACTCGTATGGAGTTTTATCTCTCTTCTTCCGAGGGATTCTATTGAGAATTACTGTGGCAGTGAGAATAGCTTCTCCCCACATGTTCTGGGGTAGCCCTGAATTAATTAGCATGGCATTCATCATCTCTTTTAGAGTACGATTTTTGCGTTCAGCAATGCCGTTAGATTGAGGCGAGTAAGGTGCTGTAGTTTGGTGAATAATACCAAATTCCGCACAATAAGCCTCAAAAGGGGCTCCATATTCACCACCTCTATCACTACGAATTGCTTTAATTCGTGTGCTTAATTGATTCTCAACTTCTGTTTTGTAATGTTTAAGTGCCTCTAAGGCTTCATCCTTACTTCTTAGCAAGTAAATATAACAGTACCTAGTGCAATCATCAATAAAAGTAGCAAAGTACTTTTTACCTCCTCTAGTTTGCACGAATTTTAAGTCACACAAATCTGTATGAATTAATTCTAGAGGAACTGTGGTTCTGTTAACCGAATGGAATGGTGCCTTAGTTAATTTTGCCTCCACACAAACCTCACATTTATTTTGAGGGTCGATTTCAAAGGATGGCACATGTTCAAGTCTTATTAACTTTCGTATTGTATTGTAGTTGACATGCCCTAATCTATTGTGCCATAAATTAGAAAACTCAGACAAGTAAGTAAAATGCTTATTTATTTCATCATTGCTCTCAAAGGAGCGAAGTACAGTCATTACATTCATTTTGAAGAGGCCATCACACATGTAGCCCCTTCCTACAAGCACACCATTCTTAGTAACTACAAATCCATTAGCAACGAAAGTTATCTTGAACCCTTTCTTCACCAGCTGTGGACCAGACACCAAATTCTTGCGGATGTCAGGCACATGCATAACCGTTCAAGACAGCCTTTCCTTTCCGGATGTTAACTTCAGAACCACCTTCCCGACTCCTTTCACGTCAGAAGTGGCATCATTTCCCATGAACAGCTTCTTGCCACTTATTGGGGAGTATGTCGAGAACGAGCCCCGGTCTGAGCATATGTGGCGAGTGGCACCAGTATCGATCCACCACTGCTTTGGATTGTCAACTAGGTTCGCCTCCAATACAACTGCGGAGAATGACCCGACCAAATCGTCAATTTCTGCAGTAGTCTTCTCTTCCACAACATTGGTGTTTGCGTTTGTTTTGTTGAAGGAGAAGTAGTCAGCCTTCATATGCCCAGGTTTTCCACAATGGAAACAGTTTCCCTTGATCTTTTTCGACTTTCTGGGCTTGCCTTGAGACTTGACGTCTCCATCATGCCTTTTGCGCTTCTTGTTGCTAGCCTTGGAGTCGACCAAGTGTGCTTTGGCATCCATAGGTTGCTTACCCTTAACCAAAGCCCTGCGGTTGTCTTCCTGAATTTGAAGTTTGACAATCAACTCTTCAAGCCCCATCTCCTTGGTTTTCAACTTGAGATAACTCATGAATTCGTTCCATGATGGTGGCAGTTTCTCAATCAGGGAAGCGACCAAGAATGGCTAATTTGGTTTCATGCCTTCCTGTTCCTATTCGTGAAGAATGGACTGAAATTCCAGAACTTGACTCATCATAGATTTTGAGTCAGCCATTTTGAAGTTCAGAAACTTCCCCACAACGAACTTCTTAGTACCAGCATCCTGGGCACTGTACTTCCTGTCCAATTTTTCCCACAAGTCCCTTGCAGTACTGACAGAGCAGAATGCGGTATAAAGAGCATCCATAAGGCAATTGAGAATGTAGTTCTTACATAGGAAGTCGCTGTGAACCCATGCGTCATAAGCAAGTTGCCTCCTCCGGTTGTCATCCTGAGCGACTTCCATGACATGGCATTTGGGTCGGTATCTTGCATGACTGGAGCAGAAGGTGTATCAGCATTGAGGTAGTTCGCCAGCCCTAAGGTCTTCAGGTAGAACAACATTTTCTGTTTCCACTATTTGAAGTTGGAACCCAGGAACTTCTCCGGTTTCTCTCCATGGTGGTTGTGAGCGGCATTGGTAAGAAAAAAGCAGCAGGAACATCAGGAACATCGTTTCCAGTAGCAGCCATTGTAGGATAAAGTCTTAAGTTGTTGGAGTATTTGTATGGATATACTGAAAAACAGAACAAAATAAGTCTGCAGAGTCGAGTGATGGCACTCTTTCCTTAAGACTTTATTCGCTCTGCACTTGGTGTTTACAGAAATTTAGCGAATAGTCTCCCAAGATAAAACTGCAGTTGAGATCGTATACAAACACTTGAAATACGAAGCTCGAATGGACTACAGCAATATGGGAAACAAGCTTAGAAGAGAAGAAGGAGAGCAGAAGAATGAGTGATTCGATTTTGCAACAGGAAGGGACTATAAATAGCAGCCAGGTGGTGCTAGCGAGCATACACAATCTTTCGTCTAGGTGGTGTAAGCGAACATTCACAATCTTTCGTCTTCAGCAGTCACAACGAATGGACTTATCTGTTCGCTGAAACAGAGTGTCTGTTCGTCGAAAGGTTTTTCCAGAGAAACCTTTTCGCTGAAACGTTTCGAACCAAATTTATAATCAGTTTTTGGTCCAAAAAGATTATATCCTACACCACCAAAGAAGCCCACGACCCATGAACCCGGACGGCCCGGCTCTGGCGGAGCGGTAGTCGATATGGTCAACGAGGAGCCATCTAGCTCCTCCCCCCTTCAAAAAGCATGGGTACCCCCAAGGGGTCCAACCCTTAATGCAAACCTATGCACTTATAATTAGTTACTCATTCCCATATTTTAGCCATGTGGGATGTCCCTCCCACTTCCAACCTTTGGACTTCCAACTATGCTTCAACCAACACACTTTGAGCATCAATTACTCTTTCAACTCAAATGAATTTTAGTAATTCTTGTTCAAGTGTCTTCTACTACTATAGTAGATTAATACACGTTCGAGAAATCTCCGTTTCCGACATGTGGGGACCCTTTGATTGAGGTGCAAGGTCATGGACCGTCCTTTGGTTTCTTGCTAAAATTCCTACAAAATCAACAACTAAAGTCTTGACTTCTTCCACAATACTTCCGGGCGGTGATTAACTGGGCCTAGAAAGCTGTAACTTATGAATGATATTGGAGCAGTCACCTTCGATAATAACACTCCTGACTTGAAGTCGACGCACTAGAAAAATAGCTAACCGAGGCGCACAAGCCTCCGCGGATTCTGGACATCGCAAATGCGGTATAGTATAAGTCTCCCAAGCAAGAACAACCCCATTCGAATCTCGTATGACAGCTCCCAAATATGTGCTATCTTGGTTCCGTTGAAACCTAGCATCAAAGTTCACCTTGTAGAAGCCAACAGAAGGTGGGTGATGTGACAATGAAATGTGCGATATAGCATACTTTTAGACCCTTGTTTTTTGCCCTAGATGCAATATTTGTGTCGTTTTATGGTTAATTACCAACTTTGCGTATTTTATGTAGTTCATGATCGCGGTTTTGAGGATTTGCACGATTTCATGCACCAAAACGGCATAATTGTGCCAAATCGGGAAAAGGAAGTAAATACACCGGATCAATCGTTGCACGGAGATCAAGGAGTCAAAACATGTCATGCAACCAACCGATACGAAGATAATTGAAGGAGGAATAACTTTGTAGAAGACCACTTTTCGAGGAAACGGAGTTACGAAGCCCGAAATTGAAGAACGAAGAAAATAGATTCGAAGCTACAACAATCGAAGATGGCGGCCACCAGGGGACTGCAGTAGGGGTCACTGCGGCCACCTGGTGGCCGCAGTCACTCTGCTATTTTTCTCTTGGACTGTTCTGTTAGCCTATCAGGCTGAGGCCCACCTTCCTTATTGAAGAATGGCGGTTTGGAGGTCGAAATTTCACCTATAAATAAGACATCGGGGGTCTCAGAATCCACACAGCTCACAAAGCAGCTCTCCTTGAGAGAGAACCAGTCCTCGGGAAAGTGAAACCCCAACCCGCTAGCCGTCAGGCACCCAGAAGGAGGAAACCCTAGGAGGAGAAGCACGAAGACATCAAGATCATCAGAGACTAAGCTTCTTCTTTCTTTATTCTTAGATTTCAATTACTGTTCTTTGATTACTATGAGTAGCTAATTTCCTTTTGTAAAGGCGAACCGCCGTTACTCTGCTTTTGCTACTTCTTTACACACCAGGATATGTTAATGGAATAGTTATTTGACATAAATCGTAGTTATACAATTCTATACATCCTTCGTGGTGTGATGTTTTTGCTGAGTGACACAGTAGTTTCATTGAACTGAGTTGGGGTACTCGTGCTTACTGCGCCTTGAGCACCATAGTATTATGCTCTGCTGTCATTAGAGGTAACTACGTAGGATTTTAACTAGGAAGTTGGGAGTAGCATAGCAGAGGGAGGTTGGGGAACCTTTACGCCTGTCAACTTTTGATTTACAAAAAAAGCAATTTAGGGTTTACTGAGAACTGATTATTATGTCTAAGATTAAAACTGTTGACTTTTCTGCATTCAATCACAACGATATTTGCTTGTTCCTATGCTAAGTGTCTGTGGAGAACAACATCCCGAGTCAACTTTCCGCTATAAATTGTGGATTTGAGGAATTCTGACTTATAAATTTAATCTTGATTATATTTAGAGATTACAGGTTCTACAACGAAAAATGAGATCTCTAAGTGCACATCAAAATTTGACGCCGCTGCCAGGGACACTTAACCGCTCAAGCAAGTTTCGATCGACCGAGATAAGTTGAAATCTTTCTTTCGCTTTTTAATTTATGCACTGCCTTTTTAATACATACAACATAAACAAAAAAAAAATCGAAAAATTTGTGAGAATCTAAACCCAAATAAGCATGCATCTTAAAGTTAACAGCACATGAATGAACGACAGTCACACAACCAACATAGATGCTAAAACTATTCCATCATATATAAACGATGTAATCAAAGATCCCGACTAATTAATCATTACATAAGTAAATTAGCCTAACATAACGAAAAGTAAATAAACAAAAAATTAAATAGAAATCATGTTTGAAACAACTAAACCTTTAGAAGATAGCGAGTGTCGACTCTTCGTTTCTCTTCCTTCGATCTTCTTTGATTGCTTATGGTCTTTAATGGTTGATGACGGCTAGGGTTTCTTCTTCTTGCTTGCAAACAACCAAGGATTTTAGGGTTTCACTTCCCCAAGGACTGTTTCTCTCTCTAGAGAGTTGCGCGGGATTTATCTCTGTTGTGTGTGAATTATGAGACCCCAAGACACTCTTATATAGTGTAAAAGTCGTGCCCTAACTGACCATGATGATTAAGGAAGGTTAGAATGGCGGGCTCTAGCCTGACGAATCGGAGAAAAGGGCTTCCGGGGAAAAACTTCGATTGACTGCGGTCCCAACCAGCCTACTGCCGTCTCTAGGGGACGACAGTCAGCTGCTTTTCCCTTGTGTTTCTTGTTTTTCCTTCCGGGCTGATTTCGGGCTTCGTAACCACATTTCCTCGAAACGTGGTCTTCTACAATGTTTTAGCATTTTCAATAACCATCGCATCGGTAGGCCATGTGCCACGATCAAAATCCTCGAACTCCGTGTACGGGCAAATCAGTGTATTTTCTTATTTTCCCCGATTTCGCATAAATATAGCGTTTTGGCACAAAAAATCGTGCAATTCCCCGAAAACACGATCATGACCTACAAAATACACAAGAAATTGGTAATTGGCCATAATATGATATAAATATTGAATCTTGGGAATAAACGAGGGTCTAAAAGTATGTTAAAACGCACATTTCACGGTCGCATCAATCACCATGGAATCTTCACCACCACGAACCACGGACCTCCATGGATGCTCGACCACTAGTCCACCACCACGAGCACCATAGATGCTTGAAACCAAGCATCCATGGATGCTTAATTCGAGCTTCATGGATGCTCGAATCGAGCTTCCATGGAAGCTCTTTCCAAGCTTTCATGGACACAACTGTTTTTTTTTTTTTTTTTTTTTTTTTTTTTTTTTAAATGGAAGCTCCGAAGAGCTTCCATGGAAGATGGAAGCTCTGGCCGGATCTCCGGTCATTTTTTTAAAATCTTTTCCTAAATAATTAAATGTGGGAGTTTGATGAATTTTTGAATAATTTGAGGGTTGATTATAAATATGTTTTTGGATGATAATATGAGCAAAATTAAGAATTTGGTATATTTCGTTAAGTGTAAAAGATAAGGGGCTCTACTGTAATAAAACTTACAATTCTATTTTTATTTTTCCATTAAGTTTTGTTTTACTGTTATTTTATCTTTTCTTTTTTCTGAAAAATAAAACTTTAATGCTGGTCAACGATTTTGGATGTGGATGTAATTGTTCAAAATAGCGGTATGAATATGTAATTGGACAATCTTATGGGGTGTCTATTTGCAAATGACCCTTTTATATATTAAGAAGTTGCATAAATTAGTGGGACGTAAAAAAAGATATGTACATTTTTTAGCGAGACGGGGGGAGTACCAAATTAGGCTTCATTTGGTTTGAGGAAAAATGGGGGAAAATAAAAAAAATAGGTGAAAAATAAGATTTTCCTGGAAAATGTAAGGGAAAAACAATTTTTCTTATTTAGTGGAGATATATACATGTTCGATATAGATTTTTATAAATTTTCCTGGATTTCCTCAGAACTACCAAATGGTGTAAAACAATATTTTTCCCTATTTTTTTTTCTTTTCCTTCGTTTTCCCTCAAACCAAATGAAGCCTAATTGTTAAAGGAGAGTATGAAATGATCAAGTATGGTGAAACATTTGATTTTTCTAAATAACGGGAAAATAGTATAGTACTATAAAAACAGAGAATAAAATACACTTGCATATAAATTTCCAATTGATTAGTAAAACATTGACCTTTACAAGAATTCAACGGAAGAAATAAATTTAATTTTTCGGACTTCCTTTGATTTGAGAGAAAATTGGAGAAAGAAAAAAAATATACAAGAATATATTATTTATCACTATTTTGTATTTGTCAGGAAATTCTGAAAACTATTTATCGTATATCTCTTCGCAAAATAAGGAATATTGTCTTTTTTTTTGAAACATTTTTCTGGAAATTTTTTTATGACTGTTTATCATAAATTTAAATGTGAGTTATTAGTTATATAATATGATCTGTTTGGAATATAATTAAAATTTTATAGTATATATATATATATATATATATATATATATATATATATATATATATATATATATATATAGACACACATACATACTAGAAGTCACGTAATACGCTATGCCTGTTAATGTGTTTTACTTTTACGATTTTTTTCCCTTGCATTGACCTCATCTGAAATTGTAGAATTTGTTGACTTTACACTTTAACAAAGTCTAAATGATCATGTGGTATATTATAGAAAGAAATACATACATGATTGTTAGCGGACCAAAACTAAATATGTGATGTGATGTTTCGTATGAAGCATCTATCTATATATAATATATTATAAAGATAGGTTTTTATTCTCAATTTTAACTATAGGACTTTAGGGAAAAGAAAAAGAATAGGGGAAAATAAATTTTTCCTGAAAAATGTGAGAGAAAAACACCTTTTTTTTTTGGAGATAGATATCTTTGATAAAGATTTTTCATAAGTTTTTCAGAATTTCCTAAAAATATCAAATGTTGGAAAATAATATTTTTCCCCATTTTCCCTCAAACCAAATGAAGTCTTAATTATCTTTTATACCTTCAGGTTTGTATGATTTACTGTTGAATATGCTCGATATAGTCCCTTCAACTGCTCTTCTAAGAATGTTAATTGTGCGGTGTGAATCGTTAACTGGACGTGCTCTTTTCAGTTCCATAAGATAGAAGAGATACACGTGAGCTAATTGCATGGTGGTGTGTTGATCTTTACATGTCTATCACCAACATTTTACATGTGGAGACTTTCAATTTCCTTTTCTTTTTGTATAAGATTCGATCTGTAGGATGAGTTATATGGGTTCTTTCTCTATGGTCTAGCTGAAAGGACTAATAAGTTTTTGGTCACCGCATTGTAGTTCTGCGCGACTAACACATCAAACGAATTCTTTCAAAGCGTTTTGTTTTCTTATGAATTTTTCCATCCTAGACACATGATATAGGGATAAGCGAAGCTCATTTTTAACTTAACTGTTTGAGTATTTGTCTTATTATGCTGCTATGCTGCCTTGACCAGGTTTGCTCGGGGAAGAAAAAATATAGTTCCGGCTCTCCTGATTCCGCGGACTGCGGTTCAATTACTCCTCCAGAAGAAGCTGAATCCCCCTCTTCCGATACTCGATCATTCGTGATAGATTTCTCATATTCAACAATCTTTTTCCAACTCTTTTCCGTGCCTCAGCGCCAACACTTCCAATCTTTTTTTCAATCGAGAAAAGTACCGTCCGTCCTTCCATTCTAACGATAACGCTTCCCTTTCTTTTCTATTCATATACATGTGAATGTCTTTCTCTCTCTTATTTATTTATTTATTTATTTTTTGGAAGTTTCCAATCCATGTGTTTAAAATAACTGATCGTCAAGCGTCTCGAATTTGAAATGACCCAACTTCTCACAAGTGTAGCTTCTTGCTGTTGTAATGGCTAAAAATGACAAATGTATGAAGTTATACGAGACAGATGGAGTATTGCTTACTCTTTGTAAGTTAACATAATAAATCAATCCTAGGCATGGAACCTAATTCTTCTTATCAAAGTTGTAAGAAATAAAGCATGAGAAGAATTTCACTACTTGGGATATACTCCATCGCCCTGAATTCAACTTCTCGCTTTCTATTTTGAAACGTCCCAATTTCAACTTCTCAACCCTTAAATAGAAAATCTCTCTCCTACTTTATTTACATTCTCAACTACTTTATTTACTATATCTTCTACTTTATTCAATCTCTTTCCTACTTTATTACGATCTCTCATACTTTATTCAATCTTTTTCCTAATTTATTACTATTTCTCCTACTTTATTCACTTTTTACTTAAAACTTGTGTCCGGACCCACGGGCAATTGAATTCGGGACGAAGGGAGTATTTGGGACTCATTTCTTAATATAGTGCTTTGGTTTAGTTTCATTGGAGTGGTTGCTAAATATCACTACTCGGGACATATTATACAGGTGTGTAAGTTGATGACGTAAATAACATACATTTTTCTATACATGTTACTAACAAGAGTCAGGGACACTATTGAGGTCATCTCGGCCTATATCTTACTTCAGTTATTTTATTTTTAAACGGGTCGGGTTCTATAGAACCTGCATTCAACCCCGTTCGAAATAATGATGGTCTGGCATCTACTCGAACCTGTTCGATCCGACCGTAACATTTTATGATTAAGTTAGTAAAAACTACAACCCCATCCCCCAAATACTCTTTAGGCGGGGAAACTATCTTCAATCTTTTCTCTACTTTCTTGATCCATAACAGGCTTGGGGTGAGGGATCTGATATTACTCTCTAGGTGGGGAAACTCTTTTCAATCTTCACTCTACTTTCTTGATCTCCATAACGGACCGGGGATCAACCGATACTCTCTAGACGGGGAAACTCTGTTCGATCTTCTCTGTACTTTGTTGATCTCATTGTGGACCGGTCGGGGAGTGGTTTGGTCTGGCAGATACTCTCTAGGCAGGAAAACTCTCTTCGATCTTCTCTCTACTTTTTTCATCCATAACGGGTCGGGGGGTTTGTGAAAAAAAATAACCGTAGCATGTTAAATTATGTTTGTAGAATAATAATTTTTGTGTCTTTGGTGGGTTGACACATACCATCGCGGGGTTGGAAAAAAACAACCGTAACATGTGATTATGTTTGTATACTTTTCTTTTTTTTGTGTGTGGTGGGGTGACCACATACCACCACGGAGTTGTTGGGAACAACCCTATATATTGATTGTGTTGTATATATTGTATTTTATTTTGGTTCGATTTGAGGGTTACAATTTTTTTTTTAAAAACATGTACCTGTTACTAATTAACAGGTCGGATACAGTATGACCCGATACAAAATATATGTAATTAGCCCGTCGGGCCCCGAACAGGTTAAGGCTGGATCCTACCCCTTTCAAAGCATATCCGTCATCATGAGTCATATTTTTATATTTTCTATAGTTAGCATAAATAAAGACTCAATGATATAATATTGGATGAAGAAGGACTACCACTGACACTACGACCAACGTTGTTTACATAAATTTGACTATCTTAATTATTTTTTCTCGATTATTTTATTTTATCACCCCTTTTCTATTTATTATTAAAGTAAACTATATTGTAACATTGCCACATGTTAGTATTAGTTACAAATAAAAATTACTTGAAAAGTGCATCCCTTATGACGTTATTTCGATCAAAATCATCAATCAAACTCTTCACAATTAACTTTATTCAATATGTATGTCAGTATCATAGATATATGATTTATAATATGTTTATTCCGTCTTATCTTATGTACATTCCAACTGGAAATAAGTCAAATAACGAAAACAAACTCCTCAAATATACTTTTAAATAATCAAATTAACCATTACATCTCTTTGAAGATCCCCAACTAAATCTGTCAATAGTCCATGAGATTTCATCAAACTCTCCGCATCAAGTATCATTCTGAAACAGGCAAGCATATTTTAAATTATTTATCGACGTTCTTCAACAATATATCCACGAAGGACGACTTACCATACAAAAATCATAAATTGACATACGGGAGAACGAGCAATCGAGTGAAGAGATACCTCGAATCCATATCATCATTATCGTAATTTCTCCAATCCAACACTACAGGCGAACTTGTAGAGTTCGATGTTAAATCCAGGGTCGAGAATGCGGGAGACTTTTGTTACCTTCTAAGAACCTTTATAAAACATGTATTAATTGAACAGGGAAGAAGACCAGATCTAGAGGTTGTTAAAGGTTTGTATTAGGTCAAAATTTTGATAAAGGTTTTAGCGTCGACTAAAAAAAAAAAAAAAAAAAAAAAGGGTTTGTTGTGTAAATTCAAATTGGCCAAAAAGGTTTTAGTGTAAAATTACACGTCAACTAACGGCACTAACGGCCGATTCTTGTTGTGATTTTGGGTTGCGGTAGTGTATGAGGATAGTAACGGAGTGGGTAAGGAATATGATTAGACTGCTGAGCAAAGGCTGGGCCTTATTCCTTAAGACTGTATTTGCCCCGCTCTGGTGCTAATGGTTTACTTGACAAATAGTCTCCCAAGATAGAACAGCAGTATGTGAATCAAAGTTCTAGCACTCGAACTTGACTCTGCGAACGAAACAATAAAGGTTTTTCTGGCTTTAGAGAGAGTAGTTTAAGAGAAGGAAGAAGAATGGATTTCTGTCTCTGTAGCATTCTCTAGAGGAGGTGATCCTATAGGTTCTGCAATATTTTCTGAAGGTACACCTTCGAATTCTGCATTAGGGCCTCTTGGGTCAGGGACCCCCACAGGGACCCGCACAGGGTCCCCCACAGGGACCACCACAGGGCCCCCCACAGGGACCACCACAGGGCCCCCCACTGGGATCACCGCATTTGACCCTATTGTCGTATCACAGTCTCGTTTACGAGAGACTATCTTTTCCTTTCTAGGAAAAACTTCTTCAAAGAATTCTGCATTCCTTGATTCAATGACAGTGCCCTCATGGATGTCTGGTACCAGCGACTTATGCACTAGGAAGCGATAAGCGCTACTGTTGTTTGCATATCCTATAAATATGCAATCTACAGTCTTTGGTCCAATCTTTACTTGCTTTGGTTTGGGTATTACCACCTTAGCCAAGCAGCCCCACACTTTCAAGTGTTTGTAAGAGGGCTTGTTTCCTTTCCACAGTTCATATGGAGTAATATCACTATTTTTCCGGGGTATTCTGTTAAGAATGGTAGTTGCCGTGAGAATAGCCTCCCCCCACAAATTCTGGGGTAATCCAAAATCTAGTAATAGTGCATTCATCATCTCCTTTAGAGTACGATTTTATGCTCAAGAACACCATTAGATTGAGGAGAATATGGAGCGTTGGTTTGATGAATAATGCCAAACTGTGAGCAATATTCTTCAAGTGGTCCTGCATATTCTCCACCTCTATCACTTCGAATTACTTTAATTCGAGTACTAAGTTGATTTTCAACTTCAGTTTTGTAATGTTTAAATGCTTCTAAGGTTTCGTCTTTACTCCTTAGCAAATAAACATAACAATATCTAGTGCAATCATCGATAAAAGTAACAAAGTACTTTTTCCCTCCTCTAGTTTGCACAAATTTTAAGTCACACAAATCACTGTGAATTAATTCTAGAGGAGACGTGGTTCTGTTCACTGAGTGAAATGGTGCCCTTGTTAGTTTTGCTTCCACACAAACCTCGCATTTACTTTGAGGATTGATTTCAAAGGACGGCAAATGATTCGTTTTAATTAACTTTCGAATCGCATTGTAGTTTGTATGTCCTAATCTATGGTGCCATAAATTAGAAGACTCAATCAAGTAAGTAGAATCATTGTTTTCATTGCTTGCAAAAGAGCGCATAAATGACATTCTGAAATTTTGAAGAGCCCATCACACATGTAGCCCTTTCCTACAAACCCACCATTTTTCATCATTACAAACCGATGGACTCGAAGTCAACTTAAAACCCGCCTAACAAGCAGAGGTCCGGACACCAAGTTCTTGCGAATATCCGAACGTGCATCACTGCTCAAGATGAGCTCCTTCCGGAAGTCATCTTGAACCACCTTGCTAACTCCCTTCACCTCGGATGTAGCGTCGTTCCCCATGAGCGACTTCTTATCCTTCACCGGAGAGGTGGAGAAAGCACCCTGTCGAACAAATGTGCCGAAGTTGCACCGTATCAATCCACCATTGTTTGGATTCTCAACCAGTTTGCCTCCAAGACCACAAAGAAAGGAATTAACCAAATCCTCCACTATAGGTCATTCTTTGTTTCGCAACATTGCCTTCTCTTTCTTGAGTTGGTGACGACCGCCTTCATATGCCCCGGCTTTCCGCAATTGAAGCGCTTTCTTTGATCCTCTGGAAGGTCCCGGTTTCTGGAATTCCTTGAGACTTCACGCCCCATCACGCGTCTTGCGTTTCTTCTTGGAGTTCCTCGACTTTCCCTTGGAATCGACAAGGTGAGCCTTTGCTTCAACTTGCTGCTTCCCTTTGCCTAGAGCCTTGCGGTTGTCTTCCTGAATCTGAAGCTTGATGATCAACTCCTCAAGTCCCATTTCCTTGGTCTTCAATTTGAGATAACTCATGAACTCGTTCCATGATGGCGGCAGTTTCTCAATCAGTGAAGCGACCAGAAATGAATCATTAGGCTTCATGCCCTCTTGTTCCAAATCATGGAGAATCATTTGATACTCCGTAACGACTCATCACGGACTTGAGTCATTCATTACGAAGTTCAAAATTTCCCCACAATGAACTTCTTTGACCGCATCCCGGTACAAGATTTCTTCAGCTGTTCTACAACTCCTTTGTGGTACCGGCAGCGCTGAAAGCAGTGTAGAGCACATCTGAAAGACAATTAAGGATGTAGTTCTTACACATGAAATCTGCATGGATCCAAGCATCATAGGACAGTTGTTTCCGCTTGTTGTCTTCTTCAGCAACCTTCTTCTCCTCTGGAGACATGGCGGCCTGATCAATCTCCTGCAGAGTGGGTGGAGCAGGAGTTTCAGCAGTAAGGTAACTTTCGAACCCAATGGTTGTCAAGTAGAACCTCATCTTCTGTTTCCACTGTTTGAAGTTCGTCCCCAGGAACTTCTCTGGTTTCTCCCCGTGGTTGGCAACATTGATTCGGGGAGCAGGAACGTCAACAGCAACTCCGTTGGCAGACATCTTCGATACACTGGCAAAAAATACAGTCTTAAGTGTTGTGATTTTGGGTTGCGGTAGTGTATGAGGATAGTAACGGAGTGGGTAAGGAATATGATTAGACTGCTGAGCAAAGGCTGGGCCTTATTCCTTAAGACTGTATTTGCCCCGCTCTGGTGCTAACGGTTTACTTGACAAATAGTCTCCCAAGATAGAACAGCAGTATGTGAATCAAAGTTCTAGCACTCGAACTTGACTCTGCGAACGAAACAATAAAGGTTTTTCTGGCTTTAGAGAGAGTAGTTTAAGAGAAGGAAGAAGAATGGATTTCTGTGTGTTGAAATCGATTCTAGGGGGGGCTATTTATAATATTGAAGAGTTGCAGTCTGAATAGATGTATCCTTTCACAGAAAGGTCCCTGCAGATACATCTGTTGGAATTTTTGTTTCAGATACATCCTTTGGCGAATGGGCAGACCAGTTTGCTCAAATTAAACCGAACGGACACAACCGTTCGCTCAGACCAACCGGACTCGACCGATGGGTTTTGCATTTAACCGATTATCTTATTGGGCGTAACCAACCACAAAATATTTGACGACGAGCCCACGCCGGGCTGCCTCTGGCGAGCTGTGGAGTGCGTGTAGGAGCATCTAGCTCCTCCCCCCTTCCAAAAGCATGGGTGCCCTAAGGGCCCAATCACTTAACCCAAGCCTTGGACTAATAAGTAGTTTCTTCTTCCTCAATTTTAGCCATGTGGGACTTTTCCCATTTCAACTCTTGGCATTCCATATTCAATGCATCAACCAACACACTTTGAGCTTCAATAACTCTTTCACCTTTCAATGAATTTTAGTAATTCTTTCTCAAGTGTCTTCTACTACCATAGTAGATTATACACGTTTAATGAAACTTCATTTCAAACGTGTGGGGCCCCTTTGGTTGAGGTACAAAGTCATGGACTAGCCTCATTAGTGCTAAAATTCTAACAATTCTAACACCGTCCTGACATTTGTGTTGACTTGATACGATGATTAAGGTTTAAGTATCGAATGAAAAAAATGAAAGGTTTGTGTGTAACTTCAAATTCGCTGGAAAGGTTTGTGTGTAAAGTAAAATTTACACTAAAATATAGACAAACTGTTACAGTCGGACACAATCGTACATCGGGAATTCACATGAACGAAATATTTTCTTTACAAATATTTAAAATTGAGATTATTGAAAAAAAAAAAGTATCATGCTGGTCCCCGTATCTCAAAGACAAAAGAACAACAATGATCTATAGGTAGTCGAACGGTATAGAACTAAACATACAGGTCGGAGGTGCATGGATCAAAATCCTGATAGCGCGGTTCGGGAAAGACTATATCTTCCGGAGGAAAAGAATCACGACTAGGAACGATGGTAAGCTATAGACTAGCCCGCGCTCGGCACGGACTTGATTTTTCGGGAAATTTCATTTATATATATGTTTAATTTTCTTTTATATTTAGCATGATGTATTTTATAATAATATTTTAGAAAAATAACATTTGACGTTTGTAGTAAAACAGGTGATGTTAACCCCCTCCCATGGATACTTTTTCCTCCTACTCTTTTCTTTGGATTCTGATCATCGGTCGTAGGCACAAACGTTTGTATATAATATTACTTTTATTCATTATACCTTATATTTCTAAATTATTCTAATTATTTATATAGTTTAATTTTTATACGCATGTCGAACTTATTGAGAAGATGAGATCGGTTGGAGGCCTTTATACGAATATAATTTGATGTAGTTAATACTGTATCTATTAATTTTGAATTTTTAAATATTTTATTATATTAATAACTTAAAGTCAAAGTCAAGCATGTGGACATGTGGTAATAAAAAAAGGGTTTATTACATTGGGCTACCTGTTAGAGACTCACTTCTCATCGCCATCCCTCTTACTCGAACAATTACATCCAAGTCCAAAAATAAGTTTTAGAGTTGACCAACTTATTCTAAGCTGGACAAATAGTGAGAGCCAAACATGCCCTTAAACTATTTTTGATAATTTAGACTTTACTAATACTTTCTGAAACTTCTTCTCGATCCACAAGCATGAAGATCGTCTCCTTATGAGTTACGGCAACATACCGTCTTCTTCAATAACAAAATTTTCAAGATCATCACAAATTCCTTGAATGGGTCAATTGAGAAGGGTAAAAATGGATTTTCCAGTTTTAAGTTCGTAAAAAGTCAAGTTCGCGGACCCAGATGTAATTGATTTAATCTAACTAGGTAACTCGATGTAATTGTTTAACAAAGAGGGATTCAAATGTAATTAGAATATCTAATTGGGTATCCAGATGTAATCTCCCCTAAAAAAAATTTTGGGTTCACCCGGTCGTGTTTGATTTTAATATATATAAGAGGGGGATGACTGATAGTCGATTAAATATCATTTCAGTTGCGCCAAACCTGGGTTGTTTGCTTTAAATCATTTAATAGGAAGATGAAAGTTGACGTTGTGGTTCGTTTTTTCTTCGTGGTGGTTTTCTTGTTTGGTCTTCCACTCTGTTCAACTCTTACTGATGAAGGTCCCTTTCTATCGATCATTCTCTACCTAGTTAGCTTAATTATTCTTGTTAAACTTCCTAGCTTCATTCTTTCATTTACAAATGGTTACAGATCGAGTAAACGATAACTGATTTACTATCCTTAATTGGTAACGAAATATTAAGTTTAGTTGTGCTAGCTAATCTGCAGGTAACATCAATCATATCATATAATATAATCTTTATGAATGTTCCCAACTACAGGTAAAGCATTGATGTATATCCGAGCTTCGTTTACCAACCTATCACTGGACGAATACGAAGATCCCCCTACTTACGCATACGCTCCCACTACTAATCCTTGTTATAGTTGTCGCAAGACTCGCAACAATGTCCCTGTTGTTTCCATGTAGGTTGCTTTAATTTCCGTTTTAGCCCATGCATGTTTTAATTAATTGTTATATACTTTATAATTTGTTGACTGGTAGCTGTTCAGCAAAACCTTGCTTGCTATTGATTCATTTTAATGTAACAATGGCTTGTTGGATACGTGAAGGAACCTGGCGAATCAGGACGTGGGTGGTACGATTTCACCGGCTATTGGAGACCTCAAGAGTCTTAAATCTCTGTAAGTTAGTTCTCATAAGTATATAGTCCTGCAAATGGAGTAAATAATTATGCATCGACCCTCTTTTAATTTGATCATTCTCATCTTCAGATTAATTATGATACTTTAACTTACTCTGTACTTGGCAGTGATCTTCATGGAAACAAGATAACTGGTGAAATCCCTGATGAGATTGGCAACTGTGTCGCACTGGTGAAACTGTAAGTTTTGATGGTTCCGTTCAGTTGATCAGTTCTTGAACAGAAATGATTATTAACTTCTTTGCTGAGAGTTGATTATGGTTTATGTACGTATCAGGGATTTGTCCGATAATCAGCTGTATGGAGAAATTCCATCATCGATTTCCAAGCTTAAGAACCTTGAGCTGCTGTAAGGATTAGTAATTTTTATTGTGCCATCTCAGAGTTCAATTGCCTATGATCGATATATTGTAAGGTCTGTTTTGTGGTTTGATTTGCATTAGATGTTAATACTGTGGTTTTTGAAAGGTCATTACAAGGGAATATGTTCACTGGCAAAATTCCTCAGGAGATAAGCCTCATGCAAGCCCTTACAGTCTTGTATGTTATCTTTCGCATCATCTGTTCACTATTTTAGCAATGGCGTTCTTTCTCTATGAGTGACTATAGTTACTACTTCATGAGATTAACTTGCACTTACTTTGAAGGAAACTGAACAACAACAAACTGGTGGGTGGCATACCTGCTGAGCTTGGGGAATTAAAACAGCTCAACATACTGTGAGTCGCAATATCCTATATAGTACAGCATGTATTCCATTGTTGTATTCAGTTGTAAAGCTCACAAGTAGCTAGCCTCTGATTGAAATTACTCATTTTGTAGGGATCTGTCTTTCAACCAGTTGTCAGGCAGGATCCCGGAAGAGTTGGGGCAGCTGCAACGCCTATCTTCTCTGTACGTCGTGGATCATAATATTTTGTTTATCTTTCAATCAGTGACACTTCGGCTTAACATTATGGTTATTTGAATTTATGTAGTGTTCTGAACAACAACAATTTGAAAGGAGCTATACCGGATCAACTAAAGAAACGCTTGGATCTTGGCAAACTGTAAGCATTGCCATTTGCTAACTGAGCATACAATATATTCATCTGAAACTCTTAGGTTAATGTGTAAGATACAGAAAGACTAATGTGTGTGCTTGTTTACGCAGGTATGTTTCTTATAACTTCACCGGGCTTGTTCCAACAGGGAGGAAACTTCTCTTGCTTACTGCACCGTGAAGTAATTGTGATCCGTGACTGTGTCACGGACGACACTACTGGCTATGTATGGTCTGAATTATATAATGTTGCCGCACCATACTACATAACTTGATTATTGGATTGTCACAATTCTTGTCTCTATGTCGACAAAGGCGTGCATAATGATCAGTTTTCTATATCTACAGTTTCATATGCATGTTGATAGTATAGTATTGAGAATAAAATACTCCCATTTCATTGTCAGCTAGAAAAGATTGTATTCTAAGATATCTACAACTCAGTTAAATAAACTCGCAGCTACATCTTACATCTCTGTGATACGTTGCGTAGATGATCCATTTATTAAAGAAAACAGAAATCCAGATCACAACTATGTGTGCAAAAGTGAAATGGAAACAATTCAAACTCACAATGCAGCAAGTGCCCTAAAAAATATAGAATAAGTTGGCATACTTGGCAAGTAATTAATCCACGAAACCAGATGTGAGATGTGGCAGAATATATGAATACCAACCCAAGAAGAGAGGTGGAAGTTGTCTTCGATTGATTAGTTAGTTCCCATTCATCTCTCAAACTCTAAAGAGGATTCAACAAACTGGGGCCAGCTGACTGCAAGTAGAAAGCAGAACTAAGCTGGCTAAAACGAGAGGAGCATTTGACATAGATATCCAGAAATATTAACATATCATGTGTACCAAGTCGAACAACAGTAAGCCCACCAATCAAAATTTCTACAGCAAAACTTGATGCCATCTCAATAAATGAAGAATGTTGAAGATCATCAAATACGTGTCACAATTTGTAGGCACGAATTAGCAGGGTTAATGCCATCTACTAGATAACACTTTCACACTTGAAAAAATAGAATCACACATTACAGTCATTTACTTCACCAGCTCTCCAATGTAAAAGTCCTCAATCATGTCAAAAACACGGGTAGCATGTTGTTGCCTGTGACATGTTAAACAATATACACAAAAAGTTAAAGAATTGCACATGATGACAACCTTCCGCAATAAGCTATACAAGGCCATATCAAAAGTTAAAATATTTAGAAAATGGACTATGAGCACAGATCGACAGATGATGAAAAAGACGATGAATGAAGGTTTTCCAATGAAACAATGTGTTACCCGAAGAATCCTTCAGTAGAATCATCACCTGCGTGTGCTAGGATGGCATCACCTCCAGGGTGCTCTTCTACGTAAGAGATTACATCATAAACCTAAAATATTTAAAAAGAATCTCTCAGAAAATATATAACAATTGGCCATGAACATAGAAATTGAACAACATTCTTTAGCAAAAACATAACATAAATATATGAAGAGATCGAAAGAAACCTTTTCTTTGATCATTATCCAACAATCTATTGCCTTGTTATGCATTGACACTTCAGTTTTGGTGTAGGCTTTGGATTTCAAATAAGAAACAGATGAGAATAAAACATGAGCAACCGAAAGAGTAGCTATTATCTGAATAAAAATCAATACCTAATAAACTAAATCAACTCTTTGATCAACTCTCAATAATATTTTGGTACTAGAAAAGGGCACTGCTAAAAAAAAAAAAAAAAAAAAACGGGGGAGGGGGAAAGAAAGAAGATAGAAGAAAAAGAACTGGATTCCGCGCACCACAAATCAAGTCATTTTTAAAGAATTATTTGAATCTAATTCCCATAACTTCTGCAGTCTTGTAATGCATTCCATCTAGACGTTACTATTAAACTTATTTTTGAAGTCTTATTGTTCATTCACTCTACATGCTCTTCTGTGCATTATTTGTGTTGGCTTCGAGCTATGATACACATTGATGTGAATGAATGACAAAAAGCATAAATGTAAAACTGAGGGTAGTAGATTCAAATTAAAATACTTACATAATCTTCTAACCATTGTTTTCTACCCACATTGAATAGGAATAGGAACTTGTTTACTTGAATACTAATAAATCGTAGAGATTTCCGATGAGGCTTGTTCAACGCAGAACACTTTTTTTATATATTGCAAAAGGCCCTTCAACTGATAAAAATATAGAATTAGTCCCATTTTTCGGAAAATTTCTCAAATTATCACATTTTCAAAAATATATAAACGTATATACACTACGGTATCATAACACAACAAAAATCAATGTCGTACAATCATTAGCCATATTATGCTGATAATGAAGAAGTATATTTTTTTAATTCAACATTTATATTGTTTAAGGCAGATGAAGGTGTATTTCTTGGTTATTCCACGAATAGCAAAGCCTACAGAATTTACAACAAAAGAACAAAGAAAATTGAAGAATCAGTTCATGTTGTATTCTATGAAGGAAGTAAGAAAACACCTCCTAATGATGAACTCTCAGAAAGGTTCAAAGAACTATTGCTGAGGGATTCTGAAGAAGAATCCTCAGAAAGGAGAAACATCATTATGGAAAGTGAGGATGACTCTGACGTAGAAAAGCTTGATATGCCTAGTAACAACAAGATGACTCACAGACATGATGAGGAATTTCCTATAAGTTTTCCAGAAATGGAACAGGTTACTGAGAACCTTCATCATGAAGAGGTATCTGAAAATGAAACTGCTGAAATGCAAGTTCCAGATATCTCTAACACTGAAAAAGTGTCAGATATCCATGACATTTCCCATGTGTCAGATATCTCAGATACTGAAAAAGTATCAAATCATAATCTTAGTGATTCACATTCAAATCACTTGGATATTGATCCTACTAGCACTAAACCTATAATGAGATGGATCAAAGATCATCCTGCAAAGGATGTAATTGGACCAATTAATCAAGGTGTTAGGACTAGGAGAGCAATAGCTGAAAATGCTAATTCTCTCTTTGGATGTTTTATCTCAAATATTGAACCTAGAAATATAGAAGAAGCATTAGGAGATCAAGACTAGATCTCTGCAATGCAAGAAGAGTTGAATCAATTTGAGAGAAACAAAGTCTGGAAACTAGTTCCATTTGTAGAAGGAATATCTGTGATTGGAACTAAATGGGTTTTCAGAAACAAGATGAATGAATCTGGTGAAATAACCAGAAACAAAGCAAGATTGGTTGCCAAGGGATTTACCCAGACTGAAGGCTTAGATTTTGATGAGTCATATGCACCAGTTGCCAGATTGGATGCAATAAGACTCTTTCTAGCCTTTGCAGCTCATAAAGATTTTAAAGTTTATCAGATGGATGTCAAAAGTGCATTCTTGAACGGTGAACTTGCAGAAGAAGTTTATGTTGAGCAACCACCTGGCTTTGAAGTTTCTTCAGAAAGTAGAATGGTCTATAAACTACAGAAAGCTCTGTATGGACTGAAACAGGCTCCAAGAGCATGGTATGACACTTTGGCCAAATACCTTCTGGAAAGTGGTTTCAAGAAAGGTGAAGTTGATAAAACTTTATTTACCTTAAATCATGACGGGAAACTACTCTTAGTTCAAGTATATGTTGATGACATCATATTTGGATCTAAGGACAAGCAACTTTGTAATGACTTTGCAAATCTCATGAAAAGCAAGTTTGAGATGAGCATGATGGGAGAAATGAATTATTTTCTAGGATTGCAAGTCAAGCAACTCAATGATGGAATATTCATTAGTCAAACAAAGTATGCAAAAGATATGCTCACAAAATTCAATCTTAAGCCTTCTGAAAAGAATGCTAAGATACCTATGAGCATTGGAACCAAAATGACCTATACTGAATCAGATAAGAGTGTGGAAGAACATAAGTATAGGAAATTGATAGGTTCACTACTTTACCTCACTGCAAGTAGACCTGATATTCAATACGCCGTTGGAGTGTGTGCTAGATTTCAGACAAATCCGATGTAAACACACTACAACGTTGCTATGAACATATTAAGGTATGTAAAAGGTACAGTAGATGTAGGATTGTGGTATCCTAAAGAAAGCGGATTGAGTTTAGCTGGGTACTCAGACGCTGATTATGCTGGATCACTGCTAGATAGGAAAAGCACCTCAGGAACTTGTCAGTTTCTGGGTACTAGACTTATCTCATGGTTTAGCAAGAAGCAAAACTCAATTGCAACTTCTACCACAAAGGCTGAATATATTGCTGCAGGTTGTTGTGCAACACAAATTCTGTGGATACAACAACAACTTAAAGACTATGGACTCGATGAGAAGAAAACTCCCATTTTCTGTGACAACACAAGTGCTATTGCGATTACACAGAATCCTAAATTTCATGCCAGAACAAAGCATATTGATGTTAGACATCACTTCATCAGAGACCATGTTGAAAAGGGCAATATAGAGATACTCAAGATTGGCACTGAAGACCAACTTGTCGATATCTTCACTAAGCCACTACAAGAAAGTAGATTCTTAGCCTTAAGACATAGTCTTGGACTACTGGAACTACTAATGAACTGAAAGAGTTCAGGTATCTGGAACGGGCATCCAGAGAAGAGGTATCTGGAACAGGTATCCAGAGAAGAGAAAAGAGAAATCTGGAACGGGTATCCAGAAGTCAAAAAGGCTAAAGAGCAAAAAGACAGCTTAAGATCTCTGAGACGGGAACTCAGATATCTGAATCACTCTATAAACGGGAAACACAAAAGAGAATAGTACAACTATCTGCAGTCAACTACTCTCTTGAAATTCGCATTATTTCTATCTTGATGAAGAACTTGGAAAAATCCTAAGTATAAGACAGATTCAGATGCAAACAGTGTTCTTGGTCATACAAAAACGTGATTCAGATAGCTATTAGCCAAAATTCATTAAATGGGCACAATTGCACTTGTTGATTGTGATCATTGCTGAAGAAGCAATGGTGACCCTTGATGAAATTAAGCGATTGATCTATATGGTGTACATTAATTCACAGTAAATAGTGGACTGTAAAAATTCTGACAAAGCCCACTTTGCATTTAATGCCGAACTAGCTTTTGCTCACGGCTGCTTGCAAATCACATATACGTACACACAAAATCAATTTGTATGTATATGTCTGTTGAGATTCTATTGCTATATATATAGGATTTTGGCATAGGAAATCACTTTTGCCTAATTCGAAAACTCATCTTGCACAAAAATAGCAAATCCTTCTCTTGATTCTCTGCAAACCTTCTAAAATCTCTGCAAATCAAGATTAAGTTTTTTCTGCAAAGAATTACTAAATCAAATCTCTTTCAAACACCAATTTCAAATCCCTACACTATATAAAGAGATGGCCCCTATGAATTCAACTACACAGAAATCTCAATCCTCGACTGGTACTGCTGAAAAGCAAGCACCAGAGTTGGTTATTGTGAACAACCGACTGGTAGGAGATTTTAATCCTGACCATTGGACTTCAAATCACAGAATGATTTGGGGTGGTGCCATGGTTGAGGAATACCTCACGGCTGCAATAGAGAACTAAGCCGACAAAAAGCTAATTCTTGACATGCTTGAAAAGGCACAAATCAAGGGTTTTCTATCTGCTCGCCCTAGTGGAATTTCATCACTCGATGTGTTGGAATTCTACAACAACTCCAGGATTATTTCCTGTGTTTCTGAAGGCACTGAAATAGTGTCTGTCAAAACCTCAGTCCAAGGAAAGGAAATCCTTCTGGACTTAACAATTTTTTGTAAGTTGTTTGAGTTTCAAAATCTTGGAAAGGATTTTGAAATAAACACCAAGGATGATGATCTCCTTGAAGGTGTTAAAGAATCAGATGGACGTGTGATCTTGAAAAATCAGATACACCCACTGAGTTCAAACTTGCTGACATCCGAACCAGACATCTGATGGTTCACTGGGATGCATTGGCTTGCATTCTTCACAGATGCTTTGATGGTCTACAAGGAGGTGCTGACCAGATAAGCCAAGAACGATGGATTATGATGTTCTTGCTGAATCAACAAAACAAAAGGTTGGAAAACCCTTTTAGCTGGGGAAAGTACGCCTTCATGAAGTTTGTGAAGAAGATTCAAGGCTTCGAGCCTAAGATTGCCAAAGGACTAGCTGAGCCAAAGGCCACAGTAGGCTATGGTCTGAAGATATGCTACTTGCTGGAAAAGCTTGGCATTGAGCTCAGAGAGACGGCTGAAATCGCCAACAGTAACCTACTCTACAAATATGAGTATACGAACATGATGAAAAAGGTTACTGGGTCTCAGAAAGGTCCTAAGAAGCGAAAGTCTGAAAAGATATCTGAAGAAAAGGTTGCGACCAAGAAGCCCAGAACTTCAAGAAAGAAGTCTGCTGGCAAATCAGAAGACACACCCAAAGAGGTTGTCGATTCTCAGATATCTGCAGGCATTGCCGATGAACTGATAAAGGCAGATGAACTCATCAATGCTGCAAAAGAGTTATCAACTACTGAACAAGTAGACTCAGCAAGAGAAAGTGCGTTCAGAAATGTTGCGACTAATGTAGAATGCCTTGTTGATGAACTCATAAATGCTGCCAAAAGTGGTGAAAAACACCAAGCCCTATCTGCAGAAATCGCAGGAGTAATGGACCAATCAGTTCCTAATGCTAATGAGAGCTCTGGCGATGAAGATGAGAAGCTAGTCATCTCTCAAGTCCTAGAAAGAACAAAAAGGGCTAAGGTTACTGAAATAGTAACTGGTGAAAAGGTATCTGAAAAAGAACCTACACCACAGGTTGCTGAACAAGCACCTATAGCAAAGGTTGTTGGTGCAAACACATCATCGTGAACGCTTTACGCACAACTTCAAGAAGCCCTGATGAGTGGTAATTTAGTGCTGGCAGATGCTGATGAAAATGCCACATCTAAAAATCTGGAAGAACATTCTACTGACCAATCCTCTGCTTCCAGACAACCACAAACACAACAACCACAACAGCCACAAGTGGTTGATGAAATGGTAAATGAACTCCATTTCGAATTACCAGCAATGCAGTATGCTGAAGAAAATCCTGCAAAAGAGCAGGTTCCCCAACTCAATGAGAGGGATCAAACTGAGACATCTACTCAGAATGATCAACCAGGGGAGGCAACTGAGTTGCATACTCAGGAAAGGTGTGAAGTACCAGAAACTTCAAGCAAAGAAACTGCACTGGGACAAGAAGACCAAAGTATAGAAAGGTCACAAGTTCCAGAGACCAATCAGCCTGAAACTACTCAGGTAGCTGACCGGTTTAACTCTTATCTTGTGAAAATTTTTATGCTTGTACATCTTGTTATTTATAAAAATTCTTTGTTACAGGCTGAGTTAGAAACACAAAAACAAGAGGAAGCTGAAAAGCTTACCTCAGAAACTGAGAAGGAGGTTCCCTCAACCTCGCCTCTTAAGATATCTGAGCCTGTGCCACAGGTAATAATGGATTCTTAAGATAACACTTCTTCAGTTATATGTTTATGTGCTTAATCATTAAAATAAATGTTTCTAACAGGCTCCAACTGAGAAAGAGGATGATAAGGCAGAAATGCCAGAAGAAAACCCAGAAACCGACAAGGTTTCTGAAGAACAGATCATTGAGCCTTCCAGTATAAAGGTATATGAAAATCAGTGATAAAAGTTCTTCACCTTGGGTTATCTCAAACTTCTTCTAAATTACTCAATACTTTCTACTCACAGGCTCACTCAGAAGTAGAAGTGCAAGGGGACAGAGTTGCGACATCCCCTGCACCTATGGAAATTGATGAGGCATCAAGGCCTTCATCACAAGAAAAGATTCCAGAGACTGCACAAGTCTCTGAGAGACAAGTATCTGAGCCTCCCATGGAGGTAATTGACCTCTCAAATATATGATTTGTCATCTAAAGCTTTCTTGATAAAATTTCCTAAGTATTGTGATAATTTTAATTCTCAGGTTCAAGAAAGAAAGGTTGATGAGGACCATACTTCCAAGTCTCCGTCTCACAACAAGATATCTGAGACACCAATTGTCTCAGTAGCACAAGTCTCTGAGCCTGAAGTACTTACTCAGGTAACTTAGAAACTAAACTACACTTCTACTCAGATATCTATAAAAGTTTTGAAGCTCACTCAAAACTCTTTCTTTCAGGCTCAAACAAGTGCCAAGGAGGCTCCCAATGTTGAGACAAGGGACCTACTTCCCTTCTTCAAAGCTCACACCCTGCCAAAGCATACTCAATACTTCAAGAAATGGCAAAGGTTAAGGTGCTCTGATCTCTCTGAAATATTGAGAATCACAGATCAACCAAACAGACGGGCACGAGCTCTTGACTTGGAGACATATATCCATGCAATGTTCCCTACCGAACAGTACACAGTTGCGACTTTATTGCATAAGGATTTCTCCAGAGAAGTGGCACACAGTTTGATACAAGCCTTTGAACAGGCAGATGGTCAGACAAGATTACAGATGGCATTCAAGCCAGATCTGCCCCAAACTCTGCAATTTATACCTTCTGAACAAGAAGAGGTTAATGGGCAGAAGATCACTATTCCTGAAGTGATCAATCTTGTATCTGAAGATGATGAGGAGGAAGAGATAAACGAAAATGACTTCGATGAACCTCCCACTGACCATCACCAAAAGGATGACACAGACAAAAAGGATGATGATGATGCTCCTGCACCAGGGACCGGAGGAATTTCGCTAAGGAATAATGCCTCAGCTGCTGAAAAGCACACTGAGAAGACTTCACAGAAATCTCCGTCTCCATCTCCTCAGAAATCTACTCATCCATCTTCTAACCAACACCCAGTTACTACTGAACAAGTAGTTGAGCTCAAGAAACCAATCAAAATATTAAACACCCAAACCGAATCGCTTAACTCGATAAGCTTGGAAGAAGAACAACAGCTCCATCTTCAACTGGAAGATCAAATAGCTAGATCCAGAGACAAGCTTGATCAACTACAAGATCTATACTTACAAGAAATGATTACTTACTCTGAGGTTAAAGAGCTACAGGATGCTGTGCATGATATCACCAAAGAACTCGATACTGAAGAAGTATCTGAAGTCAAGCATGATGCTAAGGCTGCATCATCTTCAAAAGAAGTACCATCCTCCTCCCAGAAAGGGAAGAAACCAATCTCGGAGATGGTTGCTGGACTCGATATAATCGATGAGAATGTCCAAGAGGATGAAGATCACTGGGCTGATTATGAAGAAGACAAGACTTTGGCAGAGCACCGCAATCAACATCTAGCGGTTTCTCACTTGAAAAGGAAGCTAATTGCTCCTGCAATATTCAGCAAACTGCCAAATGTCCACTCCAATGAATACATGAACAGGTACCAAGTACTGGCTCATCTGAACAAGGAGATGTCTTCACAGAACAAGGAAGTAATTGCCTCCGTCCCTCTCGAATGAAAAAGTTCACCGAGCTCATCACTCGAGAACAACTAGCATAGTCATTGCTCGTAAAGATCTGGGAATGATAAGGGACGATGATGCGTCTTTAGTCAAAAAAGCTTTCCAAGAGGCAAGTTACATCACTGAAAAGCAGATGCCATCCTAGCCCATCAAGAGCTCACTGATAAGGACAATGGACTTATCAAACAAAATCAGGAGCTCAAAGCCGAACTTCAGAAGTTGGTCACTGCCTACAATCTCTTACAAGGACATTTTGAGTCTCTCTCAGATTCCTTTATGAGAATGAGTCAGCCAACAATGACTAAGGGGGAAAGAGTGTACAAATCTGGACCTCAAAGTCAGGGGGAATGGGAAGAAGGAGAAGAAAACAAGAAGAAATCTGAGTCAAAGTGCTCAGAGAGGAAGAAGAAACATGAAAACTTCCCAGCCACCACTCAGAATCAATGAACCCTCCTCAAGCCAAGCTGCTTTGCAAATAGTAGCTGCTTCCCAGAAACCTACTGAAGGAACTACAATGATAACAAGGGCCATGGCACAGAAACCTCCAAGGAGTACCAAGGCTCCAAGGAGAAGACAAGTTAAAGGGATTGATGAATCTTCTGAAGAAGAATAAGAAGGTCAAATTAAGTCCCTGGGCAATGAAGAAGGCTGTAAAACTCTCACAAGATTAAATCTTGATGATGATGAGGAAACTGATGAAGATGAAGCTCCTCTTCACAAGAAAAGGAAAATTGAAAGCCTAACTGAGCCCATAGCTGCAAAGCCCCTAGCAGCTAAAACACCCTCTGGAAATACCAAGTCTATCCAGGGTGGTTCTTCAAGCAACAACCCCAAAGAGAATTCAAGACAGAGAAGGAACAGACTGAGAGCTGAGCAAAGACAAAGTCAACTTCCACTCAGGCCAGAAGAAGCCAAAATAGAGTATGTGAAGTATGACAATGATTCCTCTGTCTACAGGTGCATCAATCAGAAAAATGGCTATTGGATTCTGGGACTTAAGCATCTATTGGTAAATTCAAGATTTCCAGAACCAATCCATAAACAACTTATGGCATGGAGAAAAGACAAGCCAACCTTGATCAACACCAATCACATTAAAGCCTGGTTGGATTTTGAAGTTGTCAAGAGAACTGAAGCCATGAGAAAGGACCTCTCTGATGAATGTCCATATGGAAAGCCAGATGATGTGCATGTAATCAATATCACAGAGTGCACAAGAGCAAGACTCGCTGTGGAACCCTATGAGTCGTTCTATCTAACTGAAGATCAATTCAAGGGTGACATCAGATATCTGAGGATTATCTACGAATACTTCAAGCTCTCAGATATCAGAATAGAGCATGCCTGGAAGTGGGGAAAGTATCTGTGGGTCAAACATTTTGTCAAGAAAAATCCTACCAAAACCTACAAAGAGGTCTGTGGATTTGCCAGAGACACTGAGATGCTCGTCAGAACGCTTCTCTATGATTATTCTGATGACATCAAAAGGTTTGGAGATAGGAAATTTGCAGACTGATCGATAGAACTACTGTTGAAGACTTGAAGAGTTGAAGACTTGAAGACTAGTCTATTAGGATGTTTACTTGGAGCTTGGTTACTCCTGTTGTCCTAATTTACTATGTAGTTTTTGTATTTTTGTTGACTGAGCTAAATTGTTTTATGTATTGAAGTTATCTGTAATCTCTCTTTGTAACTTATCTGAAGAACTTACTCTCAGATAGTATTCTATAAAAGATAACTTGTCAGCAAAGATCACACCTTGTGATTTGGTTGATGTTTACTTTCTGCACTTAATTGAATGAATTGAAAATCTTAAGAAAAGATTAAGTGTTGGATTGTTCACTCATCCAGATTTGTAATAGGTCAGATAGTCATCGTTGACTGATCAAAAAGGGGGAAATTTGTTGAGAAATTTGTTAGGAAATTTGTTAGATATTTTGTTAGAAATATCTGTTTAGATTTTGATCAGCAACATGATGACTTATCTTAGTCTCAGAAAGGTGATTAGTACTCTTGGTTCACTTGAACATTGTAAAAGAGGAAACCCACTAAGTATGATAGTCTAGCTAATCTTGTATAGGATGTTAGGTCTCAAAATGTAATTTTTATTTTTAAGAGAAGACCAAGAAGAAGACATCCAAGCAGAACAAGCTCAACGACATTGAAGACTTGAAGAAACTGCACAAGATTACTGAAACAGTTTTTCAGATACCTTAGCCAGATATCTTGAAGACACGAATAGTTTTAAACAAACTGTATCACAAGAGATATCTGAGAAATAAAAGGCCTATCTGAAAACAAGGAAAGTGTCCACAGATATCTATTCTCAGATACCTTGAGCTTTAACCACATTTCTGAAAAAGAAATATATATATATTGCAAACAAAGTTGTTTCAATAAAAGTGGTATCTGAAGATTGAAGATAAGGACGTGTAAAGAATCAGATAATACTAGTCTCTGATACAAAGCATAGTTCCGTTGGAACTACAGGACAAAAAGTATAGTACAATGCATTTAATGCACGGACAGAGATGTCTGAACAAAAGCAACGTTTTCAAGAAGAAGACAAAACACTCTAAGATTATATACGAGATATCAATAGTTTGAATTTGAGCCTAACGGATACAATTCAAACGGCACTCAAATTCATCTATAAATATCAACACTTAGACTGCTTGAGAAGACACGACGCTGAAACACAGAACTTACTGAACATCTTACTCTCAAAGCAAATTACTTATCCTCAAAGCTTTCTGTTGCGACCAAAGCTTTTGATCTTGAGTAACACTAAAGTTCTAAGTGTCCTGATCCTAAACAAGCATAGCTATCTGTGAAAGAGTTGAAACGAAAGATCAAGTATCTGAGATTCATTCTCTTGAACACTTATCTAAGACTTGGGTCAGTAAAAAGAACAAGATACCATACATTGAAAAGTGTATTAAGTATACTTGATTCACAGAGCTATCTGAATAATCAATAAGTTATTAAAGAAGCTCATCCGACAATTCAAACCAAACCAACACCATAATCAAGTGGAGTATGTGAAGTACTTAGTTTGAAAATCGTGAATAACTCCAAGGTTACCGGAGTATAGGAAGTACTTGATTTGGGAAACTAAGGAATTACTCCAAGGTTATTGAGTATAGGAAGTACTTAGCTTGGGAAGCTAGGGAATAACTCAAAAAGGTTTCTGAGTACAGGAAGTACTTGGCTGAGAAAGCCGGGGAACAACTCAGGGGGAACATTTGGTTGGGAACCATTTGTTTAAAGGAATCTTAAAATAGGATTTTCGTAAGGAGAACTCAATTATCTATTCTAGTGAATTCTAGGTCTCTGGAAGACCGAAGTGGATTAGTTGGAGGATTACGCCACCTCCAAATACCACTATACTTGCTGTGTTATTTACCTTTCTGTATTTACATTTCAGCAACACACACACACACTTTAACTGTTTCTGAACTTATCTATCTTAAGTCTTCCGCGCTCTGATTCTAAGTATCAGATATCTACTCAGATATCTGAGAAATAGTTTTTATCGACAAAAGTTTTAAAAGACTATTCACCCCCCCCCCCCCTCTAGTCTTTTACTTTGCCGTTATCTGGACCAACAGAAGTCGAGGTTGAAACTAGTGATCAATGGCATCTACAACAAGATTTGATACAGAGAAGTTAACTGAGAAGGTGGATTTCACTTTGTGGAAGGCGAAAATGGAAGCACTTCTGGTACAGCAAGGTGTAGAGCAAGCTCTGTTAGGCAATGATTGTTTTGATAAAGATTTCGATGAAGCTGAGAAGAATAGAATCATTGGAAAGGCCCGTAGCACCTTGATCCTGTCTCTTGGTGACAAAGCTCTGAGAGAAGTAATCAAAGAGAAGACCGCAAAAGGTGTTTGGGACAAGCTTGAAGAGCTATATCATTTTAAGACTGTGGCAAGCAAAATCAAGCTCAAACAGATGTTTTTCTCCTTCAAAATGAAATATGATAGGTCAATTATTGAACATCTTGATGAATTTAACAAGCTGTGTTCTGATATGGAGTCAAGGGAGATGACAGTTGGTGAGGATGACAAAGCAGTCATATTACTTAGCTCATTGCCTCAGAGATATGAACACTTTGTAGATGCAATAGTCATGTCAAAGCCGGATGATCTAACAGCTAAGGATGTGGAGCTAGCCTTGAGAAACAAGCTGGATCAAAAAGGTGTTAGTAATCAACATGACACAGTTGCAGAGAGCTTATCTGTGAAGCAACCATGGAACAAGAATCACAATCTGAGGAACAAACCATTCAATAACACCAGGAGAACTGCCAAGCTAACTGAGAGAGGTGGAGCTGATAATGTGGAGAAGAGGAAGTGTTGTCATTGCAAGAAAGCTGGACATCTCAAGAAAGATTGTCCCCTCATGAAAAACAAGTCTGCAGCTCAATACAACACGGCAGATATTGCAGAAGGTAACATTTATGATAATGCAGAAGCACTTGTTGTTTGTGAATCCCATATCAGTGATCAGTGGGTGTTAGATTCTTGTTGTTCATTCCATATTTCACCTGTTAAATCTTGGTTTAGTGAGTTAAAGACTTTTAATGGTGGTGAAGTGTTACTGGGGAATGACCATGCTTGCAGAATCAGGGGAATTGGCACTATGTACATTAAGATGTATGATGGAGTAGTGAGAAATGTTACAGATGTGAGATATGTTGCTGGTATGAAGAGAAACCTACTATCGTTAGGTGTGTTTGATAGTAAGGGGTACAGCTATGGTTCATACCATGGTGTTCTGAAAGATAGTATGCAGAATAAGGTGGTTATTCAGGCAATTAAGGAGAATGGTCTGTATTACTTGCAAGGATCAACCATTACTGGGCATAGTCATGTTACTAAGGAGGTGAATCACACTGAGTTATGGCACAAGAGGTTGGCACATGTCAGTGATAAAGGACTGAGTGAGCTAGCAAAGCTACAGGTGTTTGGTGATGATAAAATCTGCAAACTAGAGTTCTGTGACCATTGTGTGATGAGTAAAGCTCATAGAGCTAGTTTCCAGTCTGGCAAACATACCACACATGGAATTCTGGAATATGTTCATTCAGATTTATGGGGGCCAGCAAGGGTGCAAACTCTGAATGGAGGAAGATACTTCATGAGTATAATAGATGACTATTCAAGGAAGCTGTGGGTTTTTATTCTCAGATCAAAAGATGAAGCTCTTGAGAAGTTTAAAGAGTGGTTAGTTGAAGTTGAAAACCAAACAAATAAGAAGCTGAAGTGTTTGAGGACTGACAATGGCATGGAGTTTGCTTCAACTGAGTTTAATAACTTCTGTAAAGAGAGAGGGATCCAAAGACACAGGACTGTATCAGGAACTCCACAGCAAAATGGAATTGCAGAGAGGATGAATAAAACTTTACTGGAGAGGGTAAGGTGCATGCTATTGAGCTCAGGATTAACTAAATGTTTCTGGGGAGAAGCTGTGAACACTGCATGTTTCTTGATCAACAGGTGTCCCTCTAGTGCAATAAAGTTTAAAACTCCTGAAATGGTATGGTCAGGAAAGCTCTCTAACTACTCAAACTTGAGAGTGTTTGGTTGCTCAGCATTTGCACATGTGAGACAGGACAAGCTTGAGCCTAGGGCTCTGAGATGCTTATTCCTGGGTTATCCTAAGGGTGTGAAAGGCTACAAGTTATGGTGCATAAATGAGAGAAAATGCATCATAAGTAGAGATGTGATCTTCAATGAAAATGTGATGCCATTCAAGCAAGAATCACACAGTATACCTGAATCTGTGAAAACTGATAAGAGTAATCAGTCTGAGGTGGAGATTGCAAATAATGATCCCACTATAGATGACATAACTCAAAATGTCATGATATCAGATGTTACACAGGAGAGATCAGTTGCAGATATACATGAGGAGAATAATCATGACACTGATCCATCTACACCTGTGAACATTTCAACTGACAATGAGGACAGCTCACATTCAGAAGAAGAAGTTCAAATGTCTGAACAACAACAAGGTGCAACCTCAAATGAGTTGAGAAACTGGAACCTAACACAGCACAGGAATAGGAGAAAAGGTGCAGGAAAACATTCAACTAGATTTGGTTGGGCTAACTATGTAGCTCATGTGTTGAATGTAGCACAAGATATTGATAATATTGAGCCCAGAAATTACAATGAAGTTGTAAGCTGTAATGAGAAAAATCAGTGGATTAAAGCTATGAATGATGAGCTACTATCTCTGAACAAGAATGGTACATGGAAGATAGTGGACAAACCAAAAGAAGCAAAGATTGTTGGCTGCAAATGGATCTACAAGAAGAAGGTGGAAACAACTGAATTAGGAGAGTCAATAAGATTCAAAGCCAGATTAGTTGCAAAAGGTTTTACACAGAGAGAAGGTATAGATTTCAATGAAATCTTCTCACCAGTGGTAAAACATTGTTCTATCAGGTTACTTCTTGCAGTTGTTGCTCAACAGGAGTTAATTCTACAGCAGCTAGATGTGAAGACTGCATTTCTTCATGGAAATCTAGAAGAGAAGATCTATATGTCTATACCAGATGGAGTGAAATCTGATAAAGACAAGAATCAGGTGTGTTTGCTTCTAAAATCTCTTTATGGGCTGAAACAAAGACCCAGACAATGGTATAAGAGATTTGATACTTATGTGTTGAGCATTGGATTTATAAGAAGCTCATATGACAGCTGTGCATACATACTTCATTGTTCAACTGATGCAATCATATTTCTGCTGTTATATGTTGATGATATGTTGTTGGCTGGTAATGACATCTCAGAGATTAGTAAAGTGAAGAAACTATTGCAAAGAGAGTTTGAAATGAAAGATCTAGGCAATGCTAGTAGAATTTTGGGCATGGATATCACAAGAGAGCTGAAACACAATACTCTATACTTGTCTCAGCAACACTATGTTAACAAAGTTTTGTCTAGATTCTATATGCATCAAGCCAGTGAAGTTTCTACACCACTGGGTCAACATATCAAGCTTTCTCTAGATCAATTAATGTCCTAAAGATGGAAAGGAAGTAGCTGAAATGGAAAGAGTTCCTTATGCAAATGCAGTTGGAAGTCTCATGTATTCAATGGTTTGTTGCTGACCAGATCTTGCTCACAACATGAGTGTGGTAAGTAGGTACATGAGTTGTGCAGGAAAAGCACATTGGGAAGCTGTAAAGTGGGTATTAAGGTACATGAGAAGGACAGCTAACTATGGTCTGAAGTTTATGAAGAATAACATTGCAGACACAGAAGCATTGGTGGGATATGTTGATTCAGATTTTGCTGCTAATCTGGATAGTAGGAAGTCACTTACAGGTTATGTTTTCACATTATACGGTACAACAATCAGCTGGAAGTCAGTGCAACAATCTGTGGTAGCACTCTCAACCACAAAAGCAGAATTTATAGCACTTACTGAAGCTATCAAGGAAGTTATTTGGTTAAAAGGAATAATCAAAGAGTTTGGTATTCTTCAGGAGTGTATTTGCATATATTGTGATAGTCAGAGTGCAATACATCTTACTAAACATCAGATGTATCATGAGAGAACCAAGCATATTGATGTGAAGATGTATTTTATCAGAGATATTGTAGAGAAAGGTGAGATTAAAGTGAAGAAGATATCAACTTTGGACAATCCAGCAGATGCAATGACCAAGGTATTATCATCAGGAAAGTTTGAATATTGTTGCAGATTGATCAACAATTGCAGCAATGTCATAGCAACATCAGTTTGATGATGGATCAAAGAGGGGGTCTGTTCTAACCTTAGGAACAGGGTAACATGGTGAAAGGTGATTGGTTCTAACCTTGAAGGAACTGGATTAAGTGAAAACTGAAGCAAGAAACTCTCTAAAGGTGGAGAATTGTGAAGATTAGACAGTTTCTGTGGGTTTTAGCACAAATACTGTGGGAATTAGTGCAGAATCTGTGGATTTTAATACGGAATCTGTGGTTACGAGTTACAGGAAGAGTCTATTTGCCAGATTGCTCAGGAACCGTTGATCTTGATCATCCTACGGCTGAGATTAAAAGGTGACACGGAGGGAAAACGGTTGGAAGCAGGAAACAGAGCATGACAGCCTGTTTACTTATAATTCGTCTTTCTTTGTTTGTAATCCGTATAAATAGACTTGTAGCTTGGTTGTTAAGAAGATGATTGATCTCATTATCATTCACTTGTCAGTTATAGAGAGAGAAACACTATTGAAAGAGAGAATTGGTTAGAAAGCTTGTTGCTGTTGTTGGTGATTGAAGAAGCTCTAATTCTTGTAATCTTTCATTGATTAGTGGATTGTTCTTGTTGTTCTCCGTGGATGTAGGCAAAGCCGAACCACGTAAATCTTGTGTTGATTTCTTTACGCATTTGATTGATTATAGTTTCGTAATCGTCTTTGTTCGATCGGTTATTTGATCGGAATTGTTCGATTGTTCAACACATACCTTTATACTACTCTTTCCTTCCATATGTTTTCAATGTGGGACAATTGCAAAAAGAAAGCTCAACTAGCTCACTTTAAGCCAATTTATTATTCACATCTAGAATTGGTTACCTCCCGTATCTTATACCGTTACGAAGCTTGCGCATCCCACTTCGCAACGAGCTAAAGAACACGCAAAAACCGAGTGGTGGAACTTAGATAATTAATTGCTCAAAGTTACCCACTTAACACATTATAACACATAACAATTTTGGCTCTCTCTTGGTTGCCTCTTGCAACTACACTTAGTTGCCTCTTACAACCAATTCCACAACAGATGAAGAACTAATAATCTCTACAACTACCAAGCACAATGCGAGCAGAAAACGGTTAAATTTCAAAAAAAAAAAAAATTACTACATTTGAATTGAATATATGAAGTAGTAATAATATTGGATAAACCTGAAGGATTAATTTGTGATTGATTGATTGAGCTTTTGGGTTGCTCAGGTGGAGATGGAAGTTGGAATTTGGAAATCAGATCTACACATTATAGTTCGCCTCCTGAATGCAAATTTATACTTCAGAGTTCGGAAAAGCCCAATTCACGCTTTATTTCTCCATAGTTTGAGAACTAAGCAATATCAATTCTGTTTTTCCAACTATCCTCTCTTTGATCACACACATTCATGTTATCGACACAAGAACCTAGTGTTCTAGTGCTGTTAAACGAGCCGAGCCGATTCCAAGCTCGGCTCGTTAACAAAAACGAGTAAAAAAATTAGTTCGAGCTCGAACTCGAAAAAATAATGAGTCTTTTATATTGAAAATTTGAATATAAGTATAAAAAATATAAAATGATTAAAGTAATTAATCTTAACGAGTTTTATCGAGCCGATCCCAACTCGGCTCGTTAGATAAACGAGTATAATATGAGCTCGCTTACCTTATCAAACGAACCAAGCTCGAGCCTTAACGAGCCGAGCCGAACCCTCGTTACGGGTAGACTCATCTAACATTTTGGAAGTCCCCACTACCTCAAAAACATTTTTAGAAGTTTAATTGCAACTTCCACCAACTAAATTAAAATTCCGGTGTATTTCATGTGAGGGCAAACATGCAACTTTCTAAAAATGTTCTGTGGTGCTTTATTAACATAACTTTTGATTACTTCATTCAATTACAAGTTTCCAAATGTCCAAATGAAATACTATTATTTTGATTATTTTGAAGATTAAAGGTTGAATTTTTAAATTATCAAAATAGTGTTCTCTTATAAACCAGAAATTAATTGCAAACTTAGCCTCGTCAAACCACACGTGTTTCAATTCGTCATTAGTGATAATCCAATCCGTAATATAGTACGTACTAATTACGTTGAATGTTTTTGACCACTTTTCAAGGAAAAGTGAACCGGCAAAATTACTTTTTATTCTAAAGCATGTCACGCCTTTAGTACTATATATTCTAAGGTTATACTATATGGCAGTGTAATTTGAACAGCTCCACTAGGCAGTGAGTGACGTTTCGACCATTTAGATTAGTCTAGAATATTTTGACTTGGTCATGAATGTTTACTTTAAAACATAATGATCCTCCACTAACCAAGATTATGACATAATTATTAATGGTTACCATTTCATTTTTTAAAATCTTTTTTAACCTTTGTTTCCCTATAAATTAGTTCTAAACCATAATAAAAAATAATTAAAAAATAATACTATAATCATTAATTATACTTTCATAATAATTTTAAAAAAATTATATTTACTATTTGATACAATAAAATTAATTTATAGTTAAATGATGATTAGAAAAGGTCAACCAAAATAAAATTGAAATTTTGTTTCGGTATGGATGAAGTATTTTTCTAACATAATCCATATGTAGTTTAATTAATCCTTGTGCAGGATCTCCAGACGGTATGCTGGGAAAAAAGTATACAATTAACCGTAATTAGTGATTGCCATATAGTAATGGGAAAAAGGATTCATTCACTATTCGACTATCGATCAAATTCTCTAAGTTATTTCATCATTTGTTTTTAATTTAATTTAGTCATCCTTTAATTGTTTTATGGACGGTGATCAACGTGGGTTATTAGAGGAATTGTTAATGATAATTGGATTCGAGAACTAAGAATGTTTGTAAAGTTTGGCCCATTACTTCGATTTAAGGACCTAAGTGGAATTAATACTACACTAGCTAGGTTTTTCAGTTTTTTGTTAAATAATTTATTGGAGGTTCGTGTTGTTAAAAGGTTGATCTAAGAACACTTGCATTGATTCCACAATCAATATTTTCTCCCTATACTCATACATAATTTATTTATTTTTCACCTCAAATGAAGTTATATACCTCTTATATCTATATCACATATCTATAGAGCGGATGCAATTAATACAATCAAATTGATCGATATCCATTGCTGTGATTTGAAAATTATCCACAAGGGTTATGATCATGGTCCATGGAGCCTACTCAATCACTCAAGCAGTATGTAAGTTTCTCTTTTTACTTGCATAGTTGCATATATAGCATTAATACGATTTGTGGCAGTTTATCTTAATTATTAATGTTTATAATTTGTAAGGAGCAAAAGTTTCAAATGAGTGATATAATGAATATTATTATACCAACAAAGTGTAATTTTTTTTAGAAATATCATCCGGATACATATGCTCTGCCTGTCCATTTTTATTGTTTTCCGATTGTTGCATTGTAAAATTCATTAGGTACAGTAGAATAAGACATTGTCAATTTAGTTACATTATAATGATGATAATGTCCTATCTATGCACTAAATAACAATTGCCCATGTAAGTTATGTACTCCGATTAATTTTCTATTAATTTTGTGATGTACCCGAACATGCCCATTGCCCAGTCATCAATTTTGCCGCCAAACTCATATGGATAACTCATATTTCGCAAGTTTGATAAAAATGAGAAAAATATATTTAGGGGACCCATATCATCTCCTCATTAAATCTGGGATCATTTTTAAAACAATAATGTCATATTAATTTTAAAAATTATTAAAAATTTATACATACGCCTATTAAAGAAGCAAGCTATTTCTTTCCATGTTAACATCTCCGAGCACTTAGCTTCCTCAAATGCAGTAAGAAACTTGTGATAGAATTTCATCTCATTAAAAACTCAAGTTTGTAGAGAGCTGTGGAATCTAGTGAGTTCCACAGCTCTGATACCATGATAGAATTTCATCTCATCTAAAAGTTTGATCTTATAGAAAGGTGTGAAATTTAATCATTTATATTAATACTCCAATACTCCCCGCACTCGTGGACGATTTCAACCTCTTTGAGGAGGCCATTCGAGTGGTTGGGCGTGAGCCAAAGGCTCTGATACCATGATAGAATTCCATCTCATCTAAAAGCTCAAGCTTGTAGAGAGTTATGAAATCTAGTCATTTATATTAATACTCCAATAATATTGGAGAATTGTTTTTAACTTTTAATGGATTTTTTCTTCTGACGTAGGGATAAATATTAGATTTGTAAGAGATGTATGTTAACGGCGGGTATAGTGTTTCTGTAAAATATCCATCATTTATATCATTTTTTTTACTAGGGACAATATAGAGAAGGCACAGCCTCTCAGGTCGAATGAAGTTGAACAAGAGTGATAAGAAATTAAATTAAAGTTTTTGGCTAAAATTAATGTGATTGAGCCAAAACCTGTTCATTTATTTTGCACTAGTTTATGTTATCCTGGTTCTTGATTTAGGATTAAACGACCTGCTGTGATCAATTACATGCATGTTCTAAGAGAAAACTCTGCTTAATTAATGTCTGTATTGAATTGGATTTACAGAAAAGTAGTAGCTTCAAATTTGTATGATATTCACTTGCTTTGACAAAATGGGCAAATTGGTTTCTGAACAGGATCTCTCTGGTAAATCTTAGTCCTTGTCATTCTTCTTGCTTAAGATCATTAACTGGTTTCTTATAAGATTTATTCCAAGGCATTGGGTAGGTCATCTATATTAATATTGCAATAAACCCTGCTCATAAAAGAATCATCATCAAATGGTTGGTGCTGAAAGTGACCTCCACTATTATACATACCCTAGCCAAAAAGTATATCCATGAAATCCCACAGAAAAGAAAAAAGTGAATTACCCAAGTCATGTAGGGCCGGGCCTAGCCATTTCCGCAGCTTAAAAACTGTTTGCTAACAGCTTATATGTACATATAAACCCCACCAAATCATGTACAATCAAATATCACATGAATAATTTTAGCTGCCAAGTATATGGCTATAAGTTGATTATACATATATGTGTTCGTTTCTAATTGCAGAGTATATCATTCAATCGAGGCAGAAGTTGATAAACTAGTTATAGTATACAAATTAATCCTACTGTTAGTTAAAGTGGAGCTATGAGTTCTCTGGAGATCAAGGAATCAGGGAAAGAGAAAAAAGATGGAGGAATGAAGCGTTCATTGAGTATCATTTTCAGATATGCAGATTGGTTAGACAGTTTGCTAATGTGTTTGGGCACATTTGGGGCCATTGGAGATGGCATGTCAACAAACTGCTTGCTCATATTTGTTAGCCAACTTTTTAATAGCTTGGGTCATGGTAAATCACCCATCTATCATGGTGATTTCATGAAACAGATTGAAAAGGTACTTAGTCTGCTACCCTTTTGCTTGTTCTAAGTTTAGCTAGTTCTGTAAAATAAATCTTTAATTTCTAATTCAATCCGTACGTACTTGGTTTTTGAATGGATTATCTATTTGTAATGCAGTGCAGCTTGTACTATGTATACTTGGGAGTAGCAGTGATGGGAGTAGCATTTATGGGTAAGTTCTGCTTGATATTCAATAATATAATAATCTTGAACTAGCCTAACTATATATAGCTTGGATATTTATATGTTTTTCGGATATTAATTCTAGAACATATACTTCATAAGATAGCAAACTGGAGCATATGCCCATACACAAATCATGATCAGAGAAATGTGCAATATATACACAAGTTATAAGCTAAAACCCTAAAGGAATTATGGAAACATGCATATACTTATTTCTTGTATATTAATTGAACATCAATTGGGGGAAATTGTACATTGACTTAATGCAGAAGGGTATTGCTGGAGCAAAACGAGCGAGCGACAAGTTTTAAAGATTCGGTACAAGTACTTGGAAGCTGTTCTTAGGCAAGAGGTTGGCTTCTTTGATTCACAAGAAGCAACGACCTCAGAGATCATCAATAGCATATCCAAGGACACATCCCTCATACAAGAAGTTCTCAGTGAGAAGGTGCACATGCATTGATTTTCATCATTTCTTCAATTAAAGGATGCTTTAGGAAAAGTTTGATTCATAATTACTTGGTTAACCTTTAACCCAAAAAGTTCAAAAATTAAGTTTATTAGTATTATCATGATGATATTATTGTTGATACAGTTGTTGATATAATCTTAGTATTTTATAGCTGTTGATATATAGTTGTTGACATATAATCTTAGTGTTCCTTATAGTTGCTGATATATAATCCTAGTATTTTATATTTTATCTGATTGCATTAATTGATCATGATATTCTGTTATGATTATGCTCTCAAAGTTCAGGTAAAATAATTAGCCTGGCTTTTACAATTGGGACCTCTTTATTATTGATCTTGATAGATCAAAAGAAGTTTTTCACTGGTCTATTCATGTGAGTTCTTTAATTTTCTTCAACTTCTTGTCATATTCAGGTTAATCTACTGCAACTTCATACTAGTAACAGGAAACCCATTGGATGATGTTATGTAAAAGAACCAATAAGTTCATGTCCAGACTATGCATGCTGAACTAAGTAAAAATTGATCTGAGTTACAAAATCTATGACAGGTACCGATATTTCTAATGAACATGTCAGTGTTCATATCAGGACTTGCATTCTCAATGTACTTCTCATGGAGATTATCTCTGGTGGCATTTCCCACAGTTATTCTCTTAATAGTTCCCGGTTTACTATACGGTAAATATCTTCTGTACATATCCAAGAAAAGCTTCAAGGAGTACAGCAAAGCCAATTCTATAATAGGACAGGCATTGAGCTCCATTAAAACAGTTTACTCATATACTGCTGAAAAGAGTATCATTGAGAAATACTCAATGATACTGGAAAGAACTAAGAAGCTTGGGATTAAACAAGGAATCGCGAAAGGTCTAGCCATCGGAAGCACAGGACTCTCATTTGCTATATGGGCTTTGCTTGCTTGGTATGGAAGCAGGTTGGTCATGTATAAAGGAGAGAGTGGTGGAAAAATTTATGCTGCTGGTGTTTCATTTGTCTTGGGAGGACTGTATGTTTCTTCTTTCTCTTCTACTCCTCATTTTGTGCTAAATAATTATTTCATTGTTGATTTACATATAAGATTCTTCATTTAGAGAAAGTGTTACATTTGAGCTTTGGCCAACTTGTCTTGAGCTGATTAAATTACTCATAAACAATAATAGTAAACAATTTAATAAAATAATATAATAAAAATTTAATTACTAAATTTTCATTATATAATTTTAATAATTTATTTATTAATATCGTTTAAGAGTAAATTGCGGTCAAACGCGGAGACAGTTGACCGCAGAATAGTAAAATGTAACACTTTTTCTGAAATAGAGGGAGTAGTATATATTTTCAAACAATGGCATTATACAACAACTTTCATATAGTCACAATAATTCATTTTACATACTAGAATTCTAGATATGATCTTGGTGATATCTATTATTTGTGGGTTATGCTCCACATACTGTTTTTGACAATATTGCTCCATCACAATGAACACTTCTTTTTAGGGAGTCTTTTAAGAAATATAAATAAGCATTGCTAAGTTCTTTTGCTCTGTTCTCTTCGTCTGCAAACTCATTCAGTTTAGTTCAGTTCAGTTCAGTTCAGTGCAGATAAAGAGAACAAAGCCTAAGTATTTAAAGAAAATATATAAATGATGATTTTATCATTTTAAAATGGGTATTTATTAATGGGACATCGAGAAAAGAAAATGAAAATTTTTATTGGTGGGACGTAGGCGAGTATTAACTAATGCTCACTTGAAAACATACTAGAGTTAAACCTCAACAAATTTGAAACTATGTGACTAATTAGTCAGAGGTAAAAAAGTGTTTTACCATTTAAAGTTTGTATGTTTGTAGGATTTGCCCCATGATCGTTGAAATGTAGCAATTGTCCCCTGAATATTTAAATGTATTGCGATGCACCCTTATAAATGCTTTTGGGTTGGGGTGTGTGATACACGCTTCAACTATGGGTCTCACAATTTAGAGAAACTCGCAATCTAGCAAAGATTAAGGGGTAAACTGTGAAACAAATTTCAAGGGGCAAAATGATTTTTAACCTCAATCATACAAACTTTTAGGGGTAAATTGTACATATGTAGAACTTTAGGTGCCACTTCGCACAAAAATCACTTCAGGCCAATTTCAAATTTGAAGGTTTCTTAACAATATTGTAAAATATGCAAAGTTTAGGGGGCCTTATGCAATTTGTATTAATACTAAGAACTAACAAGCGGTACACACTGCAGAGCCCTTGGAGTGGCTTTACCGGAAGTGAAGTTTATGATCGAAGCATCGATCGCAGCTTCCAGAATATTCGAACGAATCGACCGGATTCCAGAAATCGACGGTGAAGAATCGAACGGAATCGTGTTGGAGAAGATACGAGGCGAAGTCGAATTCGAGCATGTCCGGTTCATCTACCCTTCACGCTCAGACACTTTGGTACTCAGAGATTTCACTCTCAAAATCGAAGCAGGCAAAACCGTCGCACTCGTTGGCGCTAGTGGGAGCGGAAAATCGACCGCAATCTCTTTGGTGCAGAGGTTTTACGACGCAAATGACGGATGTGTTCGAATTGATGGTGTGGATATAAGGAAGCTGCAATTGAAATGGCTGAGAGAACAGATGGGCCTGGTGAGCCAGGAACACGCGCTTTTCGGTACGTCGGTGAGAGAGAATATATTGTTCGGGAAGCTGGATGCGAGTATGGATGAAGTTGTGGCTGCGGCAATGGCTGCAAATGCGCACAATTTCATCAGGCAGCTCCCTCAAGGGTATGAGACCAAGGTAAGTTAAGTGACTTTGGTATTCTGATCTTTCGATTCGAATCGGAAGCTCGAATGTTGTGAATTTACAGTTAGTATTTGAGTTATTGAAATTGAGCTGCATTTATGTAGTGAAATAAGTAGTTTGAATATTGTGGTTGTGTTAGTTTTGTGATTATTGTTGGAATTGATAGTATCGTGGGTTATTGAAATTGAGCTAGATCACTTCGTATATCTGAATAGTAGTTTGGAACTGTTTGTAGTTAGTGATTCATATGTGAACATTGCTATAGGTTGGGGAAAGAGGAGCACTACTATCAGGTGGACAGAAACAGAGAATTGCCATTGCTAGAGCCATAATAAGAAATCCTCTGATTCTGCTTCTTGATGAAGCAACAAGTGCACTTGACACGGAATCAGAAACACTTGTTCAGAATGCTCTGGATCAAGCCTCGATGGGAAGGACCACACTGGTATGTAGAGTTATTTTTTAAGTGATTGTTCGGGTCTTTGAAGAAAGTGATCAGGCTGAGGCATGAATATAGATTTTTATTGGTGTTTTGTTGTTTAATGTATATGATCAGGTTGTAGCTCATAAGCTCGCAACAGTCAGAAATGCGGATGTGATTGCGGTTGTAAGTAATGGTTCTGTTGTTGAGATGGGCTCACACAACGATTTAATTGACTCGAATGGCCACTATGAGAAATTGGCGAAGCTCCAAAGGCAATTCAGTGTTATGGATCCAGCAAATCAAATCCTTGATTCTCAAATCGGTTCAGCTGCAAGAAGCAGTGCAGGAAGGAAAAGCTCAACAAGATCCAGCCCCTGCCCTATTGGTTCGCCCTTGCCTATCTGTCACATATCAAAGCCACCATCACACCCTTCTCCATCATTTTTTCGGTTGATTTCCCTAAATTCACCTGAATGGAAGCAAGGCCTTGTGGGGAGCCTTTCGGCTTTTGTTTTCGGGACGATACAACCTCTCTATGCATTGACAATAGGTGGCATGATTTCGGCTTTCTTTGTACCCAGTCATGCTGAAATGCAAGCTCGTATCGAGAGATATGCTATGATTTTTAGCGGCCTTTGTCTTCTTTCCATTACGGTGAATCTCTGTCAGCATTACAGTTTTGCTTACATGGGTGAGTGTCTGACAAGAAGAATAAGATTGAAATTGCTCGAGAAAATATTAACTTTTGAGACAGCATGGTTTGACGAAGAACAAAACTCAAGTGCTGCTCTGTGTTCTAGACTGGGTAATGAAGCATCCATGATTAAATCTCTTGTTGCTGACAGAGTTTCCCTTTTAATCCAAACAACAACTGCTGTTACTACATCGATGGTGATTGGGCTAATCTTGGCTTGGAAACTAGCACTCGTCATGATTGCAGTTCAACCACTCACTATTGTCTGCTTTTACACCCGAAAAGTTGTACTATCTACCATCACAAGTAAGTTCGTCAAAGCACAGAGTCTCAGCACTCAAGTAGCTGCAGAGGCGGTTAACAATCATAGAATTGTGACATCATTCGGTAGCATTCAGAAAGTTCTTCAGATTTTTGATGAAGCTCAGGACGAGCCAAGGCAGCAGGCCACAAAAAAATCGTGGTTGGCAGGGATTGGGATAGGTTCAGCTCAAGGTCTCACTTTCATGAGTTGGGCTTTGGATTTCTGGTATGGAGGAAAACTAGTCAGCAAAGGAGAAATATCAGCTGGAGATGTGTTTAAAACTTTTTTTATTTTAGTTAGCACTGGAAAGGTTATTGCCGAAGCTGGAAGCATGACTTCTGATCTAGCCAAGGGCTCAGCAGCAGTTGCATCGATCTTTGCTATTTTAGACCGAAAATCACTCATTTTAGGTTCTTCCTCAGTAAGTAAATTTTTATGCTAGATTCTATTTGCATATAGTTGACTTCTCCTTTTTTGGTATTTTCAACTGAATGTACTTACATTTTTCTTAGGCAGTGGATGTCAATGCGCAGACAAAGCTAGAAAAATTGTCTGGTGGTATAGAAATGAAGAGGGTTAGTTTTGCATATCCAGCCAGGCCTGAGACCTTGGTGCTGCGTGATTTTAGTTTGGAAGTGAAAGCTGGCACAAGCATTGGACTTGTTGGAAAGAGTGGTTGTGGAAAATCAACAGTGATTTCCCTGATTCTGAGGTTTTATGATATTGATCGTGGTTCGGTAAGGTTGGATGGTGCGGACATAAGGCTACTTAACATTGAGTGGTACAGGAGGCACATGGCTCTTGTAAGCCAGGAGCCAGTTATCTATTCAGGAAGTATTCGTGATAATATACTGTTTGCAAAGCCTGATGCCTCAGAAAATGAAGTGGTGGAGACTGCAAGGGCAGCCAATGCTCATGAGTTTATTTCGTAAGCACTTTTACATAAGGGAGCATAGCTTAAAATCCGCCTGTTGTTTGCAACTTGCACCAAGGCCATTGCCTTTTTTTCTTAATTACACACAATCTCACACCCCATCCCGAAACCCTGCACCAAAGTTATCAAGTTGTGTGTGTGTGTGGGGGGGGGGGGGGGGGGGGGTGTGTGAATTTCTAATGGTCTTTCCTTCAATGCTATTTGTGCAGGGCCCTGAAGAACGGGTATGAAACAGAATGTGGTGACAGGGGACTGCAGTTATCAGGAGGACAAAAGCAAAGAATTGCCATAGCGAGGGCAATACTACGTAACCCAACTGTATTATTACTTGACGAAGCAACCAGTGCCCTTGATGTGCAATCAGAGCAAGTTGTCCAGGATGCATTGGACAGGATAATGGTTGGAAGAACCACGGTGGTGGTGGCACACAGGCTCAACACAATCAAGAATCTTGACTCGATTGCTTTTATCATGGAAGGGAAGGTAGTCGAGCGTGGAACATACAATCAGCTAAAGAACAAGAAGGGTGCTTTTTTCAATCTTGCCAGCCTTCAGAGTGTACCACGGCCCTCCTAAAAGTCCCATTAGCTTGCTACAGCCTACATGTATGGTCTGTTAGCATGACCCTTTGAATAACAAAGGATTGCCATGAATAAAGAGCACAATCCAGTGGAAATTCAAGTGTAATTTTGTATGATTAGCTTATAGGTTTTGAAACGCATCTTGGGGCTGGATTCTCACATATACTCCCTTCCCTCCGTCCCACAATAAATGTCACATATTTCTTTTATATATATGTCCCATTACAAATGACACATTTCTATTTCGGTAACATTTACAACCCATTTAAAACTCATGTGCATTTATCCTCCAATATTTACACTGCACATTAATCTTCATACCCAAAATTAAATGTGACATTTGTTCTGGGACGGAGGGAATAGTAGTGATTTTAACTTTCTGAGATTTTAATCTGAGTAATTATTGTCTCATTGTGTTACATTTAACAATACTTCCAATTAGGGCTGAGCATAAACTAGACTTAACTGAAAATTCGGTTTTCAGTTTGAACCTATGGTTTAGGTTCGGTTATAGGTTCCATTATTTCAAGAAAATCGATTTTCGGTTCGGTTTGGTCCAAAATAAGGTTCCAATCGAATTGAACCAAAAGCATTAATAAAAAATATTAGTACCACTTGGCTAAATGTAGAGTGAGCAGTACTACGACGACACAAACCTGACAAATGAATTTCTATAATACTCCTATACTAAGGCCATCTCCAGCAGTTGCAACTCTCTACAACCCACTCTCTCCGCCACGTCAGCATTCCACTCATTGCAACTTACTTTGCAACTCACTGCAATTTTCTACTCCAACAGTGAGGCCCAAACCTATTTTCTTTTAACATTTTCTTTCAAACTTAATTTTTCATTTCTTTTTCTTTTTTCATTTCCTTTTAAACTTTATTCTTGAATTGATTTTAAATGTTGTTAGCTAATTATAAAAAAATCACACTAATGTTTTTTAAATGCATTACTTGAAAATATATTTGAAAATATACTTGAAATTTGAAAAAATATATATTACTTGTAATTTATGTTTGAATAATTAAAAAAAGAATTGAAATACAAGCGAAAACTAAAATAAAAGGAAGAATTTAGTTAAAAACGAGTGAAAACAGAAGAGAAGAACAAAATCGGTTCAGCAAAAAAACAACAAACAATTAAAACAAAAGGAGAAAAGAAAAAAATAAAAAAAGGAAAAAGGGGCAAAAATAGTGCTGGGCCGTTGGGTCAGACTCCGTCCCAAGCTGAATTACAACTCAACTGGAGACGGTCTTAGAATGACAATAAAAGAAAGGCACCCTTTAAACCGGAGTTTTTGCTTTTTGACTAAGCCAAAATTAAGTAATGACTTATACATGTTCAGCATAATTTATAAGATCCTTCACAATTTACTCATAATACGAATATAGGCATGGTCCTTAACTGTGTTTCATTTACATCTTTCTCCATAAATACCATTAGCTCAAGCAAGAAGTCCAGTCCTCGTAAGAGACTTGCACCAGACTTGACAAGTATTTTCATAAACAACTTAACATGGGAGTCAAACATGTATATTTCATGAAGAAGTTAAGGATCTAGTCTAATCACACAAGTTCCTGCCTATGTGATTTTAAGTAACCCAAGTAACATACACTGAAAGCACACGATGGTGAACACGCCCCATAAACTCAAAGTCAAATAAATACCACACGGTCCGCGATGAGATTTCGCCCCAGCATAAATTAACCCATATAATGGTCGGGGAATACACTAACGACTTTATCCGCTGATAAGCTCAAATTATACTCTAAAAAGCAATTAGAGATAAAGCTGTAGTTGCAGACTAAAATCTAACTCGTGATCGATCTCTAGGAAATTAATTAAGCTATGTAGCAGTGAGAGTAAAAAGATACTTGCCAGTAACAGTTTGATTGATGGTTTTTGTGTACTTCTAACTAGATCGATTAAAGCTAAGATTACGATTAACAATGAGAGGAAGATGAATACAGTAGCAAGATCCAATTATGCTAATTCGAACTAGGAAAAACACTCATATTTGTCACACGGTTGTTGTAAGGTAAATCAATCAATTCGATTCAACCAATTGTTCTTAGAATATATTATACTGGAGAAATCGTGAGTCGTCAATTCACGATCCTTAAACATGAACAATTTAGAGAATTTAATACGGACTTATCGAATTGAAGGTTTTTACGAAGATTTTATACGAGACTAACATATATGATCGATAAACCCTAGAACGAATATGCATAATCTTCACATACTACTGTATTCAAAGGTGTTTAGCTCTCATACTTGAGTTTTGCATGCAAAGATTCATGGTAATGATCATGTGAAACATAGATGAGAAACTCGCATGCAATAACATACAATTCAATCGATAGAGGTAAAGTACAAATTGTAAGGAACAAAGCAATGGAGAAATCAATACCAATAATCTTGATGAGTAAAATCAATGAACAACCAAGCTCCAAAGATGTCTCAATGTTAATGTCTGAATCTAGGAGCTTTTTTTCCAAAAACTAGGTTAAAAGAAGTATAAAAAGAAAGAATAAAAAATCTAATCTAATAAGGAAAACAAAACTCTAATCTTGCATGTCTCGCCGCGGCGAGCCTTCTTAATCAAAAAATATATAGCTCTCGCATAATCTTGCCACGGCGAGCTACAATCTTCAAGACAGGAGCTTCATTCGCAAAATCTCGCCGCGGCGGACCAATTCCTTTGCCGCGGCGAGCCTTCTTAAATCGCAGAAGATAACCATTCGCTAAATCTCGCTGTGGCGGACTGATTTTCTCGCCGCGGCGAGCCATGCTAAGCGGCTTGTTCTCATTTAGCTCAAAAGACATCGATTTCTGCAAAATGTAAAGACAACACCAAAGCGTAAAAACGAACTAAAAAGACTACAAAACTAAAGACAAAGACTCACAAAGACCGCTAAAAGGGACCAAATGAGACGTTAGAATATTGTCTCATCAAAATCCCCAAACCGAACCTTTGCTCGTCCCCGAGCAAACACCAACCTAAACACACTAGTCTCTAAACCATGTAAACAGACTAAGAGTCAAATTCCCAAGCGATCGAATCTACCATTGAAAACATTAAATTCACAGGATGCAAAAATTTTGTTCTCAACCTAACCTTGGCAGAAATAGCAAGCAGGTAATATATCAGACACGATCGTTTCTCAAGTAAATAATAGTTAAGCCTAGCCCGCTAGTCCCTCGCAGGTGTATAAAGTGTATCACTCACTCTCATGGAAGTATCCATACAGGGTATAGCTTAAAAAGTAAACTGGGAAGATGACTTTCGTCACAAGGATGCCTCAAATATCTTATGCTGTTGTACTCGTCTCATTGAGTCGAAAGGGACTTTGGCACATGACTATATTCCTCCAGAAAATCGAAAAACTGAAACCACTCCCCTCATCCATTTCAAAACAACATCAGATCTCATAATGCTTCACTGAATTCAGTGCATAGCCATCTGGGCTCTTTTAATCTCAATTTTTTGCAGGTGTCCGTTTTACCGAAAGTCCGCACTTTTGTGCGTGTCAGTTTGGTATACGTGCCATCAACCCTCACGGACATATGGCTTTTTAAGGCCACGCCGGTATATAGCTAGGTAGTATTTGAAACACGCCTAACATGACTAACGGTGATCAATGAAGACCATAGATCCACCCCGAGATTCAAATATCAAAAGCTTAGGGAGCAGTAAACAGATTTTGCAGCACAATTATAATAGCTCGTAACATTCATAGTGAACAATCCTCTCCCCAAACCAGTTCGACAGAATGGGGGAAAATAAAATCCGCAAAGCATGCCGTTCGTCATCCCCAACGAAACTAAGTACACATAAGTATGAAAAGGCGCAAGTAATACGTAAAAACTTGCACATCCCAGGAAATCACACTATAACAGGTGCCGGTACGATATTTGTTCTTCGGCTAGGCTCCTCACAGGCTTTTGGACTATAGGGCTAACCAGACTTGCTATTTACAAGAGAAACGACCTTGCAGGATTAAAAGCCTACTACACTACTTCTAGCTAGACATCAAACAAAACGTAAGCAGCAAGATAATTTACCGTTCGCAATAGACGTTCGACTTGGTAATTGACTCAGACTCACCACAAGAGAAAATGAAAATACTAACATTTAAATTGGACTCAACTGGAAAGGAAATATATAACTAACACAGAAAGGTGGCTAACATACCGCCACAGTCACATAACACAAACATACCACTTGAACAGCATACATAAAAATAAAAAATGAAAAAACAGAGTACGAAATAGAGTACAAATATCAGAAATAGAGTACAAAACGAGACAACTTTAGCTAAAGATACAGTCGACCACCTCCCCAAACCTAAACAAGTGCTAGTCCCTAGCAATGAATAGTGTAATAAACGACTGTATAGAATGACAAACCATAGTGTTGTCTCAGCAGGGGTGATCACACGAATCCAGAAGGGCCACCACCGAAGTGCTGCTCCCAGAAATCCTGCTGTGCCTTCCAGAGTGCCTCCTGCCTCTCCAAGCGCTCGAGCTCACGCTGCTCCCTAGCTTCAGCTCTCCTATCTCGCTCCTCCTGTCGCCGGTAGTGCTCCTCGATGCAGGAGTACTGATCCTCAATCTGGGCATATTGTGTTCCTGCCACTCAAACTGCTTGCAGACCGTCAAGTAACTCTGGAAGTCAGAAGAACCAGGTGGAGCGGGCTGCTCTGCAGTGTCATCGGCGCCCTTGATAGGAGTGGGATGGCGGCCGAGGATGACTCTGGTGCTAGTGGATTTTAGAGCTCCTTTGGGTTTCTCGGAGCCCTTAATATCGGGAACATTGAAGGACCGACAGATATTGGTAATAAGGCATGGAAAACCTAGGAGACTGCCTTTAGCCTTCCGGGACTGAGCCTCTGCCATAATGATATCTGGGGCGTCAACAAACTGCCCGTTCATGATCGCTCGAATAAGGCGGGCTGTGGGAGGGGTCAGGGTGGTAAAATATGAGTTGGGGGTCACATTATACTGTATCAGATGTTGCCAGAGGCGAACCTCTGGCTTGAGGAAGTGGGTGGCTATGGTGGTTTTGGTCCTGTGGTCCTCCGGATTGGTACCAGGTAGAAGTACAAACTCGGCTAAGTCCCTCTCAAACTGCAGGTTGTGAAAATTGTCGCCCCAGTGGCTGTACCCGTCGTCTTCTGCTTGGAACACCCTGGACTGTAGGAATTCCCGAATACTCCTAGGTGAGAACTGGATTTTGACACCGCGAATTGTCATCACCCCGTCATCCAAGTCGTGGAGGCTGATGTAGAATTCCCAAACCAGCTTCGGGTCATAGGGCAGCTGCTTGCCGAAGAGCTTGCTCCCGCCTAAATATCGGATCCTTGCCCAGACTCGGGCGTAGACAACATCCTCCAGCTCATCAAGAGCCAATTCCCGCTCGGGCCATGCTTTCCTAGGCTCCATAAAGTTTGCTTCCATAAAAGCCCTCCCTTCCGCGGACAGGTGGGAGAACTCATCTACGGGACCGCTCTGTCCGGCCCCGCTACTGGACTCGCCTCTACGGCGTTTACTGCCTGTGGTTCTGCGAGTCATAGTGCCTGCGAGAAAGATGTTAGTGTAGAACAATGGGGGTAGAGAACTACCTCCCCAAACCGATTAATGATCAAAAGGCAAGAAACAACAAAAGAGCAAGGAACAGGGGAGAATGCAAAATTCCCCAAACCAACTCAAGATTCAATATCATGGCCAATACTCGAATCACATCAGTTCACAAGCATAGGAGTAGTGATAATCATAGAAAAAGAGGAACAAGATGGCATTAATTGGCAAAAAACGGGCAAGTAGTGCAAAAAATTGGAAAACGCAAGTAAGTTTCAAAATCAACGAGTGAGGAATCCATGCATCAATCAAAATCGAACTACAAAACCCAAGCAAACACAACTAACGACGATCAACCATATAATTCAAGTAAACTCGAAAAACTGAGGAAGAAGGAAGTTCAAGCCAATTTACCTTTTGAATCCGAAGAAATGGGTGGAAAACACACAAAAGTGATGCAAGAAACGGGAAGAGGAGGAAAAACCCGTTGATTTGCAACGAGAATGGGGGAATTTGGTGGAGAATTGAGGGAGAAGGGAGATTAGAGTGAAGGGAAGGAGAAAGAAACGGGAAGAGGAAAAAGAGGGAATGGGGCGGTGAAGAAGAAGATAAAAAGATTTGAAAAACCTAGCTCGCCGCGGCGAGTTTTTACGAAACTACATTTTTTTTTTTGTACTCTCGTCGCGGCGAGTTTTCTTTATCGCATATATATATATAGTCGCAAGTTTTTGCCCCGACGAAGAATAAATCTTGCCGTGGCGAAAACTTACGAATACACGAATAGGATAAGGGAGGCCACCTCGCCGCGGCGAGAGTGAATTTTTCGCAAAAAAATCACTTGCACTAGTTCAACCTCGCGTCGCAAGATCAAAACTCCAAGCCTCAGCTAGAGTTTACGAGTTTCCTCGTATGAGTGCAAAGGTCCCACCTTCCAGAGACACAACTAAACTAAAAACAAGCAAACCACATAAACAAATAGTCTAACAATACGAAATAACAAGCAAGTGTACGGAATGAAAATTAGTCTAAATGAATGAAAAACAAAAAGGGGGCTTTTGTTTATAGTCGTTAGCTCGACTTCTTCCATGCTGGAGCTAATTGAGCTTGAGGTTACCAGCCTTCTCTGTCCCCATGTTCACTCGTGAGCAAGAATAGGTGTAGAGTGGGCCGGTGTGTGCTGCAATGTAACTCTTGGTGTCAACCTGTGCAGGAGAATATGATGTGGTGACAGCTTGCAACTCCCGTTTCTCACCGCTAACCTGGATAGTACATGTACGGCCATAAAGATCGACTATCATACGAGAAGCCTTAATGAAAGGGCGCCCAAGAAGCAGCATATCCTTGTCCATCTCTTTGATCTTCACCTGCTGTGCTCGACAACCACGAAATCAGTCATAAACACATCTCCACCAATGGTTACGGGAACATCCTCAACAACTCCCATGTATTTGCTTCGAGTACCATTAGCCATGGTTACAAAGAATCTTCTCGGTTCTAGACCCTTCAGGTTGAGTTCCTCATAAGTCTCGAATGTCATCAAGTTAACTGCAGCTCCAGTATCAATAATACCTGTAACCTCAGAAGAACTGCCTATCCCGACGACCAAATCGAAACTGTTTGCATCACTAATGCTCTTCTCTTCCTTTTGGATCATCTGAGTTGGTCCCGCATTCGCCTTCTCTCCTGGAATCGCAGGACCAGATGTTATCACCTTTCTTGCTTCCTTTACCGGTGTTGCCTCAACCTAGGAAACCATCTTATCATGGTTGCAAGTGCAAGTCGTAATAACAGTCTTCACTACTCCTGGCTTGTCAAAAGCTACCTCCACATCAAGTACTCTGTTATTCTCGACAGTCGCGGGGAATTTACCCTTCTCTCTTTGCTGGAAGGTGCCGACCAGATCACCAAAAGTCTTCTCCAACCTCTTTTGCGATTTCTCAATGCTCTCAAACCTCTGGTCATTCTTGGTTTGATTCCGCTGTGCTTCTGCCCAGAACCTCTTTGATCTCTCCATGTGAGCTCTAATATCCTGATCAGCGTTTCGCGGTGCACTAGTAGGCGGAACTAAATCTTTGGACCTGTTGAAACGGAGCTGTCGAACGGAGCTCGCCGAATCGAACTCCTTGCACTGTAACTTCTTTGTGGTGCATTCTCATAGAAGTTACCTCCATAGGATAAATTGGAACGGTCGGGGTTGAAGGGTTGCACCTTAGTAGCACCTGCATTTATTCCCTGATTTGGTTTCCAACCACCACGCTGCCTGTTTTGCACCCAACAAATAATCTCCGGAGTTGGGTTCTCCCCCATAGTCTCAGGAAGTCTACACATACTAGCACCATGCCCGAAATTATCACACAGATTACACCTCTCATTAACTGGAGCCACTGGTGCAGGGATAGTGCCAAGCATCCTCATCTCCTTAATCTGTTATGCCAATTCAATAGTACTAGGGCCTGGTGTTTGCTCTATGGCTTTTACTTCAGCTCTCCGTGGTCTACCTCTAGTTCCCTTAAGCTGGGAGATGGCAGCAAGCTTCTCAAAAGCCTCATTCAATGCAGCCGGAGATGCCGTAATGATAGAGCCATCCACGGTCATATCCACCATGTTCTGTGCTTCCCAATCGAGTCCCTCATAGAACTTGCAGCATAAATCCATCTCACTCAACCTATGGTGAGGGCATTGAGAGAGAAAGTTCAAGAATCACTCCCTGGCCTCATAAAAGCTCTCATCACTCATCTGCATGAACTTCTCAATCTGCACTCGAAGCTGCCTAGTCTTCTCCGCTGGATAGAACTTGTTCATAAAGGCCCTGTATAGATCATCCCAAGTAGCCAGAGAACCTTCAGGTTGATTTAATAGCCAGCTCTTTACTTTATCCTGCATACACATGGGAAAGACCTTCTTCCTTATTTCCTCATCAGAACCCGTTACTGTGCCTACAGTAAGCGGAATCCTAGCAATCAGCCCCTCGAACTCCTTGAGAAACCGGATAACATCCTCATTAGCCATCCCATAATACTTAGGCATGTCATGGAAGTGATGAGACATGATCTCCATGTTCCTAGCATTGTTAGAGAGCACAATAGCTGATCCTCCAGCCTTAATTTCACCAGGCTGCATATAAGTCCCATAGGTGATCACAGGGGTCTCAACAGCACCGTTGACTCTGGGAGTATTCTCGTTGATGTCACCCATTTGAATAGCTGCTAAGTTCTGTCTTCGAAGCTGATGGTAGTGCCTATCGATCTCAGGTACTAGAGGTTGCAAAGATGTTCCTTGAGATCTTGTATCGGGCATAAACCTGCAAAGGTTCCTCTACAAAATCAAAAACCTTGAAAAATCTTAGTTTCTGTTAGTGCAGAAATCGCAGGTAAGTAAAAAAAAGCAAATAAAATATTACACTCACACGCTACAGTAGGAATTAATTCTCCGGCAGCGGCGCCAAATTTGATAAGCTCAAATTATACTCTAAAAAGCAATTAGAGATAAAGCTGTAGTTGCAGACTAAAGCCTAACTCGTGATCGATCTCTAGGGAATTAATTAAGCTATGTAGCAGTGAGAGTAAACAGATACTTGCCAGTAACAGTTTGATTGATGGTTTTTGTGTACTTCTAACTAGATCGATTAAAGCTAAGATTACGATTAACAATGAGAGGAAGATGAATACAGTAGCAAGATCCAATTATGCTTATTCGAACTAGGGAAAACACTCATATTTGTCACACGGTTGTTGTACAGTAAATCAATCAATTCGATTCAACCAATTGTTCTTAGAATATATTATACTGGAGAAATCGTGAGTTGTCAATTCACGATCCTTAAACATGAACAATTTAGAGAATTTAATACGGGCTTATCGAATTGAAGGTTTTTACGAAGATTTTATAGAGACTAACCTATATGAGTGAATTGATAAACCCTAGAACGAATATGCATAATCTTCACATACTACTATATTCAAAGGTGTTTAGCTACTCATACTTGAGATTTGCATGCAAAGATTCATGGTAATGATCATGTGAAACATAGATGAGAAACTCGCATGCAATAACATACAATTCAATCGATAGAGGTAAAGAACGAATTGTAAGGAACAAAGCAATGGAAAAATCAATACCAATAATCTTGATGAGTAAAATCAATGAACAACCAAGATCCAAAGATGTCTCAATGTTAATGTCTGAATCTAGGAGCTTTTTTTTTCCAAAAACTAGGTTAAAAGAAGTATAAAAATAAAGAATCAAAAATCTAATCTAATAAGGAAAACAAAACTCTGATCCTGCGTGTCTCGCCGCGGCGGAAGGAATAGCTCGCCGCAGCGAGCCTTCTTAATCAAAAAATATATAGCTCTCGCATAATCTCGTCGCGGCGAGAAAATTCCTTCGCCGCGGCGAGCTACAATCTTCAAGACAGGAGCTTCATTCGTAAAATCTCACCGCGGCGGACCAATTCCTTCGCCGCGGCGAGCCTTCTTAAATCGCAGAAGATAACTATTCGCTAAATCTCGCCGCAGCGAGCCATGCTAAGCGGCTTGTTCTCATTTAGCTCAAAAGACATCGATTTCTGCAAAATGTATAGACAACACCAAAGCGTAAAAACGAACTAAAAAGACTACAAAACTAAAGACAAAGACTCACAAAGACCGCTAAAAAGGACCAAATGAGACGTTAGAATATTGTCTCATCATCTGCATATCCCAACCTAAGGATATGACATCGTCGTCGACTCAGCAAATAAACGTCAATCTTATTATGTTGAATCCACTATACATGTCCCATGTATACTAGATCGTAGGTTACATGATGTTCGTACGGATTTCTAGATAATTGTTTAACTGTTTGTCACATGCAAGTTTGTAAATAAACACAAGCAATGAATGACATAACATTAGTCGTTTTAAGTGAAATTTGCTTGATGTGCATAACTCTATAAACAACTTGGACTTACACCCATGTGGTTAAGTTGTAGTTCAGTCCCAATCAAAACAAACTACTATGGATGAATTACTACCCTTTCACCTTATGTCCGTAAATTATGATAATTGATACACTAGTGACATCAATTCCAATATGGAGTTCAGTCCCAATCAAAACAAACTACTATGGATGAATTACTACCCTTTCACCTTATGTCCGTAAATTATGATAATTGATACACTAGTGACATCAATTCCAATATGGAGTTACACGTACATGAAAAACTTATTTCCAACATATGGGTCCCACTTGATCGGGACATCAAATGATTTGGGCCCTCAATTGTTTAACTAAAATTACCAATAATAAATAAATTTGTTTTTTTACGGCAACAATAGAAATGTAAAACAAGCTTTTGCTCTTTCATTTAAATCCGGGTTTTAATTCATGATACATCTCATCCTCTTCACAAAACATTTCACGTAATACAAATGGATCGGAGAATTTCTTTTTCCGTTTTCTTCTTCAAAAATTAAATCATGGGAAATTCATCTACAATCTGGTATCGACATCGGTACGTGCTTTTGTATTTCTCATCGATCTACAGAGCCACTTATTCATCTATTTTGTTATCTATTGCGAGAAATTTGAATTACTTTTTCTGATTGTTGAGATTTTGGGTAGAAAATTGGGATTATTAGTTTTAGATCTATGTGCGCTTGAATTGAAATATTTCTAATTTAATTTAGGAAAATTTTATGATTCTGGCTTAATATTGAAATTTTCTATGAAACCAACATCAAGGCAACATTTTATATAAAACAAAGTTTATAACTTTTTCGATTTGAGATTAATCTTTGAGATGTATTTAACAGTTTTGACGTACTAATTCATCTTAAGCGTTTAATGAATCTGGATCGTTTCCATGAGTTGTAGGCTTAGATTTGGGGTTCATTACTTTCATTTAGATTTAATTGTATTTTAGAGTGTGGCAAACGCTTAATTAGTAATTAGGGTTAATCTACTTTCACCCATAGATCCCCAATCTAGTGTTTCAAAAAATTTGTCAGTTTTGCGTGATAAACTTTGGAAGAAAACTCAATCTTTTTATGGCAAATTTTTATCCAAAGCAGGAAAAGAGGTTCTTATAAAATCAGTTTTGCAAGCCATTCCCAGTTATGTCATGAGCTGTTTTAAATTGCCTGATTACCTCATTCGTGATCTTGAATCTTTAGTTATTAATTTCTGGTGGAATGAGGGGGGGAAAGGAAAAAATGCATTGGGTTAATTGGGAAACAATGACCAAAAGTAAGCGTGATGGTGGTTTGGGATTTAGAAATTTGCATGCTTTTAACTTGGCTTTGCTTGGAAAATAAATTTGGCGCATTATTGAATCTCCTAATTCTCTTTTGAGTCGTGTTTTTAAAGCAAAATATTTTCATAATACTGATATTCTTAATCCTATCCCTAATGCTGATTCTTCTTATACTTGGAAAAGTATATGTGCTGCGCAAGAATTGGTTAAGGAAGGGATTAGATGGAGAGTAGGGAATGGGGAAAGTATTGGCATTTGGCAAGATAAGTGGATCCCGGGGAATATTTCTTTCAAACCAAAAACCCCAGATCTACATCATCAAGGCCCCTTAAAAGTTTCTTTTCTCATCCACCCAACGCTTACTGACTGGGATTTGCCAATCCTTCATTATTTATTTTGGGATGATGATGTTCAGGAAATCTTGAAGATTCCTTTGGCTGGCAATGGTGTTTCTGATTTACAGGTTTGGCATTTTACAAGACATGGTTGCTATACTGTGAAATCTGGCTACCACTTAGCTATGGACCTACGACAGTGTCAACTTGCTAATCAGGTTGGTACTTCTTCTCGGACAATTCAGCATAATTGGAATTTTGTATGGCATCTAAAAATGCCAAATAAGGTCAAACATTTTTTATGGAGAGCTTTACACAACTCACTTCCAACTTATGCTGAATTAGTCCATCGGCATATTTGCCAGATGCATTCTTATGCTTTTTGTGGCCATGAAAGTGAGACTATTCTTCATCTTTTGAGAGTTTGTCATTTTGCGAGACAATATTGGGCTATTTCACATTGTCCTGTCTCTTTGATTTATTTTCCTGCTGATGATATTTGGAGTTGGGTGACTGGTGTTAGACTTAGATTGGATCCACGGAAATTCCATTTCTTTGTTTATTCTTGTTGGAGTTTTTGGTATAACAGGAATAAGATCATTCATGAAGATAAAAGGTCTACGCCTTTGGAAACCTTCCAATTTGTTGTTCAGTTTTCCAATTTTCAGCAGTCTAATGTGTTCAAACCAGTTGGACATACAGTCGTACAGCAAGATAACATACCGGGACCTTGGGTTCTACCACCCACCGGTTGGAGTAAACTGAATTTTGATGATGCTGTTCCGCGAGAAGGTTTGGTTGGTATTTCTACTGTTGCAAGAGATAGTACAGGCCTAGTTCTGGCTTGGTCTAAGAAAAAGCTTCCCGGACGTTTTGATGTAGAAGCAGCAGAATTATTTGCTGCTCGGCTTGCTATTTCTTTGGCAAGAGAATTGAATTTTTCCAAGATTATTTTGGAAGGGGATGCATTACTGGTTATTAAAAATCTCCAACAGGAAACTACTAATCGAGCTTCCAATGATAATGTGTATGTTGCAGTTTGTCAAACTCTTTCTCATTTCTCTGATTTTAAAGTCCAGCATATACATCGGAATGCCAACCGCCTTGCTCATCATCTGTGCCATCAATTTACAAAGGATTCACATGGATTTCTTTCTTCACCATTTGATTATGAAGAAATCTTGTAATTTCCTTGTGCTAGCTTACTGTGTACTGCTGTACCTTGTATTGAGCTTTGAGCTCCTTTTTCTTATTTCATTAATGAAATTTTACTTACTCAAAAAAAAAAAAAAAAATTGTCAGTGTTTCGGTTAGCTTTTAATGTTAAGGTGAACGTTCAAACAATATGTGGTAGTGTTTTTATTTAGAAACTAATTTTACTTGACTTGTGGTAAAAATCATTCTATATATTAAATCAAGTTTTTTATATTCTGCAAAGTGCCCCTTAAAACTTGTGTGTGCAATTTGCCTACTTAAATTTCAAATTCGTCCACTTAAGTTTTAAATTTGGTGAAATTCCCCTGCTAGATTTAAATTCTAATGCAATTTTTTTTTTTTTTTGAGAAGAATGACAATTTCATTCATAAAAAAAGTTACAGGTTGAAGGAAGGAAGACTTCAACAAAAAACAGAATGAAGAAAACAGCTCAAGAGCAAAAAAACACCAGACTAATCTAAGAAACATGAGAACAGAGCATTAAGTGGACTCTGAGAAGGCAAATGGAAGAGTGACAAATCCGTTGGAGTTAGACCCGATGTCTCGACTTAACTGGTCTGCAAGTCTGTTTGCTTCCCGTCGGATATGCCAAACCTGGGACGAATGGAAATCTGCTAAGAGATTTCGGATTTGCTGGTATAAAGATCCAGCTATCCCCCGGTTGTCTCTGTCATTTTTCAAGCATCGTACTACCGTGAGACAGTCCCCCTCTAAAATTATCTGCTGGTAGCCCATCTCCTGCTAGAAAGACCGCAAGCCGGGCTGCGTAAGCCTCAGCTACTTTGACAGCCGGTGTGCCTTGTAGTCTCTGTCGGGACCAGGCCAGGACCAGTCCAGTATGGTCCATGGCTACTGCTGCGATACCTCCAGAGCTCACATTTCTGGGGATGGAAGCGTCAAAGTTTAGCTTAATCCATCCCGAAGGTGGTGGAAACCAAGGTCCAAGCACCATATCTTGATGTAAATTAACTTCAGGACCAACAGGTTTATAAACATTTTCTGTGAAGAAAGAGAGGTAATAGCGGGCGTAGTTAACTGAATCAATTGGGTCAAATCGGAGCTGTTCATGGAAAACTTTATTACGGTTGTACCAAATACACCAACATGAGACTACAAAGAATTCAAATTCCCTGCTATCCATACGAATACGAGCACCATTCACCCAATCCCAAGGAGTATCACAAGGGAAATAAATCCATGATGCCGGGATATTTGCAAGCGTCCAAAACATACGTGAAAAATGGCATTCACGCATAATGTGGAGAAGGGATTCAGAAGGCCCCTCATAGACCGAGCAGCGCTCCTCCAAAACTATGTGTCTTCTTTTAAGCTCATGAGAGGTAGGGAGGGAGTTGTGAAGAAGGCGCCATAGAAAATGCTTAAGTTTCCCCGGGATTTTGAGGTTCCAGACGAAGGTCCAGTTCCTAGGAACTACCGAGGACGGGCTGCCAAGATCAAAAGCAATCTGCTGCCACTTAATTTCCATGGCGAGATGATAAGCCGAGGAAACAGAATATGCCCCATTCCTTGAGTAATGCCATGTCAACACATCATCCGTATTCCTATTGGCAATGGGAATCTTTAGAATCTCATCAATATCTTTCTGCCAAAACAAATAAATGAGAATGGGCAAAACCCACTCATTAAGGGAGGGGTGGATTAGAAAAGAGACGGGGAGAGGTACCTCATGGTGGAGGTCCGGAGTCCTTATTTTAAAAGATGAAGCTCCCGGAATCCACTTATCATTCCAAATATCGATGTTCTCACCGTTTCCAACTCTCCATCTAGTACCTGCATTGACAAGTTCTAGAGCTGCACAGATGCTTTTCCAAGTATAAGAAGAGTTAGGTTTAGGAACAGCATGAAAAATATCAGTGTGAGGGAAGTATTTTGCTTTTAAAATACGGCTCAAAAGAGAATTTGGATGCTCAAGAATCCTCCAAATCTGTTTACCAAGTAGAGCCAGGTTAAAAGCACGAAGATCTCTGAAACCAAGGCCACCATCTCTTTTACTTAGAGTCATGGTTTGCCAATTAATAAAATGCAACTTATCCTTACCATCATCACTCCACCGAAAATTATTAATAAGAGAGTCGAGATCTTTGATGAGAGAATCAGGAAGCTTGAAACAGCTCATGACATAAGTGGGGATGGCTTGGAAAACAGATTTGACGAGAACCTCTTTGCCAGCTTTAGATAAAAGTTTTCCATCAAAAGATTGAGCTTTTTTCCAAATCTTTTCACGCAACCAGCCAAAAACTTCTTTTTTGTTTTTACCCATAGTGGTAGGAAGCCCCAAATATTTTTCATGCTTATCAACAATCTGAACATTAAGAATAGCTTGAATCTGATTTTGCAAAAAGACATCAGTATTTCTACTAAACACAATAGTAGATTTATCCAAATTAATTTCCTGACCAGAACCCAAGCTATAGATGCGCAGAATGTTCATAATAGAGATGGCAGAATCAATAGTAGCCTCACTAAAAATCATGGTATCATCAGCAAATAAAAGGTGAGAAATAGAAGGAGCACTAGGGCTTACTTTAACACCTTTTATATCACCTCTACCAGCAGCACTTTCAAACATAGAGCAAAGAGCCTCAGTACAAAGTAAGAATAAGAAAGGGGAGAGAGGGTCTCCTTGGCGAATGCCACGGGTGGGAGTAATATTTCCATGCTGGCTTCCATTAAACAGGACAGAGTAAGAAACAGTGCGCACACAAAGCATAATAGTAGCAATAAAATTCGGATGGAAGCCAAGTTTCAATAACACTTTTTCAATAAAGGCCACTCAACTCTATCAAAGGCTTTACTCAAATCCAATTTCAAAGCAAAGAACCACTTCTTACCACTGATTTTATTTTTCAGATAGTGGTTAATCTCATAAGAAACTAGAACATTATCAGTGATAAGTCTTCCAGTTATAAAAGCAGACTGATTTTCGCTAATAATGGAGTTCATAAAAGGCTTAAGTGTGTTGGTTATACACTTGGAAGTAATTTTATAAACCACATTACTCAGTGAAATAGGCCTAAACTGGGTAATAAACTCGGGATTCTTACACTTTGGAATAAGAACAATATGAGTGTAATTCAACTTAGCATAAAAAACCCCATTATTAAGCAAATTCAAACAACAAGAGGTAACCGATCTACCAACTATTCGCCAGAACTTCTGAAAAAATAACACGGGAAAGCCATCTGGCCCAGGGGAATTAAGAGGGAACATTTGGAAAAGAGAAGTTTGTACCTCGTCGGAAGAGAAGCACAACAGAGATCCTGATTCATCTCCCCGCTTACTCGGGGGACTATATCGATCAGTGCTGCTTCAAGGTTGTCGACAGAAGGCTGTATAGAGCTGAAGATGGAAGAAAAGTAATTTACTGCAATCGACCCCATCTCTTCCATATATGTCCGTAAAACCCCTGCAGAATCACGCAGACCCCTGATGTCATTCTTGGCTGAACGCTGGGAAGCCTTGGCGTGGAAAAAATGGGTATTTCGATCTCCTTCTTGGATCCATTGAATCTTGGACCGCTATTTCCACATAACATTTTCCCTTTCGAGAATTTCTTCCAATTTACCTTTCAAATCAGCTTCCAAAGCTTTGGATCTTTCAGTAACCTGTCCTTCTCGCAAATCAAGGATCTGTTTCCTCAGGTCCCGGGTTTGACGTTTGATGCTTCCAAATTCGTGCTTACCCCAGTTTATGAGTCCGATTCTGCAGTCTTCAATGGTGGTTAGGTAGTCTGCTTCGGGGTTCCAGCCATCAACAATTATCTTCTCGCAATCCTTGTGGCGGACCCACATGGCTTCAAACTTAAAACCGTTGCGATGCTGCCTCCGTGATACTCTGCTGCTCTCGAAAGTAAGCTTGATTGGGTTATGGTCGGAGTTGACGCAACGAAGATGAGAGATAGAAGCGAGCGGAAAAAACTGTCGCCAAGAAGAATTAGCGAGGCCTCTGTCTAGCCTAATCCTGATGGTATTGGGGTGGGCTCTTTTATTGTACCAAGTGTAATCATAACCCGAATAGCCCAAGTCCGAAAGTCCAATTTGTTGAATACAATTTCTGAAATTATGGATCCGGTAAGGGGCTACAAGTCTCCCACAAAGTTTTTCAAAATTAGAGAGCACTTCGTTGAAGTCACCCATACACAACCAAGGTTGGTTTGACGAAGTACCTAAACGATGCAAAAGATCCCAAGTATGCTTCCTTTTATTCAAATCCGGTTCACCATAGAAGCCGGTAAAACGCCAAGACAAAACACTATTACAAAGCTTTATAGTAGCATTGTTAGGAATATATGTTTAGATTTTGATCAGCAACCTAATGACTTATCTTAGCTCAGAAAGGTGATTAGTACTCTTAGTTCACTTGAACACTGTAAAAGAGGAAACTCACTAAGTATGATAGTCTAGCAAATCTTGTATAGGATGATAGGTCTCGAAATGTAATTTTTATTTTCTAAAGAAGACCAAGAAGAAGGCATCCAGCAGGAAAAGTTCAACTGATTTGAAGATTTGAAGACTGCACAAGATTGCTGAAGACAAGGGTTTTTCAGATACCTATGTCCAGATATCTTGAAGAAACAAGTGTTTCGAAACACACGAGTTGCAAAAGATATCTTAGAATAAAAGGTTTCTGAGACAAGGAAAGTGCCCACAGATATCTACACTCAGATACCTTTGACATAAAATATGCTTCTGAAAAAGAAACATATTATAACAAGTTGTTTAAACAAATGGTATCTGGAGCTATGATGATCTCTGGAAAAGAACGTGCAAAGCCTCAGAAAGCTTGCATAGTTCCGTTGGCACTACAGGACAAAGTATAGTACAGTGCATTAAATGCGCAGACAGAAATGTCTGAACAAAAGCTGTAGCTTCTGAAGAAGAAGACAAACTCACATAAGATAATACTCAGATATCAATAGTTTGAATTTGATTTAAGCCTAACGGATACTATTCAAACGGCACTCAAATTCATCTATAAATATCAACACTTAGACTACTTGAGAATACACACAGAACTTACACACTGAACACCTTAGATCACTGAACTTATACTCACACAAGTTCTCTCAAGCAAACTACTTACTTTCAAGCTTTCTGTTGCGACCAAAGCTCTTGATTCTAAGTAGCACAAAAGTTCTAAGTGTCCTGATCCTTAACGAGCATTTTTATCTGTGAAGGAGTTGAACTAAGATTTCATATCTGAGATTCATTCTATGGAACACTTACAATAGACTTGGGTCAGTAGAGAACAAGATACCATACATTGAAAAGTGTATTAAGTATACTTGATTCATAGAGCTATCTGAATAACTGAATAAGTTATTTAAGAAGCTCACCTGACAAACAAACCTAAAACCAACACCTTAAACGGCGTGGAGTACAGGAAGTACTTAGTTTGGGAAACTAAGGAATAACTCCAAGGTTATTGAGCACATGAAGTACTTAGTTTGGGAAACTAAGGAACAGCTCAAAAAGGTTTCTGAGTACAAGATTGGGTCAGGAAAGCCGGGGAATAACTCAGGGGGAACACTTGGTTGGGAACCTAGTGTATTTAGGAATCAAGAAAAGATATCTGTAAGGTTACCTCATTTATCTTAGTGGATTCTAGGTCTGAGAAACACCGAAGTGGATTAGTTGAAGGATTACGCCACCTTCAGATACCACTATAAAAAGACTTGTGTTATTTACTTTCTGCAGCTTATTACTTGTTTTACTTATATTGCAAAGTACTTACACTTATCTTCTCAACACGCACTTATCTTAGAAAAGTCTTGACTACGAAATTAAGTATCAGATATCTTCACAGATATCTGAGAAACTGTGCTTATCGACAAAAGTTTTAAAAGACTATTCACCCCCCCCCCCCCCCTCTAGTCTTTTACTTTGTCATTATCTGGACCAACAAGTGGTATCAGAGCGGGAGGTTCCCAAGCCTTCTGCACTGAACCTAGATCCCAGATAAGTGCCCACTAACTGCTTTTCACCTACACTTGATTCGTTTGTTTAGTGTGTTTGCTGCAGGATGTCTTTATGACGCCCAATTCTCAAGCCGAGAATTATGAGAAATGGAAGAACAACATGATGCTCCACCTAGAAGCCATCGGATTTAAATGATCGAAGTAATAAAGAATGGCCCAATAGTCATTCAACAACTCAAGCAAGTCATAGAGGTTTCTAATGGTAGAGACAGAGAACAAAGTGATGGGTCTTCACAGACAGATGCGTCAACCAGTGGGAGACCAACCAGTCAAGTCATTTACGAACCAAAGCCCAGAGAACTCTGGACATCGGAAGATGCCAAGAGAAATCGTTTGGATGGACAGGCTCGTAATATCATCATACGTTCTACTCCAGAGCACATACAGTGTAAACTGTGGGGTGCAAAAACGGCGAAAGTGGCCTGGCAACTGATTGAAGAAATCTGTGCTGGCACTGAAAAAACAAAGGAAAATAAGTTCGAAGTTTTGAAGCTAAAATTCCAAAACTTTAAACAAGGTCCCTCAGAGACTCTTGAAGAACTAGATTTCCGGTTTACAACACTTATGAGTGACATGGCTGCACTTGGTGAAAGTAATAGATATACCCAGTCAGAAAAGATTAAAACCATTGTGAGAAGTCTTAATCATAACTGGGAACACACAAAGTTTTTCTAATTTAACCAAGGAATGCCAGATATCACTCATGTGGAACTTTTCTCACACCTTGCCACTGTTGACTATGAGACAACTCAAAGGGAACAAACAACTGAGAAGTTGCAGAGTGTTGCTCTAGTTGCTCAAGGAACTTCTGAAAAGAAGAAAGGCAAGGATATGACTGAGGATGCTCTTGCTGTAAAGCAAATGGGAAAATATGTCAGTTGAGAAATTGAGAGAAGAAAAGCCAAAGAGAAGCTGAAAAAGCATCTAAGCTCAAACTATCACCAGTATAAAAATATGCAAAGCTCGCTGAACAAGCCAGCTCAAAAAGAATCAAGTACTGAGGAAGCAGAAATTGGAAATGATATATGTTTCTATTGTCAGAAACCTGGTCATTTCAAGAAGGATTGTCCTGCCTTCAACAAACTTAAGACAGGTGACAAGAAAGATAGAAGAATCTTCAAATGAAGTCAAAGAGCTATGCTCACTGAAGAAAGGAAAAAGATTCAACTTCAACTGGATGCTCTAGATATTGAGTCTGATTCTGAGGATGAGGATTCAGATGATTCCACACTGCCTTCCCCAGAAATATGCGGTGTTTCTCATGAAGTAATTGACTTTGGTCAAAAGAAGAAAGAAGTGTGTGGAATGGCTGAAGAAATCTTCCCCGATATCTCCAATATTGAACCTTGTATAATGGCTTATGAGGTAACACATACTTCCTGTTATACTTATGAAAGTGATGAAGAAGGAATCAAAGAACTGGAAAATCTCAGAAAAGAAATTGATCTTTACAAAAGAGAATTTCTAATGTTCCGATCTAGAGCCGAAAAATTCGAAGAAGAAAAGAATTCTCTTGCAAAGGAAAATTCTCAATTAATCAAGATATCTGAGAAAAAGGATCTCGAAAATGCATTTCTCAAGGCTCGATATCCGAGACCAAAAGTCACATAAAGAAGCAATGGCTAATCTTCAAAAGAAATATGAAGGTATTCTTTTCCGAGAATGAGGAACTCAAAAGAAAGAACTATCTTTTCAATCTTATGCCAAAGTTAGTGACACTTCATCAAGTACAATCTTATTTAAGAGATCCTTGAAAAGAGAGGACTCAATGGACACACACAGATAGTTCCATCACTCAATAAGAGTAATGAAGGACTAACATTCGCCGTTGTCAAAGAAGGTGATTCCCAAACAATCTGACAAAGATCGTAAAGCTAAGATTGCTGACAAAGGAAAGGCAGTTGCGACCAAGCCTTTGTGGGAAAAACAAGTCCAAAAGAAAATTGTGGGAAATGTCTCTGAAAAGAAACATAACACTGAGAAGTGCATTCACCCACAATGCTATGTCTCTCAAAAAGAAAAAATTGCAGGAGCTGGCAAATTTTCTTATGTCACGTTTTCTGGAAATAAAATTGATCATCCAGAGACTAGCAAAGTCCAAGAGAGATCTCGAGCCTTCAGGTGCTCGGAATGGTATTGGCTATAAAGCCATCGGGAAACAACTTGCTCACGGATACAAACAAGAGCAAGAACGATGGTTAAAGGCTAGAATTACTCACAGCAATTATCAGAAGTGGAAGATAAATCAAGCCACTGAAAATCTGAATGCCAGGGCTAGAAGAAATCTGGATAGGAAAGCTAAGTTTGCTGGAAAGCAGACTCAAAAATCTGACAGGTATCTGAAAGCACCAAATGGAGCACCTAGGAACACACCAAGGAAGAAAATAGTTTTTAACAACAATGATACCAATCATTTAACTAAGATTCCTCCTTATGTTCCTGTTAGACAAAAGAATGTTCCTAAGAAATTCATTCAAAAATGAATTCCTACTGGAAGATTCTTTAGTCCAGATGGTTCCATTGTTGGTATGAGAACCTAATCTCATGTTTCCTGTTTTGTGCAGAACACTCTAAAGACTAACTAAAAATGGCATTTTGATAGTGGATGTGGGAAGCACATGACAGGAGACAAAGCAAATCTGATTAACTACAAAAAGTGCAATGATGGACCAATTATCAGGTTTGCTGGAGGAGATGAAAATCCAACCATAGGTTTTGGCAATTTGAAATTCGGAGCCCTCACAATCTCTGAAGTACTTCATGTAAAGGGATTGAAATATAATCTCCTAAGCATGAGTCAAATAGTAGACAAAGGGTACACTGTCAAGATCAAGTCAAAACTATGTAAAGTGATTGACAATGAGTCAAAGCAGACAGTCTTGGTTGCAAGGCGTAAAGGAAATATTTATGTTGCTGGTTGGGCATCCGCTACAACCGAAGAATGTCTCATGGTGAGTCAATCTGGTCACACTGAAGAAAATTGGCTATGGCATAAAAGAATGAGTCACTTGAATTTCAAAACTCTGAACAAACTGGCCAAGAAAGAGTTGGTGGTTGGTTTACCCAAAATGGCATTTAGAAAAGAAGGTGTATGCTCAGCTTGCCAAATGGGAAAACAATCCAAAACATCTTTCAAGTCTAAAACTAGACATTCCAGTGAGAGACCACTGCAAATGTTACATATGGATCTGTTTGAATCCTCAGTAACTAGCTATGTAGGAAAGAAGTATGGTCTGGTTGTTGTTGATGATTACTCAAGATTCACTTGGGTTGTCTTTCTAAAACACAAATCTGATGCAAGGGTTGAGATACCTAACTTGCTGAATAAGCTCGAAGTCATGAAAAATGACAAGGTATCATGTCGAGCAGACCATGGTACTGAATTTGTGAACCAGTACATCAAAGAGTTTTGTACCTGCAAAGGTATACAACATCAACTATCTTCTGTAAGGACACCACAACAAAATGGTGTTGCTGAAAGGAAGAATAGGACCCTAAAAGAAGCAGCAAGAACAATGCTTGACACTGAAATAAGTGAAATCTATTGGGTTGAAGCTATAAACACAGCATGCTATACTCAAAATAGATGTTTGATTAACAAACACCATGACAAAACTCTGTACGAGCTTTTCATTGGTAGACCACCTAGTATCAAACATCTAAGGGTGTTTGGTTGCAGATGTTTTGTTCTTAACAATGGAAAAGAATACTTGAGAACATTTCAATCAAAGGCAGATGAAGGAGTATTTCTTGGTTATTCTCTGAATAGCAAAGCCTACAGAATCTACAACAAGAGAACACAAAAGATCGAGGAATCTATTCATGTAGTATTCTATGAAGGAAACAAGAAAGTACTCTTGAATGATGATCTCTCAGATAGGTTCAAAGAATTAATGATTAAAGATTCTGAAAAAGGATCCTCAGAAGGAAACAATTCTATCATTCAAATAGAGGATGAGTCTGACGATGAAAAGCAACCTATGCTTAGTAACAACCAGATGACTCTAAGACATGATGAAAAATTTCCTATGAGAATTCGGAAATGGAGCAGTTCGAGAACCTTCATCATGAAGAGGTATGAAAGAGTTTCTTTGAAATGCAAGTTCCGGATATCTCTAACAACGAAAAAGTGTCGGATATCCATGGCATTTCCCATATGTCGGATATCTCGAGATCTTGACAAGTATCTCATCAAGATCATATTGATTCACATTCAAATCAAAATGATATTGATCCTACTAGTTCAAAACCCATTATGAAATGGATAAGAAATCATCCTGCAAAGGATTTGATTGGTCCCATAGACCAAGGAGTTAGAACTAGAAGAGCAATTTGAAAAAAGCTAGGTGTCTCTATGGATGTTTCATCTCAAAATTGAACCAAAGACAATAGAAGAAGCATTAAAGGATCAAGATTGGATCTCTGCAATGCAAGAAGAGTTGGATCAATTTGAGAGAAACAAAGTCTGGAAACTGGTTCCATTTGCTGACGGAATATCTGTAATCGGAACCAAGTGGGTTTTCAGAAACAAAATGAATGAGTCTGGTGAAATAACCAGAAACAAAGCAAGGTTGGTTGCGAGGATTCACCTGTGAAGGACTAGATTTTGATGAATCTTATGCACCAGTTGCAAGATTGGATGCAATAAGACTATTTCTAGCCTTTGCAGCTCATAATGACTTTACAGTTTATCAGATGGATGTCAAGAGTGCATTTCTAAATGGTGAACTGGCTGAGGAAGTCTATGTTGAGCAACCACCAGGTTTTGAAGTTCCCTCAGAAAGTAGGATGGTCTATAAGCTTCAGAAAGCTCTGTATGGGCTGAAACAAGCTCCAAGAGCATGGTATGATACATTGGCCAGATACCTACTAGAAAGTGGTTTCAAGAAAGGAGATGTTGATAAAACACTCTTCACATTGAACCATGATGGGAAACTACTTTTAGTTCAAGTATATGTTGATGACATTATATTTGGATCTGAAGACAAGCAACTTTGTGAAGACTTTGCTGAACTCATGAAATGTAAATTTGAGATGAGCATGATGAGAGAATTGAATTACTTCCTAGGGCTGCAAGTCAAGCAACTCAATGATGGAATATTCATTAGTCAAACAAAGTATGCAAAGGATATGCTCAATAAGTTCAATCTAAAGCCTTCTGAAAAGAATGCTAAGATACCAATGAGCATTGGAACCAAAATGACCTATACTGAATCTGACAAAAGTGTTGAAGAACACAAGTATAGGAAATTGATTGGGTCTCTACTATACCTCACTACAAGTAGACCTGATATTCAATATGCAGTTGGAGTGTGTGCTAGATTTCAGACAAATCCAATGCAGACACACTACAACATTGCTATGAAGATATTAAGGTATGTAAAAGGTACTGTAGAAGTTGGATTGTGGTATCCAAAAGATAGTGGATTGAGTTTGGTTGGCTATTCAGATGCGACTATCTTTGGATCATTGCTTGATAGAAAAAGCACCTCAGGAACTTGTCAATTTCTTGGTGCTAGATTAATATCATGGTTCAACAAGAAACAAAATTCAATTGCCACATCTACCACAGAAGCTGAATATATTGCTGCTGGATATTGTGCTTCACAGATATTGTGGATACAACAACAACTCAGAGACTATGGACTCAATGAAGAAAAAACTCCCATTTTCTGTGACAACACAAGTGCTATTGCCATAACTCAGAATCCTAAGTTTCATGCAAGAATAAAGCACATTGATGTTAGACACCACTTCATCAGAGACCATGTTGAAAAAGGCAATATAGAGATACTCAAGATTGGCACTGAAGACCAACTTGCAGATATCTTCACTAAGCCACTACAAGAAAGTAGATTCTTAGCCTTAAGACACAGTCTTGGACTAATGGAGCTACCAAAGAACTGAAAAAGTTCGAAGAAGAGATATCTGAAGAAGATATCAAAGAAGAGAGAAAAGGTATCTGGAACGGGTATCCAGAGAAAAGGTATCTGGAACGGGTATCCAGAAACTAAAGGCTAAAGGGTAAAATGGCTATTTAAAGATTTCTGAGACGGGTACTCAGATATCTGGATCACTCAGTGAGGGGGAACACAAAAGAGAATAGTACAACTGTCTGCAGTCAACTACTCTCTTAAAATTTGTATTATTTCTATCTTTGTGTAAAACTTGGACAAATACCAAGTATGAGATAAATTCAGATGCAAACAGTGTTCTTGGTCATACAGAAATGTGATTCAAAAAGCTAATAGCCAAAATTCATTAAATGAGCACAATTACATTTGTTGATTGTGATCATTGCTGAAGAAGCAATGGTGACCCTTGATGAATTGAGCGATTGATCTTTACGGCAGAGATTAACTCTCAGTAAAAAGTGGACTGTTAAAATTCCGACAGGGCCCACTATGCATTTAATGCCGAACAAGCTTTTACTCACGCCTGCCTGCAATTCACAGATACTTACACACAAAATTAATTTGTATGTATATGTCTGTGGAGATTACATTGCTATATATATGGGATTTTGGCAAAAGAAATTACTTTACTAATCCAATATCTGATTTTACAAGAATAGCAAAAAAACTCTTCTTCAACCTCTGCAAATCTCTGTTAGTTTTTCTGCAAAGAATTACTAATCTCTCACCCAAATCTCTTTCTCGTTTTTCAAAAACTTCACTATTTAAAGAGATGGCTCCCAAACGTGCTTCTTACTCAGAAATCCCAAGCTACTACTGGTACTGCTGAAAAGCAAGCACCAGTGCTAGTTATAACAAACAATCGGTTTATCGGAGAATTCGACCCTGATCATTGGACTTCAAATCACAGGATGATTTGGGGTGGTGCCATGATTGAGGAATACCGTAGTCGCAATAGAAAACCGGTCGACAGAAGTTGGTACTTGATATGCTTGAAAAGGCAAAATCAAGGGCTTTCTATCTGCTCTTCCGGTGGAGTTTCTTCCTTTGGATGTTCTGGAGTTTTACAACAACTCCACAATTATTTCCAAGATCTCTGAAGGCACTGAGATAGTGTCTATCAGGACCAAAGTCCAAGGACAAGAAATCATGTTAGACGAAACAACTTTCTGTGAGCTGTTTGAACTTCAAAATCTTGGAAAGGATTTTGAAATTGACACCAAGGATGAAGATCTCCTTGAAGGTGTGAAGCAACTATCTGAGAATGTGTGATCTTGACAAACCGGACACACCCATCGACTTTAAGCTGGCGACATAAGGACGGACATCTTTTGGTCCCTTTGGGATGTGTTAGCATGTATCCTTCACAGAGGCTTCGATGGTCTACAAGGAGGTCTTGACCAGATAAGCCAAGAACGCTGGATGATGTTGTTCTTGTTGAGTCAACAAGACAAAATTTGGAAAACCCTTTTAATTGGGGAAATGCGCCTTCATGAAATTTGTGAAGAAGATCTGAGCTTTGAGCCTAAAATGGTTAAGGGCCTTGCGAGCCAAAAGCCGATAAGCTATGGTGAAAATTTGCTACTTCTTGGAATGTCTTGGCATTGAGCTCGGAGACGGCAGATATTGCCAACGATAACCTACTCTACAAATATGAGTATACAAACATGATGAAAAAGGTTCTGGATCTCGGAAAGGTTCCAAGAAGCGAAAGGCGAAGAGGTATCGAGGAAAAGTTGCGAAAAGCCCGAACTTCACGGAAGAAGTCTGCGGCAAATCGGAAGGCACACCCATTGAGGTTGTCGATTCCCGGATACGACATCAGCAGATGAACTCATCAATGAAGATGAACTCATCAATCTTGCAAAGAGGCATCGACTCTTGAACAAGTAGATTGACAAGACAAAGTGCTTTGAAATGTGAAGACTATTACGAAAGCCTTGGCGATGAACTCATAAATCTTGAGAAACTTCAAACTCTTCTGCGAAGCGGAGGATTGTTGATAACTCTGTTCCAGATTTCGATGACGAATCGGATGAGGAGAAGATCCCAGACCCCAAGGTTACTGAAAAAGTAACCAAGGCAAAGGGGAAGAACAAAAGGTCCAAGGTTGCTGAGAAAGCAACCAGCTCAAAGGTTGCTGAGCAAGCACCTATAGCAAAGGTTGTTGGTGCCAACACACCATCAGGGAAAGTCACGTATGAACAACTTCAAGACGCCCTGATGAGTGGTGACCTAGTGTTGGTACACGCTGATGTCAACACCACACTTAAAAATCTGGAAGAGCTCTCAACTGCTCAAACTTCTGCTTCCAGATAACCACAACAACCATAATCACAACAGCCACAAGTGGTTGATGAAATGGTAAATGAACTCCATTTCGACATATTAGCTATGCAACATGCTGAAGAAAATCCTGCAAACAAGCAGGTTCCCCAACTCCTAGAGAGGGATCAAACTGAGACACCTGCTCAGAATGATCAAACAAGGGTGGCAACTGAGTCAGTCACTCAGGAAAGGTCTGAAGTACCAGAAAGTTCAAACAAAGAAGCCATAATGGAACAGCAAGACCAGAGCATAGAAGGGTCACAAGTTCCAGAGACCAAACAGCCTGACAATGCTCAGGTAGCTGAATGGTTTAACTCTCTACTTGTGAAATTTTATGTTCATCAATCTTGTTACTTATAAAAATTTCTTTGTTACAGGCTGAATTAGAAACAAAAGAACAAGAGGAAGCTGAAAAGCTTGCCTCAGAGACTGAGAAGGAGGCTACTACCTCACCTCTTAAAGAATCTGAGCCTGTGCTACAGGTGATAGAGAATTCCCTAAGACATTACTTTTCAGATATTTGTTAATTCACTTAACTAATCAAGTGGATGTTTCTAATAGGCTCCAACTGAGAAGGAAAATGATAAGGCTGAGAAGCCTAACTCATCAGAGAATCAACCAGAGACTCACAAAGTCTCTGAGGAACAAGTATCTGAGCCTTCTATATATATATATATATATATATCAGATACTTATAATCTTCAAAGACATCTCTGATCATTTTTCTCAAACTAACACTTTCTACTTAACAGGTTCAAAAAGAAGTAGAAGTTGCTGGGGTATTACCCGCTCAATCCCCACAATAAATGGAAATTGATGAGGCATCAAAGCCTTCATCACAAGAAAAATTTCCAGAGACTGCACAAGTCTCTGAGCAATAAGTATATGAGCCTCCAATAGTGGAGGTAATTGACCTATCAGATATCTGATTTTGTAAATAGAATTTTTTTCTTGATAAAATTTCCTAAAGTGTTATGATTCTCAGGTTCAAAAAGAAAGAGAGGATGCTGAGGATCAGATTTCCAAGTCTCCTCCTCACACCAAGATATCTGAGGCACCTGGAACCTCAGTAGTCCAACCTTCTGAGCCTGTTGCTGTTGCACAGGTAACACAGATACTTGACTACTCTAAAACTCAGATATCTACACAAGTTTTGAAACTAATTCAAAACTCTCTCTTTCAGGCTCAAAGTAGTGCCAAGAAGGAGTCAAATGATGACTATGAAAACCTTCTTCCCTTCTTCAAGACTCATACCTTGCCAAAGCATATTCAATGCTTCAAGAAATGGCAAAGGTTAAGGTGCTCTGATCTCTCTGAAATACTGAGAATCACAGATCAACCAACAAGACGAGCACGAGCTCTTGATCTGGAAAACTATATCCACGCAATGTTCCCTACTGAACAATATCAAGTTGCGACCTTAATGCGTAAGGATTTTTCCAAGGAAGTGGCACACAAATTGGTGCAAGCCTTCAAACAGGCAGATGGTCAGACAAGATTGCAGATGGCATTCAAGCCAGTCCTGCCCCAGACACTACAATTTATTCCTTCTGAACAAGAAGAGGTTAATGGGCAGAAGATCACTATTCCTGAAGTGATTAATCTTGTATCTGAAGACGATGAGGAGGAAGAAATAGATGAGAATAACTTTGATGAACCTCCCTCTGACCATCACAAAAAGGATGATGATGATATGACGGATGATGATGCCCCTGCACCAGGGACAGGAGGAATTCCACAAGGAAACAATGCCTCAGCTGCTGAAAAGCACACTGAGAGGACATCACAGCAATCCCCTCCTCCATCTCCTCAGAAATCCACCCATCCTTCACAGTAATCCCAACAACAAAAAGACACTACTGAACAAGTAGTTGAGCACTCTGAGGAAACAACTCAGAAGATATTAAATACTCAAACCAGAGCTGCTCAACTCAAACAACTGTTGGAAGAAGAGCAACAGCTCCATCTTCAACTTGAAGAAGAGCTAGTTAAATCCAGAGATAAGCTCAATCAACTACAAGATCAATACTTACAAGAGACAGTAGCTTACTCTGAGGTTAAAGAGCTCCAGGATGCTGTAAATGCTATTGCTAAGGAATTAGATACTGAAGAAATATCTAAAGAAAAGCATGATGGTAAGGCTGCATCACCAGCAAAATACATACCATCCTCCTCTCAGAATGGAAAGAAACCCATCTCTGAGATGGTTGCTGGACTAGAAAATCTTGAAAATGTCCAAGAGGATGAAGATCACTGGGCTGAAGACTCAGATGATGAAGAAGACAAGACTTTGGCAACAAACCGCAATGAACACTTGAAGGTTTCTCATCTTAAAAGGAAGCTAATTGCTCCAAAAGTTTTCAACAAACTGCCAAATGTCCACTCCCATGAATACATGAATAGATACCAAGTGTTGGCACATCTTAAAAAGGAGATGTCTTCACAAAACAAAGATGTAATTGCCTCCGTCCCCTCAGAAATGAAGAAGTTCACAGAACTCATCACTCAGAGAAAAACCAGTATGGTTATTGCTCAGAAGGATCTGGGAATGATAAGGGACGATGATGTGTCATTAGCTGAAAAAGCTTTTCATGAGGCAAGTTACACTGCTGGAAAAGCAGATGCCATACTAGGCCCATTGGCAGAGCTCACTGATAAGGAAAATGGACTTCTCAAACAAAATCAGGAGCTCAAGGCTGAACTTCAGAAGTTGGTCACTGCCTACAACTACTTGCAAAAGAATTTTGAGTCTCTCTCAGATTCTTTTGTGGTACTTAGTCAGTCCACAATGACTAAGGGGGAAGAATTTGGATCTCAGGAAGGAAAAAAGAAATCTAGAGTTGGTGCCGCTCAGAAAGGAAGAGGAAATAAGAAAACCTCCCAGCCACCACTCAGAATAAATGATCCCTCATCAGATCAAGCTGCTTTGCAAATAGTAGCTACTTCTCAGCAGCCAACGAAGAAACTACAATGGTAACAAGGGTCATGGCAAAAAGACCTCCAAGGAGTACCAAGGCTCCAAGGATAAGACAAGTAAGAGGGATTGATGAATCTTCTGAAGAAGAAGAAGAAGGTCAAATCAAATCCCTGGGCAATGAAGAAGGCTGCAAAAGTTTCACAAGAATTGATCTTGATGATGATGAAGAGACTGATGAAGATGAAGCTCCTCTTCACAGAAAAAGGAAAATTGATAGCCTAACTGAGCCCATAGATGCAAAGCCTTTAGCAGCTAACACACCCTCTGAAAATACCAAGTCAATCCAGGGTGGTTCTTCAAGCAATCCCCCAAAGGAGAATTCTAGACAAAGTAACAGTCGAGAAATGAACAAAGACAAAGTCAACTTCCACTCAGGCCAGAAGAAGCCAAAATTGAGTATGTGAAGAATGACAACAATTCCTCTGTCTACAGGTGCATTAATCATAAGAATGGCTACTGGATTCTGGAACTCGAGCACTTACTGGTAAATTCAAGGTTTCCAGAACCAATCCATAAACAGCTCATGGCATGGAGAAAAGATAAGCCAATCTTGATTAACACCAACCACATCAAAGCATGGTTGGATTTTGAAGTAATCAAGAGAACAGAAGCCATGAAGAAGGACCTCTCTGATGAATGTCCCTATGGAAAGCCAGATGATGTGCACAGAATTCCCAACATTAATGGAACAGGCACAAGAGCAAGACTTGCGGTGGAACCCTATGAGTCCTTCTACTTAACTAAAGATCAACACAAGGGTGACATCAGATATCTGAAGATCATTTATGAATACTTCAAGCTATCAGATATCAGAATCGAGCATGCCTGGAAGTGGGGAAAGTATATGTGGGTCAAGCATTTTGTCAAGAGAAATCCCACCAAAACCTACAAGGAAGTCTGTGGATTTGTCAGAGACACAGAGATGATTGTCAGAACTCTTCTCTATGACTACTCTGATGATATCAAAAGGTTTGGTGATAGGAAATTTGCAGACTGATCCATGGAGCTGTTTTGAAGACTTGAAGATCTTTGAAGACTTGAAGACTTGTCATTTAGAATGTTCACTTGGAGCTTGGTAACTCCTGTTGTTCTATTTGACTAAGTAGTTTCTATGATTTTGCTGATTGAACTTTTCTGTTAAATCTTGAAAAAGTTATCTGTAAGCTTTCTCTACATCATGTCTGATGAACTTACTCTCAGATATCATTTTATATATAAGATAACTTGTCAGCAAAGATCACACCTTGTGATTTGGTTGATGTTTACTTTCTGCACTTAATTATATGAATTAAAAGATCATAAGAAATGATTAAGTGGTGGATTATTTCCTCATCCAGATTTGTAATAGGTCATATAGTCATTGTTGACTGATCAAAATGGGGGAAATTTGTTAGGAATATCTGTTTAGATTTTGATCAGCAACCTAATGACTTATCTTAGCTCAGAAAGGTGATTAGTACTCTTAGTTCACTTGAACACTATAAAAGAGGAAACTCACTAAGTATGATAATCTAGCAAATCTTGTATAGGATGATAGGTCTCGAAATGTAATTTTTATTTTCTAAAGAAGACCAAGAAGAAGGCATCCAGCAGGAAAAGTTCAACTGATTTGAAGATTTGAATACTGCACAAGATTGCTGAAGACAAGGGTTTTTCAGATACCTATGTCCAGATATCTTGAAGAAACAAGTGTTTCGAAACACACGAGTTGCAAAAGATATCTTAGAATAAAAGGTTTCTGAGACAAGGAAAGTGCCCACAGATATCTACACTCAGATACCTTGGACATAAAATATGCTTCTGAAAAAGAAACATATTATAACAAGTTGTTTAAACAAATGGTATCTGGAGCTATGATGATCTCTGGAAAAGAACGTGCAAAGCCTCAGAAAGCTTGCATAGTTCCGTTGGCACTACAGGACAAAGTATAGTACATTAAATGCGCATGAGAAATGTTCGAACAAAAGTCAGAAGCTTCAAGAAGAAGACAAACACCTTTCTGATAATACTCGAGATATCAATAGTTTGAATTTGATTTAAGCCTAACGGATACTATTCAAACGGCACTCAAATTCATCTATAAATATCAACACTTAGACTACTTGAGAATACACACAGAACTTACACACTGAACACCTTAGATCACTGAACTTATACTCACACAAGTTCTCTCAAGCAAACTACTTACTTTCAAGCTTTCTGTTGCGACCAAAGCTCTTGATTCTAAGTAGCACAAAAGTTCTAAGTGTCCTGATCCTTAACGAGCATTTTTATCTGTGAAGGAGTTGAACTAAGATTTCATATCTGAGATTCATTCTATGGAACACTTACAATAGACTTGGGTCAGTAGAGAACAAGATACCATACATTGAAAAGTGTATTAAGTATACTTGATTCATAGAGCTATCTGAATAACTGAATAAGTTATTTAAGAAGCTCACCTGACAAACAAACCTAAAACCAACACCTTAAACGGCGTGGAGTCTGAAGTACTTAGTTTGGGAAACTAAGGAATAACTCCAAGGTTATTGAGCACATGAAGTACTTAGTTTGGGAAACTAAGGAATTTCAAAAGGTTTCGAGTCAAAAGATTGCTTGGTCATGAAAGCCGGGGAATAACTCAGGGGGAACACTTGGTTGGGAACCTAGTGTATTTAGGAATCAAGAAAAGATATCTGTAAGGTTACCTCATTTATCTTAGTGGATTCTAGGTCTGAGAAACACCGAAGTGGATTAGTTGAAGGATTACGCCACCTTCAGATACCACTATAAAAAGACTTGTGTTATTTACTTTCTGCAGCTTATTACTTGTTTTACTTATATTGCAAAGTACTTACACTTATCTTGCTGAACACGTGCACTTATCTTAGAAAAGTCTTCTGCTCTCTGAAATTAAGTATCAGATATCTTCACAGATATCTGAGAAACTGTGCTTATCGACAAAAGTTTAAAAAGACTATTCACCCCCCCCCCCTCTAGTCTTTTACTTTGCCGTTATCTGGACCAACAAGCATCAATGTGGTATTTAGAATAACTTTGTAAGGTGACATCGGTATCTTTGGACCAAAGGAGGGCTAATCCCCCCGACTTACCTATAGCATTGACAGAAAAACCAAAGAAATTAAATCTAGACTTGAGCCTTTCAATCCCACGAGCATCCAAGCGAGTTTCCATGAGAAAGATAAAATGAGGGTGCGACTCTTTTATTAAATCACCAATTTCTTGAACTGTCCAAAGGCCCCCCGCGCCTTGACAGTTCCAAGCTAAGCAACTCATAGCTGTAGGCGGGGGAAAAGGGCCTTGGTTGTTGGGTGTTGACAAGATAGGGTTGGGGAGAATGGGTCCAGATTGGGGGTAATTGGATGGGTTGTGAATTGGGGCCGAGAAGATAGGAAAGGGAGTAGTGTTTGGGTCTGAGTTATGATTAGTAAATGAAGACAAAGGGGAATTGGGGGTTATAGAATTTGAAAGGAGAATCCCTTCCATAGATGAAGGAGATTGGTCAACATTTCCAGCTGAGGTCACAATTAAGGCTTGAGAGTTAAGAGGGTCTTTAATCAAGCTTGACTTTCCATTGTCAACACCAGATTCGGTGTTAAGCTTTTCCGTTGACTGCTGCCGGTCGACGAAGTTTCTCGTCGCCGTGATTGTGTCCGATCCGCCCAACAAACGATTCTTTTGCGGGTTCGTGGAAGCACGAAGCCATGGACCCCATTCCACAGTATCCTCCGAAGCATCACCACAAGTTGCTTCAATGTCAAATTGTATCTTACAATCTTTCAGCAAGTGACCAATGATTCCACACCGATAACAAAAATTGGGTAGACGTTCATAGGTAAAAGTGACCAGAATCGACTCACCATTAACACATTTGACCCGCAAAGCTCTCTTGAGCGGCTTAGTGATGTCTAACTTTACTTTTACTCGGAGCCGTAATCCTCCACCATCAGAAAAATCCTTTGCAGTCGGCATGTCTAAAAACTCATCGATACCGTTCCCAATCACCATAGCCATAGTCTTGTGGAGCATCCCGAAAGGTAAACCCGATACTATGACGCTGAAATATGCTTTATTCAGGACCTTTGTTGCTGGGTCATCCCCAGCTTCGAGAGGAGCCAACAAAATTAGATTTTTTTCGTAAGACCAAGGTCCATTGGCAAGAACTCGCTTCTTATCCTGTTCGTGATGGAATTGGAACAAGAGGCGTTCATCGTTTACCTTACGAATCTCAACACCATGATGAAGACTCCAGCTTGTGATCATTACCTATTTGAAGGATTCCAGATGAATGGTTCGCCGTGATAGAGTTTTACCCACCAGAAACAGTGTAAGATTATCGAGAATGGATGACCAAGCCTCCACAGGTGCCTCAACCCCTTCTGCCTCTTCCTCTGTTAGGTGAAGATGTTTGGACATCTTAGCAATGAGTTCGTCACCCATTGTCGATACGATGAACCTGCAAGCAGATATTACAGCAAACACAGAAGCAAAAGAGAAGATAGAGTGATGTTGTGGCAAAAGGCGAGCCACTGTATAAATATTAGTAACAGAGCAATATATGTGGAAAAGATGCGACAAGATCCCGCTATAATCATCCACAAACGGACAAGGGGATTTGGGATCTGTTCTGATCGCCTTAAACCAGATCCCAGGACTGAATAAAATCAGATCCCGAAATACTGTTTGCAGAAAGAAAAAAGAGAGATTGGAAAAGAGTGGAAGAAAAGGGAGGAACTCAATTAAATGAGGAAGAAGATCTTCATTAGAAGGAGAATTCTAATGCAATTTACATAGGATGAAAACTGTAAGTATATGGAAATGAAAATCCATTTACTTTTTTTATTTTTTGAGGAAAAAAAATACATTTACGCTTCAAGTATGTATTCCATATTTGTATGCTATGTGCATAAATTTCCCCAAAATATTTTCAAAAGTTTCTCTTTAATATTATAATTATATTTATTTGTTTCCTTTTAAAAGTTATTTTTATACACCAAGCAAAGATTAATTTCCTTTTCCTTTTTGAGAATAACTTTGATAATTTCAATAATCTTGTATTTGTTATAGAAAATAGTAGAAAGACTAATGAAAAGAGAGAAAGATTGTCATTTCTTATTTATACCCTCTCCTTGAGTACAATATATATATATATATATATATATATATATATATATATATATATATATATATATATATATATATGTAGAAATAAAAGACTATAATAATGATAGGAGATAATGGGAGTAGTGGGTGTAGTGGTGTATTTGAGTAGTGGGAGTAGTGGAGATATATTCATTTATACATAACACTCCCCTTAAATGAATATGATATTGTGATCATTGGTACGCGATAGATACTACCTCATTAAAAACCTTGCTAAGAAAAATCCAGTGGAATAAAAACTTAGCTAAGGGAAAAAGAGTGCAGTGCGTATCCTACTCCTCTGATAAAAATATCACATTACTTCCTTAAGTCGTCGCATTCCAATCTTTCGAACTAATTTCTCAAATGATGATGATGGAAGTGATTTGGTGAACAAGTCCGCCAGGTTATCTATTGAACGAATCTGTTGAACTTGGATGGAGCCCTCTTTTTGTAGATCATGGGTGAAGAAAAACTTTGTTGATATATGTTTTGTCCGATCGCCTTTGATGAAGCCTCCTTTTAGTTGAGCTATGCAAGCCGCATTATCCTCATATAGCACAGTTGGAATTTCTTTCTTGAATGTAAGACCACACATATCTCTAACATGTCAAGTTAAAGATCTTAACCAAACACATTCACGACTTGCTTCATGAATGGCTAAAATTTCGGCATGGTTAGAAGAAGTAGCAGATAGAGTTTGCTTAACAGAACGCCATGAAATGGCTGTACCACCACATGTAAACAGATAACCTGTTTGAGAGTGAGCTTTGTGTGGATCAGATAAATATCCCGCATCGGCATATCCAATTAATTCCGAATTGCTAGATTTTCGATAATACAAGCCCATATCCATTGTACCTCGTAAGTATCGCATTACTTGTTTAACACCATTCCAATGTCTTCGAGTTGGAGAAGAACTATATCTTGCTAGTAAATTAACGGCAAAAGCTATATCAGGCCGTGTATTATTAGCAAGGTACATTAGTGCACCAATAGAACTAAGATATGGTACTTCGGGACCAAGAAGTTCTTCATCATCTTCAGGAGGTCTAAATGGATCCCTTTTCACATCTAGCGACCTTACAACCATGGGGGTGTTTATTGGATGAGCTTTATCCATATAAAATCGTTTCAACGGTCTTTCCAAATAATTGGACTGGTGGATAAGCGTTCCATTTTCTAAGTGCTCGATTTGTAGACCTAAACAATACTTTGTTTTTCCAAGGTCTTTCATTTCAAATTCATTCTTTAAACATTCAACCGTTTTGGCTAACTCTTCAGGAGTTCCAATAATATTCAAGTCATCGACATAGACTGCAATAATGACAAATTTTGATCCTGATCGTTTAATAAAAACACATGGACATATAGGATCATTTGTGTAACCTTCATTTTTCAAAAATGTGCTCAAACGATTGAACCACATTCGCCCCGATTGTTTTAATCCATATAAGGATTTATTCAATTTAATTGAATAACTATCTCGGGATTGTGCTGCGGGCACTTTGAATCCTTCAGAAATTTTCATGTATATGTCATTATCCAGTGAGCCATATAAATAGGATATAACAACATCCATAAGACGCATTTCAAGTTTTTCATGTGTAGCCAGACTCATTAGATAACGAAATGTAATCGCATCCATCACAGGAGAATACATCTCTTCATAATCAATCCCTGGTCTTTGAGTAAAACCTTGTGCAACAAGTCTTGCTTTATATCTTGCAACTTCATTTTTCTCATTTCTTTTATGCACAAATACCCATTTGTATCCAACGGGTTTTACACCATTTGGTGTACGGACTACAGGTCCAAAAACTTCACGTTTTCCAAGAGAGTTCAATTCTGCAGTAATTGCCTCTTTCCATTTTGGCCAATCTTCTCTACGACTACATTCTTTTATAGAAGTAGGTTCAAGATCCTCATTTTGTTCCACAATGTCACATGCTACATTATATGAAAATATCTCATCGACGTCGATTTCATTTCGGTTCCATGTCTTTCCATTCACGACATAATTTATCGAGATCTCTTCATTTTCAACAATTTCAAGTACCTGAATCTCTTTTGTATTGTCGTGTAACTCTTCTGAAGTCTTATCAGTCTCTTCTAGAGATTTATCTTCCTCTAACGGACCATCAATATTAGCTCCTTTTCTAGAGATGGTGGAAGAAGCCCCCCCCCCCCCCCCCCCTTTATTTTGGAAGTGTGAAGCTCTTGGTTATAGTGAGGAATATGTTACAAAATATTTTTTTTTCTTTGTTGTTATATCTCAATTCACAATTGAACACTTGGTATTTATAGGTGAAAAAGAGTAGGATGGAGTTAAAGAAATTGATTCATCATTTACTCAATTTCATAAAAGAAATGGAGGTTACTTTTGACTATTTTTGAATGTGCAATTAAAAAGAATAATGCAAATTATGATAGTAATATTGCACAATGAATATGAGATATTACTATCAATAAGGAATGTTGCATAATGAATAAGACATTTAGGAGGTAGAATATTATACATCATGAAAACAAAAATCTTAAACACAAACAATAAAATATATAGACGTAAACTTTAATGAGATGCCATGGTGACATGATGGTGCTGAAGATAATAATCAAAAAGGTAATAGATAGGTTGATATATAAATTGTAACACCACTTTCTTTTCTCCACCATCAAACGAAAGATATAGTATATATAGATGCACGGAACCAATGTAACCCTTAAGAGAGAGGTTGCACCAGATTTCTGGATTTTGAAACGAGAGGTTGCTCCGATTGGTAGAGTCGTGCTGATAACGTGTTATAGAAAATAGTAGAAAGACTAATGAAAAGAGAGAAAGATTGTCATTTCTTATTCATACCCTCTCCTTGAATACAATCTATATATATATATATATATATATATATATATATATATATATATATAAAAGTAGATAGGTAGAAATAAAAGACTATAATAATGATAGGAGATAATGGAAGTAATGGGTGTAGTGGTGTATTTGAGTAGTGGAGATATATATATTTATACATAACAGTATTCCATTTTTTCAAAGAAGGCCATTCATTTTTTTTTACCTACACAAACTGGAAAGTATGAAATATTAAAGAAGATAAAAAGCGAAGGAAAAAACATTTCAGTGTGGACTTCACTCATGTAACCGTTGCTTTAATTAATTTCCAGATATGCTAGGAATGAATATTGCTAGCGTTACACATTTGACTTTTTAACAATTGTGAGAATCTCAACTTCCATGTGTACCTCACTCAAGCATCCTGACAAAGTCTACAGTTAGCAAATTTAGTTGATAATTACATTAGATTAGTGGTTAATAAGGTAGTTAAGTACTTCATTGATACTTGATTAATTAACTGATAAATTAAATTATTAGATGATTTGAATCTCGAGAGTTGATAAATTTGTTGATTTTAATGAAATTGCGTGGTAATTTAGTGGATTAGCAATAGCTTTTTCAAAAATACTAATGTATAATATCATTAGATGATGTATCTTATGTTAGTACTATCATTATCATTAGAATGCTAACGGGCGTAGCTTGCGTCCCCTAACCATAATGTATCTTATGTTAGGATTATTATATTTTTAGAAAATACATTCTCTTACATTCGTTTATAATTGCAAAAAAAAATATGCTTGTGTCCCTCAATGAGTATCAAAACTTCCAAGTAAAATGAAGCAAAATAATGGACATATGTAATATAACTTATGAATGTTAAAGAACTTCACCATTTTTATTTACAAACTTGTGATACATCATCACACAACCATGATCAGTACACTCTTCTTGTTATATTACTGAACTTTAATTACATAATTTAGAGCATTAGATTTAAATCTAGGTTCTCTCCTCCATAGCGACCCAAGGTTAAATGCAAATCCAAACCCATGGGATCATTGATTTCTTCATTAGCAGTAGCAGCCCCCACTTTCTCTATAAGAGACAACTCCTGAAAAAGCAACAAAAATTATGAATTACATCATTAATGTAAAACCTATGAGAATCAGTTTTTGAAAAATAAGACTGGAGGTTAAACCGCAAAAAAAGTAGTGGTCAATAGTCGAAACAACCGGTTGATTCACATAGAAGTTAGAAGAGTCAATGCTGAGATAACTGCTCAGATAGGTGGTAAAATTCAGTTTTTAAGATAATGATATAAATATTATTTCCCTTTTCGTTTTTCCCATTTAATAACAGCAATAGTGCAATACCCCCACCAAATCAACAAGAAGGGACATAGGCTTTGCAAGGTTTAGGCGGAGCGTTCATACTGTCAAACTCGTGATTTACTACCATTTTTTAGGGTGAATCCAGATCGGTGACCTGGTTGTTGCTACCTCCGGCTCGAGGGGATTCAGCATCCTTGGCTCCCATTTCACTAAGATATGCACGCTTTCTATAGCCAATTGGATCCTGACTAGTCTCTCCTGAGCCCTCGCCTTGGTGGGAGGATTCACCGCCAAGGCCTTGCGTTGCACGGAGAAATGCACGCTTTCTATAGCCAATCGGATCCTTCACATAGAGCCTCTTATCCTCTAAGCGCTCGTTCCGGTGGGCATTTTGATGCCCTCCCATGGCTTGGGCAGTTTCAAATTTTTTGAAGCAAAAAGTGCAAGTATAGTCCCCTTCCTTGGAAACCTTAGTGAGCTTCATCAGCTCCTCTTCCTCCAAAACATAGGTTGTGTTGTTGTCAATGATAGAGATGCTAAGATCACTACCTAACTTTTGTTTCTGTGCCATTCTTCTGAGAGTTGGGTTTTGTTATTCCTTCTACCTCCTCTCAATTTGCACACGATGAAAGCCACTAACAAATGGAAGAAGCAAACAAAGAGAGTGTTGTTCGGTTGACAAGCAGGCAGATTAAGGGGGGTTTTATAGCTAAGTTTCTTCCACAGACTAATGTTTTTTACCTTTTCTGGTGATAAGTTCAGATATAGAGAGAGAGACCAGCAAACAAAACCTTTTTTCCCCTTTCTCGAAGAAAAGAAAAGGAAAAAAATCAAAGACTTACAAGATAGAAGAAACTTCTTTGAGATTTCATGAATAACATGAGATTTTAAGATATCTACATGGACACCAGGTTCTATGCATGGGACACATATGTTGAGAATTGACCAAAAGACTAAGCTTTTTCCTACCACATACACTTAGGGCTAGGTTTGCATTCACTCACTTTCAACTACGTCACACACTTTTGATTCATCGATGGTAAACTATTCACGTCGTAACAGACTTTACAAACATTGTAAAGTCTAATGAAGTTGTGAATTATGATAATTACACTTTGCTTTGTTGTTGTAAGAAAAGGTGTGGATATGAACAGATTAAATCTTATGAGTCTTTAGAAACTTTCCAGTCATTACATGCTTCGACTTGACACATACATATAATCTTCTGAAAGTATTGATAAATTGATAAGAGGCCTTTTATTGTTGGTGTAATATACCATCAGTTCTTTTCGATTTCATGCCATTAAAGGTAACCTTAGATTTTATACCATCTCAGTTGTATACATTACTTGAACCAACGGATATCTTGTATTCTTGTAAAAACAAACCAACAAACACAATTCTCATTCAAAATCATAAACTAATCAATTTCAAGTTAATCTCAATCCAATCAGGTTGTAGCCTAACTCCATCCCATCTTTTGTTTAGGCCTAGAAAGATATCCATATAATCGACATAGAACAAAAATTTAAGAACCCTCCGTTCTTTTACAAGGTTTATCTTTTTATTTTGTGTGAATTTTAAGAAATATGATATAAAATAGTAAGTAGAGGTTAGAAAGTAAGAAAGAGAATATAAAAGTAAGAGAGATAATTGATAAAGTAGGAAAGAGAGTGATAAGCTAGGAGAAGATCGAATTCTGATTCAATTCGACAATGGCGTTGATCGGAATAAGGTTTTGGGACAGGGACCATGGGCCTTTGATAAGAACTTGGTCGTCTTGAGGAAGTTGTTGGCTGGTGAGGATCCATTAACGATCTCGTTGGATGAATGTGACTTCTTTGTTCACGCAATGGGCATGCCTTTGATGATGGTTCATCACCGTATGGCTGAAGTATTAGGTAACGCAATGGGCAAGTTTAGTTGCATGGACAATTCTCATGAGAAAGGTTTTTTGGGTTCAACTCTACGATTTCGTGTCACGATTGATATTACGAAACCAATAAGGCGAATGATCCAGGTTACGGGACCGGATGGACAAGAGATTACCGTTCAATTGGCGTATGAACGACTCCCAAACTTTTGCTACTACTGTGGATTGATTGGTCACCTAGTTAAGGATTGTCACGATTGTTTCGAGATTATTGATGATAGGGGTGAGGTTCCGGTGGATAAATTAGCTTATGGAGAATGGCTACGCACGCATGCTAATGCACATCATGCTAAATTCGTCAATGGTAGTTTGGCCAAAAGCTGGGAAAACCTCCAAGACCAGCTTTTTCGGTGTCCAGAACGGCGCCCAAAACTCAGGGTAGCAATGGTGAAAGACAGGAGAGCTTAGGGACTGATGGTGCAATTAGGGTGAATTCAAGAGCTGGGTTTGAAAAAGATTCTGGAAATAATTTTCAAAATCCGGAAATCTCGAAATCTTCTGTTGGGATTACAGTTACGGAGAAAGGGAAGGCAATTTTAGAGGAGATAATTAGGGGCGAAAAATCTGGAATGGAATTGGCTATTATTGAGGCTGAAACGGAAAGTCAAGGAGTGAACAATCCAGATTTTGTTTCCTCAAATTATGCTGAAGACAGTAATTTGGATATGTGTATTGATTTGGTTTCACCTAGCCCAACCCAAGCCCAATCCGAAAACCCAACATTACCGCAGACTGATCCAATTAACAGAGCCCAATAACCTTAGCCCAACCAAAGCAGCAACAGCCTAACTATCACAGCCTGTCCCATAAACCACTAGCCCTGGCCCAACCGACCCAACAGCCTAACCATCACAACCCACCATCTGATCCTTGTCCTATGCCCAATCAACCCACTATCCTACATCCCTACAATACTATCCTGGCCCAATCAAACATACAACGGGATTTGACAACCAAATTAAGTTCAACCATTCTGGCCCAGTTGAAGCCAACCTTCAAGCAGCCACAGCCCGCCTCATCTAAGCCCAAACTGAAACGACCTACCTTAATCCGTCGCCCTCTCTCAACCCATAATTCCCTAACCCTGAACAATGTGGTTCCTCCGACCCAGAAGAAACGAGGAAGGCCGGTGGGAAGCAAGAACAAGAGTTCTTCGGGTATTGCAGTAGAGGACCCGGAGGACGGGTATTGCAGTAGAGGACCCGGACCCGGAGGACAAGATGGATACTTACTCTACTCAAAAACAGAAAGGTGTTTGTGCGAAGGATAATTGTTTACCAGAGGCGGAGGTTGCGGAGCAACCCCACCTATATCAATGAGTTGCATGAGTTGGAACTACCGCAACCTCCGCCTACATCAATGAGTTGCATGAGTTGGAACTGCCAGGGTTTAGGCCACCCTCGGGCGGTTCGTGTTCTGGGGAATCTTATTCAAGATTCTAGGCCTAAACTTGTCTTCCTTATGGAGACAAGGTTGGATGATTTTGGTACGGAGAAATTAAAAGAGAGGTTTAATATGAATGGCATTGGTGTTTCGGCCATTGGACGATCGGGAGGACTTGCTTTACTATGGGATAAGGATACTTATGTTTCACTGTTGAGCTATAGTAAAAATCATATTGATGTTCATGTTCAAATAAGTGGGAGCACCGTTATGTGGAGATTTACGGGTTTTTATGGAGAACCGGATACGAGTCAACGGAAGAGAACTTGGAAATTGTTAAGGACATTGGGCACATATTCCTCTAGAGAATGGTTAGTCATGGGGGACTTTAATGAAATTATTAGTCAGGATGAGAAATTGGGAGGCTTACCTACACCGGAATGGAGATTACGGGATTTTCGAGAAACACTTGCACATAATGACTTGATAGACTTGGGTTTTACTGGATATAAGTACACTTGGACAAACAGGAGAGAGATGGAGCATAATACCAAACTCAGGTTGGATCGAGCTGTTGCTACGCCCGGGTGGAAGATGTTATTTCCAAACGCCAAAATTCACCATCTCACTGCGAGGAGATCAGATCACCTACCCTTAATAGCCAATCTTACGGCCAACGCTCTTGTTAACAGAAAGAAGGAATCACCGTTCCGATTTGAAGCGGTTTGGATGCGGGCAACTGAGTGTGAGAAAATTATCAAGGAATCGATGGAGGCTGATGGGGATTTCGGCGAATTGATCCCAATATTCGAAGGGAAATCAGAAAGGTGAACAAGTAGCTGGATCGGTTGCAGAGGTTGTCGTATTCAGCTACTGTTAGGGAGGAGGAACGCGTGTTGAAGAAAGACCTGGAAGAACTACTGGATCGGGAAGAGATTTTGTGGAAGCAGAGGGCTAAGACCCAGTGGTTGGCAGAAGGGGATCGTAATACTAGCTTCTTCCATGCCCAAGCACAGAAAAGACAGAATCAGAACCATATTGAGGGACTTAGAGACGGGAATGGAGACTTGCAGACGGAATTGGGTCCGATGGGTACTATTGCAGTCAATTACTTTGAGGATATCTTTCGGAGTAGACGACCAACGGATGAGGAGATCGATGCTGTGGTGGGGACTATGAGATCGAAAGTGGATCACGATATCAACAGGGATTTGTCCAGACAATTCACGCCATTGGAGGTAAAAAATTCACTCTTTTGACATGTTCCCCACTAAATCCCCTGGACCTGATGGTTTGCCTGCCCTTTTTTACCAGAAATTTTGGAATATTGTTTCACCTCATGTGACTGATTGTGTTCTTAAGCTTCTGAACCAGCGCATTTTTAACCCTAAGCTTAATTATACACATATTGTTCTTATTCCTAAGTGTCAGGCACCAGAGGTAATAACTCAGTTTAGACCCATCAGCCTAAGTAATGTCATCTTCAAGATAGCCTCTAAAGCTATTACCAATAGACTTAAGCCTCATATGAACCATATTATAGCTGAGACCCAGTCTGCTTTTGTGCCTAATCGCTTAATTACTGATAATGTTTTAGTATCTTATGAAATAAATCATTTTCTAAAATGAAAAACGAAAGGCAAAGATTCTTTTATGGCTTTAAAGCTGGATATGAGTTAGGCTTATGACCGAGTGGAATGGGTTTATCTGGAAAGAGTGTTAGAAAAGTTAGGTTTTGAGCATCATTTTATACATCTTATTATGCTCTGTGTGCGCTCCGTTACTTACTCTGTCAAGGTTAACGGTGAAAACTTTGGTCCTATACAACCAGAGAGAGGTTTGCGTCAGGGTGATCCTCTATCACCTTATTTATTCCTTTTTTGTACGGAAGCATTCAGTTCTTTGATTGTGGAGGCTGAAAGTAGGGGGGTGATTCGGGGTGTGGCTGTTAGCCCTGCTGCACCTCGGGTTTCTCACTTACTTTTTGCTGATGACACATTGATCTTTTGTGAAGCTACTCAGGTTTCTGCTAAGGCGGTGGTGGATATTTTAGATCCTTACAGCTTGGCTTCTGGCCAAATTATCAATTTAGATAAATCCACGGTGGTGTTTAGTAAGAATACAGGGGCTGATCGAGTGGAGGACATTCGAGGGGTGTTACCAGTGAGTGTTGTTGATAAGCATGAGAAATACCTTGGTCTACCTACGGAGATGGGGAAGTCTAAGCGAGAGGTTTTTGGGTGGCTTAGAGAGAGGTTTTGGGCAAAAACTCTAGGGTTTGGGGAAAAGCATCTTTCCAAAGCCGGGAAGGAGGTGATGATTAAGTCGGTTCTTCAAGCCATTCCTACTTACGTCATGGGGTGTTTTAAGCTACCTGAATACCTTTTGCATGAATTGGAGGCCATTATTTCCCGGTTTTGGTGGGGAGAAGGTAATAATAGGAAGATTCATTGGGTAAGATGGGATGTGCTTTGCGAGAGTAAGAGGGATGGGGGTTTGGGTTTTAGGGATCTTAGTTCCCTTAACCGGGCCATGTTGGGAAAGCAAGTGTGGAGAGTTTTACAAAATCCAAACTCCCTTCTTAGTCGTGTTTTAAAAGAAAAATATTTTCCTAACTGTGATATTTTGGATGCTCCCCTCAGTAATAATGCTTCTTACACTTGGAAAAGCATACATAGTTCGATAGACTTGGTCAAGCATGGTTTAATCTGGCAGATAGGATCAGGGGATCAAATTGGGATTTGGAGTGACAATTGGATTCCGAGGGCGAATTATCGAAGGCCTTTCACACCTGATCTTTTAGGTATAGGAGATGTGGCTGTTTCAAATTTTTTGTCATCCGAAGGCATGGGGTGGAATTTGGAGGCGTTGAGGGAGGTGTTCTGGGAGTGTGATGTTGAAGATATTATTAAGATACCGGTTTTGGGTTATGGTACGGATAGGAGGCGTTGGTTTCATAGTAATAATGGCCATTACACTGTGAGAACGGCCTACCACTTGGCCCAGGAGTTGAAGAAGCGGAACAGTAGGAATGGGGCAGCATGTTCGACTACTATTCCCCTCAACTGGACTTTCGTTTGGCAACTTAATCTTCCCAATAAAATCAAAGTTTTCTTGTGGCGTGTTCTAAAAAATGGGCTCCTTGTGATTAGTAATTTGGTCAAGAAAAATATTGCTATTGTTGATGTTTGCCCACTGTGTTCAGCCTTCTCTGAAACTACCTTGCATATCTTTAAAACTTGCACTTTTGCACGTCTGATTTGGGCTCTGTCTGGACTACCTTCTCATGTTATACAATATCAATCTAACGACATGTGGGATTGGATTGTTAATGTTAAACAGGGCCTGGCAGGTGAGGACGTCGAATTCTTCGTTTGCATTTGCTGGTATATGTGGACACATCGAAATAATGTAGTGCACGGACGGAACACGACTCAACCTCTTGATCTGGTTCAAATGGCTGCAGATTACAAGATGAGATATAAACAGGCCAAGCAACACTTTGATGCACCGAGATCTCCAGAATTTACTCCGCAATGGATACCACCGGAAGGTAACGTGATTAAGATTAATGTCGATGCCTCTATAATGCACCGGGACAAGGCAGAAGGTTTAGGTGTTCTGGCACGGGACTGTAATGGACGGATTGTGGCGTGGAGAAGACGCAGAGTAGAAGCCATCATGTGCCCGCAAACAGCTGAAATCCTGGCGGCAGTTTGTGGTATGGATATGGCTATGGAGTTTGGATGGAAAGACATCATTATTGAGAGTGATTGTTTGGCGTTGGTACAGGCAGTGAACTCGGATTCTGTTTGTTTATTGGCAGGGGGTAGCTTTATTGAAGCTATGAAACATAATTTTTCTTTTTTTAGTAGTATTTCATTTCAACATATTCTTAGAGGGGGGAATTTGATGGCTCATAATTTGGCCAAGAATGTGAGCAGCAATAGTGAAGGTGGCTCAGAACTGCCTGTGTGATTTGGTTTTCTCTTGTATGACCTTTTTGATCTTCTTGAATGAATGAATCCCTTTTATCTCAAAAAAAAAAAAAAAGAACCTAGGTAGTATTTCTTAGAGGAACAAGAATTACTATCTACTCATAAACACTATTTATATTGTACTAGGTTTTAGTACAATATGCTTGGTATTTGTTACTTCCAACTGATCTTTAAAATGTCATAGTTTGCCAAGATTTAAAGATGACTATCTAAGAACTTCAGTTCGATAATTATATGTGCATGAGGCCTGAGAAAACCATTGTATAGCATCTTGTGATGTTAACTATGCCTGATTGCACATAGTTAAACTATATGGTCAACTAATAATTCAAGAAATCACATTCAAATCTAATACAAAGTTTTATAAAAGTAATATTCATTTGTGAGAGTCCAAAAAGTCCATCTAGTTTCACATAAAAATTGTACTATGTTTTATATTTGTCCATTTTAATATTTTTCGCGGATCTGGATTGACGGTGGATTTTTTAAGAATTTGATCCGAATCCGGATCCGAAAACAATTTTAGTATAAGAGTCAATTTTTTAGGGTTTTCTTTCAATTTCATCATTTACTTCTTCATGTTTCTCTCTCTCTAAAACCACTACCCAACCACCACTAAATCCTCCGTAACTCTGTCGTCCGACCACCAATACTAAATCCGATTGCATATTTGAGTAGCTCATGAGCCGATCTACCTTTCTATCGGTTTTGTTTTTTCGACTTTCAAAATTGTTGATCGGACTCAAAGCTTTCCGGTTGTCTTCTCCGGTGAATCTCCGACTACTCAACACACATAAGTTATTACCTTATCATTTCCTCGATTTTCAGGTCACTTATGTTTTTTCTGATTTCGTTTAGTTTTTTTGTATAAATGGTCTAGATTTTAGTCGAAATTATCTAGTTTGTCAGTGTTAGTTTTAATGCATATATGATGTTTCGAATTAGTATCCATGCGTTTTATATGCTTTAATTTAGTAATTTTCTATATTTTGGTAAAAATTGTCTAGTTTTTTTTGTATAAATGCCCTATGTTGTTCTTTGTTGATGGTTTATTGTGAAAAGATAGATGTGTTGTATATTGTCTAGTTTTTTTATAAATGATCTATGTTTTATTAGAAATTGTCTATGTTTTTCGTTGTTGCTGGTTTAGTTTTTTGTATAAATTGTCTAGTGTTTTTGTATAAATGGTCTATGTTTTAGTAGAAATTGTCTATTTTGTTCGTTGTTGTTGATTTAGTTTTTTGTATAAATTGTATATGTTTTATTATAAATTGTTTAGTTTTTTTGTATAAATGGTCTATGTTTTAGTAAAACTTAATTGTGTATGTTTTAGAAGAAATTGTCTATGTTCGTTGTTGCTGGTTTAGTTTTTTTATATAAATTGTCTATGTTTTACTATAAATTGTCTAGTTTTTTGTATAAATGGTTTATGCTTTAGTAGAAATTGTATATGTTGTTCGTTGTTGCCAGTTTAATTTTTTTGTATAAATTGTCTAGTTTTTTGTATAAATAGTCTATGTTTTAGTTGAAATTGTCTATGTTTTAGTAGAAATTGTCTATGTTGTTCGTTGTTACTGATTTAGTTTTTTGTATAAATTGTCTATGTTTTACTATAAATTTTCTAGTTTTTTTTTGTATAAATGGTCTATATTTATGTATAAATTGTATATGCTTTTTGATGTTTTTGTTGTATGTATTAGGTTTTCGTAAAAAGGGTGGTTCAATAAAGAAATTGATTGGTCACAAAAATTGAGATGTTGTGGAAGAAGGGGTCGACGAACAAGTGAAGAGTGAAGAAATCTATTTTGTAGATGTATTAAATGTTTTTTTTTACGAATGTATTAAATGTTTTTGAAAAGACATATTTTTATAGGTTGTAAATTTTTAATTTTTTTATCATTTTGTATTGAAATTTATTGGTTGACGAATGAAATTGAAGTTCATATTTATTTTTTTAAATATTGTTTTTTGATTGGATAAATAGGTTGTTATTAATATCCATATGTTAAATATAGACAATTTCAAGATAAACATAGACAATTTGATGATAAACCTAGACAATAAATCAATATATGTGGATTTGGATGAACATTGATGAGCTGAGTAAGTCTTTTTCAAAAAAAAATTGCGGTTCGATCCGGCCAGACCGGATCAACCCGTGAAAAATCAAATTGTCTAGTTTTTAAGGTAAATTGTCTACATTTGTCTGTTATAGATTAGGGGGTCTCTCGCAAGACGCACTCCAAATCTAAATAATGAATCACAAGAAGAGCAACCTAAAACTAACAATTATAATATCAGTAGAGAAAATTTAGGACAAAACAGCACAAAAATCTCAATGTACATTTAGACAAAGATCATTTCTTACTTTAAGTATTCCCATCACCGCAAGATCATCGATGCATATGATTATATGAACCACTCCAAAGATAGCACACATGTACAAGAAAGAAAGAAAGGAAGGAACCAATCAGACAACAAAAATTAGAGCTACATACAGACAAGTCAAGCTAAAAAATCTCCAAAAATATGTTATAAATTAAAAAACATGTAATCCTGGTCCCTATTGTACAGCAGAAGCCATCAAGGGACAGGAATTCAGTAAACTACATGTCACAACAATCCAATACAAAATTGATGCATGAAGCATCTCAAAAGATGATTCGTCGTCTATTTGTTCAATCAGTGTTAAATCTCAAAACAGAAATGAAAAATCCAGGTTCATCTATGAACTCAACCAGTTCAAATGAATGTTTAGCTGCAACGCTTTGTAAATGCATTTTCTTGGGTAAATCTGAAACCACTATGTCTGGATATTGGCATTTTTGCTCCTGAAACATTTCTCTGCCTTGGGGATGACTGATCACAATTCTGGCACCTGCAGTTAGCCAAACAGTAGTGTGAAGGAAACAACACAAGAGTTTACCCATCACAAATAGTTGCATCTATCCCTAGTTCTAGGAGCGTAGACTAAGTTTAGCATGATGTTACCATATAGGTTATATGTTACACGAGCTTAAAAGTGTAAAATATAAATGAGACAACCTAGTCCATGCAGATATCTTAGAATCTCATGTCATTCATGAAATCTCAAAGTTGTTCTTCAACCTGTTTGCTTTTTTTCCTCAAGAAAGGCAAAGAAGTTTCCACTTTCTTGTCGTGTTATCTTAAATCTTCACCAGTAAAAGCAAAAAACATTGTTTGTGAAGGGAAGAAATTTAGCTATAAAAGTAATAAAACCTCATTCACCTGCCTGCTTCTCAACTGGACAACCCCCTCTTTGTTTGCTTCTTTCATTTGTTAGTGTCTTTCATACATTTGTGCAAACTGAGATGGGGCAGAAGGAAAAACAACCCAAACTCTCAGAAAAATGGTGCGAAACAGATGTTGGCAGTCATCTTAGCCTCTCTATCATGGTAATAACACGACCTATTTTCTGGGACAAGAAGAGCTGATGAAGCTCACAAAGATTTTCAAGGCATGTGAATTGCACTGTTTGCTTCAAAAAAAATTTCAACTGCCCAAGCCATGGGGAGGCATCAAAATGCCCACCGAAATGAGCACTTAGACAAGTAGATGCTCTCTGTGAGGGATCCAATTGGCTATAGAAAGCGTGAATATCTAAGTGCAATGAAGGGCGTCAGCGGTGATCCTCCCACCAAGGTGAGGGCTTAGGGAAGGCGGAGTAGGATCTACTTGGTTATAGAAAGCGCTCATAACTTAGTGAAATGCAAGCAAGCATGCAGAATCATCTGGAGCTGGAGTTGGCAACAACCAGGTCCTCAATCAGAGTGCAACCTCAAAAATAATAAATTGTGAATGTGGCAGCAAGAATGGCTATGGAACCAAGTGGCTATAGATTATAGAAAGTGTGCATATCTTAGTGAAATGCAAGCAAGCATGCTTAATTCCCCGGAGCTGGAGGTAGCAAAAACCAGGTCCTCGATCAGATTGCAACCTCAAAAATAGTAAATTGCAAGTGTGACAGCATGAATGGCTCATGGAAAAAGGTACGTATGCCAGTCTTCTTATTCAAAAAATAAGGAAAAAAAAATATTTATATATCATTAGTATCCAAAAAAAAGTGGACTGTACCACCCATACGACCAGTTAAAACAGGTATCTTAGTATAGACTATTCTAACTTCTAAGCGAATCAACCGGTACAACCAGTTCTTTCGACTTATTGGACCAATGATTTTTGCATTTTAGTCTCCGGTCTGGTTTTTCATTAACCGATTCTCATAGGTTTTGCATTAGTGGTAAAAGTAATTTGAAATTTTTGTTGTTTCTTAAGGAATTCTCTTGAAGAGTGTGTTGTGACTGATGCTGCAAATGAAAAAGGCAAGGATGCATGATCTTGGATTTGCCTTTGGACTTGGGTGGCTATGGGGAGAACATAGATTTAACTTTAAAGCACCAAGTTATGCAGTTAAAGTTCCGGGTATGATGTTCAATTTTATGCAGTACTATAATTTATCAAATCAACTACGACACCTCCATCAAAATCATCTTTAGCTTATCAGACTATCAATTTCAGTAGCTTATTATCTAGTTTTGGAAAACATAGCATATGTACTACATGCTCCATTAAGCATGTTGAAACATTCATCAAAATAAAACAATAAGCAGGAATTATGAATGCTTCAATTTGTCTATAAGCCTGAGAAATTAATTTCAGCTGATCAGTTCAAAATTACCCGAGGAACACCGCTTGGCAAGTGCAGCAAGAACTTGATCAAGCTCAAATGGAACAGCAGGGAGGAAGTAAAGAAACACAACGTCAAATGATGTCCACTTCTCAGGAACATTCATCAATTCTCCTTGCCAGCAGTTGACATTATCATGTTTCTCTTTGATGAATGCTAAAGTGAACAGTGAATCATGAACAACAAGCAATTGTTCACAAGGCGATGAGCAAACCAGCCTATCCACAAAAGATTCAGAACCGACAGAAACCAGAACCTTCGAGGTTTTCACGACCTCTCCTGCAGAAATGATCCGGTCCATCTTTCCGGTGAAATCTCCACCAGGATCAGTCTCATCACTCTCAAGAAACGACCAATCCTTCTCTACAAAATCCTCAAAATCAACTGCAGAAACAGTTTCTTGATCTGATGGTGCTGTAGCAGCACAAACAGACAATGGAAACACACATGATGAACTCGTGGAAGTGAATAGAGATCGAAACGAACAAGAAGAGGCAAATCGAATGTTATGGTTGCAACAAACAGTACACCAGAATGGTGAACGTACAGCAATGGATGATGGTTTAAGTGGGATGAATGATGGAGCTGAATGTATAATGTTCATCATAAGACTCTTGGTACCCTACAAATAGAGGTACTTCCAGTTTCTGCTTTGATGCGAGCTGTATGAGTACTACTATTAGACTTTACTAACTTATAACCGGAGCAACTGCAGTTCGAATGTGTGAAAACTTGGGCTTATATCATCCACAACTCATCATATTTTCCACCCTCAATCAGTTTGTCCTGGAATTCAACATGAACAAGTGAATATTACAACAACACATCATTTTTCGCACATTTTTTCATCACACGGGCAAGAATGAGATAGCAAAGCAAAACTAGTCTTGTTTGTTAAAGGTGCAAATTACAAAGTCCAAACACAAATGAACCAGAAATTAACCCTTTTTCAGCTTACGAATGAACCTGTTGTTATTATATATACCCAACCAAGCTCTCCTTAACATGAATTAAACGATACTTTCACTTCTAAATCAACGCTTACGACAATTAAACGTAGCTAGCCCGTATGAAATCCAAGTATACTGTATCAATTGTAGCAGAGAGATATTTAGGTACCTGAAACGAAAGTAGAGTATCAAAGTTGTACAGGAAGGACCCTGCACTGGCCGGAATGAATGGAGCTCCGACAAGGGCAGACGGCGGCTGAACAGGAAGAAAAACCCTAACTCTGACGATTGAATGGAGAAGAGAGTAGAATTGAAATTCCAGTATTAATTTCTTCACCAAGTTCTCTGAAATCGTTTGAAATGGATTCTTTACGGAGACGATAAGGGTTAAATTTGACAAATTATATCATTTTCAGGGCCATTTTTGTAATTCGCCAAAGCTGTATTTTGGAAAAAAAAAAAAAAAAAACAAATTTCGATGGGAGCCTTAATAGCCGTCAACTCAAATATGATTCAAAAACGTCCGCTTTAAGTTCTGTGATATTAACTCAAGATTCTCTTACATTCTGACATTATCTTCTCCATTTTAAAAAGTGTTACATTTCTTGATACTGCGTTTTTCTTACCGTTTGATTTCTTTCTTAACGATATTAATAAATAAATTATTAAAATTATATAATGAAAATTTAGTAATTAAATTTTTATTATATGATTTTATTAAATTATTACTATTATCGTTATGAGTAATTTGTGTCAAAACGATTAATGTCAAAGTCAAAATGTAACTTTTCTGAAATGGAGAATTAACTTAGCACATTCTGACGTTGTATTAGCATATTCGCCCTTTTTTTAATATTTTGTGGCAAATGGTCTTTGGCTAGAATTTTCCCAATTTCGATTGACCCAGTCCAAATGTAACGCCCGCCCCCTTTCGGACCGACGCAGGTTAATACAACATTGTATTAATGCATGTTCGACCTTTTTTTTAAAAAAAAAAAAATTTTTGTGGCAAATGGTCTTTGGCTAGAATTTTCTCAATTTCAATTGACCCGGTCCAAATGTAACGCTCGCCCCCTTTCGGACTGACGCAGGTTACTCATGGGCTACTTTATGGACGATATGTTGCCCCACAGTACCAACACATGTCAAATATCGCACACTTTGTCCTCACTTGCGAGACTAATCAGTAGGTCACGCATCATAAGATTGTTTCATAGCAAGCACGTTTCACGCACTATATCATCACTTGCGCGCGTATTGGGAGACTAACAAGTTAGTCACTCATCTAAGATTGCTCCAAAGCAGGTAGGCTTAACCTTGGAGTTATTATGGGTAGATTCATAAAATGAAAGGTGTGTATTGTTGATATGAGTAACGTTCTCAACTCATTTAACCTCTCTGAAACTTTGGAACGTTACATCATCTATCGATTTATGGTATTTCATGAAAACAAAATTTTCGGGTTGTAAATTTCGGTACCTGGTCAACTCGGGTTTTTTTGCTGTATTTGATTTTTAAACAGCCAAACATGTGTTCGGAGGTGTTTTCAAAATAGGATGACAAGACTCACAAGAGTAACACCCCACACGGTCACATTCGTGAAACTTTTTACTAGTTAGCCAAATTTCTTACTTTCTTAGCACTTTACTGGGAATGTATGTTCTCGGACTCTCACCTATTTGTTGTATTTGGTGGTGTAATAAAGACAGCATTGGATAAATCCCACTTGGTGTATTGATGTTTACGTGCTCAAACTAAACAATTAGTATATCTAAATTCTATGCAGCCCACCCACGATTCTTTTGGATGAGTTGATGGCTATGGAATTAAACATGTCCATCATCAATCAAAAAAAAAAGAAAAAAAGAGAATTTATTAAACCAACAAAAACAAAAATCGGTGAAATCCGTGATGACTACTTAATTGTGTCCTCACTCTTTAAGTCGACACATTTATTTTAAGTTAATCTCCAAATGATATGCTTGTTTGAGAAACCAACAAATATACACTTGTTTCGTTCACCGTGTATTTTATTTGCGTTCAAATGAGTACCAATTATTTCAAAGTAAGTCCGCTTAACTATTTGATTCTTATGTATAGATTAATAAAAAAAAGTTGTACATTATTCGTACGCATATCATTTTAATCTACTCAATCTTCGACGGTCTAATATTTTAGAAACTTGATATAAAATACTTACTATTATCAAATGGATTCATAACATACCAGGTCATATCTGTGAACATTATGGTTACCTAATTAGGTATTTAGTTCGCCACCTCTCCTGTCTCATCACACCAGATGTAGTTAATTAGCAATAGTGCCGCTTAGCTTACAATATAATGAGCTAGCTACTTAATTGTCGAGCAATAATAATAATAGGCCAAATGTTAGCTAGTAACAGCTTCACCTAATTGAAGTCAAAGTTGAAATTTTCCACAAAAGAAATTAAGCTAGCTAGCTGCCTTCAAAAAAGGTCCAACTGCTTGAGCCAAAGCTTAATGTTAATATTTTATTTTACGGAACACCCTTTACAAAAACTATGGACACATGATCCTATCGACATTACCTTTTGCTGTACTTATAAAAGTCAACAGGCACGGTCAAAATCGACCAATAAACAAATATTTGGCCATTTTCTAATCTTGACTTGTACACTATAAATAGAGAACCAAATGAGAGCTAATACTCACAGAAATTAAAAATCTTGTCTCTCATTCATCCATCTCCAGGTGCTAAGTTGCTAACTACCTACAAAGCGATTCTGTTCATTCATTCCCAAGACCAACATGTTGTATTCAGGATCAGCACAGATAGATATGGAGGACATGTTTGACCTCGATATGGCGCTGACCATGCTCGAAGAACCAACATCAGAATCAGGCGCAGCAGACAGGGAACAGGTCGAAGATGCCGAATCCTCAGCCCAAGAGCTGATCAACGGGATGCCGACTGTGGCTGCAGCCGGTTACTCGTGCTCGGTTTGTATGGAGAGATTTGGTTCAGGTGCAGATGCTAAGCAGATTCCGTGCGGACACATTTTCCATTCGAATTGCATTTCTCATTGGGTATCTCTTCATAATTCATGCCCCTTATGCCGTTCCTCTGTCAACAACTCAAACTCCGCCAAGTTTATTTTGTAATCTTTGTAAATTAGTTGACTTTATTATTTTGTTTTAACAACTAGTGGAATTTTTTATTTCTCTCAAGAGTATCAACGCCAAGTTTATCTTAATTTCAACGCTCTCCATATAAATCTTCTATCTACCTTCAATTAGTAGTTGTTTCTGCATTTCATATATTCCTAACAATTATTGCAATTAGTGAAATAACAAACCAAAGCTACAACGTCGTCGCTGCAGCCATGGTTCGTATCTATGATCTTGAATGGCGGTGCATCACTTATTCTGAGACTTGATCCATTAATGGTTCGACATCACAATATAACGTTAATGAGTTTTAATTGATATACTTTAAAAATAATCAAATATGATGTGGTGGACTTATTTTGAGTGTGTGTCACTGCTTATGGAATATCTCTAAAATTTAGCATGCGTATGAGATCACCTATTAATTTGTCGTAGTTTTATACCACTGGATTTGAATTTAATATAGAGTTGAAATGGTTTACACAATGATCAAATATGTACTACTACTATATATGTTTTGTAATTTCCTTCTACATTTTATCTTTTTCAAGTCTCATGTTAGAATATTCCACGTGAGATTATTATTATGGAAACAACATATAAGTTGAATAACTCATTTTCTTAATAAGGACTTTTAAGGAGGTTGATGGTTCAATTTAATATGGTATAGAGCCGACTAACTGTAACCTCGTGAAGGGGCGTGTTAGAATATCTCACATAACTTGTGTGAGAAGATTATGCAAACAACATATAAGTTGGATAACCTTCTTCCTTTAATAAGGTTTTTAAGTTGGATAACATATAAGTTAGAATTAATTAATGTCGTTGCTTTCCAACTTTTCTTGCTAAAAAAAAAGAAAAAAAGTGACGTTGGCATTTCCATTAACTTGATAGCCCAACTTAATATCTCATGTATGAAAATATATACATATGAAATTGTTGTTGTACTATATAAAAACTAATTGGTGACTGATATGAAATTGTTGTTATACTAAATAAAAACTAATTGGTGACTGATAATCTTGAATATGTTCACATTAATTGGACAAGTTAAGTACTATAAATTTGGTTAGAATTAATTAATGCCGTTACATTCGGATGGAAACGGTCAGTACATCACAATCCCATCTTAGCGAGCGCTAGTGCGAATCTAAAGTCATACGGGATGCCCAATTATATTTGTCCCTATTGTTTAATTTACTTATTTTGTTATTTCAATTAATTGATTCATGACCGTAGATTAGGAATACAGGTCTACGATCCATAAATTAGGAGAACAGGCCTTCGGCCCATGAGTAAACCCTAGTCGTATTACTCAGTTAATTATTAATGAATTCTCTTTCCGTTGAATAAATGTGCCTACCGTGAAAACACGTTATGTCACGAGATCTCTACTCTTGTGATTGATTTCCTCTCTTTCTTCTGATTCGTACCAAGGATTCACTTGAAGGTCGTTCTTATGAGCGAATCGCTACCTAATTCGTGTTCCAAATTAGCCGTTGGAACCAACGTTCCAACACTTTCCAATGAATTTTCAAGTGACATTGGCATTTCCATTAACTTGTGAAATATGTTTGTGGAATCCAAACTATATAATGCACATTCTTATCCATCGATCCATATATTATGTAAAGCACAAGGGGCTAAACCCCACCACTACAAGAATCCATCCGATCCGTGACGGAAAGGGGCGACGGATTTTCCGTCGCCCCGTTTGGCGACGGATAAAGGTTATCCGTCGCTCTGTAGCGACGGATAAAATTATCCGTCGCTACAGAGCGTTGACCAAAATTAAAAAAAAAAAAAAAAAAAAATTTTAGCGACGGATAGATTTATCCGTCGCTAAAATAGCGACGGATAAATCTATCCGTCGCTATGTAGCGACGGATAGATTTATCCGTCGCTACAAGGCCGGAAAAAAAAAAAAAAATTAGCGACGGATAGATCTAGATCTATCCGTCGCTAAAAACCTAAAAAAAATATAATATATCTCCTCCACCACCTCCTTTTCTCCACTACTTCTCCTCTCCTCCTCCTCCCACCACCACCTTTCTCCTCCCACCACCACCATCCTCCACCACCACCATCTCCTCCCACCACCACCATCCTCCACCACCACCATCTCCTCCACCACCTTTCTCCTCCCACCACCACCACCTTTCTCCTCCCACCACCACCATCCTCCACCACCACCATCTCCTCCACCACCTCCTTTCCTCCACCACCATCTCACCACCACCACCACCACCTCTCTCCTCCCACCACCACCACCCTGCCACCACCACCATCCTCCACCACCACCATCTCCTCCACCACCTCCTTTCCTCCACCATCCTCCTCCACCACCATCTCCACCACCACCACCTCTCTACTCCCACCACCACCCTGCCACCACCACCATCTCCTCCACCACCACCACCCTGCCACCACCACCACCACCCTTCCACCACCACCACCTCCCACCACCACCTGCACCACACCCACCGCACCACCACCGCACCACCACTGCCGGAATTAATCCGTATACGAATATAAAAATTCGTATACGGATTTTATTTTTTTTTTTTAAAAAAAAAAGGGGCGACGGATAGATCTATCCGTCGCCCCATAATCATTTTTTTTTTTTTAATAAAAAAAAGGTCAATGTCAATCCGTCGCGAATTGGACGACGGATTTTTATCCGTCGCCACAGCTCAGGGGACGGATTTTTATCCGTCGCCCGATCCGGCTAGGCTGACGGATGGCTATCTGAAGCGGATCTATCAAATCGCTCTGCATTGATTTTGTAGTGCACCAGATTAATTCAATCCTATGTGGAATTTTGTAGAATTAGTTGTATTTTAGCCAGAATATATTTTGGTATGTTGTCTACATATATAGTTTTTATTAAATCTCATATAACTTTACCTACAAAAATTCGAAAAATATTTCGAACATATATTTGAATTCGTCGTGACAAGACGAATCCATAGACACCAATCTTGAATAGTATTATTTTAAGAAAGCATTTTATTCATTAATATAAAATATAAATTTATTACTCCCTCCGTTCCATAGATTTCTTTCCATTTTTCCATTTTGGGCGTTCCATTAAAAACTTTCCATTTCCTTTTATGGAAACCCACTATCTCCATTATTAATATTTTAATCTCTCTCTTTCATACTTTTTCAATTCTCTTTCTTACTTTTTACTATACACTTACTACTTTATCTATATAAACCCATTTTTTACTCAAATTTCTTAAAATTTGTGCAAAAATAAAATGGAAAGAAATTGGTTGAATGGAGGGAGTAAATAAGATAAAATGAATTAATGGAAATTTAAAAATAGAGTATTTATTAAATAAATTCAATCTACGTGAAATTTTGTGGAATTAGTTGCATTTTCAACCAGTATATCTTCCACTATTTATTTTTGGTATGTTGGCTTCATATATAGTTTTTATTAAATCTAATATAAATTTATTCTACAAAACTCCGAAAAATATTATGAACATATATTTGAATTCACCGTGACAAGACGAATCTATAGACACCAATCTAGATTATTATTATTAATTAAATAAATTATTTTATTCACTAAAATAAAATATATATTCATTAAAGAAGATAAAATGAAATAATGAAATTTAAAAAATAGAGCATTTATTAAATATTTAATACTCCATCCATCTATTTAACAAGAAATTAATAGATATTTAGATTTTCAATTATAAATTTTGATTCTACGGTTGAGCAAAGTCCGAATAGGGGGGCAAGAATTTTGTTCCATAATGTCTTGCCAGGTTAAACATGAGGCTAATGTTTTAGCGGTCAGATTATCAGTTGGGTGTTCTTATATAATATAACTAGATCGTGAGTTTGTCATTATGACATCTAATTACAAATAATAATAAAAGTATATGAAGGTAAGTGCAATCGTTGTTTCTGATAACGAATTGTCTTTTTAGTTGAATTAAGATTTTGGATAGTGTGAATTGATCTGTTCCAATTTGATTAAAGAAGATGGAGAATAAATATTGGTTATCGTTGTTTTTTTTCCTTTAATGATGAATTGATTTTGTTGGAGTTCGATTAGCGTTTTGAATTTATTGGAGATTACATATTGAGATTTTTTTAATGATGAATTGATTCTGTTGGGGTTGATTTAGGGTTTGAAATTTAATTAGAGAAGACAAATTGAGTTTTTTAAATGATGAATTGATTTTGTTGGAGTTGCGTTAGGGCTTAGAATTAGAATGAATAAAACATATTGGTTTTTTGTAATTAAAGTCTAATTTACATGCGTATAAAAAATCGGTTCAATTTAATTTAAATTAAGTACTTAATTGCACTACTCTAATAGTTGTGCACTTATATATATAAATAAATACTAGCATTTACGTAACACACTACGTGTGTTAAGGGTTTTTATATAAACCAATGAATCTGTGATTGAAAAAAAAAAAGAGAGAGAGAGAAAATATTGAAAAATAATAAATAAAAGGGAGAAACTTACGCCAATAGGATTCGAACCCTGCACCTTCTACTAAAACAATGACACATGTACGTACCAGATTCAAATTGAATTAGTAAGATCAACGGAAGAGATTTAAATTGAATTACAAACTTAGTAAAACTTTTTGAATTATTATACTACTTTGAATATACTGTAATATATAAAGTTGATGGGCTAAATCCACTAGATTCATTCAAATTCCAGCCATCCTACGTGAAATGTTGATACGGTTGAGCAGAGTCCGAATAGGGGGACGTATTAATTAGTGTTGTTGCTAGGGATCATGAGGACAATGTTATTGCTTGGTGATTTTTTTTATGTCTTATGGTTGCTGAAAATGCGGAAGGTTGGCCAGCCAAATTAAGAACAAAATTTATTCGAGATTTTGAGTGGCAACATGTAGTAATTGAAAGGGATTGTTCTTTGGTGATTAGATCTCTTAAATCGATAAATTTTAGCTTTGCCCCTTTATTTCAATTTTCAAAGAAATTCAGGTATTTGATGGAGAATTAAGCTTTGCCAAGTTAAACGTGAGAGTAACGTTTTAGCACATATATTATCGGTGTTCTCATGATGATGTATGTTGGTTTGGTATATTTGTATTATCCACCAAGATCGTTTTAGCATATATTGTTGTAATGGTATATACGTTACTAGACATGCTTTTTTCAGTTCCAGAATATAGAAGAGATACACATGAGCTAATTGGTGGTGTGTTGATCTTTACATGTCTATCAACAACATTTTACACGTGAAGACTTTCAAGTTCCTTTTCTTTATGTATAAGATTCTATCGGTAGGATGAGGTATAAGGATTCTCTTCTCTACGGTCTCTGTCCGGAAGGACTGGTTCTATCCAACCCGAATTCAACCCCGTGAGAAATAATGATGTTCAGGTCCGGTCTAGCATATATTCGAACCCGTTCCACAACTTTGTTACAAGACCCGAGCGCAACATTTTATGATTAAGTTAGTAAAAAGTACATTTTTCTCCCGCGCGGGTGGGGGGAGTCTGCATATATTCTCTAGGCAGGGAAACTCTCTTCGATCTTTGCTCTACTTTCTTTATCCATAACGGGCCTGGGGATCTGATACTCTCTAGGTGGGGAAACTCAATTCGATATTCTCTCTACTTTCTTGATCTCCATAACGAGCCGGGGGAGGGGGGATCAGCTTATACTCTCTAGGCGGAGAATCTTCTCTGTACTTTCTTGATCTCCATGACGGGCCGGTGGGGGTTGGGGGGGGGGGGGACAACTGTACCATGTGAAATTATGTTTGTAGAATAATAATTTTTGTGTCTTTGGTGGGGTGACGCATACCACCGCAGGGTTGGAAAAAAACAACCGTAATATGTGAAATTAATTTCTTATAATATTTTTTTGTGTGTGTTATTATGGGGTGACCACATACCACCGCGGGGTTATTTGGAACAATCCTATTGATTGTGTACTTTTGTATTTTATTTTTGTTTTGTTTGAGGGATAATGTTTTTTTTTTAAACATGTTTTTTTTTTTTTGAATAAGCTAATTATATTACATGGGCTCACCCGTGATCGAACCTCTTGCATGTAAAAGTTTTTAAAAAAACATGTGCCTATTACTAATTAACAGGTCGGGTACGGTAGGACTCTATTTTTACATTTTCTATAGTTAACATAAATAAACACTCAATGATATAATATTGAATGAAGAAGGACTACCGACCGACACCATGATCAACGTTATTCACATAAATTTAACTACCTTATTTTATCGATTAATTTATTTTATCAACCCCTTTCTATTTGTTATTAAAAGTCAACTATACCGTAGCATCGTCACGGGTTAGTACTAGTTAGCCAATATAATCGATTAAAATAGGGGATTGTTCGATTCAAAACATACAGTTGCCCGATGGCCATCTCTATGTACGAAAGTGTTATATAGATAATATATAGTTTTATATTCTTACAAAATCTTACAAAAGACCGTCTTTTGAAGGAACTGTAGGACTGAGTATTTGAGCGGTTAGGAAGTATGTACAATTAAATTAAGAGGACAACAAATGGTGCCCCACCAAGGTGCATACGCGCGGTTATTATTCATATATTAAAGTTTGGTTGTTAAATTTGTATGCCAAACTGTCGAAATTAAAGTTGGTAGCTTTACCGCCTTTATGTTTAGTCACGTGGTAATTAGTTACCACTTACGACATGGGTTCGTGGTAGTTTCTTTCATAAAATATCCATATAAACATTGCACTACCATGCATTGTGAAAGTGCAAACTTATGTAATTATATTTAGAGACACTTTTTGCATTCTCTCATTTCTTTCCTGTTTCTCAAGGGAGTAGTGTAGTTAGGTATTCGAAACGTGTAAGTTGTAACATAGTACACTAACACCCATGACAAATAAGTAAAGGTTGATCAAACAGTCCAGTAGCCTCTGCCATCATTTGAATAACATGTATGGACTATTTATAAAACATATTCTTATATATAATTTGGGTTGGCTAGGCTGATTTATTTAAAGGCTTAATTATTTCAGTAATTTGGGTATGTTTGGTTTGATGATCTATTTCTGAAATACTACTAAGTACTTATAAGAAATACTCACACCCATGTATATGTACAACATGTAGGGATATTTATGTTTTGCCTTTTTAATTTAGGACTACAATATATAGTACCGTATGTCCTAATATCATGGACCATATATCGCGGATCACCTTTCTATCAAGTCTAAAGCACTCTTCATTGAGCAAAGTCCTGCTCTGGGGAGGATGAAGGCATTTATGTTATGCCTTGCTAATTCTTTTATGTTCACCCATATTGATGTTTTTTTATTTTTTTATTTTTTTAATTAAAAGCCTATTAGGCTATATTATTAAAAAAAGTCAAAACGCAAGATTACATGGTTATTTTTGTTCCAAAGACTAGCACAAGTCAGTCCAATACACACTCGACTAAGGTCCTCAACTCTCATATTCATCAATAACGTCATACATAAAGTCACTTCCTAAAGCAAAGAATTTGTTCGAAGTCAGAGATTTTTTGAAGAGCCTTTCACTTCTTCTCAAATTAGCTTCATGCTTGTCAGAGATAATCACACGAGAGTCACCAACAGCAGATTGTGATTTGATCCTACTTCTTATTCCATCACCAAAGATAGGCTTTGCATTTGCAGTCTCAACAGCCTCTTCTAATTCCATTGCCAAATTAAGTTTCATCCATTTTCTTTCCACCCACTACAAGAAAAGCTGGAAAAAACGACGTTATGGGGCGACGGATGAAATCCGTCGCCCCATAACGACGGATCGCTTATTGGGGCGACGGAATCTATCCGTCGCCCCAATTGGCGACGGATAACGTATCCGTCGCTAAATTGGGCGACGGATAATTATTATCCGTCGCCCAAGTTTGACTTTGATAAAAAAAAAAAAGGAAATTTTTTTTTTTAAAAAAAAACGGGGCGACGGATAGATTATCCGTCGCTTTATAGCGACGGATACCTATCCGTCGCCACATGTGGCGACGGATCGACTGGCCGGGCACGGATCGTCCGTCGGCCCGAGTTTCATAATCGACAGACGAGTAATGCCTCACTTTCTTCCTCTTCTCCCTTCTTCTTCCTCATTCTCTTCTTCTCCTCTCTTCGGTTTCCGGTGAATTCTTCGTTATTCCGGCCAATCTTGGTGCCTAATCGAAGTTAGTGGGACAAGGAGTTTGTTTCTTCGATCAATTTCAGATTTCTACCGATTAATCAAGGTATTTTGGCTAAAACCCTAGTTTTTTAAAATTTGGGGATTTTGTTTATTTTGATTAATTTGAGCAATTATATGTATATATGATAAGTATGTAGTAGTTAGTTTAGTTAATTTGATTAATTATATGTAATTTGTTCAATTTGATAGTTAGTTTAATTAATGATATGAATGTATGTAGTATGTTAATTAAGTTTGGTATGTATGAATGTATGTAGTTAGTTTGATTTGTGTGTTAAGTATATATAGTTAGTTTAGTTAATTTGATATGTTTGTTAAGTATAGAAGTATGTAGTTTTGATTTGATAAATTTGTATGTTAAGTATGTAATTTGATATGAATATATGTAGTAATTCGATATGTATAGAGTAATTAGTTAATTTGATATGTATGTTAAGTATATAATATATGTACTAAGAGGTTGAAATGGTTAAATTATATTCCCAATTTTGTAAATATCGAACACTTAATTAATAATTAATTTATAAGCAACATATAATAATTAACAATTAACCTCTACAATCTTCTTATCCGAATTGGAATCGATCTAATAAATTAAATACGATCTAATCAATTGGAACGTCTCAGGTTAAAAATAAAGTATATATACAATGAATTCCGACCGTTCATGGATGTACGATCGTACGGCGGTAAATGGCAGAGTTTGTAGGAGTTTTGTAGAAGGGGTTAAAGGTTTCATCTCGTTTGCCATGGGACGTCCGGTTTGTACAATTGGGGGGTTGATAAAGTGTCCTTGCACATTGGAAACCTGCAGAAACAAGCAATTTATGACGCCTACAGCAGTATTCGAGCACTTGCGACGTTATGGATTCATGCCTGAGTATCATGTATGGATTCATCACGGTGAGGAAGCACCGTCCATGTCATACCTCCAATGGAGGGAGAGGCGGGGTTTGGGGCCGCCTATCAAGTGCCTTTCGCTTGTCGGAACATGTGCATGGTGTATTGGGAGGAGGATGTAGATCTGTTGGAATGCAAGTTACGTGGTAGGGCGCCACAAGTGATGAGGAGGGTGCATGAGAATGAGGAGTTTGATCCGTTTTGTCTCTAGCTTGTATAACTAGTAATCATTAGTTTATATATATATGAAACCAAACATTATGGTAAAATTGAAGGTGATGTAAATTATATTATGTAATGCCGTAACAATTGGAGCTAATATAACTTATATTACGTAGCAATTGATTGAATTATTGTGAAATTGATTTATTATCGTAAATGAAAGAACTCGATCTAATGAATTCAAACGTGTCAGGTTATTATCTAATTATTCAATGAATACCGATCGTGGATGGATGTATTGTCACTCTCAATGGCGAGTTCAATGGAGTTTTACGAAAGGGGTTGAAGGTTTCATTGAATTTGCAATGTCAAATCGGCTTGTGTAAAGGATGGGTTGATAAAGTGTCCTTGTGCAATGAAACGGTCGAAACAAGCAATACGTGACTCCTAAAGTGGTAGTCCAAAGACTTGAGGAAAAATGGATTCTGCTGCGTATCGGTATGGAATCATCATGGTGAGGAAGCGACCGTCCAATACATATGACCAATCTGAGACAACGTGGAAGGAAGAAAAAATGAACAAGTCGGGAACAATCCCAATCAAGGCGATGCTATTCGAGCTCGAGTCGAACAAATGGTGTACGATCTTTGTAGGGCGGAGTTGAGGACACAACCAACATCGAAACCGAGGTGGAGGTGGAGGAACCACCGAATCGAGGATCGGTTGTTCTTTGACTTGTTAGAATCATCAAGGAAGCGGTTTACCGGGGTGTAAGCTCACCGAGTTGTCTTTGTTATCTCGGCTAATGAGTTGTAAGGCTAATGGCGAATCAAACGAGCTTCAATGAATGGGTTGGCGTAATGTCGGACCTTTGTCTGAAAAACCTAGTTCCCACCAACTTTTACCAAGCGAAGAAAAGATGCGGGATTAGAAACTGTGGTAACCATAGGTATTGTCCGAAAATGTGCATGATATATTGGGAGGAGGATGCAGATCTAATAGAATGCAAGTTACGTGGTAAGGAAGCAGTACAAGCGTTACAAGGAGGGGCAAAGAAACGACAGAGAAAAATCTCTCACATAAGAAAATGTGGTACTTCCCTCTAGCACCTCGTTTGAAAAGATTGTATGCTTCAAGTGCTTCTGCGGATAAAATGCGGTGGCACAAGGAGCGAGTAATCTCGGATAATGCTGAAGGTGGTAGAATGGACCATCCAATGACTCACCCGCATGGAAATCGTTTGTGAGGACATATCCGAGTTTGCGGCGAATCTAGAAATGTACGTTTGGGACTTTATGCGGATGGTTTTAACCGTTCGGTAGTGAACGTAAATACTCTTGTTGGCGATTATGCTCACCGCATAATCGCCCCCGGTGAGTGCATGAAGGAGCCATTCATGTTTCGATTGCATTGGTGCACGGGCGAAAGATCTGGGCGACGTTGGATGTTTTCTTGCAACCCCTAATCAAGGAGCTGATCGAGTTGTGGACGGATGGTATCCCTGCATATGATGTGTCGACAAAAAAGAACTTCACCTTGAGAGCAGCTCTTCTTTGGACCGTGAGTGACTTCCCTGCATACTCCATGCTATCTGGAAGGAAAACATCAGGGAAATATGCATGTCCACATTGCTTGGAGGATACAGATGCATTTAGACTGAAGGGTAGTGGAAAATTTTGTTGGTTTGATTGTCATCGTAGGTTGCTAGAAAGTGACCATCCGTTCAGGAAGAACAAGGATCAATTCTTGAAAAATAAAGCCGTCAACAAAAAAGCCCAGATAAGACTTATTGGTGCACAAATTCTTGCGGAGATTGATAGATATGGTCTTATGAAGGTGACTGAGCTTGGGTGGATGAAGCATAACGAGAAAATTGGTAAAAAATGTGGTTGGAGGAAGAGAAGCATCTTCTGGGACTTGCCTTCTTGGGCGGTCTTCTTATCCGTCACAACTTAGATTTCATGCACATTGAGAAGAACGTGTTCGAGAACTTATTCAATACACTTTGCAACATTGAGGGAAAAACAAAGGACCATGCGAAGTCTAGATCCGAGTTGTCGACGTGGTGTAAAAGGCCTGAGTTGACAAAGAAGGATGAGAATGGTAAGTGGCCGAAAGCGTGCTACACAATTGACAACGCTTCTAGGTCAATTTTGTTTGATTGGGTGAGGGCATTGAGTTTCCCAGATAATTACGCCTCAAATTTAGAGAGGTGTGGATTTGAAGAAGACAGGTTTATGGGATGAAGAGTCACGGTGTCATGTGTTCATGGAGAGGCTTATCCGGTAGCATTTCGAGAGCTTCAACAAACACGTATGGACCGCTATCACCGAGTTGAGCTTATTTTTCAAAAATTTAGGCACAAGGGTGGTTCATGACAAAGTGTTGGAAAATCTTGAAAAGAACATACCATTGATTCTATGCAAGCTCGGCGTATCTTTCCACCGAAAGTGGTTTGATTCTATGGAGCACTTGCGGTGCACCTTCCACATGAAGCGAGACTTCTTTGGACGGTTCGATGTCGATGGATGTATCCATTCGAGAGGTACTTGGGGAAATTGAAGAAGTATGTCAACAACAAAGGTAAACTGAAGGATCGATTGCCAATGCCTACATTCGAGAGGAAAGCAACCTTCGCTCTTATTACTTTGATGAACACGTCCCTACGAAGGCAAGAAGGCTCGAAATGCGAACACATTCGTAGTTCAAGCGGATGATGAGTTTTCCCTATCTGTCTTGGTATCGGGAGACCTCTTGTGCGACTAAGAAAGAATATCTTACGGATAAAGAGTTGAAAGCGACTCAATATTATGTCCTCACGAATTGTCTTTGAGGTTGACGATATATGGTACTATTTGCAGGTCAAGAACCATTTATTTAAATTTTAATATAGCTACGCAAGTCTCTACTTCAATTATAGACTTATCAATGAATCAATGTTTGCAGTTTTTTCAAAAAGCGTTGTTTGGAAGAAAATCCTCAGATGACAGAGGATACACTAGAGGAACTACTTGACTCAAAAATTCCTACAGAATTTCCAGATTGGTTCCGAGAGTATGTCCGGAATCCTATTAACAACGTCACATGCATATACTTAAAGGCTCTCGCAGAGGGTCCATTCAAAAAGGTCTACACATTCCCAGGTTATATAGTCAATGGCCTTAGGTTCCACACGACTGAATGTAACACGGCCATGGCGACAAGCAACTCCGGGGTGTGTGTTAATGGTGCAGAAGAGTATGGAGACGCTACTTTGTTTGATTTCCACGGCAAGCTAAAACGAATTGTGAGGATTGAATATTCTGGATTGCCATTTAAACGAACCTTCTTGTTTGACGTTGAGTGGTATGATCCTAATCCAGGAGGTACGAGGAAGAACGAGCGGTTTGAAATGGTTGATGTGAACCAAAAGAAGAGGTACCGAACCAAGTATGAACCATTTATTCTGGCGACTCAAGCACGACAAGTGGTGTTTCTTGAATATCCAAGCAGAAAACGCGATAAGGGGGAATGGTTAGCTGCGGTACCTATTCGTGCTCTCTCGAAAGTGGAGTACATTGAGAAAGAAGACTCAATTACGAACTCGTACCAACAAGAGGATGTCGATAAACAAGCAGAAGATCCCATAGAAGCGGATGATGAAATTTTGATCCGCACGAGGACCAATATGTAGTCTTAGAGGACGGCGATAACGGTATATTATGTGTTTTTTGATTAATTATATGTGTTATTATAATCATATGTATTATAACTCGTACTAACACATTTTATTGTATTTATTACATTTTTTGCAGATGCATGACAGAGCCGTCCACCTATCGTCCCCCCACGCAGCGCATGATAGTGGTGGGTCGGGACACCGACGAGGAGGGCTCGAAGATCGAGACGAGGTCTCGATTCTCGAGACCCCGGCGAGAGAGAGCAAAGTGGCTCTACGGTCGGCCGGACACATCTTTGGAGGGCGACCACGACGATTGTCCCTACCTCGTGTTCGATCCAAACAATCCCAACGTCACGTGGGACGGCACTGTGATTTTCCCTATTGGTCTGCCAAGTAAGTATTATACATTCTTCTTAAATATGTAAAACATAACCGATAATGATAGTTGACAAGTATAAATTGTTGTACTAAAGTAATGCATATTCGTTTCTTGTATCTTATACATTGACAACTTATGGCCTCGGGAGGTGCACAACAAACTAGGTGACATCTTAGGAGCGGAGAGAAACCAAGGCGAGGTGGTGAGTGTTGGAGCCACATCTCGGGCGCACGAGGTCGAGTACTTGATGAGTGAGGTAAGTTAAAATATGACATTCATTTGTTTGTAATTATAATTAATCGTTTTAATATGAGTGGTATGTTAGCCACTGTATGTGAGTGGTATGTTAGCCACTTTATTTGGGTGATATGTTAGTCACCATTGTGTTAGTAAATTTTAGGACAATGTGAGTGGTATGTTAGCCACTGTATGTGAGTGGTATGTTAGCCACTTTATTTGGGTGATATGTTAGTCACCATTGTGTTAGTAAATTTTAGGACAATGTGAGTGGTATGTTAGCCCCTGTATGTGAGTGGTATGTTAGCCACTTTATTTGGGTGATATGTTAGTCACCATTACATTAGTAAATTTTAGGACAATGTGAGTGGTATGTTAGCCACTTTATTTGGGTGATATGTTATGCTTCATTGTGTTAGTAAATTTTAGGACAATGTGAGTGGTATGTTAGCCACTATATGTGAGTGGTATGTTAGCCACTATATGTGAGTGGTATGTTAGCCACTTTATTTGGTTGATATGTTAGTCACCATATCTGTTATGTTGTTAGGACATGTATTGACTTTGGATGTTGTATGAAATTGGGAATGTAGAAGGAGTACTTCATTCCCAGCAGGTTGATCCCACAGATCTGGCGTGTTTACGAGACTGTGGGATCCAAACTATCTGAGGATATGGTGCAGACGTGGAAGGCCATTCGGGATCGGGGTGGCCCAATCCCTCCACAGGTTGATGCAACGGAGTGGGCCCTTTGGGATGCCTACTGGCGCCGAACTGATGTCCAGGACGTTGCTTGGACCAACAGTGAGCCGGGCATCCCGATCGTCTGGCGGGAAGGGCCGTTCACCACCTGGGAGGCGATCTCCATGCGATTATTATCAATCGTGCGTATATATGTGTTTTGCAATCTAGCATTACGTGTATGCTCTACTTGTAGATGATAAATTGTTGACTAGATCTGGTTTGATTGGTGTACGGGAGGTGACATCCAAGTATGCCATCTTCAAGAAGGCGAAGGGCGGTATGGACCGTATCGGGCATCGCTATTGCGGTATGTTTATGTTGCTTAAAGTTCATATTTGTACACTATTACAAGTTACTTTTTAAAACAAGATCGATCATTATATCTGCTATTTACGATTTCAGGTGAGGTTGATGCTCGGTGGCGGCGGGAGGGACGAGACGGGTGATGTGTTGTCAACAAGTTGACAACATCTTCCTAGAGGTCAACAAACCGGACAAGAAAGGGCGAATATATGGACTCGGGAGCCTCGGTTTGCATCGGCTAGTCGGCGTGCTCCTCATCATCGTCCCAAGCCAGACGTCCGGTTTACACACGGACTGTGTCTCGAAATGGTGCGATCGCGGTCGGAACATGTTGCTCGGCTAACTCAAGAGATGGAGCAACAAAGGGACGAGATGGAGCGCCATGAGAACGAAGGAGGAGAACGAGCGCCTTGATTCTGATGGAGCGATTCATGTCCCGATTCGCCATCACCCACCCCACCCGTCGATAGCTAGTTATGTATCTGTATGTTGATTTTTTCATATTTACACTTGTTTGGATAATTTCTCCACTCGAATATTACTTTTTCATTCATTGAAACATTTTTCGTATTATTGATTTATTATCGAACATTATAGTGATTAAATAGGTGAACTACGAAAAATAGGGATTAATATGAAATAAATAGTGACGGAATTAGTGGGAATTAGTGACGGAATTTCAAATTCGTCACTAGTCGATAAAATATTTAGCGGATAGAATCTATCCGTCGCTAAATATAGCGACGGATAGATTCTATCCGTCGCTACATATAGCGACGGATAGAATCTATCCGTCGCTACATATAGCGACGGATAGAATCTATCCGTCGCTAAATTTCGGAATTAAAAAAAAATAATTGGACAGTCAATCCGTCGTCCAATCCGTCGCGAATTGGACGACAAATTGTTATCCGTCGCCACAGCTCCAGGGGGGCGACGGATTTTCTATCCGTCGCCCGATCCGCCGCTGAGGCGGATGGGCTAGAAGCGACGGATCTATCCGCTCACAGCCGATTTTTGTAGTGACCTATTCCCTTACTCCAAGGAAATTTGAGCCTTTTCCTCTTTATAGGGACATAAAACGCCTTACATAAAGGCTCCTCCGAGCTTGATCGAGATTCACAAATATTTTCTGCTTCAACGCCAATGAGGTGGCTCTCTTCTTGGGCAGCTAGGGGTAAATCTTCATCAGATTTACTACCATTTTCATCACATCCAAAATTCTTTCCAACCTCACTAGATGAGAATATTTCTTTAGCTTTTCCATTATCACCATTTTTATTTTCAATACCAGTAGGCTCCATAGTAGCCTTGTCCAAGTCACTTGTCTCATGTTCATCGGTGCCAAAAAGAGGCAACATTGCGCTTTTTCGTAAGAGGTTTCAAACTCGAATTCAATACAAAGCAAGTATCACTAGCATGACCAAAATTTTGACAATGCTCACAATACAAAGGTATACCTTCACAGAAGACTTTGATATCAGTTTTATAACCATCCAAGTCAAGACACAGAGAATCAAGAACAAGCTCGGTGACGTCTAATTCTACACAAACACAAACTCTGTCTAGTCTAGAGAGATTTGCAGTAGCAGTACTATCAACCTTAAGGGGTTTACCTAGCACTTTCACAATGTCAAACAAAGCCTCAGGATGATAGAGCATGATCGGAACTCTTTTCAAAGTAATCCAGACGGGTATGACTTGAGATTCAACAGACGGATTAAAAGCAGGAGACCATTTAAACATTCTCATAAAACAATTTGATATCGACATGTAACTTTCTAACCACAAAAGGTTATAATCCTCTTCCAAGAACAATCTAATGGCCACGTGATGGTAGTCTAGGAAGCTAACAGAAAATATACCCTTTAAATTGAGGTTCTTGATAGCAGGAGCTATATGAGCAATGTGAGGCACGTCGGAGTAGAACTTGCCAACCAGATAAAGAGCAAAAGGAGCAACTAACGCTTTAATCTCTTCATTGGTAAAACTAACCACTGGAACTCCTTCCTTCACAAGCACATCTTTAGGCTGGACAATTTTACGAACACCTAGAGTGCTATCGTAAAAAGAAGTAGAGGCAGGCTGAGGCGACAGATCTACAAGTTTTACAGTCGAAGCATAGGACTTTGTAGGGGGAGACATAGCCTTCAATGGCACAAAGGACGCCCCAGAAAAAGAGGAATCCGGAAACAAGCTTCGACAGCGTGTCTAGACAGAAAGAAAACCAACAAAAGGAAGGGGCAGCGGAGGAGATAACAGACGGAATCGAGAGGATTCGATCTGGTCAAGAGAAGCCCAACAAACAGGAAGGAGGAGCGAAACTAGTGACAAAGGAGGCGGCGGCTGGAGGTTTAAGGCTTAGGGTTGAAGAAGAAGACATGGGAAATAGAGAGAGCATTTTGAAAAAATCTTCTCTCTACATGATCTATCCTTCTTGTTTATCATATATTGATGTATTTTAATAGGCTTTGCCTCTAATAAAATCGACTACCGGAATTAATGGGTAAAAGTTTACCCTTGAACACTAACTGCTTCTTTCTCCATTTCCATAGTTCCTTCATATGAATAACCATTTCCATGAGAATCCTGGTTGGCTTTCAAAATGTTGTGTTGAAGCCAAACGTTTACATCTCCGTGTTTTCTTAAATTTAATGAGAGGACTAGAAAAAAGCATTAATCAGATCATTTGTTTGGTATGAAAACTATATTATACCTACTCACTAGCTTGATCATTTGAGGTTAACTAAAATTAGTCGGTCAACATAGTGACAAAATAAAATCTCATACGTCTTTAAATAAGTCGTTATAATTCGCTCATATACACAAACAATTGCGAAATTGTTTTAATTTGCATGTACACATGATGTTATCAAAGGTTTTAGATTTTTTGTAATATGATTTTAGCGTCAGTTTGTGCATTTAACATACTCAATAAACTTCCTCTTTTACAGTGTTCAAGTGAACTAAGAGTATTAGTTACCTTTCTGAGCTAATGTAAGTCATTAAGGTTACTGATCAAAATCTAAAAAGATATTCCTAACATTATATCATATTACTTGGGGTTTTCTAAGGACAGGCAGGCTATCGCCATTTCTGACAACATGTGTCAAATTAGGAATTAACATGTTTATTTTGATTAAATATGAAAATATAGAAATTAAAAATATTGGTAATTATAAAAAATATTTTTTTGGAAAAACTTTAGAGGATAAATTTGAGTATTTTGATTAATATTTGTATTTTTTAATTTAAATATTCATAAGATGAAAGGACGATTACAGGAGATAGGACGATCGCCTAGTCGCATTTGGCGATTTGATATGGACCATTAGATCAAAAATCTAATGATGCATAATCAATTGTCTGTTGTCACATGTCAGGCCGTAGAAGAGCCCAACTAACTTTTTTATGTGAAAGGTAAACATCTTATATTTATGGAGACTAAAGGATCTTCCGGGCCACTGACATTACATACGTGATTAACATTAAACTGCAAAGCAATTTTAATGACAACATACATTTTACTCATGGAAAGTTGTTCATGCAGTGTTGAAGACTGAGAATAATAAGATGTCTAAAGAGTTTTTAATTAACATGTGTAAATAGCAAACTCTCGAGGTTCAAGTCTATGTTGGGAATATTAGATAATGCTGCAACACACCACCCAAAGCAATAAAGCTATCAGAAGACCGTATCATATTTTTGGCATTTTATTTTGATATCAATTAATAGAGCCTTATGAACATAGGGGTTAATATTGACCTTCCAATTAAATACATTCTCGGTTGTCACTGTATAGTCAAAATAGGTAGATTCTACAAGCTAGAAGAATACAAATACATATGAGGTTGACATTGAAGTAAGAAGATACCATTTATGGTCCAAGAACCGTATTAAGCACAGTTAACATATCAGTATGAGAACAAATCGGGATACACAAATTCATTTATAAATCATACTAATCGAATGACATTTTTCAATTAGCTTAAACACAACTCTCCAAACATGCAGGCTCAGTCCGTGTACTCTCGTTTGAGTGCCATCCGGGAGGTTTATTTTGGTGTATTGCTCGGGAGTTCCAACATACTGGAAGATACATTGATAATTACATCGACGATGGTGCCACTGTCATTATATCATTGTACGAGGGGCTGTCTCTCCACACCCTCTTATACGAGGATTATAGATTATCGACCTGGTGTAGATGGATTAAATCCACCCCACAAGGTCGTAAATCTATGAGAGATATAGTGCTACAATTGGTACGTTATTTATTAAATTGGTTAGTGTTCTTTTTTTTTTTTAATCTCTTTTTATCATTTTATTTTAATATTAATTGATAGAGCTCTATGAACATCAGAATCAAGATCGGATGTTTACCTGAAACAGACTGCATATATCACACTCCCAGCTAAACAAAATATCCAAGCTGAACCTACTATAAGGATCACGGATAAATTTATAATTTTTGCTCCAGAGGGGCTTTAGGAGCACGTATCCCATCAATAAGTTGTTGATTTTGTGATAAAAAATGGAACGCAATGTAAGAACCCATCACCCATAAATAATCAAGCTCATAGTTTGTTGGTTGATGATCAAGCTCATGTTGATTTATATGCTTATTTTGACATCTCATCTGATAATTGATGTTTTGATGCTTATGCCGACTACTGGCTTCTTGACACAATCCTTCATATTATAACATGTACTGGGGATATATTATATCATATTAGAAATGATATACCGCGCTAAGCGTGGTGCCCGTCATTCTTATGTTAGAATGTGACACATGCACTTTCACTTATAGTGCTCTTTTAACTTGGAACTTATTAACCTCCCCAACTGTTGGTGAAGTGGACGCTTTACCCGTAACAGTTAAAGTGGTCTGGTTACTTTGCACACCCGACGAAGTGGATTCTTCACGTATTAACATTTTGTGTGTTGAGTTATGGAGATTCCTTGTGGATGTGATTTCTCTCAATCTCACCTCAGTTACTTTACATGCCAACCTTTAATGCAGTGAACACAAGACCCTTAATTGTATAATCGAGGCATATTTAGAATATCCAATTCATCGAAGTAAGGAAATCACCTACATCTTATTTTCAGCATTTACTCTCGACAAATGAAGTTTAAAACTCCATCTAATAACTACTTTTACAAATAAATTTTTTTTTCTTATACTAATTTCCAAACTAAGTTACAAATGTCAACTCAAAATAGTGTCCATTTAAAACCATTTTTTTATACAATATGCCAAAAAACAACATCAGTGAAGAAGATTATGAAAATAGGTTTGCTAATTAATTTAGTAGTTACTGAACAAGTCGGGCATGTTTTTAGACCCTTCATGACATATTTCATCATAAACATTCATATCTAGTGAGCAATTCAAAAATTCAATACAGTTTGGCCAGAGATATACGCCTGCTTACTCTACAACAAGCCTATGGATTGGATTACATGTTGTACTCTTAAAAGTTGCACTCACTAAAAAGTAATTTATAATTTTACAAGGCCTAGTCACAAAACAACTAAGACTTCACACAAATGTAATGGCCAAAATAATCATCTTAATTTGGTCTTCAACCGGTTTGCATGTCTACTAATGCTTAGTTTACTCAATTTTTATTGGGAGCAACAATATTATCAAAGCACGATTGTGAAGAAAGACCCAACTATTGGTTAATTATACTCTTGTTCAAAGCTTTCAAAACCTGGACACAAAAATCAGTTTATAGTATATCAAACATAGTCATACTCGTACTTCTTTCACAATTCATCATCAATTCCAAAAGTAAATTAGCATGTATAATAGTATTAAGAATAAGTTGTCTGTCAATTCTGAGAAAGTCAATTAGACATTTGAAAACAAGTTTCTACTTTCGAAGTATTTTTCTGTGAAATTTTGAATGTTTAATTTTAAACATTATGTGTTTAATAAATCTACATTATAATATCAGCCGTCGGAAGAGACGTTTTCTCATAAAAGTTGCTTAGTTTTATTTCCCCTTAGTTTAATTTTAAACACTAGAGACACAAATTTATTTTTAAAAAAAGATTTAAGAACTAATTTATGAGGTTGTTTTCCAAGTAAGTAAGAACTATGTTAAGTCACCATTCATCATTTTTTTTCTATTTTCCATTCAATTAAAAAATTTGCTATCACTATTCCACTCAAATAAAATCGAGTTCCTATTCATCTGCTAAAGGTTTGTCAGAAAAACTTTCTTCAAGTTTTATTTCAAGCAGCCTATTAAAGACTCGAATTAAACACATAGATATGTACGTACATAAAATACTGCTTGACAAGCAATTTATCAGATGTTGAAGTCAGATGAGTATATAATAAATCATGTTTGTCAGGTAACTAAACAACCATGTTAAGTCTACATTTCACTTGCATACAATCGAGTTATTATTCATATGTTAAAGTTCGGTTAGTTAAATTCGTATGCTAGACAGTCGAAATTAAAGTTGGTGGCTTTATGTTTAGTCGCGTGGTAATTAGTCACGACATGGGCTCGTGGTAGTTTCTTTCGTAAAATATCCATATGAACATTGCACTACCTTGTGAAAGTTCAATTAATCATATTTACAATTACAGACACTTTTTGCATTCTCTCATTTCTTTCCTATTTCTCAAGGGTGTAGTGTAGTTAATTAGGTTGTTTTCTGTATGTATCAAACAATTCCTTTCAAACGGAAAGGCACTTTCATTTTTCACACGTTCCCACTTCCCATAGTTATACCATATTCACACATGCAGGTGGTTACACAAATAGTTGTAAATTAATAATACTATCAAAAGTTTCTCTTCCGGTTTAAATGTCACAAAGTTTATCTCTTCCGATTTAAATGGGTGACATTTAAAATTTTCTAAGATTTAGAAAATAAATGACATTTTAACTATGTATCATATATCAATTCAAATGTTTTTCTTAAGAAATCTAATCAATTCCACTTGTGCTCTAACATTTACTCATATCCTTACATACTCTACTATACTAGATAATTTTAATCACGGCACGTTAGAAGCAGTTTACACTATGTATGTAATGTAGTTTGCAATTCATTTATTTGAACATGGTAATTTACGCAATAGACCTAACCTAAAGACCGGGTGGGTATGGTTAAGGTTTTCAGTGTTATTTAGAAGAAGCAACTGAAGAATAGAATCCAAATTTTTTAGTATAATAAATTAAGAATATACTGGCATGAAATCAAGGGTATGAATCGAACCTGGTTTTGCTTGGGCATAATTAAATAAGTAGTTAGGACAAGTAGCCGGATATGACTTCTGACTTGTGAGTCCAATAATGAGCTGTAAAATTGGGGGCAACATTTGACAAATTAAGTACTAATTCGATATAGTAGTATATACTTACTTTAAGACAACGATTACTCCTCTTAATTACTAATTCTTTCTCATACTACTGTTAAAACATGGAATTCCAATCAACACCTGTGGACTTCTTCAGTAAGCTTGTAATATGAACATTTGACCGACCGACCGGCCTGATGTTTTTCAATAGCAATTAATTAACTGATGTTGTATTAACATGAATTACGTACTACTACTACTTCATACTAATATTTAGGATTAAATCGTTGTTATTTTTATTGAATCATTCATACTATGTGCTACAAATTAATCTATCTTTTAATTGATGAATTGGTAAGGAATCAGCAAATTTTAAAATGGATCATGAACATATTAGTTAATTAATTTCTGAATGTTTGTTTGAAAAGTCGCAAAATGAAACATTCAATCGATCTTAGCTTCTGAACGTTAATTTGTTGAATGTGGCAAAATGAATTAATCAAGCTTTTAAGGGATCAGTTTACTCTTAATTTTAACCCGCGGTCTTGTTGCTCCAAGGTGCTAACTAATGACATCGTAAGCATCGGTCACAATTTGGTCAAGGCCAAATCTAATTCATCCACGACCAAATTGTAGTATAATAATATTCCATCAAATTAATGTCATGAAACAGTCAAAATTGTAGTAGTATTTTGAAACTCGATCGGACATTACAATATGCTAGCTAGCTACCAGTCCAAATGAGCAGATGGTCCAAAAAGTTGGAGCAACAAATTCTCTTCTTCCTTGCCTTTTCAATAATTGTTTGTTCATTTCGTCCTAATTAATTCAATCAATGATGCACATGGTACTCTTTACTAGTCTTTACACCGTACTAGTATTTAGTAGTAGCGCGCATATGTTAAAGTCAGCAACTTGTTATAGTTTGAACCAATAACAAATACTACTTGCCCTTCACTTTTTCTACTATATATAAATTGGAAGATCACAAGATCTACCAATACCAATATCAAACTTACTCACTACTTGATTACTTATCAATCGACACAAAGTGATAATTAAATTCATCATATATCAACAACATGTTGTATTCAGGACAGGTAGATATGGAAGACATGTTTGATCTCGACATGGCTTTAACCATGCCCGAACAATCAAACTCGTCAGAGGCAGCACCAGACAGCCGGCAACAGGTTGAAGATGCCGAATCCTCAGCCGAAGAGCTCATCAACAGGATGCTGACTGTCTCTGCAGCCGGTTACCCGTGCTCGGTTTGTAGGGAGAGATTTGGTTCGGGTATTGAGGCTAAGCAGATTCCGTGTGGACATATTTTCCATTCAAATTGCATTTCTCGTTGGGTTTCTCTTCATAACTCATGCCCCCTCTGCCGGTCTTCCGTTTCCAACTCCACCAAATTTGTTTTGTAATTTTACCCTTTTTTCCCCTTAGTGGAATTTTTTATTGTTCTCAACTTCCGCGTGAAAACAATGTGCCATCTCATAAGTTGGTTTGTCGTGCGGTTCGTATTTGAGATTCTGACATCGATATATTTCTTTAAATATGTGATATGATATCATTTTCTTCTAAAAAAATGATTTCTTAAAGAAAAACAAAGTAGTATCAATCAAGTTCCTATAATTCCAACCAACGATATTATTGGGGTAATTATAACTTGAGAATAAATATAAATAGTAGTAAATTTCACACCTCTCTAAAAATTTGAAGTTTTAGATGAGATGAAATTTTATCATGGGACAAAGCATTTAACTCATATCCACCTAGGTTCGAATCTTGTTATAAATTTGCATAACGAAGTCAAAGGCGAAGTCAATCTAAAAGATGACTTGGGATCTAAATTTTAATATTATTTTTATTATTATTTAGATATTAGTATGGACATTCATTAGTTAGATATGATTTGAATCTTGTGCTTAGATGTTAACCTACTTACTTAGGAAGGATGCTATGGGCACGGAAACTCTTCATTGCCAAGCAAGAAATATTCTAGGCATATGTTTTATGGGGAAGGGACCATTAGTCCGTGTCGAGGTTATAAATACCTCAAGACCTTTATAATTTTATATATCTAAATTATGAGTATTTAGTAGAACAAAGTTTTCTTTGGATGCCCAAATTAGATACTCTAAGTATTTAAATGTATTTTGAATTAATCTTAGGAAGTAGACATCTCTTAGGTTGAAGGAAGTCTCATGGATAGATAGTCATTGTATTCTTGTGTACTGGTTGATCTACTCCTTGAGATATATGGTTGCTTGTAAATGCCAATGACAGAAACTTTATCGGCGACTCGATAAAAGCTGATTCTTCAGCTTTTTGTAGCTCGATTGAGTTTTCGAGAAATCGAACTTTGTAAAGCTCTTCAAAAGCTCGTCGAAAGCTCGGTTATAGTTATTATTAATTATATAATATATAATATATATTTAAAATTAAAAAAAAACCCTACTTCATGTTTGGAAATTTTAGAACTTTGGTAGAAACTTATTTCGAGCTGTAAGTTTTGAGCTCACGAAATTTCGAGCTTTAAAGGTTCGATTTGAAAAAAATCGAGCTTCATGAGCTGAGTCGAACAAATTATTTCAATCGAGCTCGAGCTCAAATTTTGCAACTTCGATCGAGCTCGAGCTCCAAAATGATAAGCAATGAACGAGCTCGGCTCGGCTCATTGCTTGATCTTTCTGGTTGCTACATTCTTTGTCTTTCTTTTAGCACCGTGATCACGTAGATCTAGAGTAATCATAGTAGAATATCTAGTCTAGTATTTTAAGCTTTATACTTTACGTAAGGGATTTTGGATCGACCGGTTAAGAGATAGCCATATTGATCTGAAATCCTAACAAATCTCCTCGGAGACGAACTCCGCCACATATTAAATTTTCACTCAAATGTATTTTATAAAGAGATTGAAATTGTTCATATTGAAGAATTAATATTGATTGCTAAATTCCATTCATTTATACAAATTCTCCTCTCAACAATTCGGATGCCTATACTATAATTCCAACCAAAGATATTGAGGGCAATTATTATTGACAAAATGGTTATGGTGGTTATTAACCCAACTTGTGAGAGCGACTTGTGAGAGCACAAAGATAAGATTAGTCATACTTGTGGAGCGACTTGAACGTTGATTGAATTTGAAGAGAGAAGGGAAAATGGTGATCTTGGCAAGCCAGCAAAAGAATGTATCGGCACTGAAATGCGTTGATCTTTCCAACCCAGATACTCAATCCTCTGTTTCTCTTCTTAAACAGGAAAGGACCCACAAGATTTCTTTTTTTTTTTTCCTTTCTTTTTTTGCTTGCTGCTACTATTTTAGTGTCGCCACCTGTTTGTGTTTATGTCCCATTGAATAATCAAATTACTAGTCTGTAGTGTAACTTGCAAAATCTGTTGTTGCTTATAGTAATTGAAATTGAAAGATGAAGATTGTTAATATGATTTTGCTGGCAGGCTGGTGATGATGATTAGTGTAACTCTATTACTCTACCATGTTATTACCTCTTAATCTTGTGCCATATAATCTTTGTAAGATTTTAAGTGTTTTCTAAAGATGATATTTTTATTCGGATATTGATGTTCCTTGTGCAGTTGATTAAACTTTAGTCTCCATTACTTGTTGTTTTCTGTATTTCTTGCATTGTCTGCTTCTTTTTATCTTCTTGTGTGTGTTATCTGGAGCTGAAGAAGTCCAGATTTTGGCCTGTTTAATTACGTGCTATCTGTAGAGTGTTTTTGTTCCGTCCCACTAACCGTTTTTTCTTGGTCATTGTAAATTTTCATTCCCAATGCTAAACCAGTTGGCATATGTAAATTGCAGGCATGCTTAGATTCCGGGTTCTTCTATGTCATTAATCATGGAATCGACAAAGAATTCATGGATGAAGTTTTCTCACAAAGCAAGAGATTTTTCGCATTGCCTTTGGAGGAGAAGATGAAGCTTTTGAGGAACGAGAAATACCGAGGCTATACACCTCTCTTCGATGAACACTTGGATCCAGTCAATCAGATTCAAGGTTCTCTTGTGTTTATGTTTTCATTATTATTCATTTCTTTACTTAATGACGATTCGGTCTGTTGGTTTGACACTCCCGAACCACACCACAACTCACCCAAGTATTAGGGTGCATTCCCCTGATTACTGAAAATAATCAGAAGTTGAAACTTGCTGGTGCAAAGAGGTTCCCCCTGGCTCACATTTATTTTGTTAGGACATGGGGGCTGTGTTCTCCCAGAATTCATTATGCTCATGTATAAATTGAATGAAGTAAGACATCTAAATACTATGAATGACTGAGGCTTAGTGAATGAAGTACATGATGGGTGCCTAAAATTTTCAGTTTCATCAACTAAGATTTTCTGAGTTGTTTTGGCTTCTTGGTTGGTCATACAGTATCAATTTCTTCAGAGTTCTGGAACATCTGAACCTGGTATTTTATTGATGATAGTGCAACTTTATGGTTCAGGGGACCATAAAGAGGGATATTATATTGGTATTGAAGTATCTGAAGAAGACCCTGACTCCGATAAGCCTTTTTATGGGCAAAATTTGTGGCCCTCTACAGGTAACTTCGAGAATTGACATCTTCTTCGCAATCCTGCTTATAAGTTCCCATGAGGATTTTTGTTGTCCTTTTTTTACCTTCTTTTTTTTTACAATCTTAATTGAGAAAGTTCTGATTAGGCTTCAAGTTCAAACTTATTGAAACTCCTAGGCCCTGAGACCTGCTTCATTTTCTGTTGGGCCAATTTAGTTTTCTTCAATTCAAGTTTTATGGTAAAAACTGAGCTTACCATTTTTGTTTGGGGATCTGAAAGGTATCTTGTCAACATGGAGGGAAGTTATGGAGAAATACCATCGAGAGGCACTGTAAGTTCTGTTTGGCCTAAAATTTAATTTTACTTGGATGGAGATCAATTTCTTAATGGGGCTTCAGAACCTCCTTTGAAAATATTTATCCTACGTAATTCATTTAGGTCTCTGATACATTTTAATATAGCTGAAAATCAATTATATTCTTAATTCCTAAACAAAATGGGTGGGATATATTGATACTTTATGCGAACATTTTTCAATGAATACTTGGTATCTACAGAGAAGTAGCAAGAGCAGTGTCACGGCTGCTGGCCCTTGCACTCGATCTGGACATTCACTTTTTTGATCAATATGAAATGCTTGGAAAACCAATTGCTACCTTGCGGCTGCTACATTATGAAGGTAAAGGTTATTGAGATTCAACCAAGCAAGATATCATCTGAAGCGACCAATATAAGCATAACAGTGCCCTGTCTAATACTCAGGTCGAGCTTCTGAGCCTGAAAAGGGAATCTTTGGAGCTGGTGCACATTCAGATTTCGGTTTAATTACACTTCTGGCGACAGATGATGTCGCTGGGCTTCAGGTATGTCCAAATACAATTCCCAGTTCCAGGTTTTTCATGGTCGCAATGTTTCCAAGACTAAGTGCTGCTTTACTGTGTTTAGATTTGTAAAGACAGAGATGCTGAGCCTCAAGTCTGGGAGCACGTACCACCACTGAAAGGGTATGGAACCATGCTCTGCATGAGTTACATTTCTTGTGGGAATAGCAGTTTTTCAGTGTTCATGTACCTTACGATCTACATACACTTCCCAGGGCTTTTATTGTGAACCTTGGTGATATGTTAGAGCGCTGGAGCAACTACATTTTCAGGTAATATAACCATGAAGTTCTCTGTCTATTGAGTATTTGTTGTACTTGTTTTGGCTACACATTGTATTGCCAATGAAGTTACGTTTCTTATGCTCTACCACTTGATGATTTGCCAATCAAATACACTTGATAATTTAACTCTGCATTCTCCACTGTATGGGGATATCCATGAATATGTTTCTGTCTTATATTTTGTCTAATTGCCCGTTTAGCCTTGAGCTTCCATTTGATCATCATTGTCCTAGCAGAACGTAGTTTTCTAACTGCATGCTATTTGTAACATTACGTGAGTTCCCACTCTATCGTATATAAATGTATCCGTGAGTACTCTCATCTGTTGGGATTTCATTCTACGAATTAGTAACGGTTGCCATATTTCAGACAACAAGCTAATAACTAGACTGAACATATTTCTTGTATGTCTGTCCAGGTCTACACTACACAGAGTTTTGGGCAATGGCCAGGAGAGATACTCTGTAAGATTCGCTAAAGCTATTGCATTTGAGTTGTAGTAATTTTTTTTTTTTTTTCCCGCATGGCTAACCCCCCCCCCCCCCCCCCCCCTGCTGTGATAATGTTATATCTATCTTTAATATGGGAAACACGAACACTTCTCAGGCCTCATTCTCTATACCCATTTGCGTGGAATATTAGTCTTAGCTTTTTCATCGCATGATAGATACAATGGCTAATCTCACATCTGCATGGGCAGATTGCTTATTTCGTGGAGCCAAATCATGATTGCATCGTCAAATGTTTGCCAACCTGTCACTCGGAAGAAAATCCTCCAAAGTGAGTACATCAACAAATCAATTGCTTTAGTTCAGCTGGCTATATGCTGGATCGGGTTGCACATATGGTTAATTTGTTCGTTTCCAGGTTTCCTCCGATCAAATGCCAAGATTACATGCTTCAGAGGTACAAGGACACACATTCTGATACGAAGTCCTACAAATGAAGTCGACATGTGAACCCAGATTTAGTGGTTCTGCTGAAGGAGATGCAACCATCCGCGTGAATGCCCCAATGTGTACATAGTAATACTGTTGTAGTCTCATCTTCCCGTTTTATTGTACTCTCCCATGTGAATATGTGATGTACTATTATACTCTAAAACTTCTCAGCTTTAAAGCGTCAATTGAAAACACTTGGATTATGAATGCAGCTGATGTTCAGAATTTAAAATGGTAGATTTGCATAAATCTAATTTCTGGTTGAGAAAGACAGGTAAACGGGTAAATTAATGATATCCCAATCTGGTAAGAACTTAGAAAAATTAGTTAAATGCTACCAGAGGAAGAGCTTGGTTTCATTGAAATTATTTTAATCGACATACATGCGAAACAATTCAAGTTCACCATAACACCAAGTACAAAATATCAACTTACAGGATATCTTGTTATTTAACATCCTTGAAACATCGTCAAGTTACAGGGTACATAATATTTTAAGCAGGCTTGCAGCATAAAGAAACAGAGAAAAGTTGAAGCAACATACAGCATATGAAATAAAACCAAGCAAAATACAAGATAGAGTTCCAGCAAATTACAAACAGCCTCAATGTTCTGTTAGCCAGAAAGTGTTTCATCTATAACTTCTGTAGTTTGGGGTGTACATGCAGCTTTCAGCATACTTAACCAAATCTGCAGGCCGAGGGAGTCGTGTTGCCAGACCTAAAAAAAGTATACGAACTTGTCAGTTAAAAGAACGTGGGCAAATATAGATATGAAATGGGAAAACGAAGGCAGCACGAACCAAGATCATATGCTTTAGCAGCAACTTTTGCAGCAATATGAGCAGAGATCTTTCTTATATTGGTAAGTGGAGGATATGTCATTCCCTTATCATAATGTTCCTGAGTTACTTGACCAGCCAAAGCCTCCGCTGTTGACATAGATTTACAATAGTTAACACCAAGCAAGGGATTATATATAATGATGTCGAAGGAGTGAACAATTCACTTACAAGCTGCTAGAAGCATGTCATCATGCACACGAATGGCACCGGACATGACCAGACCGAAACCAAGCCCTGGGAAGATGTAAGCATTGTTTGCCTGGTTTCATATGGCAGGAGAATAATCTTAAGCTTAGTCAACATTGTTCAGCAAATTATTTGGAAAATCGAGCAAGATATCATGGAGAGAGGATTGGAAACCTGGCCAGGTATAAAAGTTTGGCCGTTATACTCCACTGGGTCAAATGGACTTCCACTGGCGAAAATAGCACGACCCTTCAATAAATGAAGGAAAAGTTTTAGCCAAGTCACAGTAAAATTGTTGATATATCTCACAAATAATAGTTCATCTGGCATCTAAGGATGCATCTTTAATTACTGATCTGACCTCAGTCCATGTATAAGCCTCTTCAGCAGTGCACTCAGCTTGGGAGGTTGGATTCGATAGAGCCATGATAAGTGGTTTCTGTATCACCAACTCATGATCAGAGAAGCTTTTAACACAATAGAGGAGATCAATTTTTTTATTTTTTTATTTTTTATGGGTGGGGGAATGGAATTACCTCATTGAAGGAGGCCATGGCCTCAACCACTTCCTTTGTGAATTGCTTCCCAACACCAGATGTTCCAATAAGAGCAGTTGGCTTGATGGCCTGGTTATAGTAATAGTGTGAGCTTAATTTTTCGTATTTTAGAAAACTATTAACAAAGAACAAACGTGTATCGAAAAGTATGGAGGAGAGTAAGCAGACAGGTTCGATTCATGCCTTTGTGTGTGTGAGTCATATTGTAATCAGAAAAGTAAATAATGCATCAAATATGCAGGTGCAAATGAAAGCCAAACAGTCAATAATAAACACAAAGAATCACTCGCACCTTAACAGCATCCAAGAGATTGTTAATAGGCTCGTGGTCATGAGCCCAAGGTTTCTTAAAGTGCTGAAGAGATTCCTTCCGCGAACTAACAATTAAACCCTGTATGTATTTACAGAGATGTAAGATGATTGGGAAAAGACCGATTAGATTACTACTACATTTTTAGGGCCGCAATCCAAAAGATAGTTGAGGCAATTAGTTATTAACATACTCATATTTACCTTTGAGTCCACCAGCCAGATCTTTTTGCGTGTTTCCTCAAGAGGAGCATTAACCTATCAATTTACACCACATCTTATTATTGTTAGAATATTTCTAGTCGTATGGGTGAATGTAGAAATGTATGCAAAACCAATAGTCTAACCTGCTTTGACATTTCAAGGGCAATAAGCTCTGCTATACCTGTTCCAGCCTGTATCACGCAGGAAGAAATGTCCATTAAAGTTAGTATGATGGAGCAGTTTACAAGTACAATACATATGCCTAAGCAGATATTAGATTGTGCCTGCTTTCAAAACAATTTCCTTAGTTCTATATGTAGTTGAAGCTTTTCTCAAGAAAATGTTAAACATTAGAGGCCCAAGACAGCCAAATAGGGTAAAAGATTTACTTCTCCAGCTCCTAGAAACAGAAACGTGTGATCAGCCAAAGTACCACCAAGTAGTTTGAGGGATGCAACGAGCCCAGCAAGCACAACAGAGGCTGTGCCCTGCAGCAGAAGGATCGAGAGTTATTATGCTTAGTAGAAATCTTATAGCATATAAAGCACGGAATTCCAATATACCTGTATGTCATCATTAAAGACCAAATGTGTAGTCCCATATTTGGCTAATAGCTCAAAGGCATTGTGATTAGCAAAATCTTCAAACTGCAATGCCAGTTACAAAACGCAGAATGCAGAGATATTATAAAGCAATTCATGTGACATTGAGATCCCATGTGAATGGAAAATGGGGTATTACAAACCTGTACAAGAACTTTTTCTCCATAGTTTTGCTTAACAGCACACATGAATTCATGTAAGAAATCATAATATTCCTGGATAGAGTAAAGCCAAAAAAACAGGATGTCATATTGTTTAGAGAAAAATTCAATTACGTGACTGAAATTAGGGTCAATAAACCTTTCCAGTTGCTCGCTTTTGTTTGAGTCCGATGTAGAACTCATCATTTAATAGCTTCTCATTGTTTGTTCCCACATCAATTGTTATCGGCAAGCACTACAAGGTCAAAACAGACATGATTAGGACCACAATTGGCAAAATAGTTACAGATTTAGTAAAAGTAATCATTTCACATAAGATCTAGATCGTTTGACCATAGATCAGTTTTGGGAACAATGATGCCGCTTGATAACCAGTTTTAACAAGAGCAAAATGGAAAATGAAGGGAAATGTAACGAAATGGCAATTAAGATCGAGTCCACGGACACTTTTGTGGTACTATCCTTGAGAGTGAGTATACTTACAGCTGAAGGTCTGACACCTCCTAAAGCAGTGTACAAAGACAATTTCCCTACTGGTATTCCCATACCCTGCAACATCACAGCCAATTAATCCGATTCACTACAAGAGTTCACATAACAAGATAAATTTAGTACAAAGGAAAAGACGAGCGCCATGTGTTAAGTTCACCTGGCAACCAAGATCCCCAAGTCCCAAAATCCTCTCACCATCAGTCACAACAATAACTTGAACTGACCTCTCAGGCCAATTTCTCAAAACTTCTAAAATTTTCCCCCTGCAAGAATTAGAAATGTTAATTGCCAGTTTACAATTAAAATATCCACATGAAGGATGAATACACATGGCAAACATACTTCTCTTTCAAACTTATGTATAAACCCTGAGGACGCTTGAAGATGCTTCCATACTTTTGGCAAGCTTCACCAACAGTGGGAGTGTAGACAATTGGGAGAAGCTCGTCAACATTATCAATGAGAAGCTTGTAAAATAACCTCTCATTCCTCTCCTGTAAACATGGAAGGTTTGACTTTAACACAGTAGCAGGGGAACAGAAGGAAGCAAACTCAGGATTTTTAACTTACAAAAGGTAAATCATGCACGAATTCATTCCCTTTATTTGCCAGAAGACAGACTAAAAAAAAGTTAAAACACCCTGCATATTTCGAACTCATAATGATGCTAGTATCATTGAGTGCACATGTTCTGCACCAAGTTCTAATGAATCTAATCTATATCACTCACTACTCAACAAAACATCCTGGCAACATCACTACTCAACAAAACAGTCTGGTAGCAAGTTATCAACGCATTCACAAGAAGCATGAACACTAGACAACCACTAGTTAAAAGTAATAGCTGAAAGTCCACATTCATTGAAATTCATAAGATGGAACAGAAACACAAACCAGATGCTATTCGTAGAAATTACCTCGAGTTCCATAAGAGCCATATACTTGTGCAAAGGAACGTCATATTGACGAAGATTGTGCATCAATTTTTTCTCCTGAGATTGCACATTATCCAAATTGAGCAACACATAAAATTAAAAAAAAAAAAAAAAAAGGCAAGCAAATAAACGAATCACCAATATCAACCTGAAGCTCCTGAGTCGAAACAACTGGAGGCAAAAGCCCTCGCAAGTAATGAGCATCTCTCTCTTTCTCAGTAAATGCAAGTCCCTTGTTATGATGAGGATCTCTCAGCAAAGTATATCCACTGTTTTTACACCACAGAGGTACACTTTTCGTCAGTCAATCAATTCACCGAGCACATTAACAGCCTAAATTACACATAAACAGCCACAATCAACTAATCAAACATTCTCAGCTACTCACAATCACAACGGAAATCGAAAAACATAACCAAGCTAGAATTGAACTGCAAAAATTAGAGTAAGAAACTAAGTACGGATCACAAATTCACAATCATACTCTCGATGAGATCCTTGAACAGGAACAGGTAAAGCAAGTAGAAATCGGATAATCGAAATAGGAGTAGAAGTAGAAGTAGAAGTGATCGGAAGTTGGTGAAGTAGTAGTTTAGTTTACCTGGAGACTGAGACAGTCCAAGGAGTGACAAGGTGATCTTCGCTGGCTTGATCCTCGCCGTAGATGTCCTCAACTCCACCGCCGCAAGTCAGCCGAGGGCTCAGGTCAAGCACAGTTTCACCACCTCTCTGTTCCTTCAACAGGCTCTCCATTTTTTCTCTTCCTTTCTCTCTCTAGTTCTCAATTTTCAAACACATGCACACTAGCTGCCTGCTTCTATTGGATTGATCTAACTGACTAGACTGGGCAGCAAAATATATACTAATAGTCAATTCAATTGTCACACATGGCGGGCAGAAAAAAACTCCATCATACATTCATACATACATTTTTTATTTTTAAGCGGTTCGTTATCGATGGGTGGAGTGGAGTGGAGTACCACTATTGGCTCGGCCAATTACATAACTACCCTCGTTGTAGCGGAGCAAGGATTTCAAGTTTCGGGACAATATTATATATACGGTTTTATTTCTGAAGTTAGGGGTACGAAACCTAATATTATTAATAAAAATAGAATTCTTTTTCTAAAACTTAGAGGTGGTAAAACCACTATGCCTCCCCTAACTCCGCCTCTTATTGTATTGTGATAATTAAGAAAGTTTCCCACCATCTAATTTAGTCAGTGACTGATTAAAAACTCAAATCCGCGAAAATGTGGAATTATTAATTCATTGGTGGTACTTTTAAATGGATTTATCATATCGTTATAGCCTGTCGGTGTCATTACCTTTGATTGTTTGGGTCAAGACTAGATTAGGACTGATAATTTAATGGCAAAAATTGCATATAATACTTGTTAGATTTAAGTAATTACAGATAGAGTGCTAGTTAGTTAATAACAATAACGTGAGTCAGATAAAATCAATTACATATAAGTTCGAATTTGACTTTGGCGATTTAAAATTGGAAAGTCCATTTTTGCCTGCTCAATTATCACTTTTAGAAATCGCCAAACAACCTTAACTTATCATTTCGCGTCATTACATGTGACTTCATGTAATTAAACCCGAACTTATACGCTATAATTGAATTATGACCGTTATTTTTTTTAAAAAAAAATGGTCGTTTGAAAGTTAATTGGAGGCTATTTATACACCAAAACTTGTCATTTTATCATTTTATTTCAAAAAAATTCACTATAAGTATATACATGTTAATATATATTATGTTGGCCAAGTGTCGAGCACTATGTAGTACATTTTATATATAAGTATTGTTTCTAAAAATCATTTTGTACAATAGCTTTTTCATGTATTTTGTTAAACAAATGTACCTATTAGCATTTGAAAATCCTATTAGTATAGCATGTACTTAATTAAGTAACAATAATAAAATAAATATTCTTTTATTGATCGGAGCTTCCGCCATGGACTGCCGGAGCTCCGGCAGTGATTTTGGTGGTGGTGTGTGGTGTTGGTGGTGGGGAAGAAGATGGTGGGTGGTGGTGGGGATTGGGGAAGGAGAGTTAAAATTTTAATAATTAATTTTTTTTTGAAGAAGTTAATAGTTTAATAGTTTAAAATAACTAAGGCATGTTTGGTTTGTTTATAATTTTAAGTTGGTCAATCAAAAAACAACTTTTTGGACCTATATGTAATTGTTTCACTAATGGGGATTCAGATGAGCGAGGAGCCACTAAGAGGGTAGCCGTATGTAATTTTTCCGATTTTAATATTTGCAAAATCAGAACAAAGGAGTAACTGTTGGAAATTTATGTATAAAAGTAAATACACGAGGTCGAGATGATAAATGTTGTAACGGTAGTAAGTGTTGGAAATTTATGTACAAAAAGTATAAATACTACATAAGATGATAAATCCAGTAACGGTAGAAAATTAATTGATCGAGACTTAATCCTCTATACAAAATTAGGTGAGTGGGATAAAATCCATTTTTGGTACTCGAGTGTTAGACATTTTTGATTTTGGTAATCCAAAGTGGTCGCATCCAATTTAGGTACTAATTATCAATAACTATTTACAATCAAGGTACTAATTGAATTTAAGAGGTGCGCATTCGCATTCACGTGCAAGCGAATGTCAAGCGCCGAAGGATAGACATAGAAAATTGACCATTCGCAGGATATCGTAGACTTTGTCCCACTTACAAGCATCAAATTCTTCCACTTCATATTCTTTTTTAGGCTTTTTCATCAATTATGTTTCAATCAACTTTCAATTGATCAAATTCACGTGAAATTGGAATTAGGTTAATTGTAACTTGGTACTGATTTGCACACCCACCATTAAATTTACAATTAGTACCTTAATTGTAAATAGTTATTAATAATTAGTACCTAAATTGGACGCGACCACTCTGGAGTACCAAAATCAGAAATGACTCACACTGTAGTACCAAAAATGAATTTTACCCGATAAAATGAAATGATATATAACAAAATACACATGTTCACATGGAATGAAACCATTTGGAGATTAGTAGACGAGTTAAATAGTTAAATACATGTTATCGTTACAAACAGTATCATACCTAAACGTGTGAGGGTGTAGATGGTTGATTCCCAACACATATTGGTTGTTTGGCATACGACTTTAACAAACTTTTAACAGATGGATAGTAACTCGATTTAATGTGAGTGAAATAGGTGACTTGATAGAGTTTTTAGTTGCATAGCAAACATGAAACTGATGAATAGTGAATTAACATAGTTTTTAATTGTTTGTCAAACAGTCTAATAGACAACCACTTAGGATTCTCAGCGAGGAAGTCGAGCATTTAAGGGGTATAATGATTAAGACTTAAGAGGGTGTTGGGATGAGTCGTATATGCATAGCTAGCTATAATCACAACCTCAAATTATATGAGGCAATCCGAGTGATTGTGGAATTAAATTTATGAGAACTCTGATTCAATATGGACTAGTATATACCAATAATACATGTATATTTCAATTACCGGTAACCATACCGAATGAAAGGGTGGTATTTTTTTCAATGATGATGTTATTACAAATATATACTTCTGGTATATCCATGAGTAAAATAAGGTGTTAAATAATGTAATTTAAGTTAAAATTTGTGTTTGCACCAATTGAGGAAGTAAATTTACGTTTCATGCAGGTTCAGATCGAAATATGATGTTGAATAGGAGTTTGCATTTGATGTTTAGAATCAATTCGTAGTTAAAGTTGTAAACGGTTGATCGGAAAAAATCGGATGGAGTATATTAGTACTACATACGAATCATGAGACAAGAATGTGGCACAATAAAGTAGAGATTAGTGGCCAATGAGGCCTGGTTCATTTGGATCATGGGTTCGATTCCCGTTGAAAGCGGGTTTGTGTTTTAGTGTATGCTATCTTTAATAGATTGAGTGATGATTGATGACTTTGTAATGATTAATATATAAATGATGGATATATGAGTAGATACAATGTAATATGATTGTAATAGCGATATTAAAAAAAAAAAAGTAAAAGATTAGTGTATGATTAAGGTAGGGCCGAGTAGCCGATAGTGGCAAGAGGCAACAACGTGGAGGTACAATAATTTGAGGCTGCTTTTGAAATTACTAGGACGACTCAAACCTTTTATAATGGAGCTATGAGATGTCATCCATCGCCTCATCCTTCCATCAACATCTTCACAAATTCAACAACTAGATCACTTGCTTGACTACTCTAATTGTGCTTATGACAGTATTATAGAATATTAAAAGTAATATAATAACCAAACTTAAAAGTGCGTGGAGAGATATCAATTGTGAAACAAATTTTACAATTTCCAGTACAATTTGTCCAAAAACCTTGAAAAAACCCAGCCTCACTATTTGAGCGCGTGTTGCGTGTGCTCCCTTACTTTTAATATTCTTCTCCCCTTCATCTTCTCCACCCTCTTCCATTTCCCCACCTTCAACATCCTTTAAACAAGTCAAATGATGAAACAATCTATATCAAATTTTTCATCTTGTTTAGAGTTTCACAATGATATAATTAAACCACAGAAAAAGGAGGAGGATTCGAACCCTAGAATTGGCGACAGAGGATCTCCGGAAATTAGGATTTCCGAAATGGTGCATCACATTCTCATTCCTCCCTGTGAAAAAATTATCCACCACGATCACGTTGTCTCCTCTCACAATCAACTGATCCACCAAATGGCTCCCGACAAATCCGGCTCCACCGGTCACCACGATCCGCTGCACTTTCCACTTCAATCCGAGCGGGATTTTGCCGACCGAGTTGACGCCGAACCCGGTCGCGAATTGGTGAGTCTGGTACTGAGTCGCTTACATCTGGGTTGGAAATTATGGGGCCCAACGCCTAGGCTATTGCGCGTGTGATTTATTCTAACCAGCTTTGATTTGCTTTGCTCTCCTTTGCCGAGCTGCTGAAACTTTCGGTTTGCGATCTCTCTCTCTCTTTAACGAATCGGCCTTAGAAGAAGTATTGGCAACGTGTGCTTTAACTATAAGGTGTGGGTTGTGTTTTCTTGAAAATGAAATGAGGGGTTGTGAATGAAATTTGAAAATATTGAGAGTGAAACAAGAGTACTTACAGTTAGAGAAGGAGGTGAACTGGAATTGGAGTGGAGCTCGTTGATGATGGGGTTTGAAGGTAAAGGAGGCCATTCATTTCAGAACACGGCACAACTTCGCTTCTCTGTTGTCTAATGATATCAATGTCCGGTTACTCTAATTTTACTATAAGGATCCAGGTCTCTAGCCAGACCAATCTTTCTCTCACTTATCTTGTTTGGCTAGCAAAAGGTTAGTTTTTGTGGTTTATGTCATTCAGAATACTCTGGTTTTGAGAGCGTTGTTTTGCTTGCAGCAACTTTCCAGTTTAATCGAAAAATAAAAATATTTTTCAGTAAAAAAGATTAAAAATAATGATTTGTACTAATTTGGACTCTAATAATTCTTCACTATTTTGGACTCTGATCCCTTCAACTTATAGACATCTAATCAAACTAAAAGAATATACATTAGATCTTTTCCATCATCATCTCAGTAAGTATAAAAGAACCATTGCGTTAATAATATACATAGAAGACACAGGAGATTAAGGTACTTTCTGATTTCGTTATTTTGTGTAGGTAGAGCATTATAGGTTATTAGTTATTTATTAATTTGATTAGTTAGTCAAATAATTCACTAATTCAGTTACAGTTTGATGCTTTTTACTCTTTGGTGTTTTGGTGTTGTTGATTTACAGTGCTTGGTATCTGGTAATGTATATTTGTTGTTTTGCATATAAATTCTTCAGACTCATTTGTTAAACAGTTCTTATTGTTGTAGATAGTTGGAAATTTTGGAATATTGTGATTATGCTAGCAAGATGTTGTATTTGGTGGATTTGTGTATATGTGTATTGCATCATGTTAAATTACCTATATTAATTTTCCAGATCATGTAAAAGCAGATCATGGTGTTTTTTAATTATATGAAGAATTGTTTTGATTTGTATTGCGAATAACTTAATCTTGGAGATATATAAATTAATAACATGTGATTAAACTTGTATCTTGTGTGTGTATTCTGCTGTAATGATGCAGTTTTATTGAAGCTCAAGGATTGTCTATGCTAACTGACAATAGTGTTGGACTAAGTGCATGTTTGAAAATGTATTTGCAAAACCTTTGGGTTGAAGAAAAAATTAAGAGTCGTATTATATCAAATTGCAAATATACATTCTACAAGCGGAAAGCATAACTAATAATTTTTTTCTTAAAGTATGCAAAGTTCTTCTTTCATCTTTCTTCCTCAAGAGGAAAGTATGTTATGATACCAAGGATATCACTTGAACCGATGGACAATCTCAAATGTCCAATACCTTTCTAGAGGAAGCAATTTCCCATAACGTTATGCTTTTCAATGATGATAAACAAGGCACAAGGACAAACGCTAGAAAGGGTTGGGATCTATTTGCCACAACCAATTTTCTCACATAATGGACAGTTGTATGTTGTGTTGTCAAGAGCGCGGAAATCATCAACGATCTGGGTATTGATTAGACCGCCTACAATAGACTATGATGACCACACAAAGACAAGAAATGTTGTATACACAAAAATCTTACAGAATCAAAGCTAAGATTAGGAAATATATAAACATAAACTTTTTCGTTGCGATTGATAACAATACATTTTGAAATATTATTGTTTTCTTTTGTAACTTCTACATTGTTTTAATATTAAATATAACTTTTCTTATATAAACAATTAATCATAAGTTTACATAGATATCTGTAAATTGTACTGAGACAGATCAAATATAACTTAGCGAACCATAGAGCAAGACCAGAATACGCTTCATACGTGTAGCGTGTGACGTAACAACTATTTGAGTTGTGCAATTGAGTACATAATTTAAGTTAAATTGGACTCATTTGCAATATATGGGTAAATTAGACTTTAATTACAAAAAAACAATCTGTTTTATTCAATCAAATTACATGCACTAATTAAATCTCAACAAAATCAATGCATCATAACAACAAAACAATCTTCCTTCTCCATTTAAATTTTAAACACTAATTGAACCCCAACAAAATCAATTCATCATTAAAAAAATCAATTTGTCTTCTCTAAATTAAATTTAAACCCTAATTCAACCCAGCAAAATCAATTCATCATTAAAAAACAACGATAACCAAACTTTCTGCTACATCTTCTCCAATTAAATTAAAACAGATCAACTCAAACACTAATTCAACTTTAAAAAAAAAAGAAATTCATTATCAGAAACAACAATATTATTTGCCTTCGTATACGTGTTTTATAAATGTAACTATGTGGCACAATAACACAATAATATGCGTAGTGTGTTTTCACGTTCTAGTATATATGTAGTGGACAACTATTGAAGGTGTGCAATTGCGTACTTAATTTAAGTTAAATTGGACCTATTATTAATATGTATGTAAAATAGACTTTAGTTACAAAAAAAACAAATATGTCTTCTTCATTATAATTTCAAGCATTAATTCAACCTTAACAAAATCAATTTATCATTTAAAAAAAATCAAATATGTCTTATACAATTAAATTCCAGGCCCAAATTCAACATCAACAAAATCAATTAATCATTAAAAAAATAACGATAACCAATCATCATTCTCCAATTGAATTAAAACAGATCACTTCGCACTAACTCAAACCCTATTTCAACTTGAAAATTTACAATTCATTAAAAAAAATAACGATATTAGTTACATTCATATACTTCTTCCATCTTTTACAACTAGGTGCCACAATAAACATGTTAATACTATTAAAAGAAGGGGCTTTTGAGTTTTTGTTTTAAATTTCAAGGAAATGAGTCGTGAGAGCTTTCACCAAATTTAGGTTATGTATTAAGGCTTTGTTCTCGTCGTCTAAATATAACTGAACAGAACTGAACTGATCTGAACTGAAGTGTAGTATAAAATTCAACTAAGCAAATTGTTAATCAAATCAACCCAATTCAATCCAATAAAATCCAAACCAACCAACAAACAAACGTAAGAAAATAAACACAAGATAACCAAGATTTCTATTAACCAAGAACCAAAACGCAGTTTACAAGGAATCGACCAAACCTCCCGAGTTTCAAGCTATACGCTCCTCTGTTCTCTCTTCCTCACTGTGTTTCTCTCAGAAATCTCTATATGAGTTCTCTCTATGTTCTCATATCATTCTATTGAACTAACTAGTTATGGAACCACCTATTTATACAAAGTAAATAGTACCAATTCACTTCTAACTATGAATCAAATAACTAGTAGTTTCCTTTTCCAAGTTGGTTTCCAGTTGCCAATGGAATTCCTAATTCTGTTTCCAAAAGGATTCCTCAACGTCCAACTCCTAACACCTTCAGTATTAGATGTTTAAGCTAAACTCACAATTCTCCACCTAGCTTCAACATCTGAAAATCCTCAAGTATTCCTTAGGTTAGAATACACCCCTTACATCCACCAGACTGATCAAACTAAGATACAACCTGAATTTATGCACAGGAACAGGCTTAGTAAAACCATCTGTTGGATTCTCCTTAGACTTGATCTTCTGAATCTTTATGCCTCCCTTATCCACTGAGCCTGCAATATACTTCAACAATCCCTTCACTGCTTCCCAATGAACTCTTCCTGGATTGTCCATGTATCTGCTCACAGATTTCATAGCATGAGTTAAATCAGTCCGAACACACCATTGAATACATAATTGACCCTATAGCATTAGCATACGGTGTGTTCTCCATACATCTCTTCTCTTTATCAGTATTAGGACAAGACTTCTTAGATAACTTGAACTGAGACCCCAGAGGTGTTGCAGCATGCTTGGATTTGTGCATGTTAAATCTCCTTAACACCTTCTCCAAGTAAGCACTTTGATTCATAATGATCTTTCCATCACCTCCATGAATAATATCAATGCCCAGTATCCTCTTAGCTATTCCTAAGTCTTTCATCTCAAATTCTGACTTCAAGAGATTCTTCACATGAGTTATTCCTTTCATATGCTTGCTTGCTATAACCATGTCATCCACATAAATAAGCAAATATATCATGTCTTCGACATTCTCACCATAGAAGTAAACACAGTGTCGTAGTCACACCGCCTGAACTTGTGACTCAACATAAACTTGTCAAATCCTCTATACCATTGTCTTGGACTCTGTTTAAGGCCATACAGTGATCTCAACAATAACCAAGCCTTGTGCTCCTTGTCATCTACCTCAATACCCTCAGGTATCCTCATGTAAATCTCTTCATCCAGCTTCCCATGCAAGAATGCAGTAGTAACATCCATCTGATGTAAGTGTAGCTTAAATTGAGCTACCATAGCAATCAAAATCCTGATTGAGCTATGCTTCACCACTGGAGAAAAAATCTCATTGTAGTCAATACCCTCTCTTTGTGTGAAACCTCTAGCAACTAGTCTGGCTTTGTATTTCACCTTTTGCTCACCATCAGCTCCAAGTTTCTTCTTAAAGATCCACTTACAACTGAGAAGCTTCTTCCCTTTAGGTATAGCTACAATATTCCATGTATGATTCTTTTCAAGTGACAAGAGTTCTTGTTGTATAGCAATGCACCAACTATTCTTCTCTGAGCAACTTATAGCTCTTTGATAGTTCTCAGGCTCATAACAATCAATATCCTCGGCAATATTTAGTGCAAAATACACCATATCTGGATCTGCAGTAGAGGTTCTGACTCTTGGTTCCCTATCTCTGATGAGTTGATAATCCACAACATCATCTGGATTATTGAGCTCTATCCCTGTCCTTCTTCTAATCACATGCCTCTCCACCTGATTATTCGATTCAGGCTCCACCTGATCATGTATGTCAGTATTTTCCTGAGATTCAGCATGCGGTGTTGTCAGAACACCATGGTCTGCGAAAACTGGTGTTATCACCACACCAGTGTCTGTCTGCTCCATATTCAGTGTTCCTGGCACACCATCTTCGACAGGCTCCACCTGACTGAGTGTTCTCTCAACACTGTCAGTATTCCTCAATAATGGCATCACATCTTCATGGAAAGTCACATCCCTGCTGATGATGCATTTATTTACCCCTGGTTCTAAGCACCAGAGTTTATATCCCTTAACTCCCTTTGGATAACCAAGAAACAAGCACTTTACTGCTCTAGCCTCCAACTTATCTTGCTTAACATGAGCATAAGCTAAGCATCCAAATACTTTGAGATATGAGTACTCTGAGTGAGTACCTTTCCAAACTTCTTCAGGTGTCTTGAAACCAATAGCTGGTGATGGACAAAGGTTAATAAGATGTGCTGCCGTAGTCACAGCCTCTCCCCAAAAACTTTTTGACAAACCTGATCCAAGAAGCATGCACCTCACTCTTTCTAGGATTGTTCTATTCATCCTTTCAACTACTCCATTCTCATTGAATTTCAGAACTGATTTGTGTCTCAAGATGCCCTTCCCAACACAGAAGGTATTGAATTCATTAGACAAGAATTCCAGCCCATTATCAGTTCTGATCACCTTGAGCTTCTTGTTCGTTTGATTCTCCATCTCCACAAGCCATTCCTTGAATTTTATGAAAGTCTCATCCTTGGACTTCAATACAAACATCCACACTTTCCTTGACAGATCATCAATGATGGACAGAAAATATCTACCTCCATTCCTAGTGGTGGTTCTCGCCGGTCCCCATAAATCTGCATGCACATACTCAAGTATGTCCTGTGTGGTGTGTTTCCCAACACCATAACTGTTCTTCTTGGACTTCCCTAACACACAGAGCTCACAAAGTTCCATCTTATGTATCTTGTCTCCACCTAAGAGTCCCTTCTTAGATAAATCCATAAGACCTTTCTCTCCAACATGTGCTAGCCTTCAATGCCATAGAACGGTATTGTCAGAACACTGCCGGGTGTTCCCAGAACACTGTACACTGGAAACTTCACCAGTTACAGTTTCACCTTGTAGATAATACAATTCTCTCCTTTTCAAAGCCTGCATAACCACCTTATCACCCTTCTTAACCTGAAGGACACCATTATCACCTGAATACTTGTATCCCTTAGTATCTATAGTTCCTAAGGATATCAAGTTCCTCTTCAAGTGTGGCACATATCTCACATTAAGCAAATCCCTTAGCACTCCATCAAACATCTCAATTCTCACTGTTCCCATACCTTTTATCATGCATGGTCTATCATCACCAAGAACAACTGATCCACAGTTTCTATGCTCAAAAGTTGAAAACCATTCGCTAATAGGTGTCATATGAAACGAACAGCCTGAATCCATAACCCATTCAGTTGATTGACTAGTTTGAGTGACTGAAAGTACCTCAGTAACAAGAGCTTCCGCAGTATGATAAGCCTCTGATTTGTTTGTAATGTCTGTGCCATAATTAGTATTCGGTGTTGTCGCCACACCCTTGCCTTTCTGCGCCTTTAGACTCATAAAATCCTTCTTCAAGTGTCCTTGCTTCTTGCAATAATAACACTTCCTTATTTCAGGGCCATCCTTGTTATACTGAGCTTTCCTTTGATCTGGATATTGCTTCTTCTTTGGTGGAAACTTGTGATATTGTTTCACCATAAGGCTTTCACCAGTACTGAGTGTTGGTGGAACACCATCCTGGTCCAACTCCCTTGATCTTAATGCAGATTCAATAGCCTCCATTGTCAATGCTTCTGTCCTCCCATACACCAAAGCATCCTTGAATGGAACAAGACACCTAGGGAGTGAATTCAACAAGATAATTGCCTTGTCTTGGCTCCTCATCCTGTTCTTCTCATCAGTTTTCAGATTGTCATGGTGTGCAACCATCTTCTTGAACAAATCCAACTGACTCATGATTGATTTTCCTTCAACCATCTTGAATGCAAAGAGCCTCTGTTTTGCAGAGATTTTATTTGCATCTGACTTGTCATTATACAATTCTTCTAGCTTCTCCCATATCTCTTTTGCCGATGAAAGATCACCGATTTCAATAAGAGCATTATCACCCAGAGCTAATATCAAAGAACTGTAAGCTTTGAACTTGATTGCCTTTTTATCAGCATCAGACAAAGTTGTATCGAACTTCTCAGTCAGTGCGTCGACAACACCCTGCTGCATTAACAGAGCCATCATCCTTCTCTTCCGATCCACAGACCAAAGTCTGTCTTTCCTTCCAACGGTTTGAGGTCGAACTTTGGAGATGCCATTGATGAATAGATACCAGTCGATTCTCTCTTCCCACAGACGGCGCCAATTGTTAATCAAATCAACCCAATTCAATCCAATAAACTCCAAACCAACCAACAAACAAACGTAAGAAAATAAACACAAGATAACCAAGATTTCTATTAACCAAGAACCAAAACGCAGTTGTACGTTTACAAGGAATCGACCAAACCTCCCGAGTTTCAAGCTACGCGCTCCTCTGTTCTCTCTTCCTCACTGTGTTTCTCTCATAAATCTCTATATGAGTTCTCTCTATGTTCTCATATCATTCTATTGAACTAACTAGTTATGGAACCACCTATTTATACAAAGTAAATAGTACAAATTCACTTCTAACTAGGAATCAAATAACTAGCTTCTTTTCCAGTTTTGGTTTCCAGTTGCCAATGGAATTCCTAATTCTGTTTCCAAAAGGATTCATCAACATCCAACTCCTAACACCTTCAGTATTAGATGTTTAAGCTAAACTCACACAAATTTAAACTGAACTGAAATTAATGTATTTTCAGATGAAGAGAAGAGAGCCTAGGCCACTAAATGAGATGTCATCCATTCCTCATCATGAGCTCATGTTTACTGTTTACAAACTGATTTCTTTGACTGGAATTATGCTTTCTTAACATTTTGAATGTTAAAGAAAAGGATCAAATGACAATCAATTCAAGTTGAGTCAGGTCAGGCCCAAAAACTATGAAAACTGAATGATTTTGTAATTTGTCGGAGATTGAATCACAAATTCTATACGTTAGAGACTTTAATTGCCCGAGGAAAATATTGAATGGAAGATTTATGCAATATGCATATCCAACCATGCAAATTAGTATAATTGCTTGTGACGGTTTCGTATTCGTTGTCACTCGTCAGAGGGAGCAAGATTCAACTTGTTTACGCAAGCAAGCAAAGTGATCCTTGAGGTGCTAGAAATAAGACAAACATTTGAGATTGACATGTGGGTTCACAAATTACGTGACATGCTGAAATAGTTAAATGTGCAAAAACATGTTGAAATAGTGAAGTGATATATTCTCAGTCCGTTCCTTTATAAAATTTATTTACCATTTCATCACTTTTCTTTTAAATTTAGCGTTTTCATTTCTAAAAACTCAATACCTACACTTATTAATTTTTCATTATTCTTTTTTATCTATCTCTATCTCTCTTATGTTTTCTATTATGTCTTACTTTTTATCATTTAATTACTATTTTATTTCATATTTCTTAAAATTTACACAAAAATTAACACAAAGTCTTATGAGAGATAGTCTTTATATAAGTTATCTAGAGACGATATATGTTATCAATAAAATCATCGATGTTATTAATCAAAACGTCTATGTTGTTAACGAAATAAGTTTTATTGTGATATTGAAAAACATCAACGTTGAGAACATAGGTGTTTTGATTAATAACATTGATGATTTTTTTTGATAATATAGGTCCGTCTCTAAATAAATTATTTAGATACCGTCTCTCAGAAAACTTACTCAAAAATTAAATGGTAAACCTTGTAAAAATGAGTAAATCTCCTAAGATACGGTCTTCAGATAATTCATCTAGAGATAGATGTATATTGTCAAAAAAATCGTCGATGTTATTAATCAAATTAAAACACATATGTTCTCAACATTGGTGTTTTTTCATATACAACAAGACTTGTGTTATTTCATTAACAACAAAGACGTTTTGATTAATAATATGGATGATTTATTAATAACATAGGTCGTCTTTAGATAAATTATCTAGATACCGTCTCACAGTAGTTTATTTTAATTTTAGGGAGGAATTAGTATATTTGTTCAACTTCCGTGTCGGCTCGTGACAAATATAGCAACATAAGACATCGTGCACGAATAAGCCACGTACGTGCGTCCAAGTGTTTATCAATACAGTAAGCATCATACCAGATAACCATTTTTGTTTTAAGCAACCGACAAGGAGAGCATATTATAGGTGAAAAGTACTCATCCATCCTTGATAAGTTAGTTGAAAAATTAAAATTAATAATGAAATATCAAAAAGTGACAAAACTTTAATGATATAATGTGTAATTTTATTGAAATGTAATTTATAATAATTTGTTATGTATAGGAGCGTTCCACATTTTATATGCATGGAGTACTATTTGATGCCTAAAATTAATAAGTGTGTGAATTACTTTGGTGGAACAAAAGAATAGTAAATGACCAAATATAATGATGGTACTAAAAGTGGAACTGGTAATTTCCTCAATTTATCCACTCCTTGTTCTCACGTATCATATGATGTGTCAGTTTCTATATAAACATTTACGATAAACCATCACTCCATATAATCGCATGTTAGCTTCAAAGAGCAAAGTCTAATTATGATATATTCATACATTACTTCTACACTACTAATTAAACCGCATGTAATATTTGTACTTAATTAAATAGCAAAATTCTTGTAAATATACAAGTTAAAATTTTACTACTTCCTCCCACCCCACACACTCACCTTGTTTATATTAATATAATATATACTAAAATCAAGTACTTACTCCATCCTATCTGAAGCATCCTATTTTACCATATTTGGTGTCTCAAAGCTTCAAGCTTCCAATTTTCATTTTTATTCATTCTTACTCCAACTATAATATTATATATATTCAACTTTTGACAAAATCCAATATAAAAATTAAAGTCAACGCAAAATATCAACCACACACTATTATTTTAATAGAAAAGTAATTTATCCTTATTTTTCTCACTCCAAAAGCAAATGAGAAGTTTCGGGCGAGGTGGAGGAAGTGATCTCAAAGTACTGTAAAGTACTATTTAAAATACCAACAAATCAAAGAATTACTGCATTCTTGAGTAGTACTGCCAACATTTACAATCCAATGCCCAAAAGGCTCACTCATCAACTTGCATATACAGAACACAGAAGTTATGTATTTATGTTAATACGTGCATGGTTCTATGCCTTAACTTTAGAATGCACGCAAACACCCGATACATGTTAGCTTCCAGGGGCAAAACCGAAGATGTTGGCCATTTAAAATATCATCTCTGATGCAGCAGGCATGGATATCTTGTTGGACTCTGAAGATGTAAATTTTTAGCAATACACGCTCATCAGAATCAAGACTATAGACTGTTTAGAAAAGAGAAGTACCAGCAACTAATGGTGTGGATAATCGAGCAAGACCAATCAGTTTTCCCCTGGATATGTTTGTGGTGTATTATAAGTCATTCAAAGTCAGTAAGTACATCGATGGATCAAGGTAATGTCCTGTTGAATAGCCCCATAGACTCTGCATCCTCCATGGATGTGTAAGTATCAGCCTGCTCCTGCTCGTTTTATGCAAGTGAAAAGTGAGGACACATGCTTCATGTCACCAATGGGTAAGTTGAGGTTTGAGTTGGTTGAATTTGAAATATTACAAATTCTTAAGCAGATCAACAATAATGTCGCACGATGATTGTATCCTTTGAAAATTATCAGATGTTCTTTTCCTGAACTCACAATTGAATGATACTCCTATATACTCTTAAATTTCTAATTTCTTACTCTTGATCATCTAAACATGTCATCATAACTAAACCAATAATATGATTGTCATACCTGAAGACGATGCAAGAGATACATCAAGAAGAGATGCACGAATACCTGAAAACATTAATAAATACTATCATAATCTGAACAAGCACCCATCCAGTTAGGACATGTATGCAAACGTATCAACTATGGATGTCTTTCGAACATTCTTTATTCAACCTAGAAATCTGCCAAGTCAATAATATATGATGCCAAGAACATGGTATGACCTAAAAGGCTTGAACAATATCAGCACCTGATCTTCAACCAATTGTCTGCCTGACAAGTCACCTCGAAATATCACTTTTCAACATATTTCAGAAACTAACTCTGTTACTTCTGGGTTATGAATTTATCAAAATAAAATTAATACATCTAAAAAAAGTTTTACAGCTGTAAAATCATGTTGACTCTTGGAGGTGCACAAAAGAGCTCATATGTGCCACACTCAAGGGTAAAACCAACCGAACTGTTTAAGTAGTGTATAAAAGCACCATGGATATGCTCCAAGGTAACTCTTTGACTCTAGGATTACTATACTATAATGTTTTACTAGCCATCCTTTCACTGCACAACCGTTGGCTGGAATGTCTATGGGATCAGTTTATAAGTTGCTTGGAGTTCCAGAGAGTGTGGTGTCTGACATGGAAAGGATATTCACCAGTATTTTTTGGAAGGAATTCATGAAGATTAGTCAATAAAGCAGAACCTTAGCACTTCAATTCATCCTCAAACAGATGGGCAGTCTGAGAGTTAATGAGTGCCTGGAGTCATCCTTAAGGTGTATGACTGGAACTTGTCAGAGGAAGTAGAGTAAATGGTTGGCTTTGGCTGAATGGTGGTACAAGTACAACTCAAATTATTATACTGCTAAATTCCTCCGCCATGGGCGGAACAGCCTTCTCAGATCTGGAGCTTAAGCTTTTTCCTTTTTTTCAATTTTTTAATTTTAATTGATTTTCTATTTTTAAATTTGTTGTAATAAGGGGCATTTTGGTTAATTCAGATGTATTTTAATGTTCCCATTTGAAAATTAACGGCGACGGATTTCAAAGTAATAAATTAATGGAGCATAGGTTTTATTATTAGATAGTCATTGTTTTCGTAATTAACCCAATAAAGCAGATATCAATAACACCAGTATCCTGTTATCTCATTTTGCTAAGCGAAGAAGAATGCATAAATGATAAATCCGTGATAACCAGGTCATAATAACATCAAAGATTAGGTACTGAGGATATGGTCTAACCAGATAAAACAGCAGGCTAACTCGGGCTGTAGGATACCGCCAGAGGAATCTTGTGGCTCTGACAGCTCCAGTATCTAAAAATTTTGCTGCCTTCTGCAGCTGCAGTTGACAGGTTTTATTGGATTGATTATCCAGCTGTGGCAGGTAAAGAGTTGAGCAAGCAATGATAAATAAAGTGGTATACCTGTAAGCTTGCTGCTGCCATGTGACGGTGATGCAAAGGAAGAGGCCTGGAAATCTAAAACATCAGACTAGAGATATTATGAAATGATAAAATGCATAAAAAATATGTATCCAAGGTCACACTTGTGCCTTCTACTTAGATATCTAATTTCCAACTCAGACTACAGCATAAAGAGTTTTTGTCAGTTGAGAGGAATGATAGTCAAGTGATTCGTGACAATGCTTAGTTGCTGGTAAAACCTTATAATCCTATAAATCGGACATAACAGATACAACCACAGTCCACCACATTGCAGCTGGAGAAAAGAGGTGCACTAACACATACATTTAACCTAGCTAATTGGCAGTGAAGTAAACATTTGTGCATATGTTATGTTCCATCCTTTTATGATCCTAATCCTAACATGGTTCAGTGATATTCAGCTGAAAATTACAGAAAAAAGAGCTTCGAGTCAATAAAGACTAAGAAGGTACTTGAAGCAAGGAACATACTTCAGCATCACTTTACAGAATTGTGACGCAAAAGACAAATCACCTTCCATATTGTTCCAATTAAAAGGATGAAATTTAACTCACTATGATATACCAAGGGAACTATCAGGAGCAAAATATTGTCATATCAACATTCAACTTTTTATTTCTAACTATTTTTTCAGCATTCAACACTATATTACAAATTTTGTGTAGACAGATAAAGTTTCTCTCTCCATCTGATAAGTCAAACATGACAAGGAAACGCAATTATATCTAACAACAATCTAAGTCAAATAATGGTGCCATTCCCATCAAAATATACTTTGTGTTGACGTTACGAATAGATGAATAGAGGATAACATACTCAAGTGTCTTCATGTCATTATCTTCTTCTTCCCAAGAGGATGATGCTCGATGAGAAGATCTGCTTCTTTCGGCTTCCAACTGTTTTGAACAAAAAAATATGCGACAAATTTGATCCAAAATTAACGGGCAAAGTAAACAACAACTATGATTGAAAAAAAAGTGAGCACACAAAAGGAAGCGCAAGTTGAAACCTGTGCCTCGTGAAAACGCTTGACTTCCTTTTCCAACTGAAACTCTGCAGCAGCTTTTTCACTTGCCATAGTTTCCAATTGTGTTTGCTTGTAATACTGAACAAAGACCAGTTTCATAACTACATAAACTAATGTATAATGGTCCAGAACAGAGATGACATGCATGACAAAGAAAGGTACCAATAAATCTGTTAGCTCGCGGTACCGCTTCTCAAGCTCCATGTGCTCCTGATCAATGACATGGCAATTATCAGTTCAGTCCAGGTACTAGTATAACATAAAAGTATGAAATGGGGGAAATTATCAACAATAATATCAAAAGCTTTTTTTTTTTTTAAATCAAGAAACAGCAATAAACTTTTAGACGACTGAGCGTAAACCTGAGTTAGACATGCTCATTCCTCAAAAAGTACAGTTTTTCTTTAACTGCACCCAGTGAATGGCATGAGACAATACGGTTACTAGACTTCTGGAAGCACTTAAGCTAAATGCAGAGATTTTTTATGTTAAAACAGTAAAACACTGATGTCCATAGTAGTTGAAATATAAAACAACATTCAATAATAAGACATAATATTTTGACTCATAAAACATTATTGATATTGTTTAACATTACACTTATACTTAAGAACATCAGTCCGTCCCTCAGGTCCATCACTAATACAGGTCCCTTCCAAGACTTTGTGTTGATGTTTATGCATCATGTAATGCAAACAATTCAACTATTAGACACGAAGAAGATAAGTACTTAACACTTTCCCTTTAACTTTAACCATGATTATATCCTCAAAAGAGCATATGATTTTCTTGTCGAACATCAAGACTCAACGCAGAGAGGACAAGTTAAGGTCACCTGGCGAGAGTAATGCTCAGCATCCCTCTTCATTGCAGCCATTTCAACCCTCATCTTCTGAACTTCGGCCTGTGCAGTGAAGTGTAAAAATTATTGCAGTCCTATGGAGTCAGACTCCTGAATAGTTGTACAGTTCTGAGTTCTGACTATCTAGATGCCTTCTGCATACACTATGCTATTATAGATAATTCAAATATGAAAACTTACATCTATAGAAGAAAGTTTGCTTTCAGCCTCCCTTTGACTCTGACGTGCACGTTCCACTTCCTCTTGCCAGGCCTGCACCTTCAGTGTTCACACCGCAACATCAAAATAAAAAGTAAATTATAGTGTATTTGCTCATTATAAGAAAATAAATAAACCATGAAGAATCTTCCCAGGCTTCGAAATCCTTCTTATTCAGTAGAAAGAAAATTATGCACAGATAGTCCAATAAAATCAGTGTATCTTATACAATTAAGTGATTAACAAATGTAGAGTAACATTAGAGTCAGGAAACAAAGTTAAAATGTTAAAAGTGATTCAATTAAGGAAAATGCCACTTGATGTAGCATATATAACATTATCTACTATTAGGGGCAGTATGTTCGAGTCAACTCAAATCACCAACACGAGCAATCTTACCTTTATCTAATACTTATTGGACTTCTACTTGGATCCTCTTTTTTGAGGCGTTCCTTTACAATAGACATCTAAACCATCCAGCTGGCATTCCTTCAATTTTTTTTAGTCATGGGTGCTACCACACTAATACACAGGTCAAAGTCAATTCACAGCAAACCTTCCCTTCTAATGATATCTCAGTTATCCCATATGCACATTCATAACAAGCAAAATTCTTATTCTGAAAGTCCGAAAATAAATTCAAGAAACGTACTTTTCAACTTGGTACAACTCAATCCTTCAAAGAGCTACATACACAAATTTCCGGCAATTAATCAACACTGAATGACATTGAACCTCTGAATCCTTTTATACAACATGATAATAATTCTAAGTCAGTAAAGCAGCCTTCTTGGTTCAGAAAAAATACAAACATTACAAGTTTACAACCATGAGATGCCAGGTTTACAGTAACAGAATTTTAACACTTCGTGCATAAAGTGCGTTATCTTTTGTCATTTCACTACTTCACTATCGGAAATAATATGCGTGGATTAGAATAAAGTTTCTTAATATATATTATGTCCATCTAATCAATGTAACACAAACCTGAATTGTTTGAGTAGCATCCTCCGGCGACTTCTTTTGTCCTCGGCGAACACGAGCTTCCATGTCTTGCAATTCTTGATTTAAGGATGCACATTCAACCTAGTAACAAGCAGAAAAAAGTTACAAGAAACTCATCTGTATAGTTATTGAAATTACCCTTTTATACAGAAGAGGTCCGGGGTCGGGGAAGGATAAGGAAGAGGGAATACTTATACGCATTTAAAAAGGGAAAACAATTACCTCAAGCAATGCCACCTTTTGCTCAAGCTCAGCTGCCTTTGCAGCCCTATCATCTGCTGTTCTCTGATAGAGTACAATGTCAGATATTGTGTTTTAGAAGAATCAGATGAGTTAATCATCGCACTACCACAGAGCAGAATATCAGAACCAAATCTCTTTATGGAATACTATGCTAATTCCTCACAAGAAATACAGGACATGTATAATATGAAATCTGACTTGGCATTGTTATAGCCCCATATCAAATCAAAACATATAAGGAAATAACTCTTAAATTATACACATGTGTGTCATATAATTTTGAGTTCTCCAAGCATTACCTGGATTCTAGCTAATGCTGTAGATGCTTCAATAGCTCTTTGTTCCAATTCGACTTCTCTTTCTCTATATGACTGCATTGAAAGATTTTCACAATGTTCATAATAGCAATGGCAAGCAAAAACCTCTTGTCCCATGTCATAGATACATGTTTCCACATAAATAAAAAGCAATAGCTTGGTGTTTGAGACGTGCAAAATATTTTAGGCGCACACACAGCTGAAAAAGATAGAATGAAGAGAAACTACAAAAAAATACAAACCAGCTTTATAGAATTATGTGCAGCACGCTCTTCTTCAGATCTCCGCTCAGCAGCTGCCAGTTCCTCTCTTAGGGCCTGGAACAAAAGCAATCTACCAATATTAAAGAACTATTGAAACCAACTTCACTAGTTCTCATGGAAATATCTCTACTCACTTGCATCATTCTTGTTTCTGTTAGTTCTCTATTTCTCATGATGGATTCCATGTTTGCCTGATAACAGAATTAAGACAATATCAGAAAGCACAAATTAATCAATAAAACAACCCAAACTCCTTCGCACAATAAATCAGCAGATTAAATTGGTTGGTCAAACATTTGAAGAATTGAGATGGACTAGGGAAGGTTGTAGGAACAAAGACACCAATTGATATTTAGAGGCATTAGTCATATGGCGCAATAATTTATTGCATCCACAACCCAATTTAATGCACTAGACCCGACATTGCTTTAAAAATATGAAAATTCAGGGACTTAACTTTAAGTTGAGATAGGAGAAACAATAGATATGGCATGAGACTTGATGAATTTAAAGAGGCTAATAAGTATTAGGAGCTCTCTGATTCAGTATTTTGCCAGATATTATTAGGCTTTGCAACCCGGGGATAGTATTAAGTCTGTAACTGACCAAAGATGGCCCATGGAAAACGAAAATTTTATATCACAACTCCCACATTTCTTTTCTTTTCTTTTCTTTTTTCCCAAATCGATTTCCTTTTGTATATTGTTGCTCGAGTCGTCTATAGAGCTTAGAGATCATACTTGATGGAGTCTAAATTCTGACAGTGACAATATGGTTCCATGTTCACACATCAAGTAGTTAAAAGAAGACCTGTAGCGATGCCAAATTTCCTTCAGACAAGGCAGCCTGCTTCTTCAATGAATCAACCGAATTCACGAGTGTCTCAATTTCAGCATTCTTTGCAGCCAATGCCTCGACCATATTTAACTCTACCCTGCTCACCTCACCTTTTGATGCAGACAGATCTTTCTGAAGCTGCTTTATCTGTGCCTCATATGACTTGCTCAATTCTCTCTGCAGGGTAGAGCAACAAATTGAGAGGTCATAATGCAAAGCTTTAAAATGTATGTGTGTGGGGTATCTGATATAGGATAAGAAATTTTCCGCACCTCTGATATGAGAAGCTCTTCGAGTTGAGCACTTTCAGATTTGTACTCTTGGAGTCGGGATGAGAGTCCAGCACAAACCTGAGCATCACAAACATGAGATCTTAATGCCAAATGTAAAGGAAAACACTAAATGCTTAATCTTAATTAAAAACAAAAAGGACAGCACTTGGCATCCAATTATGAAACTAATTATATGTCAACAATATGCACATGCAGAATCAGTCCTAGAGAGGCATAATGATTTATTCTGTGATAATATGAAATAGCATGACGTGGTCGTCAAGCTGATAACTTTGTGATGGCCTAAAATGATACTCTAGTCAGTGAGAACTATTAAAACAATGTGTTGCATTCCAGCAATATACGTCCAACACACATATAAAGATGAAGATTCTTACCCGAGCTAGTCTAGCTTCTTTTGACTGGCCTGTGGACTTTGCCGTTTGAAGTAGTCCTTGGGCCTGGACGAATGAACATTTCATTCATGGTTATGGTCTATAAAATGCAGTTGTAGAAAAGAGAATCAGAATCGTCGATCAACGAACATGTTTTACCTCGTTTAGTTGCTCTTCTACTTTCATGGTAGAAGCAGTATTTTTTGGTTCTTGATGCTTGTCTGATTGGATATCAGATCCAGGAACTAACTCGGCATCCTTTGCTTGAGCATCGACCTTGTTAGGGACATTTGCAGGTGGCACCTGACCCTTTGGTTGGGCATCAACCTTGTCCACAGCATTTGCAGGTGGTGCCTGAGACTCCAAAACATTGAGACTTCTGGAAGAACCTGGGTCTTCAGAGATAATATTCTGATTGGAGTCAATTGGAGCATCACCAGTCAGAGACTCAACACCTTTGGTGGAGCCCAGACTTCCATCTGGAATATCTGTAGATTCATCAATCTTGACATCACCATTTGAATTTGAAGTGACAGCTTCTATACTGGAAGAAGTTTCTGCAACTGCATCCTCACTGACTGGTTTTGACTCATCATTAGATATTGCACCTGATATACAACTCTCATTTGTGAACCCATCTCCCTTGGGGTGCTGCTCATAATCATCATCTTTGGCACCAGGGACACCTGGATTGGTCTCGGTATCCTCATTCAAGGACAGCGGCTTATTGCCATCGGGTTCTTCATGTGATTCTAGTGTTTCAGAAGTAGTTTTCTCGTTTTCAGTGTCTGCAGTTGTGGTAACTTCACTGGATGGCTGTTTCTTCTGAGTCAGAAATTAACGTTCTTATCAATAACACAATAGTTGTAGCTTCTAATCAAATTTAAATAGGCTATGCCCAACTAAGAATGAGGGCCAGAAAGTACCTTTCCTCTCTGCCTAGACCTCTTTGATTGAGATCCTCGTACAGCGGGACCTTCATATTGGGGAAAGAACAACAAAAAAGACAAAATTAATAATGAAAAATTTTCTTACTCAATGGACCAAAGTATATATTTGAAAAAACATCGTTCTAGCGTGTGGGGCTATATCAAATTTCGACACAAGTTTAGTCTTCTAATTTTCCATTCAGAAGCCAATGTCAGATAATATATATCCCCTGAGATCATGTTAAACAAGACCTTAAACTCTTCCTTAAAAAACCATATTTCTGAGGCTGAGACCTTAAGAAATGGGCTGGAGGAGGCCAATCTAAATATTAGAAATGGGGCAATGTATTAGGAATTTCTATAGTTGTTTTCTCCAAATGGCAATGACATTTTCTTGTATTAGTCTCCAAAACCAATTAACGAAAAGATCTTCAAGAAAGTGCTTGGATAATCTGCCAGTGTATCACAACTCAAAACCATATGCAGTCTTGTTTTTCTACAAGGCTACATTTCTCTATAGCTTGCTCCCTATTGGTTTGGCAAGAGTGAAGGCTCAGAATCTAAGTTACTCACTAACTGCCCAGCTACTGCGTAATTTCGCATGATTTAATCCTGATTTATAGGCAGACTATGGGATCATTTCCTTCATATGCTAATTACTGTTATGGATATAGAATTTCACACTTCAAAAACTCATTTAACTCATATGGAGAAAACAGTATTAGCCACAAATCTGCATACATTTATCTGCAGAAAATCAGATGAACTTGGACCATTAGCCAATAGAAGCTGCTCAGGCATGGATGTAAGATTACCACAAGCACTGAAACCAATGAATAAGATACAAGTGGAACGAAAATAATAATTACACCCTTAGTGCTATACCAGGAGCAGGAACAGCAGGCTCATCTGGATTATCTCCAACTACAAGCTTCGCCCTTCGATCCACTACTTCAAATAAATCTGGCAAAAACAACATGAGTAAATAACACAATTTCAATCGATCTTCTTAATCACATTAAGTGCAGCTGATAAACACATTCGCATTGCCACATAATACATTCAAATGCTTCCACTTAAACCTTAAGTAAGAGAACGTGTCTGAAACAGAAAACTGTGATTTTAAGAGAGAGGTTTTTTTTTTTAAAAAAAAAAAACACCAGTGCCTGATCAGCTCAGGTGAAAAACAATGCAATCCTTATAGCATCCAGATCAAATACTCCAGCATCCATTGGCATCATATAAAATCAGACTAAAGTATTGATTCAAGTAGAGAATGATGTGCAAATTATACCTTCAGCTGCTTTCAGCCAAGAAGCCATCGAAATGCCCGAATCAGAAACTCTGAATCATCAAATTGGGAATAGGTACTGTGTAAGGGGTTCAATAGAACAGATTCGACGGTTGAACAAATTGCTATCGGAAAGTTTTAACAAATGGTGGTTAGCTTAATTACTGTGGCAAAACGAAGAACTCGATTCCTGTATACAGATTGAAAGCAATTGTTCAACTACAGATCGCTGTCAGTTGTTTGTTACGAACTCTCTACGCATTCAGGACCGAAACGATTTTTACGGTGTCGTTTTGGTTTCGTACGGAAAATGAAGGCTTGGTGGCTCGGTCCATTTGAATATTGGGCCTGGATGTATGTTAAGCATAATATGGATGTTTCTCAATGGGAAAATTTTAGGGTAGAAACCAGGCTACAGGCCTGGAAAAAATGAATTAAAAAGGACCTGGTCCTTACGAAAAGACCGTTTTGCCCCTCACTGTTTCCAAAATCAACGACATAAAGTATAGTATGTGGACAGTTGCACCTCCTCCTCCAGATACATACCATCGCCATCACCGCTTCCATCTTTCTACAGTACTCACTCCTCATATACGGGTACTACTTACTTCATCACTCCTCCCCTCTTCCAAAATTAGGAAGAATCGATCGTCAACGAGGCGCTCGTGCTTGATTAATCGGAGGTCGGTTTGGAGGAGAGTGTGCATCATGATTCAATCGATGATTGCGGAACTCCAAGATTTGGAGAGGGAGGATTGCGCCTGGGAAGAGGACTGTGTAGTCCCCAACATTTACGCACATAAGCAAATCAACTATCAACGTTGCATGTCCTATATAGAGAAATGCAACCTTTACCCATGTTTTTATACTGTACATCAAAACAAAGGATATACTTACTGTACATCAAAATAAAGGGTGTACATTAAAATGCACCATATCGTTTGTTACATACAGTCTGGCTGTATCATATTATGCATTAGCATACAATATGATTGTATAGTACAACATCACTAGTACTATCAATCTCCACCAACATAATCTAGTACAATATGATTGAAGGGCACGTGATCTTAACCATTGCAGTTATTGGGTCCTATGCATAAGGATCTCTTCGGACAATTTCATATGTTCCATCGAATTCAGCCCCCTCCAACACGTAATAACCATAAGTTTCCTGATGATTTCAACCTTGACCTTGGATCCACCATAATTGTAAAAGAACAAATATAAGTACATATTAGAGAAATTCACTCAATAGTATTTTAAATGATGAGGGAGATGCGGGCATGATATCATGTTTGCTACCCTTCGGTATAACTGGTTATATATGTTTTAAGTGTCCACCAAATACAACAACTAATCTACTGAATGGTTTCACATTGACTCTCACTTGTACCTCTCATTACCTCTCTAACAATACTGTCAAAGACCTAAAAAAAAATAAATTATATTATTCATGGAGGCCTCATCATGTACGATGCAACGACATAAATTGCAGTGAGTACCAAACAAATGGAATGCAATTCGGAGTACAATTTAATAACGCAAACATAACGCTACCTCCAAATTTCGTTAAACACCTACTTGTAAACCAAATTAGCGGTGGTTTATGTGGGTTTGACCTTTGAATTGAGTTCTTAAAGTTGAGTTCCAAGGTTGCAAATATAAAATTCTTGGAGTTGGTTCACACTCCGAACTGAGTTCCAAATTTGGAATCCTTTTTTCGAGTATTTTACCACAAAATGTGGTTTAATATTCAAATTAAGTTTTCCAGTTGTAATTATTTCATTTTCAAAGTTGGTTTATACATCAAATTTAGTTGTCAAGTTCAAATTACGAATCCCATTCTTAGAGAATATTTCCATACATTGTGGTTTACCCTTTCAATAGTGTCCTAAAGTTGTAATTATCTTACTATTAGAGATAATCTGAGTTCCAAATATGCAACTATTCCAAATAATGAGCTTTACTTTTCAATAGAGTCTCCAAGTTATAATTATTACATTCTTATAGTTGGTTTGCTCGTCAATTTAAACACAATACTATACAAATTCTCGTATGTGTGGAAATACAAAACAAAATACAATATTTAATTACGGTTTAAATACCACCACCACCACCCTTGCCTCACCCTCCACCACCAGATCTGCTCCATCACCGACCGACCTCCACCCACCACCCATCACCACCACGACACCACCCACCACCACCACGGCACCACCACCAGATCCGCTCCATCATCGACCTCCCACCATCCACCACCACTATCGGATCCGCCACCCACCACCAACACCGAATCCGCCACCCACCACCACCACCGGACACCCATCTGACTTCCATCACCACCATCTCCGGCAAGAAGAAGATGGCGTCACCTCTCTCCGTCCAAGAAGAAGTAGGAAACACCACCACCCTCCTCCGTCCAGACCTCACTCACCATCTTCTCCGATCACCATCACCATACCTCACAGTTTTTCGGTGGCCAGATCTTTTTTGTCAAAGTAATTGAAGTGTAAATATACAATACAATAGAACTTTACATATATACAGTACTATTGTATAATTGATATGTTAACATACAATATTACTGTATTATTGAACTTTACATATACAGTTCGACTGTATTATTATCGAAGTAAAATACAACCAAACAAATTATGAATTGTAAACTTACGATATGAAAACGATCAACCAGAGAGTGGTCCTTATGTATGGAGGTTCTTAGAACATTTATATATTAAGGGTGACTTGATCATCATCAAATACACACACACACCAAGTATGACGGTTAAACTTTCATAACGTAATACATTTAAGTATTTTTTGATATTATTTAAGATTAATTTGTAGTCAAATTAAAATAAAACAAAGTGAAAAGGTAAACCTAAAACATAGCACAGTTGAAATAGTATACTTTGAGTATTTTAAATATTTTTGAGTTGGAGAGGTTCTTAAAAATCAATTTATTAATAAAAAATAGTAGCAGTAGTACTAGCAAGTACTTAGTGTACATGAATTGATATCACTTGCTATGATACGCCAATTAGTGCTAGTACTGTACCAAGGCATGTACAAATTATCATTTCCAGCCATTAAGAAAACACCGGACATGCATGGATATGTTATACTTTACACCTTGTTAGTTGGAGATTAAATTCTAGATGAAATTCCTGTAAGATGTTTTTCACCAATTTTTGGTTAGTAATTTATACTGAAACACAATTTGAGATTAAAGTCCCTTTTATATGAAAGTTACAAAGATTCAAATTTGATTTAATAAACAACATGCTAAAATAAGTCACTATCATGATCAGAGAAATGTAAAATGAGAAGGGGGTTTTTGTCATGGCAATTCTCAATTCTCGGTACAAGTGCAGAGAGTGTAAGAAATGGTTGCTCCATTTCTGGCAACAAAGAGGGGCAAAATGGAGAAGCTGTTGTGGACAAAGTCAATAGGTCTTTTTTTTTTTGCTTCAATTAGACTTGTGTGGTCTTGATTGGTAATTATAGAGTAGAGGGGGGTTGTGTAGCGGGGGTTTGTGGCAAGAATTTTCCCAAAATTTTAGCCAAAATCCAATTTTACTCGTGAACCAAAGAAAAAGAAGTGGGGAAATTCTAGCCAAATACCAATTTTATCTATAAATTAACAAAAAAAGACGAAGTAGAATTAAATCAAACCAAAAAAATGCCAACCATTGTATATTTTATTGTTAGTTGTATATCTAATGTGAAGATGTATATTATTATTATTAATTGTATGTCTAGTGTGAAGAAATACGGTAAAAGTAGGTGGTCGGTTTTTGCATAAAAGTTTCCAATTAGGTATCGGCTTGCAAAAAACCTAGTAAACACCGGATGAAATCAAGAAAGGACCAGTTAGATGTATATCCAGTGAATGTGATATACGGTATTTTACTGTACATCTATAGCTACGCTAAAGAAATACAAGGTAGAATGTATAAATAGGTAAATAAATACAGTAAAATTATGTGGAGTTTTTTGCATAAAATTTTCTAATTAATACCGGCCTACATTGCTCCCTTTTTTCATTGTTTATTTTCTGTATTGATGTTCCAAAGTATGTTAGCTAGCATGTCATCTATATTCCACCATTGAAATGAACTAAATAGTTCAACCACCCATAATTTTGCTGACAGGTTGAAGAAGGTGACTGGCAAATTGGAGATGTTCGATGATAATGCCGAAGTAAAATTGATAATTCCAGAGCAATATTTTTTATAAAAGTAATATGTGTCACAAAAAGAGTCGAGAGTATCACTTATCCCTTGCTTCATTCAAATTTAAGTGTATTGTAAATTTGTAATGTTTCTTATCCTATATTGATTACACGATCATCATCTTGAACTCGACAAATAACCACGGGAAGGCATGTGCAAGCTAAACCAGTCAAGATAATTTGTTTAGTTGGACGGACCCCTCGTTTAATACAATTAATATTATAGGCTAAATTATAAATATCATGTACTCACACAGATGAATTCAATATATGTGGATTAACCTCTTTTAAGATTTAAGTTTTAGATAAATATTATATCATGGTATATTAGCATTTGACTCATGTCCGGATCTAAATTTAAATCTCCACATATACAAACTTCACCCATATTAAACCCAAAAATACTTAAAAGAGGTCACGAGTGTAGGGAGCATTGACTTAATATAAATGATTAGACACCAGTACCACACCCCTCTATAAGTTTGAGTTTGATGTTGATCCGACCACGATGCAGAAAAATATCGAATTAATATAATGATTAGACTTCACACCTATCTCTAAGTTTGAACTCGATGCTAACACCTGTGGAGATAGATTGAATTCAGAGTGAAGGAAGAAGTCTAAAGAATAAGGAGTGTTACAGCAACAGTTAGAGAAACATCAAGTTTCCTATCTGAACTGGGAAAGGAATAAAGAGTATTTTGTTTTCTCTTTGAGCTGGGAAAGGATTGAATCTTGTTTTACTAACTCAAGGTGATGTGGGAGGCATAGAAAATCTTATATATACAGCCTTTTGCATGCTCATTAGAAACAAGACAAGACAAGAGAATTGCTATTCCATAACGAAATCTTCTTATTCTTCTAGTTTGCGATTAAGCTCTGTTTCTCGATTATCTGTCAATCGACATTATTAGGATTGGTTGTATCTTTGTCATTGCATTGGTCCGTAAAAGAATCTCTAGTTTTTCTCCCGTGGACGTAGGCATTTGCCGAACCACGTAAATCGTCGTGTTTCGATTGTGTTGGAGTTATTGTTTTGAATTCTGTTTTATTGATTGTTGATATAACAGTCCTAGTGATTGTTGCTATAACATTCATCGATTGTTTTGCTGTGGTTTGAGTTGATTGATCATTATTGTTGGTGATCGAGTTTCAAGAACATTACGCAACAATTGGCGTCGTCTGTGGGAATAAGGATCAATCAACTCAGGAGTAGTTATGGCAATGGCAAGATTTGACATTGAGAAGCTTACAAATAAAATTGATTTCTCATTATGGAAGGCAAAGATGGAGGCTCTACTGGTTCAACAGGGATTAGAGCAGGCGTTGCTTGGAGATGCTGGATTTCCTAAGGATTTTGATGGGGATGAGAAGACGCGCATCATAGGAAAGGCAAGGAGCTCGCTGATTTTTGTCTTTGGGAGATAAAGTCTTGGTAGAGGTGATTAAGGAGAAGACTGCTAAGGATGTTTGGGATAAATTGGAATCCCTTTATCATGTAAAGTCTTCTACAAGTAAGATGCACCTGAGACAAAAACTCTTCTCATTCAAGATGAGAGCTGATAGATCAATCATTGATCAGCTGGATGAATTCAACAAGCTGTGCATGGACATTGAATCTTTGGAAGTAAAGGTTGAAGACAATGACAAGGCAGTGATATTGTTGAGCTCTCTAAACACTTCATTGATGCTATTGTTATGACCAAACCAAATGACCTTACAGCTGCAGATGTTGAAAAGGCATTAAGGAATAAGATGGATCAAGAGAATGTGGGCAACCAACCTGATCCTGCAGCTGATAGCTTGTTTATCAAGCAAGCATGGAACAAACATCAAGCTGGTAAAAGCAAGACGTCTGGCAGGCCAAAACAACAACTGAAGGAGTCCAAGTTTGGTGGGAATAGCAACACAGAGAAGAGGGCATGTTTCTACTGCAAGAAACCAGGTCACCTGATGAAGGATTGTTACTTGTTAAAGAAGAATGAGAGAAGAGGAAAGGCACCTGAGCAAGGTGGAGCCAATATTGCAGATCTTGCAGAATCCTCAGATACCTTTGATAATGCTGAGGTACTCTCTATCACTGAGTCTAAGTGTGGATTAAATTGGATTCTAGATTCAGGGTGTTCATTCCATATATGTCCTATAAAAGAGTGGTTTGAGGATTTCAAGCATGGAAACAGGGGTAATGTATTGTTGGGAGATGATTATGCTTATGGTATCAAAGGAACTGGTAACATAAGGCTAAAAATGCATGATGGTGTCATTAGGATTCTTACCAATGTTAGATACATACTTTCTTTGAAAACAAACTTGATCTCTCTAGGAACTCTTGATAAGATGGGATATAAGTATGGGTCTGAGAATGGTGTTATGCAAGTCATGAAGGGGAATACACCAGTTATCAAAGCAAACCTCATTAATGGTCTGTATATCATGCAACGAGAAGTGGTGTCTGGTATGGCATCTGTTGTTTCAAGTGTTTGTACAACTGTCAGTGCAACTGTTACTGCAACAATGGATAAGACACAACTGTGGCATGAGAGGTTAGCTCATATCAGTGAAAAGGGACAAAAGGAGTTGTCAAAGCAAGATGTTATGGGTGGTGATAAAGTGTCTAAGCTGAGTTTCTGTGAGAATTGTGTTCTTGGTAAGGCTCACAAGACAAGTTATATATGAAACTGGAAAGCACACAACTAAAGTACCATTGGATTATGTTCACTCCGATTTATGGGGACCTGCTAGGCCTGAGACATTGAATGGAGGGAAGTATTATATAAAATCACAGCATATAACACATATTATTTTGATCATGTCTATCATTGATGATTACTCAATGAAGGCATGGCTCATGGTGTTGAAATCTAAGGATGAAGCATTCTCTAAGTTTAGAGATTGGCTGATTGAGATTGAGAATCAGACTGGGAGGAAGCTAAGGTATCTCAGGACTGACAATGGGCTGGAATATCTATCAGGAGAGTTCAATGATTTTTGCAGGAAGAGGGGTATAATCAGGCACAAGACTATACCAGGATCACCTCAACAAAATGGAGTTGCAGAGAGATACAATAGAACAATCTTGGAGAGGATAAGATGCATGCTTATCAGTTCTGGACTCTCAAAGGGATTTTGGGGAGAATCTACAAATACAACTTGCTATTTGATAAATAGAAGTCCCACTTCTGCACTGAATTTCAAAACACCTGAGGAAGTATGGTCTGGACATACTCCCATATATGATCACTTGACGGTGTTTGGGTGTTTGGGTCTTGTTCACACCAAACAAGACAAGTTAGATGCAAGAGCATTGAAGTGTGTGTTTCTGGGATATCCAACTGGGGTAAAGGGCTACAAGCTTTGGAGTATTGATCAGAAGAAGTGCATTCTGAGTAGGGATGTTACTTTCAATGAGAGAATTATGCCTCTCAAACCTCAGACTGAATTAGGGACAAAGCCATTGGTTTCTCCTACAACTGGTACAACAGGTGAAGATGATAACATCAAGATTGAGGTGGAGCATGTTTATGATACACAGGTACTTGACACTTTTGTACATGGCGGGAATCTTGAGCCTTGTTGGTGCAGCTATTCTTTAATAGTCAAATGTAACAAGGAGAACTGACAGACAATTACCTAACTTGTATGGTTTTGGAAGAGTAGGGAAGTCCTACATGGTCTCTTATGCTCTGAGCGTTGCAGAAGAGATTAATTATGCAGAACCAAATAGCTACCATGAAGCAGTCACTTGTAAAGAGAAGTTATTATGGATGGAGTCATTAAGGAAGAATTGAAATCTCTATACAAGAATAATACTTGGAGTATTGTCACTGTGCCAAGGAATACCAAATTGGTAGGCTACAAGTGGATCATTAAGAAGAAAGATGAAGCAGCTATTGGTGGGAAATTGAGATACAAGGCAAGGCTTATGGCTAAGGGTTTCACACAGAGGGAAGGCTTGGACTACACAGAGATTTGTTCTCCTGTAGTCAAGCATACATCAATCAGGATACTATTGTCTATTGTTACTCAAGATGGTCTTTACCTACAGCAGATGGATGTGAAGACAACTTTCTTGCATGGGAATCTTGAGGAGAGGATATACATGAAAGTACAGAAGGGTCTACTCCAACCTTAGGAGTGTTTTGGAGAAGCTAGAGAGGAATTCAATCTAAGGTGGAGATTTGTGGAGATAGATTGAATTCAGAGTGAAGGAAGATGTCTGAAGAAATAAGGAGTGTTACAGCAACAGTTAGAGAAACATTAGGTTTCCTATCTGAACTGGGAAAGGAATAAAGAGTATTTTATTTTCTCTTTGAGCTGGGAAAGGATTGAATCTTGTTTTACTAACTCAAGGTGATGTAGGAGGCGTAGGAAATCTTATATATACAGCCTTTTGCATGTTCATTAGAAACAAGACAAGACAAGACAAGACAAGAGAATTGCTATTCCATAACGAAATCTTCTTATTCTTCTAGTTTGCGATTAAGCTCTGTTTCTCGATTATCTGTCAATCGACATTGTTAGGATTGGTTGTATCTTTGTCATTGCATTGGTCAATAAAAGAATCTCTAGTTTTTCTCCCGTGGACATAGGCATTCGCCGAACCACGTAAATCGTTGTGTTTCGATTGTGTTGGAGTTATTGTTTTAAGTTTTGTTTTATTGATTGTTGATATAACAGTCGTAGTGATTGTTGCTATAACATTCATCGATTGTTTTGATGTGGTTTGAGTTGATTGATCATTATTGTTGGTGACCGAGTTTCAAGAACATTACGCAACAACACCGATCACGAGTGTGGGGATATTGAATGGTTAGTAATATATACTACTTCATATATAAGTTCGAATTTGTAAATGAGATTGAAATTTTTCATGATGTAAAAACCTTGGCAGGGTCAGATTCAGAATCCCACAAGTCGCATCTCCATCCGTATTAAACTATCCACTCGTTGGAAGTTGGAACTCTCCAGGTAGGTGAAAATGATCCCACGAATGAGAGGAAGTGTAAATAAAATTTGTATAAATTGATTAATTCAACAACTTTGTACAAGTTCAGATCATCTATCAACACTATGTGTATATAATTGATATTACGGAAATATAAAGATCAATTAAGGATTAAGAACTTGAGGTTCCATGACAAGAAATGCTAACTAAAGGTACCACGATTGAGTTTCTTAAGTTACACGTTGAATTACTTAATATTCCGTAATAGATATCTCAAACATTGGACAATAACCAAGGAACAACTTCAGATACACAAAATGGTGGTTAGAAAACGCACTTGAACGTCAACAATCAATCAAATTAAAATTTTAAGGATATTGGTCCCAGCTGCCAATTTTTATACTGCCTCCTTCCCTGTCCCTATTAGTTGTCCAGTTTGGACTTTGGACTAATTCGTGTCAATAAAATTGAACTTTAACTACGAATTAATCTCAAACGGTAATGGTTGTGTTCTTTAAACTTCCAAGTTCCATCCCATTGTAGAATTTGCTTAACCAAACATGTAACCGTTGTGTCCTGGCCACTTAAATGTATCGTATGAGTTTTAGTGATTTTCAGGCGAAAATCAATAACAAAGTTACACTTCCTCCGTCCCTGGTGTTGGTCCAGATAACGGCAAAGTAAAAGACTAGAGGGGGGGGGGGGGGTGAATAGTCTTTTAAAACTTTTGTCGATAAAAACTATTTCTCAGATATCTGTGTAGATATCTGATACTTAGATTCAGAGCGCGGAAGACTTAAGATAGATAAGTGCAGTTAAAGTGTGTGTATGTTGCTGAAATGTAAATACAGAAAAGTAAATAACACAGCAAGTATAGTGGTATCTGGAGGTGGCGTAATCCTCCAACTAATCCACTTCGGTCTTCCAAAGACCTAGAATTCACTAGAATAGATAATTGAGGTCACCTTACAAAAATCCTATTCTAAGATTCCTTGAACAAATGGTTCCCAACCAAATGTTCCCCCTGAGTTGTTCCCCGGCTTTCACAGCCAAGTACTTCCTGTACTCAGAAACCTTTTTGAGCTATTCCCTAGCTTCCCAAGCTAAGTACTTCCTGTGCTCAATAACCTTGGAGTTATTCATTAGTTTCTCAAACTAAGTACTTCCTGTACTCCACGCCAGTGATGGTGTTGGTTTTGGTTTGAGTTGTCAGATGAGCTTCTTTAATAACTTTTCAGTTAATCAGATAGCTCTGTTAATCAAGTATACTTAATACACTTTGCAATGTATGGTATCTTGTTCTTTTTACTGACCCAAGTCTTAGATAAATGTTCTAGAGAATGAATCTTACACTTTACTTGATCTTTCAATTCAACTCTTTCACAGATAGATGTGCTTGTTTAGGATCAGGACACTTAGAACTTCAGTGCTACTTAAGATCAAGAGCTTTGGTGCAACAGAAAGCTTTGAGGATAAGTAATTTGCTTGAGAGAAAGGTGTTCAGTAAGTTCTGTGTTGTGTGTCTTCTCAAGCTGTCTAAGTGTTGATATTTATAGATGAATTTGAATGCCGTTGAATAGTATCCGTTAGGCTTAAATCAAATTCAAACTATTGATATCTGTGTATAATCTTTAGTGAGTTTGTCTTCTTCTTCAGAAGCTACCGTTGCTTTTGTTCAGACATCTCTGTCCGTGCATTTAATGCATTGTACTATACTTCTGTCCTGTAGTGCCAACGGAACTATGCTTTGTATTAGAGACAACCTTGATCAGATTTCTCTGATTCTTTGCACGTTCTTATCTTTAACTTCAGATACCACTTTTATTGAAACAACTTTGTTTGCAATATATATATATATATATTTCTTTTTCAGAAATGTGGTTAAAGCTCAAGGTATCTGAGAGTAGATATCTGTGGACACTTTCCTTGTTTTTCAGATAGACCTTTTATTTCTCAGATATCTCTTGTGACACAGTTTGTTTAAAACTATTCGTGTCTTCAAGATATCTCGTAAAAAGCTGTTTGATAATCTTGTGCGATCTTCAAATCTTCAATGTCGAACTTGTTACGCTTGGATGTCTTCTTCTTGGTCTTCTCTTCATAAAATAAAAATTACATTTTGAGACCTAACATCCTATACAAGATTAGCTAGACTATCATACTTAGTGGGTTTCCTCTTTTACAATGTTCAAGTGAACCAAGAGTACTAATCACCTTTCTGAGACTAAGATAAGTTATCATGTTGCTGATCAAAATCTAAACAGATATTTCTAACAAAATATCTAACAAATTTCCTAACACCTGGAATAGTTTCTAGCTTTCAAACTTTTCCAACTTTGACTGTGAAACGACAAATGTAAATTGTTTAATTAAATTATATAATGAAACTTTAGGGTGTAAAATTTCATTATATAATTTAATTAAATATTTTACATTTGCAGTTCAAAATTAGTTCACAGTCAAAGTTGAAAAACTTTGACTGCAAAAAGTCAAAGTGGAAAACTATTCCAGATAGGGAGTAAGTATAAGCAAACCCACAAAGGTCTTCGGATGGCACATGGTAACACTTACTACACACTAAGACCACTCCCAATGGGTCGTGAGTTAAGACCGTGAATAGTTGCGGTCGTGAGCGACGACTGATTTAACGACCACTGCAGGAAAAAAACTGTCCAACAGGTCGTCGAACGACCGTGAATAGTGTTTTTTAATATTTTTTTTCATTTTTTTTTTAACTTGCTTAACATATTATAAGAGTGTTTAGAAGTTGAAATTACTCAAATTGGATTCTTAAAACTCGTTTTATAATTTATTGAGATTGAAATCAGAATGAACAAAATGAGAACAAGAAAGAATAAACATTACAATGCAAATACATCAAACATTACATTGCAAACAAAGACATGAAAGACAAAGAATGCAAATAACAATACAACAAACATTACAATGCAAATAATAGGAAACAAACCAACAACACACATGCATAAAAATGAAATAAACAACAACACATTACAATGAAAAGAACTACTCATGGTTGAAAGACCAAACATGGTTCATGATGTTTTCTTGAAGCCTCAAATGGGTCTCCTTACTTTCTAGGCCAGCCCTTTTGCTCAAATAGCCATCCATTTGATTGATATAGGAATCCCTGCGTGTGTAGGCATTAAGCTCATCGTTGTGGATGCCTAATTCTACAGCATCATCATTGAATTCTGCTATCACGTCTTTGTAGTTGCGATATAAGTGCCGCTCATCCTCTACTATCATATTGTGCAAACAAATGCAACAATTCATGATCCTAGCAAGGTCTTCTCGGTTATGGGCCAATGCTGGATCCTTAATTACTTTGAAACGTGCTTGGAGAACTCCGAAAGCACGTTCGACATCTTTCCTGCACGCCTCTTGCCGCATTGCGAACTTGGCCTGTTTTGGATTGATAGGACCCTTAATTGACTTCACAAATGTTGCCCACATAGGATATATGCCGTCAGTTAGATAGTACCCCATGTCGTATTGATTCCCATTCACTTCGAAGTTAACAGCAGGAGCTTTTCCCCTTAGTAATTCGTCGAATACCGGTGACCGTTCCACAATGGTTCGATCATTCAACTTCCCCTGAGACGTTTTGAGTTTAAGAAATGGAAGATGAGAGGAAATTGAAGTGTGGTGAAATGAGTTGTGAATGAGTTGTATTTATAGATCTCGAAAAAATATAGCCGTTGTGGTATTTTTTATTTAATATTACTTTATAAATTAATTTTAAAAAATAAAAAAAATAAAAAAAGGGGTGGGGCCCACCCGGTCGTCCAGTCCGTTGGGCTGGGGCCCAGCCCAACGGTCGGGACGACCAATCCCAAAATTCGGCCTTGTTAAGGCCGAATTTTGGGTTGGCCGTGGTGCTCCATTGGAGCACCGACGGCCGGCCGTGATGCACGGCCGGTCTCACGACCACTCCCAATGGGAGTGGTCTAACTAAAATGGTACACTTTTGGAGTTTGATACACGAGACATAATCAGAACGGCAAGTACTTCAACAATGATAATGCGCTACCAAATAAGATAGCAGGTAGAATCCTTTCTGATTTTTGCCATTTATGTGCATTATATGTGCGTGCTAGCTAGTTCCATGCACTACACTGAATCCATTTTTCTACCAATAAAAGTTACAAGCAATATATATACAAGAGCCAAAGTAGTTCAATTCACACACAACAATTTATGATGATTAGTTAACACAATCAGCAATATTATAAAAACAACCAAAATAGCTAGTACTTTGATTTGGTAACAAGAGCAATATAATGTTGTTTAAAAACACAACTACTTTCCATTCCAGATAAGGTGAGGCTAAGAAATCTAGCTAGCTAATAAATTCCATGACAAAACAAGAATTTAAAGACATACAGTAACAGTAGTACTACTTGCAGTGTAGTATTAATTTGGTCCCTATAGCTAGCTCATTGATGATGATAGATCACCTGATCATCTAGCCCACAAGTGGCAAGGCGATGGAGATTGATCCAAAGCTGCTATCCTCCTCTCCTTCTTCAAGCTCTTATAAAACTTATTGATAAACTCCTCACATTCCTTGTCCACCTGGCAACTACTGCCTACCTCGGTCGCGAACGGCGAATCCGTCACCCTAAGCTGCCTCACCGCGTAAGGGCTGCACCCAAAACCCGGCAAGTTCAAAGGCGAAGCCTCGATGTTAGCATCGTTCCGGTTCAACATCTCGAGAACCTTTTGAACCGCATTCACTTGATCCTCAGCTCGGTAATAGTACTGGTTGTTGTGACTTTTTCGGTTTTTGTGTGCTGGAGTATTGCTGCAGCTGAACTCGTACTCTCGGGGTGAAATGAACGACATGTTTCCGTCGTTTGAGCGACACGTTAAGGCGGAGTAGTAGCTGCTGTCGATGAGGTTGGATTTGGTTCGTTTGAGAAGTGTTTGGAGGTCGAGAATTACCTTGCTTTTGCCTATGGTTCTGATCTTTGTCATGTATAGCACTATTTGGAGGAGTTTCCATAGCTTTTTCGCTACTTTTGGCTGGTTTTTCATTTCCATGTTTTTTCTCTTTCTTTTGGTAGAAAGTGATGAAATGGTAAGTTTGGTTGTGGTTTGGGCATCAGAACAAAGGGCTATGTAGGTGTATTTATAAGCGACTTGTGTTTACTGCTAAAGCCTCTCTTAACATTACTACTCAACCTATAGGGATCTGACATGTGGCCACCAGGAATATATTACAGGTGAGGAATCCGAACATTTAGTACTACTGTCCTACAAGTCCACAACACCTTTTTTATTACAAAGCGTATTGTGTAAGAAAAACTATAATTGTCGCATGAATTAGTATACTAAAACTAGTTTCAAAATTGAAGTCGCATATCAACATTTGGGCAGGTGAATTAAAAAGATTTAAAGCTTCAAATTCGAAAACTAAATTAATGAATATGTCCGGTACAAGTGGTTAAGAAAGGTAACGTTAAATGCTTAGAGCTCAAGGAGTATGTATGTTGATACCAAATTGAAAGCTCAAATAATCGGTCACTGGTCGTTGTCCAATAAGTTTGGTGGAGAGATCAAAGCCCAGAAAATTACCATTGGTCAATGAATAGGAGGGAAACTGGTTTAGACTTTAACGCAATGGTAGTTAATAAGGCTATTAATTGAGCCGCTTAAACTTTTTCGTATTTATTACCACAGTAAAAATCTTTTCATTTAATTGGGGGTTTCAGACCGAGATTAATTTCCGATGGTCTATGAGGTCAATTTACTGCAATTAATTTATGCTGTCGTGTACGGGTTACATTTCCACGTATACATAGTTGTGTTCGGAAAATTCTGAGTTGGCCGAGCTATGATTGGTCGAATTAAATGCACAACCTTAATTAAACTATACACCTGCACTTGTTTCAATTTGTCACGCACTTTATGATGGTTTCCAAGATTAACACAACCATACATTCTGATAGAGTACTAATCTAATTACGACATACTTATGTTGACAGTTTGATCATATAACAGTGGAATGGCAGATTCAGCATATTGAGTGACTCCTCTTGCGAGATGGAACGTGACCTGGACTTGCTTCTACCTGAAATGAGATAAATTTGGTAATCTCATCTAAAAGTTCGAACTTGTAGAGGGTGAGGAATCTAGTCATTTATATTAATACTTAAATACTCCCTTGTACTCGTCGCCGATTTCAACCTTTTTGGGGAAACCATTCAAGTGGAAAATTAATATAGGGTGGAGATTGTTTACGTGAAAATTCGAACCCAGGTGGGGACTCTGATACCATAATAAAATTCAATCTCAGGTAGACCGTTAACATTTTACCGATCAACCTATAATAATAAATAGCTAGATCCCTTTCCAAAATTAATACTTTACATTTTGATTGCATGTATGGAAATTTAACTACCTTAGCTATGCATTTCGTACTTGATAGGCACGACATGTGCGCGATCATGGTGATGGTTTATAGGCTAGTCATACGTTGATTGCCAATATATATATATATATATATATATATATATATATATATATATATATATATATATGTGTGAGTGGACATCTATTAAAGTTATATAATTAAGTAATTAATTTAAGTTAAATTGAATTGATTTGTAATATATACTGAAATTCGACTTTAATTATAAAAAAAAACCAATATGTCTTATTCATTCTAATTCTAAGCCCTAACATAACTCCAACAAAATCAATTCATCATTAAAAAACTCAATTTATCTTCTCCAATTAAATTACAAGCCCTAAATCAACTCCAACATAATTAACTCATCATTAAAAACTACTTCCTCCGTCCCGTTCCATATTACCCATTTTGACTTTTTCCGGTCAATCGTTTTCAACTTTGACTACGAATAAATCTTGAACGGTAAATGTAAAATATTCAATTAAATTATATTATGATACATTAAGGACTAAAGTTTCATAATATAATTTAATTGAACATTTTACATTTGCGGTTTAAGATTAATTTGTAGTCAAAGTTGGATACATTTGCGGACTAAAGTTGGATACCCCTAAATCTAGAGCCGAGTTGGATACATTGTGTAAAAGGGCCGAGTTGACAAAGCAGAATGATAAGGGGCAGTGGTCCAAGGCATGCTACACAATTGACACTGAATCTAAGAACAAACTATTTGATTGGGTGAGGGGATTGAAGTTCCCCGACAATTACGCCTCGAAGTTGGGGCGATGTGTGGATGTGAAGAGGACAAAGATGTACGGGATGAAGAGCCACGATTGTCATGTGTTCATGGAGAGGCTTCTCCCTATTGCATTTCGAGAAATGCTACCTAAACCTGTATGGATTGCTCTCACAGAGCTGAGCTTATTTTTCAAGAATTTATGCTCAAGGGTGCTTCACGATGAAGTGTTAGCAAATCTTGAAAGCAACATACCATTGATTCTATGCAAGCTCGAGTGTATCTTTCCACCGAGCTTCTTTGATTCTATGGAGCACTTGCCGGTTCACCTCCCACATGAAGCGAGGCTTGCTGGACCGGTTCAGTATCGATGGATGTATCCATTCGAGAGGTGTGTAATAAATGCAATCATTTACTTATAAAGTCTGAATTTTCCCAAGTTACATTGTCTTACCTCAATATATATACATTACAGATACTTGGGGAAATTGAAAAGGTATGTCAGCAACAGAGGCAAGCCTGAGGGATCGATGGCCAATGCATACGTGCGAGAGGAAGCTGCAACCTTCTGCTCCTATTACTTTGGGGACCATGTCCCGACGAAGGCATCTAGGCCGTCCAGAAACGCAGACACATTTGAAGTTCAAGAGGATGATGACGTTGCCATTTCAATTTTTAGGGTCTCGGGGAGACCTATTGGAGAAGAAAAGACAAAATGGCTGACGGATAAGGAGCTGAAGGCAGCCACATATTATGTCCTCTTAAACTGTGCTGAAGTTGACAAATTTATGGAGATTTATGCTCGGTGAGTAGCTTTCTTACGCTAACACATGGATTTTAACTTCTAACTACTATATATATATATATATATATATATATATATATATATATATATATATATATATATATATATATATATATATGTATATATATATATATATATATATATATATACACATTGGAAACATCTAAATATTTTCTTAAAAGTCATAAAAGAAAATGGTTTGGTTGTTTCTGCCAGAAAGATAAAATTGTTCCAAGTAAGTATAAGGTTTCTAGGACATCAGATTCATGAAAGTACGATCATAGCTCCAAGGAACCTTTGTAATTGGGTTTTATCTCTAATTTCATCTGGGAACTTATCTCCAAATTCTAAGGACCGTTGGATGGGTATGATCGTACTTTCAATCTTAAGAGTATTAGGGTGGCAAATGGTTAAACAGGGAAGAGTTTTGACTTTTGTTTTTATTTCTCTAACTATCTCAGTATGTTTGTTTGACCAAATTGGCGGGTTCTTTTTCAGTCTTTCAAATAAGGGTTTGCAAACTTGTCTTAAATTAGGGTAAAAATCCCCTACATAATTCAAAGCTCCAAGGAACCTTTGTAATTGGGTTTCATCTCTAATTTCATCTGGGAACTTATCTCCAAATTCTAAGGACCGTTGGATGGGTATGATCGTACTTTCATGAATCTGATGTCCTAGAAACCTTATACTTACTTGGAACAATTTTATCTTTACAAGTAAACAACCAAACCATTTTCTTTTATGACTTTTAAGAAAATATTTAGATGTTTCCAATGTTGTTCTATGTCCTGGCTATATACTAAAACATCATCTATGTAAACAATTGTAAAAGTAGTGTAAGGAGTGAATATATATATATATATATATATATATATATATATATATATATATATATATATATATATATATATATGTGTCCACAGCCTTTTCAAACAGAAGAATCCAACAATGGCAGATGACGTAATTGAAGAACTGCTTCAAGAGAAGTTGGAAACAGAATTTGCAGTTGGTTCAAGGAGTATGTACGAAATCCTGTCAACAAAGTCACATGTCCTTACTTAGAATCTCTAGCAGAGGGACCAAACATAAAGGTCTCCACATTCTCATCGTACATAGTAAATGGCCTTAGGTTTCACACAATTCAGTCTAACACCGCCATGGCCACAAGCAATTCTGGGGTGTGTGTCAGGGGGCAAGATCAAGATGCAACTGATGATTTGTATGATTTCTACGGGAACCTGAGACAAATTGTGCGGCTTGAATATCAGGGGTTTCCTTTGAAAAGAACCTTTCTATTTGATGTTGACTGGTATGATCCTACTCCAAGTGGTATGAGGAAACACGAGCTCTATCAGATGGTAGAAATTAACCATAGGAAGAGGTATCGTACTAAGTATGAACCGTTTATCTTGGCGACTCAAGCACGCCAGGTGGTGTTTATTGAATATCCAAGCCTCAAACGCGATAAGGCGGACTGTTGGTTGCGATGCATATACAGGCCCGCTCTAGAGTAGAGTACATTGATAAGGTCGACTCAATTACCAACTCGTACCAAGAAGAGGTCGTCGATCAAACAGCGAGAAAGCCTGTACAAGCTGATGATGAGTTCATAGACCTGCATGAAGACCAATTTATAGACTTAACAATAGCCAAGGAGGACGAGGGTATGTGTGTATTGTATGCTTAGTTGTTATGTGTTATATGATTAGTTGTTGATTATCCCAACTTTTTGTGCTTTAATATATGTCAAATGTATATGTTTTACATACCTATTCATGTATTCTTTACTAACACATTATTTCCTACAATTTCTTATATGCTCTTGCAGATGCCGCGCCAAAGGAAGTCCACATACCTTCCTCCCGGGTGTAGGGGTACTAGGGGGAGTCCATCGGGTTCTGGTGCGGGCAGTACACCAGCGAGTGGAGCTACTAGTCCTCTGGTCGGATATGATATTGGTGGGAGCAGCAGCCAGTCTCAGGTTCCAGAGACTCCACCGGCCTCTACGTCACATCCTCCTGGTGACTACCCCTCTGACGGGTGTCCCTATCTCACGTTGACTGACGGTGCTACATTTCATGGGAAGCCAGTGTTGTTCCCCAACAGCAAGAACAAGTAAGTATTATGCATTTGTAGAACATACACTTAAGAAAAATATATGTTACATAATTTTACAAATGAATATTCGTTTCTTGTTTAACTCATTGATAATGAGTTTTGTACCATTGCTTGGATAAACTCGGCAAAATCTTTAGGCGGAGGAGATGCTTGGGACATGGAGGCGAGAAGTGGACAAACATCTCGGACCGGATGAAGCACTTTTACTTTGATGAGTTGCGGGTAAGCTTAAATGTTACAATGAATGCTTTATTTGTTCTTTTAATCGTTGTGTAAATGTGTGTGGTATGTTAGACACTATATCTGTGAGTGGTATGTTAGCCACTATATCTGTGAGTGGTATGTTAGCCACTATATCTGTGAGTGGTATGTTAGCCACTGAACTTGGGTGATATGTTAGTCACCATTGTATTAGTCAATTTTAGGACAATTTGAGTGGTATGTTAGCCACTAAGCTTGGTTTGATATGTTAGTCACCATTCATTAACTTGTAGTGTTATTTGAGTGGGTATGTTAGCCACTAAACTTGGGTGATATGTTGGTGTTTATCCATGAACTTATTGCACACAATTTGAGTGGTATGTTAGCCACTAAACTTGATGTTATATTTAAATTGTTATCTTTCTTTAAACTTGTGTAATTTTTACTTTGAATGGAATTGTTGTAGAAAGACTACTACATTCCCAATGCCCTGGTGTCCCAGTTGTACTCTGTTTTCGAGACTTTAGGATCAGACATCTACAGGAAAATGGTTTACAAAATGAAGGAGACACGCAGACAACCAACCTAGGTGGGGGATAACGAGTGGGCACTTTGGGAGGCATATTAGAATGATCCCTTTGTCCAGGATCAAGCTTTCAAGAACAGACAAAACCGTTTGATCGGGCATGAGATGGTACGAACCGCCAGCATCACTATGGGTCGCGAGCTGTTGTTACAGATCACGTGATGGAGGTTAGTAAATATGTTGTTTATGACTTGGAATATGATACATAACAGATTTTTTGCCTTCATTTCAATCAACTAACTACTTGTTTGCACATATGTTTTTTAAGCCAATAGAGGACAGCCGAAGAGTGCTCTATACCACTTCAAGAAGGCTAAGCTGAAGAATGGCATTTGGACTTACGTGAGGGCCGAGCGTATTGCGGTACGTTTCTTTCTTAAGGTTAACATTTGTATTTGTGTATTTTAAAGTGATTCCTAAAATTGCATCTCATTTCGTATACACTTTACTATTGTAGAGTGAGGTGGAGAGTAGGATGGATGAGAGGATGATCGACGGTCATGAGTTGTCAATTGAAGAGCAAGACCAGATCTTCTTTGAAGTCAAGCCAGTGGACAGCAAGGGTCGAACATATGGATTGGGAAGTTTGGGCCCTTCTATGAGTTCTAGTAGCTTCTCAGTGTCCCAGGGAGGATCGTGATCTAATCTCTTCACACAGGACCAGGTTCAAGAGATGATGACTCCTCTCCACGAGGAAATAGGTGCGACCAAGGCAGCTTACCAGCAAGTGCTTGAGGAACAGGCTCGTATGTCTCAGCGGATGGACGCTTTGACCCAGATGTTCAGCACTTCTTCCCAGTACAATCCACCGCCTCCTCCCCATTCTTAGTTACATCAGAGTTATGTTGTTTATGCTACATACTCTGACACTATCTCATTCTTAGTTACATTAGACTTCGGTATGAATAATTTATATTCGTCAAATATTTGATAATGCAATTTATCTACGTTTGGATATTTAATGCAATTTAATTGTTTCGGGTATATTATGTATGATTATATTATGTGAAAAAACAGGTGAAATGTGAAACAGGAAATTAAAATATAAAAAAAAAATTTAAAAAACTGTGAATTTAGCGACGGTATCAAATCCGTCGCTAAATTCACGAACTAAGGGCGAATTAACCCATTGAATTTAGCGACGGATTAAAATCTGTCGCTAAATATCACACGAATTAAGGGCGGATTAGTGGTGGGATCTAAATTCCGTAACTAATTGGCGACGGAGAAGTAATCCGTCGCCAAATCGGACGGACTGGTCAACGGATTAATCCGTCGCCAGTTCGTCGTTATTTGGCGACGGAATAATTATCCGTCGCCAAAAAATTTGTGACGCATGGTTTGGGGACAGGGGGCTTATCCGTCGCTACGGATTTAGCGACGGATCGGCACAGTTTTAGCGACGGATAATTCCGTCGCTAAAACAGGATATTCTTGTAGTGCCTCCATCGCACCACCACCACCCTCCTTCCACCGCCATCCTCCACCGCAACACTGCCTCCACCCTTCCACCACCACTCCACCACCGCACCACCACCCTCCTTCCACCACCATCCTCGACTGCACCACTGCCTCCACCCTACCACCACTCCACCACAGCACCACCACCCTCCTTCCACCACCATTCTCCACCGCACCACTGCCTTCCACCCTCCATCCAGATCCACAACCACCACCATCCTCCACCCACACACCACCATCACCAGATCCACCACCATATTCCACCGCACCACCACCATCACCCTCCGACCACTGTCCAGATCCGATTATCTGTTTATTGACATAATAATTAAAAAACAAAAAATAGCTAATAATTAAAAAAAAAACAAAAACAAAAACCAACTAATAATTTAAAAAAATAAATAAAAAACAGCTATCCGTCGCTAAATAGAACTCGGATTTGGTGAAAAGGTCAACATTTTATCCGTCGTTATTTAGCGACGGATAATCTATCTGTCGTTAGAATCATTGCGACGAAGAAAATGACGACGGCTTTTTTATCCGTCGATAAGTCCGTAGCTGACGACTTAGCGACGAATCGGTGGCTGTTTAGCGACGGATAGGTCCGTCGCTAAACAACCAGTTTTTTTGTAGTGTATCAAAAGTCCATACTGCTCTTTTCTTTTTAGTTGACCACTTGAGTCTTGAGCTATATGACTATGTCAGTATGTGACAACAAAATTTACATCAGTGTTTTAAGTGATGAGTAAGATTTGGATAAATAAACCTATGCGAAGAAAATCAAACAAAAACGAGCTCACTGACGTTCTAAATGTAATTATATACCATATGTTTCTTATTTTCAAAATTTGAATTGTAGCAAGCATCCAAGCTTTACCTAAATTCAAAACGTCTCCAGCCTCTGTAGGTATTTTCTACATTTCATTACTTTTTATTAGTAGTAGTATTGTCCAAAGAAGCAGGCAAAGCACTTCGGTTGTCGACCAGGGCAATGAATGAAGTGGAAGTTTGGATTAATATATAATGGAAGAAGAGAAGGATGAAGGAGTACTACTATGTCTGTGTGTAATAGATCTTCCAGATCTGTAAGCCGAGATTCTTCAATGGTGGATGCTCTGTACGAGTTTCCTTCCATGCCGGAGCTCAAGTCATTTATTTCATTAAAGTTTTCTTTAAAAAATAAACGGGTGTTTTGTGAATTTTTTAATTATGTAGGGTTGATTATAAATTTATTTGGGTATAATTTGTTAAGTTTAAAATATAAAGGGTGTGTATATAATTGACAATTATAATATTTTTAAATAATATGCGACTTAGCGCGACCTTATTATGCAACAGTGCGACGCCTAGTCGCAATATAAAAAAAAATGAAAGGCTGAGATTGAATATGAAAATGGTCCAGTGGTTTAGATCATAGTACTAACGTTGGTACAATGTGACTGTACTAAAGTCAGTCATCCCCTAGTTTTCTTCTCTTTTTTTAAGAACGGTTCAAATATCAAAAGTCCAAGTACGTTGACTATTTTCTTTTTATGTCACAACAAAATTTACATCAGTGTTTTAAGTCATGTAAAATTTGGATAAATAACATATGTGAAAAAAAGCAAACAAAAAATGAGTTTTTTTTTTTTTATAAAACCAGAAATATATTAAGGCTTAAAAGTCACTGTCAAGAAACGAGTTTATTTACATTCTAAATGTAATTATATACCATATGTTTCTTATTTTCAAATTAAATTTGAAGTTTAATAAGCATTCAAGCTTTACTTAAATTCAAAACGCAATAGATATCTTAACTGTTTCCATTGATAATTTTATGTACACCCTTAGCTTTGTCATAACATATTTTTAAATATATGATAATAGTATATGATTCTTTATTGTTTATTTATGATATCTTGGTTTTGTAAAATCCATTAATAGAAAAGATTTACAAAAAAAAAAAGGTCTGGATGATATTGGAACGAACGAAAATGAAATATGTATATTATAAGAGGCATATATGTGGAGCATGAGGCTTATGTTGTTTATACTATATTTTTTTATTAGCTCGAGTACAAATTAATTTCTAATAAGTCGGGCCAATTATTTGAGTGAAGTTGTCGCTACGTAATTTGACTAAGTTTTCTAAGGGGCGTTATATCCAGAGATTAACATAGACCGACAAACATCATAATTATAACTAGAAACATTATGGGGATTTAGTAAAAACATCGACGTTTATACATATAAAAATTGATCTTGTAGTTTTCATTTATGAAATATGGTTGATATTGTTTAAAACATTATATTTATAATTAATAACATCGTCAATCATTCAACCACTCAGTAATATAGGTCCATCCAAGAATTTCATAACCTTTTATAAAATGTTAAAATTACCTTCTCTTCCAATAAATAATGAAGATTACTTTTGTGTCGCGTTGAATTTTATCAAGGAAATCATCAGAATAATTGCTATTGATTGCCCAGCAACAAGCATTGCAACTACCAAAAAAACCATCATAGAATATTAATATCCTCCATACTTTTCTATTTCCACGCGTTTAAAAAATCTTAGATAACGATTGGCAAATTGTTAAGCCTAACTTTAGTTGTCAAACAGTTTCCATAGTTCTGAAACATCATAATCCCTCCCAAATTAACAAGATAGTTCAATTGTGGTAAGAAACATATATGTTTGTTTGTGTTGGGAAAAATAATTATAGGATCGATCAACTTGCTCAATAATCATGATTCATGAATATAAACATTTAATAGTAAGTGCTTTTCTGGATAAGTTTTTGTAAGAATACAACATGGTCCCGCTATTAATTTAAGAAAATGTAACAACGCGCTGCATAAACTCTACTTACCCCATTGTTGAGTGTCAGTGTATCACCAGATTTTGGGGGGGGGGGGGTGCCCTGCTCAAACGAGGCCAGTCCAGGTCGGGTCGGATATTTATGCGTTTGTTATTAAAAAAAAATATTATAAATGACTCGAATATACATATTTGACAAGTTTGAATATTTAGATGAGATGAAATGATATTATTGTATCGGTTCATTTGGCACATGTACTAACATGGATTCGAAGTTTCATGGAAACAACTCAACTTTGAAGAATTTGAAATTAAACAACTACCACTACTAGAATTTAACATTTTTAGTGTGGAAAATAATTGACACTATAGCTAAAAGTTTCACACCAAAACGTTTTACTGTTTTAGTGTCAAACTATGGACAATAAAGTTTGACGCAATAATCCTTGACACTAAAGATGTATAGGTGTGAAGAATATAACATGTCACGCTAATGTTTCACATCAATGTCATTAATGTGAAGAAATGGTGTGAATCATTCTCACTTGTATGACCCACTAAAGTCTATATTAGTGTCAAACCTTTTGCTGCCAATTTATAACATTGGTGTCAAATACTTATCACCAAACACTACAATTAAAAAAATGTTTTGAATTAAATTTTGATTAGTATTTTTGGGTTCAGATTGTACCAATTTTACGGTTAGAAAAGGAAATTTTATTTAATATAATTTGCAGGAAAAAAATAAATTAAAATCGACATAATAAAAAACAAATTATAAATATAATTCCATTTCATTAATAATGAAACATATAATAAAATAATACATGTATACCGCACTATGTCAATAATTTTCAGTTACAAATCTAAAAATCTAATGCTATAATAATTAAACCTGACTAATACAACATTGATGAAAATGTACAAATTAAACTAAAAAATGAATCCTACACTAATTCATCCATATTCATCGACATCGTCATCTTCATCTTGTCCATGTCCTGCAACAACAACAACAAAAAAAAAAAAAAAAGAAAGAGGAATATCTAAAATTTATACAATAAGTTATTGTTGCATAAAATAACCTACTAAATATTGAAAAGAAATTTCAGAAAAGGAAACAAAAAGCATACCTGATTTAATACTTCACTCCAACCATGGACGAAGAAACTAAAGAAACCCATAATCGAATTCACTCCATAAACACTGAAATTGCAAAATCAGACACAACATGCATCTTTAACTATCATTTTCCATCTAGTAGACAGATGCAACGCTTCCTGGCAGCTACAATGCTAAGAGAATAATTTATTTTCACAGACAGAATACCTTAGACCATCCACTGTGGTGACCAAAAAATTGGTCGAGTCGCCGGGCGACCACTCCCGCGACCAAAAACTACCACTGTGGTAGCGGTCGTGGGGTTGGTCGCCGGGATTTTTTTTTTTGTATTTTTTTTTAAAAAAAATTAATAGTTTTTTAAGTTAGAATATTGAAACGACTCGTGAAAATGATGTTTTTATTGAAAGGAAAATGGATTCAAAAGTTACAAACAACACACAAACAGAAATACAAACACAAACACAACTTAACAACTACAAGTAGAACATAATTCAGAAGGTCTTCATATAAATGTGCTCCATCAAATCATTTTGCAGAGCATAGTGAGTGAACCTATTGTGCATTTGATTTCTGTTGACCATGTACCCTTCTATGAAGTTGATCACTGATGGCCGACGTGTGAACCGAATCTCCTCAAACATATCGTCTTCGACTTCAAGTAGAGTATCTTTGTTGAATTCTTTGACATACTTCTCGTACGTTTTGGCATTGAGATAAGTATGCCTTTCATCATCCACGATCATGTTATGAAAACAAATACATGTATTCATAATCTTACCAAGCAATGGTATGGAATGGGCCAATGCTGGGTTGCGAATTATGGCAAAACGTGATTGAAGACATCCAAATGCACGCTCGACATCTTTTCGAACTGCCTCTTGTTTTTGCACAAACTTTGATTCTTTGTGAGTTGTAAGATTTTTGATGGACTTCACAAATGTTGCCCACGGTGGATATATTCCATCAGTAAGTGTTGGTCCAGATAACGGCAAAGTAAAAGACTAGAGGGGGGGGGGGGGTGAATAGTTTTTTAAAACTTTTGTCGATAAACACGGTTTCTCAGATATCTGATAATTAATTTCAGAGAGCGGAAGACTTTTCTGTGATAAGTGCACGTGCTTAGCAAGATAGGTGTAAATACTTTGCAAGGTAAATAAAGCAAGTAATAAAATGCAGAAAGTAAATAACACAATTCTTTTTATAGTGGTATCTGAAGGTGGCATAATCCTTCAACTAATCCACTTCGGCCTTTCTCAAACGTAGAATCCACTAAGACAGATAATTGATGTAACCTTACAAATATCTTCTCTCGATTCCTAATTACACTAGGTTCCCAACCAAGTGTTCCCCCTGAGTTATTCCCCGACTTTCACAGCCAAGTACTTCCTGTACTCAGAAACCTCTTTCCTGGAGTTGTTCCTTAGTTTCCCAAACTAAGTACTTCATATACTCCACGCCAATTAAGGTGTTGGTTAAGGTAGTTTGTCAGGTGAGCTTCTTTAATAACTTGTTCAGTTATGCAGATAGCTCTGAGAATCAGGTATACTTAATACACTTTGCAATGTATGGTATCTTATTCTTTACTGACCCAAGTCTATGATAAATGTTCAAGAGAATGAATCTCAGATATGAAATCTTAATTCAACTCCTTCACAAATAACAATGCTTGTTAAGGATCAGGACACTTAGAACTTTTATGCTACTTAGAATCAAGAGCTTTGGTCGCAACAGAAAGCTTGAAGGTAAGTAGTGTGCTTGAGAGAGCTTGTGTGAGAGTATTTAATGCAAGTTCAAGGTGTGTTCAATGTTCTAAGGTGTGTTCTCAAGCAGTCTAAGTGTTGATATTTATAGATGAATTTGAGTGCCGTTTGAATAGTATCCGTTAGGCGTAAATCAAATTCAAACTATTGATATCTGAGTATAGTACTGTAGTACGTTTGTCTTCTTCTTCGGTTACCGCTTTTGTTCGACATTTACCGGTAGCATTCAATGCATTGTACTATACTTTGTCCTGTAGTGCCAACGGAACTATGCATTGTATCAGAGATCTTATACTATCAGAGTTCTCTGAAGCTTTGCACGTCCTTTTCCAGAGATTATCACAACTCCAGATACCACTTGTTGAAACAAATTGTTATAATATATTTCTTTTCAGAAACATAGTTTATGTCCAAGGTATCTGAGTGTAGATATCTGTGGGCACTTTCCTCGTTTCAGAAACCTTTTATTTCTCAGATATCTTTTGAAACACTGTTTATTTAAAAACGCTTGTGTCTTCAAGATATCTGGTCATAGGTATCTGAAAATCCTTTTCTTCAGCAATCTTGTGCAGTCTTCAAATCTTCAAATCCGTTGAACTTTTCCTGCTGGATGCCTTCTTCTTGGTCTTCTTTAGAGGAATAAAAAATTACATTCAGAGACCTAATATCCTATACAAGATTTGCTAGACTATCATACTTAGTGAGTTTCCTCTTTTACAGTGTTCAAGTGAACCAAGAGTACTAACCACTTTTCTGAGCTAAGATAAGTCATTAGGTTGCTGATCAAAATCTAAACAGATATTCCTAACAAATTTCCCCCATTTTGATCAGTCAACGATGACTATCTGACCTATTACAAATCTGGATGAGGAAACAATCACCACTTAATCATTTCTTATGATCTTTCAATTCATATAATTAAGTGCAGAAAGTAAACATCAACCAAATCACAAGGTGTGATCTTTGCTGACAAGTTATTTTTTATAGATTGATATCTGAGAGTAGGTTCATCAGATATGTTATAATGAAAGTTCAGATAACTTTTACAAGAAAAAACAACAATAAGGTACAGTCAGCAAGATACAAAAGATTACATAGTAAATTAGGACAACAGGAGTAACCAAGCTCCAAGTGAACATCCTAACAAACTAGTCTTCAAGTCTTCAAAATCTTCAAGTCTTCAAAACAGTTTCATGGATCAATCTGCAAATTTCCTATCACCAAACCTTCTTATATCATCAGAGTAGTCATAGAGAAGAGTTCTGACAATCATTTACGTGTCTCTGGCAAATCCACAGACTTCTTTGTAGGTTTTGGTAGGATTTTTCTTGACAAAATGCTTGACCCACAGATACTTTCCCCATATCCAGGCATGCACAATCTTGATATCTGATAGCTTGAAATAATCATATATGATCCTCAGATATTTGATGTCACCCTTGTATTGTTCTTCATCCATGTAGAAGGACTCATAGGATTCCACAAAAAGTCTTGGCCTTGTGCATGTTCCAATCAGATTGGGAATTTTGTGCACATCATCTGGCTTTCCATAAGGACATTCATCAGAGAGGTCCTTCTTCATGGATTTTATCCTGTTGATAACTTCAAAATCCAACCAGTTTTTGATGTGGCTGGTGTTAATCAAGAATGGTTTGTCTTTTCTCCATGCCATGAGTTGTTTATGGATTGGTTCTGGAAACCTTGAATTTAGCAGTAAATGCTTGAGTTCCAGAATCCAGTAGCCATTTTTTTTATTTATGCACCTATAGACAGAGGAGTTGTTGTCAGTGAAAGTGCGATTTAGTGCACTTTGTTTAGTAATTCAACCTTTCTTCGTAACATAACTGGTTCAATGTTTGTAGTTATTTTTCTATGAATATTTTGTAGGATATATCAAGTTGGGCTCAAACATGCCTATTGGATCAAAAGGAATCAATGAGCCCAAAGGAATGCTATTGCTTGATGAAAGACTAAGATTAAGGGGGAGATTGAAAATGCAAGTTGCACTTGATTAGTTAATCTTATCTTTCATGATTCAGTTCAATGTTTGTGTTTGTTGTTGTTGTTTGTGAACTGCAGGATTTCAATGTTGTGCAACATTGCGAAATAGTGCCGATACAATGTTGGAACAACATTACGGACAACAGCAGACAACATAGAAACAAGCAGGCCAATTGGATTGATGACTTGGACTGGAAGCAATCAATTCGAATTTCTGCAGGAATAAGGAAAGAGTTTGAGTTGCTTTGGACATAAGGAATGCAATCTAAAGAGAGAATCTTTCAAGAATATTGTTGAAGAAAGCAAGAAGGAAATATATTGTTGAAGACACTAATATGGGAATTTCCTTCTAGCTGATTATTGAAGAAAACAAGAACATGGAAAATTGCCCTTGCTGAGATCCTATTGCCTTTCGACTTGGATGGGAGCTGTCAATATCTCAAGTATATATACAAGGATTTAGCCGAGCAATCATGGAGCCTTTCTTGATGATCAATCGAGATTTTATTAAAAGAGTTTAGGCTTCTTGTTTTCTGCTAGCTTTAGAGTTTGTCTAAGAGCATTCATTGTTGGAATAACTCTTTCAAACATCGACCTAGAATAACTTTTACTGTTGGTTCTTCTAGGGTTAGTTTTGGTTGTTTAATCAATCGTTTGTGATTGTATTAAACCTAGTTGTTTAGATCTACTTTTCCTGTCAGTAGATATTTTGCCTAAAGTTTTGCCAAGATATATTTTTCTATATATTGGCTTGGTAATAGAAGTTTCATTATTATTCATCCGCTGCTATCTGTTTACTGTAGACATTGTTGAACAACATTGTTGGCAACATTGTCTGTTGATCTAGTTCCAAGTACCAATCCGAGATCCTAAGTTCTAACAAGTGGCATCAGAGCCAGCCACCTAACTACTGGTGTCTGGATTTGGTACTACTACAATGGAAGTTGCAAACTCAAGTGTCTACAGGCCACCTATGCTTGATGGATCGAACTACCACTACTGGAAAATCAGGATGAGGACATACATCAAGTCCATTGAAGGTCGAGCTTGGAGATCTGTTCTAGAAGGATTTGTCTGGCCTACTGAAGGACCTGATGCTGATGGAGATATTGTTCCCATACCTGAAGAACGCTTCACTGCAGGTGACTTTCTTTTAAGCTCTTACAATGAAAAAGCTTTAAATGCCATTTTTGGACATGTTGATGCTCATATGTTTAAAATCATTCAAAATTGCACTACTGCTAAACAAGCTTGGGACTTACTTCAGAATCATTGTGAAGGTGATAATAGTGTCAAACAAACTAAACTTCGAATGCTTTGGTCAAAATTTGAAAATCTGAGAATGGAAGAAGCTGAAACCATTGATTCTTATTTTGAAAAGCTTTTGACTTTGTCTAATGATGTTCAAATTCTTGGTGATGCTATTTCCAACAAGCAACTGATTTCTAAAGCCATTCGATCTCTCTCTCCAAAATTTGACACTAAAGTTACTATTTTGGAAGACACTCACAATCTAGCTACTATGGATTTTCATACCTTGATGAACAATTTGAAAATTTTTGAGATAATTGATAACGAAAGAAAAGGTACGAAAATCCTTAGTATGTCCCTTCACTCTAAATCTAAAGCTAAAGTTACTGAGTCTGAAAGCGAGTGATGATTCGATGACATGGTGAAGAAGCCTACAATGACTTGGTTAGGAAAATTGAGAAACTTAGATTCAGGAAGAATTCTAATAGAGGCTCTTCGAGCAACTCAAAAGGAACTAGAAATTTCAAAAAGAAAACTGGCGTGTCAAACTCTAGACCTAGTCTTAGTAAACTTAGTAAAGTTAGATGTTTTGAATGTCAAGGATGGGGCCATTATCAGAATGAATGTGCTAACACTCTTCGAAAAGAGAAAAAGACTATGCTTGCTTGTCTCAGTGATGTTTCAGATGACGAACAGGAAGATGATGATCCAGAAGTTCATGCCAAAGCCCTATCTGCTGTTCTGAACAATGTTGAGAAACAATGTTGGTCCAACATTGATAGTCCAACATTGACAAAAGAAGTCTTTTTCGACTATGGTGATTCTCAAAACCGTGAAACACTTTTCTGGACTAACCCTGAGGAATCAGTTTCTACTAATGTTTTGTGTCTACATGGTTCAGTTGATCTATCTGCAGATTATCACTGGGAAGAGCTGAAACTGATGAATGAAAACAATGTTGAGTCAACATTGACATCAACATTGTCTATTTTCAAACCGCTTTTTTCGATGTCTCATCCGGAAAGGCCTGCGTACCAAGAATAAACAGGTTGCAGTCTTGAGCAGATTCTGACACTACTCCCGAGAAAGCGACATCGAACACGAAAAGGTGTCTAATCCAAGAACTCCAGCTGGTGTACAAGGAGAAATTGTCAATGCTGACAGCAATGATGACACAACATTGAGCTCAACATCACAGTGTAAATTCCATCGGCGGTACCCATGAGATGAGCATGATAGGTGAACCCAAAGACTCCTATGGCTAATGGTCTTATGCTCGTAGAATCGATGTTGGAGATGATGTTGACCTAACATTGTACAGAACAATGACTCACAGCCTTCTATATCTATCAACCAGCATACCTCACATCATGTTTTATGTGTGTGTTTGTGCCAGGTATCAGTCTAACCCTAAAATCCCACACCTGATTGTTCTTAAAAGATTATTCATATATATATCAAGAATTAAATCTTAGATTATGGTATGCATGTGATACAAACACTAATCTAGTGGGATTTAGTGATTCGATCAATGGTGTTCTAGATGATAGAAAATACACTAGTGGAGGTTGCTTTTATCTTGATTCTAATTTAATGTCATGGTATTTCAAGAAACAGAACAATGTGTCACTCTCATATGTTGAATCTGAACATGTAACATCTGGGAGTTGTGTTACTCAATTGATATGGGTGAAAAATATGATGCATGACTTTGGTCTTCAATGTGATACCTTGTTGATGTTCTGTGATGACCTTAGTGCCATAAATCATTTTAAGAAGCCTGTTTTGCACTCACGCACGAAACACGTAGACATTGGGTATAATTTTCTTAAGGATATGGTCAATCTGCAAGTAATAGTCATACAACACTTAGATACAACCAATCAACTTGCAGATATTGTTACCAAGCCTTTGAATTGTGAGAGATTCTTCAGTCTTAGGAGATCTCTTGATTTGTGCTCTTTGTGATCTTCGATGTTGAAACCAGTGTTGACTCAACATCACAGTCAACACTGGCTGCAGAAAAGTGATGTGTTTTTTGTTGCCTTTTGATTTTCTTTATTTTTTTTATTATTTTTTTGTGTGTGTCTATGTGCTTTCTGTGCTTTTGTCTTTGGTCTCATTTCCTCGCTTTGTAGCTTCTGATGGTGATGCTTAGGGTTTGAAAGGCTATTTGAAACCAAGGTTGAAAGGGATCGATTCTCTGTGTGTTTGCTTTATGTAAAACCCACTTTTCGCTTTTTGGCTATTTTTACTGCACTTACCTTGACACTTGATGTTGCCTCCTGTCCTTTATGTTTAATAAATCTAATGAATTATGATAAAAGGGCTCAAGTGTTTCCGTCGAGGATCGTGTTGGGTGTTTCAAATACTATCCAGATATCGACGTCCAATGTGTCATATGTCGTAAGGGTTGATCTGCATCTTGAAACCAACACGCACAAAAGTGCCGATTCTCGTAATGTTGCTGGTTCACTTTCTGAGTACCAAATTACCCAATGTGGTCAAATGAGTGATTTTATGCCATGAGACGTGTGTTTGCCTAACTCCGCATAGGCTTTGGAGCGATTCATACGTGTTCCAATTATTTGACATGGTTCACGGTCTCATGGTCACCCCCACTCAAACTTATGCTAATTGTTCAATTTACTTCTTGAGGCAATGTTGAGTGTGTTTCTTTGGTATTCCTTTCTCTCTCTGTCTTTGCCTGCAGCATCAGTGGTGTTAATCGAATCTGCACATTTTGAGACTTGGTTTCCTGGCTGACTTACATTAAGAGTGGTCTGATTTAACGATGTTTTCAAAAATGTTCAGTCAACATCTTGGTCAACATCATCCTTGGAGTACTTTCTGACTCATATTTGCTCTTTTTTATATGTGCTTCTCTATCTGACCTTTCTGTGTGTTTTTGGGTTTGAGGGGGAGTAGGTCTGAGGTGTTTCAGGTCTAAGGTGTTTCATTAGGGTTTGGGGTTTTTGCTTTCCTGTTCTTGCATTCCAAGTCATTATTTAAGATCAAGATTTTTAGTGTCAACCTCCCTAGGGTTTATCTGTTAATCTGATTACTATGACTTGACGGATAACTGTTTTACTTGCAACTTTAATCTTTTATTAACAGTTATGCACAGTTTCTGTAGCATTGATATATATTTGCAGGATCTTTTAAGGCAAACCCAACAACACCCATCATGACCATCCACTCTTATCCTAACACTGCTCTCCAGCTAATCCAACCTCTATTCATGATTACTGCCCTTCAGTCGATCCAAACTCTTTTGCTACTTCTGCTATCACCTTGGCTGCCAGTGTTGAACTCAATGTTTTCAACATCATTCTCCAACATTGCACAGCTCTTATTGCAGGTCCTATAGTCCACAACTCAGTATTGCACTCATTGCATGTCTTCTTGTCTCCTTCTGTGAACTTGGTTGAATAATCTGAGAGATATCTTTCTTCTCAAAATGGGGGAGAAGAGAAGAGATTGAACAAAAAGCAAACATACATTATTTTGTTATATTGCTCTCGTCTAATGTTGAAGGGGAGTTCTGTAGTTTCATGCCTGTTATATTTGTTTGGTTCAACAAGTTTGTTCAGGTGTGTTTTTGTGAAGAAAGACAAAGGGGGAGATTGAATAGTGCAGTGTTGACTGCAATGTTGTGTCAACATTGCAGACGACTTTGTTTACTGCACTTATACTGCGATTCTACGCAAGTTTGTCTTTATTCACTAACTACTGAGTGCAGGAATTGTCAAAAGAAGTATGATATGATGCCCATGATGAGTTCAAAGGAGATGAGTAGACAAAGACATAAGAGGGAATTTGAAAGTGCATATTTGACAATGTTGAGTTCTGTGTTGACTCAACATTGTCCATCAGCATTGATCGATTGGACTTTATCTTTCAGTTCCCAACAAAGGATTCCTCTTGACTTGTTTAAATCCTACTTGTTCGATTTGACTAACAAAATGGTTTTAGGTTGTGTGAAGAAAGATCAGAATTAAGGGGGAGATTGAAAGTGCGATTTAGTGCACTTTGTTTAGTAATTCAACCTTTCTTCGTAACATAACCGGTTCAATGTTCGTAGTTGTTTTTCTATGAATATTTTGTAGGATATATCAAGTTGGGCTCAAACATGCTTATTGGATCAAAAGGAATCAATGAGCCCAAAGGAATGCTATTGCTTGATGAAAGACTAAGATTAAGGGGGAGATTGAAAATGCAAGTTGCACTTGATTAGTTAATCTTATCTTTCATGATTCAGTTCAATGTTTGTGTTTGTTGTTGTTGTTTGTGAACTGCAGGATTTCAATGTTGTGCAACATTGCGAAATAGTGCCGATACAATGTTGGAACAACATTACGGACAACAGCAGACAACATAGAAACAAGTTGGCCAATTGGATTGATGACTTGGACTGGAAGCAATCAATTCGAATTTCTGCAGGAATAAGGAAAGAGTTTGAGTTGCTTTGGACATAAGGAATGCAATCTAAAGAGAGAATCTTTCAAGAATATTGTTGAAGAAAGCAAGAAGGAAATATATTGTTGAAGACACTAATATGGGAATTTCCTTCTAGCTGATTATTGAAGAAAACAAGAACATGGAAAATTGCCTTTGCTGAGATCCTATTGCCTTTCAACTTGGATGGGAGCTGTCGATATCTCAAGTATATATACAAGGATTCAGCCGAGCAATCATGGAGCCTTTCTTGATGATCAATCGAGATTTTATTAAAAGAGTTTAGGCTTCTTGTTTTCTGCTAGCTTTAGAGTTTGTCTAAGAGTATTCATTGTTGGAATAACTCTTTCAAACATCGACCTAGAATAACTTTTACTGTTGGTTCTTCTAGGGTTAGTTTTGGTTGTTTAATCAATCGTTTGTGATTGTATTAAACCTAGTTGTTTAGATATACTTTTCCTGTCAGTAGATATTTTTCCTAAGGCGCTGCCAGTATATTTTTCTATATATTGGCTTGGTAATAGAAGTTTCATTATTATTCATCCGCTGCTATCTGTTTACTGTAGACATTGTTGAACAACATTGTTGTCAACATTGTCTGTTGATCTAGTTCCAAGTACCAATCCGAGATCCTAAGTTCTAACAGTCAGTCTTCACATATTCAATTTTGGCTTCTTCCGGCCTGAGTGGAAGTTGACTTTTTCTCTTTTCAGCTCTTATCAAGTTCCTCCTTTGTCTAGAATTTTCCTTTGGGGGATTGTTTGAAGAACTACCCTGGATAGATTTGGTATTTCCAGAGGGTGTTTTAGCTGCTAAAGGCTTTGCAGCTATGGGCTCAGATAGGCTATCAACCATTTTTCTTTTTTTTTTTTTTTGTGAAGAGGAGCTTCATCTTCATCAGTCTCTTCATCATCATCAAGATCAATTCTTGTGAGAATTTTGCAGCCTTCTTCATTGCCCTGGGATTTGATTTGGCCTCCTCCTCCTCCTCCTCCTCCTTCTTCTTCAGAAGACTCATCAATCCCTCTTACTTGTCTTCTCCTTGGAGCCTTGGTACTCCTTGGAGGTTTTTGTGCCATGGCCCTTGTTACCATTGAAGTTCCTTCAGTTGGTTTCTGGGAAGTAGCTACTATTTGCAAAGCAGCTTGACTTGAGGAGGGCTCATTGATTCTGAGTGGTGGCTGGGAAGTTTTCTTGTTTCCTCTTCCTCTCTGAAAGACCGACTCCATTTCTTCTTATATCCTTCCCCTTCTTCCCATTCCCCCTGAATTTGAGGTCCAGATTTGTACAATCCTCCCCCCTTAGTCATTGTTGGCTGACTAAGTCTCATAAAGGATTCTGAGAGAGACTCAAAATGTCCTTGTAAGTAGTTATAGGCAGTGACCAACTTCTGAAGTTCAGCTTTGAGCTCCTGATTTTGTTTGATAAGTCCATTCTCCTTATCAGTGAGCTCTGCCAATGGGCCTTGTGTGGCTTCTGCTTTCTGAGTAGCATAACATGCTGCGTCAAGAGCTTTTTGAGCCAAAGATTGATCATCATCCCTTACCATGCCTAGGTCTCTCTGAGCAATGACCAGACTGGTTGTTCTATGAGTGATGAGCTTAGTGAAGGTCTTCATTTCTGGAGGGACTGATGTAACGACTTCATTTTGAGAAGATAACTCCTTATGCAGTTTAGACAGTACTTGAAATCTGGTCAAGTATTCACTAGAGTTGTGGATATCTGGCAGTTGGTTGAAGATTTCAGGAGCAATTTGCTTCCTTTTGAAGTGAGAAATCACCAAATGCTCATTTCGGTGTTCTGCCAATTTCTTCTCTTCTTCATCTTCTGAGTCATCAGCCCAGTGATCTTCCTCCTCTTGGACATTTTCAAGATTTTCTAGTCCAAAGAACCATCTAGGATGGGCTTCTTTCCTTTCAGAGAGGAGGATGGTATATCTTTTGATGGTGATGCAGCCTTAGCATCATGCTTTTCTTCAGATACTTCTTCAGTATCTAGCTCCTTAGCAATGGCATTTAAAGCATCCTGGAGCTCTTTGACCTCAGAGTAAGCTACCATTTCTTTCAAGTATTGATCTTGAAGCTTATTAAGCTTATCTCTGAATTTAACTAGCTCTTCTTCCAGTTGAAGATGGAGGTGTTGTTCTGCTTCCAACAGTTGTTTGAGTTGAGCAGCTCTGGTTTGTGTATTCAATATCTTCTGAGTTGTTTCCTCAGAGTGCTCAACGACTTGTTCAGTAGTGTCCTTTTGTTGTTGGGAAGATGGATGGGTAGATTTCTGAGGAGATGGAGGAGGGGATTGTTGTGATGTTCTCTCAGTGTGCTTTTCAGCAGCTGAGGCATTCTTCCTCTGTGTAATCCCTCCTGTCCCTGGTGCAGGGGAATCATCATCGTCCTTATCATCCTCATCCTTGTGATGGTCAGAAGGAGAATCTTCATAGTCATTCTCATCAGTCTCCTTCTCTTTTTCATCTTCAAAGACCAGATTGATCACTTCTAGAATAGTGATCATTTGCCCATTTACCTCATCTTGTTTAGAGGGTATGCATTGTAAGGTCTGGGGCAAAGTAGGCTTGAATGCCATCTGCATTCTGGTCTGACCATCTGCCTTCTCAAAAGCTTCTATAAGCTTGTGTGCAGCTTCTTTGATAAAGTCCTTATGCATCAGAGTAGCAAAAGAGTACTGCTCTGTTGGGAACATAGCATGGACATAATTCTCCAAGTCAAAATCTCTGACTCTTCTCAATTGGTGATCAGTCACCTTTGTTAATTCCGTCAGATATGAGCTTCTGAGCTTTTGCCACTTTCTGAAACACTTGAGATGTTTCTTGAGTGTGTGGTTCTTGAAGAATGTAAGCAGGTCTTCTGTTGAGAATGCAGAAACCTTTGGCACACTTGTTTGAGCCTGAAAGAAAGAGTTTTGAGTTAGATTCAAAACTTGTGTAGATATCTGAGTATTTGTGTAGTTAGGTTTCTGAGTTACCTGAATGAATGCATCAGGCTCAGAGACTTGTACTACTGAGGTAGAGGGTTCCTCAGATATCTTGTTGTGAGGTGGGGACTTGGAAGTCTGGTCCTCATCAACCTTTCTTTCTGCTTGAACCTGAGATTAGAAACATAACACTTGGGAAATTTTATCAAGAAAAATTTTTATTGACAAATCAGATACTTGTCTCTCAGGGACTTGTGCAGTCTATGGAATCTTTTCTTGTGATGAAGGCCTTGATGCCTCATCAATTTCCATATGTTGTGAGGATTGAGTGGGCAACTCCTCAGCAACTTCTACTTCTTTTTTGAACCTGTTAAGTAGAATGTGTTAGTTTGAGAAAAATGATCAGAGATTTGTTCTTTGAAGAATATAGATATCTGAATGAAATACCTTCTCTACAGAAGGTTCAGATACTCATTCTTCAGAGACCTTGGAAGTCTCTGGATTCCTCTCTAAAGAGATAGACTTTTCAGTCTCTTCATTTTTCTTCTCAGTTGGAGCCTATTAGAAACAAACACTTATTAGTCAAGTGTATAAAGCACATATCTGAGTTATATCTTAAGGAACTATTTTCTACCTGTAAGACAGGCTCCTGTTCCTTAAGTGGTGAGGCTATGGAAGCCTCCTTCTCAGATTCTGAGGTAAGCTTTGCAGCTTCCTCTTGTTGTTGTGTTTCTAAATCAGCCTGTAACAAAGAAATTTCATTAAATAACAAGATTTATCAGACACAAAAATATCACAAGTAAAGAGTTAAACCATTCAGCTACCTGAGCAATGTCAGGCTGATTGGTCTCTGGAACTTGTGACCCTTCCATGCGTTGGTCTTGTTGTTCCATTTTAGTTTCTTTGTTTGAAGTTTGTGTACTTGGACCTTTCACGAGTATGCAACTCAGTTTTCCCCCGGTTGATCATTACGAGTAGATGTCTCATTTGATCCCTCTCATTGTGTTGGGGAACCCGCTCTTGCGAGATTTTCTTCAAAGGAAAGATCTTTGTATTTGTAACTCAAGTACCATTTCAGCAGATCCACATCCATTGTGGTTGTTGTGCTTGAGACAGACTTTTGAGTGTTGAGGCAATGGCAGTATCTTCCAACACTAGAGTATCACTCATCAGAGCATCTTCAATATGCTTCAATCTTTCCTTCTCTGATGGTGTAATTTGTCCAGTGACCTTGGAAAAAGTTGCTTCTTCAGCAACCTTTGAAACAGGTGCTTGTTCAGCAACCTGTGGTGTAGGTTCTTGTTCAGATACCTTTAAGCCCTTGGAACTTGTTGCTTTTTCAGCAACCTTAGCCCTTTTGGATTTTCCTAGGACTTGAGAGATAACTAAATCATCATCTTCATCGTCAGAGCTCTCATCAGCATTAGGAACTGATTGGTCCATAATCCCTGCGGTTTCTGCAGATAGGGCTTGGTACCTACCACTACTTTCTTTAGCAGCATTGATAAGTTCATCAGCAAGGCTTTCGGCAGTAGTCTTGACGTTTCTGAAAGCACTTTCTCTTGCTGAGTCTACTTGTTGAGTAGTCGATACCTCTTTTGCAGCATTGATGAGTTCATCAGCAGTGGCAACAGGTATCTGGGAATCGTCAACCTCAATGGGTGTGCCTTCTGATTTGCCAGCAGACTTCTTTCGTGAAGTTCTGGGCTTCTTGGTCGCAACTTTTCCCTCAGATACCTCTTCAGTCTTTCGCTTCTTGGAACCTTTCTGAGATCCAGTAACCTTTTTCATCAAGTTCGTATACTTATATTTGTAAAGTAGGTTACTGTTGGGTATCTCAGCCTTCTCTCTGACCTCAATGCCAAACGTCTCCAGTAAGTAGCATATCTTTATACCATAGCTCACTGTGGCCTTTGGCTCAGCAAGTCCCTTAGCGATTTTAGGCTCAAAGCCTTGAATCTTCTTCACAAACTTCATAAAGGCGTACTTGCCCCAATTGAAAGGGTTTTCCAGCCTTTTGTCTTGTTGTTTCAACAAGAACATCATCATCCAGCGTTCTTGGCTTATCTGGTCAGCACCTCCTTGTAGACCATCAAAGCATCTGTGAAGAATGCATGCCAACACATCCCAGTGAACTAAAAGATGTCTGGGTCTGATGTCAGCAAGCTTGAAATCAGTGGGTGTATCTTGTTTATCAGTGTCACACACACCACTGTACAGCTGTTTTACACCTTCAAGGAGATCTTCATCCTTGGTGTCTATTTCAAAATCCTTTCCAAGATTTTGAAGATCAAACAACTTACAGAAAGTTGTTAAGTCCAAAAGGATTTTCTTTCCTTGGACCTTAGTTTTTATAGACACTATTGCAGTGCCTTCAGAAACACAGGATATAATCCTGGAGTTATTGTAGAATTCTAACACATCTAGTGAAGAAACTCCACTGGGAAGAGCAGATAGAAAACCCTTGATTTGTGCCTTTTCAAGCATGTCAAGAATCAGTTTCCTATCGGCTTGGTTTTCAACAGCAGTCGTGAGGTACTCCTCAATCATGGCCCCACCCCAAATCATCCTGTGATTTGAAGTCCAATGATCGGGATTAAAGTCTCCTACCAATCGATTGTTCACTATAACCAACTCTGGTGCTTGCTTTTCAGCAGTACCAGTGGTAGAAGATTGGGATTTCTGGGTAGACGAACGTTTAGGAGCCATCTCTTTATATAGTGCAAGTGTTTGAATGTCTGAAAGAGATTTGGGTGAGAGATTAGTGATTCTTTGCAGAAAAAACTAACAGAGATTTGCAGAGGTTGAAGAATGGTTTTTGCTATTCTTGTGCAAGGCAAAATGTCGGATTAGGCGAAAGTGATTTCTTTTGCCAAAATCCTATATATATAGCAACGTAATTCTAACAAACATATACATACAAATTGGTTTTGAATGTACGTATCTGTGAATTGCAATAAGGCGTGGGTAAAAGTTTGTTCGGCATTAAATGCATAGTGGGCCACGTCTGAATTTCTACAGTCCACTATTTACAGAGAATTAATCTCCGCCGTTAAGATCAATCGCCCATTTCATCAAGGGTCACCATTGCTTCTTCAGCAATGATCACAATCAACAATTGTAATTGTGCCCATTTAATGAATTTTGGCGAATTGCTATCTGAATCACATTTCTGTGTGACTAAGAACACTGTTTGCATCTGAGTCTATCTCACACTCAGTATATGTCCAAGTTTTACATAAAGATAGAAATAATACAAATTTCAAGAGAGTAGTTGACTGCAGACAGTTGTACTATTCTCTTTCGTGTTCCCCCTCACTGAGTGATCTAGATATCTGAGTACCTGTCTCAGAAATCTTCAAATAGCCATTTTACCCTTTAGCCTTTAGTTTCTGGATACCCGTTCCAGATTCCTCTTCTCTGGATACCCGTTCTAGATTCCTCTTTTCTCTCCTTTGATATCTTCTTCAGATATCTGAACTTTTTCAGTTCTTTGGTAGCTCCATTAGTCCAAGACTATGTCTTAAGTCTAAGAATCTACTTTCTTGTAGTGGCTTATAAGTGAAGATATCTGCAAGTTGGTCTTCAGTGTCAATCTTGAGTATCTCTATATTGCCTTTTTCAACAAGGTCTCTGATGAAGTGGTGTCTAACATCAATGTGCTTTGTTCTTGCATGAAACTTAGGATTCTGAGTTATGGCAATAGCACTTGTGTTGTCACAAAAAATGGGAGTTTTCTCTTCATTGAGTCCATAGTCTCTGAGTTGTTGTTGTATCCACAATATCTGTGAAGCACAACACCCAGCAGCAATATATTCAGCCTCTGTGGTAGATGTAGCAATTGAGTTTTGTTTCTTGCTGAACCAAGATATCAATCTAGCACCAAGAAATTGACAAGTTCCTGAGGTGCTTTTTCTATCAAGCAATGATCCAGCATAGTCGGCATCTGAATAGCCAACCAAACTCAATCCACTATCTTTTGGATACCACAATCCAACTTCTACAGTACCTTTTACATACCTCAATATTTTCATAGCAATGTTGTAGTGTGATTGCATTGGATTTGTAAAAAGCACACTTAACCCATTGCATATTGAATATCAGGTCTACTTGTAGTAAGGTACAATAGAGACCCAATCAATTTCCTATACTTGTGTTCTTCAACACTCTTGTCAGATTTAGTATAGGTCATTTTGGTTCCAATGCTCATAGGTATCTTAGCATTCTTTCCAGAAGGCTTTAGATTAAACTTGTTGAGCATGTCTTTTGCATACTTTGTTTGACTAATGAATATTCCATCATTTAGTTGCTTGACTTGCAGCCCTAGGAAGTAATTCAATTCTCCCATCATGCTCATCTCAAATTTACATTTCATGAGTTCAGCAAAGTCTTCAAAAAGTTGCTTGTCTTTAGATCCAAATATAATGTCATCAACATATACTTGAACTAAAAGTAGTTTCCCATCATGGTTCAATGTGAAGAGTGTTTTATCAACATCTCCTTTCTTGAAACCACTTTCCAGCAAGTATTTGGTTAAAGTATCATACCATGCTCTTGGAGCCTGTTTCAGCCCATACAGAGCTTTCTGAAGCTTATAGACCATCCTACTTTCTGAGGAAACTTCTGTTAGAACTTATGATCCCGGATTGGTACTTGGAACTAGATCAACAGACAATGTTGCCAACAATGTTGTTCAACAATGTCTACAGTAAACAGATAGCAGCGGATGAATAATACTAAAACTTCTATTACCAAGCCAATATATAGAAATATATATTGGCAACGCCTTAGGCAAAATATCTACTGACAGAAAAAGTAGATCTAATCAACTAGGTTTAATACAATCACAAACGATTGATTAAACAACCAAAACTAGCCCTAGAAGAACCAACAGTAAAAGCTATTCTATGTCGATGTTTGAAAGAGTTATTCCAACAATGAATACTCTTAGACAAACTATAAAGCTAGCAGAAAACAAGAAGCCGAAACTCTTTAAATCTTTAATGATATTTTCAAAAAGCTCAACCTTGCTTTGCTGAATCCTTGCGTATATATACTTGAGATGTCGACCTCTTCCATCTATGTCGAAAGGCAATAGGATCTCAGCAAAGGCAATTTTCCTTTTACTTGTTTTCTTCAATATGAGCATAGAAGGAAATTTCCATATTTCGATTCTTCATAAAATATATTCCTTCTTGTTTTCACCACAAGCTGTTCTTTTTCCTTAAATCATTTCTTGTTCGATTTGTCAATACTTCCAGTCCAAGTTTCCTGTCCAATGTGCTTTGTCTTCGATGTCTACTGCAATGCTATATCTTCAATGTTATGTCAGCATTGAATTCTATCCTGTCACAATGTTATACAACATTGATAATCCTGCAGCTTCACAAACAACAACAAACACAAACTTGGAACTGATTATTGAAAGACAAGATTATCAAAATATAAGTGCATACTGCACTTTCAATCTCGCCCTTAATCTTAGTCTTTCATCACAAAACAAAACAAGAGATTAATAGAATCATAACTAAGAACTGCTAAAGATCTATTCTCCCCCTTAACCAGCTAAAGATCTATTCTCCCCCTTAACCAGACAGCTTAAGAAATATTCAAGAGAATTTAACATATTACAGACCCACACAAATTATAATTGTTCAACACAAAATCAAGAAGAATGAACTCAAGTTATCTATTCTCCCCCTTTTTGTGAGGAAAGAAAAGAAACTAGAGTACTTCTAAACTTCAGATTGTTTGAGATTTGCTCATCAAGCCCTTTGATTTGCTCCAGAATCAGCTTGTCCTGTTCAGTTAAAATACCTGCAGACAAAGTTTCAATGTTAGGGATCAATGTTGAACCAACATGTAGGTCAACATTGGAACGTTGAGCAGCAACTACAGAGCTTTCTGGTGCATCAGCTTTGTTAGCAGAAAGAGGAATATTCTCCTCCACATCCATGTTCACAGAAACATCAGGATCTACCCAAGGAAGATCATGATCTGTCATGTGTTTCCAGCAGCTTGTTTGGGATCGTGATGGATTTGAAGTTGGAATGATAGACATCATTGGCTTTGACCTCAATACCCTGCATCTGAAGGACAACAAATATAGTGGATGGAAGAATCAAATGGCCTCTGATCCCTCTATTCTTGGAATTTTCTAGATGCTTGAGAATCCTTTCTCCCAGATTGACATTGTAACCCATTTTAATCCTGTAAAGCAACATGGCTGCCTATTGACTGAGCTTGTTGTTATTGGAAGATGGCAGCCAGTTGTACAAGCAGATCCTGGCAAGAACAGATACTAGAGAACAACAATATTTCAGATCTAGAGTCCCAGTAGGCCAAGATTTTAATTTTCCTGCAGTTAGCTCTCTAGCAATCTCATCCATAGTCATCTCCACAGGAGTCTCAACCTCATCCCTATTTCTATGCAGCACTGTATTGATGTCCTTAGAAGTCAAGAAGAATACATCACCCGTAAGATACACACAGTGATGCTTACCATGGCCTTCACTACCAAAATTCTCAGATAAATGAGCATAAAATTCTCTGATGATTTCAGGAACAAAAGCAACATATTGGGTAACAGCATAAAAGAGATTCCTTTTCTTCAGATAGGCAACCAAGTTATACTCTTCAAATGATTCCTCTTTAATTATCTTCTCAACATCTATAGCATTATTTTTGATTTTCTCATATTTTTCTAGATTCTTGTTATCATAGAACAAATGAGAAACTGCATCTTCATCCCAATCAGAACTTGTGGCAAGTAGACTGGCATGTTTCCCAATTTAACAAGGGTTTCTGCAGCAAACTGAGAGGGGTTTGATGGTGACGACTCTGTTTGGGTTTTTGAAGATGGAGATGGTGGTTTTGATACAGGAGATGGGAGTTTTTCAGCACAATCTTCCGAATCCTCACTTATCTCATAGACTGGAATCTCAAAATCGGCAGGTTCGGCACGGATGGGAAGAGGATATGCTTGCTCCCCCTCAGGTGTTTGCAACGAAACTCCGGGCAAGACGGGTTTTGTCGGAGACGACATTGTTCAGATCGTGAATGCAGAGTTGAAGGAGAAAGAGCGGGAGAGTGGTTTTGGTTGAGAGTGATAAGTGAGTAAAGTGAGGGGAAGGTGAATAGTTTGGGAGTAAAAAGTGAATAAGGAGAAAGGCTTTTTTTTTTTTTTTTTTTTTTTTTTAAAGAATGTGGTTTGGAAAGATGGCAGTTTTAGTGAGTGGTGGAGAAGTGGGCTAATGAGAGAAGGTAATATGGTTGAAGGAGTGTTTTTGGTTGGTTTGCTTCAAAGATCATAACCATATATATCAAAACACAAACCAAGATCTGTACACAGCTGTTAATATGAGATTAAGGAAAGCAAATGACCACCGTATCAATTAGGTCAAAATGAAGGAGATTCTCAAAACTCAAATTTAGGAGGTACATTTTTGTTTAGGAAACAAATCAAGATCGAGCAAGAGTAAGACACTTACGATTACCCAAGGCTTACCAGATACCCAAGGCACAAAATTACTCCCCTCAAACCTAACCCAAAAAACATGAAGGCGCACAAAAACACAAAGAAAGAAAGGTACTTCGCAATGTTGACCAGGATGTTGGCTCAACATTGACGACAACATCGGGAAATCAGACCATTCTTAATGTAAGTCAGCCAGGAAACCAAGTCTCAATATGTGCAGATTCGATTAACACCACTGATGCTGCAGGCAAAAATAGAAAGAGAAAGGAATACCAAAGAAACACACCCAACATTGCCTCAAAAAGTAAATTGAACAATTAACATAAGTGTGAGTGGGGGTGACCATGATACTGTGAACCATGTCAAATAATTGGAACACGTATGAATCCGCTCCAAAGTCTATGCGGAGTTAGGCAAACACACGTCTCATGGCATAAAGATCACTCATTTGACCACATTGGGTGAATTGGTACTCGAAAGGTGAACCAAAGAAGATTACGAGAACCGGCACTTTTGTGCGTGTCGGTTTCCAGTACAGGCCATCAACCCTCACGACATATGACACATTGGCCACGTCGATATTTGGATAGTATTTGAAACCTGCCCAACACGATCCTCGACGGAAACACTTCGAGCCCTTGTAATCATAATTCATTAGATTTATTAAGCATAAAGGACAGGAGGCAACATCAAGAGTGAGTCAAGGTACGAGTAAAAATAGCCAAAAACTGTAAAAGTGGGTTTTACAGAAATCAAACACACAGGAGACTCAATCCCTTTCAACCTTGGTTTCAAACAGTCTTTCAACCCCTAAGCATCACCACTGTAAGCTACAAATCAGGAACAACCATTGACCAGCACAGAAGCACAAAAAACACATTGACACACAAGAAGAAAAAAATAAACAAAAAAAAAAGACAACGCTAGGTAAACACAGAAGTCAATGTTGACCAGGATGTTATGTCAACATTGCTTGCAGCAAATCCTATCAAATAGTGCAAAGACCAAGAGACCTTCTCAAACTGAAGAATCTCTCTTTATCAAGGGGCTTTGTGAAAATATCAGCTAACTGATTTGTGGTATCAATGTGTTGTATGTCAATAATTTGTTTGGAGACTAGGTCTCTAAGAAAATGATGTCGAATGTCTATATTCTTGGTGCGTGAGTGTTGAACAGGGTTCTTGGAAATGTGAATGGCACTTAAGTTATCACAAAACATCAAAAGAGTGTCACTTTGAAACCCATATTCATGCAGCATATTGTTCAGCCAAATTAGTTGAGACACACAACTCCCAGCCGCTACATATTCGGATTCAGCAGTAGAGAGAGACACACAATTTTGTTTCTTACTATACCATGACACAAGATTTGGTCCAAGATAAAAACAACCTCCACTAGTTGATTTTCGATCATCTAAGTCACCAGCCCAATCAGAATCACTAAATCCCAACAGATTAGTGTTTGAATCACATGCATACCATAATCCAAGATTAACAGTTCCTGATATATATCTAATGATTCTTTTGACTGCAGTTAAGTGAGATATTTTGGGTTTGGATTGATACAGCACACACAAACAGAGAACATGATGTCAGGTCTGGTGGCTGAAAGATACAAGAGACTTCCAATCATTGATCTGTACAATGTTGGGTCAACATCGTCCCCAACATCGGTTTTGCTGAGTTTCAGAGAAGTAGCCATGGGAGTGCTGCAAGGTTTGGCATTTTCCAGACCAAATTTGGTGATAAGATTCTTGGCATATTTCTCTTGAGAGATAAAGAGACCTTCCTGTTTCTGCTGTATCTGGAGCCCCAAGAAGAAACTGAGTTCACCAATCATACTCATCTCAAAGGTTCCTGTCATGGCTTGAACAAACTTATCTAGCAAGGAGGGGTTAGTAGCACCAAATACAATATCATCAACATAGATTTGAGCAATGCAGATGTCTTTTCCTTTTCTGAGAATAAACAGAGTTTGATCTCCCTCACCTCTTTTAAATCCTAACCCAACTAGGAATTCTGTCAACCTAGCATACCAAGTGCGTGGGGCTTGTTTCAAACCATACAAGGCTTTTCTTAGTTTAAAAACATGGTCGTGGGTAAAAGGATCTTCAAACCCTCAGGTTGTTCAACATACACTTCTTTGTCAATGTAACCATTCAAGAAAGCTCCTTTAACATCCATTTGGTTGAGTTTTATGTTAAGACAACATGCTAAGGCTAGGAGCGAATGGACTCTAATCTAGCAACAGGAGCGAAGGTCTCATCAAAATCAATGCCTTCCACTTGAGTGTAACCTTGAGCAACCAATCTGGCTTTGTTTTTTACAACTATCCCCTTTTCATCACTCTTATTTTTGAAAATCCACTTGGTGCCTATGACATTTATATTATGGGGGCGGGGAACAAGAGTCCAGACTTCATTTGTTTGGAACTGATGAAGTTCATCTTGCATTGCTTCTATCCAAAAATCATCAGCAAGAGCTTCTTTCACATTTTTAGGTTCAATTAACGAAACAAAGCACGAGGAACTTACAGAGTGACATATTTCAGCAAGTCTGAGTGTTTCCTTGTAGTTTTTGCGCGTGTTTCCCCTCAATGTCCTTCCTCCTGGATTTCCAATTACTTGGGAACTGGGATAATCTTTGCGAATTCTAGGAGGAGGATCCTTTCGTGAGTCAGGAGACATAGGTGCAGCATTAATGTCGGATGGATTGTCAGATTCAGCCTCAGTCTCATTATGAGGATCAGCTTGTTTTTCATCATGAGTGTAAATCTGGGATGTTGAATTTAATGTTGAGTCATCATTGCACAGAGGGGATGTTGGCACTACATTGCCCACATCATGGGTTCTTTCATTTTGATCAACAGCAGGAGTCATAGTTTCTGGTACGTTCTCACGTGTAGAAGAGTTAGAGGATGAGTCAATAACTGCTCAAAGACTGCAGAGATCTTCTTCTGGGCATAGGGCTCAGAGTCATCAAAGGAAACATTCACAGACTCTTGTATAGTCTGCAATCTAGGATTGTATATTCTATACGCTTGACTATTTTGAGAGTATCCTACAAAGATTCCTTTGTCACTTTTAGCATCAAACTTCCCTAGATGTTCTCTATCATTGAGTATGTAACACACACATCCAAATACATGAAAGTACTTAAGATTGGGTTTTCTTCCTTTCAACATCTCATAGGGAGTGGTCAGAGAACCTGGACGAAGATAGACACGATTGATTATGTGACATGTAGTGTTCACAGCTTCAGCCCACAACCTTTTTTGATAGGTTCATTGAGCTCAACATCACTCTGGCCATTTCTTGAAGAGTCCTGTTTTTCCTTTCAGCAACACCATTTTGTTGTGGTGTCTTAGGAGCTGAGTATTCATGCATGATTCCTTTCTTCTCACAGTACTTATCAAAGAATTGATTCTCGAATTCTTTACCATGGTCAGATCGAATTCTTTGAACAAGAGTAGAGTACTGATTACAACATTTTGTATGCCAGTTTTTGAAGGATTCAAAAGTTTCTGATTTTTCTTTCAAAAAATTGACCCAAGTGTATCTAGAAAAATCATCAACTATAACATAGATATACCAGGCTCCTCCTAAACTTTTAGCTTCTATAGGACCCATGAGATCCATATGCAGGAGTTCAAAGCAGTTAGAAGTACCTCTTTGTTGTCCTTCAATCAGAAGTGGCTGATGTGTCACTTTGGTTTGTTTTCCCATAAGACAGTCGCCACACACATGTTTCCCTACATTGGTAAGCTTTGGCACTCCTGTCACCACATTGTTTTTGATGATCTTCTCCAGATTTCTGTAATTGACATGTCCCAATTTCTTATGCCACAATGTTGCATCATCATGTTGAGCAACATTGCATTTGAGAGGAATGTCCATCACATAGCAGTTGTCCTGTGATCTCACACCTGTCATTACAGTTAATTTGTCCACACAAGTATAAACTTTGCAAGAACGTTTATCAAACTTGACTTTCAGATCATCATCACACAGGTGGCTTATACTAACAAGATTAGCCGTTAACCCTTCAACAAGAAGAACATTTGAGAGTTTCGGATATCCTTTAAGGCACAGTGTTCCCTTTCCAAGTATTTTGCTTTGGTATCCTCCATATGTTACCGTACCTGTCTTTTGAGCTACAAAATTTGACAAATTTGACGGGTTACCGGTCATGTGCCTAGAACAACCACTGTCGAAGTACCATTTTCCAGCATTGTTAGGGGAAGTAGCAACAGAAAAAGCAACATTGCAAGTATGTTTTTCTTTAGCTACCCAAACATGTTTCGAAACACTCTTGTGTTTTCTTATCTGTTCTGGAGATTTGCCTTGTTTAGGAGAACTAGAAAAGTACTTCAGAGTCTTAAGATTACATCTTTCAGTCTCTGTTGAAGTGGATGTTGTCACAACATTGCAGCTAGCATCACTGTTTTGTTTGCTGGAAACTGAATGGGAGGGAATTGTGGAGAGATTACTGAGGTTGGAGGTCTCAACATGTTCCCTTTTTAAGTCCTTTTGGTATAGGAAACAGTAAGGCTTTTTGTGACCAGATTTATGACAGTAAGTGCACACAAACAAAGCTTTTTCTTTGACAAACGTAGGACCTTTTATGAGCTCAGAAAGAGGTTTGACAACTTTTGGGGTATCAGTGTTAACAGTGCAGTTCATGTTGCACCCAAGTTCATCATAACTACTGGTGTACCCTAAACTAGTGGTCCTATCATTGTTTACATCAAGCATATCATTAAGTCTAGAAGTAGAAGAGTTCCATTTTGCAATTACCTTCTTTTCATTTTCTAGTTCAGAGATTACCTTGAACAGTTCAGTGTCCTTCTTTGTTAATTCAGCTTCTAGTTTGACAATGGTGTCTTTCAGATTGTAGTTCTCCTTCTCAGTTTTCTTGAGGAGTTTCCTGAGAGTCTTCCATTCACTGAAAAGTTTCTCATACATCTGTTGCAGATCCCTCACCATTTGATCTGCATCCATTGTAGTAGTACCAAATCCAGACACCTGTAGTTAGGTGGCTGGCTCTGATGCCACTTGTTAGAACTTATGATCCCGGATTGGTACTTGGAACTAGATCAATAGACAATGTTGCCAACAATGTTGTTCAACAATGTCTACAGTAAACAGATAGCAGCGGATGAATAATACTAAAACTTCTATTACCAAGCCAATATATAGAAATATATATTGGCAACGCCTTAGGCAAAATATCTACTGACAGGAAAAGTAGATCTAATCAACTAGGTTTAATACAATCACAAACGATTGATTAAACAACCAAAACTAGCCCTAGAAGAACCAACAGTAAAAGCTATTCTAGGTCGATGTTTGAAAGAGTTATTCCAACAATGAATACTCTTAGACAAACTCTAAAGCTAGCAGAAAACAAGAAGCCGAAACTCTTTAAATCTTTAATGATCTTTTCAAAAAGCTCAACCTTGCTTTGCTAAATCCTTGCATATATATACTTGAGATGTCGACCTCTTCCATCTATGTCGAAAGGCAATAGGATCTCAGCAAAGGCAATTTTCCTTTTACTTGTTTTCTTCAATATGCGCATAGAAGGAAATTTCCATATTTCGATTCTTCATAAAATATATTCCTTCTTGCTTTCACCACAAGCTGTTCTTTTTCCTTGAATCATTTCTTGTTCGATTTGTCAATACTTCCAGTCCAAGTTTCCTGTCCAATGTGCTTTGTCTTCGATGTCTACTGCAATGCTATATCTTCAATGTTATGTCAGCATTGAATTCTATCCTGTCACAATGTTATACAACATTGATAATCCTGCAGCTTCACAAACAACAACAAACACAAACTTGGAACTGATTATTGAAAGACAAGATTATCAAAATATAAGTGCATATTGCACTTTCAACTTCAAAACATGGTGTTTGCTCAACATAGACTTCCTCAGCAAGTTCACCATTTAGGAATTCACTCTTGACATCCATTTGATAAACTGTAAAGTCATTATGAGCTGCAAAGGCTAGAAAGAGTCTTATTGCATCCAACCTTGCAACTGGTGCATATGACTCATCAAAATCTAGTCCTTCAGTCTGGGTGAATCCCTTGGCAACCAACCTAGCTTTGTTTCTGGTTATTTCACCAGACTCATTCATTTTGTTTCTGAAAACCCACTTGATTCCGATTACAGATATTCCGTCAACAAATGGAACCAGTTTCCAGACTTTGTTTCTCTCAAATTGATCTAACTCTTCTTGCATTGCAGAGATCCAATCTTGATCCTTTAATGCTTCTTCTATAGTTTTAGGTTCAATATTTGATATGAAACATCCATAGAGACAATTTGCATTTTCAGCTATTGCTCTTCTAGTTCTAACTCATTGGTCTATGGGACCAATCACATCCTTTGCAGGATGATTTCTTATCCATTTCATAATGGGTTTTGAACTAGTAGGATCAATATCATTTTGATCTGAATGTGAATCAATATGATCTTGATGGGATACTTGTGCAGTATCTGAGATATCTGACAAATGGAAAATGCCATGGATATCTGACACTCTTTTAGTGTTAGAGATATCTGGAACTTGCATTTCAGCAATCTCATTTTCAGATACCTCTTCATGATGAAGGTTCTTAGTAACCTGTTCCATTTATGGAATTCTCATAGGAAATTCTTCATCATGTCTTAGAGTCATCTGGTTGTTACTAAGCATAGGTTGCTTTTCATCGTCAGACTCATCCTCTAATTGAATGATAGAATTGTTTCCTTTTGAGGATCATTTTTCAGAATCCTTAATCATCAGTTCTTTGAACCTATCTGAGAGATCATCATTCAAGAGTACTTTCTTATTTCTTTCATAGAATACTACATAAAAAGATTCCTCAATCTTTTGTGTTCTTTTGTTGTAGATTCTATAGGCTTTGCTATTCAGAGAATAACCAAGAAATACTCCTTCATTTGCCTTTGGTTGAAATGTTCTCAAGTATTCTTTTCCATTGTTAAGAACGAAACATCTGCAACCAAACACCCTTAGATGTTTGATACTAGGGGGTCTACCAATGAAAAGCTCATAAGGAGTTTTTTATGGTGTTTGTTAATCAAACATCTATTTTGAGTGTAGCATGCTGTGTTTACAGCTTCAACCCAATAGATTTCACTTATTTCAGTGTCAGCAAGCATTGTTCTTGCCGCTTCTTTCAGGGTCCTATTCTTTCTCTCAGCAACACCATTTTGTTGTGGTGTCCTTACAGAAGATAGTTGATGTTGTATACCTTTGCAGGTACAAAACTCTTTTATGTACTGGTTTACAAACTTCGATGGTACCATGCATTACGATTGAGATACCTTGTCATTTTTCGTGACTTCGAGCTTATTCAGCAAGTTGGGTATCTCAACCCTTGCATCAGATTTTTGTTTGAGAAAGACAACCCAAGTGAATCTTGAGTAATCATCAACAACAACCAGACCATACTTCTTTCCTGCATAACTAGTTACAGAGGATTCAAAAAGATCCATATGTAACATTTGCAGTAGCCTTTCACTGGAATATCTAGGTTTTGACTTGAAAGATGTTTTGGATTGTTTTTCCATTTGGCAAGCTGAGCATACACTACTTTTCTATATGCCATTTTGGGTAAACCAACCACCAACTCTTTCTTGGCTAGCTTGTTCAGAGTTTTGAAATTCAAGTGACTCATTCTTCTATGCCATTGCCAATTTTCTTCAGTGTGGCCAGATTGACTCACCATGAGACATTCTTCAGTTGTGGCGGATGCCCAATCAGCAACATAAATATTTCCTTTTTGCCTAGCAACCAAGACTGTCTGTTTTAACTCATTGTCAATCACTTTGCATAGTTTTGACTTGATCTTGACAGTGTACCCTTTGTCTACTAGTTGACTCATGCTTAGGAGATTATATTTCAATCCCTTTACATGTAGTACTTCAGAGATTGTAAGGGCTCCAAACTTCAGATTGCCAAATCCTATGGTTGGATTTTCATCTCCTCCAACAAACTTGATAATTGGTCCATTATTGCACTTTCTGTAGTCAATTAGATTTGCTTTGTCTCCTGTCATGTGCTTCCCACATCCACTATCAAAATGCCACTTTGGATTAGTCTTTAGAGTGTTACACAAAATGTAAATGGAGATTAGGTTCTCATACCAACAACGGAACCATCTGGACGAAAGAATCTTCCAGTAGGAATCCATTTTTGAATGAATTTCTTAGGAACATTCTTTTGTCTAACAGGAACATAAGGAGGAATTCTAGTTAAATGATTAGTATCATTGTTATCAAGAACTATTTTCTTCCTTGGTGTGTTCCTAGGTGCTCCATTTGGTGCTTTCAGATACCTGTCAGGTTTCTGAGTCTGCTTCTAAGCGAACTTAGCTTTCCTTGCCAGATTTCTTCTAGCCCTGGCATTCAGATTTTTAGTGGCTTGACTCATCTTCCACTTCTGATAATTGATGTGGCAATTCTAGCCTTTAACCATCGTTCTTGCTCTTGTTTGTACTCACGAGCAAGTTGTTTCCTGATGGCTTTATAGCCAATACCATTCCGAGCACCTGGTGCTATCTGAGATCTTTCCTCAGCAGCTTTGCTAGTCTCTGGGTAATCTATTTTCTTTCCAGAAAACGTGACATAGGAGAATTTGCCAGCTCCTGCAATTCTTCTTTTCTGAGAGACATAGCACTGTGGGTGATTACTATTTTCAGTGTTATGTTTCTTTTCAGAAACATTCCCAACAGTTTTCCTTGGGACTTGTTTTTCCCACAAAGGTTTGGTCGCAACTGCCTTTCCTTTGTCAACAACCTTAGTTTTTTTACCAATGCTATAGGTTGTTTGGGAACCATCTTCCTGAGCACTGACAAATGTTCTTCTTTCATCGCTCTTATTCAGAGTGGTAGAGCTATTTGTTTGTGTGTTCAGCCCAAGTCCTCTCTTTTCTGAAGGATCTCTTAAATAAGATTGTACTTCAGTGAGAGTGTCACTAGCTTTGGCATAAGATTGAAAAGATAGTTCTTTCTTTTTGAGTTCTTCATTCTCAGAAAGAAGATCTTCACATTTCTTTTGAAGTTTGGCCAATGCTTCTTTGTGTGACTTTTCTGTCTCAGATATCTGAGCCTTGAGAAATGTATTTTCAGCATCCTTTTTCTCAGATATCTTGAGTAATTGTGAATTTTCCTTTACAAGAGAATTCTTTTCTTCTTCAAGGATTTCGGCTCTAGCTCGGACCATCAGAAATTCTCTTTCGTAGAGATCAAGTTCTCTTCTGAGATGTTCCAGATCTTTGATTCCTTCCTCATCACTTTCGTAAGTATAACAAGAGGTTTGTGTTACCTCATCAGCCATTAGACAAGGTTCAATGTTGGAGATATCTGGGAAGATTTCTTCAGCCATTCCACATACTTCTTTCTTCTTTTGACCAAAGTCAATCACTTCAAGAGAAACACCGCACATTTCTGGAGAAGGCAGTGTGGAATCATCTCAGTCCTCATCCTCAGAATCAAACTCAATATCTAGAGCATCCAGTTGGAGTTGTATCTTTTTCCGTTCTTCAGTGAGTAGAGCTCTATGGCTTCTCTTGAAGTTTCTCCTATTTTTCTTGTCACCTGTCTTTAGCTTGTTGAAGGCAGGGCAATCCTTCTTGAAATGACCAGGTTTCTGAGAATAGAAATAGATATCGTTTCCGATTTCTGCTTCCTCAGTACTTGATGCTTTCTGAGCCGGCTTGTTCAGCGAGCTTTGCATATTTTTGTACTGGTGACAGTTTGAGCCTAGATGCTTTTTCAGCTTCTCTTTGGCTTTTCTTCTCTCTATTTCCCGACTGACATATTTTCTCATTTGCTTTACAGCAAGACCATCTTCAGTCACCTCCTTGCCTTCGTTCTTTTCAGAAGTTCCTTGAGCAACTAGAGCAACATTCTGCAACTTTTCAGTTGTTTGTTCTCTTTGAATTATCTCATAGTCAACAGTGGCAAGGTGAGAGAAAAGTTCCACTGGAGTGATATTTGGCATTCCTTGGTTAAAGTAGAAAAACTTTGTCTGCTCCCAGTTATGATTTAGACTTCTCACAATAGTCTTAATCTTTTCTGACTGGGTATATCTATTACTTTCACCAAGTGCAGCCATGTCACACATAAGTGTTGTAAACCGGAAATCTAGTTCTTCAAGAGTCTCTGTGGGACCTTATTTAAAGTTTTGGAATTTAAGCTTCAAAACTTCGAACTTATTTTCCTTCGTTTTCTCAGTGTCGGCACAGATTTCTTCAATCAGTTGCCAGGCCACTTTCGCCATTTTTGCACCCCACATTTTACACTGTATGTGCTCTGGAGTAGAACGTATGATGATATTGTGAGCCTGACCATCCAGTCGATTTCTCTAGGCATCTTCCGATGTCCAGAGCTCTATGGGCTTTGGCTCGTAAATAACTTGACTGGTAGGTCTCCCACTGGTTGACGCATCTGTCTGTGAAGACCCATCACTTTGTTCTCTGTCTCTACTATTAGAAACCTCCATGACCTGCTTGAGTTGTTGAATGACTATTGGGCCATTCTTTATCACGTCGATCATTTCGTCACTGATGGCTTCTAGGTGGAGCATCATGTTGTTCTTCCATTTCTCATAATTCTCTGGCTTGAGAATTGGGGCGTCACTTAAAGACATCCTGCAGCAAACACACTAAACAAACAAATCAAGTGTAGGTGAAAAGAAGTTAGTGGGCACTTATCTGGGATCTAGGTTCAGTGCTGAAGGCTTGGGAACCTCCTGCTCTGATACCACTTGTTGGTCCAGATAACGGCAAAGTAAAAGACTAGAGGGAGGGGGTGAATAGTCTTTTAAAACTTTTGTCGATAAGCACGGTTTCTCAGATATCTGTGAAGATATATCTGATACTTAATTTCAGAGAGCGGAAGACTTTTCTGTGATAAGTATGCCTTTCATCATCCACGATCATGTTATGAAAACAAATACATGTATTCATAATCTTACCAAGCAATGGTATGGAATGGGCCAATGCTGGGTTGCGAATTATGGCAAAACGTGATTGAAGACATCCAAATGCACGCTCGACATCTTTTCGAACTGCCTCTTGTTTTTGCACAAACTTTGATTCTTTGTGAGTTGTAAGATTTTTGATGGACTTCACAAATGTTGCCCACGGTGGATAGTTTTTTAAAACTTTTGTCGATAAACACGGTTTCTCAGATATCTGTGAAGATATCTGATACTTAATTTCAGAGAGCGGAAGACTTTTCTGTGATAAGTGCACGGCTCAGCAAGATAGGTGTAAATACTTTGCAAGGTAAATAAAGCAAGTAATAAAATGCAGAAAGTAAATAACACAAGTCTTTTTATAGTGGTATCTGAAGGTGGCGTAATCCTTCAACTAATCCACTTCGGCCTTTCTCAAACCTAGAATCCACTAAGATAGATAATTGATGTAACCTTACAAATATCTTCTCTCGATTCCTAATTACACTAGGTTCCCAACCAAGTGTTCCCCCTGAGTTATTCCCCGACTTTCACAGCCAAGTACTTCCTGTACTCAGAAACCTCTTTCCTGGAGTTGTTCCTTAGTTTCCCAAATTAAGTACTTCCTGTACTCCACGCCAATTAAGGTGTTGGTTAAGGTAGTTTGTCAGGTGAGCTTCTTTAGTAACTTGTTCAGTTATGCAGATAGCTCTGAGAATCAAGTATACTTAATACACTTTGCAATGTATGGTACCTTGTTCTTTACTGACCCAAGTCTATGATAAATGTTCAAGAGAATGAATCTCAGATATGAAATCTTAATTCAACTCCTTCACAAATAACAATGCTTGTTAAGGATCAGGACACTTAGAACTTTTATGCTACTTAGAATCAAGAGCTTTGGTCGCAACAGAAAGCTTGAAGGTAAGTAGTGTGCTTGAGAGAGCTTGTGTGAGAGTATTCAATGCAAGTTCAAGGTGTGTTCTAAGGTGTGTTCTCAAGTCTAAGTGTTGATATTTATAGATGAATTTGAGTGCCGTTTGAATAGTATCCGTTGCTTAAATCAAATTCAAACTATTGATATCGAGTATAATCTTGTAGTCGTTTGTCTTCTTCTTGGTTACCATTTTCTTGAGACATTTACATCGCGCATTCAATGCATTGTACTATACTTTGTCCTGTAGTGCCAACGGAACTATGCATTGTAACAGGGATCTTATACTATCAGAGTTCTCTGAAGCTTTGCACGTCCTTTTCCATAGATTATCACAACTCCAGATACCACTTGTTGAAACAACTTGTTATAATATATTTCTTTTCAGAAACACAGTTTATGTCCAAGGTATCTGAGTGTAGATATCTGTGGGCACTTTCCTCGTTTCAGAAACCTTTTATTTCTCAGATATCTTTTACAACACTGTTTATTTAAAAACGCTTGTGTCTTCAAGATATCTGGTCATAGGTATCTGAAAACCCTTTTCTTCAGCAATCTTGTGCAATCTTCAAATCCGTTGAACTTTTCCTGCTGGATGCCTTCTTATTGGTCTTCTTTAGAGGAATAAAAAATTACATTCAGAGACCTAACATCCTATACAAGATTTGCTAGACTATCATACTTAGTGAGTTTCCTCTTTTACAGTGTTCAAGTGAACCAAGAGTACTAACCACCTTTCTGAGCTAAGATAAGTCATTAGGTTGCTGATCAAAATCTAAACAGATATTTCTAACAGTAAGATAGCATCCCATTGAGTACTGATGACCGTTAACTTCAAACTCAGTGGGAGGCGCAATTCCATTGAGTAGATCATTGAATACCGGTGAACGTGCAACAATAGTAAGATCATTGAACTTAACAAAAACTCCAAAAAAGGAATGCCAGATCCAAGTGTCGTGCAATGCAACAGCTTCTAGCACAAGTGTCGGGGGCACCACTCTTACCTTGGTACTGACCTTTCCATGCCAAAGGGCAGTTCTTCCACTCCCAATGCATACAGTCGATGGAGCCAAGCATTCCAGGAAAACCTCTTCCGCTAATGATGGCGACAAGCTGCTTGATGTCTTCCTTGTTGGCCCTCCGCATGTATGTTGGTCCAAACACTGCAAGAACGTAATCACAAAACTTATTTAAAGCTTGGAATGCAGAAGTCTCACTACATCGTGTGTACTCATCGACGGCATCAGCGGCTACACCATATGCAAGCATTCTCATCGCTGTGGTGCACTTCTGCAAGTTTGATAGCAGCTGCCTACCGGTACAATCTGGGCCTGCTGCGAAGAATTCTCAATCATATGCGCTCACACCATGGACTATCCTCAAGAATAGTGGGCGAGTCATTCTGAACCTCCGGTGGAATTGCTTTGGCGTGAACGTGCATTTATCGGAGAAGTAGTCCTCGACCATGGACTCATGCCACTTCTCCTGCTTGCGCTTGATGTATGTTCGAGCATGCTTCTCCTTCGACGGGGATTGATGGAGAACATGAGGAAAGCCATTGCTCTTGAATTCCATCACCATCTTCGAACTACTTGAACCCACGGTTGGGAAGCCTTCCATTTCGCAGTCAGAGTCGGGATCCGAATCTTTGTAAAATACATTTTAGTTATGTGAAGACGACATTTTTCGTTTGGCAAATGAGACTGGGAAAGGTTGATTAATAGTGTTTTGAGTTTAAAAGAGAGAAAGAAGGGTGAAATTTGAGGTGTGAGGAAACATATCAAGACTGGTCTCTATTTATAGATCTCGGAAAAATATGGCCGTTGGTATATTTTTTATACTCCCTCCATTTCAGAAAAAGTGTTACAATTTGGATTTGCACCAATTTTAAGAAAAAGTAGAAAGTACAAGTGGTCCCCCTGATTATTAGAGATTAACTTAGTGGCATATTGTAATAAAAGTGAAAGGTAGGGAGTTTTATTATTTAACTAATTTCCATAAATGTAAATTGTAACACTTTTAGTGAAATGCCGGAAACGGAAAGTTATAACACTTTCTCTGAAATTGAGTGAGTATTTTTTTAATTTCGAAATTTAAAAAAAATAAAAAACTAAAAACATTATCCGGTCCAATCAGGACCGGACAAGTCATTGTTGAAATTTGGGTCCCAAATGGGGCCCAACCCAGCCCCAACGCAACAATCGCCCAAGTCATTTGGCGATTTGGAGCAATCGCTCCCCAGCCCACAAAGGTGGTCATTGCGATATAAATATAAAATTTTCAATCACTGCACGCTTAGGTCTCACTTTGTCCTTTGACTATAAAATTAATCTTAAATCGCAAATATAAAATTTTCAATTAAATTATACTATAATGAAGAGTTTAGTTACTAAAGTTTCATTATATAATAAAATTGAACATTTTAAATGTGCGATTTATAATTTTATTAATTATTATTATTCTTACTATCATTATTATAACTATGGACGATTTACATCTGACACCCTTTTAAGACAATCACTGCACGCTTAGGTCCTAATGTTTGAAATATTACGTTGAATGACTAAAAATGACTTATAAAATATAAGTATTTACAACAAAGAACAAAAGTCAACTCTCATCATCAACATTACAACGCACAAGTTCCTCTCGCATACGACCGAGTACCTAAAGGAGTTCTTACAAACCTAACGGACGAGAGCTAAAGTCCTTTCCTTTATAGTCTCCCTTCTCTTTCTCTTAACGAATCTACGAATCGAGTCCTAAACCTAGATCATTTCTTTATAGTCATGGAAGACAGGAGATTAGGATAATTGAGGTATTGACCCTTGAGTTTCTCCGTTTGGATTAACCAAATAAAGAAGAAGGGTTAGAAATGTTACAAAATAAAATTTTTGGGGTATGTTTATTAGAGTTTCAGTGTTTCGGGATTGTTTATAAAACTTTGAAAGGTTTGAGTCACATGTGTAATAAATTAAAATTTGCATTTACAAATAAATGGAGTATATTGTAGTTTTATTCCACACATTTTTACAAACACGAGTCTTTAAATGAGATGAAATTATATCAATTATTCGTCCATCGGGTGAGTTTAAAACTTCAAATTATCATACGTGGATGTTGATGGTTGAGGAAATTCAACATTTCTTGGATTCAATTAGAGTTGGGACAGTGATATGCTTGAATTAATGAAATGCTACAAGTTATAGCATGAACTTATACGTGTCATTTTCCTACTTTTAAAATGTGTTATTATAAAAATTCAAAATCCCGAAACGTCTCTTTAACTTGGCGACATTGCAATGAAGTTTGCAGCAATCTTTTTGTAACATAAATATCATCTCATACAATCAACTTCAACGTACGTATAAATAACGCGGTATCTATTTAATTTCTCATGAATTAATACTCATTCAGCCAATATCGGCCTAGTTGTGTTAAGGAAAAAAAAAGGGACATTAAACAGAATAACAAGCCGAACATATATACCATCAACTTGAAACTAATGAATGCCCGGATGCATCATCTTTGTTGATCGTACAGTTATCATTCATGTTTTTTCTTGCTTGGTTTTTATCCTTGATTGTTATGGTTACAAATGACAACATGTCAATTAAGATTTACATATCCAGCCATCAACTGTCAACATGCATGTCAACATTAATTAACTGAGAGCTAGGTTGAATATCATGATGTTCACAGTTCACACCAAGTTCAACTAGTGATTAATTTGGTTCGAAATGTCATTTTTTAACAATATACTGGTCAAATTGTGTTTGAATTGATGCTTATGGAATTTCAAGGAAAATTCTTGCATATGATCAGGAACATGCATCCTATGTGTTACGACAAATATGCAACCAATTCATTAATTATTTTGTGAATTTGGTCACCTTCGATCCCTTGAATTGAGAAAACGCTACTTGTGCTGTAAATGTTTTCAAGATTTAATTCGCAATCACATTCTATGCATTTCAATTCTAATAAACATTTTGTGGAACTTAAAGTCCAATCTTTATAACTAAGCTATTCATGGAATATATATGTCTAGTCATGGCTGTGCCTGTGGGATATATATACTCCTATGTTAGTGCCGTTGATCATTGATCGGGTACTAGAAACAATGGATCTATACCAAATGGTAAATTAATTAAATGGTGAAAACAACTCAAAAGGAAAGACAAAATAACAACTTCGGCATGAAAGAGGTTCGAACCCCAGATTCAAAGGTCTGCAAACATTACACTCAGCATATAAAGAAATAATTGTATGTAATAACACAATATTTTGAAGGAAAAAAAACAATTTATGATCTGACTGAATATCATTCGAGGCCCTTAATTGGTTGGACCGGCAGTGGAACATTCTGCATCGCCAAAGGGACAACGAAACAAACTTGAGTAAATAATTGCAGACCAGAATTGACTTTCACATGACTTAATTGTAATAAGTTCTTTGAATCCTTGATCCAAAGCTGATTTTATATACTCGATCCCAGCTAATACTTAATTTAAAATCTCAGCAGGTGATTCGTGCGTGTGAGTGGATATATATGATTGAATGTTAGCTCCTCCTTGCCGCTTGCTAGGTTGGCTCTGTTCTTTTGGTTTAAACAGAACTGATCTGATATGAACTGTAGTATAAAAAATAACTAAACAGAACTGAATTGATCTGAACTGAACTGAAATTAATGAGTTTTCAGATGAAAATAACATAGACTTACTCCGTATACAGTACTTAAGTGTATTTTACAAGTTTCAGAGTTAAATCTTATCGCTATGTTTGGAATTTGGATTTCCAGCTTAAATTTTGTAAATGATATGCTCCAATAAACACTTCGTTTGGATTTTTTTATATAGAGATCGATAGCAGACGGCAAGATTGCTCCATCGAGTAAATGATTAATCCTTATAGGGAAGGGTTAAATTGGACCCCAACAACTCAAATGTCAAATCCACGTTAACACTCGTCGACAGGAGAAAAATGGGAGAAAAAGAAGGCGATAAACCCAACAAACGACTTTATATACACACCACACCATGTCCGAAAATGGTACACTGAAAGTTGTAAGTTTCATGTTACACTTATCAAGTAGTTAACTGAAGTTAGTTAGAGATAACATTTACTTCTCTCATCTATATAAGAGACCAGGTGAGACTATTGCTTACCAGTTATTTCCCTCCTTACTTTCATACTCACTTGTCCATTTCCTCTCTTTATGATCCATTATGAGTGTAACTACACTTTGGTTTGATCATTAATGAGTTTTATACCGTTTTCAACTTTTCATATAATTCTACAAAATCTCAAGGTTTTCGCGTGTTTTAACAAAATTGCACCCCTCTCAAGAAAATCCAGTCGAACATAAAACAGGGAAAAACACGAATGCTCATTAATGGATAAAGACAACTCCATAGGGAACAAAACTTAACGATTTAGATAAGAAGAAGGTTAGGGGTAAGAGTTCACTGGATTTATTAGTGGAACATTCTATATAATTGATAAAATAACACCAAACGTCGAATGCATATATGGACTCTATATTTGTACGTAAATTGTTTATAATGTGTTTATTCAAGAAGAGGATTTTGGGTTGAATGCTTGCTTTAATGACTAACACTATCTAACAAACACTATTTAATGGCATTGATTGATGGGAATTAAAACTAAGATAGTTTAAATGTCAACTCTAATTTCCTTAAATGTGATTTATTTTGAATTTAAGAATACAAATAAATGGGTGAAAGATGAAAAATCTCCTCAAATGTTGGCCAAAGTCCAATATGTGTGAGATTGTGAATAAAAACTCAATCTTTATATATACTCCCTCCTATTTTTAATATAAGATATTTTGAGTTATTTTCCATTTGACAAATATAAGATGTTTTAGGAAATTATGCTACGTAATTTCGTATTTTCACAATTTATTAGGCATCTAACTCATTGATTTTATTGTTTTTCATTTATTTTGTCTTGACACTACGAAAGCTAAGCACAATATTCCTCATCTTTTATTGGTGGATTTATTTGTTCAAGGTACTAACATTTTTGTTCTAAATCATTTACCAAGACTATTGATGAAGAGAGATTTGTCTTAATTTGTGTGAAATACCCAAAACATCTTATATTAAAAATAGAAGGGAGTAGATAATAATAGATGGATTATATTCGGAAGGGTGACTCAGTTGGTTAAAAGGGGGAAGAATATACTTTTGGTCAAATGTTAAAATCTCACAGGGGAGCGAATTTTTGTGATTTATGCCTTTTGAGTCTGAGCCTGTCACAACTTGTTGCGGTTTAACTTGGCTTTTACATGAGCCCGTAAGGTTTACCCAGTGCGTACCCGAAAGTTAGCGGCTACGGGTTTCCTACGTCATCCAAAAAAAAAAAAAGGATGGATTCTTCCCTTGCCTTTTCCTTTCTATTTACTACTTTCTCCGTCGCGACATAAGTTTCCCATTTTGACTTTTTACAGTCAAAATTTTCCAACTTTGAACCACAAATGTAAAATGTTCAATTAAATTATATAACGAAATTTACTCGTTTAGTGTGTAGCTTAACTCTCAAGTAGATTTATACGTTTGTTGTTCGACGTTTTGATTAAATCACATGGATGCTTTTTTTGATAGCATCCGTCTCCAAAACCTATTTTCTGAGTTGACCAACTAAAATTAATTGGAAAAGAAAATGAATTGGACTCAATTGCAATTTACAAGTTTCATTTTACTACATATCAGACTCAAATATTTTATAAATTACATTATTCACCCAAATCATACTCCCTAAACTTTAATAAACCACAAAATAACCCCACCATCACCAACCATCTTCCACCACCTCTAACCAGGGACTTGAGACTCAAGTAGAATGTTAGATAGAAAAAACGAGCTAGTGGACGAGAAAGAACGCAAAAAAAGGGCAAAAATAGGAAAAGAGGAGACTCGCAAGAATCGAGCCTCACGAGACTCTCAAGAAAATCGAGATTGTCGCTGGAAGCCCGGAAAAGAAAACAAGAATTGGGCTTTTGGTTGGCTATCATTGGGCTCTTTTAGTCTCTACATTTTTTGGTAGTGTCTGTTTTACCGAATTCCGCACTTTTGTGCCTGCTGGTTTGGTATACATGCCATCAACCCTCATGGACATATAGCTTTTTAGGGCCACGCCAGTATGTGGGTAGTATCTGTAACATGCCCAACACGAAAACGGTGATCACAAGGACCGTTGCGACTCTACTACACAAGGACTTTTCCAGAGAAGTGGCGCATAGTTTGATACATGCCTTTGAACAGGCAGATGGTCAGACAAGATTACAGATGGCATTCAAGCTAGTCCTGCCCCAGACTCTGCAATTCATACCTTCTGAACGCCCTAAAGTTTGTTAATAATTTAATTAAATATTTTGCGTTTGCGGTTCAAGATTAATTTATAGCTAAAGTTGAAAAAGTTTAACTGCGAAAAGTTAAAGTGGAAAGCTTGAACCGGGACGGATGAAATATATGCTATTATTATATCAATATTATGTTACATTCTTTTTTTTTCCTCTCTTTTGTTGCATTTCGTTCTCTTTTCCTTTTTTTTCCTTGTGATTTCTTTTATATATATATATATATATATATATATATATATATATATATATATATATATATATATATAAACAAAATGCAGTCAACTCCATGTCATATTTCTTCTTAATGGGAAAAACTCTATAGGGACAATCTGGCTGGTCATCTTTATTTGGAATTTGGGACTTGGTTTGTGTCAAAGTTTGTTTGTAGGTGGGTGATGTGGCTAATTTCGAGTGCAGGGGTGGAAATTGTTCAGGCTTGGGATATGGTGTTAATGCTACTTTACTAAGAGGTTGAAATTTGTTGGCAATCTGCAGAGATGTCTGTTGCCTTGTTTGTGGGATAGTTTGTAATGGTGTCGGGGACAAGGATTTTTCAGGCTTATTTAGTGCATATTGTGCCAAATTTACCATGGGTTTTTTCCCGGAACTTGTGCTTGCTGCTGCCGCCAATGGTACTAATCTTCTTTCTTCCATCCCTGAAGAAATTCTCTTGTCAAATAATCTGGAATACAATTGTCAGTTCCTTTTATGAATTCTATATCAAAATCAAAAATAGACAAAATTGCTTGCCATCTAGCAAATATTTGTTTTGATGCTAGGTTTTGAACATCTTTTGTCAAAACAATGTTGGTACTGGAAGAGGAAGATCAGTGAAGGAGTTTGTCGAAGCTTGTAAGAAAGCAACCGGTGTGACTGTAAAAGTCGATTTCCTTCCCATGACACTGCGATTCTGTTGAAGTATATAGCGACCCTACAAAGATCAAGAACGAGCTAACCTGGACAGCCACACATACTAATCTTCAAGAGAGTCTGGAGGTCGCATGGAGATGGCAGAAGGCACATCTGAACGGTTACACTGGTATCAGAGCCATAAAGTCCCCGGGGGGAGTGTTGATACGGAAATATGTCCAATCCATTAAGGGCGCCATAGAGCGTGTCCTAAAGCGCATCACGGCTTAACTAGCCAATCCAGTACTGGTCCGACCTCACATGGTCCGCCCAAAGTGAATCGACCAGTACGCTGAGGTCACTACATCCCCACAGCTAGTCCGAGCTGGCTAAGGAAAGGACTTCCAAACCTGACCATGTCAAGACTGAGAGATGCCTAACGGACGTCATAAGAGAATCTGGACGCCACCATTACTTTAAGACCAAACGTATAATGTAACCATCGAGATACTTAGAGACTCTTGGCTCGGACATCCAGAGTCACCTGAGGGAAGATCAACCAAGCAGACAGATCTGTCCGAGGGACCAACACGGACCCAACAGGCGGAACAGTACTCTCAGAGGGAAAAGGTCCAAACTACCCTCACAGGCCCACTTATCGGTATTGGACTACTGTTCACTAATGGGCCATGGGCCAAAGGTAGCATTGGTGTCCAAATTTGGATCGTACACTTGGCATCATCTTATGAGCTACCTCATGAGTATATGATAACTATAAATATAGCGCAAGGTCCAAGACCTCAAGGTAAGTGTTCTGGAACATAATACCTTTCCCATTACTATTGCATTGAGAGCTACCACCTCTCCTTCGAGTGAAGCCTCTTACCGGATTGACCTTGGCAATCCGGGTAAACCCCCCACTTAGTCCTTTCAGGTGCTCTTTCTCGGACAACCCTCTTATCGGACTTCAAGTTGGAGGCGGAGCTGGGATTAGGTTACTTGCAGTGGTAGTGTTGGTGTTGAGAGGTTTATCCCCCAACATTTTGGCGCCGTCTGTGGGAATCTTTACAAAAAGCATCTGCGTTTCGAGTAAACCAATGGCAAGAACAAGGCGAACAGCGAGAGCTGGTACTACAGAACTAAGAACTCCACCACCGCGCCCGCGGGGACGCCCTCCCACCCGGGGCAGGGCAACAGAAGAGGAAGATATCAGCGAGGACATCTGACGGTCCTTCCTCGGAAGAAGGTGCGGCCCGAGCTTCTCAGCGAGCTCAGGCCCACCCCACAATTCCACGATGCACGATGGACGCATTGTCAAACTAACGACCTTGGATTGAGCGAGGTGCGGTTTGTGTGCTAACAATCATCGAGGTGCTCGGATCCAACAATGCTCCTCCGCAACAAGCCACTCCGCCAGTGGTTACGCCTCCTTAGGCAGAGCCAGCATTGTCTAGGAACGGACAACGTCTAATCCAGCAGAGATTAGGAGATCAGCGACCCCAGGAGGATTTGCGAGATCTATTGGACAGGCGGGCCTCAGCCTCGCAAATCCGAGGGGAAGGAAGCTATCAAGTGAGGAGAGAGTGCCAAGACGTGAACAATAGACACCCGAAAGTTCCACTCCCAGCGCCTCCGAGGGACAGGGATCAAGTGGCGGAAACAATTCCAAGAGCCCGCATGAACGAACTTCCCGCGGATGTGGCCATGCATCCGAGGACAGGGGAGATCATGACGGCAGACGAGATCTATGCCCAGCAAAAGGCTTTAGAAGCTCAGATTCTAAGCCTCGGACGTCTCGTAAAAGATCACGAGCAGATAACTACCAGCGCACCAAATCCCCTATGTGACGGTATCATGAGGGAGAAGGAGAGAAACAGGAATTCGGACCAAGTGATTCCAAACTTGGAATACTACTATGGGGATGCTTGTCCCGTGGGTCACCTGACCCGCTTCAATAGCAAGATGGATTCCAAAGGGATGAGTGACAACACTAAAGCCCTCACTTTCTCGTCTACTCTCTTCGGAACTGCCATGGATTGGTACACCTCTTTGCCGAATAATTCGATACAGTCGTACGCGGATCTGTCTTCTAAATTCTTGGCTCGATTCGGCAAATCCAAGAGGAGAAAACGTACCGTGGAGCATCTAGCAGGCGTTATACAGGGAGAGCACGAGGATCTAAGGACTTTCTTGGATCGATTTCACACGGAGGTTCTTCGGGTTGAGCCACACAGTATTAAAGAACGGGTCCGACACGTATGCTAATACTCTCAACTGAACTCAAGAAAACTCTCAAGTCAAGTAAGAAGCGAAAAGTACTTAGAAGACATCTGTGAGGAAGTGATGTATGGAGAAGATTACAGAAGGAATGTTCCAGTGAGAGCCAGCTCCAAGAAAGCGAAGGATCCGGTGAAGCAAGACCAACGCCCAGCAAAGTTTGATTCAAGAAGGGATCAAAGAGACAGAGGGTTTCACAGGGAGAGAAGTCCGCCAAGACAATATGCGGACTATACCCGGCTCAACAGACCAAGATCCGACATCTTGGCAACAATTGTTGAGAAGAAAATTTGGACGTCCAATGGCCGAAGCCCCCTCACGGCGGCCGTAAGAGTAAAAACGCAAAAGGCTATTGCAAGTTTCACAAGTGTCGCGGACACGAAACGGACGATTGCATTCAGCTGAAGACAGAAGTGGAACACCTGATAAGGGATGGAAAATTGAAGGAGCATATCTATAAGGACGAACCTGTACGACAAGATAGAACAGAGCAAAGGAGAGATGAGAGGATGACGGAACCACCGCCCCACTCATTGCCCTGCCCCCCCCCCCCCCGCCAATCAACTATCCGCCCCATCTGGACCAACGTTCTTACCGATATACTGACGATATCGAAATGGAAAATGCCCCATACAGCGGGGTGATCAACACTATTGCGGGAGGACCAACGGGGGGAGATAGCAGGAACGCAAGGGAGCGCACCGCGCTAAACCTCCGAAACAACGACCGAGCATATGCTAGTCCGGCAATTCCAGGCACTAACGCCATATCATTCGATGACAGTGAAATTCCTCCTCCTACGGCAGGGGGAGAAGACATCGAAAACCCAGATGTCCCGCTAGTGGTCTCATTGACCATTGCAACCTACCGAGTGAATAAGATCTTGGTTGACACTGGAAGTTCCTCGAACATCATTTCTAAGAGGACATTGGATCAGATGGCATTGGGTAGAGTCCGATATGGCAGAGTGCACACCTCCATATTAGGATTCGGAGGAGGAACTGTACGACCCCTCGGAAGTATCATGTTACATGTTTCTCTTGGTACCTTTCCGGCGAGGGTGACACAAGAAGTCCGCTTCGTGGTGGTCGAACAAACCTTCGATTATAGTGCCATCTTCGGACGCCCAGGTCTCAACCAGTTCTGAGCTGTTTCATCTATCTCCACAACAGGATGAAGTTCCCAACGGCCTTCGGAGTCGGGCAAGAGCTCGGAAATGTCAGAGAAGCTTGGGAATGTTATATCATGTCCACAAGAAGGGCGTCTGCGCCCGTGCTAACAGTCACCGTGACTCCCGACGCACCCACTATCCTTAAGCCAGAAGGAAAAATTTCCTAGAACGACGCGAATTGAGCCTCATGAGACCCTCAAAGAGATCGAGATTATTGTTGGCGATCCCGAGAAGAAAACAAGGATCGGGACCGAAATGAATGTGGAAGTAGAGATGAAGCTTATCGCTTGCCTCCGAGAAAACAACGATGTGTTCGCCTGGAGTACCGACGACCTGAAGGGGATCGACCCACGGATTACAGTTCACCATCTGAACATGGATCCTTCGGTCAAATACATCCGACAGAAAAGGAAAGACTTTGGCCCCATCAAGGATGCCATCATATCCGCCGAAGTCGATCGACTCCTAAAGGCAGGACACATCGAGGAAGTCCGCTACTCTGACTGGGTTTGCAATGTTGTTTTGGTCGAAAAGTCGCCAGGCAAGTGGCGAATGTGTAATGAATTCACAAGGTTGAACAAGTTTTGCCCCAAGGATCCGTATCCATTGCCACGGATAGATCAACTGGTTGACTCTACCTCCGGATGTGCGCTACTGAGCTTCATGGACGCATACCAAGGCTTCTACCAAATTCGGATGGCCAAGGAGGACGTTAAGAAGACGGCCTTCTTCGCAGCAGGAGGAGTATACTGCTTCAAGGTGATGCCATTCGGACTGAAGAACGCGGGAGCCACCTACCAGCGACTGGTAAACCAAATGTTCAAAGACGAGATCGGGAAGACGATGGAAGTCTACGTAGACGACATGCTTGTTAAAAGCAAGACTGGGGAAGAGCATATTGAGCATCTCAACAATTGCTTTTCCATCCTGCGGAAGTATGGGATGAAACTGAATCCGGAAAAATGCACTTTCGGAGTGAAGGGAGGTAAATTCCTCGGATACATGGTTACGGAAAGAGGAATAAGCGCCAATCCCGAGAAAATCAAGGCGATCCTAGATCTGCCACACCCGAAAACCCTCAATGAGGTACAGCGGCTCATAGGAAGTCTCATGTCCTTAAGTCGTTTTATTTCCCGGTCGGTAGAAGAATCTTCCGTTCTTCAAAACCCTCCGGAAAGGAGAGAACTTTGTGTGGACCGCGGAATGTTCCGAGGCTTTCGAAAAATTGAAAGAATACCTCCATTCCCCTCCACTGCTCTCCAAGCCCGTCGAAGGAGAACCACTCTACCTCTACCTAGCAATTACGGAAGGCAATGAGTTCATCTGTCACAATTCAAGCTAACAAGCATTTGCCGATCTACTATCTTAGCAAAGCCCTTGCTGGGGCGGAGACAAGATACGTGAAGATCGAGAAACTCGCATACGCTTTGGTTTACACCGCCAGACGGTTAAAACCTTACTTTAAGTCTCACAAAATAGTGGTACTAACTACGGAACCTTTGAAACAGGTCCTAGGAAAGCCCGACCAATCTGGACGACTCTCTAAATGGGCGATCGAGCTCAGCGAATACGACATTTGCTACCAGGCTCCGTCAGCCAGAAAGGCTCAGGTCCTCGCCGACTTCTTAGCGGATTACCCAGAGAAGGATTCAGAGAAAGTCCCTGACAAGCAAGTGTTCGAGTGCTTAATCACCAAACATATAGTCCGAAATCCAGCCCCTCCAATGTTCAATCCAGAAAACCTTGAGGAAGCCCAGTTCATCAATCGGCCCCTCCCTTGGTCAGAGGGGGAAACTCGGGTCAACCAAATGTTTCTACTTAGTAATGATCCCAGAGATCCCAGTTCAGACAGCATCAGAACAAAAATCACTGGAGGGGATGAACCAAGAGCGGAACCTCAGCAGCTCGCAGGATATCTCCAAATCAAAAAACCTCCTTCCGATATTTGGACATTGGAAGTCGATGGTTCTTCCACTGGAAGAGTGGGAGGAATTGGAATCTACCTTAGGAGCCCGCAGGGTGCGGAACTCGACTATGCGATTTCCCTGGATTTCAAAGTTACCAATAATGAGGCAGAGTATGAAGCACTTTTAATGGGGTCATGGCCAAGTCTCTCAAGCCGGAAGGTCAAAGCTTACACGGACTCACAAATTGTCGAGGCCCAATTTTCGTGAAGCTTTGCCACAAAAGGTCCTTCGATGATCAAGTATCTTGAGCTACTCAAGAATGAGGCCACCACTTGAGGAATTCACCTTGGAAAAGTTTGTGAGTTTGGAGCGAAAGAGCCGATGCTTTGGCAAAATACGCATCCTTCTGACTTTGGACCTGAGGAGAGTAATTCTGCTCACCATCACTGACTCATCCGCCATGGGTTCCAGTTCGGCGGTCATGATACTTGACATGGGGAGAAACTGGATGACCGACATTTTTAACTATCTCAAGGACGGATCTTTGCCGGCCGATCCGAAAGAATCGAGGAGTGCAGAAACAAGCAGATATTTTATAATGGGTGATGACTGTACAAAAGATCTTTTTCCGGACCCACCGAGATGCTTGAACCCCAAGCCTGCACCGTCTTTGGGAGAAATACACAACGGAAGCTGTGGGAGTCATTCCGGGGGGAGGACCCTCGCTCAGAAAATCATACGACAAGGCTATTATTGGCCCACCATCGGTAAAGATTCCGCCGACCACGCCAGGAGATGTCAGGATTGCCAATATTACGCAAACATCCCACATCGTCCGACGAACCCTATGATTCCGTCAGTCATAGCGTGTCCGTTCGATCAGTGGGGTATCGACATTGTTGGACCATTTCAGGGTACCAATGAGAAAAATTTCTTATTGTGGCTGTGGAGTACTTTACCAAATGGGTAGAAGCCGAGGCTGTTGCGACCATTACAGAGAGTCGAGTGCGGACCTTTATCTGGAAGAATATCATCTGTCGCTTTGGCTTGCCCAGGATTCTCGTCTCGGACAATGGCGCCCAGTTCTCGGGACATAGGCTCAAGGAATGGCTGGCGTCCTTCAAAATCGAGCAACGATTTACATCTGTTGGATACCCGCAAGCCAATGGACAGGCTGAGTCCACAAACAAAACAATAGTCAAAATCCTCGAGAAGCGGTTGAGAACTTCGCAAGAAAGTCAAGGACGACACGGAAGGCGTCTTATGGGCGCATCGCACCTTGCATCAATTGCGACCAAAGAAACTCCTTTCTCCTTGGTGTATGGTTCCGAGGCAGTCATACCATCCGAGATTGCTGTAGAGACTTTGAGAATCCAAGAGTTCGAAGACAAGGTAAACCGAGAAGCTCGGATATTTGAGCTGGACGTGTTTGAACAGAAAAGGTCGGATGCACTGGCGAATATCCTTAGGTATCAGACAACCGCCGCCCGAGCCTACAACAGGAACGTTCATGCGGTGAACTTGCAAGTCGGGGATCTAGTGCTCCGACGAGCCGACATTTTGAGCAATGTTGGAAAACTCAAGCCCAAGTGGGAAGGACCCTACAAGATTATTGGGGCCAAAGTAAATGGCAGTTATGTATTAGAAGATGAGAACGGACATCTCCTCAGGCGTCCGTGGAATGCTAGAAACCTCCAGAAGTTCTATGCTTGAAGAAAAATGCGCGAAGCTCCATCATGTCGATTGATCATTTCAATATCAACCATTTGTGACACGGAACTCCGTCAGTTCTGTTTCTTTTTTGATCCTTTTGTTATTGGCCATAGAGCCCGCAGGATGTAATTGAATTTCCATCAAATCAATACAACTTCTATCTTTCGATTTGTGATTTTTCGATCTTCGCATCTGAGATCTAATGTTCGATTGGCTACAAAGAAAGCAAGAGGTTTCGTTCATACAAAGACGAATTACACTTAATATTGTCTGTACAATTTGCAATCTCGGACCGATATCCGACCTACGGACGCTACGAGAACAAGGCAGAAAATGTCTCTGGAGATACGTCATCTCCCAGCAAAGATCGTTCCCCGTAGAAAAAAGCTTCCTCCGTGTCAAAGCGAAAAGGTCTGGTTCTACCTGCGCACAAGAAAACGGTTAAGCATGCCGGAATCCTTCAGGATACCTCCGAAACATGGAATGCAAGCCCTGTATCCGGGGAGAACAAAGTGCAGACAGGAAGAGATTTCCGCCTCGCCGGCTTTAAAGACTCAAACTCTCTTAAAATTCAGAAACCATTTCCAATATAAGAGAGATTTGAGCCATTAAAGTGGGGGTGGAAGAAAGTAGAGGAGACGGGCGGATATGCATTCAAACTGAGATCTAAGCTTTTCGGTGACTGATCTTCAACAATTTTCCCCTCTAGACCCACTCCACTCTCGAACTCAGAATAAACGCCGACTGGAGAGTGGACGGGAGTCAAGAGGGGGAAACTATTCAAGAAACCGTCTTTTTTGCTATTGAGTAGATTTGGAAAGTGGAAGTTGGATTTGCACGACCAAGGCCAAGAGGGATCCGCAGTATTTATAGAAATGGCGAACCAATGGGTGTCCGACACGTCAGAACTTCGACGTCGACAATGGGCTTAAACTATTCATTTGGGCTGAACAGTGTTGGGCCAGACGGGTTTACCCAACCAAGCCTAAACAAGCCCATCAACTACGTTCGAGTTTCTCAGCCATTTTTTGCAAAAAATATATGCATCAGTATCATCCGACGAGGTCTGCAAAAAGGGAACGATGGAGATCCCATCCGAGGAAAAATAGTTCGAATTTTATAAACAAAATTATCCGAACATTTACATAATAGAGGAACAATATGAAAAGGTCTGAAGAAGAGTACATGCATCCACGGGGCATACCCCGCCTTGCTCCCTCACCAGACCCCGGAAGTCGAGCCTTGGGATTCCGAGCCTCCACCTCGGACCTGACGAGCTCGCTGTTGCGCACGGATCCTCATACGGATCAGCCTCAGCATCCGCTTCCTCTCCTCCTCAGCCAATCTCCTAGCTATTCCTGGACATTGAGGGGGATCACCTTCGAAATCCAGGACAATAGGGTCTTGTGCGGTGCCTCTACCCGGATAGATGGGCGGATGCATGTGCCCGCAAGCACAGTTCACCCAGTGACTATACTCTTCATCGCCCAATTCCGACATTCTGAAGAACACCGACTTCCGCTGGATACTAAAGTAGATAAAACGCAAGAAAGAGTGAGGGAAGGTACAACAGTGAAAAAGGAGAATTACCACACCCTTATTTATAGTGGCAACGAGTCTTTCAGATCTCGCCATTTGTCGATCATCCGACGACTAAGGAGATGAAAAGACGTAGTCATAATGACTATTTCACTGTTTCACCTTCCTCCTTCTAGAAGAATCTCGCATCCCAAGGGGTGAACAGTCCGAGCATCGGAAAGATGATGGTCTGATTTCTACATCAGATACCACCTCCAGCGGTCCGTGCTCTTAAGAGATGGATAATTTATAATAACTCAGCTTATGAGCAACAGATAAAGAAAAGAACGAAGAAGAGAGCAAGTGAACGTTTGGAAGCATAGGAGGTTCATCTCCTCGGATAAATTATGAAACATTGTTATAATATGAAAGCACATTCCGAGTTATCAAACGATTCGAATCCAACAGCGAAATTCAGCAAATACAAATTTCTAATGGGGCATACCCCGGACTTCTCATTCGGGCCCAGTCTGGCTTGGACCAGCTTCCTCAGCTTCAGGCCAATTGGTGACTTCCGCCGCAAGATTTTGAGCGTGGACAAACAAGTCGAAATTAGCGGGAAGATCGAGAACGCGGGAAGTCAGGGCAAACCACTTTTGCAGGAAAGCTCGATAATCGTCAAAGGGTACCAGGCCCACTTTCAGAAGCGCTTCCGGGATGAACCTAGGAAGGAAAGGCCCGCCGTTCTGGATCTCAATTTTGCCTTCCTCGGTGACCAGTTCCACGAATTCACATGCAGCCAGCTGCTCGTCCGAGACACTATCGACGGGCACTTTGACACTGTTCGCATTCGCAGAGGGGATTAATCCCTCCGCCTTCCAGTCGAAGTCTGATGGAAGAAGTCCCTTGGACTGCAGCTGTCCGATCGCAGACACAAACCCATCCAGTCGGGAGGCATCCGACTTGTCCGACATCAGGAACTTGAAAGAGGCAGACCGCAAGAAGTCACGGCGGACATATTGGAGGCCACCGACCGGAAGTTCTTAAAATCCAGAAAGCTCAGACGCTTATCGATTTAATCTCTCCGGTGGTCGAGTTCCGCTTAACTTTCTCCCAACCGGGTCTTGACCAGGAAGTTCACCTCTTTCTCCTTGACTTCATCTCCACTGCCGCTTTTTTCCGCCTCATGCGGATGTGGACCTGACCTTATGAAGATCCTCTTCAATGGTGGCCCTCAATCGCCTTCCACGCATGGCCTTGATGAAACACCCAAGTGGGAAACACCCGAGTAGATACAAGTTATATTTGTATCACATTAAGAACAAACAGTAAACCAGGACATATTACTTACCCCCGGTATAGAGCATCCACCCAACCCGCTCCATTTCGGAGTCCAAGCACGCCAGTATTCCTTATCCAGAGAGCTGGTCCATGTGAAGGACAATGGACAACCGCCGCTCTTCGCAGATGGAGCCTCCGAGCTTGCCGCCCTTTTTCGCCCCGAGATGATGGCGTCCCGCATAAGCACGTCTCGGGTTGGAGCTCGAGTGTTGGCAGTGGCGCTCTGCGTAGCAGGAGCCTTACCCTTATCAGGCACCGCCAAGGACTGGGAGTCTTCATCAGCCTTGCTCCGCCTTTCTTCTTCAGCGGCAAACACAGCAGCATTTTTCGGATCCGACATGGGCAGACCCGCAGAAGTGTTAATGATCTTGGTCCTTTTCCCAGCCGCGACCTCCAAAGCTTGTTGTTCCCTCTGCAACCTCTTCTTCTCTCCGAGAGTCGACATGATGTAGTCAAACCAGTGAGCTGCACAATAAACCAAGGGCGTTAGAAACAGGCGGGTTAAAGAAGAATTATCGGAATTGCGGAAACTGGAAATCAAAATAGAGTATATTGAGGAATAAAAGATGCCAAGTCTCCAGTCAACGAATTCTTACTGAAGTCCGTCTTCCCTCCCACATCTACCTCACCGGTCAGTCCGCAAAGGTAGGGAAGTGGCTGACAGATTAGTCCGTGAAACGGATAGGTAGGTGGGTCATACTTTTTGTGGATTGCCGCCACCCACGGAGCCACATTCTTTGGAAGAGGGCGCCAGTCCGGGATGCTCTCCTCGAAACTTTATGGGGTCCCCATCGCTCGCCGCCTCTCGGACTCCCTGGTTTCAGAGCCATGCGTAAAACGATTGTCCCACCACTTGACCCCAACGAAATGGAGTCACAAATGAAGTTATAAGGTTTCCTATTCAGAAAGGTATAGAAAAGGGATTCCCGGACTAAAGGAAACGTGAAAGAGTCAAGTTCTCAAAGTTTACGAGCTGCCCTTTCTTCTTGCAAAAAATGACGAAGCAAATAAGATTACCCAAGGATTTCGGGATAACCTGACTCAGACCAATCCCAATGTGATTTAGGATGTGCTTCAACTCCGTTGCAATGGGTACCTTCCACCCGCAAGCAAAAGTTACCTCATGCACGCACATATACCCGGCGGGCGGGTTGTAAAAGGCATGACCGGGCTCGGGAACCATGATTTCTACGGAGTCAGGGATCTCCCACTTCCGCCTCCACTCGGGGATGTCCTCCGCCCTAACCCAGGATGGACACGTAGGGAGAAGCCCGTCCGTGTTTAATTCTCCAAATCGGTCCACTATGGTAACAGCGGACGCAGGACGGGGGAACTTGATTTGGGCAGCCTTTGCACCACGACCTTCGATTAATTGAAGATTGGACTGAACGGGCGCAACAGGATGTAATGCAATCTGCCGACTGGATCGTCTAGAGGGACGAGTGACAGGAGATCCTTCTCCTCCTTCCTCCTCGCCCTCACCTTCCTCTTCCTCACCATCTTCTTCGTCCTCGAGGACACCTTCGGTTCTTTCGGATGTGCTTGGCTTGGACGGACCTGCTTCTACCAGAACACGGTCCTCCACCCCGACCTCGAACATCTCCACGTCATCAGCCTCATGCCCGATGTCGCCTGCCCGTTCAAGTTGAAGCGCATTCGGATCTATAGGCCCTCCCACACCGCCTATAGTCCGAGATTGGACCAACGTTCTCGCCTCATCAACACCGCCTCCGACCACTGGCCTGTCCGTCGGAGGATTAACTGTTTCATGGGCTCCGTGCCTAGCGTCGGAATCTCTGGAAGAAAGGACATCCACGAGATAGTCTCCTACGGACACGTTCACGTCCACGGATGCATCGCCCGAACCTGCTCCATCCTGATAATCCCGCACCTCGCGAACGTTTTGACTATCGCTCCCGGACATCCTAGGGCAGAAGGAAACGGATCAGAAATGATGATTGTTATTGTCCGAGAGTTCATTTATATGTCTTATTAAGTCCAGAGGTCCGCGAAAAAGTTTAAACCCTAAGATTCTCTATACACAGAAGGACAGGGAACCCAAGACCCCGGCACGCGCAGCTGTGCCACTGGCACCACGATTTGCCCCTTATGGCACGATGACGAAAGAAACAACTTATGGGCAAATACCACAACCAATACTGATTTACAAGTAAACATGCATTGTCAAGACAGGTTGTGTCGGACGGGACTTATCAAATAAGAGTACAAGGCATCAATGAGGAAAATTGGCATATTATGAGCATGCAGCAGAAACACATCAACTAACGTCTAAACCAAAGATATCGCAAGAGCCAATTACTGAAGACATCCACAATTACGGAAGCAGCAAGGGAAGCTACACTAGACAAGCAATAGGCGTATAGCGAATACAGGCAACTTAAACAAGGACAAAGGAGGGTACTTACTTGCTAATTTTCAAACAGGGAAGCTCCGCGGATGATCGAACTTGGGTAATGTACCGAGGTTACAGATCTCAGCTTGATGTTCCAAAAGTCTTACAAGTCCCAGTTGCTCGGATCGACCTTGCGTTGTTTGAATTGCTTAAGGATTGCTCTGAGTTTCGAGATTGCTAAAAGTGTGAAAATGACTGATGGGCTGACTATTTATAAGGGCAATATGGGATAGCCAAGAGTCACGTTGCTTGGATTTGAATCCCAACCGTTGATCCTCTCCAATCGAGGTTGTACCGTCATGAGTGGATGGTCACAAGACGTCATTTAATGTCGACAGACGTCACATCAATCGGATCGAACCCCAACCGTTGATGTCGTCCTGATCCAACGGTCACGTCCCTTTACTCGGGATCTTTCTCCCGTGGGCCGAACGGACAACCTATTGGGCCTCTTGGGCTTACGAAGAGGACAAATTCAACAATCGGCCCAACGGACAGCTTCCAGACAGCTACGTCAGATCCTAACCGTACTCGGGCACATATATCTCGGATACAAATACCTTTTCCTCTACAGTCCCAGTTATGTGATAACTCGGACTGTAGACGGTAAGGGGGGGGGGGGAGATATATTGAATCCTTGAGGACACGGACGACGGATCACGACAAAAAGGATTTCTTCCTTTTTCTCTTAATTAACGATCCGGACACGCTCCACAGACACGACTGATCCCTCATAGTTACCAACTATCTTCTATTAAGATACTTGGAAATTGGGGGGACATATGTTGATACGGAAATATGTCCAATCCGTTAAGGGCGCCATAGAGCGTGTCCTAAAGCGCATCACGGCTTAACTAGCCAATCCAGTACTGGTCCGACCTCACATGGTCCGCCCAAAGTGAATCGACCAGTACGCTGAGGTCACTACATCCCCACAGCTAGTCCGAGCTGGCTAAGGAAAGGACTTCCAAACCTGACCATGTCAGTACAGAGATGCCTAACGGACCGTACGAGAGAATCTCGGACGCCACCATTACTTTAAGACCAAACGTATAATGTAACCAATCGAGATACTTAGTGAGACTCTTGGCTCGGACATCCAGAGTCACCTGAGGGCAGATCAACCAAGTAGACAGATCTGTCCGAGGGACCAACACGGACCCAACAGGCGGAACAGTACTCTCAGAGGGAAAAGGTCCAAACTACCCTCCCAGGCCCACTTATCGGTATTGGACTACTGTTCACTAATTGGCCAAAGGTAGCATTGGTGTCCAAATCTGGATCGTACACTTGGCATCATCTTATGAGCTACCTCATGAGTATATGATAACTATAAATATAGCGCAAGGTCCAAGACCTCAAGGTAAGTGTTCTAGAACATAATACCTTTCCCATTACTATTGCATTGAGAGCTACCACCTCTCCTTCGAGTGAAGCCTCTTACCGGATTGACCTTGGCAATCCGGGTAACCCATTCTAAACCCCCCCCCCCCCACTTAGTCCTTTCAGGTGCTCTTTCTCGGACAACCCTCTTATCGGACTTCAAGTTGGAGGCGGAGCTGGGATTAGGTTACTTGTAGTGGCAGTGTTGGTGTTGAGAGGTTTATCCCCCAACAGGGAGTATTATTTAATTGAACAAACTTGATTTAGTAGTAAGTTTTGATTCTGGTAGACACGCATATAATTCATTGGATAGGTGTGTAAGACGATGTCTGAATTAGCTTTTACGAAATCAAGCTAGTAAGATTAATGAATAAGCTTTTTGGGAACAATATGGCTTCTGCTTCATCATATGTACCAGATACTAGTGACAATATAGTATCTACAATTGAAAATACTTGGGAAGACAATGATTTATTTAACTGGAAACCACCTAATGTGGATAAAAGTACAATATATAAACAAGGTTTATTAGATTTTAGATCGGCTTATACTATAAAAACAGAAGAACAAGTCCTTCCTTTAGTAAGTGATCAACAAACTTTACATTTATTCACTAAAAAATCAATTAGAAAGCATATAGCCAGTGGATACAAATTCTTACATATAGGTCTTGTACAAATTGCTATTAAACCTTTAACAAGAGAAGGATTAGATACTAGCATTTTTGTTGCACTTAGAGATGCTAGACATTTTGATTTTCAAGATTCCATTTTAGGATTAATTGAAACAAGTCTCTGTAATGGACCAATTTATTTTAATTGTTATCCGAATTTTACCATATCTTTAAGTTACCCGCATATTTTAGATATTCTTACTTTAAATGTAAAAACTCATAATTACAAAATGAAGCATGGTTCTCATATATATGAGATATTTTATAGAATACATTACAAAGTTATGAATACGGGTTTAAATGTCAAAGCAGTACACTATGAAAAACCTTCTGCACAAACTATTTTTTGGGAAATTAATAAGTCAAAGTCTAATCTTACAGTTCCTAAGACTATAGAATGGAAAAATGTTAATCTTCCTGAAGACTGGTTACTGTCTTCTGGAACGATACCAAGATCCCAACCAATAGAAAATTCTGAAATAGAAAATATAGTAGACCACCCAGATGGAGGGGTTAGTATAAGATTTAACAGACAAAGTTCTATGTCATTTAGAGGTTATAGCCCACAAAAAAGTAGTGGTTATTTATCTCGAAGTAGTTCCCTTAGAAATTCCTTTAGTCCTTTTGAAAAAGATAAGCATGATTTTCAAGGAGTAAGGACGCATAGAAATATAGCCCAACCAGTTTATACTTCACAAAATGACATAAATGATTTAGATCAACAAGAAGAAAACAGACCAACTTCACCAAATCTTTCAAGCATTTATGTTTTGAAAAAAGAATTTTGCATAGATAAAATTTCATTAAGAAAAGATTTTATGAGTGACAAGTATAAACAGGATAGAAAGTGGTTCATGGAAACATTTTCAGAAAAACAAAGAAATACCATAAGAAATGAATGGTATGAACTGATGATTATTGCACAAATAAATATACCATTTTTTACTTATTTCTTTAACAAATTTGGAGATAATAAACTTTTGGTTTTATCTAAAACGAAGAGTTATTTTACAAAGCAAGATGGGTCAAGTGTCTCGAATGAATTCCCTCCTTTAGAACCTATTAGAACAAAAGTTTTCGCTGATGTCATAGACTGTACACCAGTTATTACCAACATTAAAGATGATGAGTCAGGAATGAAGCAAAGAAATTATACAAATATAGGTTTACATTGTCTAAGAAAACAATTAGAGAGAATAGAAGGAGCTATAGAAAAGAATTTAGGTAGTAAAACTCCAATTGACACAAAAGCAGCTTCTACAAGTAAAGAACAAAGTCTGCCAGAAAAACAAATGTACAAATTTCCTTTCAAAATTAATTAGTACAAACCAAAGTTAACGGAAACTGAGTTACTACAAAAGATAAATTCTAGAGAAAATTACATATGGTACCCCTTAAATTGGCCCCCTTAACAGATTGGTCCCTTCTATTCAAACAATAACAAATACCCCCCTAGAGTTGACCAAAATGAAAATGACTTTCTCTCTCTTGCCATGGTGGATTTTTTTTAATTTAAACAATAAAGTAAATAAAAAATAAAATAAAATCGAATTATTCCTTTTATTTTCTATTTTATTTTTTTCCTTTATTGATTGTTACTGTTCATCATCTTCTTCCTTCAATCTGAGTACATGTTTTCTTTTTATTCTCCTCTCTTTTCTTTTTCCCTTCTTCTTCATTACAAAAAAAAAAAAAAAAAAACTCCATTATCGGCATCATCTTTATCGTTGCAAAGATTCGAAAACCACCCCAAACCCATTTTCTTCTGCCTTCCCTTCCCTTATTCCTCTTCTTTTTTGTTGTTCACAGCTCCAAATTGAGTAATAAATTCCGATTTGAGTTGTACTTACAGCCCACCGAGTTGTTCGCTCAGACTCAAATTGAGCTGACTCAATTTTGAGTTGCAATTTACATTTGAGTCGCAATGCCTTCGACATGGGGTTGTTCACAGCTCCAAAATCGGAGTTGTACAACCCATGTCGGAGCTTTTCCGGCATGGAGTTTTGAAATCGGAGTTGGAGATGTGGATATGGTGTTTTGATTGTTGTTTGAATTAGTTTCATAGTTTAAGGGACTCAATTTAGAGTTTTGGAAACTCCAAGCCCTTACAATTGAGAATTTAACAAACCTAATTGCAAAATTGAAAACGTTATAGGGACCTAATTGAACTTTTAAATTTTATGAATAATAACTAGTTGGACCCAAATAATTTATGGTCATTCAATTGACTCCAACTCACCAATTACATCCATTCAATTACATCAGCGTCCCTACATTTGTTTCTCTTAATTACAAACAGGTCCACGGTCAGTTGGGGCCAAAATAAAAGAGGAAAAAATAAAATAAAAAATAAAAGAAATAGTGAAACATAATAAAAGAAACTCAAAAATCAAAATATTCAATGGCATTTTCGTTATTATGACCAACTTTGGCTGACACATCAGCAAAAAGCAAGTCCACGTCATCTTCAGGTTTGACTTTTGGACCCATTTGTAATATCAAAATTCCCTCAGTTCAAAATTTTGGATGCAACTGTTATTGTTCGAATAGAAGGGGTGAATCTGTTATTGCCACCAATTTAAGGGGTACCATAAGAAATTTGCCCTAAATTCTAAGTTAGGAGATTTAGGTACAGAAAAATTAAACACTTTAAAAAAACCACTAGAAGCCACTAATTCAGATAATGAGTCTGAAGATAGTAATCATATTTTTCCTGTTGTAAAACCAGAATATAAAAATTTTTATCCTAGACCAACACCCCCAGATATACAATTAGAAGAAACACACTCACAAAGGACATTTAATGGGACAACAATTTATGAATGGAATATAGATGGTCTAGCAGAATACCAGATTATAAAAATTTGTCAAGAAATGGTGGTCATATCAAACATATATGGTAATACAATGAAACAGGTTGATTGTGCAAGAACTTTAATTTTAGGGTTTAATGGTCAATTAAAAGGATGGTGGGATAATTCCCTTACACCATTAGAACAAAATGCAATTCTAGATAGTATTAAGGAAGATGACGATGGGATACCAATTTTAGATGAAAATGGTAACCAAATTTCGATGTGATAACTTCCTCATTTATACTATATTACTCCATTTTGTGGAGATCCAAACTGTACACCGAGAGAAACATGAGATTTTACAAAATTTAAAATGCAGAAAACTTCAAGATTTTAAATGGTACAAAGACGTGTTCCTTACAAAAATTTACGAAAGAGAGGATCCAAATAATTATTATTGGAAAGAAAATTTTATTTCAGGTTTACCAAAGTTATTTGCAGAAAAAGTACGGGAAAAAATTAAAAGCATTAATGGAAATATAGAGACAATGCCTTACGGAGAAATTATTAATCAAATAAACCTAACAGGCCTACAAATTTGTAATGACTTGAAGTTAAAATCCCAATTAAAGAAACAAAATATTGTAAGTAGAAAAGAATTGGGAAGCTGGTGTGAACAGTTTGGTTTTGACAAATTTAAAACTCCGATTCATCATAAAAGCCATGATAGAAAACCCTACAAGAAAAAGCATTTTCACAAAAGAGTTAATAGGCAAGACTATAAACCAAATTATAAACCAAATAAAAGAAAGAATAATTTTTATAAGAAAAAAGAAAGAACTCCAATAGAGAAAATAATTTGTCACAAATGTAAGACCCCTGGACACTATGCCAACACTTGTAGAGTAAGACAAAAGATACAAGAACTAGTTTTAGACGAACAATTGAAAAACCAACTTTTAAATATAATTTCTGAAATAAGTTCTGATGAAGAAGAAAATACTGAAGAAGAGGATTATCAATTTAACCAAATACAATCAGATAATGCTGAAACTTCCGATTACTCAGAGGACTATGAAGACACCTGTTTTTGTACCCCTGATCAATTGGGAAAAAGTATTTTATATATATATATATATATATATATATATATATATATATATATATATATATATATATATATATATATATATATATATATATATGAATACATGGTTCAACTAGTACCAACCCGTATCGATGCCACGGTATAGTTTACTTTTAATAATATAAGGGTGAATTTCATCCAGTACCCATCTTAGATATTCTAATTACACTTGGGCACCAGTTAGTTCAACAATTACATATAGATCCATTTTCGTTGACCAAAGGATGCATGCCAAACATGGCCTTATTTTGTCAATTTGAAATGATATCCCTAATATCTTTCTAATTCAACTTAAGTCCTTTATCTTTCAATATTTTTTGTTGAGTACCCAATTTATTGTTTAATAACATGAATTAAACTTTCTAAATAATTTATGGACTTAATTGCAAAATAAGAAACAAATTTAGGGCCAAATTGAACGTAACTGGAAGTTTATTAAAAATAAAAAAGAAAAAGAAAAAATATGACCGAGCTCATTTGAGTTACCTACAATGACTCAGATCGAATGTCTTTGCTCGATCACCAGAGTTTTAATTTTTCTTTTTTTCTTTTTTTTAAATCTTTTATTTAAATTTCTAATTAGCCCTAAATTAATTTGGCCCAAGGGTTGGAAATTAATTTGATTTTGGGGAAAATATATAATTTGTTATAAGTTAGGGTCAAATTTGCAATTTCCAGTAAAAACTTGTGAAGGGTTATGTTTGGCAACACTTTAAATTTGTTTGACTTTTGGACTTACATGTAATAGAAATACTCTAATTGTCATTTGTTTGTTATTGTTGAACTAACTGGTGCTTAAATGCAATGACCCTATCTAACGGGGGGTATATATAATAACCCCATAATATAAATAGAAAGGGGAGGACAAAATAAATTAATCTAGAAAATAAGATAGTCAGATTTACTTGTAAACAACGATGGTCATTGTGTCGGTGGATAATCCTTTTTCATCCAATATTATATCATTGAGTCTTTTTTTTATGTTAACTATCGAAAATAAAAATACGACTCATCGTGAAGGATATGCTTTAAAAGGTATCTACACTCAAACTTTTTCTCATGACGAAGCCATAGACACCAATTTTGAATACTATTATAATTAATTATTCGTTTTATTTATTAAAATATAAATTTATTGAATAAGATAATGATGGAATTTTAAAAATAAAGCATTTATTAAATTAATTCAATCATACATTGATTTTTTTGGAATTAGTTGCATTTTCAACTATTATTCTGTCATTGTCTATTTTTTGTATGTTGGCTGCATATATAGTTTTTATTAAATCTCATATAAATTTATTTGCAAAACTCCAAAATATTCCAGCCATCCTACATAAAATTTTGATTATACGGTCTAGCAGAGTCCGAATAGGGGGACGTATTAGTGTTGTTGTTATACAAAAAATAAACAGTGAAAGATATATTGTTTGAAAGTGCAACTGATTCCACAAAATTCCACGTAGGATTGAATTAATTTAATAATCACTCTATTTTTTAAATTAAAATTCTATTATTTCATTTTATCTTATTTAATAAATTTATATTTAATTTTAATAAATAAAATAATTTATTAAATTAATAACAGTATTCAAGATTGGTGTATATGGATTCGCTTTGTCACGACGAATTCAAATATATGTTCAAAATATTTTTCGGACTTTTGCAGATAAAGTTATATGAAATTTAATAAAAAACTATATATACAGTCAACATATCAAAAATAACAATTAAATATATATTGGCTAGAATATAACAAATTCCACAAAATTCCACGTAGGACTGAATAAATCTGTTGAGGTTTACTCTATTTTTAAAACTAGTACTAACCCGTGGCAATGCCACGGTATAGTTTACTTTTAATAATAAATAGAAATGTGAGGATTAAATAAATTAATCGAGAAAATAATAAGATAGTCAAAATTCATTGTAGACAGCGTTGGTCGTGGTGTCGGTCGGTAGTCATTCTTCATCCAATATTATATCATTGAGTGTTTATTTATGTTAACTATAGCTAGAAAATGTAAAAATAGGGTCTTACCGTACCCGACTTATTAATAACTAACAGGTACATGTTTTTTTACAAAAAAAATCTATCCCTCAATCTGAACCAAAATAAAATACAAAAGTATACAACATAATCAATAGGGTTATTCCCAAC